>CM077026.1:108054230-109487355 GCA_039090855.1 Macrothele yani | reverse complement strand
AGCGTGTTTCTGATACAACCTTTTCCGTGATTTCTTTCGTGAATTAACGAAGCATATTTATGATTTATGATACAACCTTTTCCGTGATTTCTTTCGTGAATTAACGAAGCATATTTATGATTTATGATACAACCTTTTCCGTGATTTCTTTCGTGAATTAACGAAGCAGATTTATGATTTATGATACCACCTTTTCCGTGAAAAGACGGTAATAAACTTGAATTTCACGGATTTTTCTTACGCAAGGAAATTTCTGAATTTTCAGAAACCTTTCCGCAATTCCTTTCGTATATTAACGGAAAGACTCCGTTCTAACTTTTCCCGTATTCATATGACGTGAAATTTCCGGTAATAGGATCGATTAGGGGGAATACTTGACGTTTGATTAACTGTTAAATTTAAATCGTCGGTCGAAAGATCTGGTTTTGAATTTGTGCAGCGAGGTCGGATATTGTGGATAGCATATGCTACGAATTTTTGTTATTGTGTTACAGGATATTTCTTCTCCTCTCCACATTTTGTGCACCAGCTATTATATATTGTGTTATTGTAAGAAACCGGGCATTTAAATTATTGTACAGGTGATTCTATCATGTCCATGTATCATTCTTTGGACCTCTTAAGGTATTATAGCTATCAAGATTAAATTTTATATTTAGGAGTTTTGTGAAATCTTAACTATCAAACAGAAAATCCTTGAGTCTGTTTGTCTGAAGCATGAAAAACTTTCGAAAGTCGAACTCTGGCATCGTGCAATATGTACAGCTTATTAATATTGGAACTTCTAGGTCAACGCAACTAGTATTTTCAGCTCTCTACGTCGTTCTCTTTCCGAGTTATGAGTTAATTAAGTTTTGAGGTGATTAGACACCACATAAAAGTATAGAAGACATAGCATGTTTTACATCCCATATGATTAATGACAATTATTGGTAAAGAATTTCGTTCAGTCAGAGATTTGTATAATTGGAAAAGTGTTCTAACGTTGTGTATCCTCAACGCGTGTTAAATAACTCTCGAACGCCGAATTCAAAAACTCTCGAACGCCAAACTCAAAAACTTTCGAACGCCAAACTCTGGTAACATGACATTTGCACAGCTTGTTAATACGGGAATTTCTGAGTCAAGCATTAGTTTCTGGAATTTCTGAGTCAAGCATTATTGCTGAGCCAAATCAACATGGAGTAAAAATTGAATGTTTGCTTGATAACGTTTTTGGTCACTTTGGTTTCACAGATTCCATACATTCCGTATATTTCGTTGTTTTAACACCATAAATATTTGTGACAGCAATGCCCAAACGGAAGACGACAATTTTAATCAAACGCGAATTAACACAAAACGCCAAAAGCTATCACGAACCAAGCAGTCGGAAGAGGAAAGATCACAAGCACGTGAAGCTGACAAAACTTAACAAGCCGTTCGACGAAACAACGAAACTTTTAGGAAAAGGAGAGGCGCGACTTACAGAACAACAATTGCCAACTGCTACAAGACGAGGCAACGAGACTGCTGAGGAAACAGAGGCGCGACTTGCTGAACAACGATTGAGAACTGTTACAAGACGAAGCAACGAAACTGCTGAGGAATCAGAGGCGCGACTTGCTGAACAACGATTGAGAACTGTTACAAGACGAAGCAACAACGAAACTGCTAAGGAATCAGAGGCGCGACTTGCTGAACAACGATTGAGAACTGTGACAAGACGAAGCAACGAAACTGCTGAGGAATCAGAGGCGCGACTTGCTGAACAACGATTGAGAACTGTTACAAGACGAAGCAACGAAACTGCTGAGGAATCAGAGGCGCGACTTGCTGAACAACGATTGAGAACTGTTACAAGACGAAGCAACGAAACTGCTGAGGAATCAGAGGCGCGACTTGCTGAACAACGATTGAGAACTGTTACAAGACGAAGCAACGAAACTGCTAAGGAATCAGAGGCGCGACTTGCTAAACAACGATTGAGAACTGTTACAAGACGAAGCAACGAAACTGCTGAGGAATCAGAGGCGCGACTTGCTGAACAACGATTGAGAACTGTTACAAGACGAAGCAACGAAACTGCTGAGGAATCAGAGGCGCGACTTGCTGAACAACGATTGAGAACTGTTACAAGACGAAGCAACGAAACTGCTGAGGAATCAGAGGCGCGACTTGCTAAACAACGATTGAGAACTGTTACAAGACGAAGCAACGAAACTGCTGAGGAATCAGAGGCGCGACTTGCTGAACAACGATTGAGAACTGTTACAAGACGAAGCAACGAAACTGCTGAGGAATCAGAGGCGCGACTTGCTAAACAACGATTGAGAACTGTTACAAGACGAAGCAACGAAACTGCTGAGGAATCAGAGGCGCGACTTGCTTGAACAACGATTGAGAACTGTTACAAGACGAAGCAACGAAACTGTTGAGGAATCAGAGGCGCGACTTGCTGAACAACGATTGAGAACTGTTACAAGACGAAGCAACGAAACTGCTGAGGAATCAGAGGCGCGACTTGCTGAACAACGATTGAGAACTGTTACAAGACGAAGCAACGAAACTGCTGAGGAATCAGAGGCGCGACTTGCTAAACAACGATTGAGAACTGTTACAAGACGAAGCAACGAAACTGCTGAGGAATCAGAGGCGCGACTTGCTAAACAACGATTGAGAACTGTTACAAGACGAAGCAACGAAACTGCTGAGGAATCAGAGGCGCGACTTGCTGAACAACGATTGAGAACTGTTACAAGACGAAGCAACGAAACTGCTGAGGAATCAGAGGCGCGACTTGCTGAACAACGATTGAGAACTGTTACAAGACGAAGAACGAAACTGCTGAGGAATCAGAGCGCGACTTGCAAACAACAACGATTGAGAACTGTTACAAGACGAAGCAACGAAACTGCTGAGGAATCAGAGGCGCGACTTGCTGAACAACGATTGAGAACTGTTACAAGACGAAGCAACGAAACTGCTGAGGAATCAGAGGCGCGACTTGCTGAACAACGATTGAGAACTGTTACAAGACGAAGCAACGAAACTGCTGAGGAATCAGAGGCGCGACTTGCTGAACAACGATTGAGAACTGTTACAAGACGAAGCAACGAAACTGCTAAGGAATCAGAGGCGCGACTTGCTAAACAACGATTGAGAACTGTTACAAGACGAAGCAACGAAACTGCTGAGGAATCAGAGGCGCGACTTGCTGAACAACGATTGAGAACTGTTACAAGACGAAGCAACGAAACTGCTGAGGAATCAGAGGCGCGACTTGCTGAACAACGATTGAGAACTGTTACAAGACGAAGCAACGAAACTGCTGAGGAATCAGAGGCGCGACTTGCTAAACAACGATTGAGAACTGTTACAAGACGAAGCAACGAAACTGCTGAGGAATCAGAGGCGCGACTTGCTGAACAACGATTGAGAACTGTTACAAGACGAAGCAACGAAACTGCTGAGGAATCAGAGGCGCGACTTGCTAAACAACGATTGAGAACTGTTACAAGACGAAGCAACGAAACTGCTGAGGAATCAGAGGCGCGACTTGCTGAACAACGATTGAGAACTGTTACAAGACGAAGCAACGAAACTGCTGAGGAATCAGAGGCGCGACTTGCTGAACAACGATTGAGAACTGTTACAAGACGAAGCAACGAAACTGCTGAGGAATCAGAGGCGCGACTTGCTGAACAACGATTGAGAACTGTTACAAGACGAAGCAACGAAACTGCTGAGGAATCAGAGGCGCGACTTGCTAAACAACGATTGAGAACTGTTACAAGACGAAGCAACGAAACTGCTGAGGAATCAGAGGCGCGACTTGCTGAACAACGATTGAGAACTGTTACAAGACGAAGCAACGAAACTGCTGAGGAATCAGAGGCGCGACTTGCTAAACAACGATTGAGAACTGTTACAAGACGAAGCAACGAAACTGCTGAGGAATCAGAGGCGCGACTTGCTGAACAACGATTGAGAACTGTTACAAGACGAAGCAACGAAACTGCTGAGGAATCAGAGGCGCGACTTGCTGAACAACGATTGAGAACTGTTACAAGACGAAGCAACGAAACTGCTGAGGAATCAGAGGCGCGACTTGCTAAACAACGATTGAGAACTGTTACAAGACGAAGCAACGAAACTGCTGAGGAATCAGAGGCGCGACTTGCTGAACAATGATTGAGAACTGTTACAAGACGAAGCAACGTAACTGCTAAGGAATCAGAGGCGCGACTTGCTGAACAACGATTGAGAACTGTTACAAGACGAAGTAACGAAACTGCTAAGGAATCAGAGGCGCGACTTGCTAAACAACGATTGAGAACTTTTACAAGCGAAGCAACGAAACTGCTGAGGAATCAGAGGCGCGACTTGCTGAATAACGATTGAGAACTGTTACAAGACGAAGCAACGAAACTGCTGAGGAATCAGAGGCGCGACTTGCTGAACAACGATTGAGAACTGTTACAAGACGAAGCAACGGGACTGCTTGAAAAGACGAAGGAGCGCCGAACGTTCGATCGCCTACGAGCTTCAAACTCGAGAGTTTTTCGGTGAAATATAAGGGAATATGAAATTAATATAGCTTATATATGCAAGAATCTAAATCCTGAGCAAACCCGGGTAATGAAGCTAGTAATAATATAAAACAGGACATTTCACCTTTTCTTAAAGATAATTGAAAGTCATAGTCAGTTTAAAAAGATCTCAAGTTCCAAAGCACTCTGTTGCTTCCAAAATCACGATGAAAAAGATACTTAATTTTTGATAAATCATCCTATAGAAAAAAATAAAATTATTCCAAACCTATTCAAAATAATAATAAGCTCCAACAGAAAATAAAATGACTAAATCAGTCTCATTAATGACAAAAAATAAATCATCGTCGCGCAATTGGCTTAGGCCATGAATGTGAGTCAGATTTCTGAGTCTTTCTGGCTCAGTGGTTAAGATGGGCGTTATCTGTTGAACCAACCCAAACGACGTCGGTTCGGTATCCACCACTGTTTAAGGATTATCGGGTGTGAAGTCTGAAAAATCAGCGTCTTAGAAATTTCTGTATAAATATCGAAAAACCTGAAACGGACTTTTAGAAATAAACGGAATTTCTGACTAAGGAAAATCTGTGAAAAATGTTGAACTTTAAAAAAAAAACGGGCACTTTCACAAACAGAAATTTTGTTAAAAAACGGACACGTACCAGCAACTTTGCTGCACGTTTTTTTTTTTTCAGGAATTTTCCGTGAATTCACACTACTTATTTTTTTCCTGTGTAAAAAATAATGTGAAATGATTTAAATGAGTTTAGGAATTTTCTGCGTGGTTGTGCATGAATGCATTCTTAACGCTGCTGGTGTAAAATTCAATATAAAACTGACGCAGCCGATTACTGTTTTTCGACGATATGCCAAATTATTTCACAGGCGCATTCGCTAGCGAAACCAAGTCAGAATTCAAATGGCTCCGAGAGTTGATGACATAACTGCCGAGATGTTGAAATATTGTGGTAACTCTGTAATTGACTGGTTAACTGAAATTTTCCAGTTATGCTGGGAATTAGGAGTCGTCCCTCGGGATTGGAAGGATGCTATCATTGTTCTCTTGTATAAGAGAAAAAGGTGATCGACAGACTGCAAGAACTATAGTGTACCAGGGAAAGTGTTTGATAAGGTCATTATTTAAAACGTACGAGGTGTTATACATCAGAGGCCGCCCTGGTGGCGCAGTGGTCTAAGCGATGGCTTCTGATCATTCGTCCGAAAGGGGTCCAGGTTCGAATCCCGGTGAGGCATGGATGTTGTGTTTGTCTTTCGGCACTGGCTCTCTCCCTCACTGGAACCAGTGGCTCTAAATTAGGGACTGACAACTGCTTATAGCCCATTCAGTTGCTTACGGTGGTCGCTCAAACCCCAAACAACAACATATACATCAGAGAAAGTGTGGGATGTTCAGTGTGGTTTTATGCCAGGTAAAGGCTACACAAACTAAATTTTTGCATTGCGCATGATGATTAAAACGTATCTGGCTGTTGGTAAGAAATTTTTTGCTGCCTTCACAGATTTAGAGAAAGTTTACTACCGGAGTAACAGGACACTTTTGTGGAAGGTATTGAAGAAATATGGTGTTACCGGTAATCTACACTGCTGGCCATCCAAAATGCAACACCAAGAAAGACACGAGATAGCAAAGCCAGATTTACTGGACACATAACAACTGATACAAAGATCAAACCATTGAGCTTACAGGCACGTGCGACTTGCGGAACACGCAGACATCAATAGTTCGTGTGGCCCCCATGGCTTGCAATAACGGCCGCTACACGCCGCGGCATCGGACGAAAGAGACTTTGGATGTGGGCTTGGGTATGTCGGTCCAGGCTGCTTCCACTCGTTGCCACAGTTCATCAGGCGTACCCGCGGGTGGTGCTTGCCGGGCCACTCGGTTGCCGATCAGCGACCAGTCGTGTTCGATGGGTGACATATCGAGAGAACAGGCGGACCACGGCAGCAGTGACACCTGGTAGGGCGTGAAGAATTGTTGCACGATGCGTGCCACGTGCGGGCGCGCATTGTCCTGTTGAAACCGCATGGCCGCTGGCAGGTCCTGCAGGTAAGGGAGGACTCCAGGCTCCAAAACGTAGCAGATGTAGCGGTGGCAGTTGGGTGTACCGGCTATGCGCACCAAAGGGGCACGGGTGTCATATTCAATTGCGCCCCAAACCATAAAGCCAGGCGACGGAGCGGTATGGCGATGCATAATGCAGGCGTCATAGAGTCTCTCGCCGCGATGCCGCCACACGCGGATCCGACCATCCTGGTGTTGCAGGTAGAAGCGGGATTCGTCGGAGAAGACAATGTTGTGCCATTCCGTAGTCCAAGTGCTGTGTTCAACGGCCCACTGCCGCCGCACTCGCCGGTGGTGTAACGTCAATGGTAATCGGAGAATGGGCGCCGTGCGACAAGTCCCCGCTCCTGCAGACAACGTCGAACGGTACGTGCTGCACAGGATGTTGCGCAACACACCCTAATTCCTGCGCTAACGTTCGTGATGTGGCGGTGCGAGCCGTCAATTCTCGCCGCACAACATGCCGGTCCTCTTGTTCGGTGGTGTGTCGCGGCTGCTGCAATCGCTCACGTCGGTCCGTCCGTCCCTCCTGCACCCACCGAATCCATACTCGCCTCACTGTGGCTGGATGTCGTCCCCAACAGGCACCGAAGTCTCGGTACGAAAAACCGCTGTCGCGATAAGCCACTATTCGTCCTCTGTCGAACTCCGAAACGTGCTGGAGTGACTGCCGTATTCTGCGACGAGGCATCAGGAAGCTTCCAACGCACAGGTTCGGCAGCACAACACACTTCCACTACTTATACCCCACCTTCTGTGGACCCTTCTTATAGTGCTTTTCGGTGGCGTGTCGGGAGCACATGATTTGCATATGCCCTGCAATGCGAATCGTTTGTATGTTCTCTCGTGGGCGACGTATCCTGTGAATATCAGGCCAATCGATGCTTCCTTCTTGGTGTTGCATTTTGGGTGGCCAGCAGTGTATTTAATAGTGTAAAAGCCAAATTTCTTACTGAATTTCACGGAGCTTGTGTATGAGTGAATGATGTTTTATCAAAATCGTTTTCTATTGGTGCAGGAGTCAGACAAGTTTGTGTAACGTCACCATGGCTGTTTAATATATTTATGGATGCGTGCATGCGTGATGCCAAGATGGACAATACGGCTTCATGTCTTGACAATATCCATATGTGAAGATTTCTGTATGCTGGATGACACAGTCCTGTTGGCAGAGTGCAAATATGAGTTGCAGAGAATATTGTCCCGGATGTACGAAGTTTGCATGAAATTCAAACTCAATACAAATAAGGGAAAACCAAAGTTATGGTTTTTGAAAGAGGAACTGTTAGTACTGAATGTAATAACAGTCTAAATGAGACAGTGATTGACCAGGTGAATGAGTTTGGGTATTTAAGAAACACAAGGTGACGTTCAATATACATAACAATTTGAACCATACTAGACGAAACCCGTCGGAATCAACTGTTAGTTGGGGTTTTTTTTTGTTTTTTTTTTTAAGAGAATGAACTCATATGAAATAACAAAGGCAAACTTTATTAGATTGACAAATTCATTCAACCACTTCAGTAAAGACATCAATAGTCCAAGTTCGTGACTTTTTTTTTTTTTTTTTTTTTTTTTTTTTTTTTTTTTTTTTTGGCTGAAGTTTTAACGACCGCCATGAGCAACTCGATGGGCTATAAGCAGTCGCCCGTCCCTAATTTAGGGTCACTTGTTCCAGGGAGGGAGAGAGCCAGTGCGCCTTAAGACAAACACAACATCCACGCCTCGCCGGGATTCCAACTCACGCACCCTTCACGAACAAATCATCATAAGCCAGCGCTTAGACCACTGCGCCACCGGGACGGCTAGGTTCGTCATGAGCATCACGACGACTGCACCCTTTTCAGTCGTAAAATGTGAGACGGACGTCCACTCATCTCGATCGTGTGCAAAAATTCAAATGGATAGCGCACTCTTTTCACTCTCATCTTCAGTCACAACTGTGCTTGTAAATGTTGTTAGAATGAGATTCACGTTGCGAGTACTTTTCACCCGTCAGAATCATCAACGGTTAGTTTTTTCTTATTTTTTTTTTTTTTTTGAAAAAAATAAACTCTTATAAAACAACACATGTAAACTTTGTTTGACTGACAAATTCATTAAATACTTCAGTAAAGACAATAGTCCAGGTTCGTATTTTTTTTTTTTTTTTTGACTGAAGGTCTAACGGCCACCGTGAGCAACTCACTGCGCTATAAGCAGTCGCCCATAATTATTTCACTAACAATGTTCAACAAAATGTTTATTTACATCTTCACATAAAGGGAAACGTCTTACCTATACGTGAATAAACTGGATCGAATGAATATTAAATAGTATATATACATAACACAGTCCAACGGCATAACGTAATCAGGTCTTCAAGAGAGTTCGCTGTTCCGATGAGAAGAACTTTAATACCAATGCATGCTAACGTTGTTTTACGCAACGGTTGGCTCAGAAAAGGGACTTCGGACATTGGACTATCTCAGTCTCTGCATACTTTCGCCTTCAACAGCGAGTGAGTCAACTGCAGGCGATCAAATATGAATCGCACGCTTCTCCCATATAATTTGCATGGGCACTTTGCCGCAACACAATGCCCGAACTGTTGCCCGAATCTCATCTCATTTTTCTCTTCGACTGGCACATCTACATGGTAAGATGTGCCAGTCGAAGAGAAAAATTAGATTGGGGCAACTTTTTTTGATACCTTTACGTTCAGCCGTTCTCTGAAAATACGACTCACAGTAAAAAACCTTATAGAATTAATATATAGATACTACATGTGACATGAAACTAATAAATTGGGAATATACCCTCACATATACTGTTACACATGTATAAATATAATAAGTACACACAGATCCGCCAAAATAGGTATGGAACTGTTCTGAATCTTTTGTGTATTATTGCCATACGTTATATACACATGTCGCAATCAGAAGATGAAAGTAAATATTAATTAAAGACAATATGTAATGTTTATGATAATACGATAATGTGGATCAATTTGGAATTTCTATGGAAAATTTTTACCTCAGAGATGTTCGGAAGTCCTGATGTGAGGGTACATCCCCAATTTAATAGATTTAAGAAGCATGTTTGACAGAGAGAACAAATTGGATGGTGAAATTAGTAGGCGAGTGAATTCTTCGTTGAAAGTCATAGCTGCTTTGGGAGGTTTTCACAGGAATGATGGGTTCTCAAGAGAGTTCCGCATGGCTGTGTATGAAAGTGTAATTGTTCCTACTCTGATGCATGGCAGTGAAACCTGGGTACTACAAAAGAAGCATAGAAGTCGTTTGTGTGCTGGAGAAATGCGTTGTGGGAAGACACGCTCTGATTGTGTTAGGAATGAAGATGTGTTGCAGTTGTGTAATGTGAAGCAAAATGTTGTTAGCAGGGTGGAGACTAATATACTTCGGTGATTTGGCCCTGTTGAAAGAATGAGTGATGAGATGCTTACTAAAAGAACTTATAACGAAGTAAATTTCTCCGTCATTTCTGTCCGCGCCAGGATTCGAACCCGGATCCCCTCATTCCGGAACAAGTTGCTCCACCAATTGAGCTACGCGGACGTTTTATTCTGATTCCTATCTGTCTTTATGTCGTGTGCGTCCTTCTGGCAGGTACATGTCACATCTCCTGGTACATTACATCATCTCCCCCTTATTTTATTTTTTTTTTTTTTCGAAGTGCTGGAGAAAGGATTCTCTTATTTTTCCTATCTCGCGGTGTGGAAATATCATCACAGCAATGCGAGATTTTGAACGGTCGGGTCATCCGGATAGTTCGGGCGCCATTATAACGAAGTAAATTTCTCCGTCATTTCTATCCGCGCCAGGATTCGAACCCGGATCCCCTCATTCCGGAACAAGTTGCTCTACCAATTGAGCTACGCGGACGTTTTATTCTGATTCCTATCTGCCTTTATGTCGTGTGCGTCCTTCTGGCAGGTACGTCACATCTCCTGGTACGTTACAAACTTTCTTTAGTCCAAGTGGCAGGAAAGAAAGGCAGAGGAAGACCAAGAAAGTCCTGGGATGATCAGATTCAGGAGTATCTGCATGAGAAAAAGATTATGAGTATGAAGTATGAAAGGTCTTGTGTACGCCGTATGACGGATGTCAGGAAGTCCGAGTTGTGTGTCAAGATTGGTGTAAATGGAGAAGTTTGATACGGCAACAGTAAGTAAATAATCAGTTAAAAATTTATCTGGTAGTTTGTATTTCTTTGCGGAACTAGCCTCTGAATCTCAGAGAACAGCTTAGTGATATGTCTGTATATATGTGTTATAAAATTTGGAGATTCCTTGTTTTGTCCTAAACAAGGACATCACGCCAATCACTGTGATGATATTGCGCTTTCAAATACCTTGACAAATATAGTACATATTTCCTTCTGCGTAGAAGAAAGTGCCAAGTAATGTTTATTGATTTCCTCTGTTGACGGATCTGCCAAAAGATAAGATAGGTATTTCGTCCTTAAGTACTGAACCAAATCATGTCTATAATGATGAAAGGAGTTGGGTTCCACTTAACAATTGAGTGGCTGGCAATCTGGTGGGAACTGAATTAATTCTTTGTTATAAATAGTCAATTTTTCCTGGAGTCAGGTTCCAAGATTGTGATGAATTTCTATGTAAGTAAGAAGCGACACCTAATGCTTTGATATTCAGATTTTTCCTTAAGCAAAATTTCCCTGCGTTGCGGCGTAAGCATATATTTGCATTTGTTACGATATCTTTGTCACTAGATGCGATCGAGGAAATTCTTTTGGGACCGAAAAAATAAATATCCCATAATGCCTTATGAGAGGATGTTCTCTTTTCTTTCTTTCTTTTTTCTTTTCTGAGAATGGAGAAAATACATACAGTGGAGACTCGTTTATACGCAGGTTGGGAAGTTACGTGTAAAAAATCATTTTCTACGTGACGCGTAAAATACGCGTGCAAAATACGTAATTTACGTCATAAATGCAAAAAATGTAATAAATTCATAAACAAAAAAATTACAACCTCACTGTAAACGTGTTGCATCCTAAACATCAAGGAAATAAACTTAATGAAGAACGTCTTGAAATGGCAGAAAATTTTATACTGCAGAATTTTAAATGCAGCCGGGATCACAGGCTGTAGAGTACGACTTCCACGCCCAAAAGTGCGGAAGGATACATTGACATTTAATGACTTGAGGGTGTGGTGAGTGATGAGGAGAGTTGCGAGAGAGATGTCGAAGGAGGAGGACATGGCGAGCTTTGGCTAAGACAACAAGTTCAGTTTATACCGCGGAGTGTATTCCAGTTGATGTTTTTTGTGTAAAGTAATAAATGTTTTGTGTTGTGATCGAGTGTCTGTGATGTTACAAGGCTACCAACAATACAGAGATCGTGTGGTAGTATTTAGTAAACTACTTGAAAAAGAAGTTCAAACGTTCGCAACATTTTGGCATTTTGCTAAAAGACATCATAAAAGAGCTTCCGAAGTTAGCCATTAGACTACTCAGCATGCCAGCATCAACAGCACAGCTTGAAAGGTTCTTCTCCAACTGGTCGTACGAGAAACTGACTTAGCTTTGATAATTCTAAGAAACTGGTGCATATTTAGGGGTTGGGCAGAATAATGTGAACATCTAGGAAAAGAAGGTTTTGCGTACCTAGTAGGGGGTGGGACCATCTTTGGCATTCAAAACTGCCTGAATCCTCCTTGGAATGGACGCATACAAATCCTGGGTGGTGGTTAGTGGGATGTTACACCATTCTTCATGCAGAAACTGCTGTATGTCCTGGAGAGAAGATGCAGGAGGAAGATAACGGGATCTTATTCTCTTTTCCAGCACAGACTACAGTGGATCGATGATATTTAAGTCCAGTGATTGGGGAGGCCAAGGCAGGTGTGAAAGTTCGTCCTCAAGTTCCTCAAACCCAGGGGGGCGCCATTTCAATGTGCAGTTGCAGTCTCCGTTTTCTCGGATTTGCGCATGACGTCACACCGGGAGCAAACGCCGCGAAAACACAGCAGATAACCAGGCCGATAACCACGCAGCACGGCATCTTTGGCTTGGGAGTGCAAACCGATGGTGTAAATTAAAAAACTAAGAAATGATTTGCAACGGTAAATATGTTCATAATCGAAAGACTCCTGATTTAAGTTTTTCGTTGTTTATTCTTGTCTAAACATACAACTAAGAAACTAATGATGGTTCACGGATATATAATAAACATAGAACGAATGAGTTATTGTTAACAACGAACTTTGCTTTCTATTTAGTCTGTTTTAAACAGTCTTACCATGATTAATATTCCTTTTAGGAGGTTCACACAACACACAGCTTATTCCGGCGAGAATCCTTTTAGACGATGATAATACATGTACTCTTTTAGAGCACTTTTGTAAGAACAACAAATACCGTGTTCACACACAGCGAAGCGACGACGCCATCTTGTATCCTCTCTCTTCACTCTGTCAATTGTCCAGAGTCGTGATCCCATAATTCTTTGCAACACACCGCTTGCTGGCTGCTCGGCATCAACGCAATCGTAAACACACTTGTAGCAGGTGTTCGATACTGCCCGCCATTGCAATAGTATTATATACGTAATTTTTGATGGCTTTTTGCGCCACCTATTAAAATAAATTGAAAAATAAACATTTCGTGCGCATTTTTGTTTGTATTTGAAGGCTACTAAGTGGAATTCTGTAAACAACAAGATTTATTTTGCAAAAATGAAATGATGAATAACATATTTACTTCTTGTTTGTTTAGCCCGCTAACTACTTGATGCGCTGATAATCGAAGGGCTAGACTTTAAAAAGTTTGGATTTTTAAGAATTTACTTTCGCACTGACAATAACTTTTTTGCAAATATAATTTCCTGCGAACTACGGAGCTACGAAGTTTAGCAATATGTTTGCTTACAGCAATGCCCTCATATTTCTTTACACAAAAGCTGTTAATTTATTTCGTTTCTAAAATTAATTAATTCGTGAAAGAGGAAATAGCAGATCACTGATAAATATGTTAATCTTTGAAGTTTGAAATTATTAGTATTTGAAAACATTTTCCATCGCGTTTATTTACATTCCTTGCTAAAGTGTAACCCGTAGCAGCGATGGCTCTTGGCTCTCGCCTCTTTGCCTCTCGCTGCTTTGCTCCCTGTGCGATGTCATTTCGCCAGCTAATAGCAGCTCATTTCCGAAGTGGCTCAACCTAAAGAGATATCTAATAACCTTGCTGAAACCTTGATTGGACATCCCGAGCTCTGTGAGTTGAGGCATTATCATCTTGATAGATGGCATCCCCTGCAGGAAACAACGCCTGCGCCATTGGATGAACTTGGTCGGCCAAAATGGTTCCATACGCCCTGCCAGCCATCCGTCCTTTCAAGGTGAACAGGGGACCTGTGAAAACCACGATATGACCGCCAAGAGCATGACAGAACCAACCACCACCATGCTGAACTGTTGGGAACAGACAGTCTGGGATGTACGCTTCTGATGGTGGTCTCCACACGTAAACACGTCCTACGGTGAGGAATAGTGTGAATGTGGATTCATCGGACCACATTACATGCTTCTATGCATCGACAGTTCACGTTGTATTCACGTTGTATGCTCCTGGCACCACTGCCGTCGCCGTTGTGCATTCATCCGGGTCACCAGAGGTTTTGCAATAGCAGCTTTTCCATGAATCTATTGTTTATGCAGTTACCTGGGCACTGATTTTGTTGATACTGGTGTCTGGAGATGCAGATTGAGCTCCGCACTAATTTTCGGCGCTGCAGTCTTTTTATTACGGGTAACAATTCTCTTTAATGCTCTCCTGTCTCTATTTGTCACGGTCGTTTTCCAGCTGCTCTTGTGTTTCGCAGACGAGGTTTTGCCACGAAAACGGTTCTGTCATGACGCTAGACACAGTAGCACTCGATAGCTCCACTACCTTGGCGACTGTTGTCACGGAGGCACCAACTAGCCAGCCAACAACAATTATCCCTCTTTCGAAGTCCGTTAGGTTGCTCATTTCGTCGTCACCCTGAAAGAAATTTTGCAACAAGACACTTTAGATGCACTTAACAGGACTTTGAGGGTCTAAACAAAGCTATTACAACCAAAAAGTGGTGGATACCTTTGCGTATTGTGACGTACGCAGCTGCATTAAACGTCACGTGTCGAAGCGTGGTGTTCACATTATTCTGTCCAACCCCTGTATATTACACTCTAAAAATGAAAGTTCAAAAATATGATGATTATTAAAAATTGTTAAAAAAATAAGAATAGAGACGTCGCATGTTATCCTGGGACACGTTAGCCCACACTTCTTGCAACTGACGCTCTAAATCACGAACACTAGGACATGGAGGAAACTGGCGTCCCATCTGGTCCCATACGTGCTCAATGGGCGAGAGATTAGGCGATCTGGAAGGCCACGGAAGCGTCGAAGCATTATGTAGACAGTCATGGGAAGCGCGAGCCGTGTGCGGACGGGCGTTATCTTATTGGAAAATGGGTCTGGGCCGGCTCGCCAGGAAAGACAGAACATGGGGCCTAAGGATATCCTGTAAGTAGCGCTGGGCTGTCAACATCCCTCGGATCACTGCCAGGGAAGTCAGGCTGTCATGCGCGATGGCTTCGCAGACCATCACGCGGGCAGTTCGAGAAGTGTGCTGCTGCACAGTGAGGTTGGGATTGTAGCGCTCACCTGCGGTCCTCTACACTCTGACACGGTGGTCGACTGTTTCCATACAGAAGCGGGAATCGTTGCTGAACACTATGAGTCGCCAGTGTAGCATTACACGTTGCTCGCTCCTGACACCACTGCAATCGATGCAGACGATAGTGTGGTGTTAATTGCAGAAAACGTAAGTGCCGTCTAGAGTGCAGATTCACCTCCGCCAGGCGTTTGGAAATGGTTCTGACGGACACAGGAGTCCCTTGTACAGCCGTCACATGTCTCTGGATATTGAACAAGGACGTTGTTGCATCTGTGCATGCCGCTCTTCCGATCCCACGGTCCTCTCTGCTGGTGGTGTGTCCGGATCATCCAGAGCCAGTTCGCCGTGTCTGGGTGCCTTCCCATGTCCATTGCTCCCAACACGATCGCACTGTACTGTCCGACCAGCCCGAATAGCGGCCGATACGGTGGGCCGTCCACCTAGCCTCTCTCATTCCGACGATACGGCCTCGTTTAAACTCCATCAGTTGCCCTTACGTACACTTACGGCGGCTCCTCGGCATGTCTATCGCTCAGGGATCTCACCTGACTTTCACCGTTCACTTCGGCACGAATGCGGAGTCCCGCTGCGCGATGCCTTATAAGCCCCAAGGATTTCGATTGCAGCGCCTGTCTTGAATGTGCAGGCAGGCGGAATCGCACGACACTTTAATCATTTGCATGTCTGCCCCCTCCGTAACTATTCGCTGAGTTTCGAGTTAATCGCACAGTTTTTTCTTGGTGCGCGGAATTTTATAACAATTAGTGTATTTCTTACCTCTGACCAAATCTTCGGTGTACTTGCCGTTTTAGTTTTGATGTCAAAAGAATATATGCTCACTTGGAACCCTTTTGTCGTTGTTAATTAAATTGGTAAAAAACCGAGACCAGAAATTTTAAGTTTGGAGCATGTGATATTTCTTGAAATAAAATTATGCAAGTCTCTAAAATTATCTTCTTTCAAAACTTTGAAAGGTTGATTCGTTATCGGAGTTTCCAAATGGTTTCCGTAAGTCCATTGCCATTAAACTGGCGTCATTAATATAAACATTGTCGTCGGCAAAGTCATCGCGGCCGTTTTCTTCGTCACACCATAAAATTTATTTAGTTAAGTGTAAGGAATATTTAACTAAATAATTACTGAGTGGCTGCTAACTTGATATAAGACAAGTAAAATAAATCAAGTCGTTCCACCTTGCCTCATTTTTCAGCACGGAAAATAGTTACCTTTTGTTTACAGGAGCAGTAACCACTGTGGCATCCAGGTACGAAACACGTTCTCAGTGTTACACTTTTTGCTACTACTTTTCATGAAAGATCTAACAAATAAATCGTTTTTTCAAACAATCGCTATCCACCAAACACGCCATAGAAATGCACGCTAATATTTAGAAATCATAGCATCAAAACTTGCAGGAGCGCCATCTTGCGGTTTCATGAAAAGAGGGAACTAAAATTTAAACAGTGAGGTATTAACGCACGGCACAATATCTCTCCTAGCCACTATAACCACTGGCAGGCTTGCTGTGAGAACACGGGAAATTGTGGATTTTTTCGTTGCTCTCCTTCCCAAGTGTAGTGTGCCATCCTTAAAGTCCCATAGGAGAAGCAAGGAGCGGATTACTTCCTCTTGAAGAGCAAGAAATTCCGTGCACTCACTATGAAACTTTTTTTTATTGGAGGTTTAACGACCACCGTGAGCAACTCAGTGGGTTATAAGCAGTCGCCCGTCCCTAATTTAGGGTCACTGGTTCCAGGGAAGGGAGAGAGCCAGTGCCGTAAGACAAACACAACATCCATGCCTCACCGGGATTCGAACCCGGACCCCAGACGGACGAATGATCAGAGGCCAGCGCCTTAGACCACTGCGCCACCGGGGCTCACTATGAAACTGGATGAGGTTTTTATACTTATCTCAACAACAATTTCCGTAGGACTGCGGGCGGCTCCTTCCTTGAAATTGTACGCTGGGTTAAATGTTTCATTATTTATTATTTGACTGACGAATAAGGTGACGCTTGCACTTAAAAAAAAGAATTTCCTCCAAAACCCTTCGGCTTAAACGCGAGTGCAACTACACTTTTTTTATTTTTTTGTCTTTTCACCTCCACATTGCGATTTTTATATCCAAAACCTACTTTTTTGCGTGATACGCTTCTTTGGATTTTACTTTGTAACACACAGGGTGATTGTAAACTCCTTCAACAAATCAATAGGGGTGATAGTACACATCAAGACGAACAATATTTGCAATAGAACCTAAGACAGCATTCCGCTCCTAGTGCCAGAAAATAGCACTTTCGAAAAATGCATCAGGCACAACCAGTGCATGAGAAGCACAAGATGCAAATCAGGTGCTCTGAACACGTGCGTAGACGATGAGGAACAAGCATTTAAAAACCCAGCCGAACCCGTTCAGCGATATTACCGTGCAAACATCGCATGAAAATTGACGTATACGTCTGACCGGTGCAGCGTACCGTGTGTTCCTGGAGCAAGTGCTTCCCTATCTGTATCAGGATGTTCCGCTCACTGCACGGAGGGACGTGTGGTTTATGCATGATGGGGCTCCAGCACACTTTGCCACCGAGGTCCGATATTTCCTAAATGCGACATAACCCTGACGGTGAGTTGGACGCGGGGGACCCGCGGCTTGGCCTTCACGCTCTCCGGACCTTAATCCGCTGGACTTCTTCTTCTGGGAGCACATGAAAACATTGGTGTACGAGATACCTGTGGACTCCCTGGAAGATCTCTTCGCGCGAATCGCTGTTGCTGCGGACTAGATCAATACCACACCGGGAGTCTTCGAAAGGGTGCGACAGTCCTTCATTCGCCGGTGTGAGCTGTGCAGTGACGCCATTGGACGCTAGTTTGAGCAGCTCCTTTGAGTCTTTCTCTGATGCGATTGGAATTGTGCAACTCATAAATTAGGTATGTCTCTTTGTTTTCACTGTCGAAGGCTCAACGTGGATATGTAACTTTACTCTTTTCTGGCACTAGTATAATGAATAAAATTCTCCGGCTGGAGGTGTAGTGCAGGAAAGCTTACTTTAAGTCACGTTAGGGTTATTGAAAGGTCACTTGACGTAGCTAAAGTGTGCTGAATCTTCAAAGTGCTTGAGTTTGTTTAGGTAAGACACGCACGTGCAATAAATTCCAAGAATATGGAATTTATTTTTACTCAGCGTTCCTCATTATCTGGAATATCAGTAATATAACTTCGGTTTTAGTACATTAGTACCTTGAAGGCTCCTTATTAGAGCGGTAAACACAATTTTCCCTGAACTTAACGTAAACACTCAATGAAATAGACTTAACGGCCAGACAGAGGTCTGACAATAAAATGAACTAAGTAAACGTACTCACTTTTAACCTTTTATTGGGGAGCTCCTGGTATTACTCAAATACACACTCCAAAATAACACAACTACTGATAGCCCGAACTTTTGTACTATCGTAATATCGTAGAAACGTAGGTAAATCGCTTATCAATAATCAGGAAGAACCTATCACATATAAAACGAAGCTCTCTCGTATACTTGAGCGCTCCTATATATGTATATATATATACTGCATACCACCACGTCATGACTTACACTCGTTGCCACATATAATTCAGCGGGAGAAACAACATCTCGTTAAGTTTGAAGATAATTTGCATAGGAAAATAAAATAACAGGAGATAGTAAAATAAAAAAGAAACTGAATCTAGAGTATACGTTACACTAGGAGTGGAATGGATCCCTAGGTTCTATTGCAAATATTGTTCGTTTTTATGTGTACTATCACCCCTCTTGTTTTCTTGGAGGAGTTTACAATCACCCTGTATATACGTATACCGCGATGAAGACAACATCTTTCTCCGATTCACCAGACCGGGGACTTAAACTTCAAGACTTCGTTTACTCTGTCAAGTTGCTGAGAGTAAAGACTCGCAGTGATCATTCTGCTGTATCGTGATGAAAACATCTTTCCGATTCATCAGACTGCAATGACTAGATTTCAAGACATCTTTTACAATGTCAAGTTGCTGAGAGTAGCAGGATCGTTCCGCTTTATCGTGATGAAGACAACATTTTTCCGGTTTACCAAAACTTGGACGCTTAGATATGAAGGCCTTGTTTATTTTGCGAAGTTGCTGAGAGTAAATACTCGCAGCGATCATTCGGTTTTAAGGTGATGGAAGCAACGCCTTTCCGACTCACCAAACTGAGACTCTTAGATTTCAAGACCTTGTTTACTCTGTGGAGTTGCTGGATATAAAGCCTCACAGTGATCATTTAGCGTCCGAATATTCGGGTAGAATTCTTGCTATCAGGAAACAAGATTTGTAGTAATGTCGGCCGGTATAGATTTCTTCTGTGTCTGTTTCGGTTCCATTTCTCACACGGCGTAAAATACGACTTTACATTTGTACAAAACAGAATTGATTTGTAAGTATTGCAGTAAATTAACTTTTTCCCGGCGATGCCTTTCATATTTCCTTCAGCTAGAATCCGCTGTGCTCTTGCACGAGCAGAGAGAGAGAAACAGAAACAAAAAAAAAACACAGTACACAAAAAAAGTGTAATGATGGTCAGAGAAAAAATGTTGAACATGTACCATAACATATATTCAAATTCATTTGCAATAACTGCAGCTAACCTTATTAATCTTGCAAAAATTAAGAAGAAAAACAATGCACGATTGTGTAAAATGATGTCGCAAAAAGGGCGTATTCTGAAATGACTGTATGAAAACAATAAAAATAACAAAAATGACACAGGATTTTCGGTTGCAATGAGCACGTCTTTTGAATCCTTTCCGACACGAATATGTCTAATTTATTCATAGTCAATGGAACCCATTTCGAATTAAATAAATAAACCGCATTTCTAAAATCCATGAATCATCTACACGTTCGAATCACAATATTGTGTCCACCAGCTAATATCCAGAGTAACCGCCGCGTGCAGCGCAGACAGCAGCTAGACGGGCTGGGAGTGACTCAGTAAGGCGCTAGAAAGTGTTAACAGGTGTGTGGAGCCATGTTGAATAGGGTGCATCTGACAGCTGCTGAAGGGTGCATGATGGATGATCTATAGAGCAAACATTACGATCGAGCTGGTCCCACAGATGCTCAATTGGGTATAAGTCTGGGGAATTAGGGGGACGGTGAAGTATTTTGAAGTCTTCACCGTGCTCTTCCAACCACTCGCGGACATTTCTAGCTGTGTGACATGTCGCATTGTCGTTCTGAAAGATCCCATCCACCCCAGGGAAGACAATCATGTATATCTAGAATGCAGGGCGTATAAAGCATGTACAGGTGTACGTGGTCTGCAAGGATGGATTCATAACAAATTTGATCCATAGTGCCTTCCACAGGTATGCGTGGACACAGAGAATACCACGAAAACATTCCGCATACCATAACGCTGCCCCCGCTAAATTGTGTTCTTCCAGCAGTGGTTGAAGAGTGTTTGTTCTCCGATGTTTCTCGCCTTATACGCCAACGTCCATCCGTTCGATGAAGCAGAAAACGTGACTCAGAGGAGAAGGCAATCCTCCGCCAATCAGCGAAGGTCCAATTCCGATACTGCAGTGCAAATATAACCCTTTTCTGCCGATACACATTCGTTAGCATAGATGCAGTGGCCATCCGTTTGCATCGGAGCTCCGTACGCAGCAGGGTTCGCTGGACTGTCGTTCCGGACACACTTCCTGTGGCCCCCTGGTTCATTCGGTCAGTGAGTTCCTCAACTGTTGCGTATCAATCGGCCCTCACGCACCTTCGAAGCCGACATTCACCTCTCATATCAATGGCACGTGGTGCACCGTAGTATCCATGTCACTTATTCGCAATGGTGCTATTTCTCCAATCACGATACAGTTTAGCTACAGCAAAAAGCGAACAGTTCACAAAGTGCGCTGTTTCAGAAATGCTGCCGCCCTTGGCCCGAAAGCCGATAATCATCCCTTTTTTTGCAAATCTGATAAATTGCTCCTTTTATTCATGACAGCTACGAGCGATAAGTTTTCAGAATGCTTGCAGCACATCTTATATACCCTCCAAGCCAGTTCACAAGTGCTTTCTTTCATTGGCTACGCGCTTTCGACGTCAAAAGTAGGAGGTGGTCACAATAATGTGATTCAACTGCGTACGTAGAAATAGAAAAATTACTTCCTCCCACTGGCAGTTCAAAGGTCTATCACGAAAATCGGCAAATTTGTAGAAAACGTTTCTCTTAGCTGAAGGAAAATATCAGAGCCGAAGCGGCGTTCAAATCAAACAGCTCAAGGACCGATATAAAAGGAAACATGATGTAACTTTACGCCTCGTAGCGAAGGAATTTTGAACAACGGAAGAGTAAAAAATATGCGAACAGTAATGTTCATAGCAAAAACGATGCTAAGAATAAAGAAATTTTTAAATACGTCTTTTTGAAAACAGAAAAGGCGAGTAAAAGGTTCTGGCATTTCTGCCCTCATAGAAGATAAACTCTGCATTATTTAAAGAGGATAATGTTCCCCGTCTTTACTGTAGAAAATGGCGTACAGTTAAAAAAAATAAAGAAAGAAATTTTTCAATAAGATTTTTCGAAGCTCAGCAGAAATGCTCACAAACACCACCTAGTTCCAGAACTGTGAACTACAAAACTCCACGAGTACAGCCAAGGTGTTCTACAAAGTAAATGGTGCATGGCGTTGAAAGAATGTTTTAAATCGAACCTTTAGGATAAGAATTACTGACAAAAACCGATTAGACGCCCCTTGTGGGAAAATTGTGCACTAATTTTGGCAGTAAACGTACATGAAAAGTCATGGCAGTTAGTAGTGTCTGAACAAAATTAATGTTTTTGAATTGAGGTTTTCGGCGCTTATATTTTGCTGCTCATATTCTTTGAAAGAAAACGTGAACTTATGCTCCCTAGTGGCGCTTGTTCGTTAAGTAAAATTTGAAATTACGCCGATGAGACATTACATTATGACCACCTACCTAATAAGTTGTAGGATCCCCTTTATCCCGCAAAACAGCGGCCATTTGACGAGGCATCGATTCGATGAGGTGTCGATAGGTATCCTGGGGTATCTGGTACCATAATGTCAACAGCAGGTCCTCCAATTCCCGTATATTTCGGGGTGATGGGGATTTAACACGACACCGCTTTTCCAAGTCGAACCACAAATGCTCGATTGGGTTCATGTCATGTGAATTTGGAGGCCAGGGCATTAATGAAAAGTCACCAGCATGTTCAATTAATACAGAACATGCTGGTGACTTTTCGTTACCAGCTCCTTGACGATTCTGGTAGTGTGGCATAGCGCATTATCCTGTTGGTAATGGCCATCACCAGCAGGGAACACAGTTGCCATGAATGGGTGAACTTGGTCCGCAACGATGTTCAAATCCCTGACAGCTGTCAGGGATTGTGCTGTTAGGATAATGGGGCCTAAAGTCTCCCGAGAAAACATCGCCCACAGCATAACACCGCCGCCGCTATCACCGCCGGCCAACAGTGCATCCAGGTGCCACAGCCTCCATTATTAATCGGCATATCCGCGCTCGGCCGTCTACGTGATGCATCAGAAATCTGGATTTGTCAGACCAGACCACTTTCTTCCAATAATCTACAGTCCAATCTCGACGATCTTGGGCCCATTTCATGCGTTGTTGGAGATCATGAGCAGTGAGCATGGGGACCCGGATGACTCTTCGGCTACGCAGACTCACGCGCTGAAGACTGCGATGAGTTGTGTGCTGTGACACATTGCCGTGATCGCCACTGTTGTAGCTGCTGGTGATTTGTCGCACTGTGGCTCTGCGGTCGCTGTGAACAATGCGCGACAGTCTCGCGCATTGTTCTTCGACTGGCGAACCCTGGCAGCAAGGAGCTGCGGACGACACACGGCAGAACAATGGTTCGTCGTTTGGCCATATGCGTACTGATTTTGATACGTACTCACTGCAGCGGCACGTAAACAATTGACAAGCCGCTCAGTTTGTGAGATCGTAGTTCTGAGGCGCCGTGCGATCACAATTTGTCCTTTATCAAACTCCGATAAATCGGCAGCTTTTCCCATTCTAACTCCGAACACTGTACTAACCGAGGGCAGGTCCTCGGGTTGTACATATATATATATATATATATATATATATACCTATATATATATATATATATATATATATATATATATATATATATATATATATATATATATAACCTTAAAAAACACCATAATACCTTCAAGTTGGAACTGAAGAACAGGTTCTCTGCTTTAGAAGGCCTAACATCGGAAGAAGTGGACATCTCTGAAGTTAACAGAAAAGTAACCAAAGCTCTTATGGAAGCAGCAACAAAATTAGCTGGGTCTAAGAACAAGTTGCATGTAAATAAATTATCAGGAAAAACGAAAATGTTGATGCAAAAAAGAAGAGAGATGAGGACAACTAAAGAAGATGTGACTTCCAAAGTGGAATATATAGAGCTATGCAAGACAGTACGAAAAAGTATCACTGAAGACGTAAGAAAATTCAACTGTGAACTAGTGAGGAAAGCAATTGAAAACAACCAAAGCCTAAAGATAGCAAAGGGACATCTCAGTAAGGGCAGAAAACAGATTATGGCACTGAGAAAGAAGATGGTTCTGTAACAAGAAATAGAGGCGAAAGTTTGACAAGAGTGAAAGATTTCTACTCCAAATTATATGAAAGGGATGATACATGCACTCCAGACATCATGAAAGATACCAGTACCAGAGTTCCTCCAGTCCTTCCAGCAGAAGTTGCACATGCAATCAAGAACATGAAGCGGGGAAAAGCTCCAGGAGAAGATGGAATTACTGTAGACATCATACAAGAAGCAAGTGGAGAAATCGAAACAGTACTCGCCCAAATTTTCACTCGATGCCTTAATGAAGGAAAGATTCCTGAAGATTGGAACACCGCTACAATGATCCTGCTACATAAGAAAGGTGACATTGAGGATCTCGGAAACTACAGACCTATCAGCCTCCTATCAGTAGTTTATAAAATCTTCACTAAAGTTCTTTCACACCGTTTGAAGGTAACACTGGACATGGCTCAACCGAGAGAACAAGCTGGATTCAGGAGTGGCTACAGCACAATAGATCATATCCATGTGCTGAGAGAACTAATTGAAAGAGCGAGGGAATATGAACTTCCATTGTGCATGGCTTTTATCGATTATGAAAAAGCCTTTGATTCGGTGAAACCATCAGCAGTTACAATGGCTCTGAAAACCTGCGGTATTGAAGAAGCATACATTAATATTATTAATAACATCTATGAAAATGCAAGTGCAAAGATTAGGCTGTTTGAAAATACAACACACATAAAAATTGGAAAAGGAGTGAGACAAGGTGACACCATATCTCCGAAGCTCTTTAATGCCACATTGGAGGGAGTTTTTCAGTCACTGAGCTGGGAAAACAAGGGGATAAAGATTAATGGAGATTATCTAACCCACACCTTCGTTTTGCTGATGACATAGTCATTTTTGCAACTAGCCCATCAGAGCTGCAGAGTATGATCCAGGAACTTGCTGACAAGAGTAGGGAAGTGGGATTGAAAATGAACTTTCAGAAGACAAAAGTGATGTTCAATGCTTTTACAAGAAATGAAGATTTATCGATTGATGGAGAAAAGCTGGAGATAACAGACACGTACGTTTATCTTGGACAGCAGATATCAAGTGAGGGTCGCATTGATGAAGAAATTAATCGGCGTACAAAACTTGCCTGGAGAGCTTTTGGAAGAAACAGCATAATTTTCAAGAGCAATATGCCATTATGTCTTAAAAGAAAGGTGTTTGATCAATGCATCCTTCCAGTGCTTACGTATGGTGCAGAGACGTAGACCTTAACTAAAAGAGACATACAAAGGCTGCAGACAACTCAAAGAAGCATGGAGAGGTGCATGCTTGGTGTAACCAGGAGAGATAAGAAGAGGAACACGTGGATTCGAAAAATGACAAGAGTGGAAGACATCATGATCAGAGTTAAATCCTGAAATGGCAATGGGCTGGACATACTGCCAGAAGAACAGACCATCGATGGACAGCTGAAATTTTAGATTGGATTCCGAGGGACAGAAAAAGACCCAGAAGAAGACCAGATGGGAGATGGGTGGATGAAATTCGAAAGTATGCGGGAGTGACATGGAGGAGACTGGCACGAGACAGACCGTTGTGGAAGAAACTTGGGGAGACCTTCGTCCAGCAGTGGATTGATAATGGTTGACAATGATGATGATGATGATATATATATACTATGTAAACTTCAGCTGCGCCACCGTTCGGTCTCCAGGTGCATTCATTTTTCTGGGCTGGGGGTGGTCACAATGCAATGGGCTCATCGGTGTCTATGCAAAAGATTAGGAACCGAAAGCGCTCTCCGACAAAGAAAAATATTTTCAAATCGGTCTGTTAGAAATGGAGATATAGATAAAAATAAGATATACATCTACACCCCTGGAGGGAAACCCATGCACTATTTTAAGCAAAAATGCTCTAAAAAAGAGATTTGGTATGGTGATTCGTATATGACCGCGAAAAAACTTTTTTCGGTTTTTTGATTGCAGGTTTAACGACCACATTGAGCTACTCAATGGGCTACAAGCAATCGCCCGTCCCTAATTTAGGGCCACTAATTCCAGGGAAGGGAGAGAGCCAATGTCTTAAGACAAACACAGCATCCATGCCTCTCCGGAATTCGAACCCGGACCCCTTTCGAATGAATGATCAGAAGCCATCGCTTTGAATACTGCCCACCGGCGTGGTAGGACCTTCAAAATCAAGTTCTTAGAAGCGCAAATATTGCCCAAATACAACAGCAACAAAAATGTACACTTGCGCGCCTTAATGGCCAAATCATTCTTCATCTAAAATTCGAAATTATAAGAAAAACATTTTCCACTCCAAAGTTCGATCGATGCCAAAAGAATTTTTAAAATCGTACTTTTAGAAGCAGATATATCGAAAAAACGCGATTTAACTCTTTTTTTTTTGGTTGGAGGTTTAACGACCACCGTGAGCAACTCAATGGGCTATAAGCATTCACCCGTCCCTAACTTAGGGTCACTGGTTCCAGGGAAGGGAGAGAGCCAGTGCCGTAAGAAAAACACAACATCCATGCCTGACCGGGATTCAAACCCGGACCCCTTACGGACGAATGATCAGAGGCCAGCGCCTTAGACCACTGTGCCACCGGGGCGGCCAATTTAACTTTACACCTCGTAGCATAAAAACTATGAACGACTTGAAAAATAAACTACTCAAAACAATAGTTTTCGTTACAAATGGTATCGAATGGAAGAAAGAATGTTTTCAATCGGATTTTAGAGGAATGCATTTTGAATTCGATACCATTGATTTTACGCCCTCTAGCGGCGAAATTATATACCGTATAAATACGGAAACCGAGGATCATCGTTCTTACATTTTACGCTTTTTAGTGCAAAACGATTTTTCTTCTTCAAATCGGATAAATAGCTGCAGAGATATGGTGTCCACAGTAGAGCTGAGACGGGCTGAGCCCAAACCCGAAAGTCGAAGCAGAGCCCGAATCGGGATCGGGCAGTAGAATACTTACTGCGGTTCGGGCTCGGGCGGGCTCGGGCTCTTAGAGAGAGAGGGAATTTTTTTTATGTTTAAATGTGATTTTATATGATTTAGCAAAAAAGACACTTTATAGTTGGTAAAGGGTATTCTTCGGAAATTGGTTCTGGTTCGGGAGAGGGCATTCTAGATGGTTATTTATTCCGGGCTTGGGTAGAAAATACCATAGGACACGCATTAGTATGTTTCTGCAGAGAAGAAAAAGCTTTTTCAAGAACTATAGATATTGGATAGTTGATAGCATGCCGACGATAGTTTACCCCCTATCTCCACGCAGTAGCTCTCTGCTAATTCTATTTAGCAATGCACATATTGCAGCTCATTATGGCGCGATAATATTAGCATTATTTGAGCAACATACAACTGCAGCACCGCCCGATCATTTTGGATGCCCGGCCGCCAGAAGCACTCAGGTGGAAACGAATGGTCAAAGAAAATCGTAGAGTTACTCTGTAAAAATTGATAGTGGTCTCTTTCCCACTCCCCATTTGAGAAATACATTGGTTAGTTGCAGGAGGAGGAGAGAGTGGAAGTGTGGAAAAGGAGATGGTTTTTTTGTTAATGCGGTAGAACAGGTTAGCCAGTTTTCGGCCTCGTTCGGACCAGGGTTCTATCTTGCAATATAAACTTGCAATATAAACTTCGGGCTTGGGTGCGCTCGGACGGACTCGGGCTCCGAAAATTGAGCCCGAACTCAGCTCTAGTCCACAGAGGGACGGACAGAGCGATAACACAAGAACGTGCATGGCTAAAAATACTGGAGGTAAAACATTTCCGAAGAATTCAGGATTCCTAGAACCCTCGCCATTCATGACTAATAGTACAACGCAAGAACACGCGAACGCGCAAATCTACGAGAAATTACATGTTCATCCAGGTACGCGAATACCTTTCGTCACGTAGCGTATGCTTACAGTACTGGAAAACATTTTAAGGCCAATCGGAAGACTGCAATTTCTGAAAAACCTGAGGGCAGCATATTATGCTAATGACATGACATTGACATGAGGCAGAAAGGAATATTTCTCGCAAGTATTTGTTTTGAAACATTTAATCCAATCTCCTACATTTCAAATTGTTTTAAATGCAACATTTTTTATTTACTGATGCTATACAGCTTGGAAACAAATATTAGGCTAATCGTTTTTTCTGACGTCACAGCCTAAATCATCGTAAATTATCATTTGGGGATCCGTGTGTCGTGTGTCATGAATTATTGAATGTAGTTGGTTGCGTAATATACTGTAGGTTTGTCCGGAAAGTAATGAGACCACTTTTCCTGGGCCAATCAGAAAGGCCGGAGGGCGGGGTCTCCGGGCGTGACGGGTAGCGGGGTATGTTAGGTAAACGATCGATGTCTTGTCAGTTGGCTCTGAGCTTTTACAGAGTGAGGATCGCTTGCGAAATGGACAGCTGTGTGAGCGTCTCGTAACGGTCAAAATGTAGAAGAGTGTCGCGGTAAAGTTTTGTCTTAAACTTGAAAAATCCACGACCGAGACACTTGCTATGATACAGAAAGCCTACGGAAAGGATGCTTTATCGAAAGCACAAGTGTTTCGGTGGCACAAAATTTTCACGGAGGGAAGAGAGAGCCTCGAAAATGAGCCACGCCCAGGGCGCCCTTCAACGCCTTACACTTCGGACAATGTGAAAAAGCTGAAAGGGTTTTGGACTCTGACTGACGCATGAGTGTTAGATTGATAGCAGAGCACGTGGGACTCATGAAATCCATTGTGCTTGAAATCATCACGCAAGAATTGCAGATGCGGAAAGTTTGCGCCAAATCGGTTCCTAAGGTTTTGACCGATTGACAGAGGGACAACCGTATGTCGATTTCTTTTCAGCTTGTGGACCGTGTGAGGAGTGAACCTGGTTCTTTGGAGAAAGTGATAACAGGTGATGAAACGTGGGTCTTTGAGTACAATCCGGAGACGAAAAGACAGAGATCAGAGTGGCACTCTCCAGAGTCTCCTCGACCAAAGAAGACTCAAATGTGCAAATCGAAGATGCAATCGATGCTCATTGTCTTCTTTGACTGTAAAGGTGTTGTCTGTAAGGAGTTCGTACCACCCGGACAAACTGTCAACGCTGCATTTTACGTGGAAGAAGAACAGAGTTGCGCGCGTCCGCCCGGAGATCACCAACACTTGGGTTCTTCACCACGATAATGCGCCGAGCCATGCGTCGCTGAGAGTGAGAGAGTTTCTGGCGAAACACAACGCATCAACGCTGCCCCAACCTCCCTACAGCCCGGACTTGGCCCCAGCTGACTTATTTTTGTTTCCCTGCCTCAAATCCAGCCTGAAAGTACACCATTTTGGGACTGTTACAAACGTACAAACTGCCACGACGAGTGCTTTGAAAACGATCCCTGTTCCCGGCTTCCAGGCAATCTACGCGGAGTGGCAGAACCGTTGACAGCGGTGTATTGATGTTCAAGGATGTTATTTCGAGGAATTTTAATGTTATGTAACTATAACTTTAATTAAACGTCTGTTATTGAATGAGTCTCATTACTTTCCTGACAGACATTGTATTTGTACGCTGTACAGTGGTGAAAGCGAAACAGTTATCGAAGAATGAACACGGCAAAATCCTTGTTTTCAAAGCATGTGGAATGAGTGGACGTGAAATCACACGACAAATGAATAGATCCAAGTCTGATGTAAATACTTTTCTGTAGGATACCGGGAATTATGGCAAACGAGCACGCACAGGTATATCATCGTCTCTTAACTCTCTTTAAAAGCGAGCCATTTTCTACCAGGTTTATCATAAATACCAATCATCACCCCAAATTAGAAGTGATTTCGGATGGAATAGAAATCCGAACAGTCGGTATTTAAAAATGAAAGTACATGCACCTGTCACAAAAAAGTAAAAGATGTGTCACGTTTCATTTGCTAAAAGGCGTCTGACTCTTGGCATTAAGTCGGAGGATATTGTGTTTTCCGATGAAAAAAAATTTAATTTATAAACGATCCAGATGGTATTGGTATTTTTACCATTACCTCCGTCACGACAAAGCTTACTTTTTAAAGCGACAAATAGGTGGTGATTCTCTGATGGTGTGGGATTGTTTCGTAGCTAACAGAACTACCACACTTGCTTTTCTGCCGCCAAGAACAAATCCTGTAACTTATTAGAGTATAAATTTTGAAAATGACACTCTGTTTTTTTTTGTTTTTTGTTTTTTTTTGGTGTAAATATGACAAGGATGGTAAGTCAGGTAATATCCGAAAACTTGAACATTTCGTCGTCCTGAAGCAGGAATCGAACGCGCGTCTCCCAGATAGCGCATGGGTATGCTAACCAGTACACCTCCCAGAACGACCGAGTCTCAAGTTTCCGATTAATTTGAATATAACCATCACAGGATTCGCTAGTCGAAGCAACCGGCAATCACGGGACTGGATTCTTAACTTCCAGATTCGCTAAACATGAATGCCGGTTGCTTCGACTAGCGAACCCTGTGATGGTTTTATTCAAATTAATCGGAAACTTGAGACTTTGTCGTTCTGGGAGGTGTAGTGGTTAGGATGCCCGGGCGCTATCTGGGAGACGCGGATTTGATTCCCGCTCCAGGACGTCAAAATTTTCAAACTTTCGGATATTATCTGACTTACTATTCTTGTCATATTTACAATATAAAACGGACTGTCATCTTCAAAATTTGTATTGTATGGTGTAATCCCGTATTTCATTCATGATTTATCTGCTCCTCCGGGCAATCACGGGATAGGATTCTTAACGTCCAGATTCGCTAAACATGAATGCCGGTTGCTTTCATTAGCGAATCCTGTGATGGTTTTATTCAAATTAATCGGAAACTTGAGACTTGGTCATTCTGGGTGGTGTAGTGGTTAGAATACCCAGGCGCTATATGGGAGACGCGCGTTCGATTCTAGCTCCAGAACGACGAAATTTTCAAGTTTTCGGATATTATCTGACTTATCATTCTTGTCATATTTACACCAAAAAAACGGAATGTCATCTTCAAATGTGTATTATATGGTGTACTCCCGTATTTCGTTCATGATTATTAGAGTATATTGGCCTAACATTTGTTGCCAGAGACACCGCTCATCACGTCTGGGGACTCCATCTTCCAACAGGAAAATTCTTCGATTCATGCGTCTGTTCCCCAGAATCACGGTTTGAGGACAATGACGTAAAGCTACTTAACTGGCCAATCGGAAGTCTCGATTGGAACCCCATGGAAAATGTGTGGGGCATTTTGGTTCGCGAAGTATACAAAAATCGTTAGTAAAATCGGAATAAAAAGTAACTTTTTACAGCCTTCAAACGAGCATGGCAAGACATTCCCACTAATATTTTAAAGGAATTTATGGGTTCTATGACTACACGAATGATCCAAATCATCGAGAAACGGGGCCATTTTCTTCATTATAAAAAATGCTTATTTTTGGCCAAAATCCTTACTGGCCTTATAGTTTATTTCATGATGTATTTAAAAAAAATTATAAACAATATGTCTCATACAATGCTGCAATTCGGAATTGAAATACTTTAGGTTGATTTCTTGTATATCTTTTTTTCCTCAATTAATTTCTTTGCACTTTATTAATAACGCCTCTGACGTACTACAGAGGTGAAAATATGTGTCAAGACGACAAATCTGCATGCAATGAGATATTCTGTCAGCGTAGCTCAGTTGGGAAAGCGACTTACTCCGGAGTGAAGAGACACGGATTAGATGGCGTCGCGGACCAACTTGTGTTTTCACATTGGCACCCGATTGTGGAAAATGGATACCCTGGCCTTTGGGTTCTTCGACAATGCGTGATGTTTGTTCCACACATTGTTTGGAATTAATGAAAAATTCCTACTTCGCTTCAAAGACAAAAAAGGAATTATTAAGAAGGAGATGATGTGACGTACTACAGAGATGAAAATATGTGTCAACACGACAAATCTGCAGCAAGACCTATAACGAAGTAAATCTCTCCGTCATTTTTGGTCTACGCCGGGATTCGAACCCGAGACCGCTTATTCCGGAACAAGTCGCTCTACCAACTGAGCTACGCAGACGATTATTCTGATTCCTATCTGCCTTTATGTCGTGTGCGTCCTGCTGGCAGGTACGTCACATCTCCCCCCCCCCGAAAGAGGGCCGGGGGCATGGCCCACGGGTCAGTCGTGACCATGAATCGTTGCAGGCAGCCACTCACTGTAGAACGTGCACTTGAGAACTCCCAGTCAATCTGCTGTGTGGAATGCAACATCACACATTTTTATTTTTCGAAGCGCTGGAGAAGGAATTCTCTGATTTTTCGTGTCTCGCGGTGTGGAAATAACATCACACCATTGCGAGATTTTGAACGGTCCGGTCATCCGGATAGTTCGGGCGCCATTATAACGAAGTAAATTTCTCCGTCATTTTTGGTCTACGCCGGGATTCGAACCCGAGACCGCTTATTCCGGAACAAGTCGCTCTACCAACTGAGCTACGCAGACGATTATTCTGATTCCTATCTGCCTTTATGTCGTGTGCGTCCTGCTGGCAGGTACGTCACAGACCAGAGATGGGCAGGAATGCATTACAAAGTAATGGAAGTACAGATTACAATTAACATGTAATGCATTACAAGGTAATGCAGTAACACGTAATACATTACAAGGTAATGCAGTAACAGGTAATGCATTACAAGGTAATCCCAAGTATGGTTTGCACAAGGTAATGGAATTAATCTGTAATGCATTACAATGAAAAGAATATAATTCAATTATTTAATAATGCCATTCAAACGCAATGGAATTATTTGTTAATGAAATTACACAATTTGCAAATAATAATTATACATACTAATAGTTTAGAGAAATGTACGTGTGTCAAAAGCTATGTCTAGAAAAGTCTGCCATGTAACATAACAGAGAGAGACGAAGTGTCGTGCAGAATGTTCTAGAAGCGGCAAGAATGAGTTAGACGTTTGTAGAATGTTCCAGAATGATCGCGCAGTGGGAAGTTGGAAAGCTTTATGTAAATCAAGAATATTCCAGAAGGTTCAGGTCCTGTCGTGAAGTATACATAAAGGAGTCACTCGCTCGCTAGTCCAGTGTTCGTATCGGACAAGTAATGGACAACAATACTTGAGAAGGACGGCAAAAATGTCAAGTGTTCGTAAATTTCTGTAATATTCGGCAGTGTACCCTGAGTTGCTGAACTGTGAGTGTAGTGCAAATATGTGCTTGTGGCTATAGTGAAGTAATTATTTTAGACAGTGAAACATATGTAATGGACGAGAATACTGTACTGGAGATGGACGAATGAGTATCTCTAACCGAAAAATACATCCCATTCGTACTTACTTCATTTGTATTATTTTGTTCAAATCACTTTACTTGCAGCGAAGACGGGGCAACTACTCGTGTCATACACGTACAGTCTCCAATACCTACATACACCCATTTGTGGTCCGAGGGGTGGCACAGTTGTCAAATAACCTACACAACGTGTAAGGGTGTACTGGTTGCTGGTTTATTCATGTTGTATTGTTACCCATAAGTTATTGGTTAATTACCAACATATAGTTAAACATTAACCATTACGATTATAATGGGTAACTGCTACATGTCATAACAATTACGATGTAATTCTAAAGACCAGTTCACCATTACCATGTAATGGTAACGCTAAGTTCTTGTTCACATTTCCATTACGCTGTAATGCATTACCGATCAATTCAATTACGATTTTTCCCAACTCTGAGCGAGATATTCTGTCACGTAGCTCAGTTGGGAGAGCGACACACTCCGGAGTGAGGGGACACAGACAAACTTGTTTTTTTTTCTTTTTTTTTTGATTGGAGGTTTAACGACCACCGTGAGCAACTCAATGGGCAATAAGCAGTCGCCCGTCCCTTATTTAGGGTCACTGGTTCCAGGGAAGGGAGATCACACGCCGTGCAATGTTGTACCTTCTTCCAGTGGCCTTAAAGTTATTTCCTGCAGTGTAGGGGGTTAACTTCGTAATTACCCATTTTGCTCACTAGAGTCAAACTTTTATGTAACTGTGTATTAGAGCAACAAAGTACACATTTCGTTCAGAATAATAAATTTTCCAGATCTAACCTGAAAGATATCAGTACTTAATAAGCGTGCTATATGCGTTGCTTCACAGAAAGAAATGAAGTCTGGTTCTAATATTCAAAACAAGGCTTTTCATTTCATTATCTGAAGACCCATTTCATCATTAGTGTCCCATTCGACTCGCCTCGCAGTTAGAATACTGACTGTTGATGACGTAATTTATTCCGGAGGTGTGGCAAGCGAAGACAGATAACTGCCAAGTAAGTGCCATCTGAATCGTGATTCGTATAAAAGGAATAACAGGAGAACAAAAAGAAAGTTGTTATGGCATCGGAAATTCCTTTCTCTCTCGGCTCACGTTATAAAACGTTTGACGCCTCTACCTGTGATCAAATCACAAAGAAAAGTCGCTGCAAGTGATAAAACCATCCAGAGAGCACCAACCACGGTCGGTTGAATTTGATGCCATCTTCCATCAGCGACTGTTTGACTGTGTCAACTGATAAAGCTTGGGATATATATATGACGCTGTGTCTTTCAGAGGTCTTTTAAGAGAGGGGTTTTAATAGTTTCTTCGAAACTCTTCAACGGGCTTACCGAAATAGTAAGTTCATTTTGACATCGTTCTTCAAATTACGATTATATTGTTTTCCCCAACTGTTCTATTTTTTTTTCATTGAAGATTTAGCGACCACCTTGAGCAACTCAATGGGTTGTAAGCAGTCGCGCGTCCCTAATTTGGTTCCAGGGAAGCGAGAGAGCCAATGCCGTAAGGCAAACACAACATCTATGCCTCAACGGGGTTCGAACCCGAACCCTTCACGGACGAATGATCATAAGCCAGCGCTCAGACCACTGCGCTTTGTCATTAACCATTCTCTTAACTAATTTTTACCTTGCTTTTAAACAATTTTTAGTGTTGAGGAAAATATTTCTCTTATCAAAGCAAAACGCCTGAACTAAAGTAAAAAAGACAAAATTTTCCGTGTCAAAATTTAAAATGAAGAAAACTATTTTCAAGCGCTGTACCGTATACTCTAATTTAATTTTACTTTCCATTCACCCGAGTTGGGTCTGGGTTCGAATCCCGTTGAGGCATGGATGTTGTGCTTGTCTTACGGCACTGGCCTAATTTAGGGTCACTGGAACCAGTGACCCTAAATTAGGTACGGGCGACTGCTTCTAGCCCATTCAGTTGCTCACGGTAGTCGTTAAACTTTCAACCAAAAAAAAAAAAAAAAAGAAGAACTTTCCTTTTTAGTTTCAAATTTGAGTTCGTTCTTCTTAGCATTTTTCATACTTAACGTGATATCTTCCCTCTCTGTTATATGGTTGGCAACACCTTGAGGTCAGAACGTGTGACATGTGTGTGTCAGACGAGAACTGAACGATATATAATGTTTGAGCAGCAGCAAACGAGTGTAGATGTCGGTAGTATCACGATATAATAGTAGTTGGAAACTGAGTTACTTGAAGTTTTGATCTGTTGATGTCTGCATATTATACACGGTCGAGTCAGATTACTGTGACCACCAGCTAATATCCAGAGTAATCGCCGGGTGCAGCGCAGACAGCAGCTAGAGAGCTCCGAGTGACTCAATAACGTGCTGGAAGGTGTTCACAGAGATTTTTTTTTTTTTTTTTTTTTTTTTTTTTTTTGATTGGAGGTTTAACGACCACCGTGAGCAACTCAACGGGCTATAAGCAGTCGCCCGTCCCTAATTTAGGGTCACTGGTTCTAGGGAAGGGAGAGAGCCAGTGGCGTAAGACAAACACAACATCCATGCCTGACCGGGATTCGAACCCGGACCCCTTACGGACGAATGATCAGAGGCCAGCGCCTTAGACCACTGCGCCACCGGGGCGGCATTCACAGAGATGTAGAGCCATGCTGAGAGTTGCTGGAGAGTGCGTGGGGAGGATCCATAGAGTGAACAACACGATCGAGGTGGTTCCACAAACGCTGAATTGGGTTTAAGTCTGAAGAATTATGGCGCCAGAGAAGTGCTTTGAAGTCTTCTTCATCGTGCTCTTTTAACCACTCTTGGACATTTCTGGCTGTGTGACACGTCGCATTATCGTGCTAGAAGATCCCATCCGCCCCAGGGAGGACAATCAGCATATATGGGTATTACGTGGTCTGCAAGAATGGATTCATAACGAATTCGGTCCTTAGCGCCTACCATAGGTATGAGTGGACCTAGAGAATGCCACGAAAACATTCTCCAGACCATAACGCTGCCCCCACTAGTTTGTGTTCTTCCAGCAATGGTTAAAGAGTGTTTGTTCTCCGATGTTTCTGGCCTTATAGGCTAACGTCCATTCGATGAAGCAGAAAACGTGACTCATCGGAGAAGTCAATTTTTTGCCAACCAGCGAAGCTCCAATTCCGATATTGCCTTGCAAATGTAAGCCTTTTCTACCGATGCACCTTCGTTAGCATAGGTGTAGTGACCACCTGTCTGCATCGGAGCCCCATACGGATCCTCATACGCATCAGGATTCGCTGAACTGTCATTTTAGACACACTTCCCGTAGCTCCCTGGTTCATTTGGCCAGTGAGTTGCTCCACTGTAACGTGTCGATCGGCCCTCACGTACGTTCGTAGCCAACATTCACCTCTCAAATCAATGGCACGTGGTGCTCCGAAATTTCCACTCACTTATTCGGAATGGTGCCATTTCTCCAATCATGATACACTTTAACCACAGCAGCACGCGAACAGTTCACAAACTGCGCTGTTTCAGAAATACTGCCACCCTTGGCCTAAATGCCGATAATCATCCCTTTATCTGATAAATCGCTCCTTTTATCCATGATAGCAACGAGTGATATCTTTTCAGAATGCCTTCAGCACAGCTTATATATCCTCCAAGCCAGCTCAGGACATGCACCTTCTTTCATGTCAAAAGTAGAAGGTGGTCACAGTAATGTTACTTGACTGTGTATATTTAGTGTTGGTGTTTTGGGTTTTTCGTTAAACGTTCCCTCATAAGTAAATTGGATTAGTTCACTAATATGGTTAAAAACTGAGTTGTGCTAAAGGATATTTAGGTGAATGAAAACGAATCGTAAGTAGCATTTTCTGATGTACTTGAATGACTCTTGTTTCACTGTAGATGAAGTTGTGAGACTGATCTATGTAATGTTCAGACAGCATTTTTCCGTGACTCACTTATAAACGTGGAAAGAGCGATGACTTCTTTTTGATGCAGCCATATTTCGACGAACACTGCAGTGCTGAAACCGAAATGTTCGTTTATTTTGTTATTAAATTATGTTATTTAGACAAGGTGAACGCTCGTCAATAATGACGGGAAAAAATAAGATACGTAAATTAATTTTTAATAACCAGGTATTCTTTTTGTTTGTGATGTCCGAACGTGAAAGTATGTTTCACGAACATTACACCAACAAAAAAATATATTGGTTGACGCAGGGATTCGAGTGGAAAGAGCAAGCGCTCTTTCCACTGCGCCACCAAACTGCGTCAAATGTTCAAGCGTTCAGACAAAGGAAATTACATTGTTCGTGACAACAAATATAAGCACAAATAAACATCTTCACTTATGGTCCTAAATACGATTACGTACCTTCATAGATGAACCCCATAGTGGAATCATCTGACGCAATAATCAGTCTACAACATCGTGTACCAGATGATAGTTCTGAAGCAGAGTTGGGGCGAAATCGCAATTGAATTAATCGGTAATGTAATACAGCGTAACGGTAATGGGAACAAGAACTTAGCGTTACCATTACATGGCAATGGTGAACTTCTCATTAGAATTACATGGTAATTGTAATGACCTGTAGCAATTACGCATTATAATCGTAATGGTTAATGGTTAACTGTAAGTTGGTAATTAACCAATAACTTATGGGTAACAATACAACGTGAATAAACCAGCAACCAGTACACCCTTACACGGTGTGTAGGTTATTTGACAATTGTGCCACCCCTCGGACCTCAAGGTATTGAAGATTTACGTGTGTGATATGAGTAGTTGCCCCGTCTTCGCCGCAAGTAAAGTGATTTGAACGAAATAATACATATGAAGTAAGTACGAATAGGATGTTTATTACGGGTAGAGATACTCATTTCGTCCATCTCCAGTACAGTATTCTCGTTCATTACATACGTTTCACTGTCCAAAATAATTACCCCACTATAGCCACAAGCACATATTTGCACTACACCTACAATTCAGCAACTCAAGGTGCACTGCCGAATATTACAGAAATTTGCGAACTCTTGACATTTTTGCCGTACTTCTCAAGTGTTGTGGGTTACTTTTCCGATACGAACACTGGACTAGTGAGCGACTGACTCCTTTATGTATACTTCACGAAGGGACCTAAACCTCCTGGAATATTTTTGATTTGCATAAAGCTCTCCAACTTCCCATTATTCTGGAACAATCTACACAAGTCTAACCCATTCTTGCAGCTTCTAGAACATTCTAAAGGACACTTCGGTCTCTGTCTGCAATGTTACATGGCAGACTTTGCTAGTCATAGCTTTTGGCACACGTACATTTCTATAAACTATTAGTATGTAATTATTATTCGCAAATTGTGTAATTTCATTACCAAATAATTCCATTCCGTTTTAATGGCGTTATTAAATAATTGAATTATATCCTCTTCATTGTAATGTATTACAGATTAATTCCATTACCACACCATACTTAGGATTACTTTGTAATGCATTACGCGTTAATTGTAATCTGTATTTCCATTACTTTGTAATGTATTCCTGCCCAACTCTGTTCTGAAGACGGCTTTGGAAAAGTTGAAAAACTTCAACGGGAGTTTAATGGGAGTTTGATGGTGGAATAGGGGTGGTCTTGAGCCTGGCGTGATTTGAAACTTTTTATTGGATTTTAATGGTGAAATGTTTCCAAACTTCAAATTTTAACAGGTTGTGCAACAGGTGCATGTGAACATCGGTGGAATAGGAATTTTCATCGGCATGTACATAGTGTTTTTAACGTTTACAGTGTTGGAACCAATGTGCAATAATGTGTGTGTAATAATGTACAGAATGAGAGAATAAAGTTAGATGTTTCACCCGCCGATGGAGTTATACTGTAGTTGGATGAATCGTGACATGGTTGGGATACATCAGTGTGTCCACAAAGGAAATGAATTGACACACCAACAATGTGCTTCATATCAACTATGGATTATAAGTTACGTAATAGTATTTAGGTCCATAACTGAAGATATTTATTTCTAACCATAGAATTTTCGGTGTGAATAATCAATGTATGACCCGGAAGCAAATATTTTTGGGTTCATATAAGATATTTACTACAAATATAAGCACATTTAAGAACACTTAATTAAATGATTTTCGCTTTTTAATCAGGTTTTGTAAAATGACTATAAATACGGACTAAATGACTATAATACGGACTATAAACCTAGCATTCTTGAGTGATGCTGATAGTCGTTAAATTTTAGCGCTTCATAGGTTCATAATGTATTTCGTTAAATGCCCTCAAATTTTCCTTTATGGAAATCATACCAAATATTTTTCTCTTTGTAGATGCTTCTTTTTTTCTAAAGAACGTTTAATAATTTTTAAATGAAAAATAACTCACGCACTACATAACTTAGAAGTTAGTTTTCAATGCAAAAGTTGATATTTTTAATTATGTTATCGAATGCTTTCCCTAAATATTTTGAAAAACATATAGAATTAAACGTCCGAGAATTAGTAGCTATTATATGGCCACCTCGTGGTCTTCTTCTGGGTCTTTTCTTGTCCCTTGGATTCCAGTCTAAAATTTCAGCTGTCCATCGATGGTCTGTCCTTCTGGCAATATGTCCAGCCCATTGCCATTTCAGGGATTTTGCTCTCGTCATGATGTCTTCCACTTTTGTCATTTTTTCTAATCCACGAGTTATTTTTCTCATCTCTCCTGGTTACACCAAGCATACACCTCTCCATGCTTCTTTGATTTGTCTGCAGTCTTTGTTTGTCTTTTTTAGTTAAGGTCCACGTCTCTGCAACATACGTAAGCACTGCAAGGATGCATTGATCAAACACTTTTCTCTTAAGACATAATGGCATATTGCTCTTGAAAATTATACTGTTTCTTCCAAAAGCTCTCCAGGCAAGTTTTATACCCCGATTAATTTCTTCATCAGTGTGACCCTTACTTGATATCTGCTGTCCAAGATAAATGTAAGTATCAGTTATCTCCAGATTTTCCCCATCAATCGATAAATCTTCATTTCTTGTAAAAACAGGGTACATCACTTTTGTCTTCTGAAATTTCATTTTTAATTCCACTTCCGTACTCTTGTCAGCAAGTTCCTAGATTATACTCTGCAGCTCTGATGTGGTAGCTGCAAAAATGACTACATCATCAGCGCAACGGGAGTAATGGAGATTATCTAACTCACCTTCGTTTTGCTGATGACGTAATCATTTTTGTAACTACCCCATCAGCGCTGCAGAGTATAATCCAGGAACTTGCTGACAAGAGTAAAGAAGTGGGATTAAAAATGAACTTTCAGAAGACAAAAGTGATGTACAGTGCTTTTACGAAAAACGAAGATTTCTCGATTGATGGGGAAAAGCTGGAGATAACTGATACCTTACATTTATCTTTAACAGCAGATATCAAGTGAGGGTCACATTGATGAAGAAATTAATCGGCGTATAAAACTTGCCTGCAGAGCTTTTGGAAGAAACAGTATAATTTTCAAGAGCAATATGCCATTATGTCTTAAGAGAAAAGTGTTTGATCTATGCATCCTTGCAGTGCTTACGTATGGTACAGAGACGTGGACCTTAACTAAAAAAGACAAACAAAGACTGCAGACAAATCAAAGAAGCATGGAGAGGTGTATGCTAGGTGTAACCAGGAGAGATAAGAAGAGGAACTCGTGCATCAGAAAAATGACCAGAGTGGAAGACATCATGATCAGAGTAAAATTCCTGAAATAGCATTGGGCTGGACATATTACCAGAAGGACAGACCATCGATGGGCAGCCGAAATTTTAGACTGGATTCCAAGGGACAGGAAAAGACCCAGAAGAAGACCCCATGGGAGATGGGTGGATGAAAGTTTGAAAGTATGCGGGAGTAACATGAGGGAGACTGGCACAAGACAGACCGTTGTGGAAGAAACTTGGGGAGACCTTCGTCCAGCAGAGGATTGATAATGGTTGACAATGATGATGATGATTATTATGATGATATGACCACCGTGAGCAACTCTAAGGGCTGTATGCAGTTGCTTGTCCCTAATTTGGAGCCTAAATACAAAATATGATAGGGGATTTAGGGATGGAAAGTCTTAAAAAAGGTCTGACAATAAACGTAGCAAAAACTAAATATATGAACAATACAGAAAAGGATGCGGAAAATATTTTGATATTTTGAAAGGTAACAGAGCCTTTTGGAGATTTAAACACTATTTAACCGGCGATCTTCCTTTATGTTTAAAACACAAATCTTCAGTGAGTGCATTAAACCCCGTATTTACTTATGGAAGTGAAACGTGGAGTATCACAGAACGGCAAGGTGAAAAAATAAGAGTATCGGTAAGAAAGTTAGAGAGAAGGGTGTTGGGAATAACAAGAAGAGACCGAGTTGGAAATGAACTTATAAGAGAAAGAACAGGAATAAGAGATATTATAGAAGTACTAAAGGAATCAAAGTGGAGATGGGCTGGATATGTTGGAAAGACTGAAAGATGAAAATGGAGATGATTAATAACAGAATGACAACCGAGAGATGGAAAGATACGAAGGGAGCGCCAGAGAACAAAATGGAGAGATGACCATCAGAAATTTAGAAGTGCTAAATGGTGGACTGAAGCTAAGAATCGAGATAGTTGGAAAAGACTGGGGGAGGCCTATATCCTTTAGAGCGTGCCAACAGGCTACGAAGAAGCATTTGGAGCCACTGGTTCCTTCTAGGGAGGGGGGGTAAGACAAGCGCCTCACCCATGCCTAATCGGAGACTCGAACTTGCTCGGACGAATGGTCAGAAGTCAGTGCTTAGACCACTGGGACACAAATGTGAGATATGTAGTTTAGTGAAAGAACAGCTACAGAGGTTTCAGACGTACGTATGAAGAGTCACCACAATAGGCGGAGTCTAATGGATGTCTGTTTACTATTTATCTTTCAAGTAACGTTTTTACTTTATAACGTAAAAGCTATTTGCTGGTAACGGTAATCGAATCCTTATGCTCCGGAGCCGAATGCTTTCCCAATTAAGTTGTACGAACGGAATTTATTGCTGCAACTTTGCTGTCTTAGCATGTGCGTCATTTCTGAAGTAGGTATCTATATCATCATCATCATCATCATTGTCAACCATTATCAATCCACTGCTGGACGAAGGTCTCCCCAAGTTTCCTCCACAGCGGTCTGTCTTGTGCCAGTCTCCTCCATGTCACTCCCGCATACTTTCGAATTTCATCCACCCATCTTCCATGTGGTCTTCTTCTAGGTCTTTTCTTGTCCCTTGGAATCCAATCTAAAATTTCGGCTGTCCATCGATGGTCTGTTCTTCTGGCAGTATGTCCAGCCCATTGCCATTTCAGGGATTTAACTCTGATCATGATGTCTTCCACTCTTGTCATTTTTCGGATCCACGTGTTCCTCTTCTTATCTCTCCTGGTTACACCAAGCATGCACCTCTCCATGCTGCTTTGAGTTGCCTGCAGCCTTTGTATGTCTCTTTTAACTAAGGTCCACGTCTCTGCACCATACGTAAGCACTGGAAGGATGCATTGATCAAACACTTTTCTTTTAAGACATAATGGCATATTGCTCTTGAAAATTATGCTGTTTCTTCCAAAAGCTCTCCAGGTAAGTTTTGTACGCCGATTAATTTCTTCACCAATGTGACCCTCACTTGATATCTGCTGTCCAAGATAAACGTACGTGTCTGTTATCTCCAGCTTTTCTCCATCAATCGATAAATCTTCATTTCTTGTAAAAGCATTGTACATCACTTTTGTCTTCTGAAAGTTCATTTTTAATCCCACTTCTTTACTCTTGTCAGCAAGTTCCTGGATCATACTCTGTAGCTCTGATGGGGTAGTTAAAAAAATGACTATGTCATCAGCAAAACGAAGGTGGGTTAGATAATCTCCATTAATCTTTATCCCTTTGTTTTCCCAGTTCAGTGATTGAAAGACATTTTCCAATGTGGCATTAAAGAGCTTCGGAGATATGGTGTCACCTTGTCTCACTCCTTTTCCAATTTTTATGTGTGTTGTATTTTCAAACAGCCGAATCTTTGCACTTGCATTTTCATAGATGTTATTAATAATATTAATGTATGCATCTTCAATACCGCCAGATTTCAGAGCCATTGTAACTGCTGATGGTTTCACCGAATCAAAGGCTTTTTCATAATCGATAAAAGCCATGCACAATGGAAGCTCATATTCCCTCGCTCTTTCAATTAGTTCTCTCAGTACGTGGATATGATCTATTGTGCTGTAGCCACTCCTGAATCCAGCTTGTTCTCTCGGTTGAGCCATGTCCAGTGTCACCTTCAAGCGGTGTGAAAGAACTTTAGTGAAGATTTTATAAACCACTGATAGGAGGCTGATAGGTCTGTAGTTCCTGAGATCCTCAATGTCACCTTTTTTATGTAGCAAGATCATTGTAGCGTTGTTCCAATCCTCAGGAATTTTCCCTTCATTAAGGCATCGAGTGAAAATTTGGGCGAGTACTGTTTCGATTTCTCCACTTGCTTCTTGTATGATGTCTACAGTAATTCCATCTTCTCCTGGAGCTTTTCCCCGCTTCATGTTCTTGATTGCATGTGCAACTTCTGCTGGAAGGACTGGAAGAACTCTGGTACTGGTACCTTTCATGATGTCTGGAGTACATGTATCATCCCTTTCATATAATGTGGAGTAGAAATCTTTCACTCTTGTCAAACTTTCGCCTCTATTTCTTGTTACAGAACCATCTTCTTTTCTCAGTGCCATAATCTGTTTTTTCCCCTTACTGAGATGTCCCTTTGCTATCTTTAGGCTTTGGTTGTTTTCAATTGCTTTCCTCACTAGTTCACAGTTGAATTTCCTTACGTCTTCAGTGATACTTTTTCGTACTGTCTTGCATAGCTCTATATATTCCACTTTGGAAGTCACATCTTCTTTAGTTGTCCTCATCACTCTTCTTTTTTGCATCAACATTTTGGTTTTTCCTGATAATTTGTTCACATGCAATTTGTTCTTAGACCCAGCTAATTTTGTTGCTGTTTCCATAAGAGCTTTGGTTACTTTTTTGTTAACTTCAGAAATATCCACTTCTTCCGATGTTAGGCCTTCTAAAGCAGAGAATCTGTTCTTCAGTTCCAATTTGAAGGTATTATGGTGTTTTTTAAGGTTGGTTATGTCAATACATTTTGTTTGTCTTATGAGCTTGCTACGTTCGAGTTTAGTGTTGAGGTGCATCTTACATCTCACCAATCTATGGTCACTGCCTGTGTTGAACTTGTTTAGCACACTGCAGTCTTCTATGACGAATTTTTTGTTACACATAATAAAATCAATTTCACTTGTCGTCCCATTTGGATGTCTCCATGTCCATTTCCTGTGTGGCTTTTTCTTGAAAAAGGAGTTCAAGATGAAAAACCCTTCTGCCTCTGCAAACTCTACGAGAGTATTTCCACGCTGGTTTCTGTTGCCGTGACCGAATTTACCTACTGAAGTTTCATTCTGTTGCCGTTGCCCTATTTCCGCATTGAAATCTTCCATAATTATCTTCAAGTGCTGCTTACCTTTATTATTTAGATCACGAATTTCCTCATAAAATTCTTCAATTTCTTCTTCAGCATGACTTATGGTGGGTGCATAAGTTTGAATAATCTGAGCCTGGTATCTTCTCGAGAGTTGGATAACGAGTCGTGCAGCTCTGTCAGAGGAACTTTCAACTTCTACAACTTTATCCTTCAGTTTCTTGTTTATTATAAATCCAACACCACTAGTTCTGCCAGTATCTGTCCCACGATGGTAGAAGAGATGTCCACTTTTCAGTTCAATGAGATCTTCTCCTTTTCTCCTTACCTCACTTAGCCCCACGATGTCCCACTTGATCCTTTGTAGTTCCTCTTCCAATTCAAGAAGCCTTGAATCAGAAGATAGGGAGCGTCCGTTGTACGTAGCCAAGGTCAGCATCAGATGACAGCCTAGTCCGGTCCTCCGGGGATTCTTAGCACCCTCTGCCTTCATGTCGCACTGGCCGCTTCCTTGGCCAGACTGAGGGCCAAGATTTAAGTTGTGGAGTCATTTTGGAGGGGTTTGGCCATAACTCACCACGCTGGCCAAGCGGGTTGGTGAGTGTGGGATAGCATTTCCTCTAATCCCGATGGTATAGTTATACCGCTATTGGCGGTCGTCAGAGCCCCTTTAGTGGGAACAGGATGTACCACGAGAAGGCGGGGTTGACATACTCTACCTTAGACCGTAGACTGTTCTTAGAAGGGGTCGGAGCCCGGGGTTAAGGGATCCCCACACAAGATTTTCGTAAAATCTACAGTTTTTATTTTAAAATCACCAAATTTTTCATACTATGTCATGGTACTTTGACCGTAGACGGTTTTCGGAAGGGGTCGGCGCCCGGGGTCATGGGGCCCCCATACAAAATTTTCATGAAAAGTTCCATTTTTTAGTTTTACGCTAGCTTTCACCACCAACAGGCTGCTCCATCAGGCAAAAATATAATGTTATGTAAATAGAGAGTTCCAGATATCCAAAATTCACAAAATATATTTTTGGAATATAATTTTCATGCATAAAATTTCACCCGCTGAATTTGGTGATTTCACGAATATTTACCCGAAAAATACCGGGTACCCCTGCTAGTCTCATATATTGTATGTTTAACATTGAGAAAGGGTTGAGATGGAATCGTGTGTTTCCGGGTCAACCGGCAAACGATGCTTTAAGGAGGCCACTGCAGAAGAAGAAATTCTTATTAATTCTAGATGATATGTACAACGAACATCCCAAACTTAACGAAGAATCCAACAGCCAGGAGATTCATTTTGCTTTCAGGAGCCAATATAGCGTAAAGGCCATTTGCCGGAGACGGAAATCGAATCCTTCTGCGCTGTAACAGAATGCTTTCCCCATTACGCTACACAGACGGAGTTTGTCACTGCAACTTTGCCGTCCTTACAGGTGCGTCGCCTATGAAGCAGGTATGTCACTAATTTTTACTAAAGAACAACTTAAGCATTCATTAAAAAACTGCGTAGATTCCCTTTCACGATGTCATACACATAAAGAATGAAGTGTTCTATTGTCAGAACATGTTTAAACAGGAATCTTCAGGTTATTCAGAAGATTTATAGAAATGCCGTTAGAAAATTAGTAATAGGGCACCCAAGGGTTGCCTTGTCTCTAGGTGAAAAGCATCTTGCTTTAACTCAGAGGCATTGCAACTTATTTAGCGGTCGCTGCATCTGAACTCAATGGTGCCATAGATTTTTGCGCTCCAGAAATAGAACTGTTCACATAGCTACTGCTGAATTTTACGAAACCTACGGAAAACAAATTACTCCTTACCCCCCCTCTCGTCTGTGTAGTACCGACCATAAACCTGTCTCTGGTAATAAGCGCTTCCTTCAAGTTCTATATTTTCTCTTCTAGTCCATAGTTCTCTGCTCCATGACTCCAGATACGATATGACAGGATGAGTTCCCCTGACACGGACATCATGCCACTGGGTAGAATCAAGTTATTCCTCTCCTTTCTTAGGTTTGCCACCATTGTTATAACCTACCATTTAGCTGGTAATCAGTGAGAAAAAGATTGGTGTAAATCATTTACCTATAGATGACCACTTTGAATAATAAACTAAGCAATGCTTTCTGATGCGCAGGTTCACTCGTTCCATCCGCATTCGACCCACTTCTTAGACAACGAATATATTCCTTCGAGCTAATTCCAGCAGGTTAAAGGGTTGATATGATTCGTTTATATTGAGAAAAATTTCAGGGTGTTGCTTTCAAGAAAGCTCTAGAAGAGGTTTCCACGTAAGACGGTAAACGGTGCAGTTTTATCTAAATCTTTGTAAGGTACAGCTCCAATTTAACCTTCATTTTGAGTTTGTGCTTCTTGTATAAATTTCATTAATTCTCGTTTAAGGATTTTCTTACTGGATGGCACATTACCTCCCTGAACAGCTTGTGCGTTTTGTCAGCGCTGACACTGAATCAGAAGAAAATAAAAAGTCTACGGCGAATGAGGAATAAATGGAGTAATGGTCACGGAGAGATAAAATTCTCGTTGCAGATTTATGTGGATAGATGAACAACGTGTTATAACTATTCGGAGGAGATTTCATTTCTGTGTTTATATATAAGATTGGTATTAAGTATCATCTAATGAATTGCGATTTGATTATCAACTAAATTGTAATGGTGACTGAAACTTCCTGTACGTTACCACTTGGTGGACAACTAACAACCAGTTGAAAATACGAAAGCGTGATGGTTCTTTTTACCCTGGCCGTTACGTTTCAGCTTAGTTATTTCTAGTGTGACATACGTTCAACGAGTTATTTAAATAGACATTAATTACAATTGCTTAAACAACTATTTAAAAAATTAGAAACCTACACCTTCCTACAGAGTTTGAATTTTTCTTAACAAAACTTGAGTGATTTTCGGAGAACTAAAGAATATACCCTTTGCAGATGAGTCGAGTTTCAACTTATGGACTGATTTTCGGAAAGCATTCATGTAAACACATAGCTTTGGATACGATATCATACCTTTAGAACTGGAACATGAGCTAACAGTAGAGTGATGATTAATTGGACTAAAAATGAACTATATAAATCGCCACTTGCGTGATGGTGGATATCTGACTGATCAGAAGTATGAATTTGAGAACTAAAAAACAGATTCTCGTCATCCACGGATGAGATATGCATGGTTTATTCAGATAGTCAGTAATACCCTGTGGTACAAAGAGCACTTAGTGGACAGAGGTCTTCCAAGTGAAGACAATGAATGTACACAATGTCTTGCAAGACTTCCCGATCTAGATCTATAAACCATATCTAGACTTACTTAAGAATGCGCCCAGCTATTGTAAAATCTTCTTCCAAGAGGTTTCAGCATATCTGAGCAGTCATTTTACAGCAGTGAAATTTACAGTCTTCAGAACTGATGAAGACGTTTACAAGATCCATTGTCTGTCTTGCTAGAGCAAGTGGTAATCACATTTTTCCAAACGTGTTTTCATTCACTCTCTCGGAGTAATTTTTATGTCATCAAATGAACGTCATAACTAATAATGTATATTCTTAGGCGCAATCATTACCTGTTGGCTTACAAGTCGTGCAAATGTATTTCTTGAATTAACGTGATTTAGGAATCAGTGCTTCGGTAGCTGTATCTTAAAATTTTCACCTAACTTTCGGTGTATGGCAATGAAAGAAAGAATTTGGATTTTTATGGGTTGTCTTCACAGGAAAGATATAGAAATCAACCCTGTAGAAGTTCAGTCTCCAGACGTCTAGAACACAGCTGTCAGTCATCCAGAAGAGAAGCACACATGAAGTACACCACTGTAAAAGAAATATATATTCACTTCCTTTGAATGTTTGCGCTTCTATTTGAATTTAAGGTGCCGGAACAAAATATAGTAACTACATAGATATTGTTCCTGTTTTTGCATTTTCTCTGTGGAACCAGAAAAAAAAATCAGCTGAATTAGCTAAAATCTGACTACTCATTTATCAGTTTTGTGTGGTCAAGGAATGCGTGTAGTCTCTAAGGTATTTTGGATAAAATTATTTTAGTCCCAAAATCAGCAGTTTTAAAAAGAATAAGCTTCGGTTGAAACTTTTATGGAGCAAAGAAAGACAAAACTGTAGATATGGATTTACAGGCTTTACAGAGGAAGACATAGGTAAAATCACATATTGAATCAAAACATGTAATATAACACAATGTCCACATTGTTACTCTCCATCCCCGTGAGGATGGATACTTCTGTTAAAACAATGCACCAAGCCGCAATTACCACGTTATTATTCTCTATCTCCGTGGTGCTGGATACTTCCAGAATGCTCCAAGTCACAATGCAGACATTATCACTCTCTATCCTTATGGTGATGGACACCTACAGGAGGGCAATGCATTAAGCCACAATTCCCACATTATCATTCTGTATTCCCATGATGATGAGTACTTTCGGAAGGCCAATACAATAGTGTCCACATTGTTACTTTCTATCCCTGTGGTGACGGATACAACTGTCAGACAATGCACCATGCCACAGTGCTTATATTGTCACTCCGTATTTCTGTGGTGATGAACACTGCCAGAAGGGCAAAACACCATGCCCTAATGCCCACGTTATCATTTTTTATTTCCGTGGTTTCTTTCAGGAGAAAAATGATCTATTCTACTGTACATTACCCACATCTCCTCAGAAGAACTTCAGGAACAGGATGGAGACTTTTCCTTGTTTTCTCGTCCAGAATTGTAGAAATTCTCGGGCTGTGTTTTTTCCAGAACAGCTTAATATTCGCATATGTTAAGCATGACAATGGGTCAATGTTCTGCCGTTTAAAAACTGAAGTTATTTCAGCTTAAATGTGCATGAATATAAAATATAACGTATGGGATATTGCGTAATACTGATTTCGTCAAGTGAAAGAACTTACGTAAAGGATTTGCTGGATAGCTTAAGTCTTGCGGATAGCTTAAGATTTTCTGGATAGCTTGCTCGTCTCATGGAGATTTTTATATCGAAGAAAAGGCACCACATATCTCGCATGCTAACCACTAAGCCACTCGCAACCCAACATACCACCAGCGACTTTCTCTCTGCTGTAACTAAATGCACTTTTTTTCTTTTGCTGATTTTACTAGTTTCTTTTTGCTGGATATTCATAATGAAATATTAGTAGTATTCTCCAATACGTATGAAATTGAATCGAACACGAAACTAAGTTACATACGCGTTAAATGTATGTATAATACACTGCTGGACAATTGCTAAGGACGGATCATAAACGGCTATATAGCGCATAAAAAAGTAAGTGTGGTTGGATGCCAAGTGAAATAAAATAATGTCAGAATGCCAGGACATTACAAGAAGGACAATTTATTGTTCTCTGAAATCCAGAAGGCTTTGGAACGTGTTCAAGGGACAAACAGGCCATTTTGTGCAGAATACGTAAACGTTAAAAAATGCAATTACCGTCAGCAGGCGTTCCGGCGTAAGATGTCAATACGGGATATGGCCACCATGGAGGGCGATGCAAGACTCCACACGTCGTGTCATGCTTTGCACAACATTATCAAGCAGCTGTTGGGCTAATTTATCCCATTCCTCTGTCAGTGCACGGATGAGGGTGACCTTGTTTGTTGGAGGGCATTGGCGACCAGCAAGACTCCTCCCCAAAGCATCCCACACATTTTCAATGGGATTCAGATCTGGAGAACGTGCTCGCCATTAGAGGCGATGAATATCCTCGCTCTCAAGACACTCCTGGACAGCGACTGTTCGATAACATGTTGCGTTGTCGTCCATGAAAATGAATCTATCACCGACAGCACCACGGAACATGCGAACATGAGGTAGCAGAACATCATTAATGTATCGTTGGCCAGTCATAGTCCCAGTTGGAAGCACATAGACGGACGTACGGCCATTGATCATGATTCCAGCCAATACCATGACACTACATGTCGGATATCGGACCCTTTCCTGTATGTTTGCTGGACAACATGCAGTACCACTATCATGCCAGATCAGTTGTCGACAATCAGACGATAGACTGTATCTACTCTCACCTGAGAAGAGGACAGAAGACCAGTCGTTATCAGTCCAATTGCAATGTTGATGGCATCATTGCAAACGAGCGGTACAGTGACGTCTGGACAATGGGATGCACACAACAAGACGGCGGGCGTATAGTCCTCCTTCATGCAAACGTCTGGCGACAGTTTTTCGGGAGATCCGTTTGCCAGTAGCAGCCATAAACTGATTTGCTACCTCACTAGCTGTGCTGCGCCGGTGTCTTTTTGTTGATAGCACTATGTACCGATCTTCTTCAGGTGTCGTACTGCGAACACGACCTCCCCCGTGACGTTTGCTACACTCTCCATTTGTTTGAAATGATTTCCAAAGCCTTGAAACAACACTGTGTCTGACGTCGAACTCCCTGGCAACATCTGTTATTTTTCGCCCTTCTTCAATCTTGCCAATAATACGGCTACGCGTAAAATCATCTAGGTGATGTCGGGAAGACATACTGAAAATTGAAAGTTCGTCAATTGAATCTTTCCCTTTCAACTTTGCGTTTGAGCAACAACGGTCAATACGCGTCAAATCCTTTATATCTCTTATATTAGCGCTATGACGTCACGAACAAGTTCGGCAATCCAAAATTTGCATACGCACAACGTCTTACTGTATCCCACACTTATGCTAATTTCCACATTTTCCTGCCTTCCATTTTATGGTTGCTATCGTTGCTATTGTCATCCGTCTTTAGCAATTGTCCGGCAGTGTACTTTCGTTTTGCCGCTGTTGTAAATTTTAATTGAACATTTAGTTTCATTTTTTTATATTATGGAAATGTGTTATCATTACACTTTATCATTTGTCTCGTACTACAGAGATTAAACACGTGTCAAGACGACAAATCTGCAGCGATACATTCCATCGGTGTAGTTTAATCGGTTAAAACAACTGGCTGCGGAGCGAGAATGCGCGGTTTCGATCCCGATTACTGACGAATGTGTGAATTTCCCATTGGCGCCCGATTGTAGAAAATGCATCTACTGGCCGTCGGGTTCTTTGACAAATGTGGGATGTTTGTTCCATGCACCGTTTGTAATTACTGAAAAATTCCTTCTTCGCTTCAAAATAAAAAATAAATAACAGGGAAATAATGTGAGAAGCAGGGTACTCGTGCAAACCAAACTTTAGACGAAAAACACGCACACCGTCTGTACACGACACATACACTATCTACCAACAAGTACTTGGACACCCCTGCAATCGACGATATCTGCGGTCCTGATGCACGTCCCGGCCGCCGCCGTTAAATATCGTGTGCGAAACAACAACGCAACCAGTCGCATGCAAGATGCCACGCAGTTCGGAGCTCTCTGATTTCGAGAAAGGTGTAATCGTCGGGAATCACAGAAATGGCCGATCCATACGTGACATATATAGCGAGTTGAAGTACCCAAACCCGACAGTGGCCTACGTGATTAGCAAGTGGAAGATGAGAGGTGACTGTCGGAATGTGCCCCGACCCGGTAGACCCACAAAACTGGGAGTTAGAGACCGACGGGTGCTGGCCAGAGAAATTCGGAAGAACCGAATCAAATCGATAGGCCACTTCCGCGAGGAGTTTTAACAGGCATCCGGGAGCGTTCTTTTGATTAATACCATCCGTAAGGAAGACCATCTGCTCGGTTATCATGGACGTGCTGCCGCCCACAAGCCTTTGATTACCAAGTCCAATAGCGCTGCTCGGCTAACGTGGTGCAAAGAACGTCGACAGTGGACCGTTGAACAGTGAAAACAGGTTCTCTGGAGCGACGAATCAAGGTTCACCCCCTACCGTTCGGATGGCAGGGTGTAGGTTTGGTGTCTGCCTAGAGAACGCCACCTGCCGGAATGAATTGTGCAAACTGTGAAGTTCGGCGGCGGTGGATTTATGCTATGGGGGTGTTTCCCCTGGTATGGCACGGGACCCTTGGTTGCAATTCCTGGTAGACTCAATACCGAGACCTACTGCACCATTTTGGATGACCATGCGCTTCCTACGTTGTGGCAGTTTTACGGGGTGGACCCATATTACTTTCTGGATGACAATGCCACCTGTCATGTTGCGAGGTCCACCATGGCTTGGTATGGTGACAATGGGGTTAATCGAATGGACTGGCCTGTTTAGAGCCCGGACCTTAACCCTAACGAGCCCCTCTGGGACGAGTTGGAGCGTCGACTTAAGGGGTGCCCTCACCGTCCGAAATCGATGAAGGAACTGACCTGTCTTCTCCAAGCCGAGTGGAAGAAAATACCGCTAGCCGTCGTACAGCGCCTGGTTGAGAGTATGCCCCGGAGGGTCGTAGCTGTAATCTCCGCTCGTGGATGCTCCACCAACTATTGAAGGTGAATAAACTTCATTTTTCTTTGCTATCACAGGTGTCCAATTACTTGTTGGAGATAGTGTATAAAATCTGAGATAGTTAAAATCTACAAGTTTAAAAAAGTTTTAATATTAAAACCAGATGTTAGGTTACATAAGAACCGTCGAACCCACTTGGATTCAACATCAGATGAGATAAAAGGTTACAAAGTGTAATGGAGCATATTTTATAACAACATTGAGGGATATAAGTTTAGCCCAGGAATCACAGAATTCACAATGTTGTATTACGTGGTTATTCGTGCTATAGCTGTGACGAAAAAACGAACGTCGTATTTCTATTTCGCACATTTGTTTTAAGTAATTGAACACCGCAGAACACTCCTGCACAATATACTTCTGCGAGGTATACCATCCAACTAAATACTGTGAGTAATTTGAAAAATTGAAAAATTCTGCAATAAGGTGATTAATGGTCAGTCAATCCTCAATAATGGACAGATATGTCAATATTTACTCTTGATAAAATCGATACTACATTATGATATATACATTTAATTACATATACGCATTATGGAAACAATAAGCAGGGTACTGACACAGGATATATTACATCCATTCCTAAGGACATGGGGGAAGACAAAATCGACGGTTGAGACGGCTAAAAGTCGCCACAACAAGATGAAGAGGCATTTCGAAATTGAGGTCACCTCATATGTGCAAAATTATCCCCTGATATGTATGTTTTTTCACATATTAGGTGACTTTAAGTTCTAAATGCCTCTTCATCTTGTTGTGGTGACATTTAGCCGTCTCAATCGTCGATTTTGTCTTCCTCCCATGTATTTAGGAACGGATGTAGTATATTCTGTGTCAGTACCCTGCTTCAAACAAAGATCTTCGCTCTTTCCTCGTTTATAAGTGAGTCACGGAAAAACTCTCGTCGGCCGCCACCGGGAGTCGAACCCAGAGTCTTCCAGTCACGCGCCAGATATGCTTCCGCTACACCACAGCGGCCGCGAATTCCTTCAGACTCACACACGCTAACTTCCAAGCCAATTTGGCAGGTTGCTTCTTGGAGCCCCGCACAATGCTGGGGATTCACCAAAGATGGTAAGCAGCAACTGAACAAATAATTAGAAGGCGAATGAATAATGGAAGAATTCGATGCCGCTGTGGTGTAGCGGAAGCATATCCGGCGTGTAACTGGAACCCCTGGGTTTGACTCCCGGTGGCGGCCAATGAGAATTTTTCCGTGACTCACTTATAAATGTGGAAAGAGCGAAGATCTTTCTTTGATGTTCCTGGTCCACGTTAAATGTCTGTATTAAGTACATTGCTTATTGTTTTCATAATGCGTATATGTCATTCAATGTATATATCATAATGTAATATCCATTTTATCATGATTAAATATTGGTATATCTGTCCATTATTGAGGATTGACTGACCATTAATCACCTTATCGGAGATTTTTTTTTTTTTTTTTTTTTGCTCTAAAGGGATTTTTTTTTTTTTTTTGGTTTTTTACTGGCTCCGGAGATAGGAGACTGATTCGATTCCCGTCACCGGCAAATGTGTGAATCTCGCACATTTCTTGGCAATATATACATTATTCTAGTCGCAGCAGCAACAGTCATACGCGTGCTTTGTTAATTGCATCAGATGTCACAAATTAAATAAAGATTCATTTTCTTCATAAATCAAAAATTTTTTTTTTTTAGTTGGAGGTTTAACGACCACCGTGAGCAACTCAATGGGCTGTAAGCAGTCGCCCGTCCCTAATTTAGGGTCACTGGTTCCAGGGAAGAGAGAGAGCCAGTGCCGTAAGACAAACACAACATCCATGCCTCACCGGGATTCGAACCCGGACCCCGTTCGGACGAATGATCAGAGGCCATCGCTTAGACCACTGCGCCACCAGGGCGGCAAATCAAAATTTGGGGCTGTCCGAAATATATTTTTGAAGTTTAAAAGATCAGGTTCTGACATGCCTATATAAAAGGAATAAGTCGGTGTGATCGTTTCAATTGCACTTATTTGGTATAAGTTTAAAAATTGGAGACACTAAAGTTTAAAAATGAGCATTAAATGACAAAAAGTTTGTTTTTGTCACTCAATGCTGATTTTTTACCGCATGGGTAAAAATGCTACGGAAACGCAAAAGAAGATATATGTTGTGTACGTGAAGACATGTGACGTACCTGCCATCAGGACGCACACGACATAAAGGCAGATAGGAATCAGAATAAACGTCTGCGTAGCTCAGTTGGTAGAGCGACTTGTTCCGGAATAAGCGGCCTCGGGTTCGAATCCCGGCGTAGACCAAAAATGACGGAGAAATTTACTTCGTTATAATGGCGCCCGAACTATCCGGATGACCCGGCCGTTCAAAATCTCTCATTGGTGTGATGTTATTTCCACACCGCGAGACAGGAAAAATCAGAGAATTCCTTCTCCAGCGCTTCGAAAAATAAAAATGTGTGATGTTGCATTCCACACAGCAGATTGACTGGGAGTTCTCAAGTGCACGTTCTACAGTGGATGGCTGCCTGCAACGATTCATGGTCACGGCTGACCCGTGGGCCATGCCCCCGGCCCTCTTTCGGGGGGGGAGATGTGACGTACCTGCCATCAGGACGCACACGACATAAAGGCAAATAGGAATTAGAATAAACGTCTGCGTAGCTCAGTTGGTAGAGCGACTTGTTCCGGAATAAGCGGCCTCGGGTTCGAATCCCGGCGTAGACCAAAAATGACGGAGAAATTTACTTCGTTATAGACACTGTAAGCGTTTAACTGCGTCAGTACTGTTTTTTACGCTTTCCAACCCTAGGTTGAAGAAGCGTACATGCTCCAGCTTTTTCCGTCCGTCTGTCCGTCTGTCGGCACGATAACTCACGTAAAAATGGTTCGATTTCGATGAAATTTTAGTATGTGGTAGGGGTCCACCAGGTGACGAACCCTATTGAAAATAGGTGAAGTGCGGTCAAATGTATCGCCATAAGAGCGGGATCCATTCAATTGCCCATATGCGTCATAACTAGCGTAAATATGCTTCGATTTCAATGAAAGTTTAGTATGTGGTAGGGGACCACCTGGGAACAAACCCTGTTGAAAATGGGTGAAGTGGAGTCAAAGATCAGGACAAAGGAGCGGGATGCATTCCATTGCCCTTATGCATCATAAGGTAGGTAAAAATGGTTCGATTTCGAAGAAATTTTAGTATGTGGTAGGGGACCACCTGGTGAGGAACCCTATTGAAAATGGGGCAAATGGAGTCAAAGGTCAGGACATAGGATTGGGATCCATTCCATCGCCCTTATCCCACACTATTAAGGTGGACGTCAAGTAATTTTGCTTCCTATATTTTCAATGGAAAACCTTTGTACACATTTCCTTCACCATTAGTGTGTTCCCAAGGATGGAAATTTGAGCATCGATTAAAATAACTTTATACTATAACTTGGAATACTTAACATTTTCTAAAACATAAGCATAATTATATTAAAAAACAGTGGACAAATAAATGTTGGATTGCATAATTACGGTTATGGTTTAGAAAATATTATTACGGTTATGGTTTAGAAAATATTAAGTATTCCAAGTTATGAAATGAAGATATTTTAATCGATGTTGAAATTTTCATTCTTGGGAACGCATTAATTGTGAAGAAAATGTGTACTGAAGTTTTTCCATTTTAAGTATAGGAAGCAAAAGTACTTGACGTCCACCTTGAAGTAGCAATTCTTATATGTATGTGTGTATATAAATTTTATTTTGAAAACGGCTCTAAGAATTTTGATGAAAGTCGTTAACCTATCGTTTTCTGGTACTAGAAATCGACTTTGTTTGATCTCTACTTTAGGAGAATTCGTTTAGTGGGTTAAATAACCACCCCGAATTATAACGTTTTTAGTGTCATGACGTCGTCCCATTAATGTTTCCAATGCTTAGAAATCTTATGACGTCACAATCTCGCGTTTGAGAATGTTGGCGCGCGGTCACGCCATCTGTCTCATTATGTCACGCGTTGTGTGTGGATCCTATTAAAGTTTTATGACGTCATATTTTTGCGAGCAGATGGTCGCGATTCCCATCTGCTTCATTACTTCACGCGCTGTGTGCGTATGTCCGCCCGCACAATAACTCGCGTAACAATCGTTCGATTTCGATGAAATTTTAGTATGTGGTAGGGGACCACCTGGCCACAAACCCTATTGAAAATGGGCGAAATGGGGGTCAAAGGTCAGGACATAGGAGCGGAATCACTTCCATCGCCATAATGAGTCATAACTTACGTAAAAATGTTACGATTTGGATCAAATGTTAGTATGTTGTAGGGGCCTGCCTGGGGACGAATTCTGTTGAAAACGGGCGAAATGGAGTCAAAGGTTAGGACACAGGAGCGGAATCTATTCCATAGCCTTTGTGCATCATAACTTACGTAAAAATGCTTCGATTGCGACAAAACTTTATCATGTTATTTCGGAGGTATACCGAACCGGTTCTGTTGAATATCATTGATATGGGATGAAAGGTCAGGGCACAGGACCGAAGTTTATTCCACAGCCATTATTCTCATAACTTGAGTAATGATTTCTGGTATGTTGGAAAGCGTATTATAATCAATGCATTGCATGATTTTACAAACTTGTTTAAAGTGTAGTTCTTGAGATTAGTCACTCGCCGATGAATCACGCTATGAAAAATCCGTTGAAGTTGACGAAGACCAAATCAAGGCATCAATCAGAAGTATCGCAGGCAATACAAATCGAGCGATTGCGCAGGTACTGCAGACGTCTAACTTTACCAAGAACGTTCACTTTTTTGTCGGTAATGGAATTCGAAACCACACCCTCCTACTACGGAGCGACTGTTCTGCCTATTCAAGTACGCCGGCAAGGCTTATCGCTGCAACTTTTAGTTTTTATATGTGCATCACTTCTAGGGTACGTAAGTTCCAACATCACTGTGGTATTAAGAATTGGAAAAGCTGAGATATGAAATCAGTTTGATGCCTGGGCGCCGAAGGATTTAGTTTAGAAAATTGTTCTCGAATGTTGGCGATTTACCGTTCAAACGGAATGAAAACGATTCATTTCTGAAACAGTTGGTGACGGGTGATGAAGAACTGATTGTTTATACTAACGTGGAGCAGAAAAGATCGTGGAACAAGCTATATGAGCATCCATTAGCCACTCCGAAGGCTCTATCTGCATTCCAAGAAGGCAGTGCTCTAAGAATTGGAAAAGCTGAGATATGGAATCAGTTTGATGCCTGGGCGCCGAAGGATTTAGTTTAGAAAATTGTTCTCGAATGTTGGCGATTTACCGTTCAAACGGAATGAAAACGATTCATTTCTGAAACAGTTGGTGACGGGTGATGAAGAACTGATTGTTTATACTAACGTGGAGCAGAAAAGATCGTGGAACAAGCTATATGAGCATCCATTAGCCACTCCGAAGGCTCTATCTGCATTCCAAGAAGGCAGTGCTCTATAAGTGGTATGACTGGGAAGAACTCTTGTATTACGACCTGCTGTCGAGCAACTAAAAGAAAAATTCCTCTAGGTTCTGTACCCAATTTAACCGCCTGAACGTTGAGCTTTAGGAAAAACTTCAAAATATGGTGAACACGAAAGGCGATGATTTCAACCAGGTCAACGCCAGATCTCACGTATCTTCGGTCATCAGGGTAAAAATTGTTGGAGCTTAAGTGAGATCTCTGGCCTAACCAGGCCTATTCATCCGATCTTGCGCCTTCAGATATCCATTTATTCCGGTCTCTGCAGAACTCGCTCAGCGGGAGGAACTTCGCTTCTTCTGAGATATCCCAAAACCATCTTAACCAGTTCTTTGCCTCCAAACCTGCAAAGTTCTGGTCGATTGGAATTCTTAAGCTCTCCGAAAGATGGTGAGAGGTACATGAGGACTAATGGCATTCTTGTAAATGAGTGGTAATAGGAAGTAATGTTTTGTCTTTCACTTTTGTCTACCAATGCGAAACACTACATAATCCAATAATAAGTAATTTCCCTGATCTAGTCGAAACTAGTGATTTTGTGTACCCTCATGCCTGTTGTTATCATATAATAGATGTCGGCTGCTACAAATAAACTGCAAATGTAGTCTTGACGCACTACAGAGATGAATCACGTGTCAAGACGACAAACCAGCACCGATATGTTCCGTCGGTATAGTTTAGTCGGTTAGTACAGCTGGCTCCGGAGCGAGGAGACGATAATTCGATTTCCGCCACCGACAAATTTGTATTTTCACATTGACTCCCGATTGTGAAAAATGGATCTATTGACTGTTGGGTTCTTCGAAAAATGTGTGATGTTTGCTCCACACATCGCCTGGAATTAATGGAAATTCCTTCTTCGCTTCAACAAAAATAAAATAAGAGGGAGATGATGTGACGTACTACAGAGGTGAAGCACGTGTCAAGATGACAAATTTGCAGCGATAAATTTTGTCGGTGTAGTTCAGTCGGTTGGAACAACTGGCTCCGGAAAGAAGAGACAAGGATTCGATCCTCGTCACCGGCAAATTTGTGTCTTCACATAGTTTCTTAGGATATAATTGTTCCAGGGTATGTAATAAGTTCCATTACTCTTGGAGTCTTAACGAACTGAAATAAATTCTGCGAAGAAATGTTACAGCAAAATAATTCGAAAAAAAGGGAAAGGAAGAAAAGTTTTAAACATAACAGAAAAATTTATTTCAGATGAACTATTGCTACACGAACATAGGGCATTTGAAATGCACGTGTACTTAACGCAATGCTTAGAAAATAATATTCAAAGTTTTTTTTTTCTTCATGATGTATTTCAGCCAGCTCATGAAGAAAAACAGCACGACGATTTTAAAAAACTACAAAACATAAAGAAAGAGTACATCAATTTGACAAGATCACTGATTAATTCCACTGAGCCTAAAATTAGGTAATCGCATCGCTCAGACAGGAATTATGCTTCTTTCGCATATTACACCGCCGGAAAATGCAAAAAGAACACCATTAAAAATCCCAACTGCATTTATGAGATTTTTGCCGTAGTAACATCTTGTTAAGAAGGGAAAGTGATCACACGTGTGAAGTGATTCAATGTTTATTTTACCTTTTGTGTACAAAAGGTACATTTAATAAGGTGTTGCACCTCCTCCAGCAGAAATGCAAGCTTCCAATCTGGCATGCAGTCGGTCGTACATATGCTGGACATCACGCTGGGGGACAGCATTCCATGCGCTTTCAACTTGGACGCGTAATTCAGAGATGGTCGCTGCCTGCCGGGTTTCGCAAAAGAGTCTTTGTCCGATCCAGTCCCAGACATGCTCAATTGGAGACTAGTCTGGAGAGCGTGCTGAGCAAGAGAGTTGATGCACAGCCTGAAGAGCATGTTGAGTTGCTCGGGCGGAGTATGGGCGGGCATTATCCTGCTGGAATATCGCATCGGGGATCACACTCAAAAATAGCAGGACGACCGGCTGCAAGATGTCGCTGACGTACGTACTGCTGTTCAGTGTACCCCGTGCAAACACCAGACTTGTACGAGAGTGGTAACTATTAGGTGTGCAACTTGATTCTCGGCCAATAACCGCAAGTGATCATAAAACGTCGGCAAATGTAAATAGCTGTGTGCGATAATGGCTGATTGTAGCGCCATCCAATAGATTTCCAGGCAACCGTAACGACTCACAGCTGTAGTGACAGAAGGGACGAAAGTTGACGGTGAAAGCAATGTCGTTCGAGAATCAACATTTGAGGCACTGCCTCCTGTTCGCGTTTCAGCTGACAAAAGTGCTTCGGAAGCCCAGAAAATGATCTGTGCTGCTTTGGGTGAGGCTTCTGTGTCTTACAATACGTGTAAAAAGCGGTTCTAGCGGTTTAAGTAGGGAAATTTCGATCTCCGTGATGCAGACCGTCCGGAACAGCCACAGAAAGTTGACGATGAGGAACTGGACTAACTGTTTGACACAGTCAGAGCTCGCCCACGAACTCGGAGTAACACGGTAAGCCATTGCAAAGCGCCTGCACAAGCTTGGACGGATTCACAAGGAGGGCCGTTGGGTGCCCCATCAACTCACAGTTGCGAACAAGTCTAGGTGCTACGATGTTGCTGTGTCCTTGCTCTCCAGATTCAAGAAGAAGGATTTCCTCCACAAGATTTTGACCTGTGATGAGAAGTGGATCATCTACGGCAATCCTAAGCGGCGAAAATCGTGGGTTTATCCAGGTCAGCCTACCACCAGTACCGCCAAACCGAATATCCATGCCAGGAAGTTTTTGATGTGCATATGGTGGGATCAGCGTGGTGTCGTGCACTATGAGTTGCTCCGACCTGGTGAAACGGTCAATGCTGAGCATTATTGTCAGCAACTCATTCGTGTGAGTGACGCAATGGAGGCGAAAAGGTCATGCACCGGTAAGGGCAGAAGGTCGGTCCTGTTGCTTCAGGATAACGCGCGTCCTCGCAACGCGAAAACGACTTTAAACACGATCACCAACCTGGGATGGGAGATTTTGTCCCACTCGGCGTATTCTTCAGACTTCGCCCCGTCGGATTATCACCTCTTTCGGTCCCTGTAACATAACCTGAGTGATACGCACTTCACTTTTGTCGAGGATGTCCACACAACTATTCATGACTTTATCAACTCGAAACAGCCCTCTTTTTTCCGCAGTGGCATTCGGCAGCTCCCTGACTGATGGCGCAAATGTATCCAACACGAAGGGGATTATTTTCCTGATTAGGTACGTATTCGATTTGCTATAATTTGCTGTCAACGTGTCGTGCCTGTAGCAGAGAATCAAGTTGCACACCTAATAATCACTCCTCTCACCGTGATGCCCGGCGTGAGGCCTGTGTGTCGTTGACGGATGCACGATGGTAGATGCCGCCCACCTTGTCGCATTCGGACGCGTACACGATCGTCAGATGCTCCGAAGCAGAATCGACTTTCATAACTGAAGACCACTAACCGCCATTCTTCTCTCCAATGCACTCGTTTTTAACACTACCGCAAACGCGCTCGACGGTGACCATGGGTAAGTGGTAACCGTGCCCGCAGTTCTGCTTCCAACGAACGATTACGTATCGTTCTGGTAGACACCCTTGGTATGACAGATGATCGAATTTGTGACGCCATAGCCATCCGCTCTGCCAACGTCGCCCTCCTGATACGCCGATCCTCTCGTGCGTCAGTAACTCTATGTTGCCCGGAACCACATCTGCGAGTGTGCGCATGCTTCTCTGACCACCGCCTCCACCATCTTACTACGGCTGATACCTCTCGTCCCACTCGGTCCGCAATTTGACGGAAGGATCAACCTCCTTCCATCAGAACCATGCACTATACGGCCTCGCTCGAACACCGATAACTGAACAAATGTTGCGCGCCTGCGTTGTCCAGGAATGTTAGCTTCTTCAACGAGCACTGAACAACACGACACCAGACGAATGACTTCGTTCTAGAGATAGGTCGAAAATCACGTAACTGTTACTTTGTCACAGTTACTGAAATGTCACAGTTACGACGAGCAACCAAAAGTAACAGTTCCAAATTCACTATTTCGGGTTAGGTTGTGGCTAGCGCCCAAACGAGTAGTAAACAGGTCCAATCCGAAATTACTCTGTCGGTTGAAGTTTGCCTTGTCACGAGCAGCGGCAAAAAGTAACAGTTCTAAAAGTCTGTTTACGCACTTCACGACTCAAAAACAAATCCCGATAAATGTCCTGAGTTAACAGCACGGTCTGTCTCTGTCTGCTTTGTCAAATCTGATTTATACTGTTATCGTGGTTTGTTTTTGTAGTTTTTTATTTATACAGAAAGTTTGGATTTAGTTCAGCAGTAAATATAATGGCTGATTTTAATACCAAAGTACAATACTATTTTAATACAACAAATATTGAAGACTCGTGCAACATTAATCACTGAAGCGATGAAAGATTTCCGTCTTTAGCACGATTTAATGATTAAAAGATGAGAAATATATACAATTAAAAAACATGAGCACTTTCGAGGCAGCGGCTGCCTCTTCTTCAGATGTAATAAATAGATACACATTTAATCTATATATAATATATATCATTGCATTGTGGGAAGCATGGTAAGTTAGCCAATAGTAATCTACATGCGTCAAAAATGTTGCGTATACTGTTGGCCCAATGGTCTGAAAAAGAAAAACATGGAAATATATAACAGAAATAAATGGTGTAGTGTGAACATTCAATTTTAAGTTTATATTACAATTTATAATTTACATTTTTAATAAGGGATTTCCAAACGTTATGTAACTCATAGGGGGCATGTTCATTACAACATTGCTCACCGGAGGCCTCTATATACACACTTTCAGCAATTAAAAGATCACCAGGTTTACTAGGAGTATTAATTATTCTAACATTGCTCCAGTCGGGATTAAGATCATCTTGTGTAACAGATTTGGCTAGTGATGTACAATACATGCCTGTTTTAATATTGTATTTGTGTTCTTTAATTCGTAATGCAATATTGCGTTTTGTAGAACCCACATAATTAGAAGCTGCTTGTCCTGTAGTTGCCTTAACCAGAGAGATATTGTAAATACCCCACTGTACCATTTTGCTATTCCGTTCACAATCCTTACGAACTACTGAAAATAAGTTTCGTGTGCGTGAACCAAACTTCAAGTCATATGGTTTACATAGTTGTGTTAAGGCTCTCGTTAAATGTGGGTTGTATTGCATAGAGCCAACATATATGGAATTGCAGTTGGAGTTTCTTAACAGGGTAGTATGTAGGGCATATTTGACCTTGCCAAACACTTGCCTAATCAGATATTTAGAGAACTCATATTGCTCAGCCAAACCAAAAATGTGGTTTAAACCAAAAATGTGGTTTGGCTGAGCAATATGAGTTCCCTAAATATCTGATTAGGCAAGTGTTTGGCAAGGTCAAATATGCCCTACATACTACCCTGTTAAGAAACTCCAACTGCAATTCCATATATGTTGGCTCTATGCAATACAATCCACATTTAACGAGAGCCTTAACACAACTATGTAAACCATATGACTTGAAGTTTGGTTCACGCACACGAAACTTATTTTCAGTAGTTCGTAAGGATCGTGAACGGAATAGCAAAATGGGACAGTGGGGTATTTACAATATCTCTCTGGTTAAGGCAACTACAGGACAAGCAGCTTCTAATTATGTGGGTTCTACAAAACGCAATATTGCATTACGAATTAAAGAACACAAATACAATATTAAAACAGGCATGTATTGTACATCACTAGCCAAATCTGTTACACAAGATGATCTTAATCCCGACTGGAGCAATGTTAGAATAATTAATACTCCTAGTAAACCTGGTGATCTTTTAATTGCTGAAAGTGTGTATATAGAGGCCTCCGGTGAGCAATGTCGTAATGAACATGTCCCCTATGAGTTACATAACGTTTGGAAATCCCTTATTAAAAATGTAAATTATAAATTGTAATATAAACTTGAAATTGAATGTTCACACTACACCATTTATTTCTGTTATATATTTCCATGTTTTTCTTCTTCAGACCATTGGGCCAACAGTATACGCAACATTTTTGACGCATGTAGATTACTATTGGCTAACTTACCATGCTTCCCACAATGCATTGATCTATATTATATATAGATTAAATGTGTATCTATTTATTACATCTGAAGAAGAGGCAGCCGCTGCCTCGAAAGTGCTCATGTTTTTTAATTGTATATATTTCTCATCTTTTAATCATTAAATCGTGCTAAAGACGGAAATCTTTCATCGCTTCAGTGACTATTTTAATACTTTTTCTAATTCTGTCTTGTCACTGGACCCATATATTTCTCCCTTGATATTCCTTAAAAACCTCATGTCCGCCACCTCAAATCTCATGAGGCTTTTGTTTCTCACCAAACTTTCATTACTACAAAGCAGGGCCGGTCTAAATAATGCGCTGTACATCATGACCTTTTTTTTTTAACCCAACCTCTTTCTTATTGCGCACGACACTGTTTCTATGTCAGATTCTATTGTTATAGGGAATTTTAAATCATGTACAAATATACCTACCTGCATGATCAATGCAGGTACAGTGAAACAACACAAAAAATATTTCGACAAATTAAAAATAACATATTACAGTTTTTTATTTATAACACCCCACAAACTTGCGTATCACAAATGCATGCATTTGAAACTTAAAAAACTGAATTTCAGAATGACCTTTTTTTTTTTAATTTCTAAAAATTCATGTTTGTATCCCAATGCAGATATTTAAAATTGAAGGTATATTATTTTATGATTATATATTTTTGCATCCTACAATAAAAAATTGCGTCTAATCCTATAAGAATATTTCTCTTGTCATTTGGTTACTGGATATTGTCTGCAGCATTCCGTTCCCCTCTTTAAATTCCCTCCCAGGATTGCAGGGCTAAAGAACTCATAGTGTTTGTTCACCGATTCTATATAATAATATTAAAAACTGAAATTTGTTATTATTTTGGTTCAAAGTTATGAAAAATAAAATTATATTTCTTACTAAACTCTGAGAGTTAAAAAAAAACGCGTGTCATTTATTTTTCCCCAGATCAGATAGCAGGCTTGTAATTATCGTATAATGATGCAACTGCCATTTTCAGTGTGATTTTCTTCTCCTTCCCAATATCTTAAATGTTTTCCTTTTTCCAAGATATTAAATGTTTGTCGGAAACCAAGACCGAATTCGTTATTTGCTGCTTTATTTGTGACCTGTTTAAATAAATAACTGTATTATTCTTTTCCAGCTATGGGCAAGCAAACTTTATTCAGAAATTTACATCGTGCAATGTTTTTTTTTTATTTCCATGTCTTGATGTTGCACTTTTTATTTGTCGTACAATTTTAAAGGTTGTATCACTCGTTTGATATTAAGATTTTCGTAAATAACGTTTCATGTAGTTAGTTCAAGCAGAACGCCGTCCAAAAGTGCAAGTACGCCTCAACACTTGGTACAGCTTGTCACTGTGACCCCACGACTTTCCCTGTCAAATCTATCCCGTTCCAATCCAAACTGTTACTGTCACAGTTCGGTTTCGGCAGGACGGTTAAAAGGATCCTTAACTGTTACTTTTTCACAGTTACAAATAACTGTTACATTTGTGGAACAGTCACAGTTATCACTGTGACACGGAAATCACAGTTAAGTCCATCTCTACTTCGTTCTGCACGCCTTAGTCTTTAAATACGCGCAGCATACAGTTGCATGCTGTCGTCCGCACTAACGTCATTATTTCGTCCAATGACATTCCAGCTTGGATCACAGTTTCTGCTGACCTTAGCATGTAACGTATTATAATACGCACTCCTACCGGCTTTCCTTCTGGGTGTTCTTTTTACTTTCCGGTAGTGTATTTAGAGACGACTCAAATTCTTTTTTCATTCTGAGAGGTTGAGTGTCTTAATTGATGGGACAATATCATTCCAAATTTTAGAGCATGTGAACGAACAGCTAAACATTTAAAAATTTGCCCTTACCAAAAGAAGAGAGAGAGAGAGAGAGAGAGAGCGATATACCACAGAAGCAAGTTTAGTTTCAGCACCTTGAGTTATGAAAGAACAAGTTAGTAAAATCATGCAATGCAATGATCATGATATGCTTTCCAACATACCAGAAATCATTACTCAAGTTATTGCCCAAGTTATGAGGATAATGGCTGTGGAATAAATCTCTCTCCTGTGCCCTGACCTTTGACCCCATTTCGGTTATATTAAACAGAATTGGTTTGGTGTACCTCCGGAACAACATACTTATAAACTTTTGTCGCAATCGAAGGATTTTTACGTAAATTATGACGCATAAGGGCGATGGATCCCGCTCCTGTCTCCTGACTTCTGATCCCATTTCGATTATATTCAACAGAACCTGTTCAGTATAGCTGCGGAACAACGTACTAAAGTTATGTCGCAATAGAAGCATTATAGTCAAGTTATGAGGATAATGGCTGTGGAATAAATCTCTCTCCTGTGCCCTGACCTTTGACCCCATTTCGGTTATATTAAACAGAATTGGTTTGGTGTACCTCCGGAACAACATGATAAAGTTTTGTCGTGATCGAAGCATTTTTATGTAAATTATGACGCATAAGGGTGATGGATTGGACACCGCTCCTATGTCCTGATCTTTCACCCCATTTTGTCCATTTTCAATAGGTTTCGACCCCAGGTTGTCCCCTTCCACGTACTAAAATTTCAGTTGAAATCGAACCATTTTATGCGAGTTATCGTGCGGAAAGACAGACAGACGGACTTACAAAACTGGAGCATATACGCTTCTTCAACATACGGTTGGATAGTGTAAAAAAGGAGAATTATGAGGGGAATTTTTTGGGTATAGCTTTAAAATTGTCTGAATTGAGATTTTTTTAGATGCACACACCGTCCAGACATCCAAAATTTGACGTTGTTAATAAACATACTAATACTGCAGAACTACTGAATACGCACTTTAAAATTCCTTAAAATATCTTTGATATCTTAAGCTTCAGAACATTTTTAGAAAACAATGGTGGCTCATTTCACTCAGAATCTTCCAGCGTCCTTTCTTTTAAGCTACAAAGAAATCAAGTATTCTTTTCGTCAAATATTTAATGACAGTATATTTTATTCTTTCTTTCCTACTTTCCCTTTTCAAATTTTATATAGTTTCTCAAGATTTCCTCTTACGTATGGCTTGGCTGGAAGACGGTTCCAAGGAAAAAGGAAATTTACTTTTCAAAACGCCAAGGATTTACCATAACTTACCATAAATTTTGCATTTTTAGACGACATTACAAACAAGGCTCGACGACTGTTCCATTTCGCTGCTCTGCTTTTAATTGTCCTGCTTTAAGATTTCAATTTTATGAACTCAATTATTCAGAACCTATGTTTTTGTAAAAAAATATTTTCCGTGTGCAGTACGAAGTAATAACGCCAGCTCGCAGAAACAGTATGTGAAATGAACATATTTTTTACAGAGAGTGTATAAAAAAGAGTGGAGTGCATTTGTTTTAAGTAAAATGAAAACAAATTTGGTATTTATCTATGACGTTTTGATTAAGTTCTTATCAAAACAAAATATAAGTCATTTCCCCGGTATGCGAATCAAACGCCTAAACTTCCTGCCTTACATTACCACTAATTTGTGTAGGATGGGATTGTTGCAAAGATAATTAAGCTCAGAAAAAACTAAATGCTCATAAGTTGTCGGCTATCTCAACTGAAATCATGCGGCTCTGCTCAACATGTCAGCCTTACATTTAGATTATATGTACGTTGATATACTCATCATCATCTTTTCATACCTATATACTCGAAGGTGTACATGTTGGTACTGCACAAAATGAATTCCTTCGGGAATATAGGTATGTAAAGATGATGATGAAAACGCGAACTTTGAAAAACGAAAGCAACTATGAAAAAAGAAAGAAACAAGTTAGTGTCTCCTTCTTATAAATTGAGCGATCCATTTCCCGTCTGTAACCACTTACCTTCACCTGTTACTAACGGTCCAATTAACACCATCAATCCATCTAGTTCTAGGTCTGCCACAAGCTCCTTTAGAACGCAATAGCTTTCGCGATAACCTCTCATACAACACATTAGAGTTGGCTTGTATAGAGGAAGTACCTGATGATATATAATACCTATAAATTTTATATATGATATCTACAAATTTTGTAGTGTGAATACATTTACACAATCATATTATTGTGACTACCTCCTACTTTTGACGTCAACAGAGCGTAGTCAATGAAAGAAAGCACGTGTCGTGAGCTGACTTTGAGGGTATATAAGGTGTGCTCTAGGCAATCTGAAGAAATATTACTTGTCGCTGTCATGGATAAAAGGAGCAATTAATCAGATTTGCAAAAAGGGATGATTACCGGCTTTCGGAGCAAGGGTAGCAGTATTTCTGAAGTAGCACAATTTTTGAACTGTTCGCGTGCTGCTGTGGTTAAAGTGCATCGTGATTGGAGAAATGGCACCATTGCGAATAAGCGACGTGGAAACTGCGGAGCACCACGTGCCATTGATGTGAGAGGTGAACGTCGGCTTTGAAGGTGCGGGAGGGCCGATCGACACGTTACAGTGGAGCAAATCACCGGCCGAATTAACCAGGAGGCTACCGGAAGCGTGTCTAAAACGACAGTTCAGCGAACCTTGCTGCGTATGGGGCTCCGATGCAGAGCGATGGTCCCTGCACGTATGCTAACAAAGGTGCATCGGCAGAAAAAGCTTACCTTTGCACGGCAGTATCGAAATTGGACCTTCGCTGATTGGCAAAGGATTGCCTTCTCCGATGAGTTACGTTTTCTGCTTCATCGAACGGATGGACTTTGGCGTATAAGGCGAGAAACATCGGAGAACAAACATTCATCAACCATTGCTGGAAGAACACAAGCTGGTGGCAGCGTTATGACCTGAGGAATGTTTTCGGGGCATTCTTTGAGGAATGTTTTCGGGGCATTCTCATACATGTGGAAGGCACTAGGGACCGATTTCGTTATGAATCCATCCTTGCAGACCACGTAAACCCATCCATGACAATTGTCTTCCCTGGGGCAGATCGGATCTTCCAGCACAACAATGCAACGTGTCACACTGTTAGAAATGTTGAGAATGATTGGAAGAGCAGGATGAAGACTTCACAGTATTTCCCTGGCCCCTTAATTCCCCAGACTTAAATCCAATTGAGCATGTGTGGGATCACCTCGACCGTGTTGTTTACTCTATGGATCCTAAACCACGCACCCTCCACCAGCTGTCAGATGCACTGCAGTCAGTATGGTTCCACATACCTGTGAACACCTTCCTGCACCTTATTGAGTCACTCCCAGCCCGTCTAGCTGCTGTCCGTGCTGCACACGGCGGTTACTCTGGATATTGGCTGATGGTCACAAAAATGTGACTCGATCGTGTGTTTTCCCATGGTATCTTAACTACATTTTATCATCTAATGAAACCATTTTTTTGCACAAATATCTCAAAGTTGTATAGAAAAGTAAGTCTAAATCCTATGTTCTATACAGCCGTCTTTTTTCCTTAACCAATCTAATTCTTAATGAAAATACTATTATGTAGCTGGTGTGAGATATTCTGTGCTCTACTAACTCTATTGCGTAAGTCCTCAGAAAGTAGTTCCATGATATTTATCCATCATCCTTACACAAAGCGATTTAATATAACACTGGACACTGCCGAAATGTATGAACCGAAAAAGAAGATCGATAAAAAATGTTGAATCGAAAAGGAAGATCAATGCGTTTTGCAGATCCAGTGGTGTGGAGGGAACCGACAAACAGTCTTAATGAATGTAACTTTTACATGGATCCTCCAATTGGATGTATTTCTAAGAAGAAAAGGCAGTTTTTAACTTATCCGAATATTTCCTCTGCTATGTACCCAGTGGCCTCACGGGGAAAGACTTCCTGTTGCGGACTCACTAGATTCTTATACTCTGGATGATGAAAAACGTAAGGCTAATGTGAAAGTATCCACATCAAAAGATGTTGCTTTTATGCCTATTTAAGAGTCTGCACAGTCGCAAAATTACCCAGAGTGAATTAAATGATTTAGTGAGAGATCTGGAATTGCCAAAAAGTAAATCAGAGCTGTTGGGATCCAGACTGCAACAATGCAATCTTCTGCGTAGAAGAGTTGAGCCAATGTGAAAGTATATACATCAAGAGATGTTGATTTCATGCTTATTTAAGAGTTTGCACAGTCACATAAAATTACCCAGAGTGAATTGAATGATTTAGTGAGAGGTCTGAAATTGCCAAATTGTAAAGCAGAGCTGTTGGGGTCCAGACTGCAACAATGGAATCTTCTGCATGGAAGAGAATGTGCATTAGTCTGTGTTTAGTGTTCGGCAAAAAGACCAGCTTCAATTTTCTAAAATGACAGATAATCTCATTGCTTACATTAATATATTGGGTCTGACGGCAGCACTACAAATCGACTACAAAGACGACGATTGGAAGTCGTTCATTTATTCGTCCAAGTTGAGCTTAAATGTTGTGCTGTTTTATAATGGTAACGTTTTGCCACCTATTTCACTCGGGTATGCAGTCCACATGAAAGGAACGTAGAACAACACAAAACAACTGTTATAGATCATCAACTATAAAAAATATAAGCGGTAGATTCGCTGTGACCTAAAAGCCATCACCATCCTGATGGAGCTACGACAGGGTTACCCAAAGTTTTATTGTTTCCTCTGTCTCTGGGACAGTCATGCCAGGACTTCCCAGTACAAGAAAAGGATTGGCCTACACGACAATCACTTGAACGGGGAATAAACACTGTACTTAACGAACTACTTGTATAACCTATCAGGATCTTGTTCTCTCCAAATCAAACTTGGACTAATGAAGAATTTTGTAAAGGACATGGATAGAAATGGAGCAGTGGTCTAATCGACGGCCTCTGATTATTCGCCTGAAAGAGGTCCGGGTTCGAATCCAGGTGAGGCATGGCTATTGTGTTTGTCTTACGGCACTGGCTCTCTCCCTTCCCTGGAACCAGCGACCCTAAATTAGGAACGGGCGACTGCTTATAGCCCATTGAGTTACTCACGGTGGTCGTTAAACCTCCAATAAAAAAAATTAAAAAGTGGGGCAAGATTTTTGTATCTTCGTGCTAAATTTCCAAGACTTAGTGAGACCAAAATCAAGTAAGGCTTACTTTTCCGTCAACGGATACGTTAGCTCTTCCGAATTAAGCGTTCTGATGATATGCTAACAGGTGATGAACAGTTAGCTTGAAATATTTTCTAGCAATTGACCACAAACTTTCTGGGAAACAATGTGACTGACAATTACCAGGAGCTTGTAGAAACCATCTTGCAGCACTATGAGAGACTAGGATGCAACGTGTCATTGAAATTACGCTTTTTACACTCTGATCTTGATTTCTTTCTGGCTAACTGCGGTGCTGTCAGTGACGAGCTCGGGAAACGGTTTTATCAGGACATTACTACTCTCGAAAAAAGGGTTACCAAAGTAAATGAAATGCAGCAATGCTAACAGACCATTGTTGGACCCTTGTGAGAGATGCTCCAGAAACTCATTACAAACGACACACAGGTAAAGCGGGCTCGCTGTAAATCATTTCCTCTATGAGGATCATTGCAAGGTGTGTATACACCGAAATGCCAAAAAAATGGGATACCTCTCTAATATCGCATGGGTACTCCTCGCGATCGGATAACGGCAGGAACGCTACGAGGCATGGAATCCACGAGCTTTCTATAGTATTGAGAAGAGAGTGCACACCATGCTTCCTGAAGAGCGTTCCACAATTCCGTAATATTCGCAGGAGGAGAAGTCCAGTCATTGACGGCACGTTGAACAGCATCCCAAATGTGTTCGGTGGCGTTTAAATCCGGCTAACGATGGGGCCACGTCAGGTTGCCAAACTCCGTGGAATGTTCCTCGAGTCATAATTGGGTGACCGTGGACGTGTGCTGTGGCGTATTGTCGTGTGAAGGAGATCGCAACCGTCGGAGTGGTTGCATGACATGAAGGCTGCAGCTGCAAATGATCCCCACGAATGGTTGCATAGCTTCCACCAGTTACTGGGGTCTGCAGACGTATGAGGGTTCCTAATGCATGCCAGATAAAAAAACACCCCACACTATAACAGAGCCACAACCTGCCTACACTGTCGCTTGTAGGCATGCGAGATGCATTGCATCGTGGGTTTGTAGCCACACCTGGAGTTGTCCATCTGCCTAAATAGTTGGCACCGCTATTTGTCGGACTTGCCTATACGTTTCCAGTCGTCTGGCATCTAATGACGGTATTTTTTTTTTGAGCCCAGGCGAGGCGCACAACCTTATGTCGGAATCACATCTTGTGTACAGCAATGGCACTCAGAGGGGCCATTGACTACAGAAACCCACTGAACACAGTGAACTTTGCACTGTCCGAATGCTGATGCTACAATGATCCCCGGCACTGAATTGCGCTGTAATTTTCGGCAATGTTGCAAACCGGGCAGATGTTGTGATGCGTGCCAGACGCCGCTGTCCACGATCGTCCAGGGCTTCTCTACGGCCACACCGGTCTCACACTCTGAATTTTTTCCGAGTTTGTGTAGTCCAGGCACACCCAAACAACTTAACGGTAACTAGGTTTACCACCCAACAACATAATAGTAACTTCATTTAATCTCAGATACATACAAAAACTCAAAATTTGATGTCTAGTGTAATAAATTATAATGTTGCGAAGTTTGACATCGTACTATTACACGTAAATCCCATTTTTCACTACAAAATGTTTTTGTGGGTTGTTGATATCTCATCATCGAGGTCTGGCTGCTGGATGCAAGTTTCCACAAGTGATCAGTTCTGCCCCTTGCCGCTTTTAGCCCAGTAAATAAAGGACTTGACCCGGAACAAATTAGGTAAAAGCTGAATTTTTGCAGGCTGGTAGAACTCATCGGGCTTAGCATTTTCACAAAAGTCCCCACCCCCTCCCCCGCTTGCTCTCCCCCTACACCCCCATAAAGGGGGGAAATTTGGTCTAATACTAATCCATTCGTAACTCCCGAAATAATTGGCATACAGCGATAATTTTTTTTTAATTTATTTCTCTTGATATGGTCTATAAATTTTGTTCTGTTCATTTTTACTATATCTCCCATAGTTTTGTTGCAATTTTTGAAAACCCGCAAAATAGCACCTTTTTTCTCGACATTTTACCCAATAATTGCAATTACCGCTTCACAGAGCCAAAATTTCCGAAAAAGGTTCCAAATAAAAGTTGTAGCAAACTTCATAACCTTTACAACGATATATTATTTGTCTTAAGACGCTTTATAGTTTACCTTCTGTGGTACCGAAACTGCGAATGCATTGTAGCCACAAAAGGACAAAAAATCGGGCAAAACATGCAATAATTTTGCGGGGAGTATAATTTTCAACGATAGGTAAAAAATAAAAAAAAGAAAGAAAACTCAGCTTTGCACCTGCAAAAAAGTCACCAACTCTTGCCTGTTTGCTTCACACCCAACTCCCCCCCCCCCCGAGGGGTGGTACTAATGGTTATTATGGGCAAACGAATTGTTGAATTGAAATATGACAATGCCATTTTTTCTTCTTTATACAATGCTTATAAAGTAAGAATGTAGTTCCATGCACTGGTGCTGTTTCTACAATTTCAAAATAATTTAAAGAAAAAAATATTTTCATTTTCAAATTTCCTAAATGAACTAAGATTAAAATTTCGTAAAACTGTAATTAAAAAAGAAAAGGTTACAAACAAAAGCGGTGATGATTAAATTTATAACTTTTAAAATGATATATATTTTGTCTTACATTGCTTCTGTGGTTCTTTTGAATATCGCACAGTTGTGGCAGAATTATCATAAATCAATATCAATGTTTTGAGTCCAGTTCACATGCATTCGTGCGCAACTGAAAGATTCGCTCCGATGTCAGAGGATGAGAGACACGCATAATACCAGTCGCTGAGCATACAGTCATCCTTCATGTAACCTTCTGAGTACCGCCGAAGCTGATACCGTCCGTCCGGTGGCTGCCGCAAGCACAGATCTGAGATGAGTCGGTGTAGCCGATCTGTTCCGCCGTGCCGAAAGCCACAAAGACCGGTCATCCGCGGAGGTCGTAGCCCTTGGCCTACTTTCACTGTACCTTCCGGAAGCTGCTCCCATGGCTTGGAACTTCAGCCACATCTTGCGGCGTCCGCCTGCCGTTGCGTTGTTTCGAGTCAGCCTATCGCTCTGTAGCGTAACTTCGCGTGTAAATGACGTCTCGAAGTAATGCTAACAAAATCGCTATCTCGAAATCTTGTCATTCACCGCCGCACATGAATTGGCGACTCCCTCCGAAACAGCTGGTTTTAAGCTTTTGCGCATTTAACGCGCTGCAAGCGCCACTCATTTGCCTTCCGTACATCGATGATGTATGCCTTCGCCCGTAACGTATGCAAATTTCGTGCAAACTGAACGAAATTTGCCCAGTTATCGCGATTTTTTTTTTCGCCCAGTTATCGCGATTTTCCAGTTTGTTGCTTAATTTATGGCAACCAGTGTATTTTAAGACGTAATGCTAATTGCAGTAATCGTAAAATTGCACTGTTTCTTCCAAACACAGTCCAGTCACTTTTTTACGCTTTCCAACCGTAGGTTGAAGAAGCGTATATGCTCCAGCTTTTTCCGTTTGTCTGTCTGTCCGTCCGCCCGTCCCCACGATAACGCGCGTAAAAATGGTTACGATTTCGATGAAATTCTAGTATGTACTAGGGGACAAACTGGGAAGGAACGCTATTCAAAATGGCGGAAATGGGCTTATAGGTCAGGACACAGGAGCGGGATTCAGTCCATCGCCCTTATGTGTCATAACTTATGTAAAAATGCTTCGATTGTGACAAAACTTTAGTATGTTGTTCCGGAGATACACTGAACCAGTTCTGTTGAATATCATTAAAATGAAATCAAAGATCAGGACACAGGAGCGAGATTTATTCCACAGCCGTTATAAGACTAAGAACTAAGAATGACTAAGAATGCTTCTATTGCTATAAACTTTAGTATGTTGTTCCGGAGTTATACTGAACCAATTCTGTTTAACATCAAAGAGATGGGGTGAAAGGTTAGCGCACAGGAGCGAGATTTATTCCACAGCCATTATCCTGATAACTTGACTGAAAATACTTCTATTGCGACAAAACTTTAGTATGTTGTTCCAGAGATATACTGAACTAATTCTGTTTAATATCATCGAAATGGGGTCAAAGGTCAGGGCACAGGAGCGAGATTTATTCCACAGTCATTATCCTAATAACTTGAGCAATAACTTGAGTAACAATTTCTGGTATGTTGGAAAGCGTATCATAATAAATTCATTGCATGATTTTACTAACTTGTTTTTACGTTTATTAATTTTTTCTTCAATGTGATCACTGGCTTGATATCTGCAATGAAAATGTATGTATTAATTGCTTCTAAATTTGCTTTATCAGCCTTTAAATCTTGAGTTCTTGTAAAAGCATGCAGCATTTTTTTTCTTTTAAGTTCGTCTTTAATTCTATTGATATTTAGCATAAAAATATTAAATTCAAAATGTATTCTGTCTGGTAGAAATATTTGAGAGCCACAGTTCTGCTAGTAACTAAGTTTTTTCTTTACAGAGGAAGTCATTCCAGCCAGTGACAATGGTGGAACCACAAATTCTAAATGAAGAGGGAACCCAAACCATGACAAAGAAGGATATCTGGAAGGCTTCACTGACCACATGTCCCCCAATGGTGCCTGTTTCTACGGTAATATCTCTGGTGTTTATAGTATGTTTATTGTACGGGACTCTATGGGGCTTCTTGGGTCCCCTTGCGTTACCTGGTGGACCAGTCTTTGCTCTCTTCGTCTTAGTGATTGCCTGCTACCTTGGAGGGAAGTTCGTTCGCCTTTTCTCCATACCATCGCTAGTCGGTGAGAGTACTATCTCAAATATTCAATATTTCTACCTTAAAAAATTAGTAACAAGTGTTTTTTTTTATTTCGCATGATATTAAATTTCCAAAAATTCCTTCCGTCAGAAGTTTGTTTAAACAAGCTAGGGAAATCATGCAATGCATTGATTATGATACGCTTTCCAACATACCAGAAATCATAATTCAAGTTATTACTCAAGTTATGAGGATCGTGGATGTTGATTAAATCTCGCTCCTCTGTCCTGACCTTTGAGTCCATTCCGATGATATTCAACAGAACCGGTTCAATATACTTCAAAAATAACACGGTAAAGTTTTGTCGCAATCGAAGCATTTTACGTAAATTATAATGCGTAAGGGAAATGGAATGGATCCCACTCTTGTGTCCTGACCTTTGATCCTATTTCGCCCATTTTCAACAGGGTTTGTGCCCAAGCGTTTCCCTACCGCATACTAAACTTTCCTCGAAATCGAACCATATCTACGCAAGTTATGACGCATAAGGGCAATGGAATGGATCCCGCCCCTATGTGCTAACCCTTATTTCGTCCATTTTCAGTAGGATTCATCCGCAGGTTGTCCCCTACCAAATACTAAAATTTCATCCAAATCGAACCATTTTTACACCAGTTATCGTGCGGACGGGAAGACAGACAGACGCGCAAAGCTGATGCACATACGCTTCTTCAGTTCCAAACAATTTTATTAACAAGGTTGGGTTCAGGAGGCGAACATGGGCGTCCTGGTACATATATTGTACGGTAAAATATACAAACTCTAAAATTCTATGTACATTATATACAGCACGATGTATTGATTCACAAAGGAGCCTCGTGGACAGAGGTACAGGCATTTTGCACAAGAACAATAAGAGAGATTGTCGAAACATTTCGTCTCGAAGCATAAATATATTATAGTGCTGACAAATAACAGAACGAGAATATTATCATGAAGCACTGTACAACAGGAGAACTGTAGATGACAAAGTAGACAATGTGAAACCTAAGGCAAACGGAATTACGATGTCTTAGTAGTGGTAGAAAAAAGTATAATCAAAGAGAAAACAAGTAAGACTATATACATTTGTACAGTATGTTGCATATTATATTCACATGTGTTAGAAGATATAAGCTGTATGCTGAAATTTGATTCCGAAAACCAATGGTGAGCATGCACGTTGAACTGAAGTTCAACAGAGCAAGGAGCAACGAGGTTATAAACTACCGACAGTCAGTTGTAACGTCGCTGGCATGCCGGCGAACCAGGAAGCGGCCGGAGACCAGGTGGAACGGAAATGTTGTTCTCTCTGTTGGGCGACGGCCACAAGGTTCTCTAGACGAAGTCTTGAGAGGAGACGCTACCGAAAGTGGCACAGAAGTTCCACAGAAGCTTGGTGGATGGTATAAGGAGATGAGATATCTCGGCAGCGCTGATGATATACGTAAATGACATGTTTCACCAGGATGAAAATATATGAGCAGATGGGTGGAAGCTTGACTGGCGGAGAAACCTGCAGGAGGAGTGTCTTATAGGCATCGAAAGGAAGATCAGTTGTGGCTGAACGTTGAGCAATGGAAAATGCAAGATGGAGTAGTGGAAGGAGGATGACACAATGTAGATAAACGTGAGAGACATCAGCTTCTTGAGCACAGAAGGGGCAAAGAGGTGAGTCAAGAATGGTCATGCGGTGGAGGATGGTCGGAACGGGAAGACGGCGGTGGAGAAAAAGCCAGTGAGTGTTTATTTCAAGAGGAGCTGAAAGAGGAGAAAGGGTGGCAGACCAGACAGCGGTGAGAGAGGATTGGGAGACATCAGGGATGTGAAGGGGAGAAGGAGAGTGGGATTTTAAAAGTAACCGATAGAGAACTGAGGTTGAAAGAGAGGATAGTGGAAGTATAGATCTGCCGACTGAAAGAAAGAAAGGAAGGGGGAGGGAGGCGGAAGGAACAAAGGTCAGGCCGGTGGTGGTTGCGAGATGAGGAAACTTAGCAATGATGGTAGAGAGTAGGGAGTCATAGACAGAGCGAGAGGAGGGTGAAAGTAGAACGGTAGGTGGGAGGCTGGCGTAGGGTCGCCAGGACAGATCTGAGGTTACAAGGTCTTTGACGGTTACAACACCGACTCGGAGCCAAGAAGGATAGGCGAAGCATGAAAGAAGAGGGGAGTGAAGAAGAGAGGAGAAGAACAGGGGTTCGGCAAGGAGTTCAGTGGTGGAATCGGGTGGGGATCGAGTGAGCGGAAGAGAGCGGAGAAAGGTAAGAGTCTCCCGTAAGGCAGGAGGAAGGCGAGAGTGAGTGGTAGTACGGAGGTCCATTAGAATGAAAGAAGTGAAAGTGAAATTAGTGTTGCTCGAAGAGGTGATGACATTCCTTGCGGTAACGGCGTCGGCAACAGGTGAGGTATGAAGACGGAGGAACGAAGTAATCCGGAGAGCTTGATAGTACAGTCGTGTATCAATTAGGCCAATGCCACCTTGGTCAGGAGGAAGGCTGAGCTTGGGGGCACTGAGCAAGTGGTGTCCGGTCCAGATAACTGAGGTGAAGCAGCGAGTGATATCATTGAGACGAAGAAGTGGGGATTTAGTAGCAAGCCAGGAATGTGTGCACATGGAGAGAAGATAGGTTTGCGCAAGACGTGCACGTTGAAAATATGAGGTGCAGAACTGCGCTTTTCGCCAAAACGCAGTTGACCGATGAAGACGTGGCTGGATGGTATTCCACGTTGTGCTGGAGGCTTCACCTGGGACGCCAAGATGTACGCCAAGGAAACGTTGTGAGGCTGAAGACCAGTGCGCTCCCCATGGGGAATCAAAACGGTCAACCCATGAGCCGCACCACAGGCCTGTACTTTTGGTTGTATTAATCGCAGCTCCGGAGCAGGAGGCGTAATCGGCGAAAAGACTTTGGAGCAAAGAGAACTGTGAATCCAGGCGTATACAGAAGGTAACGTCGTCTGCATACGCCACGGAAGTGGTGACATGGTGTCTCGTGCGGGCGATGAGTGGCGGCAGGGTGGCTTGAAAGGAGCGCTGAACGGAGCGGAGAAAAGGTTCTAAGGCTATAGCGAAAAGTTGACCTGAGAGTGGGCAGCCTTGCCTCACTCCACGGCGGAAGAGGATTGGTGCTGTAAGAAAGGTGGGCAGCTTGACCTGGAAACTGGCGTCCTGGTAGAGGGAGGTGAGGAGAGAAATAAACGGAGATGGAAATCCAAATCGGAGAAGTGTGGCGGAGAGATAAGTGTGGAAGATATTATCAAAGGCGGACTGTTGGTCTAAAGAGAGGAGGGCGAGGGGTTCAGAGCGGGAGCGCGCAAGGTGAATTAGATCAGTCAGGAGATGGATGTTGTAAGATAGGGAACGGCCGGGAACTGTGTAAGTCTGGTTAGGGGAGAGGATGTAAGTGAGGATGGGATTTAGTCGTTGTGAAAGAAGCTTGGTATAAAGTTTGTAGTCGAGATTCAGTAGGGAAATTGGGCGCCAGTTCACCAAGTCAAGGAGATCATCTTTTTTGGGGAAAAGGACAACGTATGCATTTGTGAATCCCCTCGGGAGAGGAGAGTAAGTAAAGGCAGCAGCGAAAGCGGATAGGAGAAACGGAAGAAGAAGAGGCAGAAAAAGTTTTATAAAAGCTAAAGGTTAGGCCGTCCGGACCCGGAGCGGTACTAGAATTCAGAGAAAAGAATGTAGGGTTAAGTTCGGAGGGCGTGGGGGAAAGGAGTAGAGAAGAAGCGAGATGGGGGGGACCTGAGGTAGATTAGAAAGGAGAGAATCCATTGCTGCAGAGGATGGTTGAGGAGGTACACTGAACTTCGTGGAGAAGTACTGACGGACATGGGAACAAAGCGCAATCGGCTCATCTGATACCTCTCCAGAAGAAAGGCGTAGATGATGAAGTATGGACGAAGCTCGTCGGGTGTTTTCCACCGACGTCAGGAACTCATAGTTGTGAGCATCCGGCGTCAGGTGTTGCAAACGAAGTCGGCGGAGAGCTTGTTGCGCCAGAGGAGTGAGAAGAGATCGAAGCTCTTGTTGAAAGGAGGAGAAGAGAGGATCACTGAGACTGAGCATGGATAGCATTGAACGAACATAGTCTAGGCGCATGTTCTGGAGTGTCTTTAGTTGGAAAGAGTAGTTTCGGACATGCAGAACGAGCTGTTGCTTGATCTCCAACCAAGAATTTAATCCGCAGAGTGCAGATTGAAGCTGCGGTCGTCTGTCAATCAGGAATGACCGGACCGAAGAGCAGAATGCCGGGTCGGAGAGAAGTGCATCATTAAATGTCCACGGGCGAATTATCCTGGGTTTGAATGGTGCAGTATGGACTATGATGGCAATTGCGCAGTGGTCAGATGAGGCCGTGGGATGCACACTCGATTCTGTCACGGCAGGAAGTAGAGTACTGGAGGCATAAAACCTGTCAAGGCGGGCTAAGAAAGGATTTTGCGCATGAGAGGAGCGCCAAGTGTAATTAGTCGACCATGGATGAATATGCCGATGTACATCATGAAGAGCGTTGTTCGTGACAACTGTCTAGAGCAGGTTCGCCAGGGCATGGCGGCGCTCTCTATTTGTAGAAGACCTATCCAGAAGAGGATCCAGGGTACAGTTAAAATCCCCACCAACGAGAACATAGTCTGACGGTGGGATACGGTCGAGTGCTCTGCGAAGACGCCTGAAGAGAACTGATAAATGTGTTGTAGTGCTTGGAATATAGATATTGAATAAATGATATCTGGAAGACGCGATGGTAAAGGATGCATGCTGTAAGAGATCTCGACAAATATTTCGCACAGAGAGGGATGTGATAATAGAATTGAGAGTATGACTAATGCCGATGGCAAGACCGCTATGAGATGTTAGTCCATAGGCGTGATGAAACACAAAGTTCCACTGGCGCCATCGAGAATAGACGGTAGATGGTTTGCAATTTGTCTCTTGAAGGAGGAGAATATCAGCCCCCAACGGGTTGAGGTCTTCATATGCTAGAGAGTTGCTGAGGGGGGAAGCGAATCCCCTGCAATTAAGTGACACGATCTTGAATTGTGGGGTTCCTTGCCTCTAGCTGAAGATCTTTCAGAGCTGGAGGAAAAGACTTGAGACGATTATAGAAAATTTGTGCCCACGGATGGGTGGGAACATTCTGGCGGCAGAAATGCAACACATTGAAGATCTGCTCCGGCACAAGTTGGCGAAGCGATGGATTCTTGACTGCTAAGGCACGCTCTATTGCGTAGCTTGTCGGATTTGTTAAGTATGTATGGAGATCAATGTATGAGAGTGGTACGGGAGGTATATTGGCTGTCTGGAGAAATGCAGCGAACTCTTCGACCGTGGGAAAGGAGACTTCGGCTGGCGAGGTATGTGTCGAGGAGAACTGCTGGAGAGGGAGGTTGAAAGAGGTGAAGTAGAGTTTTGCTTCTTCGCTATTCGCCTGCTGCGGCCAGAGCCGCGGCGCTTCAGTGGAGGCTCGGTCGTCTCATCCTCACACTGTGTCTCTGGACCAACAGACTCCACATCAGCTGTTTCGGAGGTTCCAGTGGTAATAGCTGGTTGTAAACCCTCCGAAAGGGACTCAGTGGTGGAGCGACGACGTTGCGGGAGTGAGGAGGCAATTGTAGGAAAGTCATCTAGTGAAAAAGAGGAAGCGGCTGTGGGAGCGTTGCGTTGACCAACGTCTGTAAGCAGACTTTTTTCATCATATCTTGGCTCCGAGGCCTGCTGTGCTGAAGTAGATGGTGTAGTACGCTTCGAGGTAGGAACAGTACCTGTAGGAGCGCCAGTCGGAGTCGATGGAACTTGATGTGGGCAGTGCACGCGAAGATGGTTTTCGCCATGGCAAAGCGTGCAGTGCAAGGAGGTAATGACGTCGATTCTCCGACGTTGCTGGCCACACCGTACGGTTAGGATCTTCGGGCACGCAAGCAGATGATCGTCCGACGGAAATATGACACGGGCACTTCGACGAAACTCTGCAATGGATTTGTCATCGGGATCTCTGGGCGCCGCCGAAAGGGTCGTTATTGGTCCAACCACTCGGCCAAATTTGCTGAGTAAAGTGCATAGAGCGACATCTGAGACTTCAGGTGGGACTGGGTGGAAAGTGACCTGGATAGGTAGCTGTGCCACAGGTTCAGCCAGAAGATGCACATCTTTGATGGATAAGCCAGCAGTCATCACAAGGTCTGCATGTTCTTTACGGGCAAAATACACTAATACGGCCCGTGGCTTTCGAGCCATATGAGTGATATAAGCTCCTGTAGGAAGCATCTTCTTTAGGGCAATACTATATTCCTTGAGTTTTGTGTCTGGTAATGCATCAAAACAGACACCGAAATCCATTGTGGAGAAAAATTGTTTCCCGGCTGGGGAATCCTCTGGGATATCGATGGTGGCAGAACTACCCTCAACACTGACGTAAGAGTCAGGAAAAACAGAAGCAATGAACTTGGAAGGAACTCTCGCTCCGGAGGTCACTGTGGAGTAAGTGAGAGACGTAGAGTTGGCAGCGGAAGGATGCGATAGAGTGCTCATTGCTGGTAGCGGCTTGGTAAACTGAGTTGAGCCAGTTGAAGGCAACTCAACCGTGCAATCGGTCACATCCATAGCTTCGGCAAATGAACCAAGGTCGTGCGTCAAGGTGACGTCACTCTTTTGGGCAGGGGTATCAGCTTGAGCCATTGCAGAGGAGTCTCGCGTCACATCTTGTATGCGTATGACGTCTCTGACGTGCATAAATGCTGATTGGTCTCCTGAGAGTGAGGAGGAGGAGGAGGTTGAATGAGTATCACTGATGTGGGCGTGGACATCACCCTTATCAGTGCTAGCCATTGTAAATGGCGAGGATTAACTTAAGGATCGATCAGCTTGATCGGAAATAATAAAACGCTGAATGCAAACAAAATATGCAACTCACCGACTTGGGAGCTGAGCTAAAAGAATGCACAGATCTTCTTCTTGAAGGGGAACACAAAAATAGGAACAAACACTGACTATATACTTCCAAAAACTGGGCACAAACACAGAGCTCGAAAGGAACTTGACTATATCGGCTATACGCTTCTTCAACCTACGTTTGGAAAGCGTAAACAAGTTAGTAAAATCATGCAATGCATTGATTATGATACGCTTTCCAACATACCAGAAATCATTACTCAAATTATGAGGATAATGGCTGCGGAATAAATCTCGCTCCTGAGCCATGATCTTTAACCCCATTTCGATTATATTAAACAGAACCTGTACAGTATACCTCCGGAACAACATACCAAAGTTTTGTCGCAATAGAAGCATTTTCATTTAAGTTATGAGAATAATGGCTGTGGAATAAATCTCGATCCTGTGTCCTAAGCTTTGAAACCCTTTCGATGATATTAAACAGAACCGGTTCACTACATCTTTGGAACAACATGATAATGTTTTGTCGCAATCGAAGAATTTTTACGTAAGTTATGACGCATAAGGGCAACGTAATGGATCCTGCTCCTATGTCCTGACCTTTGACTCCATTTCGGCCATTTTCAATAGGGTTCGTCCTGAGGTAGCCCCCTACCACATACTTAAACTTTCATCGAAATCGAACCATTTTTACACGAGTTATCGTGCGTATACGCTTCTTCAACCTACGGTTGGAAAGCGTAAAAAAGACTGCAAGTAAAGATACAAGAGTCCGAAAACAGCAATGGAGGTAGCTTTCGTATTTGTTATTGCTAGTACATTCAGGCCGCATGCAATTTCGAAAACGAAGGATGCAAATTTAAACGATATTTTTCACGCAACCATCATGTTCTTTCTTTATAAATAAATCTGTTAAATAAATGATATCTGATAATCGGCAGCTTTTCCCATTCTAACTCGAATATACGTTATACTGACAAAAGTCACTGAACACCTAGAAGAGAAACACAACATAGCATTTATTGACATACATCAGCAAGATATCGGTCCACCTTTGGCCTTAATGCATGCACTGACCCTTCGGGACGTGCTTTCTACAAGGTTTCGGAACACAGCGATAGGTATGCGCTTCCATTCAGTACATAATGCTGCCGGTAACTATTGCTTAGTAGTAGGCCTTGGTTCCAAACTTCTTATGCGGCGCGCTAATTCATCCCTTAGGTGCTCTATGAGATGAAGATCAGAGTTTGTACTGGCCAGTCCACACACGATACGGAATTATCGCCAAACCACCCCGTAACAGTCCTGGCTTTATGGGACGTAAGTCGTGTCTGTTTTGAGCTCCGTGTTTCGCCGTCTACTGAGTGTGTTTTGTGTGCTCTGTCGTTTAACTTTTGTGCGTGCCTTCAAGACGAAGGTTGTATCTTTCATTTAAGACATCTCCCGAGTCGGTGAGTACTATTTTCAATTAGCTATCAGCACTTTATTTTCTCGACCAGTTGGTCGTTTTTACTAAATTAGGCCTCGCCATTGGCGATGGCGACTGCTGATAAGAGCAGATTTCCCGCTCTCGTCACAGCTTCTCCTACTACGTCGATCCTTATCTCTGACGGAGCAAACCAATCAGCGTCCGTCCTTGATGATAGGGAATATCGTCCTCCTCCTGATGCCTATTGCTCTTCTTCTTCTACGCTTCAACTCTCTGACTCCACCACCCCTCCTGGTGGTGAGGCTATGACGTTCGTTCCTGATGCTACCGATGACGTAATGGATATCTCTGAGGGCGTTGCTTCTCTGCCCTCGGTAGCCTTACCCAGCGTTGTGTCAGCTCCTTCATCCAGCTCTGCACCTCTGCCTTCCAATGGAGGATTGCCTTCCCGCTCTTATTCTAGCGTTACCTCAGGTGCGTCCCTACCGACGCAATCGACTCGCCTTCCCCTTGCAGATGCCCATGTCCAGATACATGGTGACTCACTTCAATTAGACGTTCCGCACTTCTCACCCGCTGCGCAGGAACTTCACTCCACCCGCGAGTTGGGAGTGTGCCTAGATGCTCTTCCGAATACACCGCTGAAAGTCTATTGTGATACGCTCCTTGCTTTTCTTCCAGCCGGAGCCATTACTCACCTCACCCGCCGGCCGCGGACGGTGATTGTTTATTTCACATCCAAAGAGCATGCAGACACGCTTCTAAACTTTGGTCTTGACCTGGGAGACCACCACCTGGAAGCTGAACCGATTGCCAGGCGCCCTGTTCAGGTCTCCTTGCATCCGGTGCCCCCGAAATCTCAGATGCGATGATATGTACTGCACTTAGTAAGTGTGGTAAGATTGTTGGTCCTGTTATCACACATTCAGCTGCGCCCAAGGATCCTGCAAATAAGAATGTTCGTAGTTTTCGCCGGAGTGTTCGACTCATCTTTCCATCAGAGGAGCACCTCCGTAAGTTCCCACGGATCCTAAACGTCCGATGTGGGCAGCTCTCCTACAGAATTGACATGCTAACATCAGAACACTGTGCTAATTGTAAAGAACTTGGGCATCAGCGTGCTCGATGCCCCAACAACGAGTATCCAGCTCCCACGGCTTCTACAGTGCCTACCGCCTCTAAGCAGCCTCCTGCTACATCTCGCTCTCGACCTGCACCGTCTTCAAATGTGCCAACTGCCCCAGGGCCGAGTTACACAAAAAGTATATCTACAGCCTCTCGTCCACGAGCGTCTTTTGATGCTGATCTCACCTCCCACCTTCAATTTCCAGTGCTCACCTCACCTATTACTCCTCATCCCGTGGTAACATCGGGAGACTTCGCCGCTGGTTTCCCACCAGTCTTCACTATTGGTGTCTCCGAGTGTGACGGCGGTGCCGATAACTCCTCTGACTCTGCGTCAGCTTCCCGAGCATCGTCGCTCCCTGGAAAACGAATTTCTGGCACTCGTACAGGTACCCGAAGTAAGAGGAAGAAGAAGAAGAAGAAATCTTCCTCTGCGGATGGGCAACCGTTCCGTACTACCAAATCTTCAGGAGATATTTCTCCCTCTCCTGCGCCAACAGAAATTGAAAGGGACACTGATGATGATGGGTCCCTGCCTTCGTTTGAGGTCTTTTCAAGTGTACTCTCCAAATGTGGTGCTCCTTCAGAACCTCTCAATCTTGGAGATTACTATCAGTTTTGCACCCACACCACGAACCTAGAGTCGACGTATGACTACCTCCGAGAGCGCGAAGACATTCTTCCCGCACTGCTCCTGCAAGCCGGATGCATTGCTAAGTACCTTCGTGGGTTTGTTCGTGACCCCCTGCACCACTCATGGACCCTTGGCTGCGTAAACCGATTACAACAACTCCTGAAAGTTGCTCCGCGACTCCTCCAACCAACGACTGACCAGTCCATTCAAGGTCACGACCCTTAATTGCAGAGGGTTCGCTAGCCCCCTAGCGAATGCTCTTGTAATGGAAGACCTCTCGCCCCTCGGGGCCGATCTGTTACTACTACAAGAAACAAACTGCCATTCCTCCACTCTGTTTACTCGCTGGCGTGCTAGCGATTATGTGTTCCATCATGCTTTCCGCTACTCATCTCATGGTGGACTTGCTATCGGAATACATCAACATTTCCGATCCACCCTCACTGCACTCTCAGTGCAGAACTTATGCCGAGATTTACTCCAGCAAGTCTCCTTCACAGTTGGCGGAGCTCGATTTCACATCTTTAATGTGTATATTCCATGCACCTCTATTCATTTATCCATCTTGTTCACCAAACTCCGTAAAGCTCTCTCGAAAATCTCACCTTCGGATCGTGTGCTCTTGGGTGGAGACTTCAATTGCACCCTTGACCCGGCTCTGGATCGCTCTCCTTCGTCACGAGAGCGTCGGACGGATCTCGTCGCACTACTCCATGACCTTGTTGCTGATTTCTCCTTCACCGATGCTTATATAGGCGCCTTCATCCACAAGAGACCTCACACACGTGGCGCTCGTCTGGGAGTCAGCTTCCATCAACTGCACGCTTGGATCGGGTTTACGTTTCCACACCGCTTCTTGCGTCTATTACCGAGTTGCAACATCAACCTACTGCTTCCTCAGACCACTGCACGGTCACCCTCACAGTGTTTGTTGCGGCGTCACTCCCTCGGACTGTTCGTCCGTGGACATTTGACTCCAATCTCCTCACTGATCCTGAATTTTGTGCCTCTGTCCGTTCTTTCCTCGCTGCTCGTCGCGCAGGGTTGCATTCCGCACCCTGTACCTTGACGTATTGGCTTCGTGTCAAGCATCAGCTCCTCTTACATATCAAGCAACTTTCCTTCACCATGAAGACTTCTAGTCAGATGCGCCTCGATCACGCCAGGCAGATGCTCACACTGATTGGGTTATCAGATCCGCTTTTTCCAGCATATCAGGCGGAGCTCCAGGCTTTGCTGAAACCTCTTGCGCAGCAAGCACTTTTACGTCTGCGCATTAAACATCTCAATCCGGAGGAATGCACCTATGATTTTCTAACATCAATGGAATCTGCACGTAAGTCTTCTACCTCGCTTCGTCATCTTCGCCTCCCCTCTGGCGAAATCACATCCGATTCGGCAGCGATTTGCTCTCACGTTCGTCAGTTCTATACCACCAAGTTCAGTGAAACTCCTCCCCCTTCTCCCTCTGCTCTCCCCCATCTTCTCAATAACCTGCCTCAAGTTCCGTCTCATCTTGCTCACACCCTGTCTCTTTCACCCACATCCACGGAGGTGTCAGACACCTTCTCTTCCCTTAACCCCCATGTCGCTCCGGGTCCGGACGGCCTCTCTTTTCCTTTTTACCGTGCGTTCTTGCCTCTTTTGTTGCCTTTTCTCCTCTCCGCTTTTTCTGCTGCATTTAACTGCTCCCCCCTCCCGAGGAGTTTCACGGACGCACATGTGGTCCTATTTCCCAAGAAGGGTGACCCTCTTGACTTGGGAAATTGGCGCCTCATTTCTCTTCTCAATCAAGATTATAAACTCTATACTAAGCTTCTTTCCCGTCGACTAAACTCTATCCTCCCTCACATCCTTGCTGACTCTCAAACCTATACTGTTCCTGGCCGTTCTCTTTCCTCCAATGTTCAACTTCTTCGCGATCTCATTCATCTTGCCAAGACTCATTCTGAACCTCTTGCTCTCCTTTCCTTTAGACCTCCGTTCCGCTTTCGATAATATCTCACACGCCTATTTAACACAAACCCTGCTACACTTTGGCTTTCCTCCACAATTTGTCTCCGTTCTTCTCTCCCTCTACCGGGACGCCGTTTTCCATGTCAAGACGGCATCTTTTCTCACAGCACATGTTCCCTTCAAGCGGGGAGTTCGTCAGGGCTGCCCGCTTTCTGGTCAACTGTTTGCGATTGCCGTCGAGCCTTTTCTACGCTCTCTGCAAACATCTCTCCTAGCACAACTTCCACCACCAGTTGCCAGCTCACGGCATCACTCAGTCATTTACTCTGCTTATGCAGATGACATCACCGTCTGCATTCGTAGCGACTCACAGTTCCAACTGCTTCGTCGTTTGTTCTCCGCATATGCTTCATGTTCTGCAGCTGAACTGAATACGTCTAAGAGCACTGGATTGTGGTGCGGGTCGTGGTCCAATCGCTTGGATGCTCCATGGGGGGCCACATGGTCATCCACTACCCAACGCTTCCTGGGTGTGCACTTAGGTGCACCACAAGCTACATCCAGTGCAACTCGCTCGGAACTCCATCCTCGCCTCCTCCGCACAGCTGCATTCTGGTGTCGTGCGCAGTTCTGTACGTCCTACTACCAGCGTGCAAATCTCACCAGGACATACCTTCTGTCCATCTGCAAGCATTCTTGGATTGCATCTACGACCCCGCTTTTCTGTCTCCAGGAGGTTACACGCTGCCTTACTCGAGTAATGTGGGCGGGTCATCACTGGATTAACGTCCACAAGCTCTGTGCTCCTCCCTCCTATGGTGGTGCTGGCCTACCTGATGTCCCGCTGTGCTACAAAGCAAGCCGAGTGATCAACTTCATTCACCTTTTCACGGCTCCAGTGGTTTCCGCAGTTCAGGTACGTGACGTTCTTGCCTCCTTGCGTAACCCAAATTTTTCCTTTCTTTCTTTAGTTCTCATGGATTGCTGTCCTTTCCCCCTCCAAACTCCCACCTGCATATTCTGAAGCCCTCACTCACCTTCGCTCTCTCCCCCTCAGTCGCTCCCCTCCCTCTTCAACTCTAGAGCTTCTTTCTGAACCCCTCTTCTTCAACTCCCTTGTTCATCCCCCCATCTCCCCTGTTTTTCATTCCCCTCTTGGCTCCGAGCAGGTGTAGTAACTGTACAAGACCTCACTAACTCGGATCTATCCTGGCGCCCTTTCTCTGGCCTCCCCCCTGCTATTCTCTCGTCCCCATCCGCCCATTTGGTCTATGACTCTCTGCTAACTGCACTTCTTTCGCTTTTCCCTGATCTTGTCTCCCCCACCGGTCTCGTCTCTGTCTTTTCTGCCCCTCTTCCGCTGCCGTTTTTCCTCCGACTCACAAACTCGGTTCTTCCTCTCTCCTCTCTCTCCTCTAAATCTCTTTATCGTTTTCTAGTGCACCTTGCCACCCCTTCACCGCTTTCTATTCTGGAGGTTCCCCCTGCTTCTCTTCCTCTTGTCTGGGCCGCTGCCCGCTCACCCTTATCTGCCCCTCTTGAAATTAACACCCACTGGCTCTTTTTGCATAATCGCCTCCCTGTTCCGCATTTTCTCTTTCGCATGTCTCTTCTCTCCTCCCCTCTCTGCTCCTTCTGCGCACAGGAGGCAGACGTTTCTCACGTCTACCTTTACTGTCCCATCCTGATGCCTCTCCTCCACCAGGCTTTCCGGATTGCCAGTCGCTCTTGTTCTCAAGATCTTCCGTTCACTGCCTACAGACATCTTCTTCTGCGGGCTCATCCACCTACGCCTCTTCCGTCAGTATGTGCCTATCTTTTCGTGCTGGTTAAACACGTTATTTACGTATACCTTCAACAACTCCGCAGCGTTTCCTCGCCGGTCTCTTTACACCAGGCCAGCGCAGCCCTTTTGTGCCATTTTCAAGATCGATTGCTTTCTCGACTCCGCCTGGAGTACCTGTCGGCTTCTTCCAGTTGTCGAGAAGCCACCTTCTATGCTACCTGGGCGCCGGCCGCTCCATGGTTTGCGGTTGATTCTGGACTGCTACACCTATCAGTACCCTAGAACATTCTACACCTCCTTTGCTGAGTTCCGTGGCACCCTGGTGCCCCTCCTCCACTCTACGACTCGTGCAATCCACACTACCGTTGAATTGTGAATGCTAATGCCATCTCAGTGTATTTTCATGCTTACTCGTGTACATTACTTACTTTCACCCTGCCTGTATTATGTTGCTTTGGTGCCCTCGTTAAATTACTTGCACAATTGTGCACGCTGTGTTTTTATCTCATGTATGTAATGTTTTACCTTCACGGCGGTGTTTGTGCTGTTCTTTTTCTAATTGTGTACTATTGTTTCGCCTGTGTTATCCTGTAAATCATGCCCAGCCAATGTCTTGTGACACGATGTGTTTCTCTCTGTCACTTCTGCAATTTTTATTCAATAAGCTTTGCTTGCAGCATTTGTTATTCATCCCCATTGTCATTGCAGTGTATATACCATCATGTTTTAACAGTTTTGTATTATTTCCCAGTGAGACGCCCAATACTGTACGTCCCCCTCTTATGTTTTCTTATGATAAATTAGAATAAAGCGATTTTGAAACCTTGCTTTATGGCTTGGTGCATTATCCTGCTGGTACCAACAAGGCTATGTTCCATAGTATTGCCACAGAGTTGGTAGGGCATAATTGTCCAGAATATCGAGGTAGACGTGCTGATTAACAGGTTTATCCATGATAACAAATGGGCCAGAACCATACCACGAAAAACAACCCGACACGATTACACTACCAGCTCCAAACTTGACCGTAAGTGCAGTGCACTGTGGTAAATAGCGTTTTCCCCGGCTGCCGCAAACCCACACTCGGCCATGCGACTGATGGATAGTGTATCTGGATTCATCAGTTCATAAGACCCGTTTCCACTGATCTACGATCCACGAAAAATGCTCTTTGCACCATACTAAACGACGAGTAGCATTGCGAGTGGAGATGAAAGGCTTTTGAGCAGCCACACAACCACGGTGACCCATGGAATGAAATTCTCTGCGAATGGTGGTACGTGTACATACCGAGATTCCAGCATTTTTATTCAACTGTACGTACACTGAGGTCTTGTGCAGTACTCCGTCCATTAGCTGTGACGACTCTCCTGAGACTTCAACGTCCTCTATCACTGATTTTCTTTGGTCTGCCGGTACGTTTTGCTACTTCTGGCACGCCACGTGTCTTCCACTTATTCAGAACATCCAAAACAGTTGACTTGGGTATTTTTAAACACCTCTCGGTTTCTCTTATAGACAACCCACTAATATAACACCCAGCAATCTTTCCTTTCTCAAAGCCAGTTCTCCCCCGCCGCGACATTTTCACTCAATCTCACAGTGCGATACGATCGAGGGCAGGTGCTGCCTTGTTTTTATAACGTTTGCAGCTGTACCGCGCATCTTAACAACGCAGCGGATCGGTTCATTTGCTTTTGAAGGGGCGTCCGGCGAAATTTGTCAATATAGTGTATTCACCATATACTCACTCTTTCGCTGTTTCTCAAAATTCAAAAGCTAACAGGAGAAAATTACGGCCTGCTGCTATAACTATTGCCTATGCTCAAACTGGATGTTTTCACTCAGTGAGAAAAATTGCCATCTAAAGAACGCGTTTTCGGAGGTGGACATACCGGACCTCTCCAGCGGAATAGTGTTGTCCTACAACGTCACATGGCATACGTCACAACTTTGGTATATACACCGATAAGCCGTTACATTATGACCACCTACTGTACTTAATAAGCTCTAGCTTCATCTCTAGCATGCAAGACAGCGGCCACTCAACGAGGCATTGATCGATGAGGTGGCGATAATTATTCGGGAAGTATGTGGTACCATAATGTCAACAGCAGGTCCTCCAGTGCTCGATTGGGTTAATGTCAGGTGAATTTGGAGGCCAGGGCATTAACAGAAAGGCACCACCATGTTCCTCGAACCACTACTTCATGATTCTGGCAGCTGTGGCATGACGCATTATCCTGCTGGTAATGGCTATCACCAGCAGAGAACACAGTTGCCATGAATGGGTGAACTTCGTCCGCAACGATGTTCAGATACCTGACAGCTGTCAGGGATTATGCTATTGTGATAATGGCGCCTATAATATCCTAATAAAACATCACCTACAGCATAACCCCGCCGCCGTTGGCCCGTTTCCGCGCAGCAGTGCATCCAGGAGCCATAGCCTTCTTTGGAAATCGGCGTATCTGCTCTCGGCCGTCTATGTGATGCACCAGAAATCTTGATTCTTCAGGCCGGGCCACTTTCTTCCAATCATTCACGGTTCAATCTCGATTATCTTGGACCCATTTCATGCGTTGTTGCGATGACGTACAGTGAGCCTGGGGTACCCGGCTGGGTCTTCGGCTACTCAGGCCCATGCGTAGAAGGCTGCGATGAACTGTGTGCTGTGACGCATTGCCCTGATCACCACTGTTGTAGCTGCGGGAGATTTGTCGCACCGTGGCCCTGCGGCCACTGTGAAGAGTGTGCGACAGTCTCCGCTCCCCTTTGGCATCAATGAGCTACGGACCACACACAGCTGGACAACGGTTCGTCGTTTGGTCATCGGTGCACCACTTTTGATACGTTCTCTCTACAGCGGCACGGGAACAACTGAAAAGCCGCCCCGTTTGCGAGATCGTAGTTCCGAGGCGCCGTGCTATCCCAATTTGTCCTTTGTCAAACTCCGATAAATCGGCAGCTTTTCTCATTCTGACTCCGAACACTCTACTAACCGAAAGCCGGTCTTCGGGTTGTATATACGTATATACTACACTGTGAACTTCACCTGCGCCACCTTTTAGTCTCCAGGTGCGCTTATTTCTCTAGGTTGGTGTGGTCATAATGTAATGGTTCATCAGTGTATCTGATGAACACGTTGTGTGCCTCATTTCGGGACAAGGTTGAACACGAGTGCGCAGGATTTGGTCAAATGGACCATGGAGACAAATCATTTGCGCGCAATTTTTCTGTAAGAGTTCAAACTCGAACATTCCACGGGTATAGCAGCCCGAAAGAATAATGCGACGTTTGTGCAGTGTACTGCGAACTAACGCAACATACACTGTGGTTCGTTAAATTTCAAGCAGGAGACGCGTCCCATGCAGATGCGCTTCGTGATCGTCCTTTAGTTACTGTAACAGATGAGGAGCTGTAGAACGTTGTTGAAGCGGACTCTCGGCGAAGTGTCCGTAAGATGGCAGCGAAGGTTCTTGTGCATCATTCGACTGTTATCGGGCGATTGACAGCTTTGGGGAAAGCGAAAACAAATTAGATGTCTGTGTGATACACTAATTGACAGCAGCCAATAAGACACATCGCCTGGACGTGGGCATTTCTCTCCTTGTCAGGAACACTTTCCGAAGCAACATTAACAATGCTGAAAGTTACCTAACCACTGTCCAAAGCCACCTAAACACTGTCCAAAACCACATAAACACTGTCTAAAGTTGCCTAAACTATGTTCAAAGCAACCAAAATACCGTCCAAAGCCACTTAAACACTTTCCGAAGCCGCCTTAACACTCTCCAAAGTTACCTAAACACTCCCCAAAGCCACCTAAACACTTTTCGAAGCAGCCTTAACACTATTCAAAGTTTCCTAAACACTCCCCAAAGCCACCTTAACACTTTCCGAAGCCGCCTTAACACTATCCAAAGTTACCTAAACACTCCCCAAAGCCACCTAAACACTTTCCGAAGCATCTTTAACACTATTCAAAGTTACCTAAACACTTTCCGAAACAGCCTTAGCACTATCCAAAGTTACCTAAACACTCCCCAAAGCCACCTTAACACTTTCCGAAGCTGCCTTAACACTTTCCGAAGCCGCCTTAACACTATCCAAATTTACTTAAACACTCCCCAAAGTCACCTAAGCACTTTTCCAAGCAGTCTTAACACTATTCAAAGTTTCCTAAACACTCCCCAAAGCCACCTTAACACTTTCCGAAGCCGCCTTAACACTATCCAAAGTTACCTAAACACTCCCCAAAGCCACCTAAACACTTTCCGAAGCATCTTTAACACTATTCAAAGTTACCTAAACACTTTCCGAAACAGCCTTAGCACTATCCAAAGTTACCTAAACACTCCCCAAAGCCACCTTAACACTTTCCGAAGCTGCCTTAACACTTTCCGAAGCCGCCTTAACACTATCCAAATTTACTTAAACACTCCCCAAAGTCACCTAAGCACTTTTCCAAGCAGTCTTAACACTATTCAAAGTTTCCGAAACACTCCCCAAAGCCACCTTAACACTTTCCGAAGCAGCCTTAACACTATCTAAAGTTACCTAAACACTCCCCAAAGCCACCTAAATATTTTCCGAAACAGCCTTAACACTATCCAAAGTTAACTAAACACTCCCCAAAGCCACCTAAATACTTTCCGAAGCAGCCTTAACACTATCGAAAGTTACCTAAACACTGTCCATATCCACCTATGCATCCACGAAAAGTGCTGATTCTTGCATGGTGGTCTGATGCCGTCTTGATCTATCAATCATTCACTTCTCCGGCCACGTAAGACATCAATTCGAAACGCCATTGTGCTAAAATGCAACAGATGCAAAAGAAGATCCGTACCAAGCAGCCAATTTTGGTCAACAAACATGACGTCCTTCTTTTGCATGACAATGCTCCCCCAAATTTCTCTCAAATGAGCATCCGACAAATCCACCAGTTGGACTATGAAACTTTGCAGCACGCTGAATATTCTCCAGACCTTGCTCCCTCGGATTTTTACCTCTTACGGTACTTAGAGAAAAAGACCTTTTCAAACGAGGAAACCGTGTGTCAGGCTATCGAAAACTTCTTCGCCTCACAGACTCGGACAGTTTACTGCCGTGTAATCCACAGCTTCGTAATCCGTTGGAACAAGTGCGTCGATGAAAAGGGGACGCACGTTGAACTAGGTTGTATATTGCTTTTTACTTTTATGAGAGTTGGAAACTGGTAATCCTGTTTCGGGTCATTTGCACGAACGCTAACTGGTCAAAACACAAACGACTGACTTTTCCCTATTGCTGCATCAACGCCCGCGACATGTTCGGGTGAAATGGGTTATATCACCCCAGTGGCACTTGACCATTCGTCCGAGATTGGTTCAGGTACGAATCTCGGTGAGGCATGGGTGTTGTGTTTTTCTTTCGTCAATGGCTGCCCCCATTCTATTGAACCAGTGTCCCTAATTTAGGGACGGGCAACTGCTTGTAAACCACCGAGTTGCTTATGGTGGTCGTTAAACCGTAAATTTAAAAAAAAGAGAAAGAAAGCAATTGGGTGTGTATTTTACCCATGTTATTATTATTATTATTATTACTACTGTTGTTGTTGTTACTATTTCTTCCCGCACTAAAGCTCCAACACCAGATGTGACACCATAGTAGCACTGCTTCTTATAGCAACTATCATCGTCCAGATTTTTAATGGTTCAATGTGTTTAGCCCACAGAAATTTAATGACTGAACGGACCTCCCTCTTCGTCCTCACCCTCGGTACGGTTGCGTTTACACAGCAGCAGATCTGTTATCGCGAGGTCTAATTTGGTAATGAAACTATATAGACTACGTACTGACGAGGATCTGAGTCTCAGTTCTGCACGACTCTTGGTTACTGTATCACATACTAAAAATGTCTCAGTCACAGCACTACACTACTATTTGTTACTGCGTTACGTACTGAAAATTTTCCAAGTCACAGTCCTTTGCAACTCTTCGTCCCTGGATCACATATAAATGAAAGTCAGAATCATAGTCCAATGAAATTCTTTGTTAAACAATGTGGAAGAAATATTCTTCTCATAATACGGGGCCAATGCGTCATGATATAATCAACACAGCAATCAGACATCGTCGAATTTACTGTAATTACTGTTCCACACGTAATAACAATTACATCAGAAAATTTGAAAATTTCGTCGCCGTGGAGTGGAATCGAACCGGCATCTCCCGATTACGGTCGAGCATGCTATCTTTTCCCCATCCAGAACAGCAAGGTTCCAAGTATCTACGTGTGGAGCAGTAATTGCAGTCAACTCGGCGATGTCTGTGTTGTATAACGTACAAATCTGTCAGGGCCGGGTTTCCTCACTCCGGAGTAAGTCGCTCTCCCAACTGAGCTACGCGGACGTGTGCTCTCACTGCTATCTGTCTTTATCTCGTGTGAGTCCTGCGGGGAAGGCACACGACATCTTCCGTCCCCCAAAGAGGGCCGGGGTATGACCCATGGGTCAGCCGGGACCATATGTCGCTGTAGGCAGTCCCTCACCCTATGAAGAACGTGCGTTTGAGAACTCCCAGACAATTTGGTGTGTGGAACATACCATCGCAGGGATTCATTTTCTCGAAGCACCGAAGAAGTTATTCTCATTTTTCCTGTCGCGCCGTGTGGAAAGAACATCACGTCATTGCGAGAAACTTAGCATTTGGGTCCTCCTGCAAGTTCGGGCGCCAATATAGCATACAAGTATGTCAGCGCCGGGCATGGAATCCGGATCCTCACTCCGAAGTAAGTCTCTCTCCCAACTGAGCTGCGCCGACATGTGCTCTCACTGCTATCTGCCTTTATCTCATGTACGTCCTGCTGTGCAGGCACGTCACAGTTAATTATATCATGAAAATCTTTGTTGTTGTACCACATAACAGTAACTATCCTTATCCTAGTCTGAACCACAAACGATCGAATGTCTAATCACAATCTTATATAACTGCTTTATTACCTGGACCACATACTGAAGCATATCCGGATCAAATCCTATGCGACTCCTTCTTACTGGAACACATACCAAAGAATTTTCGAGTCATAATTCTTTACGGCTCTTCGTTACTCGACCTAGTACTAAAAATATTTGATTTACTGTCCTATATTATTCATCACTTGGCAAAGTATTATTAATGGGCATCCGGAACCCTGTCCGGACTACAAAACAACAAATACCCGGGTCCTCGTCTTATGTAACTATTTTTACTAGACTATATATTAACTAACACACGAGTCACCATCCTGTATGATTATTTGTTAGTGTGTCACATAATAACGACTTTTTGAGTCACGGTCCTATAAGGCGTCTACTTTCTGGGTCGTGCTAACGAATATGAGAGTCACTGTCCTATACCACAGCTACTTCCTGGCCGATGAACCAACAAATAGCCCAGTCACAATTCTATGCCGTGGATCACGGTCTAACGAATATCGGTGTCACAGCTCTATGCCACGTACTAAAGAATGTACGAGTCACAGTCCTATACGACTGCTACTAACTAGGCCGCATATTAAGGAGTGTACGATAAAACTGTTATTATTTTCCTCCTACTCCCTCAGCATTAATAATCGCACAAGACGCTAGTCACTTCCTTCTCCGATCAACTTTTTTTCTGAATCAAGATGTGAGAGACAAGTTAGTAAAATCATGCAATGCATGGATTACGATACGCTTTCCAACATACCAGAAATCATTACTCAAGTTATGAGGATAATGGCTGTGGAATAAATCTCGCTCTGGTGCCCTGACCTTCTATCCTATTTCGATGATATTGAAATTGGTTCAGTATACCTCCGGAACAACATGATAAAGTTTTGTCGCAATCGAAGCATTTTTGCATACGTTATGACGCATAAGGGCAATGGAATGGATTCCGCTCCTATGTCCTGATCTCTGACCCTATTTTTCCCATTTTCCATAGGATTCGTCCCCAGGTGGTCTCCTACCACATACTAAAATTTCATCGAAATCGGACCATTTTTAAAGTTATGACGTATAAGAGCAATGGAATGGATCCCACTCCTATGAACTGACCTTTGACTCCATTTCGTCCATATTCAAGAGGGTTTGTCCCCAGCTTGTCCTCTGCCACATACTAAAATGTCATCGAAATCGAACCCTTTTTACGTGAGCTATCGTGCGGACGGACAGACCGACAGACAGACGGACAAAGCTGGAGCATATATACTTCATCAACCTAAGGTTGGAAAGCGTAAAAACTGCACACTTTGCCAAAGAAAAAAAAATAATAATAACAACGGAGCACCCGATAACGTCTTCCGATCCTGAAGAAATTCTGCAGGCAAGTGCCGCAAGACTGAACATGCAAATGATTAAAGATCAGATCATATGTAGAGGATTTTAGGAAGGGAGCGTCTGACCCCAGGTTTTAAACAACCCTTAGAAATATGAAGCTAGGAGATTTGGGCTAGAGTGCCCGGTAGGAAAGTGACACGGAAGCGAAGTAGAAAGGGGAGGAAGACGTTCTTATTTATTACCGGGGGGCCAGTACCCGGGGTCCGACGGCTAAACGTGCCCATCCGACGCACGGCGGATATTTAGTGGATCGAGCGTTCGTACCGGCCTGGGATCGAACCTGAGATCCTTTCCGTGGCAGTCACGAACGTTGATCACTACGCCACCCGCGGCCCGCAAATGATTAAACAATAACGACCAGTGACTAAATAGTGGCCCACCACAACGCAAGGGAATCGCGCATCGAGGAGGATATATCAAGAGCAGAACTCGCACTCAGGAACAATTGTGAAAACGGATTGCAGTTGCATTAAGCTTCACGTATTGTGAGGATGCCACGACGTCGGATCCGTGCACAATTCAAGCAGTGGAGAGAGTTTGAGATAGGATGCATATTGGGTCGAGTCGCCGTTTCACCAAGCATTTGGGTACGAGCGACATGGCAATCGGACGATATCGGCGTCATTGGGTCAAGGAGGGCACAACCTAGCGGCGCGCCTGAAGTGGACGGCCGAGGGCAACGACAGAACGCAAGGGTCGAGCGGTTGTGAGAGCCGCACGAACGGAACCGAATTCATCGCTTTCAATCATCGGTGGCCATGTGGCGTCGTCTACAGGAACAGAAGTGTCCGTCCGAACCTTTGCCATACGACCTGCAGCACGGGAAATACATTCAATATATATTACCTCCAAATAAAATTGTAGAAGCTATAGCTGTCAGAAACGCGATTCACAAAATTTTAGAAGAGTTAAACTGCAGAGATAAAAAGATTTTATTTGCAATTTAAAATCAACTAAAAGACACAGGCAAGATCTTTCACAGCTGCGACGGCCGCATCATTAGGCCTAATCAGCAACACTGGTGTGCAGGCAGAGTATTGTATAGTTATCTGCCCCCACCCCAATTCCCACAATGCATAGCGAAGCTAGTTCAGGTTGATTTACTTGAGGTTTTTACAAAGGCAGTACATCATCATTATAAGTTTTTAACTGTGTCAATAGTCCTTGCCAAATAGAGTTCACATTGATCGACATTTCCTCACTGCAGCACCTTGCAGGAAAATACATAATGTATAATGCCTCTGTAAATAGTAATCTCTGTTTATTACTAGCAGATGTAAGAAGGATTCTTACATCTGCTAGCAATAAACACTAGCAGATGTAAAATTATTACTAGCTGATGTAAGAAGGATTCTAACATCTGCTAGCAATAAACACTAGCAGATGTAAAATTATTACTAGCAGATGTAAGAAGGATTCTTACCCTAGCAGATGTAAGAAGGATTCTTACATCTGCTAGCAATAAACACTAGCAGATGTAAAATTATTACTATTTACAGAGGCATTATACATTATGTATTTTTCTGAAGGGTGCTGCAGTGAGGAAATGTCGATCAATGTGAACTCTATTTGGCAAGGACTATTGACACAGTTAAAAACTTATAATGATGATGTACTGCCTTTGTAAAAACCTCAAGTTAGTGGTACTGTTATCTGGCAACCTGAACTAGCCTCGCTATGCATTGTGGAAATTGGGGGTGTGGGTACATAGCTATACAATACTCAGGGGCGTATCTTGGGTCCGAGACCTGGGCCATCTCACCCGTCCCGTCCCTCCTCCCCCAGTACTGTTTTTTTTTAATTGCGAAGTTTAATTTTTAATTGTTAAGTAATAGAAGTAACTTTTTTTCTAAAGTTTAGGTACATGCCATTGCTAACATGATACCAAATAATTATGAAGATTTGGATTTGAACACTTATTTGTACATGTACTTCATTCTTCTTCTGAATACTTTATTTGTACATGAATTACATTCTTCTTTCCTTTTGTGTGAACTTGAGTATAACGTTTTCATAAAATGTTTCTTCCGAGTACTTTTTCAGATTTAAAAAGAATGTTTTTCTCTATTGACAAAACAGCCAAGTTTTTCGAATTTGCACGTCCTTGTGTGGCTCTAAGATATATCTTGATTCTTTTTAATGCAGAAAAACTTATTTCGGCAGTTGCAGTTGTTGATGGAAAGTTTAATATGAGGTCTGCTAATCTGTACATCTCACTAAACACTATGCCCAATTTATTCAACTTTATGTAACACGTATTGTCTCTTACTGATTTGTTTTTGTATTCATCAGAGGAATAAAACACTTAAAGTTTATTTTTCAGTCGAGCTGTATCAAACTTTGAAGCATAAAGTTCTTTAAATTCTGACAGTATATGTTCAGGGAAGCTTTCACAAAATTTATCAAAAACAGTTTGAATACAACAAAGCCACAAATTTAAGATATAATGTCCCTGATTTTAATTCATTGACACTTCACAAAAACTGAAGCAATTCTCGCGAAACACTCTTATGGGCGGGAGTATGCGAGTGACTGAGATAGTATGTCTTCGTTTTTGGGAGCGAACCGTTTCCCAAAGCAATTGGCCAGTCCCCTCTACTAGCTGATTCATGTTGTCATGGAAACGCTGGCAGGCGATTCTGCGGAAGGTTTTCTCATCAGAACTGCGAACACTCTGGAAGAGCTGTTTGCGTTATGCCGTTGGTTTTCGCTCGCCAGACTGAGTCAAAGAAGCGAATCCAAACGCGTTTTTTTTGTGTTTTTTCGCACCAAAAGTATCGACATATTTTAATACCGTTGATAATTGACTTTTATTTGTGTATATTTAATTCAGTTTTATTTGTGCATTCTCTGGGCTTTGCAGCTTGCCTAGTTAGCCTCGAATATACGCCACTGAACTGTGCCTGCACACCAGTGTTGCTGATGCGGCCGTCGCGGCTGTGAAAGATCTTGCCTGTGTCTTTTAGTTGATTTTAAATTGTAAATAAAATATTTTTAGCTCTGCAGTTTAGCTTGGCTAAAGTTTTGTGAATCGTGCTTCTGACAGCTATGCTTCTACAATTTTATTTGAACTTCTCAGCACGAGTTATTATTGATGTGATATTTTATCTCATTGCAAAAATAACAAAGCCTATGAAAATTTGATTTCATTTTTAGGTTTAACGACCACCGTGAGCAACTCAATGGGCTATAAGCAGTCACCCGTCCCTAATTTAGGGTCACTGGTTCCAGGGAAGGGGGAGAGCCAGCGCCTCAAGACAAACACAACATCCATGCCTCACCGGGATTCGAACCCAGACCCCTTTTGGACGAATGATCAGAGGCCATCGCTTAGACCACTGCGCCACCGGGGCGGCCTTATGAAAATCAAGCTCCTTCTTAGACAACTCTATCTGTATGCAAAAGTCCTAGTTCCAGATTAAGTGAAATCCTCACAACTAAGAACCTGAGATTATTAACGAAGAATTATCGTGCTTAAAATCCCTGAATAGAGTTGAAATTGCCGTCATTGCACGATTAAAACCAAAAATGATAACAATCAAATTCAGATAGATATTTAATACTTTAAAAGACATAAAATGAGATCTTTCGAACGGACACTTGGTTCATCCTCAGGTTGAGCCTAGTGTCGGTTCGAAAGATCTCGTTTTATGTCTTTTACCCAAGTTTCTTTATCCCTTAGTGGTAAAGAAACTTTACAGAAGTAGGTTTCTTCTAAAAGCATACAGAACATTCATGATATACATGGTAAGGTACAGCGCAATCGTACAAATGTAAGCATGACGTCAGTTTAGAAGCCAATAGTTTAATTGTGTGCATGAGTATTAGATATGACAACTCTCCGCGTTGTCCCCGCCCCCACCTCCTGTGAACAATCCATGGCAACAGAATCGCATAAGGAGAATCTTCATTACAATAGTTCTTACCATAACTATATATATAAAAAGTCTAAGTAAGTAACAAAGAACTTCGAGTGTTTGAAGTTGCTAATATATAGACATCATTTCATAAGGGTGTGCGTGATCCTTTCTTCGTGAGTCTAGATAATGAAGTAGACTCTGCTAAATTTTAAATGTTATATCTGTGTTCAGATATTCTAATTCATAAAGTACAGAGTGTAGAGCTTATGTACACTAAATCCTTACACATATCGTTTGTAGACATCACTGGGATACAATATACTCCGTGTTATTGTACATATCAACCAGGTCGCGGTCCTTTCGCACCATAGCAAAAATATTACCTGTCTTTACACCGAAATATAGGTGAAACCTGCATGCATTTTTCAAAATTGTGGTCACAAAGGGGTTATAATCTTTTGAACCAACAAAACGGGTGGTAACCAAATCCCTTTGTAAATCTGTAAAGATTGATTGCTGAAATTTCTTGATGATCGTGACGTGACCACAATGTCCCTTGGATAGCCATGATTTCCAGCAATTTCAACGATCTTAAGTTCCTGATTACGCAATCTGCTGTCAGAAAAATTCGAATATGCACGACGTACCATAGAATATAACGATGACAGCTTATAATTTAATGGGTGAGAAGATGTTTTGGGAATGAAAACCGTACTTGACGTAGGCTGTCGTTAAACGAAGAAAGCGATGTCATTTGTACTAGGGTTACGTCGAAGGAAGAAGTCAAGAAAAGGAAGTGAATATGCATGCTCAATTTCAACTGAAAAAATAATAGTGTGATATTGCGAGGACAACAGTTCAGCAAATTGCAATAAGTAAACCTTAGAATGTAGCCAGAAAACTAAAACGTCATCAACATACTTGATATATAGGCTAGGTTTAAATTGGCATGTAGACAACACACTATATTCCAGGTCGTGCAATAAAATTTCCACTAAAATAGCTGACCGAGGGAAACCCGTGGGAGCACCCTCGGTTTGGCGATAAATAACTCCGTTGAATTCGAAATAAGTTATTTTGTGAGCAAGATGCAAGGCACTCATCACAGCTTGAATTTCTAGAGGTGAGATGTTAACCATCAATACGAGAATGTAATTCGATAATCTCATGAATCTGTGTTATGGCTACGCTGGGATATAGTGGGTTAACATCTAGTGAAAACATTTAGGAAGGTGTATCCCCTGATTGAAAAGCCTTTATCTTTTCAAGTGCTTGCAAAGAGCTTGTAACAGAATACTGGGAAGGATTGGTTAATGGTTGCAAGTAGCGTGCTTTTTCCAATGAACGAGTGGGACAGGCATATCTAGATACAAGTGGGCGCACAGGATGACCTTTCTTGTGGAGTTTTATCTTCCCAAATATAACCCGGGTACTCTGGAGGTGGTGGATGCAAAAATAGACCTTTTGAACCGACTGTCGGTTTGAAAGATCTCGTTTTGTGTCTTTTAAAGTATTAAATTTCTATCTGAATTTGATTGTTATCATTTTTGGTTTTAATCGTGCAATGACAGCAATTTTAAATTTATTCATCTGAGACTAGTGTTTCTGTATGGAACTCATGAATAAACAACAGAAAACTTTCTTTTTTCTGTCTTTTTAAACAAAAGACCTTCTTTTTTCTGCGTGTACATCCGTTTGAAACCTGAATGCTGAATGCTGTTGATACATTTAGGATTCTGTTCTACTACGATACCAAATAGTGGAAATACAAAGTTACGTCCCAGATATTTAGCAATTTTTAAATAGCGCATATGTGTGTGAGTCGTGAAATGCGAAATCAATTTTCATCCAAACAAAATGAAAACAACATATATGCCCTTCTCTGATTGAATCAAGATTTTGGCTGCACCAAGAAGGAACATAACAACGTTGTCTCAATTTCTCTAAAAGCTGTAACATACCAGGCAACGTGTGAAATAATCAGAGAACTGTGTTTTTTGATAATCTGAAATTCAGATTTTAATCTCATAAAGCGAATTAATGAATTACGTATAACCGAATCGAAAACGTAATGGAAACAACAGTGAAATATCGGGATTAACGCAGAATTACGTATAAACGTGAAGAATGCATAACTCCGAAACGTATCACTATATACACTGACGGAAAAATCCCAACACCAAGAAGGGGTTGTGTTAGATAAACGACAGTTGGTAGGCGGTGAGAGTACATCTGTAAGATGACGTTTATGCAAATTTCGCGCTCGGCGCATACGTGTGGAGCTGGTAGCGCCCCTCGGAACATGCAAAGCAGGTTTGCTCTAAATACACGCTGTAACGTTCGTGAGCGTTAGTTATCGTTAAGATTCGACGTAGTGTGTTGATGTTAGTCAAGAATGCCTTTAAGAAGACGAAGAAGCCATTATCAACAGCTCACGGAGTTTGAACGAGGTCGTGTAATAGGGCTACGAGAAGGTGGATTTTCGTTCCGCAATATTTCAGAACGACTTGGCAGAAATGTAGCCACTGTGCATGATTGTTGGCAGCGGTGGTCAAGGGAAGGTACTGCCTCAAGAAGACCGGGTTCCGGCCGGCCACGTGGCACTGCTGAGAGGGAAGACCGCCGTGTACGGCGTGGCGCATCGTACTGCGTCTGCGGCAGCAATTCGAGCTGCAGTTGCCACCAGAGTGACACAACGAACTGTTACAAATCGGTTACTTGAAGGACAGCTCCGAGCCAGACGCCGTGTAGCGTGCATTCCACTTACTCCAAACCACCGCCGTTTGCGACGTCAGTAGCGTCAAGCAAAAGCCCATTGGAGGACGGAGTGGAGATCTGTTGTGTTTTCTGATGAAAGCCGGCTCTGCCTGGGTGCCAGTGGTGGCCGTGTGTTGGTTAGAACGAGGCCAGGTGAGCGCCTGCAACCAACCTGTCTGCGGCCGAGACACACTGGACCTACACCGGGAGTTATGGTCTGGGTAGCAATTTCCTATGACAGCAGGTGCACTCTCGTGGTTATCCCACGCATCCTGACGACACAGTTGTACGTCGGTCTGGTTATTCAACCTGTCGTCACCCCAACCAGCATTAACCGTCCCTGTATTGACCGACCAAGTACAACAGGCATGGAACTCCATCCCACAAACTGACATCCAGCACCTGTACGACACAATGCATGAACGTTTGCGTGCTTGCATTCAACATTCTGGCGGTTACACCGGTTATTAATGTACCAGCATTTCACATTTAAAATGGCTCTTCTCGCGCTTACATTAAGCTGTGATCTTGAAACCTCAATCAATTAAATATGTTACCTATACAAATGTATTGCCGACATTTCATTCCTCTACAACTATTTTTTCGTGGTGTTGGGATTTTTTTTCCGTCAGTGTATAAAGATATTACATCTTTTCCTAATAATCCAGTTAAACTTCAAGCCCTCCTTTGAATAAACAATATTCACTCACTCACTCTGATTATAGCAGAAGAAAGAATCCAGGGAGATTGAACAAAAGTGTGCGTTTCCGACGAATTCTTGGGGACGATTGCTAATTGAAAACTCTTTTCTGATCGTCCCTTTGGGAGTAGTTTGATATGAACCTATGGAGCTTATGTTTTCAATGAGGTTTTATCCGCAAGAGGGAGTGACTTCCTTCACCAATATGACAATGGCAGTCAGGATCTCTTGAAGTATCCACGTTTAGTCACTATGAACAAAAAACATCTTGAGTGGAACAGAAATGGCGACCATTGGGAAGGAACGTTTCTAGGTTCGTTGGTGTTCAGAAGATGTCGAATATCCGCCGCAAGTCCACACTGAATCGGAGATATGAAGTTACAGATTCCTTACTTTAAACAAATCCACGCATTCTCCTTGAAAAACTCGAATTCTGCCGTTTTTTGCCTTCAGTTACTTCCTGTCAGAATTTCCTACACCAAGTCACAGTTCAGTTCCCATCTGCTTACACAAAATCTCCAAAAGGTGCAGGAAACCGGAAATAAACTGGATCAATCAGTTCCACCAGCTTTCTAAATATTGCATGACGTTATGGAGTTTTTAAACCTTTTAGCTGCAATTTTGAATGGTTAACTGATTATCTAACTAACTGGCTAGTGTCCTTAAATAGTTTCGTTGCACATAAATCCCACTTTGTAAGTGTTGGGGTGATGCATAAGTTCATGTCGTTTTTTCACCACACTACAGGAAAGTATTACATCAGAAGGGAAAACGGAATTAATCAACTATGTATTCCCCTCATTATTTACGATGGTGTCCCAACATCTGGATAGATCGGCAATGCCATTCTAAAAATACCATGCAGGTTTTGCTGCGAAGAAATCATCAAGGAAATTCTGGAGATCAACATCATTGTTGAACGTTCTGCGACGGAGTGCATTCGACAGAGATCAGAACAGGTGATAGTCGGAAGGGGGCGACATTTGGGAAATATGCCGGATGTGGAAGGATCACCCATTTCATGTCCTGAATGTCCATTTTGGTCCTGTTTACACTGTGAGGGAGGTGGACACCATGGCGCCGATGTGGCCATTTCTGGTAAATTGCTCTCTGCAAACGGCGCAGTTGCTCACAACAGAGTGTAGCTTTGATGATCCGATTCCTTATCAGCATTTCCCAGTGAATAATGCCTTCCATGTCCTACCAGACACACAACATGATCTTCGCAGGATAAAGACCATGTTTTGAAAGTGGTTTAGGCGTCTTGTTTGGGCTGAACGTTTCCCTCGGATGCCTTAAATTCACATGCAGGCACCACTTTTCTTCTCCAGTAACAATACGTGACAGAAAAGGTTTATGTTGCTGAGAACATTCGTGATAACTGGCGAGCAAGGAACCACATATGGCAACACTCTGATTCTTGTTGTTCTCGGTGAGAGTGTGAGGAACCCAAGACCCCAATGTTTGGACCTTCCCATACATTCCAGGTGTCACACCACTGTGGCCTGATCACAGTCCATCTCAGTGGCCAATTTGCGTGTGGTTTGACGCGGATCACAGTGGATGAAATGGTTCAAACGATCCTCATCAAAGTGTGATAGACGACCTAAGCGTGCAGAGGAGCAATAGCATCCTCCCCATACACAGCACAAATTTCTGGAGTAGCCTCGGCGGCTGTGGAACCCTTATTAAACTTGTAGAGAAGTAGATGTCGAAAATATGTATTTATTCCTCTCTACTTTACACTCCATACTTCCGGACTTGAAAACCAAAAAACCATTAGCCACAATCACACAACGCAATATGATTTAGATACACGATATTACTGGCTACATTTTGATATACAACTGGCCATCTACACTTTCACTACTGACCTGGGAAACACTCGTGAAATAAAACGGCATGAACTTATGTATCAACCCAATAAAAAAACTCCTACTGCTATGACTAATCTTATGCATCAACAGAATACAAAAAACTCCTACTGCTATGATTAATCTTATGCATCAACCCAATACAAAAAACTCCTACTGCTATGATTAATCTTATGCATCACCCCAATTAAAAAACCCTACTGCTATGATTAATCTTTAGCATCAACCCAATAAAAAAACTACTACTGCAATGATTAATCTTATGCATCAATCCAATAAAAAAATTAATCTTATGCATCAACCCAATAAAAAAAACTCCTACTGCTATGACTAATCTTATGCATCAACCCAATACAAAAAACTCCTACTGCTATGATTAATCTTATGCATCAACCCAATACAAAAAACTCCTACTGCTATGATTAATCTTATGCATCACCCCAATTAAAAAACCCTACTACTATGATTAATCTTTAGCATCAACCCAATAAAAAAACTCCTACTGCAATGATTAATCTTATGCATCAATCCAATAAAAAAATTAATCTTATGCATCAACCCAATAAAAAAAACTCCTGCTGCTATGATTAATATTATGCATTAACCCAATAAAAAAACTTCTACTGCTATGATTAATCTTATGCATCAACCCAATAAAAAAACTTCTACTGCTATGATTAATCTTATGCATCAACCCAATAAATAATCAAGCGTTCAGTTAGATAGAATCAACAAATTCACTTAGTATATTCCACCAATTAATTCTGTAAGCAGCTGTATTTCAAGAAATCAAAATAATCCTTTGCTGGAATATAATCTCAGTGGGTTCAACACAGATATAACAATGACATTTGTTCGTTGAGCGCATCTTATGAACTTCAACAAAAAGCTATCAACTCTTATCTTTCTTTTGAAGATGTCATTCCGTTTTTGGTGTAATTATGACAAGGATGGTAAGCCAGATAATATCTCAAAAGTATAAAATTTCGTCGCTCTGGACAGGGTATCGAACCCACTATTATTATCGATAATAATTTACTATTATTAATCGATTCCCGTTCCAAGACGACGAAATTTTCAGACATTATCTGACTTACCATCGTTGTCTTAATTACACCAAAAAACGGACTGACATCTTCAAAATTTGTATAATATGGTGTAATCCCGTATTTCATTCATGATCTTATCTTTCTGATCTACCAACTCCACCCTTCATACAGTGAATCTAATCCTTTTATGCAGCCCTGAATAACTGTCAGTGCTGCGATCAAGCTTTTAACAATGGTATTTATTTGTAGAGCACGTCTTATCAGCTTCAAAAAGAGCTATCAATTCCTATCTACCTCCTCTACCAACTTCACCCTTCACACATTCAATCTAATCCTTTTGTGCTTCTCTGACTCATTGTCAGTATTGTCGAATTGTAAAAGCTATTCGAGGAAGCAATACTCCGTTCTGTGAGGAAACTTTAACGAAAGATAAACTAAGAAACCAGAACCTGAAAAAAAAGGTTATTTAGAGGTATACACTGATGGACCATTACATTTTGTCCACCTACCTAATCAGCTGTAGGAACCCCTTTAGCCCTCCAAAAAGCTGTCACTCGGCAAGGCATCGAATGGATGAGGTGGCGATAGGTATCCTGAGGTATCTGGTACCATAATGTCAGCAGCAGGTCCTCCAATTCCCGTACGTTTCGAGGTGGTGGTGATTTAGCTCGAACCCGCTTTTCCAGGTCGAAACACAAATGTTCGATTCTGTTCATGTCAGGTGAATTTGGAGGCCAGGGCATTAGCAGAAAGTCACCAGCATGTTCCTCGAACCACTCCTCGACGATTCTGGCACTGTGGCATGGCGCATTATCCTGTTGGTAATGGCCATTACCAGCAGGGAACAACACAGTTGCCATGAATGGGTGAACATAGTCCGCAACGATGTTCAGATACCTAACAGCTGTCAGCGATTGTGCTATTGGAATAATGGGTCCCAAAGTTTTCCAAGAAAACATCGCCCACAGCATATCCCCGCTGCCGCCCGAATGTTTCCGCTCAACAGTGCATCCAGATGCCATAGCCTCCGTTGGTAATCGGCGTATGCGCGCTCGGCCGTCTACGTGATGCACCAGGAATCTTGATTCGACAGACCAGGCGACTTTCTTTCAGTCATCCGCAGTCCAATCTCGATGATCTTGGGCCATTTCATGCGTTGTTGGAGATGACTATTAGTGAGCATGCGGACCCGACTGGATCTCCGGCTATACAGGACCATGCGTAAAAGGCTGCGATGAACTGTGTGCTGTGATCACCACTCTTGTACGGGTGATTTGTCGCACTGTGGCCCTGCGGTCGTTATGAGCAATCCGCGACAGTCTTCGCTGCTCTCCAGCATCAGTGATCTGCGGACAACATACGGCTGGACGACGGTTCATTGTTTGGCCATCTGTGCACCACTTTTGATACGTACTCACTACAGAGGCACGTGAACAACCCAAAAACCGCGCCGTTTTCGTGATTGTTGTTCTGAGGTGCCGTGCCATCACAATTTGTCATTTACCAAACTCCGATAAATTGACTACTTTTCCTATTCTGAGTCCTAACACTCTACTAACCGAAAGCCGGTCCTCGGGTTGTATATCTACTGCTCTGTAAACTTCACCTGCACCAGCGTTTGGTCTCCAGGTGCGCTCATTTCTCTAGGTTGGCGTTGGTCATAATGTAATGTCTCATAGGTGTACGTCACAACGTATTTATGGCATACAGAAAATTATCATTTATCTTTCCCTTTCTTAATTCATATTTAATGCATTACAAAAAGGAAAAACATCGAAGTTCAGGTGGCGCAATGGTCTAAACGACGGCTTCTGATCATCAGTCCGCGATAGGTCCGGGTTCGGATCCCGGCGAGGCATGGATGTTGTTGTTTTTTCTTACGGCACTGGCTCTCTCCCTTCTCTGTTGCCAGTGGCCCTAAATTAGGGACGGGCGACTGCTTATAGCCTACTGAGTTGCTCACGGTGGTCGTTAAACTTCCAATAAAGAAAAAAAAAACATTGTGCCATGTTATTTGAATTACTGCACTTTCAGTGTGGAAATCAACATGAAACAAAAGCGTTCCAATCAAAAAGCACGGCAAAAGTTATTGCGGTAAGCAATCAGTTTACTTCTACTCAAATCTTCATGTTTTGTTTTGATGTATGGCAGAATGCAAAACCAGCCCTGTACGTTTTTGAAGATGACAATCCGATTTTTGGCGTAAATGTGACAAGGATGGTAAGTCAGATAATATTTGAAAACTTGAAAATTTTCATCGTCCTGGAGCGGGACTCGAACCCGCGTCTCCCAGAAAACGCCCGGGTATGCTAACCACTACACCACCCAGAACGACCAAGTTTCAAGTTTCCGATCAATTTGAATATAAAATTTGTATTATATGGCGTAATCCCGTATTTCTTTCATGATTTATCTGCTTCTCCGGGCAAACACGGGATAAGATTCTTAACCTCCAGATTCGCTAAACATGAATGCCGGTTACTTCGACTAGCGAATCCTGTGATGGTTAAATTCAAATTGATCGGAAACTTGAAACTTGGTCGTTCTGGGTGGTGTAGTGGTTAGCATACCTAAGCGTTTTCTGGGAGACGCGGGTTCGAGTCCCGCTCCAGGACGATGAAAATTTTCAAGTTTTCAAATATTATCTGACTTACCATCCTTGTCACATTTACGCCAAAAATCGGATTGTCATCTTCAAGATTTGTATTATATGGCGTAATCCAGTATTTCTTTCATGACAAGTTTTTGTATGATCAATAAAAACATTAACCTCTGGCATCTTGTGTGAATAGGACAACGCCTCGTAAAGAAAACCTGCATTTCTTTTAATCAAAATATCCAGATTCACTGCAATTAAAATTTAAGCCATCCGACACAGGAAAAATATTACTTGTCATTGCGTTACAATAACAATCGCTAATCAGAATGCTACCCAACATACTGATGGCAAAAAGGAATCTACGAATTCATGTTTCCAGCTGGCCGACATGTCATTTTCGCGACTGCAAGAGGAATAAAAATAACCTCGTTACAGCTGCGTGTTCAGTAACCGAGGCAGCTGAAACATGGGATATATAGAGTATTATATTTTGCATCACCCCAAACACTCAGGATAACTGCGAGAGCAAGCCATTTTCGCTTGTCATTGTTACGACAGCTTAAATAACACTGCTCGATTAACTCATAATTGAATAAATCGATATGGTTATTTTGCCGAGTTAATTCGGATCTCGTCTTCACGGCCTTCGAAACGGATCACATCTTTATGCTGAGTGTGGTTTATCCTCATCTTACGTCGAAGAGCATATGAGTTACTGTTTTAGAGGAAGCACTTGCAAATATACTCGCATTAAAGTAAACTCTGAATGGTTTAAAATAGTCGCTCAATACTTAGTATACAGTTATGCTAGGTATACAGTCAGTCTTTGTTGTTGCTGTGGCGTGCACACTAACATGCAGGACCTCACAGGAGTCAAGAAAGACCAGGGCCACTTCCATTTTTGAACTCCCCCGCCCCCTCCCGTCTCAAATAAAAAAATGAAGAAGTGCGAAAACAATGATGCAAAAGTAGTAGCATATTTTAAAAGCTTGCATTTAATACAGCAACGATTTTACACACTAAAAACGCTAATAAACGTGAAAGAATCGTGAAATAAATACGGGATTACACCATGTAACGTACCAGGAGATGTGACGTACCTGCCAGCAGGACGCACACGACATAAAGGCAGATAGGAATCAGAATAAAACGTCCGCGTAGCGTTGGTGGTTGCGTTGGTTGGTGTGTTGGCGTTGCGAGGTGTTGTTATGAGAGAGTGTGTACTATAAGAGGAAAGTTTATTCATTATTATGTACAAGATATATGAGTGCCTTAGTTGACCAAGAGTCTTGGAAATAAACAAGTTTTCAGTAAGTTCAGTCTTTCTCAATTCATAGTTTTTGTCAGACCTCTGTTTGGCTGTTAGGTTTATGACTTTGATTACTTAATATAAATAACCAGCGTTGAGACTTTGTTTAAGTTCGTAATTAACTAGTAACAACACCCTTTTGGGAATTCATTATTTTGAAGCTTAGTGCAAGTATATCATTAGCTAGCTGGTAAGAAGAGAATCATTCATAATAATTAGCTTAGCGGAAAGCAAATAAAGCTAATTCATTATAACCATATAATACAAATTTTGAAGATGACAATCCGATTTTTTTGTGTAAATGTGATAAGGATGGTAAGTCAGATAAAATCCGAAAACTTGAAAATTTCATCGTCCTGGAGCCGGACTCGAATCCGCATCTCCTAGAATGCCCCCGGGTATGCTTTATAAACGTTAATAAAAGTTTTCATTGTTAGTTAACACGTGATTTTCCAGCTTTTTTTTGTGCAAATTCCCCAATTAAACTGGGAAAAACTAGTTTTGTTGCAATGTCATAGTTTCTCTGAAGCATAGCAAGGCCATTGAAGCGATCTTGCCCCATAGTTGAACAGTAGTAATTTTTTACCTGTTTTGTCACATTGAATGACCGTTTACCCGAAGCTACTGATGCGGGTAAACTAAAAAAATCCTCAATGTAGCAATGACATTTGAAAAGGGTACACGAGATGGAGTCCATGCATTGAATACAAAGCTTACCTCTGGAAGGTTCTTCCTAGACTTGTTTATTTATAGCTTTGCCTGACCAGGCCGATTTTGTATTGATTTAGGATAGCCCAATTCCAACCAAGGAGTACAAGGCCTGCGCAGTTTCACGTTTGCAAATTTAAAGTCCATGTTATCTCTGGCGCCCCTCTACACTATAGTTCGCACTTCCCGGCACCTTAAACGACAATCTAAAGAAACAACCGAAATTCCAGATTAACATAGGAGAAAGAAGCTACCGACATTTGCTAAGTCAAATTTCTGTCATACTCTTTAAGTAACGTACTGAAGATCCTGCAGGATGTCAGCAATTACCCCATGTAATTTATGACAACTCAAAAGCTTTGGAACCTCATCTGAAGAACAAATTTCAGGACCTCAGTGGCAGCAGTAACGCTCGCAACTGCTTGGTAGTTTGTTCTATCAGGGGTATGTAAAAGTTTGCGGCCGCCCCGGTGGCGCAGTGGTCTAAGCGATGGCCTCTGATCATTCGTCCGAACGGGGGCTGGGTTCGAATCCCGGTGAGGCATGGATGTTGTGTTTGTCTTACGGCACTGGCTCTCTCCCTTCCCTGGAACCAGTGACCCTAAATTAGGGACGAGCGACTGCTTATAGCCCACTGAGTTGCTCACGGTGGTCGTTAAACCTCCAATCAAAAAAAAAAAAAAGTTTACGCTGCCTCAGCTAGCGGGCGCTGTAGGGGTATAAATAGCCAGCGACCCATGCTCTCAGATCGTACATGAAGCTAAGCATTGCGTTCGATAAAGTTAATTTACGGCACTGTTTGTTATTCATGTTTAATTTAGGGAAAAGTGCGAGTGAAACATACGGTTGAATATGTCAGGCGTATAGAAAAATGGTTATAGGTGAGCGAACGTGTCGAGAATGGTTTACCAGGTTTAAGAAAGGTGATCTAAGCTTGGAAGACAAGCCACGTGCAGGTAGACCGCAGGAATTCGCAGACGAGGAGTTGGAATCGCTGTTGCAAGAGGATGCCACACAATAGACCACGTAACTGGTGAAACATTTGAAAGTGGCTCAAGTACGGCGTCTACAGGCCTTGGGAAAATCCAGAAGATTGGCAATTGGGTTCCGTATACTTTAACGGAGCGTAATATTGATCAACGATTGGGAATTTGCATGTCGTTGCTGAAGAAGTTTCAAGAGAAGAATTTCTTATGAACGTAGAAAGAGCGAAGACCTTTGTTTGAATTTCCTTGTCCACGTTAAATTTCTGTATTAATTATTCATTCGCCTTCTAATTATTTGTTCAGTTGCTGCTTACCATCTTTGGTGAATCCCCAGCAGTGCGCGGGGGCTCCAAGAAGCAACCTGCAAACTTGGCTTGGTAGTTAGCGTGTGTGAGTCTGGAGGAATTCGAGGCCGCTGTGGTGTAGCGAAAGCATATCCGGCGCGTAACTGGAAGACCCTGGGTTCGACTCCCGATGGCGGCCAATGAGAATTTTTCCGTGACTCACTTATGAACGTGAAAAGAGCGAAGACCTTTGTTTGAATTTCTTGTGGAAGGCTGTCACCGGGGATGAAAAATGGGTCTATTGAGACAAACCCATACGCAAGCGATCCTGGTCGACCCAGGCCAGCCATCAACATCCACTGCAAAAAAAGGATATCCACGGGAAAAAGCTGCTGTAGTGTGTGTGTGGTGGGATATGCACGTAGTGCTGTACTTCGAACTGTTGAAACCGGGTGAAACAATCACTGCATATTGATATAGCGATCAGTTGATGAAACTGAACGCCGCAATCTGGGAAAAACGCCCATGGACAGGTAACCGTCGTCGCCCAGTCATCCTGTCACACGATAATGCCAGACCACATGTCGGTGCCACCACGAAATCAACCCTTGAACAGTTACACTAGGAGGTTTTACTGCAGCCGGCTTACTACCCGGAGATTGCACCCTCAGACTTTCATCTGTTTCGCTCTATGCAACATGCCCTAGCCCAACAGCGGTTCACCACAATTCCAGAGGAGGAAAATTTCGTCACTGCGTTCTTCAGCTCAAACCCCGAGTCCTTCTATCACAGGGGCATTCATTTGTTGTCTGAAAAATGGCAAAAGGTCATTGATGCTAATGGACAATATTTCGTTGAATAAGTGTGAACTCGTTTTCTGATTGCTCCTGTCTCATTTCTCTTTAAAACGGCGGAAAATTTCCTATACCCCTAATACAGGGAAAACCCTAGTCTTGTTCTGTAGTCAGTAAAATGCGGAAAGATTTTGGCCGACCCGGCTGTGGATTAAGATTGATTTTTTTTATTTATATTAGTAACTTAATATAACGATCCCCTTTTACAGATTAATCACAGCAGGAACAGGTTTTCACTTGTAATTTAGGCTTAAAAGCTTTCATCGCCTCATTTAGCATTCTACAAAATAAAGTACAGCACCACAGTAAAAAAATAAACAGCATCTGCTTAGTGGGATTTGTCGTTTGTTCTACTGTGTAAGATGCTAATCCGGTTCTATTCTCACTATATAGCAACTGCGTGTAGAATCTGGGAAGATATTAGCTGAAAAGAAACTGGGAGATTTACCGATGAGCTTAGGGACAAAAAAGGAAGTTTCTCCTTGGCTATTAATGACATGTCCTGTAACTAACCAGCGTAGTTGTTTTAGGAGAAAAGACGTGAAAACTGTCTTGATTTTTATTGTCGCTTTGGTCATTTAATGCATCAGATCAGGAATTTCAAAAGGACGAATGGCAGGAGAATTTGAGTTGAGCTTTCGTGGGGCATTTATTGGGTTGTCGGAAAAGTCATGACGTATTTTGGCACCCGATGGCGGTTGTGAGGTTTTGGAAGTACTAGAGTCAAGCGGAGCTCTCTTATCGCTATGGCATTCGACAGGTGTCAGTTCTAGCTGCAGTCTAAAAGGAATACTGAGCGATTTTGTTGATTTGCAGAGATTTGACATCAAGTTGAAGATGGAAGACCAAACTGTGCATTTTCGCCATATTTTACTGTTTTACTTCCGTAAAGGGAAGAACGCGCGTCAAGCTTGTGAAACGTTACGTAAAGTGTACGGTGGTAATGCTCTACATGAATGTCAGTGCCAGCGGTGGTTCGCAAAATTCCGTGCTGGTGATTTTGACCTTAACGATGCTCCTCGGTCGGGGAGGCCCACCGAGGATGATGACGACCAAATCAAGGCATTGATCGATTCGAACCAACGTTACACGACACGAGAGATTGCAGACACATTGCACATCCATCATTCAAGCGTTCACTACCACCTGAAGACGCTGGGATACGTAAACAAGCTCGATGTGTGATTTCCTCATGAACTCAAAGAAGCTCAATTGACGGCGCGTATAAACATCTGCGATATGCTCATTAAATGTGACGAAAACGATCCTTTTTGGAAGCGACTGATAACTGCTGACGAAAAGTGGATTGTGTACAACAATGTGCTGCACAAACGGTCTTGGTCCCGACGTGCTGCTTCGCCTCAAACGACATCCAAAGCAAACATTCATCAGCGGAAGGTTCTGGTTTCAGTGTGGTGGGATTTTAAAGGTGTCGTGTTTTTCGAGCTCCTACCACGGAACCAAACAATCAATTCGAATGTGTACTGTTGGCAATTGGACAGTTTGAAAGAATCCATCATCCAGAAACGTCCAGAGCTCGTTTATTGTAAAGGTGTTGTGTTCAATCACGACAACGCGAGACCACACACAAGTTTGATCACCCGCCAAAAATTATTAGAGCTTCAGTGGGATGTGTTGCCACACCCAGCATACTCGCCTGACCTTGAGCCGTCAGACTTTTACTTGTCTCGCTCTCTTCAACAGTGCTTGCGTGGTAAAACGTTCAATTCATATGAGGCTGTAAATCAGCACCTTGTACAGTTTTTCGCCACGAAAGACAGGTCCTTCTGTGAACGAGGCATTCTGCAGCTCACTGAAAGATGGGGAAAAGTTATCAAACAAAACGGGAATTATATCATTGATTGATCTTTGTTCTTTCTATCATTAAATGACCTTTGCAAAAACATGGCTAAAATACGTCATGACTTTTCCGACAACCCAATAGTATACACCGATGGGACATTACATCATGGTCAACTACCTAATAAGCTGTATGGCCCCATTTAGCCCACAAAGCAGCGACCACTCGGCGAGGCATCGATTTGATAGGGTGGCGACAGGTATCCTGGGGTATCTTGTACCATAATATCAACAACAGGTCCTCCAGTTCCCTTACATTTCGGGGTGGTAATGATTTAGCGCGAACCCGCAATTCCAAGTCGAAATAAAAATGCTCGATTGGGTTCATGTCAGGTGAATTTGAAAGCCAAGGCGTTAACAGAAAGTCACCAGCATGTTCCTCGAATCACTACTTCACGATTCTGGCAGTGTGGCATGACGATTTATCCTGTAGGTAATAGCCATCACCAACAGGGATTAATGGAATGGATGAACTTGGTCCGCTATGATATTCAGATACCTGGCAGCTGTCAGGGATTGTGGCATTAGGATAATGGGGCCTACAGTGTCCCAAGAACCGCCGCCGCCGGCCTTTTCCCGCCCAACAGTGCATCCAGGTACCATAGCTTCTGGAAGTAGTCGACGTATCCGCGCTCGGCCGTCTACGTGATGCACCAGGAATCTTGATTCGTCAGACCAGGCTACTTTCTTATAATCATCCACGTTCCAATCTCGATATTCTTGGGTCCATTTCATGCGTTGTTGGCGATGACGTGCAGTGAGCATGGGGACCAGGCTGGGTCTTCGGCTACGCAGGCCCATGCGCAGAAGGCTGCGATGAACTGTGTGCTGGGACACATTGCCCTGATCACCACCGTTGTAGCTGCGGGTGATTTGTCGCACCGTGGTCCTGCGGTCGCAGTGAACAATGCGTGACAGTTTCCGCTGCCCTCTGGCATCAAGGAGCTGCGGACGACCCACGGCTGGACGAGAATTCGTCGTTTGGCCATCTGCGCAACACTTTTGATAAGTATTCACTACAACGGCACGTGAACAACCAACAAGCCGCGCCGCTTCCGAGAGCGTAGTTCCGGGCCATCGTGCCATCACAATTTGCCCTTTATCAAACTCCAATAAATCGGCAGCTTTTCCCATTCTGACTCCGAACACTCTACTAACCGAAAGCCGGTCCTCGGATTGTATATATACTGCTCTGTGAACTTCGCTTGCGCCACCGTTTGGTCTCCAGGTGCACTGATTTCTCTAGGCTGGGTGTGGTCATAATGCAATGGCTCATCAGTGTACATAGTCGTATCAGAGTAATATGAAAATCCCCGGAATCACAGTTTACCTGCACATGCGCGTCACGGGGTACACGTGACAAGGTCAGTCACACAGAGATATAAGCGGCCGGCCAGTACAGATGAGCCTTATTGCGTTACATGAACACATTGGGCAGAGGTCGTGATTTGACTGACGTCCAAAAAGGAATGATCATCGGCAATCGCACCTAGGGTGGAAGAATCTCATAAACAGCAGACATCGTGGGCTGTTCGCGGGTGTACCGCTGGCTCATCGAATACCTCCTGACGTCATAACTGGGGAGCCCCAAAGGCCATCGACCCCAGAGTAGAACGTCTCCTCCGTCGACTGGTAAAGGGCAATCGACGCGGAACAGTGCACCATATGACCACGCAAATTAAAGCTGGGATACCCAGGTACGTGTCCCAGATAACAGTAGAGCTAACCCTGTTATGCATGGGTCTCTGGAGTCGATGCTGCGTCAAAGCGCCCATGTTAACCCAGGTCAATCGGCAATGACGTCTGCAGTTCGCATAGGACTACTGTCGTTGGATAGTGGAAGAGTGTAAAAGGTTGCCTTCGCCGACGAATCTAGGTTTCTACTCCACAGAAGTGGCGCTATGGCTGATACGGTGTCAGACACACAAGAACGAACACCCGGACACATTTTTCGGCCACATACAGGCTGGCGAAGGCAGTGTGCATGTTTGGTGGATGTTTTCCTGGTATGACCTGGGACCGGTGGTACCACTGGATGGTCCCTGAACGCCAGTAGCTACCTGTTATTCCCCACTGACCACATGCATCGCTTTATGTTGGACGTTTACCCTGGTGGGGATGGTGTCTACCAACAGGACAATGCGCCATGACACGTCGCTAAGCAGGTGCGTGACTGGTTCCAGGAACACAACAACGATGTCTCCGTTCTCTTTTGGCAGGCGAAATTGCCCGAACTCAATCCCATAGAGCACGTGTGGGACTATTTGGATCGACACGTTCAACGTGCTGATCCACAACCACGTCATCTCCTGGACCCCCGTGCTCTGCTGCAGTCCGAATGGGCACGTGTGCCTCGGAAAACCTTCCAGGTCCTTATTATGTCCATGCCACGTTGTCTGGCAGCTGTCATCCGAGCCAAGGGTGGTTATTCGCGTTATTAGGTAGGTGGTGTGAAGTCACGATCCCAGCCGTTCTTTTAAATTAGTGCAAAGAATGTCTTACCCGGACTTTTCGTCAGTAGGAGCTGAGCAGCTTGCAGAATGCTCATTTGACGCGCGAAGGCTAATGGGATAAAATGAGAACGATGACGGATGTCAGAGAATCTAAGGTATATTTCTCACACTGCTCATGGTATACACTTCGAAGTACAAATCATCTTGCAAATACCATATTTTCCTTTCAGTTTATTTAAAATGCAGTCTGGTTGGCGAGCTTTCTGACCTGGGACAGGCGAGTACAAACCTGTAACTTTGATGCATTGCAAAGGAGAAGATGCCTATGTGTTGCTTTTCACAGACATTCAGGTTCATAGCAGAAAATTGAGATCAAAACAAATATCAGATAGGATATTTTTACCACTAACACTAAACTATGCTTCAACGAATTTTTGGATTTCTTTTATGCTTGAGACGGCATTTCATGATGAATAATTGTTTTACCTCAATCGTACATAAGTAAATTCGAATATGATGAAAATGGAAGCAATTATTTGGAATGCTTTTCTATATTATTTGAATTTAAAAGCAGTAAAACAATTAAAAATCCACGAACAACTAGTTAAAAAAACGGATGTGTGGATGTGTTCAGATATACACTATATTGACAAAAATCACCGGAAAACCCTTCAAAAGCAAATGAACAGATCCGCTGTATTGTGAAGATGCGCGGTACAGCTGCAAACGGTATAAAAACAAGCCTGCAGTTAACCGCGATCATATCGCACTGTGAAGTTGAGTGAAAATATCGCGGCGGAAGAAAACTGACTTTGAGAAAGTACAGATTGTTGGATGTTATATTAGTGGGTTGTCCATAAGAGAAACCGAGAGGCGTTTAAACATACCCAAGTCAACTGTTTTGGATGTACTGAATACGTGGAAGACACATGGCGTGCCTGAAGCAGCAAAACGTACCGGCAGACCAAATAAATTCAGTGATAGAGGACGTCGAAGCCCCAGGAGAGTTGTTACATCTAATCGACGGAGTACTGCACAAGACCTCAGTGTACAGGTGAGTAAAACTGCTAGAACCTCGGTATGTAAACGTACCATTCGCAGAGAATTCATTCCATGGGTTACCATGGTCGTGCGGCTGCTCATAAGCCTTTCATCTCCACTCGGAATGCTACTCGTCGTTTAGCATGGTGTAAAGAACATTTATCGTGGACCGTAGATCAATGGATACGGGTCCTATGGACTGATGAATCCAGACACACGATCCATCAGTCTGATAGCGGTGTGTGGGTATGGCGGCAGCCGGAGGAACGCTATTTACCACAGTGTACTGTTCCTACAGTCACGTTTGCAGCTGGCAGTGTACTCGTGTGGTGGTGTTTTTCGTGGTATGATCCCAGCCCATTGGTTATCGTGCACAAACCTGTTAACCAGCACGTCTACCTCGATATTCTGAACAATTATTCCCTACCAACTCTGTGGCAATCCTATGGAACCGAGCCTTGTTGGTACCAGCAGGAAAATGCACCGATCCATATAAAGCAAAAACTGTTACGGCGTGGTTTGACGATTATTCCGCATCGTGTGTCGACTGGCCAGCACAGCGCCCTGATCTTCATCCCATAGAGCACATGTGGGATGAATTAGAGCGCCGCATAAGAAGTTTGGAACCGAGGCCTTCTACTAAGCAACAGTTAGCGGCAGCATTATGTACTGAATGGGAGCGCATACCTATCGTTGTGTTCTAAAATCTTGTCGAAAGCATGTCTCGAAGGGTCAGTGCATGCATTAAAGCCAAAGGTGGATCGACACCGTACTAATGTGGGTCAATAAATGTTTTGTTGTGTTTCTCTTCTAAGTGTCCAGTGACATTTGTCAATATAGTGTATATTTTAAGTTCTTGAAAATTGCGAGTGTGAAGCAGGAAAAACGAACCAATAGAATGCGCACTGGTTATTTGAACCAAAAGCAATTGTTTTTTAAGTCGGAACTGTATAAAGAAGTCTCTCTCTCTCTCTCTCTCTCTCTCTGTCTCTCTCTCTGTCTCTCTCTCTCTCTCTCTGTCTCTCTCTCTTTCTCTCTCTCTCTCTCTCCCTCGCTCGCGCTTTCTGCTCTTTCTCTCTCCTCGCACGCACTTTCTGCTCTCTCTCTCTCTTTCTCTCTCTCTCTCTCTCTCTCTCTCTCTCTCTCTCTCTCTCTCTCTCTCTCTCTCTCTCTCTCTCTCTCTCTCTCTCTCTCTCTCTCTCTCTCTCTCTCTCTCCTCGCTCGCGCTTTCTGCTCTTTCTCTCTCCTCGCACGCGCTTTCTGCTCTCTCTCTCTCTCTCTCTCTTTCTCTTTCTCTCGATTATTTTGAAAGCTCTTCTATACTATTTGAATTTAAAAGCAGTAAAAATAATTAAAAATCCACGAACAACATGTAAAAAAAAAACCACGGATGTGCTCAGATTTTTTTAATTTCTTGAAAACTGCGAGTGTGGAGCAAGAAAAATGAACGAATAGAATGCGCTCTGGTTGTTTGCATTAAAAGCAATTATTTTTGAAGTCGGGACGGTATAAAGAAGTCTCTCTGTCTCTCTCTCTCTCTCTCTCTCTCTCTCTCTCTCTCTCTCTCTCTCTCTCTCTCTCTCTCTCTCTCTCAATCTCTCTCCTCGCTCTCTCTCCTCACGCTCTCTTTCCTCGCTCTCTCTCTCCTCGCTCTCTCTCTCCTTGCTCTTTTTCTCCTTGCTATCTCTCTCCTCGCTCTCTCTCTCTCTCTCGTCTCTCTCTCTCTCTCTCTCTCTCTCTCTCTCTCTATCTCTCTCTTCTCTCTCTCTCTCTCCTCTCTCTCTTTCTCTCTGTCTTAGCTTTCTCTCTCCTTGCTATCTCTCTCCTCGCTCTCTGTTTCTTTCTGTTCGCTCTCTCTCTCTCTCGTCGCTATCTCTCTCTTCTCACTTTCTCTCTCTCTCTCTTTCTCTCTAACTCTCATTTTCGTTTAGTAAACAGCAGTAAGCAGTAAATAAATACACTCAGTAGACAAAACATTAAATATGTGGGGGATGGGCAGTTGGCATGACCATCCACCGTGCAGAGTGGAACAGATCCAAACAAAACGCAGGCAATAAATAGGCGCATACCAGGGTTTCCCAACAGTGTATCGCAGTCGACGAAGATGGATAAACGTGGTGATTTGAGTGACTTTGATTGTGGACACATTGTCGGCGCAAGACAGATGGGTCATTCTATCGCTCACGTAGTAAGAACCCGGGGGCAACTATATCATGGGTATACCACGAGTATACCATTAACCAACGTACCAGCGCCCAGAGAGCAAACGGTGGCTGATCACACGCCATTGATGATCGGGAGCAACGTAGACTGCACGGGCTCATACAGACCAACCACTTGACAACGGCGGCGCAAATCACATGCAGCTTAAATGTCGAAAGCCCAAGCATCGTCAGCGAGCGAACGGTAGGGCGCATCTACATACCCTGGGCTACGGAAGCCAATGCCCTACCTGTATGCCACTGTTGAATGTTCGTCATCGCACATTACGCCTCACCTGGTGCAGGGAACATCAAAACTGGGCCTCTGAAGAATGGCACCTCGTCGTGTGGTCAGATGAATCCCTCTTTCAGTTGTACTGAGCTGACGGGAAGATTCGGGTGTGGTGTCGACAGCATAAAGCCATGGCCCCGTCGTGCCAGGTCGTCTCTGTTCAAAGCGGTGGTGGCTCTGGGATGGTTTTGGGAGCTTCTCATGCGACACATTAGGTCTGTTACTGTGTCTGGAGAGGTCTTTAACTGCTCCACGCTACCAGCATGTGGCAGCTGATCACCTACACGCTTTTATTGCAATCGCGCAGCCTGCGGCCTATCTGTTTCAGAAGGACAATGCGCGGGCCCACCAGACTGCAACAACCCAGGTATGCCTCGAGTTATACTCGTCTGAGTTTAGAACCATCCAGTGGCCCCGAGGGTCCTCGGATTTTAACCCTGTGGAAGCTCTCTGGGATACCGTGGAACCAATATTTTCTCTAAGCGGCCATGGGCAACTCGCCTACCCCAATCAGCTGGGCAGGCAACAAAACCACTTGGGCAAAAAATTTTATTTTCTCAGCTTCTCTTACTAATAAAGTTGGAATTTGGATTGGAACCCTCATTTTTTCTAATCCCCTTCTTTTTATAACCGTTCTTTCCACAATTGATTTTAAATAAAAGCAATTATTAAAAACCCTTCATTAATTAAAAATTTTTATTTTATAAAACGTGAGAAGCTCAAACTAAAAGTAAAACCCTTTTACCAGCGGCTTACAATTTAATTGACCGGAATGCCTTTTCCGCGCCAACTAGCATATGTGCATTAGTTAGTACAATAAACTTGGCGACGGTTTGCTGTGATTGGCTGTCGCTAATGAGTAGTTTTGAGAAAAGACTCAATATCTGCTTCTTTCTCGACGTTATGAAATCACTAATCCGTATTTTCGCGTTCATTATCTGCTCGCCCGAGGCTACTTTGCAAGAAGCCTTTGAGAATGAAGAGGACAATGAGACGAACTTCGAAGAAGGCGAACGGCATTTAAGAAAAGTGTTGTTTTGACTTTTGAGAGCCCGAATTTTATTTATTCATTGTTATTTTTGCAGGTAATTGATTTTCGATTTATGAAAATTAGTTAGGGATTTGGGAATTTTAATCTAAAATGCTTACTGCGCAGAGGAAGTTAAGTCGCTGCGCGCGCAGCTTAGAGGGAACATTGGATGGAACGGAACATCTGATTCTGGACCGACGCGACGTCTCGGGCCGAGTCTTGGGCTATGCTGCTCCAGACATGGCTGGCATTACCTCCGGAAATCCCCGGCATCTGGTGGAGTCGGTGCTTCGTCGTGTACAGGCTGTTATTCGTGCTAGAGAAGGACCAACACGCTATTCGGCCGGTGTCTCTAATGTTTTGCCCATTGAGTGCATACCAAAACAGAATTTCCTTCACAATTTAGCTTCTTTCTTCCTCTGTTTCAGGTTAGTAAGTAAAAAGAGTAAGAAAAACCTGAACTCCTTTCTAAATGCAGTTTCTTTCTTCTACTTTTCAGGTATTGTCTTAGTGACTCAGTGGCGCACCCAGGAATTCTTGTTGGAAGGGGCTATATATATAGTATACGTACACAATGTGTGTACATATATATATATATATAGTTTACAGTGTACGCCTATAGTTTGCATATGGATGTGACGTACGTCGCTCTTAATCTCTTTGGGACTTTGGAACGAAGACACCATGAAATAGAAAACACTATGTCAGACACTGTAATTTTGAACATGTAAAATAGTATTTTTGAATGTTTAATTGGTGAGGTACGTCCCTCTTAATTTATTTGGGGCTTTGGAAAGATGGCACTATGTAATGTTTTAAACATGTAAAATAATATTTTTGAATGTTTAATTTGTGACGTACGTCGCTTTTAATCTCTTTGAGGCTTTGAAAAGAAGACACTATGTAATGTTTCGAACATGTAAAATAATATTTTTGAATGTTTAATTTGTTACGTACGTCGCTCTTAATCTCTGTGGGGCTTTGGGAAGAAGACGCCATGTAATAGAAAACACTATGTAATGTTTTGAACATGTAAAATAATATTTTTGAATGTTTAAATTGCGACGTACGTCGCTTAATCTCCCTGGAGGGATTTTAAGCCCCTAAAGCGCCCTCCGTAGGTGCGCCAATGTAGTGATCTTTCTTCTCTGTTTCAGGTATGATTTTATTTGGATTCATTCTAAGGAATACTCCTCACATTGCTGTAGCAAATGACATCCCTGAGGAATGGGCTGGCAATATTAGGTGAATATTTCTATTTCTATAAACAAAAAAATAATTCTTTAGAAATGCAAATTAGAGGTACTTCGAAAATTGAACTTCTTTTAACTTAATTTGCAATCTATTTTCTCATGATTACTTTCTTTCTCTATCACGTACAAAAAAATTCAGTATTAGTTGTAGACATTCGGGTACCTGAATGTCTACAAGTAACCTTTATTTCATTTATTTTTTTCTGATTGATTAATATGTAATTGTAATTCTAAAACGTCTCTATATTTGAGATGCTTCTTTTAGAAACGTGGCTTTAGTTCTGATCTTATTGAGAGCTGGATTGGAAGTGGACGCTGGTGTTCTGAAGAACAACACAGGAACTTGTCTTCGACTTATATTGCTACCATTTATAGTTGAATGTTCCATAGGTGGAATTGTGGCGCATTTCCTTCTTGGTATACCATGGTTGTGGAGTTTTCTGCTAGGGTAAGTATTGAACTCTCAAATTTCTTGGTTCATAATGCCTCAAAAATGAAATTATTAAATGTGTGCTATTCCGTTTTTTTTTTTGTTTTTTTTTTTTTTGTAGTGATGTGAAACATTTTTAATAAACAATATCTTTATTCTTTTACAGAACTGCCATTATTAGCTATGATCTCTTGCCATTGTTCTGTGTGAAAACACGAAAAGATGGCAAGAGGTCATGACTGGAATCGAACTCGCGCTCCCTCCTTCCGGATTATTTTTATTTATTTATTTGAGGTTTAACGACCACCGTAAGCAACTCAATGGGCTATAAGCAGTCGCCCGTCCCTAATTTAGGGTCACTGGTTCCAGGGAAGGGAGAGAGCCTGTGCCGTAAGACAAACACAACATCCATGCCTCACCGGGATTCGAACCCGGACCCCTTTCGGACAAATGATCAGAGGCCATCGCCTTAGACCACGGCCCCACCGGGGCGGCCCCTTCCGGATTAAGTTGCTCTCCTAAGTAAGCTACACGGACGAAGTGTGTCGTCTTGACACGTGCTTTACCTCTGTATTACGTCACATCATCTCCCTCTTATTCTATTTTTATTTATTCATTTATTTATTTTTATTTTTTGAAGCGAAGAACGAATTTTTCATTAACTTTAGACGATGTGTGGAACAAACGTCACACATTTTGCGAATAACCCAAATGCCAGTCGATCCATTTTTACGTTCGATCGCCAAGCTGAAAACAAATTTGTCTGTGACGGAACGGCACCCCCTCACTCCGGAGTAAATTGCTCTCCCGACTAAGCTACACGGACGGAATATATCGCTGCAGATTTGCCGTCTTGACACGTGCTTTACCTCTCTAGTACGTCACATCTAGTAGTAAGTGAATGCCCCTGCTGTAGGACTCCTCCGTTTTGGATTCAAAAAACTCTTGTAATGTAGTTTCGACACCTTCTACATCATCGAAGGCTTTTCCAGCGAAGTTGTTCTGAAGAGATCGAAAAAGGTGGTAGACCGTAGGTGCAAGGTCTGGGGAACACGAGGGGTGAGGTAACACTTCCCATCCAATGTCCATTAATTTTCTCTGAGTGGCTAAATCTGCATGGAGACTTGCGTTGTCGTGTTGCAAGATGACGTTTTTGCGATTAAGCAGTGCTAGACGCATAGACCTCAATGTTTTTAGCTTTTCCAACTGTTGGCTGTGCAGGTCAGCATTTATCTTTTGGTTAGTTGCAATCAGCTCCCCCTTGGCATCTCACCATACACCGGTTTAGACCTTTCTGCAGATGCAGTCTTCCTCTTGATGTCGGAGGATCAGGCTCCTCAACTCGACATACAGTCCTTTGACGCTTTACATTTCTGTAAAGGACCCACTTTTATCGCCCGTAACTAATCCTTCCAAGAGAGGTTCGTTTCTGTGATGCACAAGCAAAGAAATGTAGGTGGTCGTTCTGTCCGATCGATTCTTGAGGATAACTCATGTGATAAGTCATGGCCATCACAGACTACTCCTTGACGCATTTTGGTCGCCACATCCAACTTCTCGATGCATTTTGGCCATCACAGCCTATTCCTCAACGCATTTTGGCAATACAGCCTGCTCTTCGACGCATTTTGGCCATCACAGCCTACGCCTCGATGCATTTTGGCCATCACAGCCTATTCCTCAACACATTTTGGCAATCACAGCCTACTCTTCGGCGCATTTTGGCCGTCACAGCCTACTCCTTGATGCAATTTGGCCATCACAGCCAACTCTTTGACGCATTTTGGCGGTCACAGCCCACTCCTCGACGCTTTTGACCATCACAGCGTATTCCTCGATGCATTTTGGCCATCGTAACCTATTTTTCGATGCACTTTGACCATCACAGACTACTCCTCGATGCATTTTGGCCATCGCAACCTATTCGTCGATGCAGTTTGGCCACTACAGCCTACTCGACGTATTTTGGCCGTCATAGAACACTCCTCGATGCATTTTGGACATCGCAGCCTATTCCTCGACGCATTTTGGCAATCACAGCCTACTCGACGTATTTTGGCCGTCACAGAATACTCCTCGATGCATTTTCGCCATCGCAGCCTATTCCTCGACGCATTTTGCCAACCACAGCCTACTCCTTGACGCATTTTGACCATCACAGCCTACTCCTCGATGCATTTTGACCATCGCAGCCTATTCCTCGATGCATTTTGGCAATCACAGCCTACTCTTCGACGCATTTTGACCCTCACAGCCTACTCCTCGACGCATTTTGACCCTCACAGTCTACTCCTCGACGCATTTTGGCCGACACAGCCTACTCTTCGATGCATTTTGACCATTACAGCCTACTCCTCGACGTATTTCGGTCTGTCATTGCACTTGTTACTTATTTTTTTACTTATAGTTTTTATCATGAAAAACGGGTAGAGCTTTTGCACACACACCTAATACTTGAAATTAATATTTAAATGTCTTATCGAACTGAGATAATCTGTAACTCCTGTCATACAAAATTTTCTAGGCCCGTTTGAGATTTGCTCATATTTCTACAACATATTCACTTTTGTGAAACTAAATTCATCCAATTGTTTCTTAGCTCTTTAACTAGCAAGTTCGGAAAAGTACCGGGAAGAAAGAGGGTAAGGAATGCAGTGTTCGAAGTTATTCCGACGAGAAATTTTTATGGCTGTCCGTATTTCTTGGACACATATTTCATTTAAAGAACGTATAGCATGTTTATTAATATCAAAGATGTGAAAGCATCGTTGTCGCTGATTCATCAATTTTTCAATTCTTCGTATTCATTGGACATTTTTGTGTTTAAGCCTTTAACCAGTGTGGTATGTCATGCTGATTAACGAAGACAACTTTTGATAATAGAAACATTTAAATATTTATTTATTTTTTGTTGTAAGTTTAACGACCACCGTGAGCAACTCAATGGGCTATAAGCAGTCGCCCGTCCCTGATTTAGGGTCACTGGTTCCAGGGAAGGGAGAGAGCCAGTGCCATAAGACAAACACAATATCCATGCCTCACCGGGATTCGAACCCGGACCCCGTTCGGACGAATGCTCAGAGGCCATTGCTTAGACCACTGCGCCACCGGGGCGGCTTTTTTTCAATATTTGGAACATATATTGAAAACAATTTACATGATTAACGTATTTTCATTTCACCATCACTAGCAGTCATCGGTTACACCGAAATCTTTCTCTCACATCTCACTACAGAATAATCAACATTTGTTTTGTTTTTGTTTTATTTCTTCTTCGCTTCTCATTGATCAATGCTCGTTATAGGTGACCGCCAAACAGCACGGCAGACGAAATGCGTAGAAAGGAATGATTTGTCAGATTGCCCACGCTATACGTTCTGCGTAGTTCTGGTCTGCTTCTTAAGGCCTATTCAGTTAGTTACTTTTCTTTTGACGTCACACCAGCATTCAAGTTAGTTTTTGTTTCCCATCGTAATAGTCACGAGCATCTCTTCCATCTTGTAGATGGCTTTCAAAGTCAAAGGGTTTCAAGCATTTTGACCGAGTGAGTTAGATCTGATAAAAGTTTCTGTGCTTTTCTAGTACGAAATATTTTCGTCCTGGCGGGTCTTCCGTCTCCCAGTTCGCTGTGTAAGCTTGTTAGGTAGCTTCTTTTACTCTGTGCTAAAATTGCATTTACATATCGTACAGCATATTAAACTTCGAAATTCAGTTTTTCAATGGAGTTGCTCTTTAATTTTCATTTCCACTAATTCAAAGGGCTGGTTTGAAGTAGTATACCTAAACAATTACAATCTGGTTATTATGAAAGATACAAATTACAATCTGGTTATTATGAAAGATACAAATTACAATCTGGTTATTATGAAAGATACAAATTACAATCTGGTTATTATGAGAGATACAAATTACAATTTCTCGAAAATATTGTTATTCCTAGCACGCTATTGGCATAGCCCACAATTTTGAAACTTGCTATCCTTATAGCCCTAAATGTTATTGTTTTTCTCTACACGAAGAGACAAAAATTAATATATGTTATCCCGACAGACTTAAGTTGGAATTTTTAGCTATCATCCTGCTCTCCAAAGAAAAACCTGATTTCCAACATTTCTACCATCGTCATGAATATTTGTTTTGAGTTATTTGTGATTTTATGTTGCAAACATACTGTATTTTCTCACAGGAGGGTAATACCACGTGCAATGTATTTAAACCTTGCACGTGGTATCACCCTCAAGCCCGAAAAAATTTCTACCATCGTCATGAAATATTTGTTTTGAGTTATTTGTGACTTTATGTTGCGTACATACTGTATTTTGCCGCCTCGGTGGACCAGTGGTCTAAGGCGCTGGCCTCTGATCATTCGTCCGTAAGGGGTCCGGGTTCGAATCCCGGTCAGGCATGGATGTTGTGTTTGTCTTACGGCACTGGCTCTATCCCTTCCCTGGAACCAGTGACCCTAAATTAGGGACGGGCGACTGCTTATAGCCCATTGAGTTGCTCACGGTGGTCGTTAAACCTCCAATCAAAAAAAAAAAAAAAAAAAAAAAAAAAAAACATACTGTATTTTTGCACAGGAGGGTGATATCACGTGCAAGGTTTTTAAACATTCTAAATGTATCAACAGCTGAGAATATTACAGGGTCATTCTACTTTAAACAGTGCAAATCGTATCAAGTGACACCTCCACGGTATTGTTACTTCCGAGCTTTTACAGTTTTTTGTCCTGTGTTCGAGTGGTTAAAGTTGAGCCATCTCATTTGTTCCGACACTGAGCCTTCGTTCAACTGCCAACAAAACCTAGATGTTCGGTTTGCCCAGTCCTTTAATGGATCTGGTGTGCGTTAAGTCCTGATCCCTCAACGATTCTTGGAATGGAGCGGTTGTCTCCTCAGATACAGAACCTCATCGTGTCTCAAGACGGATTTGGTGTGTCCTAAGACACAAACTATTAGCATGTCTCAGAAGGGATTTCATTCTTCAAGGGGAATGCTCTCAACGTGTTTTAGATATGGTTTGATGTGTTCCCAAGCTCTCAACTTATGCAGGTATGACGAAGTAAATTTCTCCGTCATTTTGTCATTTTTGTCTACGCCGGGCATCGAACCCAGGACCTCTCATTCCGGAATAAGTCGCTCTCCCAACTGAGCTACGCGGACGTATGCTCTCTCTGCTATCTGCCTTGATCTTGTGTGCGTCCTGCGGTGCAGGCACGTTACATCTCCCCCTCCCCCGAAAGAGGGCCGGGGGCATGGCCCACGGGTCAGCTGAGATCATGGATCTCTGTAGGCAAGCATCCGCTGAAGAACTGAAGAACGTACATTGGAAAAATCCCAGTCAATTTGGTGTGTGGAATGTAACATCACACACATTTATTTTTCGAAGCGCTGAAGAAGGGATTCCCCTATTTTTCCTGTCTCGCAGTGTGCAAAGAACATCACACCATTGCGAGAACTTTAACCGCCAGGTCATTCTTGAAGTTCGGGCGCCAATATAATGATGTAAATTTCTCCGTCATTTTTGTCCAGGCCAAGCATCGAACCCGGGTCTCCTCATTACGGAATAAGTCGCTCTCCCAACTGAGCTACGCGGACGTATGCTCTCGCTGATATCTGCCTTTATCTCATGTGCGTCCTGTGGTGCAGGCACGTCACACATGATAGATTTGATGAGCCTTAAACTTAGCGTGCCCTAGAATAGACTTCATGATTTCCACCAGGTACAAACTTTCAACACAGCCAAAAGTAGATTTTGTGTGTCCTCAGGCTTAGATCATCAGGTGTCTTAGGATAGATTTAGTCTGTATAATGACACAGACTTTCAACGTTCCTTAGGATAGGAGAGAGTTGTGCTCTAAAATCTAAAGGTTTCTCAATGTGCTTTTCGATGCACATACACTAAGTGGACAAAGGTGATTGGATACCCCCACGCAGGCGCAGTGGTGTGCTCCCTCAACAGACGCGTGGTCGATCAGGTATAAAAACGGCAACGGGAGTACGTTCAAATCAAGCGCTGACAAATTAGCTAGCAGGAGAGAACTCTCCGAGTTCGAAAAGAGCTTTATAATAGGCTCCTCATTTGGAGGTATGAGCATGAGAAGCATTGCTGATGTCATACAGGTCGCTAAATCGACTTTGGTCTTGGTCATCAGCAAGTGGAAGAAGATGGGACATTGCAAGAATTAAACTCGCCGTGGAAGACCCACGAAACTGCAACCCAGGGACCAGAGAGTGCAGCAGAAGAAGATCCGGAAAACTATGGCCAGACCAATGCACGCCATAGCACATGAATTCCGGATGGCCACAGATGCTATGGTGTCCACCAAGAAAACTTCGAAGGGAGACCCATGCATTTGGGTATCATGGCCGAGCAGGCACCCATAAACTTCTCATCACAAAGACCAATAAAACCACACGGCTACGATGGTGTAACAGCACAAAAATTGGTTATTGGAGCAATGACGGTGGCAGGTATCATGAAGCGACGAAGCTCGCTTCCCATTATTCCGATCGGATGGACGTGTCTGGGTTCGGCGCTTACCCGGAGAACGTCTGCTTCCGGAGTGTGCAGCGCCGACTGTGAAGCACGGAGGCGGTAGAATTATGGTATGGGGCTGTTTCAACCGGTGCGGTGTTTGTCCACCGATTGTTATTCATGGCAACATGAAGTCTGTGATGAATAGAGATATCCTGGACAACTAAATGCTCACAACTTTGTGGCAGTACTACGGACACGACGATTGTTTGTGCCAGGACGGCAGTGCCACTTGTCATGTTTCCAAGGCTGCACTGGAGTGATATCAGGAAAAACAGGTCTCGCGAATGGACTGGCCTGCTCAGAGCCTGGATCTCAATCCCTTTGAACACTTAGGGATGAATATGAAAGACGGGTGAGGCCTAAACCAGCACGACCTTCTTTAGTGGCAGAGTTGGTCGATGTACTCAAGGTGGAATGGAGGAAATTACCGCTCTCCCCGAACTCAATGGACTTGTGGACAGTTTAACTAGATGGGTGGCTGCTGTAATCTCTGCAAATGGAGGACCTACCCGCTACTGATGTAAAGGCAATACTGTTTTTCTATTTACTTACAGTGTCCAATAACTTTTGCCCACATAGTGTATCTGATGTGCCCTAAGACGAACTCTCTAAAGTGCCCTTGAATAGATTTGATGTGCTCAAAGACTAAGGCAGTCGGCCAGCTTCGGATCAGAATGTTCGTATTCTGAGGTCCAGGCCACCAGTTGGTACTTGGATAGATTTGGTGCAACGTAAAAGGTTCAATGTTCCTCAGAATAAGCCTAGAATTTCTCAAGACGTAGTCTGTCAACGTGTTTTAGGTTACATTTTTGTGACCAAAAACACAATCCCACAGTGTGTATTGAGATACACGGTCGAGTCACATTATTGTGACCACCAGCTAATATCCAGAGTAACCGCCGTGTGCAGAGAGGACAGCAGCTTGACGGGCTGGGAGTGACTCATTAAGGTGCTGGAAGGTGTTCACAGGTATGTGGAGCCATTCTGACTGCAGTGCATCTGACAGCTGCTGGGGGGTGCGTGATGGAGGATCGATAGAGGAAATAACACGATCCAGGTGATCCCACAGATGCTCAATTGGGTTTATGTCTAGGGAATTATGGGGCCAGAGAAGTATTTTGAAGTTTTCATCGTGCTCTTCCAACCACTCTCGGACATTTCTAGCTGTGTGACACGTCGCATTGTCGTTCTGGAAGATCCCATCCGCTCCATAGAAGACAATCGGCATGTATATGTGTACGTGGTCTGCAAGGATGGATTCATAACAGATTCGGTCCATAGTGCCTTCCACAGGCATGAGTGGTCCCAGAGAATGCCACGAAAACATTCCCCTGACCAGAACGCTGCCCCCAACAGCTTTTGTTCTTCTAGCAATGGTTGAAGAGTGTTTGTTCTCCCATGTTTCTCGCCTTATACGCCAACGTCCATCCGTTCGATGAAGCAGAAAACGTAAATCCTTAGACAAAGTAATCTTTTGCCAATCAGCGGAGGTCCATTTCTGATACTGTCGTGCAAATGTAAGCCTTTTCAGCCGATACACCTTCGTTAGCATAGGAGCAGTTACCATCTGTCTGCATCGGAGCCCATACGCAGCAGGGTTCGCTGAACTGTCGTTTTAGACACACTTTTGGTATCCCCGTGGTTCATTTAGCCAGTGATTTGCTCCACTGTGGAGTGTCGATCGGCCCAGATGCACCTTCGCAGCCTACATTCACCTCTCACATCAATGGCACGTGGTGCTCCGCAGTTTCCACATCACTTATTCGAAATGGTGCCATTTCTCCAATCACGATACACTTTAACTACAGCAGCACGCGAAGAGTTCACAAACTGTGACGTTTCAGAAATACTGCCACCCTTGGCCCAAAAGCCGATAATCATCCCTTTTTGCAAATCTTATAAATCGCTCCTTTTATCCATGACAGTTATGACGAAGTAAATTTCTCCGTCATTTCTGTCCACGACGGGGCTCGAACCCGGGTCCCCTCATTCCGGAATAAATAGCTCTAGCAATTGAGCTACGCGGACGTTCGTTATCGCTGCTATCTGCCTTTATGTCGTGTGCGTCCTGCGGGGCAGGCACGTCACATCCCCCCGAAAGAGGGCCGGGGGCATGGCCCACGGTTCAGCCGTGACCATGAATCGTTGCAGGCAGCCATCCGCTGTAGAACGTGCACTTGGGAACTCCCAGTCAATCTGGTGTGTTGAATGCAACGTCACACACATATATTTTTCGAAGCGCTAGAGAAGGGATTCTCTTATTTTTCCTATCTGGCGGTGTGGAAAGAACATCACACCATTGTGAGATTTTGAACGGCCGGGTCATCCGGAAAGTTCAGGCACCATTATAACGAAGTCAGTTTCTCCGTCATTTTTGTCCACGCCGGGGCTCGAACCCGGGTCCCCTCATTCCGGAATAAGTCACTCTACCAATTGAGCTACGCAGACGTTCGTTATCGGTGCTATCTGCCTTTATATTGTGTGCGTCCTGCTGGGCAGGCACGTCACATAGTGCCGAGTGATATATTTTCAGAATGCCAATAGCACACCTTATGTATCTTCCAAGCCAGCTCACGACACGTGCTTTCTTACATTGGCTACGCGCTGTTGATGTCAAAAGTAAGAGGTGGTCACAATAATGTGACTCAACTGTGTAGATTCTGTTGCCCGAAACATGGCCTTTCAAGTATTCTAAGATATATTTGAGATGCCCTATTCTTTAACTCCGCAGAGTGAGTTTAGGACATTATCTGGTGCATTGTAAGATCCAACTCACAGCGTGTCTTAGTATAGATTTGGCGTACCCTAATTCCTATACCCTCGGTATATATTAGGACTGCGTGTTATTATAAGCATTGTGAGCAGGAGGTAGAACATCCATGTTTTATTTAAACCATAATTTTGAATCGTGTCGGTTTAACTATTATTAAACAGATGTGTCACCACGACTTTTGCTTATTCCCCATAGGTTCATGTTAGCTGCCGTTTCACCTGCTGTGGTGCTACCAGTAATGCTGAAACTTCAAAAGAAGGGCATCGGCGTTACGAATGGAATTCCTACCCTAGTTATTGCCGTTGCTGGTATCGATGATGTCTTAGCACTCACTGGATTTGAAATCGTCTTAGGAATAACCTTCTCCACAGGTTAGTTCATTAAACTGATATTAGCATTACCATAACGCAAACGCAATATTTATAGCATATTTCAGTGTTGTTATTGGTGTGTTGCAGTTTCGCTATTTTTTGCCACATTTCTGCAGAACAGTGTACCAATAATTTGTTCAGTTAAAACGGTGGTAAGAATATACATATTATGCTTGTTCGATCAACGCACACATGGTAGTTAAAACTTACAATATAATTCAATTTCTGTTTGGGAAATACCCTGTATTAGCATAAATAGTGTTACAAACGTTCAACAGATGGCGCGCAGCCGCTGTGCAACGTCACCCACCAGCCAGAAAGCATGAAGCACTTAGTGAATCATTTTTCGTTCAGTCACAGAGGAGATAACGTGTTTCGTGAAGTACTTGCCATGGAGTGGGGCGATTATGAGTATCGTGTTACTGTAATAGCGCTGCACAAAGTTGGAAAATCAGCTTCCGAGATTTCCAACATGCTGAAGAAGCTGAAAATCAGTCGAATTTTTGTCTGTTGGACCATAAAAAGTCTCCTTGAGATTGGGACCGTCGCTGACCGCCCCCGAAAGGGTCGGCCGCGTACTGTGACGACTGCTGACCTGGCGAAAGCAGTGGCAGTCTGTATTCCGTGAAATCCTGTCAGAAAACAATCAGTGGTGGCTCGTGAGCTGAACTTTTCAAAAATGTCGATGTCACGTGTGTTGCGGAGTGACCTAAGGGTGAGAGCTTACTGGTGGCATACAGGGCACTTCCTCACCCCACAGCTGAAGCAGCAGAGGGCACTAAAAGCGAAACGTTTGCTGCAGCGTAACGCAGACAATCACCACAGACAGGTCCATTTCTCTGACGAAAAAAAATTCCCTATTAAAGAGGCTTTCAACCGCCAAAATGACAGGGTGTATGCCTCAACCTCACGAGAAACTCAGGAGAAAGCTCCAAGGATCATGAGGGACCATCATCCTGCTTCTGTCATGGTTTAGTGGGGAGTCTCCTACGAGGGCCCCACGGAGCTCCATTTCTGAGAGAAAGGAGTGAAAACATGAGCCAAAGTCTACCAGGACAGGGTTTTGTAGCCAGTGGTCAAAAACAGTGAGTTACACCTTCTTCCAAAACCAACAGTGGAGCTTTCAGCAGGATTCCGCACCTGCCCACAAGGCCAAAAAATACACTACACAACCTCTCGCTTACATTATAATGAAGGTTTATTGTACCTAGTCTTACCATAAATACTGTTACAAAGTACTCAATGAAATAACAAAAGAAATTTAAAGATATTTTAATATGCCTGTGATATTACGTAAGTAGTACACTTGTGAATACATGGCACCAATAACTTTTCAAAATGGCATCCTTTTGCCTCCACACAGTCTTTCGGTCTCTGTGGTCATTCATCAATAGCTTTACGCAAGGTCTCCAGAGGGAAAGCTGCTACTGCCAGCACAAACGTAAGTAGTACACAAGAGTGGCTTCAGGCGAATTTTTCAGACTTCATTTGTCCAGCTGATTGGCCTTCAAGCACCCATTGGACTACAAGTTGTGGGCCATACTGCAGGACATGTCCTGTAAAAATAGACACCCCAGTATTGACAGTCTCAAACGCCCTCTGGTGCGGGCAGTAGCAGCTTTCCCTGTGGAGACCTTGCGTAAAGCTATTGATGAGTGGCGACAGAGACTTAAGGACTGTTTGAAGGCCAAAGAACGCCATTTTGAAAAGTGATTGGTGCCATGTATTCACAAGTGTACTACTTACGTCATATCACAGGCATAACAAAATATCTTTAAATTTCTTTTTGTTATTTCATTGAGTACTTTGTAACAGTATTTATGGTAAGACTAGGTACAATAAACCTTCATTATAATGTAAGCAAGAGGTTGTGTAGTGTATTTGTTTAACATGACCAATATTTTCTTAAAGTTTGGATCACTATATCCAAATTCATTGCCTCAAAGCATAATCTTAATAACCGTTAATCTTCGTTGAAACTGGTAGTGAAAGACGCATAAGGTAAGTAATAATCAGCTTAGAACGATATATTATAAAAAATATTAAATATATGTAAAATGCTATAAAATAAGTTCTCCTCTTTATCATTTCACTTTTTTTATTTTCCTTTTTCCACCTCTTTGTTTTGCTGAACACTGCAAAAAATGACCAAATTAGGGTGGTTTCACCTAAAACCCTGCCCTATGTTTCCAATGGTAAAAACTTCTGTATACATTTTCTTCACAATTAATGTATTACCGAGGATGAAAATTTGCTCATCCATGGAACAAGCGTGGTTTTTAGACGGGTGGCGCCGTACAGCCTTGGATTAACAATCTCGGCAAATAAGTGAACAATGCCAAGTTCACGATAAGAATAGCGATATATTCAAATGTATATTTCTAATGTGTTGTGGTGATGTTGTCGGACGGTATTTGACGCTCTATGTCTGTGGGTGGAGGAAGAAGTATCAGTTGAGATCTTCAAAGCGAGCCCGGCAAAAAGATTGAAAGCTTAACACGGCCAGTCAAAGAAGATTAAAGACTTCTGGTGTTTCAGAAGGTATAAGAGTATTGTTTGGTAGAAACGAGGGTTTCTGTGGTTCAGATAAATGGTTCAGACGTCGTTGTTACCATTTCTCTTTTGCTTTTCGCAGCGAAGTGTAGAAGAAGAAAAATTAAGCACGCTGTGGCGAGCGGTTAGGGTTCGTACTGTTAATAACGAACGGGATCGCCCAGATCAGCGGAACTTTCCCTGTTCACTAGCCAGGACGATAAACACTGAACCAACATTAATCATATTTGGGAAATTCATTAAACCTCCTTATTGTTTTATTACGAGAGGAGTCTGAACACTTATTTTACGTTCGAGATCCTGTTTGACGAAGAAGTTAGCTTCTTAAGATATGTTTTTAAGAAGAAGGACAAACAGCATCCCGCCGTAGAAGGAACGAACAAAAACTCATTATGATGGCTCTGGCACGATCTGAATGGTGGAATGCTGATTTAGTCCATACGTAAAGTGACTGATAGGTGCGAAGGATCGTTACAAATGGAATCAGTGGCATTCGGATGACGTTAGTTATATGCAAAAACTAAGCATAAATCTGTAACATTCTGTTTCCTTTGAAAAGTCATCAGTGATCCAAATAAAAAAAAAAGATTGTAGCGTTCGAAAATCATAAGATTTATATTTCTGTATGTAATCAAGGCAACGTATCGTTAGCAGAATACATTTTCTACAATACATATAATTTTATGATAAAAAAAATTATTTGGTGATGAACAGTGGCGTGCGCAGAAATATTTTTCGGAAGGTGTTACGAAGTTTCTTCAGGGGGAGAGGTAAGAAATTTATTTTTTTATGCAACTAAATGTGATATGAGTGCACTTTAAAACTGTATGTAACATTCCTGCAAAAATATTCAAATAATTATTGCTGGAAATTGTTGTTAATATTCTTATCACCACATAAAACACTGCTGGCCACCCAAAATGCAACACCAAGAAGGAAGCATCCGATTGGCCTGAAATTCGCAGCATGTGTCGCCCGCGAGAGGACATGCAAACGATTAGCATTGCAGGGCATATGCAAATCATGTGCGCCCGGCACGCCACCGAGAAGCACTATAAGAAGGGTGCACAGAAGGCTGGGTATAAGTAGTGGAAGTGTGTTTTGCTGCCGGAATTGTGCGTGGGAAGCTTCCTGATGCCTCGTCGCAGAATACGGCAGTCTTTCCAGCACGTTTCGGACTTCGACAGAGGACGAATAGCGGCTTATCGTACCGAGACATCGGCGCCCGTGTGGGACGACATCCAGCCACAGTGATGCGAGTAGGAATTCGGTGGGTGCAGGAGGGACGGACGGACCGACGTGAGCGATTGCGACAGCCGCGGCACACCACCGAACGAGAAGACCGGCATGTTGTGCGGCGGGCATTGACGGTTCGCACCGCCACATCACGAACGTTAGCGCAGAAATTAGGGTGTGTTGCGCAACAACCTGTGTCAGCACGTACCGTTCGACGTCGTCTGCAAGAGCGGGGACTTATCGCACGGCGCCCATTGCTCCGATTACCATTGACGTTACACCCCTGGCGAGTGCGGCGGCAGTAGGCCGTTGCACGCCGCACCTGGACTACGGAACGGCACGACATTGTCTACTCCGACGAAACTCGCTTCTGCCTGCAACACCACGATGGTCGGATCCGCGTGTGGCGGCAACGCGGCGAGAGACTGTATGACGCCTGCATTATGCATCGCCATACCGGTCCGTCGCCTGGCGTTATTGTTTGGGGCGCAATTGGATATGACACCCGCACCCCTCTGGTACGCATCGCCGGTACACTCAACAGCCACCGCTCCATCTCCGACGTTTTGGAGCCTGTAGCCGCAACCGCACCATCTCCGACGTTTTGGAGCCCTTCCCTGCAGGACCTGCCAGCGGCCACGTTTCAACAGGACAGTGCGCGCCCACACGTGGCACGCATCGTGCAACAGTTCTTCACGGCCCAAAGGTGTCACCGCTGCCGTGACTCGCCTGTTCTCCCGATATGTCGCCCATCGAACACGTCTGGTCACTGATCGGCAACTGAATGGGGCCCGGCAAGCACCACCCGTGGCTACGCCTGATGAACTGTGGCAACGTGTGGAAGCAGCCTGGACCGACATACCCCAAGCCCGCATCCAAAGCCTCTTTCGTTCGATGCCGCGGCGTGCAGCGGCCGTTATTGCCAGCCGTGGGGACCACACGAACTATTGATGTCTGCGTGTTCCGCAAGTCGCACGGGCCTGTAAGCTCAATGGTTTCATTTTTGTATCTGTTGTTATGTGTCCAGTAAATCTGGCTTTGCTATCTCGTGTGCTTCTTGGTGTTGCATTTTGGGTGGCCAGCAGTGTAGTTGACCACTTATATTTTGTTATATATCTGTTCAAAAACAAATTCTGAAAAGTGACTGGAATCCTGATAAGTCTGATTTGTGTGCGAGAAATCTATTTTCCAAAGCACTAATAAATATGTCTAAAAGTGGTACATAAATTGAAATTTTGTAATAATCTGGTTTTTCTGTGTTTATGTTACAGAGTTGGTTTTGATTTGGTGTGATTCTTGGTATTTTAGTCAAAACTGCTTGCTTTTCCAGCGTGCTTTAGAGTAATCTGAAATAAGACATGGAACTCAAATTTGGCATTGCCTTGTCGCCACAGAAACTTTCAGTATACCCATGTATTGGTCTTTTATTGCAATGGGACATTCTGGCTCATTGCCGCTTCCTCGTCTTCATGGAGAAACCGCGTTCAATTGTTGCCATGAGCCATAGAAAATAATTTTAAGTACCATCAAAATTAATTGGGGGAGGGGTAACACCCCAACCCCCATCCCTTGGGCACGCCACTGGTGAAGAAGTTTGACCAATCCATTAGAAAAATTCGTAGTGCCGCGATGTTCTGCGCTCTTGAGTACCCTCTTTTGCCATAATAGGTTTGTAATCTGAAGAATATTTACTTAATAAGGGTGCGGGCATCTGCCTTCGGAACTGCTAGGTATGAGTCACTGGCGGATCTAGCATTTACTTCGGGAGGAGGGGTGGACGCAAGGGAGGTAAGCTAGCAAACTGCTGCTGTTGCCAACGGCTGTCTAACATGCAAAGATTTTCCAGCGTTTGACGTTTCGACAAATAGTTACCTACAGGTTGATTAAGAATGGAAAAAAGTGACATTGAATTGAAACCTTCGCTGGTCTATTGGCGAAGTGGCACAAAACGTTGGTTTCTAATTATCTGTTCGATCTGGGTCTGGACCGGAATTCCAGACGAGGCATGACTGGTATGCAGCTGTCCACCTTTCTTGGAACCAGTGACCCCCAAATAAGAGACGGGCGACTACTTATGTTCCACCAAGTTGCTTACGGTGGTCGTTCGTTAAACCCTTAAACAAGAGGAAACAAGGAAATTTTTTCTTCTTTTCTTTTTCTGATTGGAGGTTTAACGACCACCGTGATCAACTCAAGCGTTCCTAATTTAGAGTTACTGGTTCCAGGGAAGGGAGAGATCCAGTTCCGTAAGACAAACCCAACATCGATGCCTCACGGGTTCGAACCCGGGCCCCTCTCAGGCGAATGATCAGAGGCCATAGCTTACACTACTGCGCCACAGGGGCGGCAACAAGGAAAATGACACCGAATTTTTGGGTGTAATCAGCACGTCTTTTGAATCCGTTATGACGCAAATTAAATCTCTCAAAGCCATTCAAAGTTAATGGAACCGGTATGGAAAACAATAGCCGCCCCGGTGGCACAGTGGTCTAAGGCGCTGGCCTCTGCTCATTCGTCCGTAAGGGGTCCGGGTTCGAATCCCGGTCAGGCATGGATGTTGTGTTTGTCTTACGGCACTGGCTCTCTCCCTTCCCTGGAACCAGTGACCTTAAATTAGGGACGGGCGACTGCTTATAGCCCATTGCGTTGCTCACGGTGGTCATTAAACCTCCAATAAGAAGAAAAAAAACAAAAAAACAATAGTATCTGACCGAAGAAAAAAGTTTTTCAATGGGGTATTTAATTCCGCAGATATTTCTGTAAACGGAAACATGAACTTGCGCCCTCTGGTACAGACTTGTGGATTAAGAAAAATTTGAATTTATATGAGAAACATTTCGCAGCGGAAACGCTCTCCAACGGAGACCACCGTGATCAAATCGTCAAATCGGATTCATCGAAGCAGAGATAAGAGCAAATATAAAATATGCATCTACGCCCCCTAGGAAAACCATGCATTATTTTAGGAAGAAAATATTCTCCAAATGTTTTTCGATGTCAGCGGTATCGGTCGAAGAAAAAAAAATTCGTCGAGTTTTCAGGAGCTCAGATTTTCCTGCAAATACATTTGAAGCAGAAATTGACACTTCTGCACCCTGTAGGCCAAACCATTCTTTACCAAATATTAGAAATTATATGAAAAACGTTTTCCATCAGGAGCTGTATGCGATTATGCGATACAGGAGGAATTTTTTCAAATCGGAGTGTTAGAAGCAGAAATATCTGGGGGGGACGCGCCTCCTTGCGGAAAGTTTATGATTTACTTGAAAATTTGGAATTTATATGAAAAACATTTCGAACCGGAAACACTATCCAATAAAAACCCAAATTTTTTCAAATCGGACTCCTAGAAGTAGAGATATTGACAAAAATAAGACATACATCTACGCCCATTGACGTGGACACAATGCGTTATTTTAAGAAGAAAATATTTCTAGAAAGTTTGTCGACGTGAGTAGTATCAATCCACAAACGATTTTTTTTTTTTGTGTGTGGAGATTTTAAATCGGAGTTTTGGAAGAAGAGGTATCGTAGAAAACGAACTTTACAGAAAATCGATGCGTAAAGTGTAAAAGTAACTATATCTAAAATACTCTTTGACCTAAATGGAATCGAAAGGTAAAAAAATTTTTTCAATCGGATGTTTAGAAGCAAATACATATATGGAATAAAATGTATTTTGAATTCGACATCATCTGCGTTTACGCCTCTAACGGCGAAGTTGTACATCGTAAAGAAAAACGAAATGAAGGATTATCATTCGCGTATTTCAATCTTCCCAATGCAAAAAGAATTTTTCAAATCGTACTAATAGTTGCAGTGAAACGGTTTCTACAGACGGACGGACAGAGAGACAAACCGATAACATATGCCCGATCTTATTTTTATAAAACACGTGTTTAAAATACAGCAAGCTTTGCAGCGGGAACCAAAAAAGTCTAAATACGTACATCAGCTGGATAACGTGAAGAGAAGCATATGAAACACAAATACAGTAGTGACACACGGTAAACGAGTAAACATGTAGAACAACTAAAATACACAATCGACAAAAACTCGGCAAGGAAGATAGCACCAAGGAGGTTATATTACTGGAGACACCACTCCTATCCACGCAGCATTGGCTGCCATAAGTCACCGTCTGTGCTGCAAATGACGTCATGAGCAGGCACGACGCAGCCGCAGAAGAGAAGCTGCTTGGAAACCAATGGAACAAAAGCTTCTAAGCGTATAAACAGATAAAATGAGTAATTCAATAATCTTTATCAATGATACACAAGCTTACTGTTTCATCAACGGTATAATTTAGTTCATTTTTGCCTGCTTGTGACGTCACACCACAGATTAGCTGTGACCTATGGTGGCAGAGCCGGTGGTATCTCCAGTAATATAACCTCCTTGGATAGCACACATAAAAGCCATTACTTACGCAGACGACGAAAATTGACACCGAAGTTTCGAATGTAATGATCACGTCTTTTGAATCCGTTCTAACGTGAATTTAATTTATCAAAGCTATTCAAAGTTAATGGAACCGTTTGGAAAACAATCAGTTGGTTCTAACAATCGATATAACATCCAGAAATAGAAACATCTACTTAGTTCCACAAGCCACTAAAATGTATGTTACGAAAGTTAACAAATGGCGAACAAAATGTTTCACATACTACAAGGAAGGTACCAGAGACAAAGAAATTTTCAAATCGAACAGTTAAAAGGAGAAATTATATTGAAGGAAACATAACATGACATAACTCTATGTCTGTTAGCGGAGAAATTTTGCATAATGGAAAAGTTGAAAATAAGAGAAAATTATTCTTCATGGAAAAAGCTATGCTAAGGGAAAAGAACTTTTCAATTACGTCGCCCGGGAGCAGTGATAGCGAAATAGAAAAGGTTTCGACCTTTACGCAGCTAGCGGGAAATCTTTGTGTTATTCAAATAGAATAATGCGCCGCATCACTGTAGTAGCGAATAGCATAGAGTAAAGAGGAAATTTCTCAATAGCGTTTTTAGAAGCGGCGATACAGCTGAAAACTGAAGTACCCAAACACCACCTACCGACAGAACTGTGAACTACAAAATTCCTCATATACTAGCTTAAAGTGTTCTACGAGGTAAATGGCATCCATTGTTGAAAGAATTTTTTTAAATCGCACGTGTAAAAGCAGTGATATTGAGAAAAACAGAATAAACATTTGCGTCCCTAGCGTCGGAAGTGTGCACTATTCGGTAAAGAAAAATGCACACACAGATTTTGCGTAGTTAGTGGTATCTGACCGATGAAAGAAGTTTTTCAATCTGGTTTTTAGTCCCGGTGGCGCAGTGATCTAAGCGATGGCTTCTGATCATTCGTCCGAAAGGGGCCCGGGTTCGATTCCCGGTGAGGCATGGATGTTGTGTTTGTCTTACGGCACTGGCTCTCTCCCTTCCTTGGAACCAGAGACCCTAAATTAGGGACGGGTGACTGCTTATAGCCCATTGAGTTGCTCACGGTGGACGTTAAACCTCTAATCAAAAAAAAAAAAAAAGTCCCGCATATATTGCTGTAAGCAGAAAAGTAAATTTCCGCCCTCTGCTGGCAGACTTGTGAGCTAAGAAAAGTTTGAAATTATATGACAAACATTTTCTAACGTTTACGCTCTCAAACAAAGAAAGAATTTTTCAAATCGGTCACTTAGAAGCAGAGATATCGACAAAAATAAGATATTCCTTGATGCCCCCTGGCGTGAAAACGGTGCATTATTTTAAAAAGGAAGTATTGTCAAAAGTTTTTTCGATGTGAGCGGTATCCGTCCACGAAATAATTTTTTCAGTCGAGTTTTCAGGAACTCAGATTGTGCTGCAAATGCATCAAACGCAGAAATTAAATCTTACGTCTTCTGGTGGCAAAACCATTTTTTATCAAATATTAACAAGAAAGATGACACCGAATTTTCGGGTGTAATAAGCACGTCTTTTGAATCCGTTCTGACGCAAATTAAATTTATCAAAGCTATTCAAAGTCAATGGAACCGGTATGGAAAACAATAGTATCTGACGGAAGAAAGAAGTTTTTCAATCGGGTTTTTAATTTCTCAGATATTGCTGTAAACGGAATCGCGAGCTTACGCCTTATGGTTGCAGACTTGTGCGTTAAGAAAAACATGAATTTATATGAGAAACATTTGTCACCGGAAACGCTCTCCAAAATAGAAAGAATTTTTCAAATCGGACTCTTAGAACAGAGATATCGACAAAAATAAGGTGTGACTTTACGTCCCCTGGTGGGAAAGCCATGCATTATTTCAGGAAGAAAGTATTCCAAAAGATTTTCTCCCATGCGAGCGGTATTGGTCCAAGAAAAAAAAATTAGTCGAGTTTTCAGGAGCCCAGATTTTGCTACAAATACATCAGAAGCAGAAATTAACACTTATGCCCCCTGGTGACCAAACCATTCTTTACCAAACATTAGAAATTATGTGAAAAATATTTTCCATCAGGTCTTGTATGCGATACAGAAAGAATTTTTCGGATCGGAGTTTTAGGAGCAGAAATAACGCAGAAAACGCACTTTACCTTTGTGCCCCCTTGCGGAAAGTCTATGATTTACTTGAAAATTTTGAATTTTTAGGAAAAACATTTCGCATCGGAAACACTATCCAACAAGGAAGGAATTTTTCAAATCGTACTCTTGGAAGTAGAGATATTGACAAAAATATGATATACATCTACGCCCCTGGCGTAGAAACCATGCATTATTTCAAGAAGAAAATGTTACTAAAACGTTTGCAGACATGAGTAGTATCAGCCAACAAACGACTTTTTTCAATCGAGATTTTGGAAGCTTATATTTTGCTGCAAATACATCAGAAGCGGAAATTATGACTTACGCCACCTGGTGGCCAAACCGTTTTTTACCAAAATTGTAAATCATGTGCAAAGGATTTCTCATCAAGAGCTGTACCCGGTGCAGAAAGAACTTTTCAAATAGGAGATTTAGAAGCAGAGATGTAGGGGAAAGCAATTTACCTTTACGCCCCCTAGCGGAAAGTCTACGTAATACTTGAAAATTCTGAAATTATATGAAAAACATGTCACACTGGAAACACTATCTATCAAAGAAGGAATTTTTGAAATCGGACTCCTAGAAGTAGAGATATTGACAAAAATAAGATATACATCTACGCCCCCTGGCGTAGAAACTATGCATTATTTTAAGAAGAAAAAGTTTCTAAAAGGTTTGTTGACATGAGTACCATCGGTCTACAAACGACGTTTTTTTCAATCGAAAATTTAAAAGCTCATATTTTGCTGCAAATACATCAGAAGCGGATATTGAGGTCTACGCCCCCTGGCGGCCAAACTATTTTTTACAAAAATTAGGAATTACGTGCAAACGATTTCCCATCAGGAGCTGTACCCGGTGCAGAAAGAATGTTTCAAATCGAAGATTTAGAAGCAGAGATATAGGGGGAAACCCAATTTACATATACGCCCCCAGCGGAAAGTGTATGAATCACTTGAAAATTTTGAAATTATATGAAAAACGTGTCACACTAAAAACACTATTTAACAAAGAAAGAATTTTTCAAATCGGACTCCTAGAAGTAGAGATATTAGCAAAAATAAAATATACATCTACGCCCCTGGCGAAGAAACTGTGAAATATTTTACGAAGAAAATATTCCAAAAAGGTTTACCGATGTAAGTGGCATCGGTCCACGAAAGAATTTTTTCAATCGATATTTTAGAAGCTCAGATTTTATGGCAAATACATCAGAAGCAAAAATTAACACTTACGCCCCCTGGTGGCTAAAGTATTCTTTACCAAAAATTTGAAATGGTATGCAAAAGAGTTTCCATCACAAGGTGCATCCTCTGAATTAGATATTTTTCAAATCGAAGTTTTAGAAGAAGAGTTATCGGGAAAAATGTAATTTACTTTTACGCCCCCTAGCGAAAAATCTGTGGTTAATTTGTAAAAGTAACTATATCTAAAATACTCTTCGACATAAATGGAATCGAAAGATAAAAGAATTTTTTCAATCGGATGTTTAGAAGCAAATATGTGGAATAAAACGTACTTTTGAATTCGACCTCATCTGCATTTACGCCCTCTAGCGGCGAAATTGTACATCGTAAAAAAAAAAAAAAAAGGATCATCATTCGCATATTTCAAGCTTCTTAATGCAAAAAAAATTCAAATCGGACTAATAGTTGCAGAGATAGCGTGGGTACAGACGGACTGACGGACGGACGGACAAACCGGTAACATAAGCACGATCTTTTTTTACAAAAGACGTGCTAAAAACTTATGCAAAGCATTTTCCTATCAGGAGCTGCATCCGATGTAAAAAGAATTTTTCGAATCAGAGTTTTAGAAGCTGAGATATCGAGGAAAACACAATTTACCTTTACGCCCCCTAGTAGAAAGTATATGCGTTACTTGAAGATTTTGAAATTATATGAGAAACATTTACACCGGAAACGCTATCTAACAAAGATGGAATTTTTCAAATCCGACTTTCAAAAGCAGAGATATTGACAGAAATAAAATATACATCTGCGCCCCCTGGCGGAGAAACCACGCATTATTTTCAGAAGTAAAAATTCTCAAAGGTTTTCTGATGTGAGCGGTATCGATACACAAAATAAATTTTTCAATCGAGCTTTTAGAAGTTCAGATTTTGCTGCACATACCTACGAAGCAGAAATTGATACTTACGCCCCCTGGTGGCCAAACCATATTTTACAAAAAAATTAGAAATTGCAATCAAAACGTTTCACTGGTGTGAAACGCTTTGATTGCAATTTCTAATGTTTAAGGAGCTGTATCTGATGCAGGAATAATTTTTCAAATCGTAGCTTCAGAAGCAGAGATATCGGGGAAAGCGCAATTCACCTATACTCCCCCTAGCAAAAAGTCAATGAATTACTTGAAAATTTTTTAAATTATATGAAAAATATGTCGCCCCGGAAACTCTATCCAACAAAGAAGAAATGTTTCAAATCGGACAATTGGAAGCAGAGATATTGAAAAAATAGGATATACGTCTACTCCTCCTGGTGGAGAAACCATAAATTATTTTAAGAAAAAAATATTCGGGAAAGGTTTGTCGACGTTAGTAGTATCGGTCAACCGAAGAATTTTTTCAATCTAGAATTTTAGGAGCTCAGATTTTGCTGCAAATAAAACAGAAGCAGAAATCAACGCTTACGCCCCCTGGTTGCCAAACCGTTTTATATCGAAAATTGGAATTTGTGTGAAAAACATTTCCAATCAGGAGCTGTATGCGCTGCAGAATTTTTTTTTCAAATAGTATGTTTAGAAGCAGAAATATCGGGAGAAACGCAATTTACTTTTACGTCCCCTAGCGGAGAATCTATGCGTAACTTGAAAAAGTGACTATACCTAAAATAGGCTTCGACATGTATGGAATCGAAAGGTAAGAGGATTTTTTGAATTGGATATTTATAAGCAAAAATATGGAATAAACTGTATGTTGAATTCGATATTATCTACATTTACGCCTTCTAGCGGCAAAATTGTGCATCGCTAAAAAAACGAAATAAAGGATCATCATTCACACATTTCAAGCTTCCCAATGGAGAACTAATTTTTCAAATCGGCTATTAATTGCAGAGATGTCGTGTCTAGAGACGGACGGATGGACAAACCGATGACATAAGCACGATATTTTTTTACAAAAGACGTGCTAAAAAGAAAGGATTGAAATTTGCCAGTTTTCAACTGAATGATTTTTGTAAAGTGTTTAAAAAGATAAAAAAATGTTCCATGATTTCGATTCCAGAGCTGGGTGTGTGCCCCCTCCCCAGCGACTTTTCCCTGGTTTCTCCAGGACTCTGAGCAAAACAGATTAAACATTTGCGCTACTTCGCTGGGTTTTGTTCCAGAATCCTTAGGTTGAATGACCAACTGGAACCCTCAGCTGTAGACTAATCCCCCGCACTGATGTGCTTACCTGATTAAAAAGACAAAAAGAAATATTAAGAATGACTCAAGTGTGGGATATGGGGGACCTACCATGCTGGAGAAGGACGGTCCACCACGGAATCGACCTGGACTTTCTAAACGGCGTATGAGAAAGAGATCTCGGCTGAGTGAATGTAAGATTGGTGTATGGAATACTAGAGGTATAAATGGCAAGATGAGTGAGGTGATTGAGGAGATGAATAAGTATAGACTGGATGTGCTGTGTGTAAGTGAAACCAAAAGGAAGGAAATTGGGGTAGAAGAAGTGAATGGCACGGTGAGTGTGTGGTCTGGAGTATTGGATAATATGAAAGGACAGGCTGGTGTAGGTGGGATTTTAAGTGAAAAGATGAAGAACAACTTGATTCACTATAGTTGCGTAAGTGAAAGAATTCTCTGGATTCGTTTGAAAGTGAAACTTCAGAGAATTGTAATTGTTGTAGTGTATGCTCCTTCTGACTCGGAACCTTCTGATAAGCAGGAAGATTTCTGGAATGAGCTAAAAGCTGTTTTGAGCCAGTTTGGTGCTAAAGAAAAAGTTATAATAGCAGGGGATTTCAATGCTAGAGTAGGTGTGCAGAATGCAATTTCTGACAATGTTCTGGGTATGTTTAATGATCCTTGTGTGAATGATAATGGTGAAAGATTAATTGAACTCTGCATTGAGAATGGTTTGTGTGTATCTAACACATTTTTCAACCACAAGTATATCCACACATATACTTGGGAAAATCGTACTCTTGGTCAAAAGAGTGTGATAGATTTTGTTGTCTACGATCAGCGTTTGAAACACTTAGTTGTTGACACCCGTGTGATGAGAGGTGCGGATGTTGGTTCTGATCATTACTTGGTAGTGTCACGAGTGAAACTTAATTTTGTTTGGAGGAAAAGGAATAGGAAGATACCCAGGATAGAAAGAATAAAGGTTGATAGGCTCCTTGAACATCATCAACGGTATTCTGATTTACTCAGAGAATGACTGAAGGATCTGAAGTCTGGTGAGAGGGATGTAGAAAAGAAGTGGGAATGTTTTAAGAACTGTGTTGTCACTGCTGCTAAAGAACCTGCGGCACCACAATAGTGGGTAACAATAGAGGTGATGCTTGGTCGAATAGTGAGATTGAAAAATCAGTAAAGAGAAAGAAGGAAGCCTATTTGAGATGTTGCAAGGTAGAGTCTCTGCGGATGAATATCGCTGTAAGAAGCGTGAAGCTGCTAAGCTGGTTCGCCACAGTAAGGCAAAAGATAGGAAAGAAAAAGTGGAAAGGCATGAACTGGCTTTTTGGAAAGATAGGAAGTCCTTCTGGAAGTACATGAGACTCAGGAAAAATAGGGGAAACAAAGTTGTAAGTTGTGTGAAGAATGAGATTGGGGAAATGATATGGGAGCCCGATGAGTTAAGTGACAGATGGGGTGAATACTTCTGTGAGTTATTAGATCAGGAAAGCAAAGATGATTCTGAGACAGATGCAGATGATGTCAGAATGAGGGATGAATGCACAGGAGGGATCTCAAGAGAAGAAGTGTGTAAAGCTCTAAAATCTCTTCAGAATGGTAAGGCTCCGGGAGTTGAGGGCATAACTGCAGAGAAGTTGAAATATGGTGGTGACTCCATAATTGACTGGTTAACTGAAATTTGCCAGTTGTGCTGGGAGTTAGGAATGGTCCCTCGGGATTGGAAGGATGCAATCATTGTTCCTTTGTATAAAGGAAAAGGTGATCAGACTGAATGCAAGAACTATCGTGGTATTAGCCTACTGAGTGTGCCAGGGAAAGTGTTTGGTAAGGTTGTTATTCAAAAAGTACGGGATCTTACATCATTGAAAGTGCGGAATGTTCAGAGTGGTTTTATGCCTGGTAAAGGCTGCACTAACCAGATTTTTGCACTACGCACAATGATTGAAAAGTATCTGTCTGTTGGGAAGAAAGTTTTTACTGCCTTCATAGATTTAGAGAAAGCTTACGACCGAGTGAATAGGACACTTTTGTGGAAGGTATTGAATGAATATGGTGTTACTGGGAATCTACTTAATAGTGTAAAAGCCATGTATGCTAGTAGCAGAGCTTGTGTACGAGTGAATGCTGTTTTATCAAAATGGTTTTCCATTGGTGCAGGAGTTAGACAAGGTTGTGTAATGTCACCATGGCTGTTTAATATATTTATGGATGCTGCAGGCGTGATGCCAAAACAGATAATAGTGGTTTATGTCTTGGTGATATCCGTGTGTGCAGATTGCTCTATGCTGATGACACTGTCCTGCTGGCAGAGAGCAAAAGTGAGTTGCAGAGTATGTTGACTCGGATGCACGATGTTTGCATGAAATTCAAACTGAGTATAAATAAGGGAAAAACCAAAGTTATGGTGTTTGAGAGAGGAAAGGGTAGCGCTGAATGTAATGTATGTATAAATGGCACTGTGATTTATAATGAATTAGCTTTTTCTCTAGCTAAACTAAAATGGATAAACGCTTTCTACCAGCTAGCTAAGCTAATGATAATGATGAATAAAGTTTTCAACTAAGCTAAGTATACTATCGTGAATATAGCTTGCACGAATATTATAATGAATTCAAATGGTTGCTGTTACTAGTTAATTAAGAACATGAATAAAGTCTTAACGCTGGTTGTTACTGGTAATAAACTAATGATATAAACCTAACAGCCAGACAGAGGTCTGACAAAAACTATGAATTGAGAAAGACGTACTTACTACAAGCTTTTTTAATATGCAACTCTTGGTCATCCAAAGCACAAACACACAACTTGTTTCACAATAATGAAGAATCACTAATCACATAGAACGAAACTCTCTCCTCTAGTATAACAACAAACGATCTCCCTATAACAACAAAATCTCTCCTCATAACAACAAAATCTCTCCTCTTATTTATTTATTTTCGAAGTGCTGCTCTTATTTTTCCTATCTTGCGGTGTGGAAATAACATCACACCATTGCGAGATTGTGAACGGTCGGGTCACCCGGATAGTTCGGGCGCCATTATAACGAAGTGAATTTCTCCGTCATTTTTATCCGCGCCAGGATTCGAACCCGGGTCCACTCAGTCCGGAATGAGTTGCTCTGCCAATTGAGCTACGCGGACATTTTATTTTGATTCCTATCTGCCTTTATGTCGTGTGCGTCCTTCTGGCAGGTACGTCACATCTCCTGGTACGTTACAGATTGACCAGGTGAGTGAGTTTGTGTATTTAGGAAGCATGTTTGACAGAGAGAACAAGTTGAATGGTGAAATCAGTAGGCGAGTGAATTCTTCTTTGAAAGTCATAGCTGCTCTGGGAGGTTTTCACAGGAATGATGGGTTCTCTAGAGAGTCAAGCATGGCTGTGTATGAAACAGTAATTGTTCCTACTCTGATGTATGGCAGTGAAACCTGGGTACTGCAGAAGAAACATAGGAGTCGTTCGTGTGCTGGAGAAATGCGTTATTTACGTGGGGTTTGTGGCAATATATTTGCCATAAATGATTGTGTGAGAAATGAAGATGTACTGCAGTTGTGTGATGCGAAGCAAAATGTTGTTAGCAAGGTGGAGACTAATATGCTTCAGTGGTTTGGTCATGTTGAAAGAATAAGTGATGAAATGCTTACTAAGAAAATCTTTTCAGCCCAAGTGGCAGGAAGGAACGGTAGAGGAAGGCCAAGGAAGACATGGGTGGATCAGATTCAGGAGTGTCTGCATGAGAAAAAGATTATGAGTATGAGGTATAAAAGATCTTGTGTACGGCGTGTAATGGATATTAGTGAAGCACGAGTTGTATGTCAAGATCGCTGTAAATGGATCAGTTTGATACGACAACAATAAGTAAAAATATCTGGAAGTTTGTATTTCTTTTTGGAGCTAACCTCTGAATCTCAGAGAACAGCTTAGTGATATGATCATGATGATGATGCTACTTCGCGAGGAAACTGTGTAATATTTTGGGCAGGAAATGCGAATGAAGTGTTTTCATAGTTATAAGTATCCGAACGAAAAAGGATTTTTTCAATAGGGATTTTAAACGCACAGATATTGCCTCAAATATGCCGTAAACGAAAACGCGAACTTATGCCCTTTTGGTACATAATTTGAAATTTATTGAGAAGAAAAATTTTAAATTACACGCAAAATGTAGATACGCTGTCCGACAAAGAAATATTTTGTTCAAATATAACCGTTTGGAGCAGACGATACATATCTACTCCCCCTGGCAGAAAAACTGTGCATTATTTTAAGCAGAAAATATGCGCAAAAGAGTTTTCGCCGTGAGCGCTATCTGACTGCACTAAAGTTTTTAGCACATCTTTTGTAAAAAAAGATCGCGCATATGTTATCGGTTTGTGCGGCCGTCCGGCCGTCTGTAGGCACGATATTTCAGCAACTATTCTCCCGATTTGGAAAATTCTTTTTGCATTGGAAAGCTTGAAATATACGAATGATGGCCTTTACTTCGGGTTTCTTTTTACGATGTATAATTTTGCTGCTAGAGGGCGTAAATGCAGCTGATGTCAGATTTCATAAATACATTTTATTCCGCATATATGCTTCTAAACATCCGCTTGACAAAATTATTTTACCTTTCGATTCCATTTACGTCGAAGAGTATTTTAGAAATAGTTGCTTTTTTCAAATTACGCATTCACTTTCCGCTAGAGGGCGCAAAAGTAAATTACGTTCTCCCCGATATCTCTTCTTCTAAAACTTCGATTTGAAAAATCTTTTCCTTAGCGGATACAGCTCCTGATGGAAAAATTTTCGCACATAATTTCTAGTTTTTGGTAGAGAATACTTTGGCCACCAGGGGGCGTAAGTGTTAATTTTTCCTTCTGATACATTTGCTCTAAAATCTGAGCTTCTAAAATCTCGATTGAAAAAATTCTTTCAAGGACCAATGCCACTCACGTCGATAAACCTTTTCGGAATACTTTCTTCTTAAAATATTCCATGATTTCTCCGCCAGGGGGCGTAGATATATATCTTATTTTTGTCAATATCTCAACTTCTAATAGTCCGATTTGAAAAATTCTTCCTTTATTAGATAGAGTTTCCGGCGTGACATGTTTTTCATATAATTTCAAAATTTTCAAGTAATTCATAGACTTTCCGCTAGGGGGCGTAAAGGTAAGTTGCGTTTTCCCCTATATCTCTGCTTCTAAATCTTCCGATTTGAAAAATTCTTTCTGCACAAGATACAGCTCCTGATGGGAAATCCTTTTGCACATAATTCCTAATTTTTGTAAAAAATGGTTTGGCCACCAGGGTGCGTAAGTCTTAATTTCCGCTTCTGATGAATTTGCAGCAAAATATGAGCTTCTAAAATTTCGATTGAAAAAAAAGTCGTTTTTGGTCCCATACTACTCGTGTCGACAAACCTTTTAGGAACATTTTCTTCTTAAAATAATGCATGGTTTCTACGCCAGGGGGCGTAGATACATATCTTATTTTTGTCAATATATCTACTTCTGAGATTCCGATTTCAAAAATTTCTTCTTTCTTGGATAATTTTTCCGATGCGAAATGTTTTTCATATAAATTCAAAATTTTCAAGTAAATCATAAACTTTCCGCTAGGGGGCACAAAGGTAAATAGCGTTTTCTGCGTTATTTCTGCTTCTAAAACTCAGATTTGCAAAATTCTTCCTGTATCGCACACAGCACCTGATGGAAAATATTTTTCATATAACTTTTAATGTTTGGTAAAGAATAGCTTAGCCACCAGGTGTTAATTTCTGCTTCTGAGATATAAGTGTTAATTTCTGCTTCTGATGCATATCCAGCAAAATTTGGGCTCCTGAAAACTAGACTAATTTTTTTTTCTTGGATCGATACCGCTAATAAGGAAGAACTTTTGAGAATACTTTCTTTTTCAAATAATGCATGGTTTTCCCACCAGGGGGCGTAAAGTCACATCTTATTTTTGTCGATATCTCTGTTTCTAAGAGTCCGATTTGAAAAATTCTTTCTCCTTTGGAGAGCGTTTCCGGTGAGAATATTTCTCGTGTAAATTCATATTTTTCTTAACGCACAAGTGTCTGGCGCTCTTTGGCCAACCATGGCCCTTGCGCCAATAAAATCTAATAACCAACCAACCATCTTAACGCACAAGTCTGCAACCAGAAGGTGTAAGCTCACGATTCCGTTTACAGCAATATCTGAGGGATTAAAAACCCGATTGAAGAACTTATTTCTTTCGTCAGGTACCATTGTCTTCCATACCGGTTCCATTGACTTTGAATAGCTTTGATAAATTTAAATTGCGTCAAAATGGATTCGAAAGATGTGCTAATTACACCCGAAAATTCGGTGTCGTCTTTCTTGTTTCAAACGCTTTCAAAAACGCAGACCGTGCTGCAAAAACATTGAAAACAGAAATATTCCTTTCGTCCTCAAACGGTAAAATGAAACATTACCAAAAGCAAGAATTATATGCAAACGGTTTCTTACCTAAAATTAGAGTGAATGAATCGAAAGTTTTGCAATATTAGCATAAATTCATATGCTGCGGAGGGTATGTCACGTGTTTAAACTTGTTCAAGTCGCGCGCTGCAGTCAGTCCAAAGGGATATAAAGTGGTAGTCGTTGCTGTGAATAGCTTTGCATGACGTCGTTTTGTTTGTGGTTTGCATGCCTAAAAGATGAACAGCCATAACCGACTAATTAGGGAACTTTTGCTTTACGAGTTTGAACTAGGCCATAACCCTGCTCAGGCAACACGAAACATTTGTCCTACGAAAGGGGAATGTTCCGTGGACCATAGCACCCCAACAAGATGGGTCAAGAAACTTCGCTCAAGTGGTACAAATCTGAATGATCTGCCAAAGTCACGTAGGCTGCAAACTGTGGATTCGGAGGACGTGCGCCAGGCCGTAGAGTCAAATCCGACCACTAGCAGTCGGAGATTATCAGGCGAGCTGGGCATCTCACAGAACACCGTGGTTCGTCACCTTCAGGACCTTGACAAGGTCTGCAGGAGCTGCCGCATTGTTCCTCGCGAATTGACACCAGCTGAAGCAAACCGCGAAGTGGAAGTGTGCACGAAACTCCTAGAAAACCAGCTCGATGTACATTTTAACAAGATAATTGTTACGTGCGATGAAAATTGGGTCTATTTCTATAATCCTAACACACAGCGGCATTGGCTAAGCCCGGGCTAGCTTCCCGAACTTGTTGACAAACGTGGGCGCTTCGAACACGTGGTGATGTTCTGCGTCTGGTGGAATTTCGCGGGGATAATCCATTACGAATTTGTTCCAGATGGTCGAACCATTAACACCAAGCGCTACTGTGAACAGCTAGAGTGGATGTATGCCGTTTTGGAAGATAAGTGCCCGTCACTGATGAACAGAAAGCGCGCTCCCCTACAGTAAGACAACGCTCGGCCTCATACCGCGCGAACGACCCGGGAAAAACTCTAGGAAGATGAGGGATGCCACACCCAGTCCGGACCTTGCTCCGTCGGATTGTACTTGTTCCGGTCCATGGCCCACTTCCTTTGCCGGCGGCAGTTCAACATCTAGGATAAGGTGGCAGCTAAGATGGAAGGAGTTCTTAGCCTCGAAGGTCAAGAACTGGTACCACCGCAGAACGGAGAACTGGAAAACTGATGGCTTAAGACGGTGCAACACGATGGCCTATGTATACTTTGAATGCTAGTCAGCTTTCGTCGTAAAGGTACGTATGAAGATAAAACGTGATCCACATATTGCAAAACTTGCGACTCACTCTCTGTATCTCCGATGCAAAAATGACTTTTCAAATGGGACTTTTCGAAGCAGAAATATCTAGGTAATCGTAATTTACCTTTACGCCCCATAGCGGGAAAACTATACATTATTTGAAAAAGAATCTCTACCCGAATAATCTACTTTGTAAATAAAATCGGAGGAAAAAACTATTTTTTCCATTCGGATATTTAAAAACGATGATATGGAATAAAATGCATTTTGAATTTAATAGCATCCACATTTACTACCTCTAGCCGTGAAGTTATGCAACGGAAAAGGATCGGACCACAAGGATCATCGTTTTCACGTTTTGGACTTTAATATTTCAAATCGGGTCAATAGTTTCACAGGTATCGTGTCCGCAAACAGACGGGCTTATAAGTAAAGATACTTATAAGCACATACTTTTTCTTATAAAACACGTGCTAAAAACGTCATTCCAGTCGTTTATTTTGTATTTGGTATATTCTCGAGATATTGTGGCACTGTATTAATTATCGGTTACTTAACATTCCAACCTGTTGCTTAACAGGAAATACTCAAGCAAATCAGATGTTAAAATTATTTCAGAAGTGATCGTTCTTCATAGCGATAACTTATACTGCCGTTAATCATGACGCAGCAACTTGCTGCGTAATGATTAATGAAAGCATTTCGATGGATTTATGTGAAATGTTTCGGGTTCATTACAGATTGTTGTTGTGTATTTGAGCCATCCAGAGGAAATAGTGAAATAATTCGTAAACAATGAAGAAAAAATATCCGTTCACTACTTTCGTTGTAACAAAGTGAATGCATATTTGGTTTTTCTACACTAGGTGAAAGCCCGTTAATAATGACGAGAAATAAGGTATATAAGATATGTCGAATAATTTTTTAAATCGTTATCTGACATATTTTCGGTCCTATTATTATCAGTACGTGTTTAACTTACCTCCTCCTTTTTTTTTTTTTTTTTTTTTGATTGGGTGTTTAACGACCACCGCGAGCAACTCAAATGGCTATAAGCAGTCGACCGTCCCTAATCTAGGGCCACTGGTTCCAGGGAAGGGAGAGAACTAGTGCCATAATAATATTTTAACGATGAAATGTGTAATATATTTCTTTCTTCTGTTTCTTATTCCGATTGTTTTTTCATTTTTTACTTTTATAGTATGACGTGTAATGCTCATCAACTCACTTTTATGTATTTTTTCTTCAATTCCATAGGTTCTCTAGGTTGGGCGATCGCAAAAGGGCCCGTTGAAATTTTAGCCGGAATTTTGTACGGTGTGTTACTTGGACTCTTGTCGTGGTACATACCAAATCCTCTCGAAGTAAGTTCAATGCTGAGTTCGTGTCATCATTTCCAGTCGTTCTGAAATATACCGCATTTTTCGAAATATAAGACGCGGTTATTGTTTTTTCTTCCAAAAAAAATGTACTGCCCGTCCCTAATTTAGGGTCACTGGTTCCAGGGAAGGGTGAGAGCCAGGGTCGTAAGACAAACACAACATCCATGCCTCACCGGGATTCGAACCCGGACCCCGTTCAGACGAATGATCAGAGGCCATCGCTTAGACCAATGCGCCACCGGGGCGGCATTTTGTGCATTGTTTGCAGCTAGCATGCAAGACCTTATACTGCATCGAGTAAATGAAGAAAGTGAAAGAATGGGCCTTAAAATAAATACCAACGAAACTAAACCGATGATTCTCATCAGGGATCTCATTAGAATAAAATAGCAACGTTTCTCATAATAAAATTTTTATTATACATCGACTATAGTTCCGCAGAGCGTCTGGATCGGCATCATTAGGACGAATGAAGCGTAAACATTTAAATCATTGTGGCATCATCAGAGTTCTGACGTCACGGATTTTGATGAGTTGTTTGCATGTGCTTGAAAGAAATGGAGTCGACGTCATGTCGTTGACAAGTCGTGAAGAGTTCCAGTATATCTGGAAAGCTTCTAATATAGTAAGTTTGATAGTCGAATCAGGTTTATCTATTAGTTTCTTCGAATCAGGTTTATAAATAAGTTTTCTCGACTGAAAAACGTACAAATACGCCCATGTACACAAACGACTCTCATGTCTCTTCTGCAGAACCCAGGTTTCACTGCTAATAAAAAAGGAAACAAAGAACCGCATCTCACGGGACAAAACATCACAACAAGCACTCGGGACATCCACCAGAAAACTGAGGGCGCATTATTGCTACTGCAAACTCTTCTGTTTGCGCAGAACTTTCGTAGACAAACGCAAAAATCTTACTCATTCGCAGTAACATGAATACTGTGGGGTCGTAACTTCGAAGTAATTTTTGGAAACATCCATTCGGGAAATGTTCACTGGAACGTACTTTTATTTGCAGTTTACGACGAAAGATTCTGCATATCCGATAGTTTCGTTTTCTTTCTGTTCGTTAAAGGATATGCAGCAGTTAGTCTGTTCGATTCTTTCAGAATACTTTACATTTAGAACGCTTCTTGAAAGCTTTAGATTAAAAAAAATCCTGTTCCCAGGAAGCCACAGAAAGCCGATAGACTTCGACAAAGGCCATCTTACTTTGACACATCAGGTAGATGGGGAGAATGATTTCGGCAAAAGCCATCTTACACGGACACATCAGTTAGACGGTGAGGGTGACTTCAACAAAGGCCGTCTTACACGGACACGTCAGTTAGACGGCGAGGGTGACTTCAAGAAAGGCCATCTTACTTTGACGCATCAGTTAGACAGGGAGGATGACTTCAGCAAAGACCATCTTACTTTGATACATCAGTTAGACGGGGAAGATGATTTTGGCAAAAGGCCATCTTACACGGACACATCAGTTAGACGGCGAGGGTGACTTCAACAAAGGCCATCTTACTTTGACACGTCAGTTAGACGGGGAAGATGATTTTGGCAAAGGCCATCTTACACGGACACATCAGTTAGACGGCGAGGGTGACTTCAACAAAGGCCATCTTACTTTGACACATCAGTTAGACGGAGAAGATAATTTCGGCAAAGGCCATCTTACTTTGACACATCAGTTAGACGGGGAGGATGATTTTGGCAAAGGCCATCTTACATGGACATATCAGTTAGACGGGAGGATGACTTCGACAAAGGCCATCTTACTTTGACACATCAGTTAGACGGGATGATAACTTAGGAAAAGGCCATCATACTTTGACTCATCAGTTAGACGGCGAGGATGACTTCGACAAAGGTCATCTTATTTTGACACATCAGTTAGACGGGGAAGATGATTTTGGCAAAGGCCATCTTACACGGACACATCAGTTAGACGGCGAGGGTGACTTCAACAAAGGCCATCTTACTTTGACACGTCAGTTAGACGGGGAAGATGATTTCGGCAAAGGCCATCTTACTTTGACACATCTTTTAGACGGCGAGGATGACTTCAGCAAAGGCCATCTTACTTTGACACATCAGTTAGACGGGGAGGATGATTTTGGCAAAGGCCATCTTACATGGACATATCAGTTAGACGGGAGGATGACTTCGACAAAGGCCATCTTACTTTGACACATCAGTTAGACGGGATGATGACTTAGGAAAAGGCCATCATACTTTGACTCATCAGTTAGACGGCGAGGATGACTTCGACAAAGGTCATCTTATTTTGACACATCAGTTAGACGGGGAGAATTATTTCGGAAAAGGCCATTTTAATTTGACACATCAGTTACACGGCTAGGATGACCATCCAAACCCATAACGAAGGCTATTGGCTGTGTGATGGTGTGACATAGCAGACAAATCCTGCAGAGCATGTACGTCATTGGCCGACGAACTGCGTGGCGTTCCTCTACGTTTTTTTTTCTTTTTTCTTCGATGATATCAGGCAATGCTACAGTAATTTTGTAAATCGCAATGTTCAATGATTCATCAGCTGCTGCTTATACGCATGAAATTTAATTGTTTTGTTAAAAAAATTGTAAAATGTCATTTTATTTTTTTTCTTAACTTACTCTTAGAACATCAGGGTGACTATGATCTTCCCAAAACAATACTGTACTTTGATGCTTATATTGATTTATAAATTTACACGTACCGTTTCTGATTAATGTTCGCTTTTGTTTACATGTGTTGATTACTGAGTGTCTCTTTCGCGTACGATTTTTTCTACTTTTTTCTGTTTTTATTTTATTTAAGTGACAATTATCTTCTTTTTTTTTACTGTCATTTTATTGGAAGCAACGCTTTGAGATTGGAAACAAGGAAGAATCTCTTTTTGAGATTCTCTGAAAGCATTCCAACCTTGGCACCAGGAAATACGTCATGTTGAAATAAATGCGCAGCACGAAAGAATCTGCCATCTGCCAGAAAAAAAAACAGCATTGCAGATTAAATTTCCCTTTGAATATTATGAAATGCTAGCAACAATGAAATGTAAAGGCAAAAAATTGTTGGAAGAGATATTTTCATTTACAGGGGTTTATCAAAATAATGGGAACACTGTTTGTGAAGAACTTTTTATTAATAAGCTGTAGGCTCCTTTCAGGCTTTCGGAACAGAAGCTATTCGACTTGGAATACATTTACACAAGTCATGCACATAAGATAACGGAACTTGGGATTATTCTTCCTGTAAAATATGTTCCAACTGTGTCAATGATGTTGGATGTGGAAAATGTTATCTGACCTTTCGCTCCAAATATTCCAACAAATGTTCAATAATAATGCGATCTGGAGATTGAGGTGGCCAGGGTAGCTGCTGTACCTCACCCTTACGCTCTAAAAGCCACAACTTGACATGTTTTGCCCAATACACGGATGCATTAGCTGCTTGAAACCAGAAGCGGTCATTAGGGAACAATGCCTGCGACATTGGGTGCAAGTGGTCCCCAAGAACGGATTTGTACGTTGCAGATATGACACCACCTATTAGAATAATTAATGGTCCTAATAAAGGCCATGATATGGCACCCCAGAGCATCAAGGATCCACCTCTACGCCTTCACAGGCAGAACCAAATAGTCGAGGTGTTACGCTTCTGCATGTTTTCGTCCGACGTACACTCTACTAGTGGTGGTCAGACCATATGACATGTTGCCAGCCTTTAGCACCCCAGTTTTTATGTGCTTTTCCCCACTTTACACGTTTTGTTGCATTGATGTTGGTGAATACACTGAAATGCCAAAAGTCATGGGATACGCACGTAGTATATAGTGTAGGACCTCCTCTAGCCTGGCAAAGTGTAGCAACTCGACGTGGCATCGATTCCACAAGTGGAAGGAAGATGTCTGGAGACATGTTGAGTCATGCCGTCTGAATAACTCACCAAGAATTCCCTGGTTTTTGTAGATGCAGGATCTTGGGTGCGAATGAACCTTTCCACTATGTCCCATAAGTTCTCCATTGGGTTCATGTCGGGCCAACGTGGTGGCCAGACCATCCGTCGGAATTGTCCAGAATGCTCCTCGAACCAATTTTGAACAACTTGGGCTCGATGACATGGTGCATTGTCCGCCTGAAAATCCCATCGTTGTTGAGGATGAGGTCGCCCCGGTGGCGCAGTGGTCTAAGCGATGGCCTCTGATCATTCGTCCGAAAGGGGTCCGGCTTCGAATCCCGGTGAGGCATGGATGTTGTGTTTGTCTTACGGCACTGGCTCTCTCCCTTTCCTGGAACCAGTGACCCTAAATTAGGGACGGGCGACTGCTTATAGCCCATTGAGTTGCTCACGGTGGTCGTTAAACCTAAAAAAAAAAAAAAATAAAAAAGTCCATGAACGGCTGCAAATGGTCACCCAGCAGAGCAACAAAGCGATTATCTGTTAATGACGTGTTTACGAGGACAAGAGTACCCAAGTCGTACCACGTAAAGACACGCCACGCACATGTATAGAACCACCACCACCATCTTGCACAGTGCATTCTTGGAAGCTTGGGTTCATGGTCTGCGCCACACCCGAACCATAACATCAGCTCGTAACAACTGGTCCGTGACTCATCGGACCACGCTACATGTTGCCAGTCTCCCAGGGTCCAATTACTGTGTTCACAAGCCCAGGTGAGGCTCTGTGTCCTATGTCTAGGTGTTAACAAAGGCACTCTGGTGGTTCTTCTGCTCTTATACCATAAGGACGCGAAATTACGCTGCACTGACCTGATAGATGTCTCTGGTACCTCCTGCATTGAATATGGATGTTATTTGAACCAGTGTCGCTTGTCTGTTAGCATGGACAATCCTGGTCAGATGCCGCTGGTCACGGTCATTCAGAACCCGTGGTCGGCCACTGCGCTGTTAACGGTGGGTGGTAATGCCTTCCATAAGTTATTCTCGGTACACACGTGACACCGTGGAGTGAGGAATGTTGAATGTTCGCCCAACTTCGGAAATTGAATGTCCCATCTGTCTGGCTCCCACTAACATGCCCCGTTCAAACTCCGATAATTCGCGTTGGCTTGCCATAATCCTACAGGCGGTTGTTCATCCTGACTCACGAGATTACACCTCGCAACTGATAAAAAACGTGGCGTGCATGGAAATCTTTGTACAGCGTCAGTTAGAAGTTTGCATACTGTCATCCCATGACTTTTGGCACTCCAGTGTAGACATTTCTGGACAGCAACAAGGCCATAAATACCGGCATGATGGTGCTCCCGGCGAACTGTTATGACGGAAACGCGATGTCTTTGCAAATGGAAGAGTGCCGGCCGACCACGTGTTTCAGAGGAAAACATTGACATAATTCGTCAGAGTTTGGAACGCAGTCTATGGAAGTCAACTTACCACGCCAGCTAGGAGCTGCAAATGCGCCAAACAAATGTTTGGCATGTTCTTAAACGAAAGCTGCAAGTGAAACTTTACAGAGTCCAAATTTTGCACACACTGAAGACCAGTGGCGTAGGAACGGGGAGGGGGTACAGCAACGTACCCCCAAATTTTGGAGAGGGGTACATTAATATCTACTGTAACCCCCCCCTCGGATATGAGCAAACACAAACCAATCATTCATAAAGAGTGAACTGTAAAATTTTAATGCTACTTATTTTTCTTTATTCTCTTTTTTTTTTCAAAGAAATATCACGGGTCATCTGGTTTTTTTTATATCCGAAGCTTGTAGTGGGAGGGTTTTCATCCACCAAAAACTGGCCAACCATCTGGGAAACTCCAGCAAATTAGTTCTGCAGGGAAACGACGAGTGCGAGGTTTTTGTTAATAACTTCAAACAGCATATGGTAGGGCTAGGGCTTGATAACATACTTGTGATCAGTGTTTCTTTTCTCTGAAAATTCCATGCATCTTGATCAGGTCGTCCTTTCTGCACTTTTAAAAAAAAAAATTAATGCCCAAGTGGACATTTCAGCGCCCGCAGCCCCGGCATTAAAATTGTTTTCTGTCTTAAGATCTGTAGCAATACAACAAGTGCGCATTACGGATTTCACATACCACTCATAGAACTCCAATTCGCCGCCCCGGTGGCGCAGTGGTCTAAGCGATGGCCTCTGATCATTCGTCCGAAAGGGGTCCGGGTTCGCATCCCGGTGAGGCATGGATGTTGTGTTTGTCTTACGGCGCTGGCTCTCTCCCTTCCCTGGAGCCAGTGACCCTAAATTAGGGACGGGCGACTGCTTATAGCCCATTGAGTTGCTCACGGTGGCCGTTAAACTTCGAATAAAGAAAAAAAAAAAAACTCCAATTCCTCGATATCTCCACCATCATTTAGCTTTGCACCAGACCAATGTGCTTTTTACATCAATTGTCAGCCTGTGTATCGTTCAAAGTTTTTAATATAGACTTCATAATGCTTCAATGGTACTATCATCGCGGGTAGAGCAGTTTTTATCTGACTGCGGTTTTATTTTATTAACGTAAACAAAAATTATAAGAAATTTAATTCGTTCAAGAGTAAAGAGTTAAATAACATTTCTTAGAAATCCCTCTTTTCCAATATGCTGACAGAAATTCATCCTAATGACGACTTGTCCCTGCTCAATATTTTAATGGAAAAAAAGTACAAAAATTAACAAGAGAGAACACAAAAAAAAAACTTCCATTCATTTTCTGATAAGAAATTAATAATGTGAACTTTTTGTCAGCAATAAAAATAATAATGGCAATAATTAATATTAATATGTTGATAACAATGTTCATTCGGATGAATTCCTGATCAGTATACGTATTTTATAGAAACTCTAATATACTACCCCCCCAAAAAAAAAAATTCGGAGGGGGTCATCCATAGATGGCTTAATCCTTGAGATGTGAGGTTCATGAGCTTGTTACCCCCTAAATCAAAACCGTTCCTACGCCACTGCTGAAGACCGACGACAAAGTGCAGCATGCTGCCTTCGCTGAAACAATGAAGGAAGCCATGAAGGATGACACATTTGCTTCACGCCTAATTTTCAGTGATGAAGCTACCTTTTATATCAGGTAAACCTCTACAACACACGCATATGGACCACGGAAAAACCTGTTGCTGTGATTGAACATGAGCTTGACTCACCGAAAGACAATGTGTTCTGCGCCATTTCCAGTCTGAAGGTCTACGGACCTTTTTCTTCATTGAACATACAGTAACAGGTAACGTTTATCTAGATATGATTCAGCAATGGCTATTTCCACAACTGGATAACGATTTCGGGCACTACATCCTACATCAAGATGGAGCACCCCCACATTGGAATATGCACATTCGCCAATTTTTGAACGAAATTCTTCCGAACCGTTGGATTGGTCGTTGTGGACAGGACGACAGGGTTTTCTACAAGTGGTGCACCAGGTCTCCGGACCTTACCCCTTGTGACTTCTTTTTATTGGGGTAGGTCAAAGACCATGTGTATATATCTACCTTTGCCAAGAACACTGCAAGAACTAAAGATGCGTATTCAGCTTGCACTGGCATCAGTGAATACGGACATGTTTTGTAATGTCTGACGTGAAATGGATTACCGTTTAGATGTTGTCCGCGTGACCCAGGGGAGTCACATAGAACATTTGTAAGATATGGAAACAATATTCTAAACTTCCTTCTTTATTGCGCAGCAATGGGACTTCTGTATCTATGTTCATAAACCAGGTATTGTCATTTGTAATCGGGACAATCATTTTGAATTACCCTGTACTTTGTGTATCAACACACTGTAAAAAATAAGTGTGAATTCACGGAAAATTTCTGAAAAAAGCGTGCAACAAAGTTGTTGGTAAGTTTCCATCTTTTAATGAAATTTCAGTTTTGAAAAGTTCTCGTTTCTTCTACCTTCCGTATTTTCACAGATTTTTCATAGTCAGGAATTTCGTTTATTTCAGAAAAGTCCGTTTCAACTTTTTCCGTATGCATACAGAAATTTCGCAAAATCGATTACGTTTAATATTTCAGCCATTACGCCAGAGAACTCCTTCGCACTGGTGATTGGGATCGAACTGAGGTCGTTCGGGTTGCAAACCGCGCGTCTTAACCACTGAGCCAGGATGTCTTCGGAATCGCATTCACGTTCATGATAAATCTAATTGTGCAATAATGATTTTTTTTCATTAATACGAGTGATTCAGTTCTTTTTTTTATTAATGCGATAGATTTAATCTTTTTTTTTTTCTGTTGGAGCTTATTATTTTGTTAGTACGTTTGCAATGATTTTATTTTTTCGGACTTATCACAAATTAAGCATTTTTTTCATCGTGATTTTTCGAAGCAACAGAATGCTTTGGAACTTCAGATCTCTTTTTTAACTAACAATAACTTTCGAATATCTTTAAGAAAAGGTGAAATGTACTGTTTTATAGTATTATTTCACAGCACTGCTAAATATAAAATTTACTCATGATAGCTATAACAGCTTTTGTCATAAGTACTCCACAGTTTGATACATAGACATCGTACGAATCACCTGTAGAATAATTTAAGTACCCATTTCTTACAGTAACATAACATATACAGAAGGTAAGTCGAAAGTTTTTCAATATTTAGAATAATGCAATATGACTTTTTTTTAGATTGTGCAATAATGACTTTTTTTCATTAATGCGAGTGATTTAGTTCTTTTTTTATTAATGCGATAGATTTAATCCTTTTTTTTTTGTTGGAGCTTATTATTTTTTTAGTACGTTTGCAATGATTTTATTTTTTCAGACTTATCACAAATTAAGCATTTTTTTCATCGTTATTTTTCGAAGCAACAGAATGCTTTGGAACTTCAGATCTCTTTTTTAACTGACAATAACTTTCGAATATCTTTAAGAAAAGGTGAAATGTACTGTTTTATAGTATTATTTCACAGCACTGCTAAATATAAAATTTACTCATGATAGCTATAACAGCTTTTGTCATAAGTACTCCACAGTTTGATACATAGACATCGTACGAATCGCTTGTACAATAATTTAAGTACCCATTTCTTATGGTAACATAACATATACAGAAGGTAAGTCGAAAGTTTTGCAGTATTTGCATCAACGCATGTGCTGCGGCGGATATGTCACGTGCTCAAACTAGTTCAAGGATCGCACTGCAGTCAGTCGAAAGGGATATAAAGTGGTAGTCGTTGCTGTAAACAGCATTGCATGTCGTCGTTCTGTCTTTTGTTTGGAAGCCTAAAAGATCAACAGCTACAACCGACTAATTAGGAAACTTTTGCTTTACGAGTTTGAACTCGGCGATAACGCTGCTCAAGAAACACGAAACATCTGTCATACGAAAGGGAAAGGTTCTGTGGACAGGAGCACCGCAACCAGATGGTTCAAGAAATTTCGGTCAGGTGACAGAATCCTTGACGATCAGCCAAGGTCAAGTAGGCCGTGAACCGAGGATTCGGTTGCACTGTGCCAGACCATAGAGGCAAATCCAACAACCAGCACTCGGAGATTATCAGGCGAGCTGAGCATTTCACAGACCACCGTGGTTCGTCACCATCAGGACCTCGGCATGATCTACAGGAGCTGCCGCATTGTCTCTCACAAACTGACGCAAGCTGAAGCCAACCGCCGAGTCGTAGTGTGCACAAAACTCCTAAAAAACCCGCGCAATCTAGGTTTCATCAAGAGAATTGTTACGTGCGATGAAACGTGGGTCTATTACCATAATCCAAACACACAGGTGCAGTGTTTGAGCCCGAGCTAGTTTCCTGAACCTATTGCTAAACGTGGGCGCTTCGAGCACAAGGTGATGCTCTGTGTCTGGTGGAATTTCGAGGGGATAATCCATTACGAATTTGTTCCATATGGTTGTACCATCAACGCCAAGCTCTACTCTGAACAGCTGGAAGGGATGTATACCGTTTTGGAGGAGACGTACCCGGTGTTGAGGAACAGAAAGTGTGCTCTCCTACAGCAGGACAACGCTTGGCCTCATACCGTACGAACGACCCGAGCAAAATTCCAGGAACTTGAAGTCATCGAACTGATGCCCCACCCATCATATAGTCCGGACCTTACCCCGTAGGATTATTACTTGTTCTGGTCCATGGCCTGCTTCCTTCACGGGCGTCACTACAACAACCAGGAGGAGGTGGCAGCTGGGGTAAAGGAGTTCTTTGCCTCGAAGGACAAGAACTGGTACTGCTGCAGAATCAAAGAACTGGCAGACAGATGGCCAATGACAGTGCAGCACGATGGCCTATACTTCGAATGCTAGTCATCTTCCGTCGCAAGGGTACGTATGAAAACAAAACTTTCGACTCAACCTCTGTAACAATGGCGCCCAAAATGGGGAAGAGGAGAAGAAATATCCTGTGCCACAATGACCGAAATTCATGCTATATGCTGTCCGTGGTCTCCGATCTCGCTACAGAATATCAATGGCCCAGTGCTGGCCCAGCAAGACTGCTTTTGCTGGGTATGGTTTGTGAAAATTGTAACACCATGAAGGAATGATGGTAATCACGTGAATCTTACAGGATATGCACAACAAGGTAAGACACGCAAATGATTTGAAGTGCGGAGTCATTCTGTATGTCTGGGAGCGCCCTCTGAACAGTCGAGTGACGGGTACAAAGAGAGGACTGTTTAAGATACACACGGGTAGTGCATCGCGGACAGCGAGTTCTAAAAGGGTTTTCCGGATTCAACAATTCCTCGGCGACGACGAAGGGCGCACTATCACCGTACAACAGAGTTTGAACCGGGACGAATGATTGGTCTGCAAAAAGATGTATTTCGTACCGCTACATTGCGGCTCGGATGGGACATAACGCCATGACAGGTACACGCGTGTGACGGCAGTAGACCGAGGAGGACCAGGTGCATCGACAATTCGGCAGTGGACTGAGAAACGTTACGACACCGCAGGATGGCGGATACCTCGTCCACATGGAACTAACAAATCGTTCCGCATCTTTGCAAGTGTTAGCATAACAGTGGAGCACTAACAGATGTGGCATTGTCTGCCTCCACACTTCTTTGCCGTCTTCTGCACGGTGGACTGGTTACACTCATCCCTTTGCGGCGGATTTTCCTTTTCCTGAGCCATCGACGCCTCAGGCTGAAATGGGGTTCTCAATGCAGACAATGGCGTACTGATTGGAAACATGTCGTGTTTTCGGAAGAGTCCTGATTTAACTTGGACTACCATGATGGCCGCATACGCATTAGACGGTATTGTCGTGAACGCCTTCTTCCAGCATGCTTTGTCGAGCGTCATACGGGCCGAATGCCAAGTGTAATGGTGTAGGGCGCCATTGGGTATCATTCGCGATCTCGGCTGCTACGACTTGAGGGCAATCTCAACAGCGACTTCTACATCAGGGATGTTGTACAGGAAGAAGTCATGCCCTTCTTTCAGAGCACTCCTGGTGCTATATTCCAGCAGGACAATGCCCGACCGCATGTTGTCAGGAATGTTCAAGCCCTCTTCGCAGCACACCATGTATCGCTTCTTCCCTGGCCTGCACGTTCGCCAGACATGTCGCATATTGAAAATTTCTGGGATATGGTCACTCGGCAACTGGCCCATCGCAGTCGTCCAGTGGTCAGTACCAACGATCTGTGGACTCGCATACATGCCGCCTGGCAAGCAATTACCCAGGACACCGTCCAACGTCTTTTCGATTCAATGCTACGCCGTCTAGAAGCTCTTATTGCAACTCGCGGAGGATTCACAAGATACTGATATGTGTGGAATTTTTCGTTCGAATCACATGGTTCCTTCTTTTCACAAACAGTAGTGTACATTAGAGGCTGTTTAAACACAAAACAAGATACCGTGGAGTTCATCATAGTACATTTTTCTTCATGAAAAATTTGCAGTCCTTGGGATTTGCTCACCTTGTCTGTAAATACATACTTCTCAGATTGTATTACAATAAATAGTTGTCGGCTCGAACGAACTGAAAAAAAAATGTTTGGCTAATTACAAATGGTATTTCTTTAAGTGGAAACGCATTGAAGTGTAATCATGTAGTATAATCTCATTCCTTTTAATTTCCATTTTCCTGTAGAAAAGCAAATCTGTGTTTCGAGTGATCATCTTGGCTTTCGGAGGCATGTTCATCATGTTCGGTAGTAATGCCTTAGACTTCGGAGCAGCTGGAGCTTTAGGATGCATATGTCTTCCCTTCGTATCAGCTATTAAGTGGAAAAAGCAAGACTGGGATGAAGAAGATGTAAGTTAAAGAGTTTAATCAATATCTCACAGTATCTCATACGGTATATTAATCAGCATATAAAATTTGGTTGGGGAATTTTATTTCTTTTAACATAATATATGTATATACACAGTCGAGTCACATTATTGTGACCACCTCCTACATTTGACGTCAACAGCGCGTAGCCAATGAAAGAAAACACATGTCGTGAGCTGGTGGCTTGGAGGGTATAAAAGGTGTGCTGAAGGCATCCTAACAGCATGGACGCGGGTAGCCTTCTGGGCAACGTTCGTGACTGTCACGGAAAGGACCTCAGGTTCGATCCCAGGCAGGTACGAACGCTCGATCCACTAAATATTCGCCGTACGTCGGATGGGCACGTTAAACCGTCGTACCCCGGGTACTAGCTCCCCGGTAATAAATAATTGCGTCTTCCTTCCCCTTTCTACTTCGGTTCCATGCCACTTTCCTATCGGGCACTCTAGCCCAAATCTCCTAGCTTCCTATTTCTAAGGGTTGTTTAAGACCTGGGGTCAGAAACTCCCTTCCTAAAATCCTCTACATATGATCACCATCATCTTAACAGCATATCACTCGTTGCTGTCATAGATTAAAGCAGCGATTTATCAGATTTGCAAAAGGGATGATAATCGGCTTTCGGGCCAATTGTGGCAGTATGTGAACTGTTTGAGAGCTGCTGTTGTTAAAGTGTATCGTGATCGGAGAAATGGCACCATTGCGAATAAACGACTGGCAACTGCGGAGTACCACGTGCCATTGATGTGAGAGGTGAACATCGGCTGCGAAGGTGCATGAGGACCGATCGACAAACTACAATGGAGCAACTCACTGGCCGAATGAACCAGGGGACTGCCTACAATGTGTCTAAAACGACAGTTCAGTGAACCGTACTACGTACGAAGGTCCGATGCAGACGGATGGTCACTGCACCTATGTTGACGAAGGTGCGTCGGCAGAATAGGCTTACACTTGCACGGTAGTATCGGAATCGGACCTCCGCTGATTGACAAAGGATTGCTTTCTCCGATGATTCACGTTTTCTGCTTCATCGAACGGATGGACGTTGGCGTATAATCCGAGAAACATCGGAGAACAAACACTCTTCAACCATTGCTGGAAGAACACAGCTGTTGGAAGCAGATTTATGGTCTGGGGAATGTTCTTGTGGCATTCCCTGGGTCCACCCAAGCCTGTGGAAGGCACTTTGGACCGAATTCTTTATGAATCCATCTTTACAGACCACGTGCACTCATACATACTGATTGTCTTCCCTGGGGCGGATGGAATCTTCCAGCTCGACAATGCGACGTGTCACACAGCTAGAAATGTCCGAGAGTGGTTGGAAGAACACGATGAAGACTTCAAAATACTTTCCTGGCCCCCTAATTCCCTAGACTTAAACCCAATTGAGCATTTGTGGGACCTCCTCGATCGTGTTGTTCACTCTATGGATAATACACCACGCACCCTTCAGCAACTGTCAGATGCACTGCAGTCAGCATGGCTCTACATGCCTTTGAACACCTTCCAGCACCTTATTGAATTACTCCCAGCCCGTCTAGCTGATGTCCGCGCTGCACACGGCGGTTATTCTGGATATTAGATGATGGTTACAATAATGTGACTATATATATATATATATATATATATTTAATATATATCATCATAATCGTTGTCAACTATTATCAATCCACTGCTGGATGAAGGTCTCCCCAAGTTTCTTTCATAACGGTCTGTCTTGAGCCAATTTCTTCCATGTCACTCCGGTATATTTTCGTATTTCGTCCATCCATCTCCCACGTGGTCTTCTTCTAGGTCTTTTCCTGTTCCTTGGAATCCAGGCTAAAATTTCAAATGTCCAGTGGTCCGTTCTTCTGGCAATATGTCCAGCCCATTGCCATTTCAGGGATTTTACTCTGATCATGATATCTTCCACTCTTGTCATTTTCTTGGTGCACCAGTTCTTCTTATCTTTCCTGTTTACACCAAGCATGTATCTCTGCACGCTTCTTTTAGTTATCTGCAGAATTTACACTTTGCTTTGTTACATGATTGCATATCGCTTTCGCCATTTTTGGCAGTTAAAATATTAAATCTAGAATTCTCTCTAATTACGCAACAGAAACACACTCTGAATTAAATGAAAAGGTTTACAGTGATTTTTGACGTTCTGACACGAACATTTCATGTCCCAAATGTTCTTGTTCTCCGTCCTTGCATTTCACGGTTCAAGTATTTACAGTTATTTCATTGTGCGTTTGGGTGTGGGGGTGTGGGGGTGTGTTTAATAATTTTGATATTTTGAGAATGTGCAATAATTTTGATTTCTGATTCCGGTTTTCTTTTTTTTTTTTTCGCTTTCCAACCATAGGTTGAAGAAGCGTATATGCTCCGGCTTTGTCCGTCTGTCCGTCCGTCCATCAGCACGATAACTCGCTTAAAAATGGTTCGATTTCGATGAAATTTTAGTATGGTAGGAGACCACCTGGGAATGAACCCTGTTGAAAATGGGCGAAATGGGGTCAAAGGTCAGGTCATAGGAGCGAGATTTATTGTACAGCCATTATCCTCATAACTTGAGTAATGATTTCTGGTATGTTGGCAAGCGTATCATAATCAATGCATTGTATGATTTTACTAACTTGTTTTGTCTTATTTTTCTCTAGAATCCCGTTGGCAATGCTCTGGCATTTGTCTGGAGGATAATTGAACCATTCCTTTTTGGGCTTATTGGATCCGAAATTCGATTAGATGAAATGCAATTGAGCACCATAGGTAATGTATTTTTTCATTGCTCTCTGTCCTTCTCTCTTACTCATCAAACACGAACGTCAATCAAAAACATTTTTCCAATATTTTTCTCTATTTGGCGAAACATTTTGAAATTATTACTTCAGAATATATAAGTACTTGATGAATCTTAAGGGCAATAATAAATTTTCCCATTTTGTATCAACACTATAATTGCATTTGCGATAATCCAAACATGACGTCTTATTTGTTTTTATGTCCACGCTAGAGAAACATCAAAGTAGAATTCGGCATGGCCCGGGTTAAACTCCTTTTAGTTTAGAGAACAAAGCAACGGGCTGGGCTTTATTCCAGCCACTTACAACCAGGCCAAGTCGACCCATTCTTTTTATGGCATTGGTAAAGAAAGAAAAAAATCGTGTTTCCTGATTTTCTGGTCTGTTTAACTATTGCTGGCTTTACTTACTCCCATGGCATAGCCCAGGGCGTAAGAAAAATAGCCCAGAGCGGAAGAAATAAGAAAAATGTCAAGTCAAATGATAACATACACTATATTGACAAAGGTCCCGTGACACCTAGAAAAGAAACACAACATAGCATTTATTGACATAGTTTAGTACGGTGTCGGTCCACCTTTGTCCTTAATGCATGCCTTCGAGACATGCTTTCGATAAGGTTTTGGAACACATCGATAGGTATGCGCTTTCATTCAGTACATAATGCTGTTTCTAACTGTTGTTTAGTAGTAGGCTTTGGTTTCAAACTTCTTATGCGGCGCTCTAATTCATCCCATATGAGCTCTATGGGATTAAGATCAGGGCTCTGTGCTGGCCAGTCCACACACAATACGGCATTACACGCCGTAACAGTCCTTGCTTTATGGCTCGGTGCATTATCCTGCTGGTACAAACAAGGCTCGGTTCCATAGCATTGCCACAGAGTTGGTAGGTCATAATTGTCCAGAATATCGAGGTAGACGTGCTGGTTAACAGGTTTGTCCACGATAACCAATGGGCCGAGACCATACCGCGAAATACACCCCCACACGATTACACTTCCAGCTCCAAACTTGGCCGTTACCCCGGCTGCCGCCATACCACACACGGCCATCAGACGGATCGTGTATCTGGATTCATCAGTCCATAGAATCCGTTTCCATTGATCTACAGTCCATGATAAATGTTCTTTACACCATGCTAAACGGCGACTAGCATTCCGAGTGGAGATGAAAGGTTTACAAGAAGCGACACGACCACTGTAACCCATGGAATGAAGTTCTCTGCGAATGGTATGTGTACATTCGGAGGTTCCAGCATTTTTACTCACCTGTACACTGAGGTCTTGTGCAGTACTTCGTCGATTAGCTGTAACGACTCTCCTGAGGCTTCGACGTTTTCTATCACTGATTTTCTTCGTCTGCCGGTACGTTTTGCTGCTTCAGGCACGCCAGGCGTACATCCAAAACAGCTGACTTGGGTATGTTTAAACGCCTCTTGGTTTCTCTTATGAGCAACCCACTAATATAACACCCAACTATCTTTTCTTTCTCAAAGTCAGTCCTCTCCCACTGCGATATTTTCATTCAACCTCACAGTGCGATATGATCGCTGTCAGCTGCAGGCTTGCTTTTATACGATTTACAGCTGTACCGCATATCTTAACAACGCAGCGGATCCGTTCATTTGCTTTTAAAAGAGTGTCCGGTGACTTTTGTCACTATAGTGTATTTTTCAACCTATATACACGCATTTATAATACGATATAACTAAAATTAATCAAATTTAACTATTAACATAATATTCCTTTAGTGCTTTTTTAAGCGACACAAAACTTGTAAGGGATTTTATGTGAATCGGCAACCCGTTCCAGAGCCGGGAGCAATGAGCATTAATATTGAAATACAGCATATTAGTATGAGTTCTTGGAATTAAAAAAGTTATCATACCCACGAATCTGATAAGTATGTGCGGGATAACTTAAATTTATTAAATTGAGATGTTTTTTTGGCATAAACATGCTCATGCATTAACAAGATCAGTCGATAACTGCATAATTTCTCAAAGATCAATAATTTATAAGGACTGAAGAGGGTTTCCACATTTCTCAGTAGATTCAACAAAAAAACATTTTTTTTTCTTTTTTTTTTTTTTTGTGAAGAAGAAATTCTATTAATGTTACATTTAGTTGTCCTACCCCAAGCAAGTAGACAATAGGGCAGGTTGGGATAAATGAAAGAATAGTAGGGTGTTAGTTTAATATTTAATGGCAATAGACTGGAAAATCTAGATAAAAGTCCTGTTCGGATCCTCAAGTCCCGCGAGATAACTTCAACATGGGCATCCCACTTTAAATTCTCCTGAAACAAAACCCCTAAGGACTTAACCCTATGTTGAAAAATCAAAAGAGTATCATTCAAAAGCACTCCCTGTAGAGACTTAAGTCGAGCTTTTCGGCCAGAAAAAGACATACATTTGGTTTTTGTGGAATTAAGAGTTAACAAATTGCAACTAAAGCAGGTCTGCTAATCTGTAAGGCGTGGTTCACCCGCATGACCTGAAAAAAATAAATGTTAGGTGTGCAACTTAATTGTTGGCTCCTAAACACAACCGATCATAGAACGTCGGCAAATGCAAATAGCTGTGTGCGATAATGCCTGATTGCAGCGCCATCCAACAGCTTTCCGGGTAACCTTAACCGCTCACAGCTGTAGTGAGAGAAAGGACGAAAGTTGACGGTGAAAGCAATCTCGTTCGAGAAGCAACATTTGAGGCACTGCCTCCTGTTCGCGTTTCAGCTAAAAAAAAATGTCGCGGAAGCCCAGCAAATGATCTCTCCTGCTTTGAGTGAGGCTGCTGTGTCCTACAGTACGGGTGAGAAGTGGGTCCAGCGGTTTAAGTAGGAAAATTTCGATCTCCGTGATGCAGAACGCCTGGGACAGCCACAGAAAGTTGACGATGAGGAACTGGAACAACTGTTGGACACGGATCCCTGTTTCACCCAGTCAGAGCTTGCTGAAGAACTCAGAGTAACACGGCAAGCCATTGCAAAGCGCCTTCACAAGCTTCGACGGATTCACAAGGAGGGCCGTTGGGCCCCCCACCAACTCACAGCTGCGAACAAGTCTAGGCGCTACGATGTTGCTGTGTCCTTGCTCTCCAGATTCAAGAAGAAGGATTTCCTCAGCAAGATTTTGACCTGTGATGAGATGTGGATCCTCTACGATAATCCTAAGCGACGCAAATCGTGGGTTTATCCAGGTCAGCCTACCACCAGTACCGCCAAACCAAATATCCATGCCAGAAAGTTGTTGCTGGGCATATGGTGGAATCAGTGCAGTGTCGTACACTATGAGTTGCTCAAATCTGGTGAAACGGTCAATGCTGAGCATTATTGTCAGCAACTCATTCGTGTGAGCGACGCAATGGAGGCAAAAAGGCCATACACCGGCAAGGGCAGAAGGTCGGTCCTGTTGTTTCAGGATAACTCGCGTCATTACAACTCGAAAACGACTTTAAACACAATCACCGACCTGGGATGGGAGATTTTGTCCCACCCTGGCGTATTCTCCAGACTTCGCCCCGTCGGATTATCACCTCTTTCGATCCCTGCAACATCACCTGAGTGTTACGCACTTCACTTCTGTCGAGGAGGTCCACACAAGTATTGATGCCTTTATCAACTCGAAATAGCCCTCTTTTTTCCGCAGTGGCATTCGGCAGCTCCCTGACCGATGGCTCAAATGTATCCAACACGACGGGGATTGTTTCCCCTATTAGGTACGTATTCGATTTGCTATAATTTGCTGTCAACGTGTCGTGCCTGTGGCCGAGAATTAAGTTGCATACCTAATACACTGCCGGATAATTGCTAAGGACGGATGACAATAGCAACGATAGCAACCATAAAATGGAAGGCAGGAAAATGTGAAAATTAGCATAAGTGCGGGATACAGTAAGACGTGTTGTGCGTATGCAAATTTTGGATTGCCGAACTTGTTCGTGACGTCATAGCGCTGATAAGAGATATAAAGGATTTGACGCGTATTGATCGTTGTTGTTCAAACGCAAAGTTGAAAGGGAAAGAATCAATTGACGAACTTGCAATTTTCAGTATGTCTTCCCGACATCACCTAGATGATTTTACGCGTGGCCGTATTATTGGCAAGATTGAAGAAGGGAGAAAAATAACAGATGTTGCCAGGGAGTTCGACGTCAGCCACATTGTTGTTTCAAGGCTTTGGAAATCATTTCAAACAAATGGAGAGTGTATCAAACGTCACGGTGGAGGTCGTGTTCGCAGTACGACACCTGCAGAAGATCGGTACATAGTGCTATCAACAAAAAGACACCGGCGCAGCACAGCTAGTGAGGTAGCAAATCAGTTTATGGCTGCTACTGGCAAGCGGATCTCCCGAAAAACTGTCGCCAGACTTTTGCATGATGGAGGACTATACGCCCGCCGTCCTGTTGTGTGCATCCCATTGTCCAGACGTCACCGTACCGCCCGTTTGCAATGGTGCCATTAACATCGCAATTGGACTGATAACGACTGGTCTGCTGTCCTCTTCTCAGATGAGAGTAGATACAGTCTATCGTCTGATTGTCGACGACAACTGATCTGGCGTGATAGTGGTACTGCATATTGTCCAGCAAACATAAAGGAAAGGGACCGATATCTGACATGTAGTGTCATGGTATGGGCTGGCATCATGATCAATGGCCGTACGTCCCTCTATGTGCTTCCAACTGGGACTATGACTGGCCAACGATACATTAATAATGTTCTGCTACCTCATGTTTGCATGTTCCGTGGTGCTGTCGGTGATAGATTCATTTTCATGGACGACAACGCAACATGTCATCGAACAGTCGCTGTCCAGGAGTGTCTTGAGAGCAAGGATATTCAACGCCTCGAATGGCCAGCACGTTCTCCAAATCGGAATCCCATTGAAAATGTGTGAGATGCTTTGGGGAGGAGTCTTGCTGGTCGCCAATGCCCTCCAACAAACAAGGTCACCCTCATCCGTGCACTGACAGAGGAATGGGATTAATTATCCCAACAGCTGCTTGATAATGTTGTGCAAAGCATGACACGACGTGTGGAATCTTGCATCGCCCTCCATGGTGGCCATATCCCGTATTGACATCTTACGCCGGAACGCCTGCGGACGGTAATTGCATTTTTTCCACGTTTACGTATTCTGCACAAAATGGCCTGTTTGTCCCTTGAACACGTTCCAAAGCCTTCTGGATTTCAGAGCACAATAAATTGTCCTTCTTGTAATGTACTGGCATTCTGATATTATTTTATTTCACTTGGCATCCAACCACGCTTACTTTTTTATGCGCTATATAGCCGTTTATGATCCGTCCTTAGCAATTGCCCAGCAGTTTAATTTCGAATATTTGATAAAAAATGGTTTTGCCACCAGAGGACGTAAGTGTTAATTTCTGCGTTTGATGTATGTGCAGTAAAATCTGAGTTCCTGAAAACTCGACTGAAAAAATTCTTTGTGGACCGATACCGCTCACATCGAAAAACCTTTTGAGAATACTTTCTTCTTAAAATAATGGATGTTTTTTCCGCGAGGGGGCGCAAACGCACATCCTATTTTTGTCGATATATCTGCTTCTAAGAGTCGGATTTCAAAAATTCTTTCTTTGTTGGAGAGCGTTCCCGTTGTGAAATGTTACTGATACAATTTCAAAAATTTCTTAGCGCACAAAGCTGCCACCAGAGGGCGTAGTTCACGTTTCCATTTACAGCAATATCTGCGGGACTAAAACCCCAATTGAAAAACTTCTTTCTTCGGTCAGATACTACTAACTATGCAAACTCTGTGTGTATTTTCTTTCCCAAAATAGTGCACAATTTTGACCCTAGGAGCGCAAATGCTTAATACGTTTTTCTCAAAATCACTGCTTTTACATGTGCGATTTAAAAAAAATTTCAACATCGGATGCTATTTACCTTGTCGAACACTTTAGGTATATATATGGGGAAATTTACTACAACAGATATGTGGAGCATTATCCTCTTTGAATAACGCAAAACATTCCCGCTAGTTCAGTAAAGGTAGAAACCTTTTTTTTTCTTGCTATCTCTGCTCCCTGGAGACATATATGAAAAGTTCTTTTTCCCTTAGCATAGCTTTTTCCATGAAGAATAATTTTCGCCTATTTTGAACTTTTCCATTATGCAAATGTTTCCCCTAGCAGACGTAGACTTATACCATGTTTCCTTCTATATTTCTCCTTTTAAATGTTTGATTTGAAATTTCTTTGTCTCTGGTGTCTTGCTTGTAGAACGAGAAACTTTTTGTTCGCCATTTGTTAGTTTTCGTAACATGTTTTATAGCCGCTGGTGGAACTAAGTAGATGTTTCTACTTCTGGATGCTTTATTAATTGTTGGAACCGGTTGATTATTTTCCAGACCGGTTCCATTGACTTTGAATAGCTTTGATAGATTTAATTGGCGTCAGAACGGATTCAAAAGAAGTGCTTAATCACATCAGAAAATTCGGTGTCATCTGTCTTGTTTTTAAATTTCTTAGAAAGGAATACCTATGATGGTGATAGTGTCATAGAGTGGGAAGACATATTTTGGGGCTGCAGTACAGATCTCTACATGCTTCAAACAGGCTCTATGAATGCTCACATTTATTGGGATGAAACCCGAAAACGCTTTGTTAAGCCTTATGCAGGAGTAATTGGCGGTAATTTTATCTACAGGAGGGTGATCACGCCGGCTCTATGAATGCTCTCCTTTATTGGTATGAGGTCCTATAACGCTTTGTTAACTTTATGGAGGAGAAATCGGCGACAGTGTTATACTACATCACGATGATTCACGAACTCACTGAGCCACAGTTGCTGACCGATATTTGGAGGACAACATCATCAACCTTATGGAGTGGACAGCTCATTCCCCTGACCTAAACCCTATTGAGTATTCATCGAATGCTTTAGGCAAATGTATTGCTGCCATTCAACTACCTCCCCAAAACCTGCAGGAGCTTCTTTGCGCCTGGAGCAATGATAGTTATTACCAGGACAGCTTCGTCGCGCTCTCATTTTGAGCATGAAACGTAGCTCTGAAGTATATGTGGCCGCCCCGGCGGCGCAGTGGTCTAAGGCGCTGGCCTCTGATCATTCGTCCGTCTAGGGTCCGGGTTCGAATCCCGGTGAGGCATGGATGTTGTGTTTGTCTTACGGCACTGGCTCTGTCCCTTCCCTGGAACCAGTGACCCTAAATTAGGGACGGGCGACTGCTTATAGCCCATTGAGTTGCTCACGGTGGTCGTTAAACCTCCAATCAAAAAAAAAAAAAAGTATATGTGTTACTATGAGGGATAACCACACTCCATCCTCATTTCGGATATTTAATTTTAGATATATATACCTTGTGACTACATACGCTTCTTTCATATATGTTCTGTTAGTTTCCTAATTTTATACATGTAACATGAAAGAACATATTAAATTACACGTTTTCTTCAAATTTCATATAAAAACTCCATATAGTTTTCGAGACATTTCCAAATTTGATATTGTTCCGTATTTTGTGCAAACACTTGTAGTACGTACGAAACATATCTTGCTTGATATTTTAATATTTTTTCCATTTTATTCATATTTTAGGTTTAGGTTTGGCCACTTTGGTCATAGCTTTGGCTCTCAGAATGGTTGCTGCATTGCTTGCAGGATTTGGAGCAGGACTAACCCTTAAAGAGCAAATTTTTGTTACTTTCGCTGGTGTGCCAAAGGCCACTGTCCAGGTATGTCTTACAGTTTTGTTTTTATTCACTTCTTTTTAACTTGCTTCTTGTCATCCTTGATATTATTTGAAAGACAATAGTTTCATAGTTCGAACTGTTAGATACAGCTCAGCAGCGTCTGCAAAGCGTCAAGCACACACAGATAGATAGATAGATAGATATTACTGTTTGTAAAGATTACACCATGAAGGACTGTTGGTATTAGCTTGAAACTTACTGGATATGTGCATGGACGCCCACAGCTTTGTTTTCAGGAGCGGGCAAACAGAAATTGTGGCAACGAAAAACGTATAAAAGCACAACCTTCAAATTTTCAGTGCTTTCGTGTTATATAACAGTTTATACCATTCTTAATACATGAATTTAAAGAAAGAATTCATAACAAGGAACTGCACACCAATTACACTTAAAATACGGTATCATTCGCTTGGGACTAAACTCTCATTATGTGGAATACATGAGATGGGGAATTACGATGAGCGTGAAACCCGAACGGAGCGGTTCTTTATTCCCTGACGAAGTAGTCGACATGCATTATCTGTGAATAAAATGTCTCGCCGGCAGCTGGGTGGGTGATTCACTCGGGCCTGAACACTTATTATGTGCAATATATGAGATGGGGATATCGATGAGGGTGAAACTCGAACGGAGAGGTCCTTTATTCCCTGACGAAGCAGTCGACATGCATTACCAATGAATGTCTCCTCTGCAGTACAGGGTGATTCACTTGGGACTGAACACTTATTATGTGGAATATATGAGATGGAGAATATACGATGAGCTTGAAACCCGAACGGAGCGGTTCTTTATTCCCTGACGAAGAAGGCGACGTGAATTACCTGTGAATAAAATGTCTCCCCGGCAGCTGGATGGCGCTGCACTAAAGCACCATCTGCCTAGTAGTGGTAGGGGAATACCGTGTCTCCGCACACAGTTTAAGCGAAGAGGTCGAATGAAGATGGTGTACTCAATGAAGAGTATTGTGCGTCAGTACTGGGTAACCGGTTCCTTCAAACAATGTCAGAAAGCATTTCTGAAGAAATTTGGTGGGCGTAAATCACCTACCAGAACCACCATTTCGAACTTGGCGAAGAAACTGATGAGAACGAGAAGCTTGGTGGATCCGCATACGGGCAAACACCCCCAGATGGTGGAGAACACAATAGAGGATATGAAGCAGCGGTTATTGGCATCCGCACGAAACTCTATTCGGCAGCTATCCCAAGAGACTGGACGATCGTATTGAACATGTCAAAGAGCAGCCAAACAGGCGAAGATTAACCCACAGGAATCTGGGTTGTCAGGTCGGCAGACCTGTGGCTATCTAGGTCTCCGACCTGACACCACCAGATTTCCTTCTCTGGGGACTTTTAAAAAGCAGGGTTTATGCCAACAAGCCAAGGTCGATTCAGAAACTGAGAGACAACATAACGCGTGAAATTGCTGTCATCTACGTCGCTACTCTACATCGCACGTTCGCCAATATCGAGCGTCGGGTGAATATGTGTCTGGACGCTGGCTGTGGGCACTTCCAACATCTTCTATCAGACATTTCTTTTTGTCATGGATCAAGGTATGTTTTACATTAATTTCATTCAAATGTGCCATTGCAATCTTGAGTTAATTAAAAAGTCAGTGTTAAAACCCGAGTGAATCACCCTATAGTATAACTGTACTAGTAATCTGAATTTATTGGCGTAGAATATAAATCAAAGTTTCTAAGCTTTCGCACATCAACCAGATGGCTTTTTCAAAGAAAGTAGACAGCAAACTGAATAATACAACGCTTCAAGAATTTGAACGCGTTGACTTGACTTCCTATAAACTATAAACCCACATCCGTCCCTAACTATAAACCATATAAACTACTATAAACTCACATCCTTCTACTGTACTATAAACCCACATCCGTACTCAACTATAAACCCTAAACTACTATAAATAAGTGTTCAGTCCCGAGTGAATCACCCTGTAGTATAACTATGCTTGTAACCCGAATTTATTGGTGTAAAATATAAATAAGGTTTCCAAGCTTTCGCACATCAACCGGATGGCTTTTTCAAGGAAACTGTAAACTGAATAATACAACTCTTCAACCATTTTGAATGCGGTGACTTGACTTCTAATAAAGTATAAACCCACATCCGTCCATAAACTATAAACCCACAATTATAAACCATATAAACTACTATAAACCCACATCCGTCCATAAACTATATAAACTACTATAAACCCACATCCGTCCATAAACTATAAACTCACAATTATAAACCATATAAACTACTATAAACCCACAATCGTCCATAAATTATAAACCCACAATTATAAACCATATAAACTACTATAAACCCACATCCTTTTACTATAAACCCACATCCGTCACCAACTATAAACCCTATAAACTACTATAAATAAGTGTTCAGTCTCGAGTGAATACCCTTAAAATTAGTGTTCAGTCCCGAGTGAATCACCCCGTAGTATAACTATACTAGTAATCCGAATTTATTGGCGTAGAATATAAATCATAGTTTCTAAGCTTTCGCACATCAACCAGATGGCGTTTTCAAGGAAAGTAGACAGCAAACTTTAAACTGAATAATACAACGCTTCAACAATTTGAACGAATTGGCTTGACTTCCTATAAACTATAAACCCACATCCGTACCCAAATATAAACCATATAAATTACTATTAACCCACATCCTTCTACTATAAACCCACATCCGTCCCCAACTATAGAACCTATAAACTACTATAAACCCATATTCTTCTACTATAAACCTACGTCCTCAACGTGATGCTCCGCAGCTCGATCTGCCCTGCTGATTACAAGTCAGCTGTCTTCCGTCCTCGAATCAAAAGAGCCTTTGCAGTCTCCTCCGATATTCTTTCTAGACAACGTGAATTAAAGAACGTTACCGAATTGGCCACTGAGGCAGGATACGCCCCGAACTTGGGACATAGCTATATTAAGAAAGCCAGAATCACTCATATTAATGTTTCGATGCCACAACTACGCTACCTGAGCTCAATTCCCTACATACCAAATTTTTCTTATCAGCTCAAGAACGCGCTCAAGAAGATGAACGTCTGTGTCGGCATCAGGTCTCCGACATCTTTATATGCCATGCTTAAGGTAAACACTGACAAGCCCCCGCTTTTCAATGAGGCAGGTGTTTATGCCACTTCTCTACAATATCTGGATGGCTCCAAGCAATACTACATTGGAATGACCAAACGTTTATTTAGAATTAGAATCAGCGAGCATAAAAGTGACATAAAGAACGGTAAAGTAACAACGGCCCTATCCAGAGAAGTCTAGTTTAATTCCGATATTCCTATGTGGGATGACGTAGAGAAATTAGCTTCCTACTCCACCCTAAAAGCTACTGTCATTCGCGAAACTTTGGAAATCATTGCCAATAGCGAATCATGCGATTACAGCGTCTCGCTGGAGTTGCCCCGAGTTGGGAACCAGTTCTTCAAATAATGAATGTCTTTCGTTTTCCTCTCATGATTCCGCGTGCTAAACGAACATGACGCCTCGGGTCTTTGAATGAATAATTACTTCGCATCTGTTCGTTTTTTGTCAAGTCAAGTCACCACTTTCAAATTGTTGGAGCGATCTATTATTCAGTTTGCTTTCCTGGAAAAAAACATCTGGTTGAAGTTCTAAAGCTTGGAAATTTGATTTACACAGTCGAGTCATATTATTGTGACCACTTCCTACTTTTGAAGTCAACAGTGCGTAGCCAATGAAAGAAGGCACGTGTCGTGAACTGGCTTGGAGGGCATATACGGTGTGCTGTAGGCATTCTGAAAACATATCACTCGTTGCTGTCGTGAATAAAAGGAGCGATTTACTAGATTTGCAAAAAGGGATGATTATCGGCTTTTGGGCCAAGGGTGGCAGTATTTCTGAAACAGCGCAGTTTTTGAACTCTACGCGAGCTGCTGTGGTTAAAGTGTATCGTGGTTGGGGGAATGGCACCATTGCGAGTAAGCGAACGTGGAAACCGCAGAGCACCACGTGCCATTGATGTGAGAGGTGAACGTCGGATACGAAGGTGCGTGATGGCCGATCGACACACTATAGTGGAGCAACTCACTGGCCGATTGAACCAGGGGACTGCCGGAAGTGTGTCTAAAACGACAGTTCAGCGAACCATGCTGCGTATGGGGCTCCGATGCAGACGGGTGGTCACTGCACCTATGCTAACGAAAGTGCATCGGCAGAAAAGGCTTAAATTTGCACGGCAGTATCGGAATTGTACCTCCGGTGATTGGCAAAGGATTGCCTTCTCCGATGAGTCACGTTTCCTGCTTCATCGAACGGATAGACGTTGGCGTATAAGGCAAGAAACATCAGAGAACAAACACTCTTCAACCATTTCTGGAAGAACACAAGCTGGTGCGGGCAGCGTTATAGTCTGGGGAATGTTTTAGTGGCATTCTCTGGGTCAATTCATACTTGTGGAAGGCACTATGAACCGAATTCGTTATGAATCCATCCTTGCAGACCGCGTACATCCATACATGCTGACTGTCTTCCCTGGGGCGGATGGGATCTTCCAGAACGACAATGCGACGTGTCGCAAAGCTAGAAATGTTCGACAGCAGTCGGAAGAGCACCACGAAGACTTCAAAGTACTTCGCTGACCCTCTAATTCACCACCTCGATCTTGTTGTTCGCTCAATGGATCTTCCACCACGCACCCTCCAGCAGCTGTCAGATGCACTGCAGTCAGCATGGCTCCACATACCTGTGAACACCTTCCAGCACCTTATTGAGCTACTCCTAGCCCGTATAGCTGCTGTCTGCGCTGCACACGGCGGTCACTCTGGATATTAGCTGGTGATCACAATAATGTGACTCGACTGTGTACATTATGCCAAGAAGTTCGGATTACTAGTAGAGTTATACTATTTTAAATTAAATAAAGAAATTAAACAGAATGTAAAAACAATGAGGAAATTTCTTTGTCGTTCTTTTGATCCTTTTGGCCCACTTATGCCATATGCGTCAAGAAAACCCTTGGGGTCACTCAATTGATCGTCAAGAATTAAAAAAAAAATACCCTCAAAACAGATTTGTAGGGAAAACTTCGAGTGATCTTCACTGTAAAAAATTGCAGGGCCAAATTACGGTAGATACACGGGCCGCTGAGTGGCTAGTCAATAAACCGTAATTTTACAGTACTATACAGTAATGTTTATTAACAGTCTAATGACCGGGAAGTAAAATCGTGTTGCCCACAGAGGTGCTGCCAGTCGACTGATTGCACGTGAAAAAAGGTATATAACCACTTTAAGAAGAACGTTGCAGGATATATCAAGATTAAAATTCAGTAACAGTTCAAACAGTTTAAGCACCGTGAGCATGTAGCTTATGTGTCGAAATTTTACGATTGACTGCCAGGTGGCGAGCTTACGATCTGTAAATCGTTTTAATCCGGGTGGAACACTGACTATTCACGGCAATTTTTAGCAGTGTTTGTCCGGCAGTGAATAACTGCTGTAGAGGAAGATATATTTTTGATTTCTTCGTCTTACATACTTTTCGATACTGTACGTATGCACGCTTTATCCAACATGCAATATGGAGTTTCATTATGCCTCCCCGGAAGCACAGTGGTCTAAGCGATGGCCTCTGATCGTTCGTCCGAAAGGAGTCCGGGTTCGAATCTCGGTGAAGCATGGATATTGTTTTTGTCTTACGGCACTGGCTCTCTCCCTTCCCTGGAACCAGTGACCCTAAATAGGGACGGGCGTGTGCTTATAGCCCGTTAAGCTCACGGTGGTCGTTAATGTTAAATATTTCTAAACAATTAAAATCTATAATTCCTTTAAGTAACGCAGTAAGCCACTTACCAGCTGCAGGAAGATCTATCCTTAGTAATCACAGAGCAAAAAGGGGGATTCCACACATAAAAACGCTTCAAATGACAACACACTAATATTTATTGTACATCTCCACAAAAAGGTAATAACTCACTATTCCAACACGCACACTCTCTACACATCACCCACATTGTTGTTGTTCAGTCAAAGATCAACCACTTAGATTACTAACCGACGTGAGCAGCAGAAGGGGATCTACTTCTCAGGCAACGCTCGCTAGAGTAAAAAAAAAACGTTTCGAGCAGCGCCACCTGCAATTCTGTTAAATATTCGCTAAGGCGTCTGGTTCGAAGAACTCTGACAGTCATATTTCTAATAATAATTTCTAACAGTCTCCCACTTGGCTGGAGGAGTTCATTTTATCATGCCTAGTGTCAGTCGAAGTTTTTCATACTGGGGTCCAGCCAATGGCTTGGTGAAAATGTCCGCAACCATTTGAGAAGTATTACAGTAGTTTAACTGAAGAACAGTTCCACTCAATTCTTTCACAAACTGATACCTCACCATAATGTGTTTACATCTGGAATTGATCTTTTGATTTTTTATAAGATGTATAGTTGATTTGTTATCCTGAAACATTGTAGTGGTTCCAGTCTGTTCACAATCAAAATCCTTGAGTAACTCTCGCAACCACAATAGTTCTTTGCTTGCTTCTGCAGTAGCGATGAACTCTGCTTCGGTTGTCGATAAGGCTGTTGTTGAATGCTTACGGCTGGTCCAACTTATGGCACTCTTTCCAAGCATGAAAACAAATCCAGATGTTGCTTTCCAGTCAGTCCGGTCTCCTGCCCAGTCAGCGTCTGCATAGCCTTTTAAAATTAGTGGGTCTTGTGAAGATAGTCTTAATTTAAGGTTTACTGTTGATTTCAAATAATAAATTAACTTTCTAATGGCTAACCAATCTTGTTTACTTGGTTTTTCTACTTTTCTGCTTAAGATGCCTATGGCAGTTGAAATGTCTGGTCTTGTTACTGTAGATAAATACATGACAGCGCCCACTATTTCTCTATAAAGTCCATTATCTTTTAGAAGTTCTTCTTCTTTTTGAATGTTTTTTCTGTAGTCTGTACTGATTGGTGTTTTACTTTCATTATTTTGATCTGTAGCATAACTTTGTATAATTTCCTTTATTTTATTACTTTGACTCAGAAGAAAACTTCCATGTTCTTCTCTTTCTATTTGAATTCCAAGATAATATGTTATGTGGCCTAAATGTTTGACTTCAAATTGATTTTTCAACAAATTTGCAGTTTTCTTTATATTTTCTGTGTTATTCGATGCAATTAATATATCATCCACATAAATAGCTAAATAAGTTGTTTGTTTTCCATCCTTAAGTGACAGTAAGCAAGGATCTGTTGTACTTTGTTTGAAGCCCTTGTTGAACAAATATTCTGTTATTGTTTTATTCCAATTTCTGGCACTTTGTTTGAGACCATATATGCTCTTATGCAATTTACAAACTTTTTCTTCTTTTTCCTGATTCTCTGAAACCTTCTGGTTGTTCCATAAATACATCTTCTTCTAATTTTCCATACAGGAAAGCAAATTTTATATCAAGATGATGAACATTCCATTTTCTATTTGCTGCAACTGTTGAAAGAGTTCTTAAAGTGGTATGTTTTACTACGGGTGAAAAAGTTTCTTCAAAGTCTAATCCCGGTTGTTGTGTATACCCCTTTGCAACAAGTCTTGCTTTGTAGCTTTCGCCTTTTCCACTTGCTTCGTATTTTGTTTTGAAAATCCATTTATTTTTAATGGCTTTCTTTCCTTCTGGAAGATCTACCAAAGTCCATGTTTCATTTTCCTTCTTCCTTTATGGAATTCAACCAGTTTCCTTTTTCTACTTCGTTCATGTCCTGGATTTCTTTTAAATTTTGAGGATCCTTTTTATACTGAACTTTTGCAGCATATGCTAATCTTTCTGGTGGTTTTCCTTTGTTTATTCTTGAAGACTTTCTTTGAACATTTTCAGGTTCATCTCTATCATTATTTTCTTCCACAGTTTCTGATGACATTACTTCATTTTGAACGAAAATTTCTTGTTCATCTTCTTTCCTTTCAGCAGGTTTACTTTTTATTATAGCTTGCTGGCGTTCATCAAATTTTACTGATCTGGTAATGATTATTTTGTTTGTTTCTTTATTTAATACTCTGTATCCATTAGATCTTTGATCATATCCTAATAAGATTCCCTCTTGTGCTCTATTGTCAAATTTTCTTCTTTGTTGCTTTGGTACATATACATAAGCTTTTGATCCAAATACTTTAATATGACCAAGATATGGTTTAAATCCGTTCCATAATTCAAAAGGAGTTTTTCCTGTTGCTTGTGTTGGAACTCTATTTTGTATGTAAGCTGCTGTTATTACAGCTTCTGCCCAGTATTTACCTTCCATATTAGCATCTAACATCATAGTTTTTGTCATTTCTGTCAAAAATCTGTTTTTTCTTTCAGCAATTCCATTCATCTGAGGACAGTATGGAACAGTTGTTTTATGTTCTATTCCTTGTTCCACTAAATAATTTTCAAAATCTCTTCCACAATACTCTCCTCCATTATCTGATTTTATTGATTTTGGCATTTTTCCAAATTTGGTTTTCACTGAGCTACATATTGCTTAAATTTTACTAATGCTTCATCTTTACTTTTAAGCAAATAGATGTAACAGTATCTGCTATAGTCATCTATAAATGTGATAAAATACTTGTAACCACTAGGACTGGCCTCAACCATGGGACCACAAATATCTGTGTGTACTAATTCTAATACAGCTTTGGCCTTAAAACTACTTTGTTTGGAGAATGGCTTCTGTGTAAGTTTGCCTTTTATGCAAAACTCACAATTTTCTTCCTTTTTACAATTGGAAAGAGTTATTCCTCTTGCTAACTCCTTTTTCTCTATTTGTTTTATCATTTCAATATCCCTATGACCTAGCCTTCTGTTCCATAAATTCAAACAATTCTTATTTTCACATGTAGTGGCCAAATTTGCCTTTTCATCTAATATTTGTAGTTTGTACAAATTGTCTGAGGCATCTATTAATCCTATAGCTACAATAGTATCCCCATACTTAATTGTGCATTTTTTATTCTTGAATAAAACTTCAAATCCTTTTTCTGTGGCTTTTCTAACAGATAACAAATTAGTGTCTAAATCTGGAACATATAACACATCCTTTACTTCCACTTTTCGAACTTTTCCTTTTTCGATTTTGCAGTTTAAGGTTATATTTCCCTTGCCTTCTGACTTTATCTGAGAACCGTCGGCAGTAGTGATCAGCTCTGATTCACCTTTTGAAAGTTCTTTAAACAGTGTTGCATCATTTGTCATGTGACACGTTGCACCGGAATCAATTGACCAACCTTCGGATATTTTGTTGGGTTCTGACTTCGTTTCTAATGAGAAATTTTCATTTTCTCTTTTTATGTCATTTTGTTCACAATCTAATTTTGTTTTTCTTGTCTTCACGGCAATATTACTGTGAGACTCCGTATGTGGGTTTATTTTGTGAAACTTACCAGTGTTACCTTTATTTTGATTTCTTTTGTAATGCCAACAGTCATCTTTGACATGATTCTTTCTTTTACAAAAAGGGCAAAATCTTTCTTGTTTGGAGCTGTAATTTTTCTTTTTATAACTTGTTTTCAAAACAGTTGTGTGATCGGTGTGTGCCTGTGAGTTTTCTTTCCTTCTATTAGATTCATCTATCAATTTACATTTGATAAACTCCAGTGTTAAATCTTCTTCCTGTCTTGCTTCTAATGCAGTAACTAAATTTTCATAGGTACTTGGTAAACTATTTAGCAAAATAGCCCCCAAATGTGTGTCTTTGAATTCCTCTCCCTGTGCTTTAAGCTTGTGAACTATTTCCAGCATTCTATTTACATGCTCTTGCATAGTTGATCCATTTTCTTGAAAACGTAAACTATACAGTTTTCTAAGCAAATACAATTTACTACTCAAACTACGCAAAGTGTTATTGTAGCTTTAGCCAGTTCGTCATTTCTCAACCATGCATCACTCTTTTCTTCTGGAATTGGATCTGAAACAACCTTCCATAAATTATCTTTAATAAGAATCATTTCCATTCTTACTTTCCAAATTTGATAATTAAAATTATCTAACTTTGTTATGCTGTACATGCCGCTTCCTATGAATGACGCCATTTTGTTCCGCTTTCGATTTTCGAATGAGGAACTACGCGTAACAAATACGCCTTCAATCCACTCGACTCAAATGCTTGATGAATTTGACGAACTTTGCTTTTAATCTTCCTGACAGAAGTGAGATTTCAGTCTCATAATCAAGATTGTTAAATATTTCTAAACAATTAAAATCTATAATTCCTTTAAGTAACGCAGTAAGCCACTTACCAGCTGCAGGAAGATCTATCCTTAGTAATCACAGAGCGAAAAAGGGGATTCCACACATAAAAACGTTTCAAATGACAACACACTAATATTTATTGTACATCTCCACAAAAAGGTAATAACTCACTATTCCAACACGCACACTCTCTACACATCACCCACATTGTTGTTGTTCAGTCAAAGATCAACCACTTAGATTACTAACCGACGTGAGCAGCAGAAGGGGATCTACTTCTCAGGCAACGCTCGCTAGAGTAAAAAAAAAAAAACGTTTCGAGCAGCGCCACCTGCAATTCTGTTAAATGTTCGCTAAGGCGTCTGGTTCGAAGAACTCTGACAGTCATATTTCTAATAATAATTTCTAACAGTTAAACTCCCAATAAAAAAAATTCCCTATTTTCTACTGGAAATTCCCAACTTTTTTCTTTTTGTACTGCATACACGCGCATCCAGAAATTTTACGGAAAAATTAGTATTCAGCAGAATTATTGTAAACGCAAAGTCTTTGTAGTGCCTTCCAAAAAGAGAAAGAGCCTGGTCCGATTACCAGGGGAAGGGAAATGCCCCCTCTTGCCCCCTATATGATCTCCCATTGATATGTACAACACGTTGGGGCATGCAAATGATAAAACTGTCAGTTAACATGCGCATGCGGCTTTTTTTATTGGAGGTTTAACGACCACCGTGAGCAACTCAGTGGGCTATAAACAGTCGCCCGTCCCTAATTTAGGGCCACTGGTTCTATGGAAGGGAGAAAACCAGTGCCTTAAAACAAACACAACATCCATGCCTCACCGGGATTCGAACCAGGTCACTGCGCCACCGCTTAGATCACTGCGCCACCGGGGCGGCCATGTGGCTTTAGAAAAGCGCCCTCTGATGTATGCGACTATGGGGTATTCGACCATCATGGTCTTTGATATAAGGAACTGGCTCAAATGAGATGTTGAAATCAACGAAAAGTTGACATTGAGTCGAAAGGGTGTTTCTTGTGTCTCAGTATGCCCCGTCGCCAAAGAAGTTCGCATTATGAATGCCTGACGGATTTTGAGGAGGACAGATCGTTGGGATGAAAGAAACTGGATTTTCCTACCACGAAATTGCCACTTCTTCATAACGAAACGCCAATGCAGTGATGCTATCATGGCGTCAATGGATAAATTTGGCTCAGACGAACAGAAATCCGGGAAATGTATCCCAAAATTGCTCAACTGCACTGGAGGACAGACACCTCTACGCATGATAGTGACCGATCGCACAGCGACATCCACGGTGTTATCGCAGCAGTGGGGCACTAATTTCAGAGCATATACAAACGGTTAAAAGAACATTCATTCCGAATGACCACGCATAATTCCAAAGCGCAGACAAACGGTCAAAAGAATGTGATCACTGCGCATAGGTAGTACGCATAGAGAAGCATGTGATCACTGCGCATCTGCTGCCAAAGGCTCTGTGTTCTACTTTCGAAATCGAGAACTACTTGAATTCGTTCTTATTCGGAAGTCAAATAGTGGCGGGCAGATAACAGCAAAAGTTCCTACACCCCTATCTATCAATAAAAGACTTCCTTAGTTAGCTGTAACTAATTTTTTTATTTATTTACTAGCCGAGCTTTCGCACCTCAACGGAGGCCTTTTTCAAGGCTTCGTACAACTGTTAAGAATAAGTTACATGATTTGAAATATAAACAAAGGATGATCCTGGGATGAACATAACAAATATTAAGACAATAGTCATGAATCTAATTCCGCGTGCGTCGAACGTTATTGCATATTAAGCATTCTTCTTGCGATGTCACATATTTGATTTAAACTGATTAATACAATCGATAAGTGTTAATAAATAACAACATTCTACACACTAAAAAAAATTTTCCGCAAATTTGGAATTTCGTAAGATACGTCGTAGACCTAATTTCAATAGATTCTCTTATTGCCGATTCATATCTTGTAGTGTACGTTGCAACGCACTTTGTTTCATTCCAATCAGGTCTCACCTCTTCAAATAGTACATCTCTTACAAATTTTGCAGATGATAATCCGTTTTTTGGTGTAATTGTGAAAATTTTCAAGTTATCGGCTATTATCTGACTTACCATCCTTGTCACAATTACACCAAAAAACGGATTATCATCTTCAAAATTTATATGATATGGTGAAATCCTGTATTTCATTCATGATTTATCTGCTGCTCCGGGCAATCACGGGATAAGATTCTTAACCTCCAGATTCGCTAAATATGAATGCCGGTTGCTTCAACTAGCTAATCCTGTGATGGTTATATTCAAATTAATCGGAAACTTAAGACTGGGTCGTTCTGGGTCGTGTAGTGGTTAGCACACCCGGGTGCTATCTGGGAGACGCATGTTCGGTTCCCGCTCCAGGACGACAACATTTTCAAGTTTTCGGCTATTATCTGACTTACCATCCTTGTCACAATTACACCAAAAAACGGATTACCATCTTCAAAATTTGTATAATATGGTGTAATCCCGTATTTTATTCATGAGTGCATCTCTTGTTAGAGCTGAAACAGGCTGTTCATTCTGAAAATTAATGTTCTGTTCTTATATACGAACCATAAGTGACCGTTTTGTTAGTCCAATATATAACTGCGTGCTTCACTCTGGGTATTTTAGGGGTACTGAGTAAATTCCCGCTTTTTCCCATACTTCTCCTCTATCTTGGGGTTTTTTATAGCTTCGCAATAAGTCATTTACTGATCCTGCTGTGTGGATCCCATTATTATATTAGAATTTCTTCAATAAATTCTTGAAGAAAAAGGTTATTCTTGGTACATAGGGTATGGCTCCTACAAAATGCAGTTTCTTATCATTCGTCGTTATGTCTGCTCTCTCTCTCTCTCACTCTGTTTACTTGTTTTTAATATCGCATCTATAGTTTTCCGACTGTATCCTGCTTGTAATCCTTCATTCATCACGTTTTTGATTTATTTATTTTATACGAAGCGATTCATTCAAACATACCAAGAACGCTGCATGATTACTATTCTTCCGGGCAAGATGTCATATCTTCGTTGTTATTTAATTTACAGAAGGTGCAGGTTAATGCTAGAGAGAGAACGATGCCATCTTCATTTTTTAACAAGTTGTATAAAGAGGCAAGTGAGATTTCAAAGTTCCTGAGATTTAAAACCGCCATAAATGATTTCTGAAGAAAAAAGATAATTTCATTAAACAAACCTTTTCAAGAATCATCAAAATTAAGAGAACGAAGGTGATGCGGTTAGAAAATCGTACATATCGATTACACCTCCAAATGATACACGTAGCACATCATATAGAACTTTATGAATTGTTGACCAAGATTGATGTGCTCATAATGAGAGAAAGACATATACTAGAAAAAAGGCACCTAGCCAAGTTGAATAATTTAGTGAAACCAAGCATTATGAAAAATGAGGCGAAAGCGCCTCTATATGTGAACGTCTCGAGCCTCCAACTTACTGAAAAAGAAAAGAATCTGCTAAACAAAGGGCCGAAATACCGTTCTCGAACAGAAGTAAGTGCAAAAGAAATTATTCTGGCTATAGAGAACGTAATCTCCCACGTCCCGAAGGAACATAGAGAGGAAGTAAGAATCCAAATGGCAGTCAGACTTAAGAAAGAGATAAAACAAAAAGATCAGAAAGTTAGGGAAGGAGACAAAGAACGAAAAATCCTAAAGAACCTGAGAACTAGCAATTCAGTTTGTTTCACGCTCACCGACAAAACAAGGCAAATAGCTATCATGAATCGTATTGATTATGACAAAAAACTTGAATCCTTTATAGCTGAATCACAATCCCAAAGATTAACCAAATATCCGTTAAACTCGTTCGTCTCAAGGGTCTAGAAAATATATAAACTCCCAGAACTCCCAGAGGATTTGTTGCATGGCCCAAAAATACCACCTGAAACATGCCTACCACATTATTTCGAAAGACTAAAACGCCATAAACCGGCAGAGAAACTTCGCCCCATTTTATCAAAACGACGGTGCCCCACAATTGGTCTCGAAAGAAGTATGGCAATTTTTTTAAAACAGTACTTACCGAATTCTGATAAGGCCATTGATTCCACAAAGGAATTTATTCATAGGAGCAAAAATTGGAGTATACATAACATAAGGAAGATATATTGGGCAGCTTTGATGTATGTTTGCTTTTTCCTTCAATCTCAGTAGCAGAGGCTAAGAAAAACCTGAAGGACTGGGTTAGAAATTCGGACACTACACAGATAATATTCTTGCAAGCATCGGGAGTGCAATGAATGTAGTTACGGAACTACAATTACTTCACACATAAGAATGAGGTTTATAAACAAATACTAGGAGCACCCATGGGTGCAGAAGCAATTCTAAGACCATTAGAGGACAAACTCTTTAATACTTTTGAAAAGAAGCCATCCACATGGGCGAGATATGTAGATGATGTATTGTTCATTTGGCCTCATGGGAGTACTGAACTGAATAAATGTTTGACTAGGCTGAACTCCTTAAATAGCAACATAAAGTTTGAGATGGAAATTGAGAAAGAAGGTAAGATAGCGTTCTTAACACACAGGTATATTACAAGTCGATGGCCGTGAATAATTTCATCAGCCCGAGTTTATACGTCCCATGGTCATACAAGATGGCAGCCTTTCAGACACGATTTCATAGAGAGTTCTTGGTATGTTCGAATGAATCCCTTCGTGTAAAAGAAATCAAAAACGTGATGAATGAAGGGTTACAAACGGGATACAGTCGAAACACTATAGATGCGATATTAAAAACAAGTAAATAGAGTGAGAGAGAGAACAGACATAACGCCGAATGGTAAGAAATTGCATTTTGCAAGAACAGTACCCTATGTACCAAGAATCACCTTTCAAGAATTTATTGAAGAAATTCCAATGTAATGTTGGGATCCGCACAGCAGGATCAACAAATGACTCATTGCGAAGCTATGAAAACCCCAAGATAGAGGAAAAGTATGGGGAAAAGCGTTAATTTACACAGTACCCCTAAAATATCTAGACGGAAGCACGAAGTTATATATTGGACTAACAAAACGGTCACTCAATGTTCGTATACAAGAACACAAAAGGAATTTGAAGAATGAACAGTCAGTTTCAGCCCTAACAAGAGATGTACTATTTGAAGAGGCGAGACCTGGTTGGAATGAAACAAAGTGCGTTGCAACGTACACTATAAGATATGAGTTGGCAATAAGAGAATCTATTGAAATTATGTCTACGACGAATATATGTAATGAGTGTGTATCTTACGAAATTCTAAATTTATGGTAAATGCGTAGAATGTTGTTATTTATTAACATCTTATCGATTGTACTAATCAGTTCAAATCAAATATGTTACATCGCAAAAAGAATGCTTAATACGTAATAGCGTTTGATGCACGCGGAAGTAGATTCGTGACTATTGTCTTAAAGTTTGTTATATTTATCCTTTGTTTATATTTCAAATCATGTAACTTATTCTTAACGGTTGTATGAAGCCTTGAAAAAGCTCTCCGTTGAGATGCAAAAGCTCGGCTAGTAAATAAATAAATAATTAGTTATACCTAACTACGGAAGTCTTTTATTGATCTATTGTATTGATATTTACCTCTGTAACACTTATTGAAGGTTTTCCTCCATGCGCGATTAAAGCTGCCGACTCACGATCACACATAAATTCTTTATGGCATCTGTAATTTGTTGAATTTCCTGGACATTGATCTTTATAAGCCTCTTGCATAAGACTAAGCGTCTCGCGGACAGACTTCTTAACACAACAGCAAAATTTAATGCTGCATCTTTGTTCTTCTTGCACATCCATCATTTCGACAAAGCACAGTGCGAAAATATTTGTTAGCGGTTCACGAAGCAACGTTTATAAAACTGCGTACTACCGACGACGCATGCTTGATAAAAATGTGTGGCCGGTTGCTATGGTTATTGCAACGACTACCGTTTTTTGGAGACTTGTGCGAAGATCGAACGCAGCATTGCACTTTTTTTTTTAATATTCTCAGTTGTTTTGGGACAAGCTATGTAAGAAAGAATACTTGTTTAATTATTCGTTAATCTGTCATTCGATTAATTTTACCTTATTTTATATGGACCTCTTTAAACCGTCACCCGTTTAGTACGGTGAACAAAATATGGCGGTTTAACAAGGATCGACTGTGTATAACATACAGAGAATGAGGCGAAAGTTTTGCAATACATTGTATTTGCATAAACGCATGTGCTGCGGCAGGTATGTCACGTGTTTTTAAACAAGTGCAAGTCGCACACTGCAGACAGTCGAAAGGGATATAAAGTGGTAGTCGTTGCTGTGAACAGCATTGCACGACGTCGTTCTGTCTGTCGTTCGGAAGCCAAAAAGATTAACAGCCACAACCGGCTAATTAGGGTGCTTTTGCTTTACGAGTTGAACTCGGCCATAACGCTTCTCAAGCAACACAAAACATTTGTCATGCGAAAGGGGAAGGTTCCGTGGACCACAGCGCCGCAACCAGATGGTTCAAGACATTTCGCTCAGATGACAAAAACCTCGACGATCAGCCAAGATCAGATAGGCCGCGAAACGTGGATTCGGAGGCCGTGCGCCAGGACAAATCCAACAACCAGCACTCGGAGGTTATCAGGCGAGCTATCGCAGACCACAGTGGTTCGTCACCTTCAGAACTTCGAGAAGGTTTACAGGAGCTGCCCCGTTGTCTCTCACGAACTGACGCAAGCTGAAGCAACCCGCTGAGTGGAAGTGTGCACAAAATTCCTAGAAAACCCGCACGATGTACGTTTCATCAAAAGAACTGTTACGTGCGATGAAAAGTGGGTCTACTTCCGTAATCCTAACACTCTCAACTGCAGTGGTTGATCCCAGGCCAGCTTTTTTGATTGGAGGTTTAACGACCACCGTGAGCAACTCAAATGGGCTATAAGCAGTCGCCTGTCCCTAATTTAGGGTCACTGGTTCCAGGGAAGGGAGAGAGCCAGTGCCGAAAGACAAACACAACACCCGTGCCTCACCGGGATTCGAACCCGGACCCCTTCGGACGAATGATCTGAGGCCATCGCTGAGACCACTACGCCACCGGGGCGGCCCCAGGCCAGCTTCTTGAACCTATTGCCAAACGTGGGCACTTCGAGCACGTGATGATGTTCTGCGTCCGGTGGAATTTCGAGGGGGTAATCCATTACGAATTTGTTCCAAACGGTAGGACCATCGACGCCAACCTATGAACAGCTGGAGTGGATTATGCCGTTCGGGAGGAGATATACGCGGCATTGATGAACAGAAAGCGCTCTGGCTGTCTTACGGCAAGACAAAGCTCGGCCTCGTACTGCGCGAACAACCCGGGTAAAACTCCAGGAACTTAAGGGCATCGAACTGATGACACACCCAGCATACAGTTCGGATCTTTCCCCATCGGATTATTACTTGCTCCGGTCCATGGGCCACTTCCTTCGTGGGTGGCACTTCAACAACCAGGAGGAGATGGCAGCTGGGGAGTAGGAGTTCTTCGCCTCGAAGGACAAGAACTGGCAGACAGATGGCTAAAGACGATGGCTTATACTTTGAATGCTAGTCAACTTTCGTCGTAAAGGTACGTATGAAGGCATAAAGTGATCCAAATATTGCAAAACTTTTGACTCACCCTCTGTACATAAACATGTACTGAAATTTTATGTATGCTCGATGTCGGAAAGCACATGAGTGTGTATTTTTTTCCGTTTCTTTGCTAGGCTGCCATTGGACCCGTTGCACTGATGTACGCAAAGAGGCTGCACTTGGGACCAAATTTTGAAGAATACGGAATTCAGGTATGAAAACAGTTACAATTAGTTGTTCAGCTGAAAAGAGGCATTCGAGAATCTGAGAGACGCACTTTTTTTTCTTTTTCTTTTTTTTTTTTTTTTTTTTTTTTTGAGGCGCACCCAAATCCGTATTATGTGATATTTAAACACGTTCGGTACATCGAAAGTTTTATTGAAATAAGTGATGAAATGCTAACATCTTATGACCTACGCAGGGACGTCACCAAGGGGGTCTGAGGGAAATTTCTCTTGCCCACCCTGCCGTCCACCCAGTTCAAAATGTTCCATTTTTTAATATATTTAACTTTAAAATACAATCTGCACTATAGTCTTGTGTTTTATTTCATGTTATCTTACGTATATTTTCCTAGGAAGTGCGTTGTTTACGTCTCTAAATGAGGTTATCAAAACAGGGCTATGAAAATTCAACTGTTCTCCACTCTTCCAATTCCTTAGTTTAAGCCCCTTTTTCATGTTTGTATGGACAGGGGGCTAATGATGAGGGTGGATAGGAATTCACTGAGGAGGTTACTACTAATTGCTCTGTTTGTTTTCTTTACAAAATAGGGTATTCCAACACAGAAAGCGAAGTCTAAAACTACGCTCGTGCCCCGGGACAGTGAAAGTGGCTGACGACTGTATAACGAAGTAAATTTCTCCGTCATTTTTTTGTCCACGCCGGGCATCGAACCCGTGTTCCCTCATTGCGGAATAAGTCGCTCTCCCAACAGAGCTACGCGGACGTATGCTCTCGCTGCCATGTGCCTTTATCTCATGTGCGTCTTGCAGTGCAGGCACGTCACATCCCCCCCCCCCGAAAGAGGGCCGGGGGCATGTCCCACGGGTCAGTCGGGACCATGTGTCGCTGTAGGCAGTCATCCGCTGAAAAACGTACACTTGAGAACTCCCATTGAATTTGGTGTGTGGAACGCAACATCACACACATTTATTTTTCGAAGCGCTGAAGAAGGGATTCTCTTATTTTTCCTGTCTCGCGGTGTGGAAAGAACATCACACCATTGCGATAATTTTAACGGCCAGGTCCTTCTTGAAGTTCGGGCGACAGTATATTTCTCCGTCATTTTTGTCCACGCCTGGCATCGAACCCGGGTCGCCTCACTCCGGAGTAAGTCGCTCTCCCAACTGAGCTACGCGAACGTATGCTCTCGCTGCTATCTGCCTTTATCTTATGTGCTTCCTGCGGTGCTGGCACGTAACAACTACTTTGTAGGAAAGGAGTGCAAGCCAAGGTCGCTGGGCCGTCCGGGTGGCACCGTGGTCTAAGCGATGGCCTCTGATCATTCGTCCGAGAGGGGTCCGGGTTCGAATCCCGGTGAGGTATGGATGCTGTGCTTCTCCTACGGCACTGGGTCTCTCCCTTCCCTGGAAGCAGTGACCCTAAATTAGGGACGGGCTACTGCTTATACCCCATTGAGTTGCTCCAATCAAAAAAAAAAAGTCGCTGGCTGAAAGGAAGGAAGGAAGGAAGTTAAGGACGGGAGAGGGAGGTATTGTGTCTGCGTGGCACGACGTTAAAATTTCAGTTAGATAAACAAAAACGGCATTTTCTTTTAAATAAGTTATTCAAGTACACTACTATTTTCGTAAGCAAAAACGCAAAATTTTGAAAAGCAATTTAAGACAACATATTCAGAGCAAATGAAAAGTTGAAGACCACATTTTACCAGCACTTGTATCTTACACCAGTGACGTAACTAGTCAGATCCGTGCATGTATGTGTGTCCATGTGGAAGGGTAGGAATTGCACGAATTCTTTTGTAGGCGGTAGTGAAAATCATTAAAGCCCTGTGGCGCAGTGGTGTGAGCGTTGGCTTAATATCATTCATTCAAGAAGAATCCGGGTTCGAATCCCGGTGAAACATGGAAGTTGTGTTTGTCGTACGGCACGGGCTCTCTCTCTTCCCTGGAACCAATGGCCTTAAGTTAATGACGGGCGACTGCTTATAGTCCATTGAGTTGCTCATGGTGGTCGTTAAACCTCCAATAAAAAAGAAGAAGAAGAAGCATTAAAAATTCTTTCTTTCAGTGTTTCGTAAAAAAAAAAAAAGTTACTATGTAACTTGCCCCACCCAAAATAATGCTCGCCTACCCGTCGCCCATCCTCATTTCGAAGTCTAGCGACGTCCTTGAACCTACAGTGCTTAGTATGACCGGCACTGATTACACTAGTCTGCATGAGATCAGATGATTGGAAACTAATATGTGTGCTTAGCTCAATTTTTCATACTGATTCCAGAACTGGTCTTAGTTTTCTTCTATCACATGCAGTTTTTGCACAATCGACCCAAGTTGATTTCGAAGATTTATCGCTGATAGCATTACATCTGCCAGTTAGCGGGAGGCATTTCTGCTATCTCTTTTGCCAATCGTCGTCAAAGCAACGTAAGGTTACTTTTGGAGTATTGCCAACTAGCCACCTGTAGAAGAAAGACTGAAAAGAGAATTGGCAAGAATCCAAAAATAGCATTCCCGCCAGTCAGATGCTCACATTTCCAGTTCATTGCTCTTTCTGTTCGGATTTACACAGCTGTTCTAAGTTGCTGTCTCTATTGTGCGTGAGTAGTCTTACAATGTCGAAACGCAAGTGTGTGAGTTGTCCTAATGTGTTTCTCTTACATTTGTGGAAATTATGTAGTGCTTAAGCAAAGAACGGATATCACAGACTTTGTGAAGAAAACTTACTATGCTTATTTTAAAGTGCATCTTGGTGATCAGGATAAGACATGGGCACCACATAAAGTGTGCCGCTATTGTGTTGAGAGGTTAAGGTTATGGACAAAAAGGAAGCAAACGTGCATGCCGTTTGCAATACCTATGGTGTGGAGGGAGCCTAAAGATCACCTGAACGACTGTTGTTACTTCTGCTCAGTTAATGTTAAGAGCTGCAATTCGAAAGATAAGAACAAAATTGTGTATCCAAGCAATCCTTCAGCCATTAGGCCAGTTTCACATGGAAGAGATCTGCCTGCTCCTCTTCCTTCAACTGTGTTAGAGAACGTGGCGGAAGATGATGAATGTGAACGTGATGCAATATCCGAAGGGGATGGTGATGATGTCTACAAGCCGGAAAACGACTCTAATCTACAACTGTTCTCCCAAAATGAACTTAATGATATAGTACGTGATCTGAACTTGCCTAAGGAATCTGCAGAACTACTTGGCTCCCGGTTAAAAAGTAAGAATCTTCTGGCTCCAGGAACACATTTTTCATGGTACCGACACAGAGAAAAAGATGTACTTCCTTTTTCTCACAGAACGATTCCTTGGTTTACTGCAATAGCATCAACGAGTTAATGCGCTTCTATGGCATTGAACATGATCCTACTCAGTGGAGACTTTTTATTGACTCGTCCAAGAGGAGCCTCAAAGGCGTGTTACTGCATAATGGGAATGTGTATGGGTCCATTTCTGTGGCCCACTCAGTTAACGTGAAAGAGACGTTCGAGAATATGAAGGTACTATTAACAAATATACAGTATCAGGAACACAAATGGCTTATCTGTGGTGACTTCAAAGTAATAGGAATGCTATTAGGACAACAAGCTGGGTACAAAAAAATGCCTTGCTTTCTATGTGAATGGGACAGTAGGGCAAAGCAAAGGCATTGGACAATGAGAGTTTGGCCAGAGCGGAGAAATTTTGTTCGTGGGACTAAAAACATCCTGCATGACCCACTTGTAGAATCCCAAAAAGTATTGCTTCCACTAATACACATCAAATTGGGGTTGATGAAGCAGTTTGTAAGGGTTCTACCGCAAGTAGGCCATGCTTCAAATACCTTTCTATGAAATTTCCCTTCAATACACTAAAAAAATTGAAAGCTGGAATTTTTGTCCGCCATCAAATAAAAAAACTGATGAAGGACAAAGATTTTGAGAAAACGATGAATGAGAGGGAAAAAGAGGCATGGATAGCATTCCGATCTGTAACCGAAAACTTTCTAGGGAATCACAAAGATCTTAACTACAGAAAAATTGTTGAAACAATGTTGAAAAACTTCAGGCAGTTGGGTTGTAACATGAGTGTAGAAGTTCAATTTCTGCACTCCCATATCGACTACTTTCCGGAAAATCTGGGACATTATACTGAAGAGCACGGTGAACGCTTTCACCAAGATATTAAGGAGATGGGGAAGAGGTACCAGGGGAGATGGAATGAAACTATGATGGCCGACCATTGTTGGATGTTGAAGAGGGACAGTAAAGATAAAGGAGGATCTGCAAGAAAGTAAAAATAAAGACAGTTTGAAAATTAATGGAACACTGCTTGTCGTTTTGTTAAAGACTAGTCACAGGTCAGTTCTTTACAGTAATTTTAAACTGTTTTTGTAAACAAAAAAGTCTTTGTAGAACATTGTGTTTGCATTTTAGTGCTTACATTAATTAAAATCTTGAAAACATAACTTCTTATTTTATTTAAAACCCTGACGTGATAGAGAACAAGAAAGATGACACCAAATTTTCGGGTGTAATGAGCACGTCTTTTGAATCCGTTCTGAAGCAAATTAAATTTATCAAAGTTTTTCAAAGTCAATGGAACCGGTATGGAAAACAATAGTATCTGACGGAAGGAAGTTTTTCAATCGGGTTTTTAATCCCTCAGATATTGCTACAAACGGAATCGTGAACTTACGCCCTCTGGTTGCAGACTTGTGCGTTAAGAAAAACATGAATTTATATGAGAAACATTTCGTACCGAAAACGCTCTCCAACACCGAAACATTTTTCAAATCGGACTCTTAGAAACAGAAATATCGACAAAAATAAGATGTGACTTTACGTCCCCTGGTGGGAAAATCATGCACTATTTTAGGAAGAAAGTATTCTCAAAAGGTTTTTCCATATGAGCAGGTATCGGTCCAAGAAAAAAAATTTAGTCGAGTTTTCAGGTGCCCAGATTTTGCTACAAATACATCAGAAGCAATTAATCCTTATGCCCCCTGGTGGCCAAACCATTATTCTTTACCAAACATTAGAAATTATGTGAAAAATATTTTCTAGCAGGTCTTGTATGCGATACAGGAAGAATTTTTCAAATCGGAGTTTTAGAAGCAGAAATAACGCAGAAAATGCAATTTACCTTTGTAACCCTAGCGGAAAGTCTATGATTTACTTGAAATTTTTGAATTTATAGGAAAAACATTTTGTATCGGAAAGACTATCCAACAAGGAAGGAATTTTTCAAATCGGACTCCTAGAAGTAGAGATATTTACAAAAATAAGATATACATCTACGCCCCCTGGCGTAGAAACCATGCATTATTTCAAGAATAAAATGTTCCTTAAAGGTTTGTCGACATGAGTAGTATCGGTCAATAAACGACTTTTTTTGCAGTCGAGATTTTAGAAGCTTATATTTTGATGCAAATACATCAGAAGCGGAAATTAAGATTTACGCCACCTGATGGCCAAACCATTTTTTTTTAATTCGAAATTATGTGCAAACGATTTTCCATCTGGAGTTGTATCTGGTGCTGAAATAATTTTTCAAATCAGAGATTTAGAAGCAGGGTAATAGGGGAAATACAATTTACCTCTACGCCCCCTAGCGGAAAGTTTATGAATTACTTGAAAATTTTGAAATTATATGAAAAACATGTCACACTGAAAGCACTATCCAACAAAGAAGGAATTTTTCAAATCGGACTCCTAGAAATAAAGATATTTACAAAAATAAGACATACATCTACGCCCCTGGCGGAGAAACTGTGATATTTTAAGAAGAAAGTATTCCGAAAAAGTTTATCGATGTGAGTGGCATCTGTCCACGAAAGAATTTTTTCAATCGATGATTTAGAAGCTCAGATTTTATGGCAAATACATCAGAAGCAAAAATTGACACTTACGCCCCCTGGTGGCCAACGTATTCTTACCAAAAATTTTAAATTATATGCAAAAGATTTTTCATCAAGAGGTGTATCCGCTGAAGAAAAACTTTTTCAAATCGGAGTTTTAGAAGAAGAGTTATCGGGGAAAATGTAATTTTCGTTTACGCCCCCTAGCAAAAAAATCTATGCGTAATTTAAAAAAGTAACTATATCTAAAATACTCTTCGACATAAACGGAATCGAAATATAAAAGAATTTTTTCAATCGGAAGTTTAGAAGCAAATATGTAGAATAAAACGCATTTTTGAATTCGACATCATCTGCATTTACTTAACTGTAAAATTGTACATCGTAAAAAAAATCGAAATGAAGGATAATCATTCGCATATTTCAAGCTTCCCAACGCAAAAAAAAAAAAAAAGAATTTCAGATCAGACTAATAGTTGCAGAGATATCGTGGGTACAGACGGACGGACAAACCGGTATCATAAGCAGGATTTTTTTTTACAAAAGACGTGCTAAAAATGGAAGTCATTTCTAGAATCGGCGTCAAAAATTGATTCAAGAACGCGCTATTTTTAAGAAATCATCTGACAAAAAATTTAAATTTGCAGACTGGTGTTATCAATAAATCAAAATTCAAAACATTAAATAAAAGGAGAATCGCTACCTTGGTAAAACTGTATTCCCATGTAGTGTTTAGAGTGACAGAAATCTAAAAAAAAAAAACTGTCAGTATACATTGAGTATCTGTTAAATAAAATTGCAGATCTGGGAAATCTCATGGTGGGCAGGTATGTACTTCAAATCTGCTTTAAAGGCAAATTATTTTTTTCGAAATTTAGCCGCCACCTTGTGGTTATGAGCGGCCGTCCATCCTGCTTTTAGAGCCACTGGTTCTAGGATGGCAGGCTCCCCCATGGTGGTACGAAGCCCCAGATGACGTGCCTCATCTGGGGCTCAAGTCCGGGTTCATTTTGGACGAATAGTTGGATGCCAGTGCATCAGATCACTTAGTTACCGGGGCGGCCACCAAAAATTTGCATTATACAGGATATCAGAAGAACACTGTGCACTGAATGTACGAATTGCAGTAATGTAATAATAAAAACATTTTGAATGGAATTGCAGTAGAAGTGACCCCCCACGTGGAAGTGCTGTGTCTGGTAACCTTCATATCTCCCCACCCCAAAGCGCGCGCAGCTCTCATTCCTAGCAAAGGTCATTCCCGAGCGCTTGGTCCACGGAGGCAGACGTGTCGATTGATCACTCGTCTCGGCATAAGAACAGTGGTGTTGACGGTTGAACAGAGTGTGTTTTTGGCGGAACATGACGACAAGTTTGAAGTGCAAAAACAGTTCGCTATGAAATTTCGTGATGTAGACGTCCCCCACCGTAATGCGGTACGTCAGGACATAGCGAAGTTTCGGTAAACTGGAAGTGTTCTGGATGCTCCCCGCCCCGGTAGGCCATCCACGGCAGACGAGGCCGTATAGGATATCCAGGATATGATACAGATGACTCCACACAAATCCGTGAGGTGGCTGTCACAACAAGCTAATGAGCCAAAAAGTACAGCCCACGATATTCTGAAAAGGACGTTGTGTTTGTGTCTGTTGTGCATCAGCTAAAAGAAACAGATCACGTGTTCGGTACTTTAGGTCACTCCAAAAGTTTCTGTCTGAAGTAGAACGTGATTTTCTATAAAGATGAGGCATGGTTCCACCTGTCTGGGACCATTAACAGCCAAAACACTCGTCTGTAGGGTACTGAAAATCCCCACGAAGTACCTCGCCACAACTAGAAAGGTCGGTGTTTGGTATGCCATGATTCGTACGCACATTATTGGGCCCATTTTCTTCAGTGAAACCATTTATTCAGAGCGGTACCTTGCCCATATTATCCAACCATTCATATCCAAACACACGGAACGGGAAATCAACGAAAGGTGGTTCCAGTAAGACAGTGCAACTGCTCACACTGCTGGTGCATGAATACAGTTTCTGGAGGAACTCTTCGGAAATCGCATTCTCTCCCGGGGACTGTGGTCTGCCCGGTAACCGGATCTAGCACCGCCTGACTTTTTTCTGGGGGAGCACTGAAAAGGAAGGTGTACACGGGAAACCCGCATACACTTCAAGTGCTGCAGGATGCAATAACGACCCACATCCAACAAATCACACCACATACCCTGAGAAATGTCATCATCAACATGCAGAAGCATGTGCAGACATGTTTGGACGTCCCATTTCCAACACCTTCTGTAGGAACCAGTTCAACATGGTAAGTGTTAGTGCACGGTTATTTTTCGGGCACCCTGTATGAACGTAGCGTTATACATTCAGAAAAGTGGATCCGAAAGTTGAAGAAATGCTTTTGACTTAGAACTACTTTTCTTCTGTTTCATTCCTTTGTTCTTCTATCCATGAAGCTGCGCATCAAAAGGCATTACTTTCCCTTAGCTTTATCATTCAAAGTAGTCATTTAGGGAAAAGATTAAAACTAATTGTGATTACCTGTTAAAAGGGCTACAACAACGCCGACGAACCTGAGAAAGAAGAGAGAAAATGCTCGAGTCACTTGTTTCTACTCAGCGGCATGATATCCATGTCAGAGAGACTAACTCTTGCCCTTCTACCTTGGGTTATGCAGCAAATGATAAAAGACTAAAAGCGAGCGGATATCCCTAGAGACAGGTTTACTATCGGTATTGCTGCGATACGAGGGGAGAAAAAATTGTTTGCCGTAGCCTTCGTAAAACCAGGCCGCTATATGAACATTTCTGTTTGGGGATTGCAAAAAATTTTTGGCAGTATATGTCTCGCGTACATAAGCCGCTTAAATGGTTAAATAAGTCTCTTGCTCTGTGTTTACTCGAAACTCGAAGCCAATGTTAGCACTATAAAACGAACGCTACTGGAATTGGGCATCAAATCTGGTCTTCCATTGAAGAAACCGGCCCTCACTGTACAACAATAAAGAGCACATATTACAGTCATTTACAAAAGTTTAAGACCACCTGTCAGTTTCTCTGAAAATTAAGATTTTCAAAAAAAAAAGGTAGTAAAATCATGCAGTGCACTGATTATGATACGCTTTCCAACATACCAGAAATCATTACGCAAGTTATTACTCAAATTATGAGGATAAAGGCTGTAGAATAAATCTCGCTCCTATGTCCTGACCTTTGACCTCATATCTTTCATTTTCAACAGTGTTCGTCCCCAGGTGGTCCCCTACCACATGCTAAATTTTCATCGAAATCGAACCATATTTACGCAAGCTATGACGCATAAGGGTAATGGAATGCATCCCGCTTCTATGTCCTGACCTTTAACCCCACTTCACCCATTTTCAATAGGGTTCGTTCCCAGGTATTTCCCTACCACATACTAAAATTTCATTGAAATCGAACCACATTTGCGCAAGTTATAACGCATAAGGGCAATGGAATGCATCCCGCTCCTATGTCGTGACCTTTGACCCCATTCGTCCATTTTCAATAGGGTTCGTCCCCAGGTGGTCCCCTACCACATGCTAAAATTTCATAAAAATCTAACCATTTTTACGCGAGTTATCGTGCAGACAGACGGACAAAGCTGGAGCATATACGCTTCTTCAGTTCAACACAATTTTATTAACAAGGTTGGGTTCAGGAGGCGAACATGGGCGTCCTGGTACATATATTGTACGGTAAAATATACAAACTCTAAAATTCTATGTACATTATATACAGCACGATGTATTGATTCACAAAGGAGCCTCATGGTAAGAGGTACAGGCATTTTGCACAAGAACAATAAGAGAGATTGTCGAAACATTTCGTCTCGAAGCATAAATATATTATAGTGCTGACAAATAACAGAACGAGAATATTATCATGAAGCACTGTACAACAGGAGAACTGTAGATGACAAAGTAGACAATGTGAAACCTAAGGCAAACGGAATTACGATGTCTTAGTACTGGTAGAAAAAATTATAATCAAAGAGAAAACAAGTAAGACTATATACATTTGTACAGTATGGTGCATATATATTCACATGTGTTAGAAGATATAAGCTGTATGTTGAAGTTTGATTCCGAAAACCAATGGTGAGCATGCACGTTGAACTGAAGTTCAACAGAGCTAGGAGCAACGAGGTTATAAACTACCGACAGTCAGTTGTAACGTCGCTGGCATGCCGGCGAACCAGGAAGCGGCCGGAGACCAGGTGGAACGGAAATGTTGTTCTCTCTGTTGGGCAACGGCCACAAGGTTCTCTAGACGAAGTCTTGAGAGGAGACGCTCCCGAAAGTGGCACAGTAGTTCCACAGAAGCTTGGTGGATGGTATAAGAAGATGAGATATCTCGGCAGCGCTGATGAAATACGTAAATGACATGTTTCACCAGGATGAAAATATATGAGCAGATGGGTGGAAGCTTGACTGGCGGAGAGACCTGCAGGAGGAGTGTCTTATAGGCATCGAAAGGAAGATCAGTTGTGTCTGAACGTTGAGCAATGGAAAATGCAAGATGGAGTAGTGGAAGGAGGATGACACAATGTAGATAAACGTGAGAGACATCAGTTTCTTGAGCACAGAAGGGGCAAACAGGTGAGTCAAGAATGGTCATGCGGTGGAGGATGGATGGAACGGGAAGACGGCGGTGGAGAAAAAGCCAGTGAGTGTTTATTTCAAGAGGAGCTGAAAGAGGAGAAAGGGTGGCAGACCAGACAGCGGTGAGAGAGGATTGGGAGACATCAGGGATGTGAAGGGGAGAAGGAGAGTGGGATTTTAAAAGTAACCGATAGAGAACTGAGGTTGAAAGAGAGGATAGTGGAAGTGTAGATCTGCCGACTGAAAGAAAGAAAGGAAGGGGAGGGAGGCGGAAGGAACAAAGGTCAGGCCGGTAGTGTTTGCGAGATGAGGAAACTTAGCAATGATGGTAGAGAGTAGGGAGTCATAGACAGAGCGAGAGGAGGGTGAAAGTAGAACGGTGGGTGGGAGGCTGGCGTAGGGTCGCCAGGACAGATCTGAGGTTACAAGGTCTTTGACGGTTACAACTCCGACTCGGAGCCAAGAAGGATAGGCGAAGCATGAAAGATGAGGGAGGTGAAGAAGAGAGGAGAAGAGCAGGGGTTCTGCAAGGAGTTCAGTGGTGGAATCGGGTGGGGATCGAGTGAGCGGGAGAGAGCGGAGAAAGGTAAGAGTCTCCCGTAAGGCAGGAGGAAGGCGAGAGTGAGTGGTAGTACGGAGGTCCATTAGAATGAAAGAAGTGAAAGTGAAATTAGTGTTGCTCGAAGAGGTGATGACATTCCTTGCGGTAACGGCGTCGGCAACAGGTGAGGTATGAAGACGGAGGAACGAAGTAATCCGGAGAGCTTGATAGTACAGTCGTGTATCAATTAGGCCAATGCCACCTTGGTCAGGAGGAAGGCTGAGCTTGGGGGCACTGAGCCAGTGGTGTCCGGTCCAGATAACTGAGGTGAAGCAGCGAGTGATATCATTGAGACGAAGAAGTGGGGATTTAGTAGCAAGCCAGGAATGTGTGCACATGGAGAGACGATAGGTTTGCGCAAGACGTGCACGTTGAAAATATGAGGTGCAGAACTGCGCTTTTCGCCAAAACGCAGTTGACCGATGAAGACGTGGCTGGATGGTATTCCACGTTGTGCTGGAGGCTTCACCTGGGACGCCAAGATGTACGCCAAGGAAACGTTTAGAGGCTAAAGACCAGTGCGCTCCCCATGGGGAATCCAAACGGTCAACCCATGAGCCGCACCACAGGCCTGTGCTTTTGGTTGTATTAATCGCAGCTCCGGAGCAGGAGGCGTAATCGGTGAAAAGACTTTGGAGCAAAGAGAACTGTGAATCCAGGCGTATACAGAAGGTAACGTCGTCTGCATACGCCACGGAAGTAGTGGCATGGTGTCTCGTGCGGGCGATGAGTGGCGGCAGGGTGGCTTGAAAGGAGCGTTGAACGGAGCGGAGAAAAGGTTCTAAGGCTATAGCGAAAAGTTGACCAGAGAGTGGGCAGCCTTGCCTCACTCCACGGCGGAAGAGGATTGGTGCTGTAAGAAAGGTGGGCAACTTGACCTGGAAACTGGCGTCCTGGTAGAGGGAGGTGAGGAGAGAAATAAACGGAGATGGAAATCCAAATCGGAGAAGTGTGGCGGAGAGATAAGTGTGGGAGATATTATCAAAGGCGGACTGTTGGTCTAAAGAGAGGAGGGCGAGGGGTTCAGAGCGGGACCGCGCAAGGTGAATTAGATCAGTCAGGAGATTGATGTTGTGAGATAGGGAACGGCCGGGAACTGTGTATGTCTGGTTAGGGGAGAGGATGTAAGTGAGGATGGGATTTAGTCCTTGTGAAAGAAGCTTGGTATAAAGTTTGTAGTCGAGATTCAGTAGGGAAATTGGGCGCCAGTTCACCAAGTCAAGGAGATCCCCATTTTTGGGGAAAAGGACAACGTATGCATTTGTGAATCCGCTCGGGAGAGGAGAGTAAGTAAAGGCAGCAGAGAAAGTGGATAAGAGAAACGGAAGAAGAAGAGGCAGAAAAGTTTTATAAAAGCTAAAGGTTAGGCCGTCCGGACCCGGAGCGGCACTAGAATTCAGAGAAAAGAATGTAGTGTTTAGTTCAGAGGGCGTAGGGGAAAGGAGTAGAGAAGAAGCGAGATGGGGGGAACCTGAGGTAGATTAGGAAGGAGAGAATCCATTGCTGCAGAGGATGGTTGAGGAGGTTCACTGAACTTCATGGAGAAGTACTGACGGACATGGGAACAAAGCGCAATCGGCTCATCTGATACCTCTCCAGAAGAAAGGCGTAGATGATGAAGTATGGACGAAGCTCGTCGGGTGTTTTCCACCGAAGTCAGGAACTCATAGTTGTGAGCATCCGGCGTCAGGTGTTGCAAACGAAGTCGGCGAAGAGCTTGTTGCGCCAGAGGAGTGAGAAGAGATCGAAGCTCTTCTTGAAAGGAGGAGAAGAGAGGATCACTGAGACTGAGAATGGATAGCATTGAACGAACATAGTCTAGGCGCATGTTCTGTAGTGTCTTTAGTTGGAAAGAGTAGTTTCGGACATGCAGAACGAGCTGTTGCTTGATCTCCAATCAAGAATTTAATCCGCAGAGTGCAGATTGAAGCTGCTGTCGTCTGTCAATCAGGAATGACCGGACCGAAGAGCAGAATGCCTGGTCGGTGAGAATTGCATCATCAAATGTCCACGGGCGAATTATCCTGGGTTTGAATGGTGCAGTATGGACTATGATGGCAATGGCGCAGTGGTCAGATGAGGCCGTGTGATGCACACTCGATTCTGTCACGGCAGGAAGTAGAGTACTGGAGGCATAAAACCTGTCAAGGCGGGCTAAGAAAGGATTTTGCGCATGAGAGGAGCGCCAAGTGTAATTAGTCGACCATGGATGAATATGCCGATGTACATCATGAAGAGCGTTGTTCGTGACAACTGTCTGGAGCAGGTTCGCCAGGGCATGGCGGCGCTCTCTATTTGTAGAAGACCTATCCAGAAGAGGATCCAGGGTACAGTTAAAATCCCCACCAACGAGAACATGGTCTGACGGTGGGATACGGTCGAGTGCTCTGCGAAGACGCGTGAAGAGAACTGATAAATGTGTTGTAGTGCTTGGAATATAGATATTGAATAAATGATATCTGGAAGACGCGATGGTAAAGGATGCATGCTGTAAGAGATCTCGACAAATATTTCGCACAGAGAGGGATGTGATAATAGAATTGAGAGTATGACTAATGCCGATGGAAAGACCGCTATGAGATGTTAGTCCATAGGCGTGATGAAACACAAAGTTCCACTGGCGCCATCGAGAATAGACGGTAGATGGTTTGCAATTTGTCTCTTGAAGGAGGAGAATATCAGCCCCCAACGGGTTGAGGTCTTCATCTGCTAGAGAGTTGCTGAGGGGGGAAGCGAATCCCCTGCAATTAAGTGACACGATCTTGAACTGTGGGGTTCCTTGCCTCTAGCTGAAGATCTTTCAGAGCTGGAGGAAAGGACTTGAGACGATTATAGAAAATTTGTGCCCACGGATGGGTGGGAACATTCTGGCGGCAGAAATGCGACACATTGACAATCTGCTCCGGCACAAGTTGGCGAAGCGATGGATTCTTGACTGCTAAGGCACGCGCTATTGCGTAGCTTGTCGGATTCGTTAAGTATGTATAAAGATCAATGTATGAGAGTGGTACGGGAGGTATATTGGCTGTCTGGAGAAATGCAGCGAACTCTTCGACCGTGGGAAAGGAGATTTCGGCTGGCGAGGTGTGTCGAGGAGAACTGCTGGAGAGGGAGGTTGATCGAGGTGAAGTAGAGTTTTGCTTCTTCGCTACTCGCCTGCTGCGGCCAGAGCCGCGGCGCTTCAGTGGAGGCTCGGTCGTCTCATCCTCACACTGCGTCTCTGGACCAACGGACTCCACATCAGCTGTTTCGGAGGTTCCAGTGGTAATAGCTGGTTGTAAACCCTCTGAAAGGGACTCAGTGGTGGAGCGACGACGTTGCGGGAGTGAGGAGGTAATTGTAGGAAAGTCCTCTAGTGAAAAAGAGGAAGCGGCTGTGGGAGCGTTGCGTTGACCAACGTCTGTAAGCGGACTTTTTTCATCATATCTTGGCTCCGAGGCCTGCTGTGCTGAAGTAGATGGTGTAGTACGCTTCGAGGTAAGAACAGTACCTGTAGGAGCTCCAGTAGGAGTCGGTGGAACTTGATGTGGGCAGTGTACGCGAAGATGGTTTTCGCCATGGCAAAGCGTGCAGTGCAAGGAGGTAATGACGTCGATTCTCCGACGTTGCTGGCCACACCGTACGGTTAGGATCTTCGGGCACGCAAGCAGATGATCGTCCGACGGAAATATGACACGGGCACTTCAACGAAACCCTGCAATGGATTTGTCATCGGGATCTCTGGGCGCCGCCGAAAGGGTCGTTATTGGTCCAACCACTCGGCCAAATTTGCTGAGTAAAGTGCATAGAGCGACATCTGAGACTTCAGGTGGGACTGGGTGGAAAGTGACCTGGATAGGTCGCTGTGCCACAGGTTCAGCCAGAAGATGCACATCTTTGATGGATAAGCCAGCAGTCATCACAAGGTCTGCATGTTCTTTACGGGCAAAATACACTAATACGTCCCGTGGCTTTCGAGCTATATGAGTGATATAAGCTCCTGTTGGAAGCATCTTCTTTAGGGCAATACTATATTCCTTGAGTTTCGTGTCTGGTAATGCATCAAAACAGACACCGAAATCCATTGTGAAGAAAAATTGTTTCCCGGCTGGGGAATCCTCTGGGATATCGATGGTGGCAGAACTACCCTTAACACTGACGTAAGAGTCAGGAAAAACGGGAGCAATAAACTTGGAAGGAACTCTCGCTCCGGAGGTCACTGTGGAGTAAGTGAGAGACGTAGAGTTGGCAGCGGAAGGATGCGATACAGTGCTCATTGCTGGTAGCGGCTTGGTAAACTGAGTTGAGCCAGTTGACGGCAACGCAACCGTGCAATCGGTCACATCCATAGCTTCGGCAAATGAACCAGGGCCGTGCGTCAAGGTGACGTCACTCTCTTGGGCAGGAATATCAGCTTGAGCCTTTGCAGAGGAGTCTCGCGTCACATCTTGAATGCGTATGACGTCTCTGACGTGAATGAATGCTGATTGGTCTCCTGAGAGTAAGGAGGAGGAGGAGGTTGAATGAGCATCACTGATGTGGGCGTGGACATCACCCTTATCAGTGCCAGCCATTGTAAATGGCGAGGATTAACTTAAGGATCGATCAGCTTGATCGAAAATAATAAAACGCTGAATGCAAACAAAATATGCAACTCACCGACTTGGGAGCTGAGCTGAAAGAATGTACAGATCTTCTTCTTGAAGGGGAACACAAAAATAGGAACAAACACTCACTATATACTTTCAAAAACTGGGCACAAACACAGAGCTCGAAAGGAACGTGACTATATCGGTTATACGTTTCTTCAACCTACAGTTGGAAAGCGTAAACAAGTTAGTAAAATCATGCAATGCATTGATTATACGCTTTCCAACATACCAGAAATCATTACTCACGTTATGAGGATAATGGCTGTGGAATAAATCTCGGTCCTGTGCCCTGACCTTTGATCCCATTTCGATGATATTTAACAGAACCGGTTCAGTATACCTCCGAAATAACACGATAAACTTTTGTCGTAATGGAAGCATTTTCACGTAAGTTATGGTGCATAAGGGCTATAGAATAGATCCAGCTCCTGTGTTCTAACCTTTGACCCCATTTCGCCCATTTTCAAAAAAATTCGTCCCCAGGCAGGTCCCTACAACATACTAACATTTCATCCAAATCGAAGCATTTTTACGTAAGTTATGACGCATAATGGCGAAGGAAGTGAGTCCACTCACTTCCACCCCCATTTCGCCCATTTTTGATAGGGTTTGTCCCAAGGTAGTCCCCTACGACATGCTAAAATTTCATCGACATCGAACATTTTTTTCGTTAGTTATGACGCATAAGAGCAGTGGAATGAATCCCGCTCCTATGTCCTGACTTTTGAACCCATTTCTTTCACTTTCAATAGGGTTCCTTCCCAGGTGTTACCCTACCACATACTAAAATGTCAAAGAAATCGAACGCTTTTTACGTGAGTTATCGTTGCGGAAGGACATACGCACACAACGCGTGACGTAATGAGGCAGGTGGGAATCGCGACCACCTGCTCGCAAGAGTGTGACGTCATAAAACTTTAATGGGATCCACACAAAACGCGTGACGTAATGACACAGATGGCGTGACCGCGCGCCGACATCTAATGGAACGACGCCATGACACTAAAAACGTGCAAATTCGGGGTGGTTATTTAACCCACTAAACGAATTTTCCTAAAATCGAGATCAAGCTAAATCAATTTCTAGTACCAGAAAATCATAGGTTAACGACTTTCATCAAAATCCTTAGAGACGTTTTCAAAACAAAATTTACATACATACAAGAATTGCTCCTTTAATAGTATGGGATAAGGGCGATGGAATGGATCCCGATCCTATGTCCTGACCTTTGATCCCATTTCGTCCATTTTCAATAGGGTTCGTCCCCAGGTGGTCTTCTACCACATACTAAAATTTCATCGAAATCAAACCATTTTTACGTACGTTATGACGCATAAGAGCAATGGAACGCATCTCGCTGCTATGTCCTGACCTTTGACCCCACTTCACCCATTTTCCATAAGGTTCGTCCGCAGGTGATCCCCTGCCACATACTATAATTACATCGAAATCGAATCATATTTACGCAAGTTATGACGCATAAAGTCAATGAAATGGATCCTGCTCCTATGTCGTGACCTTTGGCCCCACTTCACCTATTTTCAATAGGGTTCGTCCTCAGGTGGTCCCCTACCACATACTAAAATTTCATCGAAATCGAACCATTTTTACGCGAGTAATCGCGCGGACGGACGAACGGACGGACAAAGTTGGAGCATATACGCTTCTTCAACCTACGGTTTGGAAAGCGTAAAAAACGTGGTTCCCGATCTGAGTGTGTCCTTCCGCTTTGTTTACATGCAACCTGATCACAACCAACGTGAAGGCGTGAAGGAAAGTAGTTCATGATAAATTTTAGGCATTTCTTTTTTAGAATGTTTCGTACTTTTGTTCTGGAAGTCATAAATTTCACACGTTCGTTTTTTAGAATTTGCTATAATAGACGCCTTAATGAGCTTAGATTTTGCAATAGCTTAGCTCAAAATTTGCGAACTGTACCTGAGTTATGCGTTACCGTTGGCAGCTTGTCCTAGTGGCATTGTCATCACGTGGAGTTGTTTTCCTGGACGTCTACTTCTCTTTCGGTCGCTAAATTCACCTGTATCTCGATATTTCATGATCGTATTATGAATAGCAGTCTTGCTCACATTCACCTTTCTGCTTATGTCACTTTCGGAGTGTCTTTCATGATATAAAGTCACTATTTGTGTGCCCTATGAGTAACACTTAGTGACGCTTTTTTGCCCATTTTTCGCTGTACAGAAAATACGTACAAAACCTCTCAGCATGAAAACTAGAAGCAAACCGACATGCTCACGCTTTCCCCAACTCTATCAACAGCTCCCTCTGTAGGACGATGCAACACCAACAGGAAGTTGAGTAATACAGACAGTAGTTGACGCAATCGGCAGAAATCTCCTAATACCAACAGGTGGTCTTAAACTTTTGCAAATGACTGTATATAAACAAAAAACGGAAATCAAATATTGTTTACTAAGAAAATGAAAATTATTCTGATTGGTAGCAATTATGTTTAATTGTTTTTTCAAAGAATACCAAAATTTGTACTAATTTTACCGTTTGGGAAGGTTTTGCTGTCATTGGTGTGAGAAGATTAAAGTTATTTTGACAGCGCTGCCGATATTAAATTTGTTTGACAACACTGTCAACACCAGTGTTCTTTCGGCTATAGTGCTACTTTCAGCGAGAGAGTTAATCGGCAATCGAAAATTCAACTTCCTAAGTTAATCACCAATCGAAAATTCAACTTCCTAAGTTAATCACCAATCGAAAATTCAACTTCCCAAGTTAATCGGACATTGAAAATTCAACTTCCTAAGTTAATCGGCAATCGAAAATTCAACTTCCTAAGTTAATCGGCAATCGAAAATTCAACTTCCTAAGTTAATCGGCAATCGAAAATTCAACTTTCTAAGTTAATCGGCAATCGAAAATTCAACTTCCTAAGTTAATCGGCAATCGAAAATTCAACTTCCTAAGTTAATCGGCAATCGAAAATTCAACTTCCTAGGTTAATCGGCAATCGAAAATTCAACTTCCTAAGTTAATCGGTAATCGAAAATTCAACTTCCTTGGTTATCGAAAATTCAACTTCCTAAGTTAATCGGTAATCGAAAATTCAACTTCCTAGGTTAATCGGCAATCGAAAATTCAACTTCCTAAGTTAATCGGCAATCGAAAATTCAACTTCCTAAGTTAGTCGGCAATCGAAAATTCAACTTCCTAAGTTAATCGGCAATCGAAAATTCAACTTCCCAAGTTAATCGGCAATCGAAAATTCAACTTCCTAGGTTAATCGGCAATCGAAAATTCAACTTCCTAGGTTAATCGGCAATCGAAAATTCAACTTCCTAAGTTAAATTCAACTTCCTAAGTTAAAAATCAAAAATTAAGCAATCAAAAATTTTTTTAAGCAATCAAAAATTCAACTTCCTAAGTTAATCGGCAATCGAAAATTCAACTTCCCAAATCAATCGGCAATCGAAAATTCAACTTCCCAAATTAATCGGCAATCGAAAATTCAACTTCCTAAGTTAATCGGCAATCGAAAATTCAACTTCCCAAGTTAATCGGCAATCGAAAATTCAACTTCCCAAGTTAATCGGCAATCGAAAATTCAACTTCCCAAGTTAATCGGAAATCGAAAATTCAACTTCCTAAGTTAATCGGCAATCGAAAATTCAACTTCCTAAGTTAATCGGCAATCGAAAATTCAACTTCCTAAGTTAATCGGCAATCGAAAATTCAACTTCCTAGGTTAATCGGCAATCGAAAATTCAACTTCCTAAGTTAATCGGTAATCGAAAATTCAACTTCCTTGGTTATCGAAAATTCAACTTCCTAAGTTAATCGGTAATCGAAAATTCAACTTCCTAGGTTAATCGGCAATCGAAAATTCAACTTCCTAAGTTAATCGGCAATCGAAAATTCAACTTCCTAAGTTAGTCGGCAATCGAAAATTCAACTTCCTAAGTTAATCGGCAATCGAAAATTCAACTTCCTAAGTTAATCGGCAATCAAAAATTCAACTTCCCAAGTTAATCGGCAATCGAAAATTCAACTTCCTAGGTTAATCGGCAATCGAAAATTCAACTTCCTAAGTTAAATTCAACTTCCTAAGTTAAAAATCAAAAATTAAGCAATCAAAAATTTTTTTAAGCAATCAAAAATTCAACTTCCCAAATTAATCGGCAATCGAAAATTCAACTTCCCAAATCAATCGGCAATCGAAAATTCAACTTCCCAAATTAATCGGCAATCGAAAATTCAACTTCCTAAGTTAATCGGCAATCGAAAATTCAACTTCCCAAGTTAATCGGCAATCGAAAATTCAACTTCCCAAGTTAATCGGCAATCGAAAATTCAACTTCCCAAGTTAATCGGCAATCGAAAATTCAACTTCCTAGGTTAATCGGCAATCGAAAATTCAACTTCCTAAGTTAATCGGCAATCGAAAATTCAACTTCCTAAGTTAATCGGCAATCGAAAATTCAACTTCCTAAGTTAATCGGCAATCGAAAATTCAACTTCCTAAGTTAATCGGCAATCTAAAATTCAACTTCCTAACGATACTGTCCCATCTATACGTGGAAACATTACTGTGGCTTATTTTCGCACCCAAAAATTCTAGAAGCATTAGAAGGTTTTATATTCATCATGAACACAAGGTTTAAACCTGTCTTTCATGCGCACATATGTACCAAAAAATATCAGCTAGCGATATCGCTTTATTTAGCGGAGATTCACTAGTATCTCAGCTAGATGCGCAGTGTCCAAGCACAGAAAGTTGGCACCTAACAAGCTTGGAACGCGTCAATGAGTCAACTTCAAATTTTGTATACTTGGCGTCTTGGTTTAGTAACCATGCAAAATTCATTCTAAACGCTCCAGAGAATTTGAGATATCCTATTTTTTTCACTTTTTTGTGAGAGATTTTTGGCTGATGTTGGCAACCTCTAGCATAATAATTTCGGTTGTAACTACGTACGTAAATACTGTTCCCATTGCGTTTAGTTTGTTTGCAAGCTTACATGACACTCGCGTTACGTCACTCGCTCAAAACAATCTCATACTGACGTACAGATGTGAGTCGTTTAAACACCTGCTTAGAGACTCAGAAAGGAAAACGTGACGCTCTCCAGTTGGTTCATTTTCCATCATAATGAACAACCTTTCGGAAACAAAACAAAATGGATTCATAAACGGTTAAACAAGATATTCCGTTTCATTTGTTGTGTAGCTGTGGATATTTACATAGGAGTGAGTGAGTGGAGTGAATAAATACGCTGAATTGAGTTACACTCTTGTCATGCAATAATGTTATTTTGAAAGTACAGTAGACTGACTGACTCATTCTGCAACTGTATTCTGAAACGTATTTGAAATACGCCAACACAATAGCTCCCTCTATTTGTTATCTTTTTCAATTGCGTGATAATTCATTAGCCGCTCCGGTGACGTAGTGGTCTAAGCGATGGTTTCTGATCATTCATCCGAGATGGACCTGGGTTCGAATCCCGGTGAGGCATGTATGTTGTGTTTGCCTTACAGCACTGGCTGTCTCCCTTTGCTGGAACCAGTGGCCGGAAATTAAGGACTGGCGACTGTTTATAGCCCACTGAGTTGCTCATGGTGGTCGTTAAACCTCCAATGAAAAAATAATAATTCATTAGAGAATTGTCGAAATTCAAGAAAAGAAAAATGCCTTGTATCTCTCAAAAAAAATGGTTAAACCAGAAATGACTAGGTAGAAACCAGTAGAGTAAGTTAAGCTTCAATCGGCGCAGTTTCTTACTGTTGCTTCTTACACTATGCGCTGAGTCTTTCACAAAAGAGCACTTGGGACACATGCCGTAATGAACAAGTTAGTAAAATCATGCAGTGCATTCATTATGATACGCTTTCCAACATAACAGAAATCATTATTCAAGTTATAACTCAAGTTATGAGGATAATGGCTGTGGAATAAATCTCGCTCCTGTGCTTTGACCTTTGACCCCATTTCGATGATATTCAACAGAACCGGTTCAGTATATATCCGAAACAACATGATAAAGTTTTGTCGTTCAATATCGCTTTATTAGACAACTAATAGTGTACAATAAAACTGGGGAAAAGGCCAAAAAAGACGTGGACAAAATCACAGGCTTACACTTGAGGCATTGAAGAGCACAAAACATAAGAAAAAATAACTATGGTCGCCCAAGCCACTCTCTCAAACAGAGAGATATTTTGAGGAACATGAAATACACAGGACATTAAGCATGGGAAAAGTCAAGCAGGAGTCTAAGGGCTCACACTCTAGAAGATACTGGAATAATATGGAACTGGTGTTAGCGAATATGGAAAGGAGAAGTCTGGATATTTATACATAGCACGTTTCACCCAACGCTCATAAGCGCGGTAATAATCGCCATAAGAAACAAAATCTTATTGTGAAGGAGGATCTGGAGCAAGAGGCTTACGCCGCCGTCGGGAACGTCGAGCAGTAGAAGATTTACAAGTAAGGGAAGTACTATCAGCAGAAGTCGAGGAAGGCAACAATGGAGCATGATGAAGCACAGGTGAAGGAGCACTGGCAGGAACAGTGGCTGAAGCTGATGGAAGGACGACAGAAACGGCTGTAGAGGAAGATGGCACGTCCGAGCACACTGTGAGTGGGAGGATGCAGGTTCAATGGACATAAAAAAGCTGCTGGGAGTGAAGAACTCACAGAGACGATCGGCATGAGAGAGCTGATAAGAGGCGGAGTAGGATCTTCGTCCAGCGACTCAGGAGTAAGCGAAGCAGAAGTGTCTAGAGAAAAAGGTCGAATGGAGACATCAACATAAGACAATTACAACCCAAAATGCACTACAGGGCTGTCAATGGAGGTCTCTGCAGAAAATAGACTTGCTTGAAGGGAGCACGGTGGTGAACATGAAGTTGTAACAGGAACATCTAGGAGTGAGGACTGGAGAAGACGAGCAGGAGACGAAGCAACATCAACCGTCGGTAAAGGAAAATGAGATGACGTAGAATCTGGAGGCACAAAAACAGATCAGTTGCACTGAGGCGGTGAGGAAGCAAGAGATATAAGGCAACTGGTAGACGCTGGCTCCTTGGAGGTGAAGAGCGGAACCATAAAAGTAGAGACCACAGTCGAACATGGAGACAATGGACTGATAGGAGCAGGAGATGAAGGCGGAGAGGGTGACTAAGGGCATTTCAACAAGATCTGGGCAGAAGACGGGCTCGATGGAGGCGTGCAAAATGGTGTAGTAGTAACAGAAGGGAGAACATCCAGGACAGCTGTCGGTAGTAGATGATCAGGAAAAATATTATCCGGAGAAACACGTAAAGTAGAAGAATCAGGGGCCGGGAACAAACCACTCGAAACCGGAAGCTGCGAATATGTATAAGGAAAAGTCGACAAAGATGTGGATTATAAAGAAAAGTCACACGAGTCTGGCAAGGCAGAAGGGCGAATGGAAGTCGAAAAATTCCGAGTTGGACAAGAAGAACTATGGTGACCGGGCAATTTGCAAGAAAAACAATGATAGGCGGTAAAAACGTTGACAGTGCGAGTGTGTGGACCGCAGATAACATGGAAATCTGTCGGACAGGAAACAATGGACTGTTCGTCAGGAAAAACGACGAGAGCTTGACGTCGAAAACTATAATAGGGACGATTCCCTTGATCGTCTGAAGCATCAGGCAAAGTCTTAATAGGGCCAATAACTAAACCACATTGAGAAAGGAAAGCATGCCAATCAGTGGAGAGTTCAGGAGGAACTGGAGATAAACTAACGAGAGTAGGGCAATGAGCAAGAAAAATTGCGAACAAACTTTGGTCGCCGACTGAAATTGGAGAAGAACCAACTTAACTTGAGCGGGATCAGAAAAATAGACTAAAACCGAGCAAGGCTTTCGCACGATGTGCGTGATGGCATCAGGTGGAACAATCTGATGGAGTGCTGAAGTGTAAGCTGTAAGTTTAGTATGTGGAAGCGCCGAATATTTTACTCCGAGAGCTTAAGAAGCGAAGAAAGACTTCCTCGGTGACGAGGACTCTAATAAATGAGATGTTAAAACGGAGCCGGTACGAGAAAACCGGAAGCTCAAGGCAGTTGAGAGGGGATCCGAAGGGAAGGCAGCGACTGCGGGCGAAGAGAGATCAAACATTTTCTAAGCAATTTAGAAGGAGAAAATGTTCTTAGAAGAATACAGTGTGACATACCACAGAGGTGGAGCACGTGTCAAGACGGCAAAGTTGCAGCGATAAATCCCGTCGGTATAGCTCATCAATTGGGAAAGTATTCGGCTCCAGAGCAAAAGGATACGAGTTTGATCTCCCTCACCGGTAAATTTGTGTTTTCACATTAGCGCCCAATTGTGGAAATGAATTCATTGGCCGTTGGGTTTTTCGAAAAATATATGATGATTCTTCTGGAATTTATCAGAATGTCTTCTTATACAGTGAATTACTTTAAGCATGGTTTGCCGGCTGATCCGGAAACTAATGGTTTCGTCCCAGCCCTTTCTCAAGGGGGTGGACATATGTGACGTACTACAGAGGTGAAGTTCATGTCAAGACGGCAAAGTTGCATCGATGAATTCCGTTGGTGCAGCTTAATTGGGAAAGCATTTGGCTCCGGAGCAGAATGATGCAGGTTCGATCCCCGTCATCGACAAGTTAATGTTTTCACATTGGCGCCCGATTGTGAAAATGAATCTACTGGCCGTTAGATTCTTCCAAAAACATGTGATGTTCTTTCCACACATCTTGTGGAATTAATGCGAATTCCTTCTTGAACGTTTCGGAAAAACATTGGTGATGTTCGCTCCACACATTGTCTGGAATTAATGAGAATGCCTTCTTCTTCAGCAAGGTACTTCAAGCATGGTAGGCGGGCTGACCCGGAAAACACATGTCCAGTTGCAGCGATAAATTCGGTCGAAAGAAACACATGTCGAGTTGTAGCGATAAATTCGGTAGAAAGAAGCACATCAAGTTGCAGCGATAAATTCGGTAGAAATAAGCACATGTCAAGTTGCAGCGATAAATTCGGTAGAAAGAAGCACATCAAGTTGCAGCGATAAATTCGGTAGAAATAAGCACATGTCAAGTTGCTGCGATAAAGTCGGTAGAAAGAAGCACATCAAGTTGCAGCGATAAATTCGGTAGAAATAAGCACATGTCAAGTTGCAGCGATAAGTTCGGTCGAAAGAAGCACATGTCGAGTTGTAGCGATAAAGTCGGTAGAAAGAAGCACATCAAGTTGCAGCGATAAATTCGGTAGAAATAAGCACATGTCAAGTTGCAGCGATAAATTCGGTCGAAAGAAGCACATGTCGAGTTGTAGCGATAAATTCGGTAGAAAGAAGCACATCAAGTTGCAGCGATAAATTCGGTAGAAATAAGCACATGTCAAGTTGCAGCGATAAGTTCGGTCGAAAGAAGCACCTGTCGAGTTGTAGCGATAAATTCGGTAGAAAGAAGCACATCAAGTTGCAGCGATAAATTTGGTAGAAATAAGCACATGTCAAGTTGCAGCGATAAATTCGGTAGAAAGAAGCACATCAAGTTGCAGCGATAAATTTGGTAGAAATAAGCACATGTCAAGTTGCAGCGATAAGTTCGGTCGAAAGAAGCACCTGTCGAGTTGTAGCGATAAATTCGGTAGAAAGAAGCACATCAAGTTGCAGCGATAAATTTGGTAGAAATAAGCACATGTCAAGTTGCAGCGATAAATTCGGTAGAAAGAAGCACATGTCAAGTTGCAGCGATAAATTTGGTAGAAATAAGCACATGTCAAGTTGCAGCGATAAATTCGGTAGAAAGAAGCACATGTCAAGTTGCAGCGATAAATTCGGTAGAAAGAAGCACATCAAGTTGCAGCGATAAATTCGGTAGAAATAAGCACATGTCAAGTTGCAGCGATAAATTCGGTCGAAAGAAGCACATGTCGAGTTGTAGCGATAAAGTCGGTAGAAAGAAGCACATCAAGTTGCAGCGATAAATTCGGTAGAAATAAGCACATGTCAAGTTGCAGCGATAAATTCGGTCGAAAGAAGCACATGTCGAGTTGTAGCGATAAATTCGGTAGAAAGAAGCACATCAAGTTGCAGCGATAAATTCGGTAGAAATAAGCACATGTCAAGTTGCAGCGATAAATTCGGTAGAAAGAAGCACATCAAGTTGCAGCGATAAATTTGGTAGAAATAAGCACATGTCAAGTTGCAGCGATAAATTCGGTCGAAAGAAGCACATGTCAAGTTGCAGCGATAAATTCGGTAGAAAGAAGCACATCAAGTGGCAGCGATAAATTTGGTAGAAAGAAGCACATGTCAAGTTGCAGCGATAAGTTCGGTCGAAAGAAGCACATGTCGAGTTGTAGCGATAAATTCGGTAGAAAGAAGCACATCAAGTTGCAGCTATAAATTCGGTAGAAATAAGCACATGTCAAGTTGCAGCGATAAATTCGGTCGAAAGAAGCACATGTCGAGTTGTAGCGATAAATTCGGTAGAAAAAAGCACGTCAAGTTGTAACGATAAATTCGGTCGAAAGAAGCACACGTCAAGTTGCAAAGAGAAATTCGATCGAAAGAAGCACACGTCAAATTGCAAAGAGAAATTCGATCGAAAGAAGCAACATGTCAAGTTCCATACCTGCTTCTTTCGACCGAAATAAGTTGCGATAAGTTCTGTCGAAAAAAGCACATCTCAAGTTGTTGCGGTAAATTCGGTCGAAAGAAGCAGATGCCAAATGGAAGCGATAAATTCGGTTGATTTAGCTTAATTGGGAAAGCATTCGGTTCCGGAGCAGAAGGATGCGATCTCCGTCACTGGTAAATTTGTGTTTTCACAACAAAAGCAATAAAATAGACGAGTATTTTTAAAGTCCTTTTATTTTAAAGGCATTTTATTATTATTATTATTATTATTTGCAGGTAAATTTTGTGATTGTGGTTTCTTTCTCATTGCAGATTTTAACCGTTGCCGTGTTAGCCATTTTGATAACAGCTCCACTTGGAGCCACAGCTATAGCCTTGTTAGCTCCACGCTTGTTGGATTCCGACGAAGACGTAGAAAAGTGCGAAACGAAAAAGCCTCGCCTCGATGAAGCAAGAGTCAGCATATACGACAACGATAGTACTATTTACAGCGTAGTCAGATTGTGACGAAATCTCTAATCAAAGGAATTCTAACTTAGAAAAAAAGGGAAGGAAAGAAGTACGACGGCCCGCCACAGCACGCGCCAAAGTGCCGTGACCAATAGTACTTCCTGAAGCATTGTCTCGTCCTCTCAGAGACCAACTGCGTTCTGGTGCATTACATATACCTCGCCTCAGCATTCTTCTGAACTTTGTTTCCCATATGTAGAAGAAAGTTTGTTTGAGCCATCAAAAAGCATACACTGTAAAAATAAATCTAAGTCACAACTTTATGAGTTTCATAAAGTATTTATAACAATACACAATTTCCAGAACTCGTATTTGTTTCGAGTTGCTATTTACTTCAGTAACAATCTTATTATAATAGATGGGTGTGATTCAAGAACTAAATTTATACAGAGGATGGGTCGAAAATTATGAAATATTTGGATCACTTTATACAATATATTGACAAAAGTCACCTGACACCTAGAAGAGAAACACAACATAGCATTTATTGGCATACATTAGTACGGTGTCCGTCCACCTTTGGCCTTAATGCATTCACTGACTCTTCGAGACATGCTTTCGACAACGTTTTGCGACACAGCGATAGGTATGAGCTTTCATTCAGTACATAATGCTGCCGCTAAGTGTTTCTTAGTAGTACGCCTTGGTTCCAAACTTCTTATGCGGCGCTCTAATTCATCCCATAGGTGCTCTATGGGATTAAGATCAGGGAACTATGCTGGCCAGTCCACACACGATACGGAGTTATCGTCAAACCACGCCGTAACAGCCCTTGCTTTATGGCTCGGTGCATTATTCTGCTGGTACCAACAAGGCTCGGTTCCATAATATTGCCACAGATTTCGTAGGGCACAATTGCCCAGAATATCGAGGTAGACGTGCTGGTTAACAGGTTTACCTACGATAACCAATAGACCGGGACCATACCACGAAAAACACCACCGCACGAGTACACTGCCAGCTCCAAACTTGACCGTAGGAACAGCGCACTGTGGTAAATAGCGTTACCCGGGCTGCCGCTATACCCACACACGGCCATCAGACTGATGAATCGAGTGTCTGGATTCATCAGTCCATATTACCCGTTTCCATTGATCTACGGTCCACGAAAAGTGTTCTTTACACCATGCTAAACGACGACTAGCATTGCGAGTGGTGATGAAAGGCTTATGAGGAGCCGCACGATCACGGTAACCCTGCATGGAATGGAGTTCTCTGCGAATGGTACGTGTATATACCGAGGTTCCAGCATTTTTACTCACCTCTACAATGAGGTATTTTGCAGTACTCTGTCGATTAGCTGTAACGACTCTCCTCTATCACTGATTTTCTTTAGTCTGCCGGTACGTTTTGCTGCTTCAGGCATGCCATATATCTTCCACTTATTCGGTACATCCAAAACAGTTGACTTCGGTATGTTTAAACGCCTCTCGGTTTCTCTTATGGACAAACCACTAATATAACACCCAAGAATCTTTCCTTTATCAAAATCAGTTCTCTCCCACCGCGACAGTTTCACTCAACCTCAGAGTGCGATAACATCGCGGTCGGCTGCAATATTGTTTTTATACCGTTTGCAGCTGTACCGCGCATCTTAACAACGCAGCGGATTCGTTAATTTGCTTTCGACGGGGTGTCCGGTGACTTTTGTCAATGTAGTGTATCTTCATACGTACCTTTACGGCGAAGCTGACTAGCATTCAAGGTATAAGCCATCGTGATACACCGTCTTTAGGCATCTGTCTGCCAGTTCTTTGATCCCTCGGCGGTACCAGTTCTTGTCTTTCGAGGCGAGGAGCTCTTTCACCCCAGCTGCCACCTCCTCTTGGTTGTTGAAGTGACGCCCGCGAAAGAAGTGTACCATGGACCAGAACAAGCGACAATCTTACGGGACAAGGTCCGGACTATATGTTTGGTGTGGCATCAGTTCGATGCCCTCAAGATCCTGGAGTTTTGCCCGGGTCGTTCGTACGGTATGAAGCAAAGCGTTGTCCTGCTGTAGGAGAGCACACTTTCTGTTCATCAGTGCCGGGTACTTTTCCTCCAAAACGGCATACATCCGCTACAGTTTTTCAGAGTAAAATTTGGCTTTGATGGTCCGACCGTCTGGAACAAATTCGTAATGGATTCCACCAGACGCAGAGCATCACCTTGTGCTCGAAGCGCCGACGTTTGGTAACAGGTTCAGGAGCTGGCTCGGGCTCAACCACTGCCGTTGTGTGTTAGGATTACAGAAATAGACCCACTTTTCATCGCACGTAACAATTCTCTTGAGGAAACTTACATCGCGAGGGTTTTCTAGGAATTTTGTGCACACTTCCACTCAGGGGCTTGTTTCAGCTGGTGTCAGTTCGTGAGGGACAATGCTGCAGCTCCTGTAGACCTTGCCAAGGTACTGGAGGAGACGAACCACGGTGTTCTGGGATTTGCCCAGCTCGCCTGATAATCTCCGAGTGCTGGTTGTCTGATTTGCCTCTACGGCCTGGCGTACGGTCTCCGAATCTAGGGTTCGCGGCCTAACTGACCTTGGTTGATCGTCGAGGTTTCTGTCACCAGAGCGAAATTTCTTGAACCATCTATTTGCGGTGCTGTGGTCCACGGAACCTTCCACTTTTGCATGACAAGTATTTCGTGCAGCTTGAGCAGGGTTATTGCCGAGTTCAAACTCGTAAAGGAAAGGTTTCCTAATTAGCCGATTGTGGCTGTTCATCTTTCAGGCGTCCCAACCACAAACATAACGACGACATGCAATGCTGTTCATAGCAACGATTACCACTTTATATCCCTTTCGACTGACTGAGGTGCGCGACTTGAACTAGTTAAAACACGTGACGTACAATACCCGCCGCAGCACATGTGTTTATGCAAATATTGCAAAACTTTCGACTCATGATCTGTACTATATGATTTTTAATTTATAAATAAATAATTTTGATAATGAAACATGGATTTTACGATACATCTTCAAATCCCAGTCCTGTAAAATCACAGAACTTTGAACACTTACTTGCTGAACACACACGAGATAAATTCTTTTCGAAAACTAAATTCTTAAGGATATTATTTTAAAGCAAAAATTAAATTAATCTTTCGTATAGGAATTTTCAATCCAGGAACTGATATCATTGATGAGTTTGGGCGCAAATTTAGCAGCCTGGCACCAAAGAAGCCCGAAGTATGTAAGCCAGAGCTCGAATTTGATATCGCGAAGTTGAGCTCGGGCACAAACGAGCTCGAAAACTGTGACCATTCTATTTTGGCATTAATGACAAAAATACAAAAGATAAACTCGAAAGAGTACCTTGGCACCCTTTGTAGATTATTTAGACTATGCATATTTTACTTGCAAATATCTTTTTGTGGGTGTGAAATAAAAGGAGTGATTCAAGACTATACTTTTATTTACGTTCAACACAATGCATTTATTCAAGTCACTCACGACCACACCGAGCCATAGTCCGGTACATTCTTCTTCTTCCTCTTAGCCAGTTGGTACTCTCTTAAGGTACATCCGAGTCATAGTCCGGTACATTCTTCTTCTTCTTCTTAACCAGTTGGCACTCTCTTAAGGTATATCCGAGTCATAGTCCGGTACAATCTTCTTCTTCTTCTTAACCAGTTGGCACTCTCTTAAGGTATATCCGAGTCATAGTCCGGTACATTCTTCTTCTTCTTCTTCTTAGCCAGTTGGCACTCTCTTAAGGTATATCCGAGGCATAGTCCGGTCCATTCTTCTTCGTCTTCTTAGCCAGTTAGCACTCTCTTAAGGTATATCCGAGCCATAGTCCGGTACATTCTTCTTCTTCTTCTTAACCAGTTGGCACTCTCTTAAGGTATATCCGAGTCATAGTCCGGTACATTCTTCTTCTTCTTAGCCAGTTGGCACTCTCTTAAGGTATATCCGAGGCATAGTCCGGTCGGTCCATTCTTCTTCTTCTTAGCCAGTTGGCACTCTCTTAAGGTATATCCGAGGCATAGTCCGGTCGGTCCATTCTTCTTCGTCTTCTTAGCCAGTTGGCACTCTCTTAAGGTATATCCGAGGCATAATCCGGTCGGTCCATTCTTCTTCGTCTTCTTAGCCAGTTGGCACTCTCTTAAGGTATATCCGAGCCATAGTCCGGTACATTCTTCTTCTTCTTAGCCAGTTGGCACTCATTTAAGGTATATCCGAGTCATAGTCCGGTACATTCTTCTTCTTCTTAGCCAGTTGGCACTCTCTTAAGGTATATCCGAGGCATAGTCCGGTCGGTCCATTCTTCTTCTTCTTAGCCAGTTGGCACTCTCTTAAGGTATATCCGAGGCATAGTCCGGTCGGTCCATTCTTCTTCGTCTTCTTAGCCAGTTGGCACTCTCTTAAGGTATATCCGAGCCATAGTCCGGTACATTCTTCTTCTTCTTCTTAGCCAGTTGGCACTCATTTAAGGTATATCCGAGCCATAGTCCGGTACATTCTTCTTCTTCTTCTTAGCCAAATGGCACTCTCTTAAGGTAAATCCGAGCCATAGTCCGGTACATTCTTTTTCTTCTTCTTCTTAGCCAGTTGGCACTCTCTTAAAGTATATCCGAGCCATAGTCCGGTACATTCTTTTTCTTCTTCTTAGCCAGTTGGTACTCTCTTAAAGTATATCCGAGCCATAGTCCGGTACATTCTTCTTTTTCTTCTTAGCCAGTTGGCACTCTCTTAAGGTATATCCGAGCCATAGTCCGGTACATTCTTCTTCTTCTTCTTAGCCAGTTGGCACTCTCTTAAGGTATATCCGAGCCATAGTCCGGTACATTCTTTTTCTTCTTCTTCTTAGCCAGTTGGTACTCTCTTAAGGTATATCCGAGCCATAGTTCGGTACATTCTTCTTCTTCTTCTTAGCCAGTTGGCACTCTCTTAAGGTATATCCGAGCCATAGTCCGGTACATTCTTCTTCTTCTTCTTAACCAGTTGGCACTCTCTTAAGGTATATCCGAGTCATAGTCCGGTACATTCTTCTTCTTCTTCTTCTTAGCCAGTTGGCACTCTCTTAAGGTATATCCCTCCCCAGTCTTTTCCAACTATCTCGATCCTTAGCCTCAGTCCACCATTTAGCTTTTCTAAATTTCTGATGGTCATCTCTCTATCTTATTCTCTGGCGCTCCCTTCGTCTCTTTCCATCTCTCGGTTGCCATTCTGTTATTAATTATGTTCATTTTTCATCTTTCAGTCTTCCAACATGTCCAGCCCATCTCCACTTTGATTCTTTTATTATTTTTATAATATCTATTATTTCCGTTCTTTCTCTTATAAGTACACTAGCTTTACTATCCGGTTTTCCCGGGATTTAGGCTTATTAATTTCATATTCCCTTATGTGTCACTGAAAAAATCTGGAAAAAAATTTATGCTTGCAAGAAAGAAAAAAGCTGATTTCGCAAATTCGGGCATTACAAATTATTTATTTATAGTGTGATTATTTCAGCGCTTGGTACAGAATATATCGAATCTGTAGAATCAAACGGACCAAAAGCTTTACGAATTATTTAACACGCGTCCAGAAGACACAGCATTAGAACACTGACTGAACAAAATTCGTTAAGAATTTGTTATCGACGCATCACGTGCTTTTAGTTTCAGACGTCTTTGAGGGACAAATCTCTGGGATAAAAAAGTTAAAAACGTATCTTTGCGAATATTTTATGAAACTGGCTGAAATTTTAATGAACACCATAAATCATTAATAGGAACATGACCTCCAAATTTCGTTTGAATCGGTAAATAACTTTGTAAATTAACCGTCAAAATGTATTAGCCGTTTCTGCGTATATATTTCTGTTTACCTCTGATTTAAAACTTCAATGCCTATTTTAAAACGTTTTGACCGGATTCCGGTGAAATTTTGAAGGGCTCCTCTTATTACCAATTCATGGTGTTGATAAAGATTTCAGCCCGTTTCGTTAAGATTTCGCAAAGTTCGTTTTTGCATTTTTATGCACAGTTCTCAAAGAATAGAAACACCTGTGGATGTACCACGGCGATGAGTGCAGCCACGTGCTTTCATATTTGGACAAGATAACGATGGTGTAGCAAATGACGCTGACTTTATTGATTAGCTTATTAATTAATTCATAACTCGCGAACGGAAAAACGTAGAGATCTTAAAATAGTTTCGTTGACCTAAACAATCCAGTATTAATCAGCTATGCAAATTTCACGATGCCACAGTTCGGCGTTCGAGAGTGTTTGCTGCTTCAGACAACCAGACGTTTTGTGTTTTTACACTGGCGGAAAGTGAAAAAAGAACACCAAGAAGGAATTGGCGGACGATCATGAAATTTACATATGTTAATGGGGTTGAGTTTACGTAGGTGTGATGTTAATTTCGGGACCAACCGGTGAGCGCTTACGCCACAGCACGGCATAATATACAAATTATCGTCGGTGGTATTTAAGGAGTACGGCGAAGTGAATGTAATCAGTCGTTGGCGTACGGACACGTGCGAAGACCCTGAAGAAGCTGCAATGCCTGGACATGGAAGACGTGTACGATTTCAGCAGTTATAGGACGTTGAGCGAGGTCTTCTAGCGGACTACGCAAGGCCAGGTGGTCGTATCGTCGTATTGCGGAGCAAATCGGACGGGAAGTATCGTTGGTGATACGATGGCGGCGTACATGGTCCGAGGAACATTCCCACACGAGAAGACGTGGAACCGGGAGTCACAGATGGACTGATGAGCGGACCGATCAACGCATAAGAAGAGTGGCGTTGTCAAGCAGAACATCCACTGCGACGCAAATCAGAGCTGCCGATGCACCTGAGGTGACTGTGCGAACAATCCGCAACCGTCTACTGGATGCAGGACTACGTGCACGTGTTCCTCTGGCATCTGTACCTCTGACTCCATCCCACCGTCAGGAACGGCTGCAGTGGTGTCGCCAACGTCTGCATTGGAGAACGCAATGGCGATCTGTCGTGTTCAGCGATGAAAGCAGATTCTGCTTGGGAGCCTCCGATGGCCGTATGCGTGTTCGCAGACGCACAGGGGAGCGTCTCCACCCTTCTTGCATCCGCCAGCGACACACAGGGCCTACAATTGGTCTCCTGGTGTGGGGAGCGATCAGCTCTCATTCCCGTACACAACTAGGGTTTGTACCAGTTACGTTAAACATCATCTCCTACATCAACAACATCATTCAGCCCGTTGTTGTGCCATTTGTAAGGTCGGTCCATCGTGGTGTTTTCCAGCAAGATAACGCACGCCCACACACGGCACGTGCAACGCAACATACCCTTCAGGGTGTGAGACAACTTCCATGGCCTGCACGTTCACCGGATTTGTCCCCCATTCAGCACGTGTGGGATTTTATGGGACAACGACTTATCCGGTCTCCACGGCCAGCCACGACCATCCCCGATTTACGCGTCCAGGTTGAGGATGCTTGGAACTCAATACCCCAAACTTACATCCAACATTTGTACGACAGACTCCATGCCAGAATTGCACAGTGTGACGCAGTTTATGGCGGTTCAACCTCGTACTAACCATGTTACATGGAAATGTTATTTTTCAGTTTACCAGCAAATACATCTGTATTTTGCCATAATGTTTTGATCACGTTATCCTCTGTATTCCGTTATTATGCTGTATAAATTTCGTTGGTATCAGACGTCTCCTTCTTGGTGTTCTTTTTTCATTTTCCGCCAGTGTATATAAAAGATTTCTAATTTTATCTCTTCTTGTTATATTCCTAACATTTTTCTCTCTAACTTTGTTACCGATACTCTTATTTTTTTACATTTTTGCTCTGTGATACCCCATGTTTCATTTCCGTAAGACACAATGGAAGTTACATTATTTAAACACAAGAGAAGATCACCCATTAAATAGTCTTTAAGTATCCCAAAAAGCTCTATTACCTTGGATAATTCTTCTGTCGATTTCTCCTTCTTGTCTTCCATTATAGCTGTCAGAAGCTATAAAATGTTTCCCCTCAAACGGTCTGGGTCAGTGTGGAGGATTAGACTGATGTAACCCCTCCCCAATACATACTAAGTGGAATAAAATCTTTGCAACAAAAAATAAGGTTTACTAATTTCTGTCACTGAGCAGAACTTAGGTGGATTAATGAATGTTATTGTCCTAATACCAATGAAAGATCATATGTGGGTTTAAAAGTAAGTATTTACCATACTATGGCGGCGACAATAGGAAGTATTTTGACTGTTTAGTCTTTCAAAAGCAATATTAATTGTAATTATTATTATTAGATGTTATTCAGATATAGACGAGCGTAAGAAGCGGGCCTGACACCGTGAAATGTGATGTAGCAACGAAAAAATTTGATAGGGGCCAGCTAAAATCTTTTCTTTTCTTTGATTGGATGTTTAACTACCACCGTGAGCAACTCAATGGGCTATAAGCAGTCGCCCGTCACTAATGAAGGGTCACTGGTTCCAGGAAAGGGAGAGAGCCAGTGCCGTAAGACAAACACAACATCCATGCCTCTCCGGGATTCGAACCCGGAACCCTTTCGGAAGAATAATCAGAGGCCATCGCTTAGACCACTGCGCCACCGGGGTGGCAAGTTAAAATCTGACCTCAAGATAGAAAGAAAAGCTAAATTGTAAGTGTATTAAGGGAGGGAGATTGGTAACTTTTGGTCTGGAAAATAGCTATATACAGGTTACACTCCATCGTATTAGATATCATTTTAAAGCTCTCGTCAAAAGCAAGCAACCCCCCTCCAGGGGGGGGTGAGGACGGGAAGGTCGAGAGGATGCCAAATTTCGCTACAACGCATACTTTAGAACTGTCAGGAAAGATGCATAGGCCGCTCCGGTGGCTCAGTGGTCTAAGGCGCTGGCCTCTGATCATTCGTCCGTAAAGGGTCCGGGTTCGAATCCCGGTCAGGCATGGATGTCGTGTTTGTCTTACGACACTGGCTCTCTCCCTTCCCTGGAACCAGTTACCCCAAATTAGGAACGGGCGACTGCTTATAGCCCTTTGAGTTGCTCACGGTGGTCGTTAAACCTCCAATCAAAAAAAAAAAAAAAAAAAAAGATGCATAGCCTCAAAATGCATTTCTGTAATGGTTTTCATCCGATTTTGAACCAAGTTCTCGTAATTTACGCAGATATTGTCATGTTTACGTAAAATGCGATGAAACAATGTTCGGCGATGGGTTTTTTTTTTTTTTTTTTTGGGGGGGGGGGGGGGGGGGGGTTAGGTTTAACGACCACCGTGAGCAACTCAGCAGTCGCCCGTCCTTAATTTAAGGTCACTGGTTCCAGGGAAAGGAGAGAACAGGTGCCGTAAGACAAACACAACATCCATGCCTCACTGTTGGGATTCGAACCCGGTCCCTTTTCGTGATGAATGATCAGAGGCCATCGCTTAGACCACTGCGCCTCCGGGGCGGCAGCTATGGTTTAGTAACCTATGTTGTTGAGTAACAATAAAATTAACTATTGTTTCGTCACTTTATGGGACAGCATTCAAAAATTAGATTTCAACAATGGTTTTGATTACTTCCGTTACCCATTTTCGTTACATCGAATTTTTTTACAATTTTCTTTACTACTGCGGGTAAAGATGTATAGCGTCAAAAATCTCTTCTTACAGACTTCTCCTCCGCCATTCAATTAACAAATGTCTTTCTCAATTGGTCAGTGAGAAACGTACGTCTGTTTTTTTTTTTTTTTTTTTTTAGTATAGCTTCATGGTTTTCTTGTGCCATTCGTTTCCTCCTAAAATGCTACTGGCGGCCGGTCCACCAACGTCTGGCAGAGCTGTAGTTTAAATAGGTACGTTGCTCAATAATAGAAGAGATCTGCTGCTTGGTGGTGGGGAGGGTGGGAGGGTAGGCGAAATTTAGACGGTGTAGTAGGCTTATCTACTATTTAGTAGAGTTGGGCAGGAATGCATTACAAAGTAATGGAAGTACAGATTACAATTAACGTGTAATGCATTACAAGGTAATCCCAAGTATGGTTTGCACAAGGTAATGGAATTAATCTGTAATGCATTACAATGAAAAGGATATAATTCAATTATTTATTAATGCCATTCAAACGCAATGGAATTATTTGGTAATGAAATTACGCAATTTGTAAACAATAATTACATACTAATAGTTTATAGAAATATACGTCTGGCAAAAGCTATGTCTAGAAAAGCTGGCCATGTTGCATAGCAGACAGAGATCGAAGTGCCGTGCAAAATGTTCTAGAAGCGGCAAGAATGGGTTAGACGTTTGTAGAATGTTCCAGAATGATAGAGAGCTTTATGTAAATCATTCGAGAAGGTTCAGGTCCTGTCGTGAAGTATACATAAAGGAGTCAGTCGCTCGCTAGTGCAGTGTTCGTATCGGACAAGTAATGGATAGCAACACTTGAGAAGTACGGCAAAACTGTCAAGAGTTCGCAAATTTCTGTAATTTTCGGCAGTGTACCCTGAGTTGCTGAACTGTGAGTGTAGTGCTAATATGTGCTTGTGGCTATAGTGGAGTAATTATTTTGGACAGTGACACGTATGTAATGGACGAGAATACTGTACTGGAGATGAACGAAATGAGTATCTCTATCTGAAATACTTACTTCATATGTATTACTTCGTTCAAATCACTTTACTTGCGACGAAGACGGGGCAACTACTTATGTCATACACGTACAATCTCCAATGCCTAAGTACACTCATTTGAGGTATGAGGGGTGGAACAATTGCCAAATAACCTACACAGCGTGTAAGGGTTTACTGGTTGCTGGTTTATTCATGTTGTATTGTTACCCATAAGTTATTGGTTAATTACCAACATATATGTAGTTAACCATTACGATTATAATGGTTAACTGCTACATGTCATTACAATTACCATGTAATTCTAATGACCAGTTCACCATTGCAATGTAATGGTAACGCTAAGTTCTTGTTCCCTTTACAATTAAGCTGTAATGCATTACCGATTAATTCAATTACGATTTTGCCCACCTCTGCAATTTAGCACCTACAGTTTTTGAGGAAGATTTTCCTTCTCCGCAGAAATACACTAATGCGTGGTATTTGCTCTACAAGACCAGAATCAATAGTCTTTGCTGTCGACCCAGTAGCAGAACAATTCGCTTTACAAATTCGGAAGTGTAATTAAGGATTCGTACGCTAAATGTGTAAAATCTCAGTTAAAAAGAAGAAAACAAAATTCGGAGTCCGTGCCCGAAATGTAGGAAATATTATGCAGCCCGAGCCCAGTTCGGGCCCGTCTCAGCACTGACGGATATAGGTTATAACTGACCAGTGCGTCAGCTATGATCATATGAGTTAAGGAAGAAATATTTTTCAAATACAGGTAAAATACACAAGTACAATCAACTATCGATGTACCGCCCCTCGATTTAACGCCACCCCTTGGGTCTGAACAGATTTGAGCCGCAAATGGCCTAGTGGTCAACGTTCGTGACTGCCACGGGAAAATCTCTGGATCGATCCCAGGCAGGTACGAACGCTTGAATCACTAAATATTCGCCGTGCGTCGTATGGGCACCTTACACCATCGGACCCCTGGAACTCACCCCTCCCCTCTGTTATAAATAAAGGAGGGGAGGGGTCGTTCCCCGGTCAGTTCTCGTCGCCCTTTCTACATCGCTTTCGCGTGACTTTCCTCTCGAGCCCTCATCTCCTAGCTACCTACTTCAAAGAATTATTTAAGATCTGAAGTCAGACACTCCTTCCTAAAATACTATCTTCTAAACAATATTATTTTCTTTGTCTGAACGTTCGTCCCACTTACGCCCCAGGTGGGTGTGGTATGACTTCACTTTCACGTGATTCTCGTTGAAGCTGCTTTAAATCTTGGGGAATCATCACTTTCATCTGTTTTTTTTTTTTTTTTTTTTTTTTTAATTTCCTAATCTGCTTTTGAGTGGAAATTTAATTGAAGGTGGAGAAATTTTTATGAACTTTGTGGATTTATTTTCGAAAAAGCAACGAGAATGCTTGGTTCCCGGCGGACTAGAACCCGAGAATATATATGCTTTCAATCTTGGGGATTCACAAGTCTAACGTCAGAAGAAGTGGACATCTCTGAAGTTAACAGAAAACTAACCAAGGCGCTTATGGAAACAGCAATAAAATTAGCTGGTACTAAGAACAAGTTACATATGAACAAATTATCAGGAAAAAACAAAATTCTAATGCAGAAAAGAAGCGAGATGAAGACAACTAAAAAAGATGTGACTTCCAAAGAGGAATACATAGAGCTATGCAAGAGTTCGAAAAAGTATCTCTGCAGACGTAAGGAAGTCAGCTGTGAACTAGTGAGGAAACCAATTGAAAACAACCAAAGCCTGAAGAGAGCTTAAGTACATCTCAGTATAAGGTAAGAAAACGCATTGTGGCGCTGAGAAAAGAATATGGGAAATGGTTCTCTAACCAAGAATAGAGGCGGAATTTTGACAAGAGTGAACGATTTCTACTCAAAAATACATGAAAGGGATGATACATGCTTACCAGACATTACGAAAGGTACCAGCACCAGAGTTCATCCAGTCCTCCCAGCAAAAGTTGCACATGCAATCAAGAACATAAAACGGGTAAAAGCTCCAGGAAAAGATGGAATTACCGTGGACATCATGCAAGAAGTAAGTGGAGAAATTGAAACAGTACTCACCCAAGTTTTCCCTCGATGCCTTAATGAAGGAAAGATTCCTAAGGATTGGAACAATGCTACAATGATTCCGCTACATAAAAATGGCGACATTATGGATCTCAGGAACTGCAGACCCATCAGCCTCCTATCAGTGGTTTCTAAAATCTTCACTAAAGTTCTTTCACACCGCTTGAAGGTAACACTAGAAGACGTGGCTCAACCGAGAGATCAAGCTGGATTCAGGATTGGCTACAGCACTATAGATCATATCCACGTACTGAGAGAACTAATTGAAAGAGCAAAGGAATATGAACTCTCATTATGCATGGCTTTTATCAATTATGATAAGTGCTTTGATTCTGTGAAACTATCAGCAGTTACAATGGCTTTGAAATCCTACGGTATTGAAGATACATGAATACATTAATATTATTAATAACATCTATGATAATGCAAGTGCTATATATTATTAATAACATCTATGAAAATTTTGCTATTTGATAATGCAGCACCCATAAAAAATGGAAAGGGAGTGAGACAAGGTGACTTTATATCTCCCAAACTCTTTAATGCCACATTGAAAAATGCCTTTCAATCACTGAATTGGGAAAACAAAGAGGTAAAGATTAATGGAGATTATCTAACTCACCTTCGTTTTGCTGATGACGTAGTCATTTTTGCAACTACCCCTTCAGAGCTGCAAAGTATGATCCAAGAACTTGCTGACAATAGTAAAAAGTGGGATTAAAAACGAACTTTCATAAGACAAAAGTGATGTACAATGCTTTTACAAGAACTGAAGATTTACCGTTTGATGGGGAAAAACTGGAGATAACCGATACCTACATTTATCTTGGACAGCAGATATCAAGTGAGGGTCACATTGATGAAGAAATTAATCGGCGTATAAAACTTGCCTGGAGAGCTTTTGGAAGAAACAATATAATTTTCAAGAGCAATATGCCATTATGTCTTAAAAGAAAAGTGTTTGATCAATGTATCCTTCCAGTGCTTACGTATGGAGCAGAGACATAGACCTTAAATAAAAAAGAAATGCACAGACTGCAGACGACTCAAAAAAAGCATGAAGACGTGCATGTGTAACCAGGAGAGATAAGAAGAGGAACTTGTGGATCAGAAAAATTACAAGAGTGGCCGACATTATGATCAGAGTAAAATCCCTGAAATGGCAATGGGCTGGACATATTGCAGGAAGGGCAGACCACCGATGGACAACCGAAATTTTAGACTGAATTCCAAGGGACAGGAAAAGACTCAGAAGAAGACCACATGGGAGATATACGGATTTCGAAAGTATATGGGAGTAACATGGAAAAGACTGGAACAAGACAGACCGTTGTGGAAGAAACTTGGAGGGACCTTAATCCAGCAGTGGATTGATAATGGTTGAAAATGAGGATGATCATATACTGATTACTACGCCAACCTGCCTTTCCCAACACAAAACATACTTGTCACTGGCAAGCTGTGTGAGAATTCCTCTTCCGGTTTTTGGACTGTGATTCATTGTGGAGAACCTTAATGTTAAACACACTGATTAGATTTTTTTTTTATTGGAGGTTTAACGATCACCGTGAGTAACTCAGTGGGCTATAGGCAGTCGCCCGTCCCTAATTTAGGGCCACTGGTTCCAAGGAAGGGGGAGAGCCAGCGTCTTAATACAAACACAACATCCATTCCCCACTGGGATTCGAACCCTGGCACATCTCGGACGAATGATCAGAAGCCATCGCTTAGATCAATGCGTCACCGGGATGGCGACACTCATTCAATCAAAGACACGAATCAGTGTCCTTTAACATTAAGAAGATTCTTTCAAGCAAACGAGCAGGATGGCGATATTTTAAACGCACTTGATAAATTATCTTGTGCTCTAGAAATAATTGACTTCAAATCTGAAACACAAACTGAGATGAGTTTTTCAACACAAATTAAGGTAGTTTTTTTAACTTCTAAAGAAAAACTTTTTCTTTAGAAGTTAAGTAAAATGATTTTAAAAGTTAATTTCCACTTGGTAAAGTTTCAGTAACGTAACATGATTTTTCATACATTTCTTTAAATTTAAAATGTTAACTTTGTCTTCCTTCTATCCAAAGTTAATTTCCGTATTTAAGGTGGACGTCAAGTAATTTTGCTTCCTAGACTTCCAATGGAAAAACTTCTTTACAAATTTTCTTCACAATTAATACGTTCCCAAGGAGGAAAATTTGAACATCGATTAAAATAGCTTCATTTTATAACTTGGAATACTTAATATTTTCTAAAACGTAACCATAATTATGCAATCCAACATTTGTTTGTCTACTGACGTCATCAAAGTACAGGTCGCGCCATCTTTTTTCTGGTTTCAACACCACCAAAGGAAAAGTTATTGAATTTTAATATAATTATGGTTATGTTTTAGAAAATATTAAGTATTCCATGTTATAATATGAAGTTATTTTAATTGATGTTCAAATTTTCATCCTTGGGAACACACTAATTGTGAAGTAAAATGTGTACAAACGTTTTTCCACTGGAAGTATAGGAAGCAAAATTACTTGACGTCCACCTTAAGAAGCTTCCTACATGAAAATGGACACGTCGAACTGCAGAGCATGCTAACTACACAACATATAACTGTATTTATTTTTAACGAACATATTCTAACCTAATGCTAATTATGATTTATGAGTTTGTATACTCGTATTTAGGAAGTATGCTTGACAGAGAGAACAATTAGATGGCGAAATTAATTGGCGAGTGAATTCTTCGTTAAAAGTCACAGCTGTTTTAGGAGGATTTCACAGGAATGATAGGTTCTCAAGAAATTCCCGAATGGCGGTATATGGAAGTATAATTGTTCCTATACTCTGATGTACGGCAATGAAACCTGGGTACTGCAAAAAAGACACAGGAGTCGTTTGTGTGCCGGGGAGATGCTTTACATACGGGGTTTTTTTTTTTTTTTTTTTGGTAAGACACACTCTGATCATGTGAGGAATGAAGATGTGTTGCAGATATGTAATGTGAGGCAAAATGTTGTTAGTAAGGTAGCGACTAATATTCTTAGGTGGTTTGGCCATGTTGAAAGAATGAGTGATGAGGTGCTGACTAAGAGAATTTTTTCATCGCAAGTGGCAGGAAAGAAAGGTAGAGGAAGGCAAAGGAAATCATGGGAGGACCAGATTCACGAATGTTTGCTTGAGAAAAAGATTATGAGTATGAAGTACAAAAGGGCTTGTGTGCGGCGTGTGATTGATGTTAATGAAGCTCGGGTTGGGTGCTGAGATTGTTCCAAATGGAAACATTTGGTACATTAATAATAAGTAAATTCTAGTTCCATCAGTTAAATGCTTACTTGGCAGATGATCTATCTTTGAGGAGCTAACCTCTGAATCGCTGAATGATATGTATGTATGTTAATTATGATTTTCGATTAACTATAATTAACAACATTTGGGATACTGAAAAATAATGCCACAATGTAGTGTTACAAACGGTGGCGTGCATCAAGGGTGAACTGTACTTTATACTCAGCAATCAGATTGTGATAATGAATTGTTATCAAGTTTTCTGAAGAGATGTCACAGTGAACTACGAGCAATTACGTGTCACAACCTGATAGAGTTCGGACCAGTGGCAATCGCACAACTGGCCACGTGCAATTTAAGAGCCATGAAATTGGTCTACATAAAAACATAAAGGGTTTCTATATTTCTGTCTCCTTGAGACGGGGATGCGGATGGCCTAGTGGTCAACGTATTTTCAGGATCCGTCCCATGCAGGTACGAAAGCTCGAACCACTAAATATCCGCCGTGCGTCGGATGGGCACGTTAAGCCGCCGGATCCCGGTTACTGGCACTCAGGTAATAAATAAGGGCGTCTTCCTCCCCCTTTCTACCTCGCTTCCGGGTCACTTTCCTATCGGGCACTCTAGCCCAAATCTCCTAGCTTCCTATTTCTAAGGGTTATTTGAGACCTGGGGTCAGACACTCCCTTCCTAAAATCCTCTAGATAAATATCAGTCTCAAAAATATCTCAAATTGAGTACTTGTTGTGTATAAAAATATTTTTCAACATATCTTCTAATTATCATTAAAGAATTATGATTTCTGACTAAAAGACAAGGCGAAAAACCGGCCACGAAAGCGTTCGCGCGACGTCTGTAGTCCATTCTTGATAATATCCGGCGTGTTATGTATGCTGAAATTAGTCTCTCGACACCGCTATTGCACACCGAAGTGCCAAAAGTCATGGGATACTTCCCTGGTACCGTGTAGGACCTCCTCTAGCCCGGAGAAATGGAGAAATTCAACGTTACATCGATTCCACGAGTGGCTGGAAGACTTCTGGAGAGATGTTGAGCCATGCCGTCTGAACAGCCGCTCACCACCACAGGTCCCAGGTATTTGTAGGTGAAAGATCTTGGGTGCGAATGGACCTTTCCACCACGTTCCATAAGCGCCTATTGGGTTCATGTCGGGCGAACGTGGTGGCCACACCATCCGTCGGAACTACCCAGAATGCTCCTCGAACCAATTTTGGACATCTTGGGTCCGATGGCATAGTGAAAAATTCTGGAAAATTCCATCATTGTTGGGATACATGAAGACCATGAAGGGCTGCAAATGGTCACCCAGTAGAACAACAAAGGAATTACCGGTTAATGACGTACTTACGAGGACCAGATGACCCAATCCGTGCCACGTAAAAACACCCTACACATGTATGGAACCGCCACCATCTCGCACAGTGCCTTGTGAACAGCTTGGATCCATGTCCTCATGGAGTCTGCATTGCACCCGAAGCCTACCAACAGCTCGTAACAACTGGCAACGTGACTCATAGGCCCACGTCACATGTTGCCAGTCTTCCACGGTCCAATTACAGTGTTCACGAGCCCAGGTGCGGCGCTATGTCCATTCTCGTTGTGTTAAAAAAAGGCACTTTCGTGGGTCTTCTGCTCCCATACCCCATGGACGTTAAATTACGCTGCACAGACCTGATAGAAATGTCTCTGATACCACCTGCATTGAATGTAGATGTTATTTGAGCCAGTGTTGCTTGTCTGTTAGCATGGGCAATCCTGGTCACACACCGTTGGTCACGACCATCCAGCACTCGTGGTGGGCCACTTCACTATCCACGGTGGGTGGTAATGCCTTCCATGAGGTATTTTCGGTACATACACATGTGACATAGTGAATCGAGGTATATTGAATGTTTACACAACCTCGGAGATTGAATGACCCATCCGTCTGGCTCCCACTACCATGCCTCGTTCAAACTCCGATAATTCACGTCGGCTTGCCATAATCCTACTGGCGGTAGTTTAGCCGAGATTACACCTCACAACCAATAAAAATCGTGGCATGTGTCAAAGCATTTATACGAAGGCAGCGCCTGTTAAAAAGGTGCATAGTGGTATCCCATGACGCTTGGTACTTCAATGTACTGCGCGGTGCAATGGAGCTCCTTTCTTACCTCGTGCAATCCTCCTTTGATCTCGAACATCTGCCAAACGTCTCCTTCCACAGAAAGATAGCTCACTGCTTGTTTTGGTTGTGAATTACACATCGTACACTTTCGATGTAGCTGTTCTTGCATAGCCGAGAAGGTTTGCCATTTCTGAGATGCTTGTACTTTCCCTCCTGGCGTCCACTGTCATGCTTCTTTCAAAGTCGATTAAATCATGAGTCTTTCTCATATTGCCGCTAATACGCTTAGTACATGTCTTAATCCTTAGCAGTGTTACTCGACTCGACTCAAAGACCCTCAAATAGGTTCAGTCCCGATAAACTGCAACTCGCTGAGCCTCCTGAAAGCGGGGAGGAAATAAGAGCAATAGAAGCGGAAACAGCGTTGATAGGAAAAATTCCGCCCCAATGGCTTAGTTGTCTAAGCGCTGGCTTGTGACCATTCATCCGAGATGAGATCCGGTTTCGAATCCCGGTGAGGCATGGATGTTGTGTTTCCCTTCCCTGGAGCCAGTGACCCTAAATTAGGGATGGGCGGCTGGCTGCTTATAGTACATTGAGTTGCTCACGGTGGTCGTTAAACCTCCAATAAAAAAAATAAGGAAAAATCCCAAAGTGAAAGCAGTGAAAAATTAAGTTTTTACGGTTTCCCCGTTAAGTATAAAGTTGCCGCCCCGGTGGTGGCGCAGTGGTCTAAGCGATGTCTTGTGACCATTCGTTCGAGAAGGGTCCGGGTTCGAATCCCGGTGAGTCATGGATGTTGTGTTTGTCTTACGGCTCTGGCTCTATCCCTTCACTGGAGCCAGTGACTCTAAATTAGGGATGGGCGGCTGCTTATAACACACTGAGTTGCTCACGGTGATCGTTAAACCTCCAATCCAAAAAAAAAAAAATTAAAAAAATGGAAAAATGCCAAAGTAAAAGCAGAGAAAATTTAGTTTTCTGAAACATACGGTTCCCCGTTAAGTCTAAAGTTCTAATTAATTGACTGCACTTGGAGTCCAGATTTGAGCATATCCGGCAGAGGAAAAGGAGAGGGAGGCAACCAAGGTGAAAACCAGGAAGAAAACATACAGTGTGTATGTGTGAAAAGATAGAGACTGTTTGTGCAAAGAGAGAACATGTTTCCACAAAAAGCACCAAGTGTTCACTGTCGGCCATTAAAGGAGCTCCCTCCCTCACAAATATACACAGACACGCACACACACTTTCATCCAAACTGAACTACTATCAGTTAATGGATCAATTCGGTCAGGAGGAAAGAGATGAAACTCTGAATAGAAATCCCTATCGGGACCATTCCTAGCCCTGACTCAACATCAGCTTGGAGGAAATCCTCCCCCCCTTCCAGAGATGGTTTAAGTTCGTTCGATTAGCTACTCCTGTAATGAGCTTTTGAACCTTGAACCGAGTTGGAAAACGGAAGAACATTAAATGAAACCCAGCGGCTCACGACAGGACAGTTAGTAGACAGAGAGAGAAGTCAGTAGGAATAGTCATTTACTGGGCGTCGCACGAGCGACTGACGTCACAAGACGTAAAAGTACATACCAACAATAGAGGACAGACAAAGAAACGGAAGCACATATTTTTAACCGGCCCACCAAAGAACAGTCTTGCTGGGCCAGCACTGGGCCATTGCTGGCAGGCCAGCAGTTCAGGTCAACAGTTGGCACCCCATCAGTTGTCATATGCCACAACAGGGCCATCAGTTATCCATCACAGGCAGTAGCTGCCACAAGTGGCCCTTCAGCGGCCCTGCAAGCACGTGCCAGAAATAATGGCTAGCCTAATGTAGTCCGCTAGTTTGCCGGTAGTTGCAGCCGGCAACCACGTGACGTAACTGATGGCTTGCCGAATCTTGTCTGCCAATTTTCCAGTAGTAGCCATAAAAAAAATATAATAAAAATCAAGGATAACCGCGGTTTTCCAAAGCTACAACTTCATTTTTTCCCCACTACGAAACTTCTGAATTATAGCACTGCGCTGGGGAAATTTTCTCAACAGATCGGAAAAAACGCCCATTTGGATCTGTTTGGAAACGAACCAGGGCTCTCGGCGTGGAAGGTGAGCTCTCTACCGACCGGACTAATTTGCCACGCCCGAGTGTGTGTTTGAAGCTGTCTCTTTCGTGCAGAATGTGTAATCGAATGGTTCTGTCTTTCATTTTACATATGAAACTGACTTTTTTTTTTTCATAAAAGTCAGTTTCATATAATTTATAAATTTATTTTTTCAACGTAACGATAGTTTTCTTTTTTTACCTTAAGGGAACTTCACTCATTTTCAAGGAATGTACCAAATTAAAGTCGCTTTCCAAAGTTTTGTACTGTCCTTGTCGTCTGGAAAGGCGATTATTGAATTAATATATATATACCCGGGTTCTTTTCCCATTCTGTTACATTTTTAACGTTGTATCTTTCCTTTCCATTGTCCGAAGCTACATTTGTTTTAAAGAGGAAAGATATTTCATTTTACTTCTCGTTATTTTTAGAAGCAAATTACTCCCAGTCTTGTGTATTCAACCCATGGATGAGTACATTATATCCACATAGTGTTGCTTTTTTTTTTTTTTCAAATATTTGGTAATTTTTTTTTTTTTTTTACAACAAACGTTTTTTTAATGTTTTTCCAGGACATTTGTTTCAAGCGTTTCAAATTATTTCTTGTTATTCACCCATTCCATTCCATGAATTGTCACAGAAAAGATACTATTTACTCTCAGTTCTGAGAGTAAATATGATGGGATAAATTTTGTGGGAAGCAGAATTGCTCCTCCGGTGGTCGAGAGGTCAGAGGCGTAGGTTTCTGACTTGTCTTTTGAGTCCCGGATGAGGCAAGAGTGGTGTTTCTCCTACGGAGCTGGATCAGTCCCTGAGAGTGAATAACAATTCATGGAATGGAATGGGTGTATTTCATGGCTGTAATCTAGTATTTCATGGCTTAATCTGATATCTTCGTCGACGTGGAATTTCATTAGGAAATTAATTCGCCATAGCGTCGTCTTCAACTAACTGATACCATGAAAGACCCAGCAAGTGTTGCTTCTGCTCATGCACAGTCCCGTTGCTTCCACCTTCTGCTGGGTTGCATCGGTTTCCAGTAACGGGCCACTAGTAGCACTTGCTTGACGGCCCACAATTCACGGCGATGCTGCAGGGCAATCAATGGCTCGACAACTGATAGCGCTGCCACCAACGGACCGCTACCGGGCCATGAGAGGCAGATTTCAGCCAGCAGTGACTCATCACTGCCAGCTGGTGGTCAGCAGTTTCCCAGCACTTGTTTTTGCTAGGGGGAGGAGATAATACTTGGGATCTGATGGCTTAACGTGCTCATCCGAAGCACATTTAGTGGTTCAAACGTTCCTGCCTACGTGGGATCGGTCCTGGGGCCTTTCCGCTGCAGACGGAAACTGACCACTAGGCCATCCGCGACCTTCCCTTTTTTCACCAACGTGTTCGCCAAGTGCAAAATTGTAGTTGCGAACATAAAAGCAACAGAAACTTCTAACATTCAAACCTTTTCATCATTTTTTTTTTTTCGCATTGACCAAACGAACACATACCTTTTCTTTCCTTTTTTTTTCTCCTCCTTTCACCAACGAGGCTGTTGGAAGGTTTAGAATTACTAATTAATTTAATTCTACTGAGTTACTTGGTTTCTTGGACTACTTCTAAGTGGGCTTTTTACTGGCACATTTTCTAAGATGTGTTTTAGTTATTTGTATTTCATTGGGGCCTTAATATAATATTTAAGGGCCTCCCACATTAAAGGATTTGGATGATCCTTAGCTTTATCGTAGTATCATTTTGTTAGTTCGTACATAGTGTAGTAATTGCGTTCACATTGAATAGATTTCCAGTTTCGTGGTTAGCGGTACTACCATGAAAAGCCATTTGTAAAGGTTCTATTTTGGAGTGAGGAGATTTTTTCCTCTGTGAATTGGCACAGACATCCCAAATGGTACTGCCATACGTCAGTATATGGGGCTAAAGCGGGATTTCCACAGAAGTGCTTTATTTTTCAGACTTAGCTTTTTTATTTTTAACAAGTCCGTAGCTTGTGCCATGCACAGTTGATAAAGCTGTGACTGAAGTTTTTTCTTGTCATACAACACTAATCGTAATAAAATGTATAACTACAATAAACGGTTGAATTATTAGGAGATTCAAATTCGTGCAGAAATAGTCAAAAGTAATCAAGGTAGTTGCCTTCTGTGCACGATCTTGATAAGAAGAATAATCACTCACATTACACATTTAAATTCAGCCGATGAATTTAAATTTGTATTGTGTGATTATTCTTCTTATCAAGATCGTGCATAGAAGACAACTACCTCGATTACTTTTGGTTGAATTATTAATGGTCCGTGTATAAGATGGGTCACCAACAACAAAATTTTTGTAATATTCCCATTAATTTTTAATTTTCCCAACTACTCGTACACAAATTTAATGATGACGTTCCTCATTATTGTATAAACATGTGCTTATCCGTCGTTGACGGGCTTACATTGGAGTATTGAGGTATTCTTTAAGTAATCCGAAATGATATCGTGTTTAGATAACTACACAATGTTGTTGAAAATGCGTTCTATTTTGCCAGTTTGGTTTTAACAATTCTGTTTTTCTCTCTTTTTTTTTTCTTTTGGTATCATTATATAATTTATACTAATATATAAAGGATTTGAGTAATTCTTTCTCCGTTGGGAAGCATATTTCTTTCCGGTAGACATAGGCTATTTTGTTTATTTTTTATTATTTTTGGCTGTACTATCGAATGAGATCGCTTTCAAGTAGTTCCCGCTTTCCCGTGTATCGTTCCGCTTTGTTTACATACAACCTGATCACACCCAACTTGAAAGAATGTAGTTCACAAGAATATATGGAATTATTTTTACTTATCTCGAAAATTACTGAACCGATTCGGAGAATTACAACTACGTATTTGATAGCGGAGTGCTTAGTTCCAAGTACGACCACCGCAGAAAGCAGCGCTGCAATTACTGAAGCGAGAACAAACGACAGAATAACGAACGGCGGATTGCGCAAAGAAAATGCCATGGTAACATAGAGAAATTACTCATGACAATAAAAATTAGCGATGACAAATCTGTGGGTTAGTAGCTTTCATTTTAAAAGAACAACAACATGAAAATCGTTCCAGTGGGTGGCGCTGGCGGATTGTAGAAAGAAACGCCCTTGTGCTTTAAATACTATACAGGGTGCTCAGTAAAGTCCTTTCTCAGCCCCGTAACTTTCGAACGCCGATAGCTATAGCCATAAAAACGGTGTCTAGGTACAGTAAAGTGGCTATGCGTTATTCGATGAGACCGCTTACAGCGCCTCCTAGCGGCAAAATCAGGAGTTAGCCTGTCGATTTCAAAAACTGTACAAGATAGGGGAAAATAGTCAATTACAAAGTTGTAGAGCAGTATTGATTTAGTACGAAAAGACACCTTGCGCACATGAATGCGAAGAATAGAACGCGTACAACGCTCGTTTGTTTGTTCCCGATGTCGAACACTGTTACTTCACGAAACGCGTCAGAAAGGAGCAATTAGTTTTCAATAGGCACATTTACCGTCGTGCTCAATGTGCTCTCCGTCAGCCACAATACACATTTGGACTCTAGATTGAATCTCACGCTGCACGTTTTGCAGCATGTCAGGTGACACGCTGGAACAAGCATCAGTTATACGGCGTCGAAGATCCTACAACGTTGTCGGAGGGCTCTGATACACCTGCTCTTTGAGGTAGCCCCACAGGAAGAAGTCCAATGGGGTGAGGTCCGGTGAGCGTGCAGGCCACTCTACGCAACCACCATAGCCGATGATTTGTTGCTCGAATGTCTCGACCAGATACCTTTTAACGTTTCCTGGCTGGTGCGGAGGAGCGCCGTCATGTTGGAACCAAACATTCCGCAGTTGAGTCGGGCTAGTGCTTTGCGGAAGGCGATATTATCTCCTTCCCGACGCGTTTCGTGACGTAACAGTGTTCGACATCGCGAACAAACAAACGAGCGTTGTACGCGTTCTATTCTTAGCATTCATGTGCGCAAGGTGTCTTTTCGTACTAAATCGATGCTTTTCTACAACTTTGTGGTTGACTATTTTCCCGTATCTCGTATAGTTTTTGAGATAATCGCGCTAACTCCTGACTTTGCGGCTAGGAGGCACTGTAAGCGGTCTCATCAAATAGCGCATAGCCACTTTACTATACCTAGTCATCGTTTTTATGACTATAGCTGTTGGCGTTCGAAAGTTACGGGGCTGAGAAAGGACTTTACTGGGCACGCTGTATAGATTAAGGTTGACGTCTAGTGATTTTGCTGCCTATACTTCCAATGGAAAAAATTTCGACCCTATTTCCTCAGCGAAGAAAGATTTTCCATTCATCAGAATTGATCCACTGATAAAATACTTCCTAACTTAGATTGTACAATCGGTGTTTTGTGTAAAAAACTTTCTGGAACTACAATTTGCGTATCAGTTAAAAATATGATATATTTTTTTCCGAAAATATATCATATTCGAATATATTTGAACAGCGAGCCCTAGATTACTAAACACGATAAATAATATGCAGAAAATGATAAATTTACCGAATGTGTGGGGTAAATAAATCAATACAAATGCCTCTTAACATATTTGCTTATGTTTTTACATTTTAAGCTTTCGAGTAGATCCATTTTCCCGGTTTACTCCGCCAGGTATTGAAGCAAACATTTCAGTCAGCATTGGAACGTAGTAAAATTGTAGTTTCTTCTTCTTGTAGGGGAGGGGAGGTAACTTTCACCATCAACAACTCGAAGGGTTATAAGAAGTCACCCGTTCCAAAGTTAGGAGCTCTGGTTGCAGAGAGGGGACTGATCCAGCTCCGTAGGAGAAATACCACTCTTGCCTCATCCGGGACTCAAAAGACAAATCAGTAACCTACGCCTCTGACCTCTCGACCACCGGAGGAGCAATTCTGCTTCCCACAAAATTTATCCCATCATATTTACTCTCAGCACTGAGAGTAAATAGTATCTTTACTGTAACCAATCTGAATAGCGTTTTTCGTAAACACAATAATTTTACTTTCCACAAAATTTATCAAATTCAAAGTGGAAAAATAAAGGGCCGCCCCGGTGGCGCAGTGGTCTAAGCGATGGCCTCTGATTATTCGTCCGAAAAGGGTCCGTGTTCGAATCCCGGTGAGGCATGAGTGCTGTGTTTGTCTTACGGCACTGGCTCACTCCCTTCCCTGGAACCAGTGACCCTAAATTTGGGATGGGTGACTGCTTATAACCCATTGAGTTGTTCACAGTGGTCGTTAAACCTCCAATAAAAAAAAATCAAAAAAAATAAAGGAAACAGTAATAATAAAAATAGTGAATAAATTAACTTCTCCGTAACTTATCGAAATAATGGTTCCTCCCATAAGGCTGTCTTGCGACAGAAGGCTCTGTTCTTACCAGGAAATAAAATCATGGATTTCCGTTCTCAAAGAAATCATGGGATGTATTGCTTCAGACGTAATGACGAATGGTTGTGAGCATGTCATCGAGAATGAGCAGATGCATTCTTCTTCCACTTTGTGTTTTATCGAGATGAAAAAGAAACAAGAAATGCTTTGTCACACATTATAATAAGCTGAGCGAAATTGTGATTGCCGATTATACCGCATGATTACGTCAGCGGAACAGTCAATGCTTGATTATTCGACATAATATCCATCTTCATAAGTTTTCTATCACTGCGTTTGTGTTCCATTTAAAAGCAAGGACTCCGGAAGCGCTTGCTGTATTACATTATACTTACTTTTTTTATCAAGTCTTCTGAAAGAAGAGCGCGTTTACAGCACAACCTTACCCGTACGTCTTGATTACATCTCGGCAACTACAACTGAGATTTCATACATTCTTCCAACACAAGGCACATGAAAAACTTTTAAAATTCTCAGACACTTCATTTTCGCGCTTAATCATTATTGAAGATGTAAACAGAATTTTTAGCACGTCTTTTGAAAAAAAAAAAAAGTACGTGCTTCTAGTAACACGATGTCCATCCGTCCGTCTGTGAATAATGAACAGATCTCTGCATTTGTTAATCCGATTTTTTTTTTTTTTAAATGAATTGCACTGGGAAGATTGAAATGTAAGAAAGATTATCCTTGCATATCGGTCTTTTTTCTGATGCATAATTCTGCCACTAGAGGGCGTAAATGAAAAGGCTATCAAATCTAAATTACATTTTATTCCATATTATTCGTTCTGAATATCCGATTTTAAAAATAATTTCTTTCATTCGATACCATTTACAACAAAGAACCCTTTGACAAAACTTCTTTTTTTTTTTTTTTTTTAGACAACGCAGTTTTTTTCCGCTATGGGGTACAAACGTAAATTACGTTATATCCAATATTTGTACTTCTGAAACTCTGATTTCACAAAGTCTTTTTGACTCGGCAGGGTCTGATTTACAGGGAAGCCATGCGCAGGGAACAGCGATGCTAGAGGGCCTCAAAAATAATTTTTAATATTTTTTTTTAACTTTGCTTCTATAAAGAAATGAAAGAAAAGTCATATGGCGAGGGATAAATTCGCGGTTGTGGGTTTGGGAAGATTTGAGGGGCATAATTCCGCCCGAAATCGAAGTGCGTCATCTACAAGTATGAATTTAGTAGTTTAAATGCAGACTCACTAAATATCTTCTGAAAGCAATATTACTTAATGCTACACTACAACTGAGCTTATAAATTGGGGTGTTATTTCTGGCCAATTTTCTTAGAATATCATGAATATTTAGTTTTTCAGTTCGGTGTTTTATACGACTCCCACCTTTTCCTTAAAACTCCTTTTCTCCCATTACAATCATGGCCAAAAGTCCTGCCCCAGTAGACAGAAAGTCGATTTTTGATGTTTGAAGTCAACTTATACAGCGTAATGGTAAAGTTAGGAATACATATTATTGATCATTTTAAGGAAATGTTATGCTTAATTCAAATATCTTTACAGAATGTAATTACCAGTAATAGAAGTGAAGTTACAGGCAAAAGTACAGCGTCTAGTCATAAAAAGCAAAAAACAGTGGAATTTGTGAAATTACTGTAGAATGCATTTAACGTAAAATTATTGTACAGTACATTATTGAAACTCGCAGGACACGAAATAACTTACCAACAAGCAAAATAGGCTTTAATATTTAATTGGGCAACCACGGTTTCTTGGTAACAAAGTGCACCTTCTTGGCATCGAGCTCCTCTAGTTGTTCATTGGTGATAACACGGTGCAAAACGGCCCTTACAGATTCAATTAATGCTGTTTTACATGTGGGTGCTTGTTGACGGATCTTTTGCTTCAACCTCACTCACAGATTCTTTATAGGATTAAGATCCGGCGACTGTGCCGGCCACTGAAGTTTTCTTAAAACTTTTCGATTAAACCACTCGTCAACCAACTTTGACCGATGACTTACTAACAACAAATTGATACAACAAATAAACAGCAAATTGATTTTTACAGGACTTTTTAAATTTTTGAGGGTATTCTTCTTGATTTTTTTGTTCCTAATCCGTTCACCGGTGAGGTACTTTTTCATTTAGAACTACATCGGTACTGTAGTAAAGTATGCGTTATAGCGAGATTTAGATTTTTCTCGACTCCCACAAGCGGGGGAGGGGGTGATTTACCTGCAATTGACGAGAGCTTCATAATAAGGTCTAACACAATGGGGTGTATCCTAATGAAATAATGCCAATATCCTAGATCAAAGTTACCAATCCCCCATCAATAACACACTTGCGATTCAGCTTTCTTTTCTGATTTGAGATCATATTTCAGCTTACGCATGCGCAGATGAACTTTCGTAGCTACATCACATTTCATCGGCGTCAGGGTCGTTTCTTACGTTCGTCTAAATCTAAATAATAATAATAATAAATACTGTTTTTGAAAAACTAAACAATCGAAATACTTACTATTGTCGCCGTCACAGTTAAGTAAATATTTATTTTCATGACTCAGATATCTTTGTTCGTTGGTTTTGCAACGATAACATTCATTAATCAACCTACCTAAGTACAGCTCAATGTCAGGAATTAATAAACCTTATTGTTTGTTGTTGTTATTTAATTCCACTTAGTATGTACTGGACTGTGGTTAGGTGCGGTCGTCAGTGACACGAATACATACAATGTGTTGTACACAATCGAGTCACATTGTTGTGACCACCTCCTACTTTTGACCTCAACAGAGTGTAGCCAATGAAAGAAGGCACGTGTCGTGAGCTGGCTTTATTTTTATTTTTTTTTTTATTATTTATTCAACTGCAATTTTCATGCCACACCACAACAAAACAGAATTTAGTCCATACACACCCGGGACTATATCTGCAATCATAATAAACAACAAAAGTCCAATAATACAGTAATACAATAGTAATATACACTGAAGAGCAATTGAATTAGAGATACCTGTCTAGTAACGCGTAACACCACCTTTCGCCCTGATGACGGCGGCGATTCGTCTTGGTTGGACTCGACAAGACACCGGAAGCGTTGGAAAGCCATATGGATCCACGACCCCTGAACAAGCTCCCACAGTTTACGAAGATTTGATGGAAATGGGTCAGAGGCTCGAACATCTCTCTCGATGGCATCCCAGATGTCCTCAATGGGACTGAGGTCAGGTGACCTAGCTGGCCAAGGAAGCGAGGTCACGTCGGTGGAGTGTTCATCCAACCATTCGGATACAATTTGGGAGCGATGGCACGGTTTATTGTCTTGTTGCAAGATGAGGTCCCCAGTGGGATGTTGAATGCGCACAAACGGGAGCAAGTGGTCGTCCAGGATATCCCATTAACGTTGACCTGTGAGTGACGATGTCACACGTACCAGCGGTCCCATTTCAGTCCACGTAAACAGTACACAGACGAGAATGCCACCGCCATCAGCTTGAAGAGTACCCTGCTGGCAAGAAAGATCAGTCGCTTCATGTGGTTTGCGCCGTACTCGTATCCTTCCATCCGCATGTACCAACATGAATCTCGACTCATCAGTCCAGGCAACATTTTTCCACATATCTAGGGTCCAGTGGTGATGTTCCCGCGCTCATGCTAATCTTTGCACCCTGTGATGTGCGGTCAGCAGCGGTACCCTCGTGGGACAATGGCTTCTGTACCCCATAGCAAAGAGATGGTTCTGGATGGTGTGGCTGCTTACACGTTTTTGTGCACCAGCGTTAAATTGCCGAGTGATTTCTTGCACTCTGGCCCGTCTATTTGCTGTTACAACGCGAGCTAGCCGACGATGACCCCGCTCATCCATACGCTGTTGTCCACGGCAATTGGCCCTTGCATGGATGGTTTTACCGGAATTCGATGTACTCACGGTGCACCCGTGACACAGTGGCTCGTGAAAATCCCAGTGCCTGCGCGACTTCCGAGATGGACTGACCCATTCGTCGGGCCCCGATAATTTGCCCACGATCAAAGGCGCTTAGATCCTTCGTCTTACCCATACTGCGTCCGACTCTTACTGATTCCCGTCGCATCACTCCTTATATTGTTGGATCGCTGCATACGTCATGTCGTTTCCGTTTACATGGCCGCCCACAGCGCCACATTTGCATAACGCCAGCTGTCTCTAATTCAATTGCTCTTCAGTGTAAATGTACAAATAGAATTAATGAATTCAGGCTTTTTATATCATAGAAATCAACAGTTGCACGCATCATGCAATGTAACCAAAGTAACTAAAAAATTGCAGCACTTGTACTATTACAAAACTTCAAAAACACAACTATTTCCATACAATTCGATTTTTGCAAATGACATAACATTTTCATTAAGACAAACACATGATGAAATATATACTAACGAAAGTGATATTTTTAAAAAGTTACATACTAAAATAAATTATTGTCACACAAACTGGCAAGAAGAAGGTGCGAATACTTCATAGCCAATAATACATCAAAAGTCTCACCACAGGGAGCATAACCAAAGTAAATAATAATTACAAAGCACCAAAGTAACATTACAATCTTTTAGTTTTAAATAATTTGAAGCACTGCAACAGATTCTTTATAACAAATCGTTGTGATGTCATGTGGGAAGGGTACCAGGAAAAAAGGCTAACAAATAGCATGGCGAGTACCTTGTCCCCCCCCCCCAAAAAAAGAATCTAAATCGTCAAATCAAGGAACAATTTAACCGTAATACAATAAATTGAAGTAATAATACATAATGTATGACCAATCGTTAATCAACCATTAATTAAGATAATCTTAAGCTCTCTTTAAAATACGAAGCAGTGCGTCACCGTCTTGATCCGAAGCGGCAAGCCATTCCAGGACCTAGGGCAGGTCACGTTAATATTATTAAATGAAAAATTAGTACGCGCTGTAAGTAATAAAAAACTAGGCTTGGAGTGGTATATAAGCTGTGCTGTAGGCAATCTGAAAACATATCACTCGTTGCTGTCATGGATAAAAGGAGCGATTTATCAGATTTGCAAAAAGGGATGATTATCGGCTTTCTGGCCGAGGGTGGCAGTATTTCTGAAACAGCGCAATTTATGAACTGTTCGCGTGCTGCTGTGGTTAAAGTGTAACGTGACTGGAGAAATGGCACCATTGCGAACAAGCAACGCGAAAACTGCGGAGCACCACGTGCCATTCATGTGAGAGGTGAACGTCGGTTGGGAAGGCGCGTCAGGACCGATCGACATGCTACAGTGGAGCAACTCACTGGCCGAATGAACCAAGGGACTACCGGAAGTGTGTCTAAAATGACAATTCAGCGAACCCTGCTGCGTATGGGGCTCCGATGCAAGCGGATGGTCACTGCACCCATGCTAACAAAGGTGCATCGGCAGAAACAGTTTACATTTGCACGTCAATATCAGGATTGGACCTCCGCTAATTGGCAAAGGATTGCCTTCTCCGATGAGTCACGTTTTCTGCTTCATCGAACGGATGGACGTTGGCGTATAAGGCGAAAAACATCAGAGAACAAACACTCTTCAACCATTGCTGGAAGAACACAAGCTGGTGGGGGCAGGGTTATAGTCTGGGGAATGTTTCCGTGGCATTCCCCGGTCCACTCATACCTGTGGAAGGCATTATGGACCGAATTCGTTATGAATCCATCTTTGCAGACCACGTACACCCATACATGCTGATTGTCTTCCCTGGGACGGATGAGATCTACCAGAACGACAATGCGACGTGTCACGCAGCTAGAAATGTCCGAGAGTGGTTGGAAGAGCACGATGAAAACTTCAAAGTACTTTCCTGGTCCCCTTATTCTCCAGACTTAAACCCAATTGAGTATCTGTGGGACCACCTCGATCTTGATGTTCGCTTTATGGATCCTCCACCACGCACCCTCCAGCAGCTGTCAGATGCACTGCAGTCATCATGCCTCCACATAACTGTGAACACCTTCCAAAACCTTATTGAGTCATTCCTAGCCCGTCTAGCTGCTGACGGTGGTTACTCTGGATATTAGGTGGTGGTCAAAACAATGTGACTCGATCGTGTATAATACGTAAATAAATGTATACTCTCGAATCGCTCGTTTCATTTTACACCCAAGACGATCATGAAGCATGCGAAAGATGCATAGCATAAATTATGTACAAAAAGTACCGGGGTACTTATTCTCTTGATTTCTTTTTTTTTTTTTTTTTTCGTCGGAGAAGAATTAAAAGACGTGCTCATTACACCCTAGAATTCGGTGTCATCTTTCCTGTTAAAATGTTGATATATACACTTTAGCGAGGGCACTCTACATAGAACTAAAGCTGCATTAGCCACCGGCTATTAGGAAAATTATCTATTATTTTATAAATATAGATGGTGCAGTTTTACTTCCACGGGGTGTTCTATATAAAGCTATTCTCTGCCGGTGTGAAGTGCAAAGAATTTGTGTGCAGAAATGTAAAATAATAATAAAACAAGAAAGATGACACCGAATTTTCGGTTGTAACGAGCACTTCTTTTGAATCCTTTCCTACGCGAATAAAATGTATCAAAGTTATTCATACACAATGGAACCGGTTTGAAATAAACATCAACAGGATTTCTATTAGGTGTACAAATACGTTTTAAAGCGTTTTAAGACAATGCAACATGTAATTTGAGAGAAAACAGTAATAATTTTACGAATCAAAATATGCGTGCCATTATCTGTCACCTTCCGCCACGCAGCTGACGGATTCCAGCCATTAAGAATACTTCGTCGTGCGACGCGATGAAGTTATCAACCCATTTTTGCAGTTCGTCACATGTTCTGGAACCGTACAGCAGACAAACCATGTTGCGTCGATCGGAACAAATGATAATCTGAAGGGGCTATGTCGGGACTATACGTCGGGTGATTCAAAACTTTTTTTTTTTTTTTTGATTGGATTTTTAACGACCACCGTGAGCAACTTAATGGGCTATAAGCAGTCGTCCGTCCCTAATTTAGGGTCACTGGTTCCAGGAAAGGGAGAAAGCCAGTGCCGTAAGACAAACACAACATCCATGCCTCACCGGGATTCGAGCACGGACCCCGTTCGGACGATCAGAGGCCATCGCTTAGACAAAACTTTCCAGCCTTATGGTAGAGAATAATTTGGCCTCCAAGCGTAAGCGCTTATTTCTGTTTCTGATGTATTTGCAGCAAAATCTGAGCTTCTGAAAATTCGACTGAAAAAATTATTTCGCATTCAGATACTGCTCACCTCGGAAAAAATTTCATCGGGCACCGCATGAGTAGGACTCCGATCTGTTAAACTCGGAGATCCATACCATAATGCATCGGCATGAAGGCGCTGCTCCCAAATTGACGCATGTGCACTCGACATAATATACATGACATGCAAATAATGTGAAACTACAAATAAAGACGGTTATGGATTACAATGATAAATACAATGGTTTAAAATATAGTGTTGCCGAGATGAAGGCAATGTGCATGGTGTGTCGTCATTACAACATTGATCAGAAAGCATAGTAATGTAGATGCTTTCTGTGAATAACAAACTTGGTTTTGCTGTGGTCGTTGCTAAGCAAGTGATGTTATTCCAATCCGGGGTATGCAGACCTTGATTTATTAGTCTGGACAAAGCGGTGGCCTTCAATCCCGTCCGGACGTTATACTTGTGTTCGGACACTCGGGTCGCAATTTTCCGAAATGTGGATCCTATGTACCTGGAGTCCTTAATATTGGAGTCAATCGCTTTTAAGTAGATAGAGTAAACCCCATGTTTTTGTAGAGGGGCAACTGTGTCGCGATCCTTTTCGATAAAGGAAAATAACTTATGTGTTTGTATGCCGAAATACATGTTTTGTTTATAACATGCTCTTTTTTACGCTTTCCAACCGTAGGTTGAAGAAGCGTATATGCTCCAGCTTTGTCCGTCCGCACGATAACTCACGTGAAAATGGTTCGATTTCGACGAAATTTTAGTATGTGGTAGGGGACCGCCTGGGGACGAACCCTATTGAAAATGGGCGAAGCAGGGTCAAAGGTCAGGACATAGGAGCGGGATCCATTCCATAACTTGTGTAAAAATGGTTCGATTTCGATCAAATTTTAGTATGTGGTAAGGGACCGCCTGGGGACGAACCCTATTGAAAATGGGCGAAGCAGGGTCAAAGGTCAGGACATAGGAGCGGGATCCATTCCATAACTTGTGTAAAAATGGTTCGATTTCGATCAAATTTTAGTATGTGGTAAGGGACCGCCTGGGGACGAACCCTATTGAAAATGGGCGAAGCAGGGTCAAAGGTCAGGACATAGGAGCGGGATCCATTCCATAACTTGTGTAAAAATGGTTCGATTTCGATCAAATTTTAGTATGTGGTAAGGGACCGCCTGGGGACGAACCCTATTGAAAATGGGCGAAGCAGGGTCAAAGGTCAGGACATAGGAGCGGGATCCATTCCATAACTTGTGTAAAAATGGTTCGATTTCGATCAAATTTTAGTATGTGGTAAGGGACCGCCTGGGGACGAACCCTATTGAAAATGGGCGAAGCAGGGTCAAAGGTCAGGACATAGGAGCGGGATCCATTCCATAACTTGTGTAAAAACGGTTCGATTTCGATCAAATTTTAGTATGTGGTAAGGAACCACCTGGGGACGAACCCTATTGAAAATGGGTGGAATGGGGTCAAAGGTCAGGACATAAAAGCGGGATCCATTCCATTGCCTTTATGCGTCATAACATGCGTAAATATGGTTCGATTTCGATGCAATTTTAGTATGTGGTAGGGAACCACCTGGGCACGAACCCTATAGAAAATAGGCGAAATGGGGTCAAAGGTCAGGAAGGGCATAAGAGCGGGATATATTCCATTGCCCTTATGCGTCACAACTTGCGTAAAAATGGTTCGATTTCGACGAAATTTTAGTATGTGGTAGGGGACCACCTGGGGACGAACCCTATTTAAAATGGGCGAAATAGGGTCAAAGGTCAGGACATAGGAGCGCGATCCATTCCATTGCTCTTATGCGTCATAACTTGCGCAAAAATTGTTCGATTTCGATGAAATTTTAGTATGTGGTAAGGGACCGCCTGGGGACGAACCCTATTGAAAATGGGCGAAGCAGGGTCAAAGGTCAGGACATAGGAGCGGGATCCATTCCATAACTTGCGTAAAAATGGTTCGATTTCGATCAAATTTTAGTATGTGGTAAGGAACCACCTGGGGACGAACCCTATTGAAAATGGGTGGAATGGGGTCAAAGATCAGGACATAAAAGCGGATCCATTCCATTGCCTTTATGCGCCATAACATGCGTAAATATGGTTCGATTTCGATGCAATTTTAGTATGTGGCAGGGAACCACCTGGGCACGAACCCTATAGAAAATAGGCGAAATGGGGTCAAAGGTCAGGCAGGGCATAAGAGCGGGATATATTCCATTGCCCTTATGCGTCACAACGTGCGTAAAAATGGTTCGATTTCGACGAAATTTTAGTATGTGGTAGGGGACCGCCTGGGGACGAACCCTATCTAAAATGGACGAAATAGGGTCAAAGGTCAGGACATAGGAGTGGGGTCCATTCCATTGGCCTTATGCGCCATAACTTGCGTAAAAATGGTTCGATTTCGATCAAATTTTAGTATGTGGTAAGGAACCACCTGGGGACGAACCCTATAAAATAGGCGAAATGAGGTCAAATGTCAGGCAGGGCATAAGAGCGGGATATATTCCATTGCCCTTATGCGTCATAACTTACCTAAAATGCTTGAATTGCGACAAAACTTTATCATGTTGTTCCGGAGGTATAGTGAACCGGTTCTGTTGAATATCATCGAAATGGGGTCAAAGGTCAGGACACAGGAGCAAGATTTATTCCACAGCCATTATCCACATAACTTGGGTAATAATTTCTGGTATGTTGGAAAGCGTATCATAATCAATGCATTGCATGATTTTACTAATTTGTTAAAATATGTATAACCCCTTCTAACCGTTCTTTTTCATTTAGAGTTTACCGAAAACCAATTGCTCCTCCCACATTAATTCCATTCACCTCCTCCAGCCCAATTCAACATAAGACTGCTGCTTTATCTTTCCTATTTCATAGAGCATACTCACATTCCTCGTCCGCTGAACTTCGTGACAATGCGATAAAATTTATTTTTGATTTGGCTTTCAGGTTTGAATATCCACGTGAATTTGTGGCAAGACAACTTCACAAATGCCAACGCTCTATGCTTACAACTCTTTACGAGGAAATAAGGATGTGGTCTCATACGTTGGCTCCATAGATTTTGTCCCTGAGGTTATACATATTTTTAAAAGAGCATGTTATAAACAAAACATGGATTTCGACATACAAACACATAAGTTATTTTCCTTTATCAAAAAGGATCGCGACACAGTTGCCCCACTACAAAAACTTGGGGTTTACTCTATCCCCTTAAAAACAATTGACTCCAATGCTAAGGACTCTAGGTACATAGGATCTACGCTTCGGACAATTGCGACCCGAGTGTCCGAACACTAGTATAACGTCCGGACGGGATCGGAGGCCACCGCTTTGTCCAGACTAATAAATCAAGGTCTGCACACCCCGGATTGGAATAAAATCACTTGCTTAGCAACGACCACAGGAAAACCAAGTTTGTTATTCACAGAAAGCATATACATTACTATGCTCTCCGCTCAGTGTTGTAATGACGACAAACCATGTGCATTGCCTGCATCTTGGAAACACTATATTTTAAACCATTGTATATATCGTTGTAATCCATAACCGTCTTTATTTGTAATTTTACATTATTTGCATGTCATGTACATTATGTCAAGTGCGCAAGCGTGAATTGGGAGCAGTGCCTTCATGCTGATGCATTGTGGTATGGATCTCCGAGTTTAAAAGATCGGAATCTTACCCATGCGGTGCCCGATGATGGTCTTGCATGTTTTTTAACTTGGTTTTAGCTGTAAATAAAGTTTCATCTTTTAGTTTGCAACTATCTCCGTATTTTAATATCGTGTATAGACAGCAATGACATGATTGATGCTCAACGTTTCCTTTGATAAATTTCGTGACATGCGGCCTAGCGTTGCCATGCTGTAATTTCACGGGACGCAATCCTTTACCTGTGAATGGACGTTTCCAGCAGATTTCCTGGTTCAATCGCAGCAATTGTTGCTTGTAGCCATCAGCAGTAACAGTTTGATCCTGTTCCAATAGTTCAAAATAAAGCACATCCTTCATATCCCACCAGATGCCAGATGCACAGCAGAACTTTCTTGGAGTGAATCTTGCGTTTCGGTGTCGAAGTCGTTGCTACACCGGGGTCTACCCAGTGTTTATTGCGTTTGGGATTGTCGTATCATATCCACTTTTCATCACCCGTAACGATTTTTTACAGGAAAGACATTCTGTGCTGTTTATTCAAGATATTCAAACATTTCATCACGCGCTCATCCTTGTTCCTTTGGTTCAGGTCATGTGGCACCCATTTTCCTTCCTTCTGAATCTTTCTCACTGCGCGTAAACGATTGGAAATGGTTTGATGAGTTACCCCCAGTTGTTCAGCTAGTTCTTTTTGCGTTTGAGACGAATCTTCATCCAGCAATGCTTGCAGTTACTCTTGTGCAACCTTCTACGGAGCGCTGCTACGTTCTCGATCGCTAGCATCAAAATCACCTGCTTTAAACCGTGTAAAGCAAAACTCACAAGTGCTTTTCGATACAATATTCTCCCCCAGAATAGAACAGATCAATGCACATGCTTTTGCAGCACTTTTCCCTTCATCAAATTTGTAACGAATGCAGCGTCGAATAAATGCAGTATCGCTTGCCATCTTTCACCTACCGATGTGCAAGTGCGTTTGACTGCTGGCCAAACTTCTGTGTCACATTTTATACTCTGGGCCAGTTACGATCACATGACAACGCGGGGGAATATCGGATATGTAAATTAGTGGTATGCGTCACACAAAAAACGCTTTAAAACTTATTTGTACACCTAATACAACTGATAACACATCCCAAAAAGAAAACCAGCCACTTACTTCCACCAGGTGTAAAAAGTATCTTTCGGAAATTTACAAATGATGCACAAAAAGTTTCTCATGGCAGAAGGAAGTATCAGAGACAAAAAGATTTTCAAATCGAACAATTAAAAGAATATAAAAGGCAATATGATATAACTCTACGATTCCTAGCAGAAGACATTTACGCGCCCTAGCGGGAAATCTATGCATCATTTAAAGAGGATAATGCTCTCCATCTTTATGGTAGCGAATGGTATACAGTAAAAAAAAACAGAAATTTCTCAATTGGGTGTTTGGAAGGAGAGATACAGCTGCAAACAGAAGCTAACAAACACCACCTAGCGACAGAACTGTGAACTACAAAAAACTCCTCAAATACAAACTTAAAGTATTCCACAAGGTAACTGGCATTCGGTGTAAAAATATTTCTTTGAATCGGACATTTAGAAGCACAGATATCGAGAAAAATAAATTAAACATTTGCACCCGCTAGCGACGAAATTGTGAATCATTTTCGGAAGGAAATGTTTTCGTAGTCAGTAGTATCTCACCGAAAAAGATTTTTAATCGGGTTTTTAGTCCCGCAGATATTGCTGCAAACATGCTGTAAATGAAAACGTAAACGTACGCTCTCTAGTGGCACATTTGTGCGTTAAAAATTTGAAATTATATAAGAAACATTTCTCATCGGAAACGCTACAAAGAAATAATTTTTCAAATTGGACTCTTAAGAAGCAGAGATATCGACAAAAATAAGATATGATTCTACGCCTCTTAGCGGAAAAACGATGCACTATTTCACGCAGAAGGTTGTTCTCAAAGGTTTTTCCGAGGTGAGCAGTATCTGAATGCGAAATAATTTTTTCAGTCGAATTTTCAGAAGCTCAGATTTTGCTGGAAATACATCAGAAACAGAAATAAACGCTTACGCTTGGAGGCCAAATTATTCTCTACCAAAAATTAGGAATTATATGCAGAGCATTTGCTACCAGGAGCTGTATCCGATGAAGGAAGAATTTTTCAAGTAGGACTTTTAGAAGCAGAGATAACGGGGAAATCACAATTTACCTTTATGCCCCCTAGCGGAATATCTATGCATTGCTTGAAAAAGAAACTTTACCCAAAATAGCCCCCGTTATAAATGGCATCGAAAGGATGATAGACTATTTTTCAATCGGATATTTAGGAGCAAATATATGGAATAAAATATATTTTGAATTTGACAGCATTTGCATTTACACCCTCTAACGGCAACGTTATGCACCGGAATAAAACAGATCATCGTTCTCATATTTCAAGCTTCCCAGTGCATATATTTCTTTTTAATCGGACTAATAGTTGCAGAGATATGGTGTCCACAGACGGACGGACAAAGTGATACCATAAGCTCTGACTTCATTATACACTATATTGACAAAAGTCACCGGACACCTTGAAGAGAAACACAACATAGCATTTACCAACATACATTAGTACGGTGTCGGTCCACCTTTGGCCTTAATGCATGCACTGATCCTTCGAGACAAGCTTTCGACAAGGTTTTGGAGCACAGCGATAGGTATGCGCTCCTTTTCAGTACATAATGCTGGCGCTAACTGTTGCTTGGTAGTAGGCCTTGGTTCCAAACTTCTTTTGCGGTGCTCTGATTCATCCCATAGGTGCTTTATGGGATTAAGATCAGGGCTCTGTGCTGGCCAGTCCACACACGATACGGAATTACCGTCAAACCACGCCGTAACAGTCCTTGCTTTATGGCTCGAAGCATTATCCTGCTGGTAACCGTGGATTGATAATGGTTGACAATGACGATGACGATGACCAACAAGGTTCAGTTCCATAGTATTGCCATACAGTTAGTAGGGCATAATTGTCCATAATATCGAAGTAGACGTGCTGGTTCACATGTTTGTCCACGATAACCAATGGGCCGGGTCCATACCACGAAAAACACCACCACACGAGTACACTGCCAGCTCCAAACTTGACCGTAGAAACAGTACACTGTGGTAAATAGCGTTCCCCAAGCTGACGCCATACCCACACACGGCCATCAGACTGATGGATCGTGTATCTGGATTCATCAGTCATAAGACCCGTTTCCATTGATCTACGGTCCACGATAAATGTTCTTCACACCATGCTAAACGACGACTAGCATTCCGAGTGGAGATGAAAGGCTTATGAGCAGCCGCACGACCACGGTAACTCATGAAATGAAGTTATCTGCGAATGGTACGTGTGCATACCGAGGTTCCAGCATTTTTACTCACCTGTACACTGAGGTCTTGTGCAGTACTCCGTCGTTTAGCTGTAACGACTCTCCTGAGGCTTTGACGTCCACTATCACTGATTTTCTTTCGTCTGCCGGTACGTTTTGCTGTTTCAGGCACGCCATGTGTCTTCCACTTATTCAGCACATCCATAACAGTTGACTTGAGTATGGTTAAACGACTCTCGGTTTCTCTTGTGGACAACCCACTAATATAACACCCAACAATCTTTCCTTTCTCAAAGTCAGTTCTCTCCCGCCACGACATTTTCACTCAACGTCACAGTGCGGCAGCTGGAGGCTTGTTTTTATACTTTTTGCAGCTGTACCGCGCATCTTAACAACGCAGGGGAACCGTTCATTTGCTTTTAAACGGGTGTCCGGTGACTTTTGTCAATATAGTGTATATGAAGCTCGGCTAAAGATTATTACTATTGTGCTGAAGTATAAGTACACTAACATCGAACCGTCTTTTGCACGATTTAAACTTGCGATAAATATCCCAAAGTCAAGAAAACAACGACAAATTAGAAGTAAATAAGTTTTAAGATCTTTCGGATACACAATGATCCATCTCGAGAAAATACTGATTGCAAATAGAAAATGTTACAATTTAAAACATAAACATCCTAATGGCAATGACACACAACGTGTTAATGCACGCGCTCACGTTTTTGATAAAGTAAATTTACAATTTCATTCAGGGTTGGGTGAAAAGTTTATGAAAAACAAATAATGAAGTTGATTTGGATTTATATACACAAGTTATTATTAAGTAATACCTTCCAAGGTTGAGGAATGCTTACTAGGCTATCTTCATTACAACATGTTTGTGTAAATTTGTGGATAAAAATACTTTCTGATAACAACATCGTTATTTTGAAAGATGAGTAGTAAGAATTGTTGCTTCGTCCCATATAGGGAAGTGGGTACCTGAGTGAACTAGACGAGACAGAGCAGTAGTCATAGCACCAGTTTTAACATTAAATATTTATGTTCAGTCAATCTAGTTTTTAATGTCCGAGTTGTTGAACCTATACAGTATAATATAGCTTTGTATGTTCCGGGTGTACTTCTTTTAGGGGAATACTGTAAATTCCATGTTTATTCACCCAACCCTGAATGAAACTGTAAATTTTCTTTATGAAAAGCGTGAGCGCGTGCATTAACACGTTGTATGTCATTACCATTACGATGTTTATGTTTATATTTAAATTGTAACATTTTCTATTTGCAATCAGTATTTTCTGAAGATAAACGAAAGATCTTAAAATTTATTACTTCTAATTTGTCGTTGTTTTCTTGACTTTGGAATATTTATTGCAAGTTTAAATCGTGCAAAGACAGTTCGATGCTAGTGTGCTTGAAATTATGCTGTAATGTATTGCTTTTTAGCACGTCTTTTGTAAAAAAAAAAGCCGTGCTAAAAAGCAATACGTTACAGCCTAGTTTCATATATAATGAAGTCAGATAATTTCTTCCTCAATATTACTAAAGCAGCATATTTTTTTTTTCTTTTTCACGTCTCAATGTGATGTAAGTACTGATACATAGCACTCAAAAAATCTTAAAATTTGGGTAAGAAGATAGTAAACCAATCGTGATTCTTTATCAAGCGTACTTTATCATAAATATTTAGAGTGACTTGCTTTCTCAATCGAGAAAGGACTGCGTGGCGCACGTAGGTCGACCTGCGTCTTTCTGTCTGTTAAAATCATGGCTAAGGAAGTCCGTCATGAAGCTTTCTTATATTTTGCCTACGCAAGTAATCTACTTTCCGAACGTGTTCTTCAAAGCTGCCCTACTGCCATGAAGAAAACTACTGCAGTGTTAAAGGTATTTGAACATCATTCAATGAGCACTGATTACTTTAATCACTAAACTGTGCTGTTTTCCATTGAAATTACCTGTCTAAGCACAGTTGAATATATATATATTCCAGTTTTTTCAAAATATTGCTGTTTCTAGTTTTCCTTTATGTTATTCAACTTTTCCAAGGGGAATCATTATTCCTGTAAACGGTTATTAGGTTTCTCATAAAATGTTTCTAGAAGACATGCTGTAAAACCAAGATTACATATACACTGAGTGGTCACTTTATTATGACCACCCGACAGTTTTAAGCAAATGAGCTATCGCTGCACGCTGTTGCCGCCAGAGGGCGAGGCTAGTATAAAAAGGGAAAGCTTAGTGCTTGCGACAGTGGTAGAAGTGATTTTTGGGTGACGAGATTGGTAAAAAATGCGATTTGACGGACTTTCAACGTGGGATGATTGTAGGAGCTCGGAGCCATGGAGCGAGTATCACCGAAACCGCCGCATTCGTGAAGCGTTCCAGAACAGCTGTTGTTAAAGTGTTTAAAGACTGGACTGTCAGCCAAACAACTGGGTCTCTATACGTGCAACGTGTGGTCGTTATCGACTAGTAACTGCTCGGGCGGAACGGAAAGTGTCCATGCTGGTAACAGACAACAGAAGGGCAACAGAGCAGCAAATTACAGACCATCTTAATCAAGGATCCCCCTCAAATGATCTCTGCACGCACTGTTCGCCGTACACTGCATCGAATGGGATATGGCCGCCGAAGGCCTGTTCGAACATCTTTGCTGTCTGCAGTTAGCAAGAGAAAACGTCTCCAGTTCGCACAGGAGCACAAGGATTGGACAGTCGATAATTGGAAACAAATTATGTGGTCCGATGAATCACGTTTTCAGTTGCACCATGCCGATGGCCGAGTGAGAATTTGGCGGAAACAGCACAAAAGCATGGACCCCAAATGCATTGCTACAACCCTTCAAGCTGGTGGAGGCAACGTTATGGTTTGGGGAATGTTTTCCTGACATGCTTCAGGCCCTTTAATTCGTGTTGATCAACGTCTGACTGGCACATCATATCTAAACATCGTTGCGGACCAAGTGCATCCTGTCATGTGGATGGTTTATCCCAATGGCGATGGCTACATTCAACAAGATAATGCGTCCTGCCATAGTGCTCGTATTCTACAGGATTTGTTTCAGGAACATGTCTGTGAGTTTACTTTGCTTAGGTGACCCCCACAATCTCCAGATCTCAACCCCATTGAGAATTTGTGGGATGAAGTCGATCGAGCCATCAGACAGCTGGATCCACAACCCTGCAATCTCACACTCCTGGAAAGTGCTATTCATCAAGCATGGTCTCAGATTCCACAAATCACCTATCAGCATCTCGTGGAGTCCATGCAACGAAGAATCGACGCAGTATTAGAGGCAAAAGGTGGCCCAACGAAGTACTGAGGGGGTGGTCATAATAAAGTGGCCACTCAGTGTATATTTCTCAGTATTTTAGGGAGCATCGTTACACATGTAAATAGTTAGTAGCGATTGTGACGATATCGCTGTTCCTAGAAGATATTTGTTTTCGTAGAATACAAGTTATATAAAATGTAATATAATATTGAAATTTGCTTTCCTCCGTTAGGCGAAAGAGAAAATAATTTGCGGTGGTTTAATCATCAGGCAATGGCACTTTTTAATTACTTATTTGTTTATTTACTACCCGGTGCAGCTCGGGTAAAACGTTCAAGATGTTATCTGTTTACTCTTATTTTTACTACAGTAAATGATTACATTGTTAATGCCACCTCCTGAACACTCCTAATCACGAAATACATTCATTTTTATGCACTTTAAGCACGCAAATCTTGTTAGCAGGTGTGACTTACTACAGAGGTAAAATACGTGTCAAGACAACAAATCTGCAGCGATACATTCCGTCGGTGTAGTTCAGACGGTTAGAACAACTGGCTCCGGAGCGAGGGGACGTGGTTTAAACCTTCACCACCGACAAATTGAAGTTTTTACACAATGCAGTACTAACATTCTTTGAAATGCTTGAAAACGGGAAAAATATGTTACATAAGTACATAATATTCCTCTACATAAACTGCATTAATTCTGAGCTCAACTCTAAATTTTCTATTTCGTCTGCAGAGAGCTATAGCCTATCTTGTCTGGCGACTTAAATTTTATTCATTTATGAGAAGGGAGGGTCAGCTTTAATTTAAAGTGTTTCTTTTTTTGTTCGTTTATTTTTATCATTAGCAACATTTTACTCATTTTATTAATTTAATTTTTGAAAGTCCAACTTAAACTTCGCACCTTCATAAATAGCCTTAACCGTCTTTTCAGATTCAGTGGGAAAATATTTATTTTCTCTGACTTTACGCTTCCTCTGTTTCCATGGGGGGAGGGGGTGGTTAATGACCACCACTACTTGGAGCAGCTCAACGGTTAGGGTCACTGGTTCCACAGAAGGGAGGGAGCTAGTGCAGTATGACGAACGCACCATCCGTGCCTCAACCGGGAATCGAACCCGGACCCATTTCGGAAGACGCAAACTAAAAATGTTTATAGGGCTCTATAGAATACTATCAAATGCTTATAGAACAACTCAGGTGTGGCGGGTTTACAGAAACAGTTTTCTATAGAATCCTGTTGAGTGTTCTATAGAACCGGATGCACACACTGATTCTATAAGGTTGAGACCACTGCGCCACAGTTTGACAAATGTACTTGATGTAATCCTTTATGAACTGTAGGACAAATAATTTAGATAATTTGAGATCCGTAGTAAAACATGCATGTATTGGGAGAACGATGTAATCCCCGGTTGCCTAGGTGGTCAAAGACGCAATTTTCTGGCTAGTCGTCCAAACTGGGTTCGAGTTCAAGTCCCGATCAGGCTTGGGTGTCGTGGTGTCTCTCTTCGTTCCCAGCGATCCTTGAATTAGAATGGACGACCGCTTATAGCCAGGGGCTTCGCCAGACCATTTCAAGGGGAGGGGTGCTTCAGTAATCTTAATAATCTCAAAATAAGTTTTTTGTTTAAGTTAAAAAAAAATCGTATCAAGTCTGGGAAATGGTATTTCTTTCTCTTAGATGTCCAGGAACTTCCTTACTATGCGACAAGTGTTCAGGATAGGTGCCTTCTGTAGTTCTATGTAGGTGTTAGGTTGAAGGTCTAGTGTCTGTATAGAGCTGTGAATGGTCTTAGGTACAACTCCTGTGGCTGATATTACTATTGGGACGGTGGTGACGTTCTCCATATGCTACATTTCCTTGACTTCGTATTGTAGGTCGTTATATTTTGACAGCTTCTCTCCGTGCGTCTTCTGGATGTTGCGCGTGTTGGGCACGGCTATGTCAATGAGGTATGTTGACTTCTTCTCCTTGTCGACCAGGACGATGTCGGGCCGATTGTGGGGGATAGTCTTATCCGTTCTGATCGATCTGTCTCAGTACATCTTGTGGGTGTTGTTCTCTTAAAGCGTTGTTGGCTCATACTTGTAGTAGGGGACAGGCTTAGTAGTAATGAGGTGGTGATTTCTTACCAATTTCTGATGGACAATCTTGGCGACTTGATTGTGCCTGATCACCGAGAGCTTCAGCAATGACAGCTTTCACTGACATGCCCTGATGGCATTGCCCACATGTGTCGCTTTCACTGACGTGCCCTTCATGATATGCTTCCGGTAGTTTCTGGTGTTTACAACTTGATCTTGGTGAGCTATCAGGAACCCTTCGGTCTCGGGGAAGAGTGATCCGTTTGTTAGCCATGTATTGGACGTAGTCTTATGCACATTGTCCGATTGCAGATCGTTGTAGTGCCTTCCGCCTTCCGTGTAGGACTTTCTTCCTCCAAGCTTCTTCTTTTGGCTCGGACAGAAATAAAACTCCACCTAAGGCAAGCCCACTACAGCCCTGCTCAATACTCCTAACCGAAGCAAAGCAACTGCGGGAACTATCTCCATATTATTAAAACACCACCGAAAATGAAGCGAAAAGATCAACATTTAAATTCTGTAATATCAATGCTGCGCTCAAATTAATCCTAAAGCTGAAGATCTTGGAGTTACATTGGCTGTAAGTGAAATTAAATTAATTAATTAATTTAACTATTTTAAATTTATAACGCTGTTAAATTAAAAGTGGGCCACCCCGGTGGCGCAGTGTTCTAAGGCGCTGGCCTTTGATCATTCGTCCATAAGGGGTCCGGGTTCGAATCTCGGTGAGGCATGGATGTTGTGTTTGTCTTACGGCACTGGCTCTCTCCCTTCCCTGGAACCAGTGACCCTAAATTAAGTACGGGCGACTGCTTATAGCCCATTGAGTTGCTCACGGTGGTCGTTAAACCTCAAAAAAAAAATTGAAAGTAGCAACTATCAGTTTTAAAATTCTGCAGTTTTATTTTTCTTTATTACGAAAGAGGGGGATGGCCGCCCCGGTGGCACAGTGGTCTAAGGCGCTGGCCTCTGATCATTCGTCCGTAAGGGGTCCGGGTTCGAATCCCGGTCCGGCATGGATGTTGTGTTTGTCTTACGGCACTGGCTCTCTCCCTTCCCTGGAACCAGTGACCCTAAATTAGGGACGGGCGACTGCTTATAGCCAATTGAGTTGCTCACGGTGGTCGTTAAACCTCCAACTAAAAAAAAAAAAAAAAAAAGAAAGAAAGAGGGGATGGGGTGAGTGTGAGGCAGTGAAAAAATTAAGCAGTCTTCATCCCCCAATATTAAAAAGCTGCAAACTCTTCAGCCTGCCCCAATCCCCCATGTTCTTTGTCTAGGGACGTCCCTACTTATAACCCTTTAGAGTTTTTCATGGTGGTCATAGGGCAGCGGATGGCCTAGTGGTCGAAGCTCGTGATTGCTATGAAAAGGTCCCAGGATTGATCCCATTAGATATCCGCCGTGCGTCGGATTGGCACATTAAACCGACAAACCCTGGGTACTGGATCCCTAGTAATCAAGTTATATCCCTTCCCCTTTCTGCGTCGTTTCCGAGTGACTGGCCCAAATCTCTTAGATTCATACTTCTAAGGGTAATTTAAGACATGTGGTCAGACACACCCTTCTTAAAATCCTCTAAATCTGATCTGATCATGGTGGTGATCAGAGTTGGAAACGGGTCAAAAATTTTGGACCCGAACCCGACCTGGACGTCACATATTTGGACCCGACACGACCCGACCTGACCCGGACTTGGACAAATCTGCTTTGGACTATAATGTATATACAGGGCGTTCAAAAAGTCTCTCGGCGGTGAGTACCTAAGGTTATATGGAAATCAAGCAAATATGTTATAGGAACGTATAATTTACTCACTTACTTACAGGAAGTATTGAAACTGTCGTCTTTCATTTGCATGACATAACCTAACTGACTCTTTTACACATGTTTTCAAACACACCTGCGAGAGGCAAAAGTCCCTCAGCAGTAATTTTGAGGCTGTTGCACCTAATTTTGATGTCGCTACAGTCAAAAGTTTTGAATCAAGCAACTTGTTGTACGTTTATTTTTAATTTTTGCTGTTTTCTTGATAACATATCAAGCTTCAGAATATGTTTCACAGCAACACCAATCTTTTTTTTTTTTTTTTTTTTTTTTTTTTTTTTTTTGATTGGAGGTTTAACGACCACCGTGAGCAACTCAATGGGCTATAAGCAGTCGCCCGTCCCTAATTTAGGGTCACTGGTTCCAGGGAAGGGAGAGAGCCAGTGCCGTAAGACAAACACAACATCCATGCCTGACCGGGATTCGAACCCGGACCCCTTACGGACGAATGATCAGAGGCCAACGCCTTAGAACCACTGCGCCACCGGGGCGGCACACCAATCTTCACAAGTTTGTGATGAGTTGAAGGTTTCCAAAATGTGGATGTTGTTTTCATTATTGCCCCCTCAGAAGGAAGGGACATTTTTCCTTGTGAGGACACTCTTCCTTCATATTGCATGACAAATTATTTTTCAGTCCGCGGGCACCAGTATGAAGCACAAAATTCCACAGTGCGCATTTTTCTTCGAAAATAATTTTGTTTTTGCTTTTCAAAAAATAAAACGGAAATAAAACCGGGTCGAACTCAGGTCAAGAACGACTTGACCCGCTAGAAATTGTAGGCCCGTTGACCCGCTGATCTGTGACCCGTTTCCATATCTGGTGGTGATTACCTCCCCGTCCCCTTAAAAATCACATACATTTGTCATCAGGAAAATTTGAACCACCCATAAAGTAAAAGTGCCCAGGTAAGGAAAGTTGTTTTGTTTCTCATGACGGACAACATGAAGGAAATGTTTTCAAGCGACTGTGGCAGCACAAAGACGCACGTTCAAGGTCCAGCATTCTCACACGTCTGATTCCCGTGGAAATAGCATTCACTGCAAATAGTTTTACTTCTAGCAAGCACCTCCCCATTTGTGGTTTCAACTTGAAACCCGCCAGTGGCGCTCGAAAAACAATAAAAAGTCTTTTAAATTTCAAATATTCACGATGAGTCATGGATCACGCACATTCTTTGTTATTATGGATTCATTTATTTATTTAGGTCAAAAACGTTTTAATAATATGAATAAATGTAAGTATTGATGCAGTCACAACATAGACGTTAATACCATGAAGTGCATAAAAGCAAACTCTATGCAATACTGCTAATTTATCACAGTGTAATTAATTGCAACGGCAAGCAATTATTTCTTACTTGATTTTCATGAAATTTGAAGTGTTGAACCCAGATTGAAATATGAGTCAGAAAAGCTGTTTCATCAATTGGATAAATTAATATTTTCATAATATTTTGCTTAGGTTGTCTGAAACAGTAAGCATTACAGTCAAAACCGTAGCAAGATTTTCTCATCTGGGAGGGCTAGACTGAAATTACGCCCCTTCGATTTCCACTCAAATAATGCGTGGTTTTTACTTTCTTACACACTGCCGTTATAGGAGAGTATTATGATCGTTCAAATACCGCACTTCAGGTATTTCACATAATTATATAAAAAACTAGTTCGTCCTAAGACGGTTGTTTTTAAGCTTTGAATAAATATTAATATATAGGGGGATGTTGCCGGTCCTAAGACGGTGAAACTTTTAATTTAAGCAGATTGAAAACAAATCTAACAGACGCCGACTTTTTTGTAAAGAAATATAGTAAAAACTTATTCAATATCTACCAACAAGTAATTGGACACTTGTGATAGCAAAGGAAAACGAAGTTCATTCACCTTCAATAGTTGCTGGAGCCTCCACGAGCGGCGATCACAGCTGCGACCCCCCGGGGCATACTCTCAACCAGGTTTTGAACGACGACTAGCGGTATTTTCTTCCACTCGGCTTGGAGAAGACAGGTCAGTTCCTTCACCGATTTCGGACGGTGGGGGCACCGTTTAAGTCGACGCTGCAACCCGTCCCAGAGGTACTCGATAGGGTTACGGTCCGGGCTCTGCGCAGGCCAGTCCATTCGATTAACCCCATTGTCACCATACCAAGCCATGGTGGACCTCGCAACATGACAGGTGGCATTGTCATCCTGAAAGTAACATGGGTCCACCCCGTAAAACTGTCACAACGTAGGAAGCGCATGGTCATCCAAAATGGTGTAGCAGGTCTCGGCGTTGAGTCTACCAGGAATTGCGACCAAGGGTCCCGTGCCATACCAGGAGAAACACTCCCATAGCATAATTCCACCGCCGCCGAACTTCACAGTTGGCACAATACATTCCGGCAGGAGGCGTTCTCCAGGCAGACGCCAAACCCAGACGCTGCCATCCGAACGGTAGAGGGTGAACCTTGATTCGTCGCTCCAGGGAACCTGTTTCCACTGTTCAACGGTCCATTGTCGACGTTGTTTACACCACGTTAGCCGAGCAGCGCTATTGGACTTGGTGATCAAAGGCTTGTGGGCGGCAACACGTCCATGATAACCGAGCAGATGGGCTTCCTTACGGATGGTATTCATCGAAAAAACACTCCCGTATGCCTGTTGAAACTCCTCGCGGATGTGGCCCATCGATTTAATGCGGTTCTTTCTAATTTCTCTGGCCAGCACCCGTCGGTCTCTAACTCCCAGTTTTGTGGGTCTGCCGGGTCGGGGCACATTCCGACAGTCACCTCTGATCTTCCACTTGCCAATCACGTAGGCCACTGTCGATTTTGAGTACTTCAACTCGCTGGATATGTCACGTATGGATCGGCCATTTCTGTGATACCCGACGATTACACCTTTCTCGAAATCAGAGAGCTCCGAAATGCGTGGCATCTTGCATGCGACTGGTTGCGTTGTTGTTTCCCACACGATATTTAACGGCGGCGGCCGTGGCGTGTATCAGGACCGCAGATATCGTCGATTGCAAGGGTGTCCAATTACTTGTTGGTAGATAGTGTATATTGGGTTAGTGCGACTGAAATGTCCGGCGCGAACGAGCAGTAGAGACGCCCCCACCACAGCAGAATGGAAGCACCCACAGGTGTTGTGGGTATTACGTCACAGAGTTATTATAAATAGCTAGCACGTATATGAAGAACAAGGTTAAGTTAAAAACAGGAATTAGGTAAGTATGTACAGTACAAATAAATGCTGCTCCGAGTTAATAATTTCTCAAGTCTCCCCTTATTATGCTTTCAAAAATAAAATAAAAAAACGCAGTGCAGCACTAACTAAACGCCACAACTCAGCTCTCCTGGAATTACCAAAGAATTACCATATTTAAATCGTACTTTCGGCAACTCAGCACCTCTGGAATCACCGGAATTATCAAATTTAAATCGTACTTATCGGCATCTTCTCAGTATGGTGCTAAATTGAATGGGAGATCAGCGCGGGGATTGACCCTTCGCCTCAGCGCCCTTCCTGCGGACAGCTAAAATTGCTTTCGTCTGTTTAGGTAGCTTAACTTCTTAACTCTTCATAGCGCAATTTATCCCGCGTTCGCATCAACAGTATATACCTAAAATCCTCTTTTCTCTATAAACTACTTTCCAATCAGGGGACTCTACCACGAACCTTTTTGCTTCAGTTTCTGGTCCATACAACTAAATGTGAAATGACCCTAAACCTTAGTGTTATGTTATGTTATGAAGAATAAGGTTCAGGCGTAGTTTGTTTGGACGTGACGTGGCTTGCAAAAGAAACATGCAGACGCCAGATTTGAGAGTCATCTTCCTGTATGAATTTAAACTGGGCCATTCTGCAGGAATTGCCGCTCGAAACGTTAACAAAGCGTTTGGGGAGAATACAGCCAACGAACAAACCATTCGGCGATGGGTTGTAATTTTCGAAGAGGAGATACGGACCTGCAAAACGAAGAACGTGGTCACCGATGTTCTGTTACGTGTGGTTGAAGCAGACCCCGGAAAACATGTCGTGAGATAGCGGTAGGTGTCCACCACACGACAGTTGTTTTACGTCTGGCTGCGCTGGGTAAGGTCCAAAAGCTGGGATACCGCACGAGTTGACAACCGCAAACAATACTAGGCATTTGGAAGTCTGCACGTCGCTGCTTGCCAGGAATAAACAGGAACGACTACTTAATTGAATCGTCGCCTACGACGAGAAGTGGGTCCTTTGTGATAATCGGAAACGATTTTCACAAGGATTAAGCAAGGCACAGCCTGCCGGACGGCATTCTAAGCCACTTCTACACACCAAGAAGATGATGTTTCTTGTCTGGTGGTCCACAGCCGGGACAATTCATAGGGGTTTCTTGGCAAGAAGCGAAACCATCACTGCAGAACGTTATTGTGCTGAATTGCATCAAATGCACCGGAAACTGATGCAGAAACAACCGGCTTTGGTCAACAGACATGGTGTTCTTCTGCTCCAGGACAACTCTCGCCCTCATGTCGCACAACGAACGATGCTGGCACTAAGTGCCTTGAGCTATGAAGCACTTCATTATTCTGCCTATTCCCCGGACTTGTCTCCGACAGACTATCATCCGTTTCGTCGCCTGGATCACTTCCTGTCCGGTAAACAGTTCACGACAGACAACGAGGTAAACAGTTCACAACAGACAACGAGGTAAACGGTTCACGACAGACAACGAGGTAAACAGTTCACGACAGACAACCGCACTTGGATGTGGCCCAGCTGGAAAACGAACGGAATATTCCCGTGCAGCTAGCGCCGCGTTTCCTTGCCATTCGCCGTAAATAAGCAACATCTCGCATTATTGGGAGTGAGTGAAGCTCGCCATTCTCACACAGCGTACGTAGACCTAAACTTCTCATCAGGGTACATCCTTCTACTGGTTCTTATATCGTAGGTAAGGTACAACGTCACAATCTGCATTTGCATACGGCTGCATTTGTGAAATGTGAATATGCAGATTCGAATCGTCGCGCATCGATTTCGGACATTTTAGGGTATTCAGGTGACAACTTATCTTATCCGTGTGAAATAAATGTCGTTTTGTACTAATTAATTAATGCTCTACAACTTTGTAATTGGAAATTTTGCTCTATCTCTTTTCGTTTTCGATTTACAATGGCTAACTTCCGCATTTCGCCACTAGGGGCGCTGCTACCGGTTGCATTCGATCGAGCGTAGTGCCTTTACTATACCGTTATTTCACTTGCATAACTGTACCTCTCTCCTTTCGCAAGTTATTTCAGGCTAAAGGGACTTTCCTATGCACCCTATATAAGTTTTTACTATATTCCCTTACAGTAATCCGGCATCTATTTTATTTGTTTTCAATCTGCTTCAATTAAATATTTCACTCCGTCACAGGACGGGCAACATCCGCTATATATTAATATTTATTTAAAGCTTAAAAACAACCATCCTAGGACGAGCTATACGCTAGTTTGTATCAGTTTCTTAGGTTTTAGTGAAAACAGAAATCCAAATGTGGCAAAAATACATTTCTTTTTCAAGACTAACCTAGAATTAATAAAATAATTACAAAAAAAATATGAGAAAATTATAAATATCCAGAATTTCAAGAATTACAATGCAAATTTATAATGTGGGAGAAATGAAAGAATGCGGAAATTGAATAATTTCTATTTTATCTAATTACTTTTACCTGGAAAAAATCCGTTTTGCTGTAGCAGAAACAAACTTTCCAGAACTGCAGTTCAAGAATTCGTGTAATTGGAAGGCCCAAAAAGTAGTAAACATCGTTAAAAAAAAAAAAAAGTTAAGAAAATCATGCAATGCATTGATTATGATACGCTTTCCAACATACCAGAAATTATTACTCAAGTTATGAGGATAATGGCTGTAGAATAAATCTCGCTCTTATGCACTGACCTTTGACCCCATTTCGATGATATTCAACAGAACCGGTTAGGTATACTTCCGGAACAACATGATACAGTTTTGTCGCAATCGAAGCATTTTTATGTAAGTTATAACGCATAAGGGCGATGGAATGGATCCCGCTCCTCTGTCCTGACCTTTGACCCCATTTCGCCCATTTTCAATAGAGTTTGCCCCCAGGTGATCCCTTACCACATACTAAAATTACATCGAAATCGAACCGTTTTTACTCAAGTTATGACGCATAAGGGCAATGGAATGGATACTGCTCCTATATATGTGCTGACCTTTGACCCCATTTCGTCCATTTTCAATAGGGTTCGTCCCCAGTTGACCCCTACCACATATTAAAATGTCATAGAAATGGAACCATTTTTATGCCAGTTATCGTGCGGACAGACAGACAGACGGACAAAGCTGGAGCATATACGCTTCTTCAACCTACTGTTGGAAAGCGTAAAAAACGAATGTACGTATAAAAAGAAGCAATGAGAAAATTTTATCGTAAGTATGCCTTAACTTACACAACGAATTTCTAGTTTCTATCCCTGACTAGTAATAGCATATTTGATTATATAGTATTGAATTATTCAAGTGCAATTGGGAAAAGCGGTGTGAGGTAGAGGATATCAGCCCAAAGGGACGATAGTTAAATTCGAGAAATAGGAATGAATGGATTTGCAACAAAACATGGTTTGGCTCAACATAACATCTGCTAAATTTCTTTCTTTGGAAGCTGTCAAATTGGTAGACAAATATTGTCGTTTTAGCGTTATTTGCTTTTCTTCTACAAAATATTGAAGTTCAAGTAACTTATACAGTATTTTTTATTACATCCTCTTTTTTTTTTTTTTTTTTTTTTTTTTTTTTTTTCGAGTCAATATAAAGTCTACCGGCCCAGAATATGGTATCCCACCGGGAGTTCTCCCGGTATCCCAGAGACCCAGTCCGCGCCTGCGTAACAGTTATCTTTATCAAACAGAAGTCATCGCTCTTTCCACGTTTATAAGCGCGAGTCACGGAAAAAATTCTCATCGGCCGCCACCGGGAATCGAACCCAGGGTCTTCCAATTACGCGCTGGACATGCTACCACTACACCACAGTAGCCTCGAATTCTCCAGACTCACAAATGAGTAACTGCCAAACCATAAACTATAAAAGTGGAAAGAGCGATGACTTCTGTTTGATGTTCCCAGTCCACGTCAATCGTGTGTATGAGTTATCTTTATTTTTTACATGCCCTTTTATTGCACGCGTATTTTAAGACAAAAGTGAAGCAACAGCCAGCAGGGAAAACTTGTTTTCTCGAAAGGCGTTCTAAGTTTAGAATCAGGAAATGCGTCACGTTCAAAACAATGGAAATTAATTCACCTCGCATCACATCACGGAAAAGACGTTTAGTGGTCACGGACCACCAATATAATTTGTTTACATCAATTTATTGCATAATAAGGGGTTACAAATCATTGCACTTACTTTTGTCACATTTTCTGTTTTGTAAAGAGATTTCTTCCGCACCTGGATCTGAGTGGGGAGTGGAGACTGCTATTTATTTTTATTATTTATTAATAATATTCATACTGTTACAGTTGAGCTTCATACATATATGTCATTTTATAGTTCATTTACACAACAACAATGAAACGACCTAGTAAGTCCTAACAGACCCCGATTCCCCACTTGCGATTAAGCAGTCACAGAGATGTCAACAGTGGTAAGTTGCATGGCCGTCTTCAGGAGTAGGACAGCGAGGCCGGTGCACAGGACCTCCACCTGAACTGGGGCCACCAACGCCACAAGAGTCCTATGGGTTTACAAAAAATAAAACTCTTTCACCACTCAGCAGAACGTTATTTTTTTTTAATTTAAAGAAAAGAAGAAACACCAATGCAGAAAATTGAAAGTCCTTCCGCCTTTTTTTTTTTTTTTTTTTTTTTAAACCTTGCTCGTAGCTTCGATTTACCGATGAGGCAAGACGGAAGTTTGGTGTTAAGGTGAATCTTTTGTGACAAAATAAGGAACAAAAAAAGCCGACCTCTCTCCCGATCCGAGTGTGATTGAGGCTGGTCTTGAAGGCCACAAAAAAATCGCAATTTTTTCGAATCACTTTTAACTTTTAAACAGTCGCTTGTGTTGTCTATCTATACGAAGAAGTGCACGTATACACATCAATGAAGTTTTCCCATCTGGTCTACTTATATATAATCAATCTTCGCTGTTTAAATAAATAACAATAACGAGGGCCGCATATTAGTATTATTGATATCATCATCATCACTGTCAACCATTATCAATCCACTGCTGGACGAAGGTCTCCCCAAGTTTCCTCCACAACGGTCTGTCTTATGCCAGTCTCCTCCATGTCACTCCCGCATACTTTCGAATTTCATTCACCCATCTCCCTGTGGTCTTCTTCTAGGTCTTTTCCTGTCTCTTGGAATCTAATCTAAAATTTCGACTGTCAATCGATGGTCTGTTCTTCTGGCAGTATGTCCAGCCCATTGCCATTTCAGGGATTTTACCCTAATCATGATGTCTTCCACTCTTGTCATTTTTCTGATCCACGAGTTCCTCTTCTTAACTCTCCTGTTTAAACCAAGCATGCACCTCTCCATGCTGCTTTGAGTTGTCTGCAGTCTTTGTATGTCTCTTTTAGTTAAGGTACACGTCTCTGCACCATACGTAAGCACTGGAAGGATGCATTGATCAAACACTTTTCTTTTAAGACATAATGGCATATTGCTCTTGAAAATTATGCTGTTTCTTCTAAAAGCTCTCCAGGCAAGTTTTATACCCCGATTAATTTCTTCGTCAATGTGACCCTCACTTCATATCTGCTGTCCAAGATAAACGTACGCATCTGTTATCTCCAGCTTTTCTCCATCAATCGATAAATCTTCATTTCTTGTAAAAGCATTGTACATCACTTTTGTATTCTGAAAGTTCATTTTTAATACCGCTTCTTTACTCTTGTCAGCAAGTTTCTGGATCATACTCTGCAGCTCTGATGGGGTAGTTGCAAAAATGACTACGTCATCAGCAAAACGAAGGTGAGTTAGATAATATCCATTAATTTTTATCCCTTTGTTCTCCCAGTTCAGTGATTGAAAGACATTTTCCAATGTGGCATTAAAGAGCTTGGGAGATATGGTGTCACCTTGTCTCACTCCCTTTCCAATTTTTATGTGTGCTGTATTCTCAAACAGCCGGATCTTTGCACTTGCATTTTCATAGATGTTATTAATAATATTAATGTATGAACTTCAATACCGCAGGATTTCAAAGCCATTGTAACTGCTGATGGTTTCACTGAATCAAAGGCCTTTTCATATATCGATAAAAGCCATGCACAGTGGAAGTTCATATTCCCTCGCTGTTTCAATTAGTTCTCTGAGTACGTGGATATGATCTATAGTGCGGTAGCCACTCCTGAATCCAGCTTGTTCTCTCGGTTGAGCCATGTTCAGTGTTACCTTCAAGCGGTGTGAAAGAGCTTTAGTGAAGATTTTATAAATCACTGATAGGAGACTGATAGGTCTGTAGTTCCTGAGATCTTCAATGTCACATTTTTTTATGTAGCAGGATCATTGTAGCGTTGTTCCAATTCTCAGGAATCTTCCCTTTATTAAGGCATCAAGTGAACACTTGGGCGAGTACTGTTTCAATTTCTCCACTTGCTTCTTGTATGATGTCTACAGTAATTCCATCTTCTCCTGGAGCTTTTCCCCGCTTCATGTTCTTGATTGCATATGCTAAACTTCTGCTGGGAGGACTGGAAGAACTCTGGTGCTGGTATCTTCCATGATGTCTGGAGTACATGTATCATCCCTTTCATACAGTTTTGAGTAGAAATCTTTCATTCTTGTCAAAATTTCGCCTCTATTTCTTGTTACAGAACCATCTTTTTTTCTCAGTGTCATAATATGTTTACTTTCCTTACTGAGATGTTCCTTTACTATCTTAAGGCTTTGGTTGTTTTCAATTGCTTTCCTGACTAGTTCACAGTGGAATTTCCTTACGTCTTCAGTGATACTTTTTCTTACTGTCTTGCATAGCTCTATGTATTCCACTTTGGAAGTCACATCTTCTTTAGTTGTCCTGATCTCTTCGTTTTTGCATCAGAATTTTGGTTTTTCCTGATAATTTGTTCGTATGCAACTTGTTCTGAGTACCAGCTATTTTTGATGCAGTTTCCATAAGAACCTTGATTAGTTTTCTGTTAACTTCAGAGATGTCCTCTTTTTCCGCCGTTAGACCTACTAGAGCAGAGAATCTATTCCTCAGTTCCAATTTGAAGGTATGATGTTTTTTAAGGTTGGTCGTGTCAATACACTTTGTTTGTTTTATGAGCTTGCCATGCTCGAGTTTAGCATTGAGGTGCATCTTTTTTTTTTTTTTTTTTTTTTTTTTGATTGGAGGTTTAACGACCGCCGTGAGCAACTCAATGGGCTATAAGCAGTCGCCCGTCCCTAATTTAGGGTCACTGGTTCCAGGGAAGGGAGAGAGCCAGTGCCGTAAGACAAACACACATCCATGCCTGACCGGGATTCGAACCCGGACCCCTTACGGACGAATGATCAGAGGCTAACGCCTTAGACCACATCGCCACCGGGGCGGCCAGGTGCATCTTATATCTTGCCATTCTATGGTCACTACCTGCGTTGAACTTGTTTAGCACACTGCAGTCTTCCACGATTCTTTTTTGCATCAGCATTTTGGTTTTTCCTGACAATTTGTTCACATGCAACTTGTTCTTAGACCCAGCTAATTTTGTATATATGTATATATATAAATAAGATCAGGGGCCCCGAAAAATGTGACGGCCCAGGGCCCCCAGAAGCGTTAAGACGGCACTGGTAAGTGGTTAAATTAAACACATTGTATTAATTTCAGCTAATTTTGTTAAGCAATGGAAGTAGATTGCAGGACAGCCAGATTTTGCCAGAAGTCCTGCTGCCTGAAGCATTTCAGGGGAAAACGAGTGGTTCAAGAATATCGTGCGGGTTTCTTCGCTACTTCCGAGTTGAGAAACGCATATATATATATGTATATATTAGGTGTGCAAATAAGTTTTAAAGCGCTTTAAGACAACGCAACACGTAATTTGAGAGAAAACTACAATACCTTTACGAATCAAAATATGCACCGTCATTACCTATCACCTTTCGCCATCGGTCTGGCAGTTGACGGATTCCAGCGATGAAGAATACTTTGTCGTGTGACGCGATGAAGAATACTTTGTCGTGTGACGCGATGAAGTCGTCAACCATTTTTTTTTTTTTTTGAATGAAGGTTGAACGACCACAGTGAGCAACTCAATGGGCTATAAGCAATCACCCGTTCCTAATTTAGGATATCTGGTTCCAGGGAAGGGGGAGAACCAGTGCCGTACGACAAACACAACATTCATACCTCACCGGGATTCGAACCCGGACCCCTTCACGGACGAATGGTCATAAGCCAGCGTTTAGACCACAGCTCCACCGGGGCTGCCACCCCATTTTTGCACTTCGTCACATGTCCGGAACCGTACAGCAGACAAACCATGTTGCTTCGATCGGAACAAATGATACTCTGAAGGGGTTATGACGGGACTATACGCCGAGTGCTCCAAAACTTCCCGGCCAAGCGTCGATAATATTTCCTAGACCGATGTCACAACATGCGGCATAGCGTTGCCATGCAGTAATTTCACATGACGTAATCCTTTGCCTGTGAATGGAAGTTTCCGACAGATTTCCTGATTCGATCGCAACAATTGTCGCTTGTAGCGATCAGCAGTAACAGTTTGACCCTGTTCCCCTTAACATCCCACCAGCTGTACAGCAGAAAATTTCTTGGAGTGAATATTGTGTTTCGGTGTCGAAGTCGTTGCTTTACCGGGGTCTACCCAGTGTTTTTGCGTTTGGGATTGTCGTACCATACCCACTTTTCATCACTCGTAACGATTTCGCACAGGAAATACTTTTTATGTTGTTTATTCAACAGATTCAAACACTTCATGACACGCTCATCCTTGTTCCTCTAGCTGAGGTCATGTGGCACCCATTTTCCTTCCTTCCTTCTGAATCTTTTCCATTGCGCGTAAACGAATGGAAATGGTTTGTTGAGTTACTCCTAGTTGTTCAGCTAGATCTTTTTGCGTTTGAGACGAATCTTCATCCAGCAATGCCGGCAGTTCATCATGGGCAACCTTCTGCGGGGCGCCGCTAGGTTCTCGATCGCTAACATCCAAAATCACCTGCTTTAAACCTTCTAAACCAAAACTCACTCGTGCTTTTCGATATAATATTCCCCACCAGAACAGAACAGATCGATGCACATGCTTTTGCAGTACTTTTTCCTTGATGAAATTCGTGACGAATGCAGTGTCGAATAAATGCGGTATCGCTTGCCATCTTTCACCTACCGATGTGCAAAGCGTTTGACTGTTGGACAAACTTCTGTGTCACATTTTATACTCTGGATCAGTTACGGTCACATGACAACAATGCAGGGAAATGTCGGATATGTAAATTAGCGGTATATCTCACACAAAAAACGCTTTGAAACTTATTTGTACACCTAATACATACATACATATATATATATTTCTTTTTTTAAATTGGAACGTGGCAAGCTCATAAATCAAACAAAATGTATTGACATCGCCAACCTCAAAAATCGTCATAATACCTTCAAGTTGGAACGGAAGAATCGTTTCTCTGCTCTAGAAGGTTTATCATTGAAGAAGTGGACATCTCTGAACTTAACAGGAACCTAACCAAGGCTCTTATGGAAACAGCGACAAAAATAGGTGGTACTAAGAACAAGTTGAATATGAAGAAAATATCAGGAAAAACAAAAATGCTAATGCAAAAGAGAAGGGAGATGAGAACAAATAAAGAAAATTTAACTTCCAAAGTAAAATATACAGAGTTATGTAAGACAATTCGGAAAAATATAACTAAAGACATGAGGAAATTCAATTGCGAACTAGTGACAAAAGCAATTGAAAATAATCAAAGCCTGAAGAAAGTAAAGGGACATCTCAGTAAGGGAAGAAAACTAATTATGGCACTGAGAAAAGAAGATAGCTCTGTAACAAGTAGAGGTGAAATTTTGGCAAGAATGAAAGATTTCTGCACAAATTATATGAAAGAGATGTTACTCCTATTCCAGTCATTAACAAGTACTAAAGTTCCTCCTGTCCTCCAGGCAGTAGTTGCACATGCAATTAAGAACATGAAACGGGGAAGAGCTCCAGGAAAAGATGGAATTACCGTGGACATTGTACAGGAAGCAAACGGAGAAATAGAAACTACACTCGCCCAAGTTTTCACTAGATATCTCAACGAAGAAAAGACTCATGAGAATTGGAAAAATGCTACAATGATCCTGCTACATAAAAAAATGCGACATTGGGGATCTCAGCAACTACAGGCCCACCAGCTTCCTTTCAGTTGTTTATAAAATCTTCACTAAGGGTCTTTCACATCGCTTGAAGGTAACACTGGACATGTCTCAACCAAGAGAACAAGCTGAATTCAGGAGTGGCTACAGCACCATAGATCATATTCATGTACTGAGAAAACTAATTGAAAGAACGAGGGAATATGAACTCCCATGCATGGCTTTTATAGATTATGAAAAGGCTTTGATTAGGTGAAACCATCAGCCGCTACAATGTACAATGGCGTTGAAATCCTGCGGTATTGAAGATGCCTACATTAGCATTATTAATAACGTCTATGAAAAAACAAGTGGAAAGGTTCGGCTATTTGAGTATACAGCACCAATAAAAACTGGGAATGGAGTGAGACAAGGTGAAACCATTTCTTCCAAACTCTTTAATGCCACATTGCAAAATGCCTTTCAATCGTTGAACTGGAAAAACAAAGGGATAACGATTAATGGAGATTATTTAACTGTCCTTCGTTTTGCTTATGACGCAATCATTTTTGCAACCATCTCTTCAGAGCAGCAGAGTATGACCCAGGAACTTGCTGACAAGAGTAAAGAAGTGGGATTAAAATGAACTGTCAGAAGACAAAAGTGATGTACAATGTTTTTACAAGAGTTATTGAGTGATGGAGAAAAGCTTAAAACAATCGATACCTACATTTATCTTGGGCAGCAGATATCAAGTGATGGTCACATTGTTGAAGAAATTAATCGCCTTATAAAACTTGGATGAAGAGCTTTCGGAAGAAACAGTACAATTCTTAAGAGCAGTATGCCATTATGTATTAAAGGAAAAGTGTTTGATCAATGCATCCTTCCAGTACTTATGCATGGAGCAGAGACATGGACCTTAGCTGAAAGAGACATACAAAGATTGCAGACATCTCAAAGTAACATAGAGAGATGCATGCTTGGTGTAACCGGGAAAGATAATAAGAGGAACTTGTGGATAAAGAATATGACAGGTGTAGACGACATCATGACCAGAGTGAAATCCCTGAAATGGCAATGGGCTGGACATGTTGCCAGAAGAACAGACCACCGATGGATAACTGAAATTCTAGACTGGATTCCAAGTGACAGAAAAAGACCCAGAAGACCCCATGGAAGATGGATAGAGGAAATTCGAAAGCATGCCGGAGTGACATGGAGGAGACAGGCTCAAGACAGACAATTGCGAAAGAAACTTGGGGAGACCTTCATCCTGCAGTGGATTGATAATGGTTGATGATGATGATATATACCTATATGACGAAAACGTCATGATCGTTTTGTATGCTAGCTACGGAAGATGACGAAAACGACAAGATCTGTGTAGGTCCCACCTCCCGTACACTTAAGTGTCGAATATCGGAGCATAAATATAGCATCAAAACAGGCTCATCATCAACTGCTCTTTCCGGAACATGCCTGCAAGGTGCCCATCATCCACTTTGGACCGAAGCGACGATACTTAACAACACAAAATTACGATGCTCCCTGCTTTTAACTGAAAGTTTGTTAATATACAAAATGGACCAGAGATGTTGTAACGAGGATTACCCATGTGTAATTCCTCTACCGTGAAGACTTCTAATAGATGAGGATAGACAAAATGAGACTGAACTTACTCCATCATCCCATTGACGATTTCATGGCTTTCATTGGACACATGCTTTACTATATAGTTACGTCACTTCATGACATCTAACGTACGCCAGTATATAATCTATGTTCTTGCGCATTGTTCTTACATCTGAAGATGAGTTAGAAGCTAACTCGAAAGGTCTTATATATTTTAACTAGTGTGTTTTAAACATTAAAACTGTTTTAATTTTAATAGTATATAAAATGGCATTAACGCAAGTCATGACGCATAAGGGCAATGGAATACACTGAAGAGCAATTGAATTAGAGACAACTGGCGTTACGCAAATGTGGCGCTGTGGGCGGCCCTGTAACGGAAACGACATGACGTATACAGCGATCTGACAATATAAGGAGTGATGCGACGGGAACCAGTAAGAGTCAGACGCAGTATGGGTAAGACGAAAGATCTAAGCGCATTTGATCGTGGAAAAATTGTCGGGGCCCGACGAATGGGTTACTCCATCTCGGAAGTCGTACAGGCACTGGGATTTTCACGAGCCACTGTGTCACGGGTGCACCGTGAGCACATCGAATCCGTTAAAACCATCCCTGCAAGGGCCAACTGCCGTGGACAACAGCGTGTGGATGAGCGGGGTCATCGTCGGTTAGCTCGCATTGTAACAACGGATAGACGGGCCACAGCGCAAGAAATCACTCGGCAATTTAACGTTGGTGCACAAAAACGTGTAAGCAGCCACACCATTCAGAACCATATCCTCGCTATGGGGTACAGAAGCCATCGTCCCACGAGGGTACCGCTGCTGACCGCACATCACAGGGTGCAAAGATTAGCATGGGAGCGGGAACATCGCCACTGGACCCTAGACATGTGGGAAAATGTTGCCTGGACTGATGAGTCGAGATTCACGTTGGTACATGCGGATGGCAAGATTCGAGTACGGAGCAAACCACATGAAGCGATGGATAATTCTTGCCAGCAGGGTACTCTTCAAGCTGGTGGGGGTGACATTCTCGTCTGGGGACTCTTTACGTGGGCTGAAATGGGACCCCTGTTACGTGTGACATCGTCCCTCACAGGTCAACGTTACCGGGATATCCTGGACGACCATTTGCTCCCGTTTGTGCGTCTGCAACATCCCACTGGGGACCTCATCCTGCAACAAGACAACGCACTGTGCCATCGCTCCCGAATTGTATCCGAATGGTTGGATGAACACTTCACCGACGTGACCTCGCTTCCTTGGCCAGCTAGGTCACCTAATCTCAATCCCATCGAGCACATCTGGGATGCCATCGAGATGTTCGAGGCTCTGACACCCCTCCATCAAATCTTCGTGAACTGTGGGAGCTTGTTCAAGGGTCGTGGATCCGTATGGCTTCCCAACGCTTCCGGTGTCTTGTCGAGTCCATGCCGAGACGAATCGCCGCCGTCATCAGGACGAAAGCTGTGTATACACCCCGCTCCTATGTCCTGACCGTTGACCACACTTCGCCCATTTTCAATTAGGTTCATGCCCTGGTGGTCCCCTACCACATACTAAAATTTCATCGAAATCGAACCATTTTTACGCGAGTTATCGTGCCGACGGACAGACAGACGGACAAAGCTGGAGCATTCTTCAACCTACGGTTGGAAAGCGTAAAAAATATATTGCATTATTAGAATTTATTTTACGGTGGCCGACTTGCAGGGTCATTATTGCTGGAGGAAAGAACTCCTGACAAGCATGAAAAAACAATTTTTTTTAGTTTTACGTTCTGGTTCCTTTTCATGGATCCGGGTAATGAATGGTATTGAGGAGTTATTGATGCCAAATTTTGGCTTTTTTTTCTCCATCATTAATCATGCATACTCCTTGACTGATGCTTGGAGGATTGTCTTAAACCCCCAACAACAACAAATGTTTGAAGGTAGTCACTTCTTACTGTGGTCAACAGCCAAACCTCCCTTTCCCACTCAAAAGCCCTCAGATTCCCAACAATAAACACTTCTTTTCCCACGCATGCATTGCAAAACCACTCTTCATCATCATCATCATCATTGTCAACCATTGTCAATCCACTGCTGGACGAAGGTCTCCCCAAGTTTCCTCCACAACGGTCTGTCTTGTGCCAGTCTCCTCCATGTCACCCCTGCATACTTTCGAATTTCATCCACCCATCTCCCATGTGGTCTTCTTCTGGGTCTTTTCCTGTCCCTTGGAATCCAATCTAAAATTTCGGCTGTCCATCGATGATCTGTCCTTCTGGCAGTATGTCCAGCCCATTCCATTTCAGGGATTTAACTCTGATCATGATGTCTTCCACTCTTGTCATTTTTCGGATCCACGAGTTCCTCTTCTTATCTCTCCTGGTTACACCAAGTATGCACCTCTCCATGCCACTTTGAGTTGTCTGCAGCCTTTGTATGTCTCTTTTAGTTAAGGTCCACGTCTCTGCACCATACGTAAGCACTGGAAGGATGCATTGATCAAACACTTTTCTTTTAAGACATAATGGCATATTGCTCTTGAAAATTATGCTGTTTCTTCCAAAAGCTCTCCAGGCAAGTTTTGTACGCCGATTAATTTCTTCATCAATGTGACCCTCACTTGATATCTGCTGTCCAAGATAAACGTACGTGTCTGTTATCTCCAGCTTTTCTCCATCAATCGATAAATCTTCATTTCTTGTAAAAGCATTGAACATCACTTTTGTCTTCTGAAAGTTCATTTTTAATCCCACTTCTTTACTCTTGTCAGCAAGTTCCTGGATCATACTCTGCAGCTCTGATGGGCTAGTTGCAAAAATGACTACGTCATCAGCAAAACGAAGGTGGGTTAGATAATCTCCATTAATCTTTATCCCCTTGTTTTCCCAGCTCAGTGACTGAAAAAAACACCCTCCAATGTGGCATTAAAGAGCTTCGGAGATATGGTGTCCCCTTGTCTCACTCCCTTTCCAATTTTTATGTGTGTTGTATTTTCGAACAGCCTAATCTTTGCACTTGCATTTTCATAGATGTTATTAATAATATTAATGTATGCATCTTCAATACCGCAGGTTTTCAGAGCCATTGTAACTGCTGATGGTTTCACCGAATCAAAAGCTTTTTCATAATCGATAAAAGCCATGCACAATGGAAGTTCATATTCCCTCGCTCTTTCAATTAGTTCTCTCAGCACATGGATATGATCTATTGTGCTGTAGCCACTCCTGAATCCAACTTGTTCTCTCGGTTGAGCCATGTCCAGTGTTACCTTCAAGCGGTGTGAAAGAACTTTAGTGAAGATTTTATAAACTACTGATAGGAGGCTGATAGGTCTGTAGTTTCCGAGATCCTCAATGTCACCTTTCTTATGTAGCAGGATCATTGTAGCGGTGTTCCAATTCTCAGGAATTTTCCTTCATTAAGGCATCGAGTGAAAATTTGGGCGAGTACTGTTTCGATTTCTCCACTTGCTTCTTGTATGATGTCTACAGTAATTCCATCTTCTCCTGGAGCTTTTCCCCGCTTCATGTTCTTGATTGCATGTGCAACTTCTGCTGGAAGGACTGGAGGAACTCTGGTACTGGTATCTTTCATGATGTCTGGAGTGCATGTATCATCCCTTTCATATAATTTGGAGTAGAAATCTTTCACTCTTGTCAAAATTTCGCCTCTATTTCTTGTTACAGAACCATCTTCTTTTCTCAGTGCCATAATCTGTTTTCTTCCCTTACTGAGATGTCCCTTTGCTATCTTTAGGCTTTGGTTGTTTTCAATTGCTTTCCTCACTAGTTCGCAGTTGAATTTTCTTACGTCTTCAGTGATACTTTTTCTTACTGTCTTGCATAGCTCTATATATTCCACTTTGGAAGTCACGTCTTCTTTAGTTGTCCTCATCTCTCTTCTTTTTTGCATCAACATTTTCGTTTTTCCTGATAATTTATTTACATGCAACTTGTTCTTAGACCCAGCTAATTTTGTTGCTGTTTCTATAAGAGCTTTGGTTACTTTTCTGTTAACTTCAAAGATGTCCACTTCTTCCGATGTTAGGCCTTCTAAAGCAGAGAACCTGTTCTTCAGTTCCAACTTGAAGGTATTATGGTGTTTTTTAAGGTTGGTTATGTCAATAGATTTTGTTTGTCTTAAGAGCTTGCCACGTTCAAGTTTAGTGTTGAGGTGCATCTTACATCTCACCAATCTATGGTCACTACCTGTGTTGAACTTGTTTAGCACACTGCAGTCTTCTATGACGAATTTTTTGTTACACATAATAAAATCAATTTCACTTGTCGTCCCATTTGGATGTCTCCATGTCCATTTCCTGTGTGGCTTTTTCTTGAAGAAGGAGTTCAAGATGAAAAACCCTTCTGCCTCTGCAAACTCAACGAGAGTATTTCCACGCTGGTTTCTGTTGCCGTGACCGAATTTACCTACTGAAGTTTCATTCTGTTGCCGTTGCCCTATTTTTGCATTGAAATCTCCCATAATTATTTTCAAGTGCTGCTTACCTTTATTATTTAGATGACAAATTTCCTCATAAGATTCTTCAATTACTTCTTCAGGATGACTTGTGGTGGGTGCATAAGTTTGAAAAATCTGAGCCTGGTATCTTTTCGAGAGTTGGATAACAAGCCGTGCAGCTCTGTCAGAGGAACTTTCAACTTCTACAACTTTATCCTTCAGTTTCTTGTTTATTATAAATCCAACACCACTAGTTCTGCCAGTATCTGTCCCACGATAGTAGAAGAGATGTCCACTTTTCAGTTCGATGAGATCTTCTCCTTTTCTCCTTACCTCATTTAGCCCCACGATGTCCCACTTGATCCTTTGTAGTTCCTCTTCCAATTCAAGAAGCCTTGAATCAGAAGATAGCGAGCGTCCATTGTACGTTGCCAAGGTCAGCATCAGATGGCAGCCTAGTCCGTTCCTCCGGGATTCTTAGCACCCTTTGCCTTCATGTCGCACTGGCCGCTGCCTTGGCCAGGTACATTCCAGCTGCCGGAGACTGAGGGCCAAGATTTAAGTTGTGGAGTCATTTTGGAGGGGTTTGGCCATAACTCACCACGCTGGCCAAGCGGGTTGGTGAGTGTGGGATAGAATTTCCTCTAATCCCGATGGTATAGTTATACCGCTATTGGCGGTCGTCAGAGCCCCTTTAGTGGGAACAGGATGCACCACGAGAAGGCGGGGTTGACATTTGTCAAGGAGAGGCTGTGATGTTACGCATCACCTGACCTTACATCCCACTCTTACCGACTGCTAAATAACTGACAGAAAGAAGTTCAAAGTTTTCTCTCTCTCTTACACAAATATTTCTCTTTAACACTGTTTTACACTACCAAGAGGGATACATAAGCTTAAAATGTTCCCACAACACTTCCTTGAAAGCGTTTAACCACCTGGGAGTTTTTTAACAGTAGCTTATTATCTCAGAGTCACGTAGGAAGTGAGAAGCAGTGTTTCATCCGCTTCCACATCCACCCTCTATCTTTCTACTGACCCTTGGCAGCAACAAGTCTGGTGCCCATGTGGCAGAGTATCATTGGCACAGCTGTTCCCATTGTGATCCACTTCAAGAATTCTTTTCTTATGGGTTATCCAATGCCTGTGCTGTATTTTGTTTTTTAAACATGCAACACACAAATAAATAAGGCAAAGTATTTATTATTTACGCTTATAATAAAATACAAAAGAAATGTTCATAAACCACCTAAAATAAAACCAGAAAATTTACAACGCTGTAAACTTTCCAGTAGGGGAAATTGCTTGCCTTGCAGGTCTGGCCCTGTGTAAACATAACGAAATTGCCTTTACTTTTTTATTTACCTTCACACAACATGTAGAGAGTTTTAGTGCTTCACCCTCAACCAAACCAATTAGGACATCGGTAAGATGATGCTATTTAGTCTGTATTTTAAAAGCACAAGCATTCCGGAAGCGAAAATAAACGCAATGATGTGAAAAGAACTTTTCTTTATTTGATGAATGCTAGCGATTTTAAAGTATGTTTAATACAAAAAATTATTTTAAAAGCATTCTCTTTCATTGCAATATGTATTTGAAAGAAATACCACAAATATATTCAATACTTGCATGTGCATGAAATGTGTGAAAAATGCATGTGTAACACTTAATAAAATTGATAATGTTGCGTGTCTCAGGACCACAAACTGGTATTTACTGGATACTCTGATCTATGGAAAGGAGCCAAAGCAACACTTTTAGAAGAAAAAGGCAAAGAAGTGTGGGGAATAGTTTGGGAGCTACCACTGGCAGACAAATGCAGACTTGACAGGTATGTATGTGTTATGGCAAATACACATGTTAATCTCTATTAATGCAGCTAACATTCTGCAAATTTAAAAATAAAGATCTACATTAAGTAGGGGGCTCCGAGCTATGCTCACCAAGCTTCTGACTAGAGGTGGGTTTAACAGTGATTTTCCTGTCACAGTGACAGCTCACAGAAGTAACGGTGACGGAATCACCGTTTACGACAGCAGTGGTGGTGTTTTTTTTGTTTTTTTTTTATTGGAGGTTTAACGACCACCGTGAGCAACTCAATGGGCTATAAGCAGTCGCCCGTCCCTAATTTTGGGTCACTGGTTCCAGGGAAGGGAGAGAGCCAGTGCCGTAAGACAAACACAACATCCATGCCTGACCGGGATTCGAACCCGGACCCCTTACGGACGAATAATCAGAGGCCAACGCCTTTGACCACTGCGCCACCGGGGCGGCATGTGGTGGAGTTTAAAGAAGCCGGAACTGGGAGTCATCATCTAACTTGCAACAGTCACAAATTCACTGTTTACAACAGATGTGACAGAGCAGTAACAGAACGGCGAGTGGCCGTCTCGCTTGTCACAGTGACAAAATCAGTGATGAAGAATCTTCTGCAGCAGAAACCAAGGTTTCTGCTGTTGAAAACCAGCTAAATGCTTCACCTGTTGGATCTCCAGATACGTGAGTTTAATTTGCATATAATTATGTGTAATATGCCATTTCCAGTTTGACAACACCATTAGTTATTACATGATTGTATATAAATTCCTGTAACCATCTTTTCGCGCAATTGGGCCCGATGATGAGGCTAAAGTAGCCTCGAAAGTGCTTGCCAGTGTAGCTGATTTTAATTTGTAAATAAATATAATTTTTAAATGCAAGTTTTTAACTAATCAGTCGTGCATACGACAGCCTCGGATTATTCATCATACCATTTGGCACGAAGTCTTTTATTACTTGACAAAATCACTGTTGCAATCGACTAACTTTGAGTTCTTTTAGTGAATGCACAGTGAAAGTCAAAAAAGAAACTATCTTAAGCATGGGAAAAAGGGGCGACTGAAAGAAAGCTCACATCACTAGCGACCTCTATGATGTTTCAACAGAAAAGGAGACAAATTATGTAGATATGGTGACATGGTAACCGAAACTATGACAAAGTAACACTGTCTTTGGATCCCAAGCATTGCTCGGACATGGCTAACAGTGACATTCTTATCAGTGAATTTCGAAGTTACTTTTTGTCACTGGTCATAATGATGACAGTGATTTTTCACTAATGGTGACAAAAGAACAGTGACGTGATTTTCGATCCATCTCTACTTCTTATACCTCAGAACAGATAATGTTCCACATCGTTCTCTGAATTAAAGCATATGTACAGAGTTCCTCTCACACACGGTTTGAAGCTGGGAAAAAAATTTCTGAGGTTTGAATTCTGCTAAAAGTTTTTCACAGGCTGGTTTTGTGTATCAAATAGTGAATCCCACAGGCAACTGCAGTGTAGTGCTCCTTGTATCACATAAAACGACATTACGCCAAAGGTATAGTTGATTTCTTATGAAAAGATGCAAAACATTTCTGCAAGAAAATTTGTTTTCTGCATATTTGGTTAACACAACAACTGCGTGTTTCATTACAGTAAGAAGCTGTGATTAACTTCCATTCATATAACCAGCATCTCAGAACATAGTATGAATACACTGCTATGAGGGGAAGCTGATAAATTCTCAGCCTCGCCAAGAAGAAAACAGGGTAGAGCCATGAAACTTACAGACTATTCCACACATTCACCCCGAAGTTCAACACATTTGGCACAGCATTTCTGGAGTTTTTTTAAACCTTCCAAAGAAAATTCTGAAATCTCATCACTCAAATACTGCTCTGCTGCTTCTATCACCTCTGAATCATTTGAAAAATTCTTCCCTTTCAAATTTTTTTAAAGGTTTGGGAACAGAAAATAGTCCGATGGAGCAAGCTCTGGTGAGTAAGGTGGATAGTCTATGCACTAAAACCCCAGATCCTTCAAAACATCTATTGTCTTGCCAGCCTTGTGAGCCAGCGCGTTGTCCTGCAAAAAGAGAACACCTTTCCGCAGTTTTCTTCGCCTTTTTTCCTTCAACGCATCCTTTAATCGGCACAGAAAGTTGGAATAGTATTCAGCATTTCTTGTTTAGCCCTTCAGGAGATAGTCAGTCAGTGAATAGCCTTCCTAATCCCAAAACACCGTTGCCATGATCTTTTCTGCAGACCTTCGAGTCTTGAATTTCTTTGGCCATGGAGAACCCGAGTGCCGCCACCGCAGGGACTGTTGTTTCATCTCTGGATTGTAGTGATGTAACCATGTTTCATCAACAGTGATAAGTCATTGCAAAACACTATCACCAGATCACTCAAAATGCTGCAAAACCGATTTGGAAGATTCCACTCGTTTTCGTTTCTCAGCGGCGTTCAAACATTTAGGCACCCACTTCGCTGACATCTTTGGCATATCCAAGTGTTCATGAATTATGAACCCAACACGTTCCCTGGTATCTCGTGTCTCAGCTGTTGTTTTAGCCGAGATTCGCCGATCTGACAAAATCAAGTCATGAACACGATCAACAATTTGCATATCCAAGTGCTCATGAATTATGAACCCAACACGTTCCCTGGATATCTCCAGTATCTAGCTGTTGTTTTAGCCGAGATTCGCTGATCTGACAAAATCAAGTCATGAACACGATCAACAATTTGCATATACAAGTGCTCATGAATTATGAACCCAACACGTTCCCTGGATAGCTCCAGTGTCTCAGCTGTTGTTTTAGCCGAGATTCGCCTATCTGACAAAATCAAGTCATGAACACGATCAACAATTTGCATATCCAAGTGCTCATGAATTATGAACCCAACACGTTCCCTGGATATCTCCAGTGTCTCAGCTGTTGTTTAAGCCGAGATTCGCTGATCTGACAAAATCACGTCATGAACACGATCAACAATCTGCATATCCAAGTGCTCATGAATTATGAACCCAACACGTTCCCTGAATATTTCCAATGTCTCAGCTGTTGTTTTAGCCGAGATTCGCCGATCTGACAAAATCAAGTCATGAACACGATCAACAATTTGCATATCCAAGTGCTCATGAATTATGAACCCAACACGTCCCCTGGATATCTAGTGTATCAGCTGTTGTTTTAGCCGAGATTCGCCGATCTGACAAAATCAAGTCATTAACACGATCAACAATTTGCATATCCAAGTGCTCATGAATTATGAACCCAACACGTTCCCTGGATATCTCCAGTGTCTCAGCTGTTGTTTTAGCCGAGATTCGCCGATCTGACAAAATCAAGTCATGAACACGATCAACAATTTGCATATCCAAGTACTCATGAATTATGAACCCAACACGTTCCCTGGATATCTCCAGTGTCTCAGCTGTTGTTTTAGCCGAGATTCGCCGATCTGACAAAATCAAGTCATGAACACGATCAACAATTTGCATATCCAAGTGCTCATGAATTATGAACCCAACACGTTCTCTGGATATCTCCAGTGTCTCAGCTGTTGTTTTAGCCGAGATTCGCTGATCTGACAAAATCAAGTCATGAACACGATCAACAATTTGCATATCCAAGTGCTCATGAATTATGAACCAAACACGTTCTCTGGATATCTCCAGTGTCTCAGCTGTTGTTTTAGCCGAGATTCGCCGATCTGACAAAATCAAGTCATGAACACGATCAACAATTTGCATATCCAAGTGCTCATGAATTATGAACCCAACACGTCCCCTGGATATCTAGTGTCTTAGCTGTTGTTTTAGCCGAGATTCGCCGATCTGACAAAATCAAGTCATTAACACGATCAACAATTTGCATATCCAAGTGCTCATGAATTATGAACCCAACACGTTCCCTGAATATCTCCAGTGTCTCAGCTGTTGTTTAAGCCGAGATTCGCTGATCTGACAAAATCACGTCATGAACACGATCAACAATTTGCATATCCAAGTGCTCATGAATTATGAACCCAACACGTCCCTGGATATCTAGTGTCTCAGCTGTTGTTTTAGCCGAGATTCGCCGATCTGACAAAATCAAGTCATTAACACGATCAACAATTTGCATATCCAAGTGCTCATGAATTATGAACCCAACACGTTCCCTGGATATCTCCAGTGTCTCAGCTGTTGTTTTAGCCGAGATTCGCTGATCTGACAAAAATCAAGTCATGAACACGATCAACAATTTGCATATCCAAGTGCTCATGAATTATGAACTCAACACGTTCCCTGGATATCTCCAGTGTCTCAGCTATTGTTTCAGCCGAGATTAGCCGATCTGACAAAATCAAGTCATTAACACGATCAACAATTTGCATATCCAAGTGCTCATGAATTATGAACCCAACACGTTCCCTGGATATCTCCAGTGTCTCAGCTGTTGTTTTAGCCGAGATTCGCTGATCTGACAAAAATCAAGTCATGAACACGATCAACAATTTGCATATCCAAGTGCTCATGAATTATGAACCCAACACGTTCCCTGGATATCTCCAGTGTCTCAGCTGTTGTTTTAGCCGAGATTCGCTGATCTGACAAAAATCAAGTCATGAACACGATCAACAATTTGCATATCCAAGTGCTCATGAATTATGAACTCAACACATTCCCTGGATATCTCCAGTGTCTCAGCTATTGTTTCAGCCGAGATTAGCCGATCTGACAAAATCAAGTCACGATCAACAATTTTGGGTGTTGTCACTGTTGAAGACCTCCCAGATTTTGCTGCATCTTCGGTCTCAAAGTCTTCACGCTGAAAGTTGGCACACCATTTCTTCACAACGGAATATGAAGGGCACTTGTCACTTAGTGTTTGCATTATACACTCACATTCCTTTGCAGTTTTCTTGTGCAGGAACAGAAATTTCATAACAGCTCGGAGTTCCATATTCGAAAATTCAACACTTTGCATTGGCATGATTCAGTTCAGGACGTCAAAAAAAAAAAAAAAAAAAAAACCCAGAGCTATTAGTCTGAAAATAAGCACTTTACAATACAAACAGACACTCTTTCGAGCTGCGGTGACAAAATAATGCTACAATTACAGGAAGTGGGTTAGGCTGAAAACTTTTTAGCATCTCCTTGTATAATGGTAAGATATTTAGATAGAGATCGGTGATACAGGTAAGTTTCCACTCTTGGGGCGATTTTGATTTTCAGATTTTGTGAGGAGCTAACCACACTGCTAAATTTCATTACAGCATTTTCATGGCAAAAAGAAAAGGAAACTCCTATGCTTACTGGAAATTATTCCTTCATTGATCGTGGCAATACGACAGTCCCATAATATACAGATACATGACAGAAAATGCACAGAGTGAATTCGAAGTGGTTAAGACAGTAAGTTCACAAACTATACAGGTGGTAGTTCCTGCCAAACAGCAAACTTCATGTTTTGATTTGAGTTCATTTTTGGTAAAGGAAGAACGAACAAAAATGTAATAAGGAATGCATCCGAATTATCTGAGCACTTTACTTGACATTTAAAGAGAGTGTGGTGATACACATAATTGAACGTTTATTGGAAAATGAAATCTTTATTTAAAAAGACCATATAAGTTGATTAATAAGCAACTTCTGATGACCTTCAGTTGCAGATAAGGAATATGAATTTGTGTCTCCCAACATTATTACTGTCTCCTGACCAGAAGGCATTGTTATTTGGCACAGTAGTTTGAATAAAAAAGGCAATGTATTGGAAAACAAATTTCAGCGAAAATAACGATCCACTTGGAAATATAGTACCACTCCATGGTACGCATAGTGATTAGGTTGAACGACACGACACGTAGTACCAAAAGAAACATTTGCATTTGCAGCAATCTAATGCTAAGTCACCTGTCTGTCTTTCTGCACCAGAGACTGAACACATCACGTTGCTGTCTGCCTGTTGTTTATGTTGAAGGCCTGCCACTGCATTTCTCATCCACCAACACTTTGCACCCACGTGCGAAATCTGAACACCATTTTGACTCACTCTGAATGCTCATGAATTGAGAACCATAGACTTCTTTCTCACAATTGGAAATGCATCTACATTGCTGGGATTTCCCATGCTCAGGGAAACCTAATCACTGCATGTACTGCCAAGTGAGACCATATTCCAGGCCGGTTGTGATTTTAAACAGAATTTGTTCTCCAACACATTGTCTTTTTATTTGAACTCATGTGCCAAACATTGTCCTCTAGCCAGGAGACTGTAAGGCCATTGGGAAACACCAATTTGCATATCCCTGATCTGCCGCCAAAGATCACTGGAAGTCCCTTATTTTATCAGCCTTGTCATTTTATTCAAACCCCTGTCCCAAACAATGTCCTCTAGCTAGGAGAGTGTAATGGTGTTGGGAAACACCAATTTCCATACCCTAAATCTACAGCAAAAGGTAATTAAAAATAACTTATTTATCAACCTTATGAAAATTAAAACCACAAATTTTTCAAGTTGTGCATTTTGAGGTACTACACTGCCGGACAATTGCTAAGGACGGATGACAATAGCAACCATAAAATGGAAGGCAGGAAAATGTGGAAATTAGCATAAGTGCGGGATACAGTAAGACGTGTTGTGCGTATGCAAATTTTGGATTGCCGAACTTGTTCGTGACGTCATAGCGCTGATAAGAGATATAAAGGATTTGACGCATATTGACCGTTGTTGTTCAAACGCAAAGTTGAAAGGGAAAGAATCAATTGACGAACTTGCAATTTTCAGTATGTCTTCCCGACATCACCTAGATGATTTTACGCGTGGCCGTATTATTGGCAAGATTGAAGGGCGAAAAATAACAGATGTTGCCAGGGAGTTCGACGTCAGCCACAGTGTTGTTTCAAGGCTTTGGAAATCATTTCAAACAAATGGAGAGTGTAGCAAACGTCACGGGGGAGGTCGTGTTCGCAGTAAAACACCTGCAGAAGATCGGTACATAGTGCTATCAACAAAGACACCGGCGCAGCACAGCTAGTGAGGTAGCAAATCAGTTTATGGCTGCTACTGGCAAGCGGATCTTCCGAAAAACTGTCGCCAGACGTTTGCGTGAAGGACTATACGTCCGCCGTCCTGTTGTGTGCATCCTATTGTCCAGACGTCACCGTACCGCCCGTTTGTAATGGTGCCATCAACATCGCAATTGGACTGATAACGACTGGTCTGCTGTCCTCTTATCAGATGAGAGTAGATAGTATATATATTTTTTTTTGATTGGAGGTTTAACGACCACCGTGAGCAACTCAATGGGCTATAAGCAGTCGCCCGTCCCTAATTTAGGGTCACTGGTTCCAGGGAAGGGAGAGAGCCAGTGCCGTAAGACACACACAACATCCATGCCTCACCGGGATTCGAACCCGGACCCCGTTCGGACGAATGATCAGAGGCCATCGCTTAGACCACTGCGCCACCGGGGCGGCGTAGATAGTATATCGTCTGATTATCGACGACAACTGATCTGGCGTGACAGTGGTACGGCATATTGTCCAGCAAACATACAAGGGACCGATATCCGACATGTAGTGTCATGGTATGGGCTGGCATCATGATCAATGGCCGTACGTCCCTCTATGTGCTTCCAACTTGGACTATGACTAGCCAACGATACATTAACGATGTTCTGCTACCTCATGTTCGCATGTTCCGTGGTGCTGTCGATGATAGATTCATTTTCATGGACGACAACGCAACATGTCATCGAACAGTCGCTGTCCAGGAGTGTCTTGAGAGCGAGGATATTCAACGCCTCGTATGGCCGGCATGTTCTCCAGATCTGAATCCCATTGAAAATGTGTGGGATGCTTTGGGGAGGAGTCTTGCTGGTCGCCAATGCCCTCCAATAAACAAGGACACCCTCATCCGTGCACTGACGGAGGAATGGGATAAATTACCCCAACAGCTGCTTGATAATGTTGTGCAAAGCATGACACGACGCGTGGAATCTTGCATCGCCCTCCATGGTGGCCATATCTCGTATTGACATCTTACGCCGGAACGCCTGCGGACGGTAATTGCATTTTTTCCACGTTTACGTATTCTGCACAAAATGGCCAGTTTGTCCCTTGAACACGTTCCAAAGCCTTCTGGATTTCAGAGCACAATAAATTGTCTTTCTTGTAATGTCCTGGCATTCTGACATTATTTTATTTCACTTGGCATCCAACCACACTTACTTTTTTATGCGCTATATAGCCGTTTATGATCCGTCCTTAGCAATTGTCCAGCAGTGTATAACGTTCAAGTTAGAAATATATTGGTATTTCAAGGGATTTTTATGGATCTTTTTTTTTTTTGGAGGTTTAACGACCACCGTGAGCAACTCAATGGGCTATAAGCAGTCGCCCGTCCCTAATTTAGGGTCACTGGTTCCAGGGAAGGGAGAGAGCCAGTGCCGTAAGACAAACACAACATCCATGCCTCACCGGGATTCGAACCCGGACCCTTTCGGACGAATGATCAGAGGCCAACGCCTTAGACCACTGCGCCACCGGGGCGGCTTTATGGCTCTTAAAATAACGCACTGAGACAGAGCAGCCAAGCAGGGATATTAAATGCCACTGGTGGAGAGGATGAGTATCAGAAAAGTACAGGATTTTCAGACACACAAGATTGTGTTTAGTAAATCAGAATCTGCACTTTTTAATATTGTACTTGAATTTTACAAGATTCTCACTGAGCTTTACAGGTAGTTACATCAAAACTGTTAGATTAATTTATTTGGCATTTTGGGTGGGGAGCCCTTCTTCTCTTGTCTAAATTGATAGGCAAACTTTTAGGCTTTATTGTTTTTTTTTTAAAGGTTTGCATTTTATTAGGTTTTCTTGTTTCATTTTTTATTTATTTACCTATTTATCTAATTGTCGATCTTTTGAGCTTGTTTTCTAATATTTTTTTTTTTTTTAGTCTGGTGCAGAGAGCCTTGTGCTAGATATGTAGGTGAGGGTGTTAGAAGATTTTCTCTAACTTATTTGAAAGTTTTTTAACGAAAATTTACAATAAATGAAAGGGCACTTCTCAGACATGAGCACTGAATGCATTCAGTTGCTCCCCCGTATCCCCGAGTGCTGTTCAGTATAAGAACACCCTTTCTTAACTCTCAAAAATTATGCTAGAATGCTTCTGCTTTGATAAAATGCCTGCATTTCTTACACATCTGTAATAATTTGCTTTAATTTTGCCATTTTTACTTTGCCTAAAAAACATAGTAAACAAATTAGTGGCAACAAATATTTGGACAAAGGAAATTTTGCAAAAGAATTTGGTATAGCTCTTTCATCACTGCCTACAATCTTAAAAGATTACTTTAAAATTGGGGTCCCGATAACAGATAAAGCCGTAGATCCCCATTAAATAAAAAACAAAATTAATGCATTACATGATGACACAGATAAAGCTGCTTTTCTTAGTTTTTAAGGGAGCATCCCATTATTTGGAAAGTACACTCAAAAAGGCATGTGATTTAGCTAAGTTACTAGGGAGTAATACTTTTCAAGCAAGTAACGTGTAATATTTCTCGCTACAGAATTCTATGAAATTTCTAAACACTATTTTAATAAACCAAAATTTCAGGATAGCAAAAGAAAAAAGAATACCTTAATTTCATTACAATGTGATTTGACCAGCACACAGAAAAAAAAAAAAAAAAACACCATGAGACACCTAGAAGGCTGAATTAATAGCAGTCAGCAGACTTGGTGAAGTGAGTAAGAACCTTTGCTAAGCATACTCTATAACAAGGACATTTGGAATGCAGTGTGCAGCAGACATCTGAATCTGATAGGCATGCTATACTGCAGATATCATTGGGCAAGCACATGGCGCACCAAAGGCATCTGGTAGACATAGCATGTAGCACAGAGACTTGCAGTGGATATACATAGTATGCAGTTATGATACATTGAAGAGCAATTGAATTAGAGACAGTTGGCCTTATGCAAATGTGGCGTTGAGGGCGGCCTTGTAAACGGAAACGACATGACGTATGCAGCCATCCGACAATATAAGGAGTGATGCGGCGGGAATCAGTAAGAGTCGGACGCAGTATGGGTAAGACGAAGGATCTAAACGCATTTGATCGTGGGCAAATTGTCAGGGCCCGACGAATGGGTCACTCCATCTCGGAAGTCGTGCAGGCACTGGGATTTTCACGAGCCACTGTGTCACGGGTGCACCGTGAGTACATTGCATCCGGTAAAACCATCCCTGCAAGGGCCAACTGCCGTGGACAACAGCGTGTGGATGAGCGGGGTCATTGTCGGCTAGCTCGCATTGTAACAGCAGATAGACGGACAACAGTGCAAGAAATCACTCGGCAATTTAACGCTGGTGCACAAAAACGTGTAAGCAGCCACACCATCCAGAACCATCTCCTCGCTATGGGGTACAGAAGCCATCGTCCCACGAGAGTACCGCTGCTGACCGCACATCAAAGTGCGCAAAGATTAGCATGGGTGCAGGAACATCACCACTGGGCCCTAGACATGTGGGAAAATGTTGCCTGGACTGATGAGTCGAGATTCACGTTGATACATGCGGATGGCAGGATACGAGTACGGCGCAAATCACATGAAGCGATGGATCCTTCTTGCCAGCAGGGTACTCTTCAAGCTGGTGGGGGTGGCATTCTCGTCTGAGGACTGTTTATGTGTACTGAAATGGTACTACTGGTACATGTGACATCGTCTCTCACAGGTCAACGTTACCGGGATATCCTGGACGCCCATTTGCTCCCGTTTGTACGTCTTCAACATCCCACTGGGGACCTCATCCTGCAACAAGACAATGCACCATGCCATCGCTCCCGAATCGTATCCGAATGATTGGATGAACACTCCACCGACGTGACCTCGCTTCCTTGGCCAGCTAGGTAACTTGACCTCAATCCCATCGAGCACATCTGGGATGCCATCGAGAGAGATGTTCGAGGCTCTGACCTCCCTTCCATCAAATCTTCGTGAACTGTGGGAGCTTGTTCAGGGGTCGTGGATCCGTATGGCTTCCCAACGCTTCCGGTGTCTTGTCGCGGCCATGCCGAGACGAATCGCCGCCGTCATCAGGGCGAAAGGTGGCGCTACATGTTACTAGACAGGTATCTCTAATTCAATTGCTCTTCAGTGTATTTGGCAAGCATAACATGCCAAAGACATTTGTGCTTTTGTAGGAACAATGTGCTACAAAAAACATTTGGCAGGCATAGTATACGGCACGGACATCTGGCAGGCATTACATACAGCATAAACATTTGGTATAGAATTGTGCATAGCATGAACATTTGGTAGGCATAGTGTGCAGCATGGACATTTGACAGGCATCATGTGCAGCACTGATATTTAGTATGTATAGCGTGCAGCAAAGACATTTGGCAGGCATAGTAGACATTTTGTAGGAATAGTGTGCAGCACAGACATTAGGTAAGCATAGACATCAACAACAACAGTTGGTAGGTATAGACAGCAACAATGACAATTGGTAGGCATAGAGTCCAGCACAGACAGTTGGCAGACACAGTATGCAGCAAAGAGATTTGACAGGCATAGTGTACAGCAAGGACATTTTGCAGGCACATTATGCAGCATGGGCATTTGACAGACATGATGTCCAGCAAGGATAGCTGCCAAGCATAGTTCACAGCAAGAATATTTGGTATGCATGCACAGTGCACGAACTATCTCTCCAGAACAAATGCACTTGAGAAAAGTTATACAAGTTCATGCCTCCTATGGCTTTCTTTCAGCAGACATGACAATATATACATCAAAGAATTCCCTCTTTTCTTTTCAATGTATATATATATATTTTTTTTTTTTTTTATTTTATTGAATATGCTAGACTGAAATATTACTTTGAACTAATTTCATTTTGCAACTTTTTTGTTTCCAGGGAAGAACTAGGGTATATTTCAAAAGTAGTGGAAGTCACTGCAACGAATGGGCACAAGTTCCTTTGCAGCACCTACATAAAAAAATTTCAACAAGATTTTCTTGAAGAACTGCCATCTACCATTTACAAATCAGTTATAATAAAAGGTGCAAGTGAACACCGTCTGCCTGGAACATACATAGAAGACCTCGCAAAGCAACGAGACAATGGATATAAAGGCCCAATTGACATTGAACTAGATGCATAAATTAAGATTTTACAAGCTTAGGCAAGACTACAAAGTTTGTCAACAAATGTAACCGAGATCCCCTTTATAATTATGGAACAATGATAGATTTCAACAATAAATAAGTGAAAAATCCTTTATTGTCCATTTTGTCATGTGCCCCATGTACTTTTACAGTATGTTTAATAATAAGCCATATACTCTTTTCAAGTATGTCAGTTTCTACCATTACAAAGTTTACAAATCAATCTTTCATCTGAAACAAGAGGTATCAAATCTCCTGTTTTGCTCTAACTAACAACCACTGTGATTTAAAAATGTTGATTCATTTTTTCCACCAGACAGAACTGTTGAAGATAAGCATTATAAAACACTTTCATGGAAAACACTGAATTTCATCTAGTATGCCTGAACAATAAATTCAAGTGATACTTCACTGTAACTGCAACTGAAGTTTGGAAGTTTGTGCCAAATACAAAATGGCTCATATAAGTACTTTTTCCTACTTTGATATAAAATAACCCAGGAGTCAAATTGTCAAATCTGAAGGGATGTGTCACTTCACAACTCACTCTCCACATTGATTTTCCCGTCCTTCGTTGAATGGCGGTGCAAACACTATCAGCCGCCCCGGTGGCGCAGTGGTCTAAGCGATGGCCTCTGATCATTCGTCCGAATGGGGTCCGGGTTCGAATCCCGGTGAGGCACGGATGTTGTGTTTGTCTTACGGCACTGGCTCTCTCCCTTCCCTGGAACCAGTGACCCTAAATTAGGGACGGGCGACTGCTTATAGCCCATTAAGTTGCTCACAGTGGTCGTTAAACCTCCAATCAAAAAAAAAAAAACTATCAACGACTTCTTCCGATACACGCAGTCGCCCAGGATTTTTAAGTTTGCACAAACAGCATGTAGTTTCAAATTTTTTATGCCAATCGTAGATAGATTTTCTGGTTGGAGGCTGTTTTCCGAATCGTGATCAAAAATGCTGTTGCACAACAGTTACAGTTTTCGTTTTTCTCAATTCAAGAACACAAAACACCTTCTCCACTGCAGACGCTGCCATTTTGACCGATTAGTCATGTGACACGCGCGCTATCGCCTACGCCACTTCCCTCAGTAGCGGGACACAAACTTTATGAGTACATATACCTAACGGTTTGCAGTTGTGGTCCGTGTCTTCAACTGTTACTGTTTTACAGCATCTGGAAACTGTATACTTTATGAATCACCCTGTATTACATATACAGGGTGATTCAGCTAAGCGTGTACAAACTTCTGGGAGGGGTAGGTTGCACAAAGACAAATCGGAATCACATAGCAATGCAGGGGCGGAAACACCATCTTCATGCGGTAGATGGCGCTGTTCGGCCACGAGACTGCTCATACGTTAAATAACTTGCTGGGATTGTTTTCATGCCAATTGTTATAATGGTTGTAAGAAAGAATGATTTTTGAAGCAGTGGTGTTAGAAAAGTGGCCAAGGATACCGTCATTTGTAAACCGCCCGCAGACGTAGTAGGATGGCTGAGTTCACGAACGCGGAAATGGCTGATATGCACCTTGCATACGGAGCGGCGGACTGCAACAGACGAGCTGCCATACGACTGTACCAGGTGTTACCGGATGTCTCGGGAGAACGTCTCGCCAGAGCTATTGAACGAACAACAGGTCCCTCAGTCGCTGCGCTGTTCAATGTGGTTCAACCACGATGGGGCCTCTGCCCATTTCAGCAATGATGTTCATCATCACTTAAACATGACATTTGGACATAAATGGATCAGGCGTGGTGGTCCCGTTCATTGGCCTGCAAGATTACCGGACTTAAGATGCATTGATTACTTCTTCTGGGGTTACATCAAAGAACTGGTGTATGACACCCCTGTTGAAAGTGATGAGGACCTTGCAGCACGCATCTCTGTAGCTGCTTCGGAAGTCAGAGAAACGCCAGGAATTTTTCAAAATGTAGGTGATTCCATGCGCCGACGATGTCAAGCGTGTGTTACAGCTCATAGTGGCAAATTTGAACACCTTCTGTAACCTCAATGCATTTCGCAAATGTCTTGTGAGTAATAAAAAGCATTTTGTTCTCTTACGTGCTGCTCTTTCACTTCTCGTCCTCTCTGTACACTAGCACATGAAGATGGCGTTTCCAACCCTGCATTGCTATGTGATTCTGATTTGTCTTGTGCAACCTACCCCTCCCAGAAGTTTGTACATGTTTAGCTGAATCACCCTGCATACATGTACAGTATATCATCATCATCATCATCATTGTCAACCATTATCAATCCACTGCTGGACGAAGGTCTCCCCAAGTTTCCTCCACAACGGTCTGTCTTGTGCCAGTCTCTTCCATGTCACCCCTGCATACTTTCGAATTTCATCCACCCATCTTCCATGTGGTCTTCTTATGGGTCTTTTCCTGTCCCTTGGAATCCAATCTAAAATTTCGGCTGTCCATCGATGGTCTGTTCTTCTGGCAGTATGTCCAGCCCATTGCCATTTCAGGGATTTAACTCTGATCATGATGTCTTCCACTCTAGTCATTTTTCGGATCCACGTGTTCCTCTTCTTATCTCTCCTGGTTACACCAAGCATGCACCTCTCCATGCTTCTTTGAGTTGTCTGCAGCCTTTGTATGTCTCTTTTAGCTAAGGTCCACGTCTCTGCACCATACGTAAGCACTGGAAGGATGCATTGATCAAACACTTTTCTTTTAAGACATAATGGCATATTGCTCTTGAAAATTAAGCTGTTTCTTCCAAAAACTCTCCAGGCAAGTTTTGTACGCCGATTAATTTCTTCATCAATGTGACCCTCACTTGATATCTGCTGTCCAAGATAAACGTACGTGTCTGTTATCTCCAGCTTTTCTCCATCAATCGATAAATCTTCATTTCTTGTAAAAGCATTGAACATCACTTTTGTCTTCTGAAAGTTCATTTTTAATCCCACTTCTTTACTCTTGTCAGCAAGTTCCTGGATCATACTCTGCAGCTCTGATGGGGTAGTTGCAAAAATGACTATGTCATCAGCAAAACAAAGGTGGGTTAGATAATCTCCATTAATCTTTATTCCTTTGTTTTCCCAGTTCAGTGATTGAAAGACATTTTCCAATGTGGCATTAAAGAGCTTCGGAGATATGGTGTCACCTTGTCTCACTCCTTTTCCAATTTTTATGTGTGTTGTATTTTCAAACAGCCGAATCTTTGCACTTGCATTTTCATAGATGTTATTAATAATATTAATGTATGCATCTTCAATACCGCAGGATTTCAGAGCCATTGCAACTGCTGATGGTTTCACCGAATCAAAGGCTTTTTCATAATCGATAAAAGCCATGCACAATGGAAGTTCATATTCCCTCGCTCTTTCAATTAGTTCTCTCAATACGTGGATATGATCTATTGTGCTGTAGCCACTCCTGAATCCAGCTTGTTCTCTCGGTTGAGCCATGTCCAGTGTCACCTTCAAGCGGTGTGAAAGAACTTTAGTGAAGATTTTATAAACCACTGATAGGAGGCTGATAGGTCTGTAGTTCCTGAGATCCACAATGTCACCTTTTTTATGTAGCAAGATCATTGTAGCATTGTTCCAATCCTCAGGAATTTTCCCTTCATTAAGGCATCGAGTGAAAATGTGGGCGAGTATTGTTTCAATTTCTCCACTTGCTTCTTGTATGATGTCTACAGTAATTCCATCTTCTCCTGGAGCTTTTCCCCGCTTCATGTTCTTGATTGCATGTGCAACTTCTGCTGGAAGGACTGGAAGAACTCTGGTACGGGTATCTTTCATGATGTCTGGAATACATGTATCATCCCTTTCATATAATTTGGAGTAGAAATCTTTCACTCTTGTCAAAATTTCGCCTCTATTTCTTGTTACAGAACCATCTTCTTTTCTCAGTGCCATAGTCTGTTTTCTTCCCATACTGAGATGTCCCTTTGCTATCTTTAGGCTTTGATTGTTTTCAATTGCTTTGCTTACTAGTTCACAGTTGAATTTCCTTATGTCTTCAGTGATACTTTTTCGTACTGTCTTGCATAGCTCTATATATTCCACTTTGGAAGTCATATCTTCTTTAGTTGTCCTCATCACTCTTCTTTTTTGCATCAACATTTTGGTTTTTCCTGATAATTTGTTCACATGCAATTTGTTCTTAGACCCAGCTAATTTTGTTGCTGTTTCCATAAGAGCTTTGGTTACTTTTCTGTTAACTTCAGAAATATCCACTTCTTCCGATGTTAGGCCTTCTAAAGCAGAGAATCTGTTCTTCAGTTCCAATTTGAAGGTATTATGGTGTTTTTTAGGGTTGGTTATGTCAATAGATTTTGTTTGTCTTATGAGCTTGCTACGTTCGAGTTTAGTGTTCAGGTGCATCTTACATCTCACCAATCTATGGTCACTGCCTGTGTTGAACTTGTTTAGCACACTGCAGTCTTCTATGACGAATTTTTTGTTACACATAATAAAATCAATTTCACTTGTCGTCCCATTTGGATGTCTCCATGTCCATTTCCTGTGGGGCTTTTTCTTGCAAAAGGAGTTCAAGATGCAAACTCAACGAAAGTATTTCCATGCTGGTTTCTGTTGCCGTGACCGAATTTACCTACTGAAGTTTCATTCTGTTGCTGCTGCCCTATTTTTGCATTGAAATCTCCCATAATTATCTTCAAGTGTTGCTTACCTTTATTATTTAGATTACGAATTTCCCCATAAAATTCTTCAATTTCTTCTTCAGGATGACTTGTGGTTGGCGCATAAGTTTGAATAATCTGAACCTGGTATCTTCTCGAGAGTTGGATAACGAGTCATGCAGCTCTGTCAGAAGAACTTTCAACTTCTACAACTTTATCCTTCAGTTTCTTGTTTATTATAAATCCTACACCACTAGTTCTGCCAGTATCTGTCCCACGATAGTAGAAGAGATGTCCACTTTTCAGTTCAATGAGATCTTCTCCTTTTCTCCTCACCTCACTTAGCCCGACGATGTCCCACTTGATCCTTTGTAGTTCCTCTTCCAATTCAAGAAGCCTTGAATCAGAAGATAGGGAGCGTCCATTATACATAGCCAAGGTCAGCATCAGATGGCAGCCTAGTCCAGTCCTCCGGGGATTCTTAGCACTCTCTGCCTTCATGTCGCACTGGCCGCTACCTTGGCCAGGTACATTCCAGCTGCCGGAGACTGAGGGCCAAGATTTAAGTTGTGGAGTCATTTTGGAGGGGTTTGGCCATAACTCACCACGCTGGCCAAGCGGGTTGGTGAGTGTGGGATAGCATTTGCTCTAATCCCGATGGTATAGTTATACCGCTATTGGCGGTCGTCAGAGCCCCTTTAGTGGGAACAGGATGCACCACGAGAAGGCGGGGTTGACATTTGTCAAGGAGAGGCTGTGATGTTACGCATCACCTGACCTTACATCCTATATATATATATATATATATATATATATATATATATAAAACACATATTATTATATATTGCACACATATTAACTAGCTATACAACAAATAGACACTAGTACCTGTGTAATTTAACTTCACATCTTTTCCTGCACCAAATTTTCTTTCAGTGTGCTAGAAATCCTTCAGACATGGCATTTTTGCAGTTAGATTGTATACCTCATAATATATATTAATTGAGCAGTCTATAGAGATCAATTCTACTGATAGTGTACAGTGGTTTCCATTCCAAAAATGAAGTACAATTTTTGTGACATATCAGATAGACCAAATAAATGTTGTTAAACTGATATGCAATTACTGAAAAAGGGAACTCACCAAGAAAACAGGTATGTTAAACTACAAAACTCACATAAAAATGGAGGGTTAGCTTAGGAATTAAAGGCTATTACTTATTAGTCAAGTTTTTGGACAGTGCCTCTAACTACAATGGCAAGTCCAAAAAATTTATTAAATAATGTCAAGCCCAAAAATTTTTTTATTAAATAATGTCAAGTCCAACAAGTTTAGGCTATCTTTTCACATTTCCAGGGTGAAATTCAAATTTTCATCAAGAGTTGAACAAGTTTGATATGTCATATGGAATAATGACATTTATAAAAGCAGGAAAAATTGAAACAAAAACCTACCAACAATAATAAAATGTTAGATTATCAGTCAAATCATCTCAATTACATTAATGCAAATGTATGTAGCCACTCAATTTTTGTAAAAAAATAAATGTTCTATAATTTTTCAGATAATTTAAAAAACACTCAAAAATATAAATTTTAGAAAGTCCTGAATGAAAATATTTACCCCCCGCCCCCCAGTCACAAAAGTCCTTAGCAAAAAAGAAAAGAAGTCAAAACGGAAATTTCACTTAACTAGAAAAATTACTGTACTTATCATAAAGGACTATTTGATAAACTTCAGATGATTACTGAGAAGTTTTTTGTCAGACTGGCTCCAGGATTACAAATTAAAGTTAAAAAAATATCTTCCAAAATTAAAGAAAAAGGATGAAAACATTCTGCTGCTGGAAGATATGGTCTCAGCTATGTGGGAGAAACAGGCAGACAACTTAAAACCAGATTGGCAGAACATAAAATTACAATTAAATAAATTACAAACAAACAGGTTTGGATAGACATACGTATCACAGGACATAAAAGGATTTGGGACTCTTCAGAACTTCTGACACAGCAACAACACTTTTTCAAAAGAAAATTAGCATAAGGACCAGAAGAAGAGGTACAACATTGAATGATTTGAAAGGTTGGAATTTGTCTCATAAATAGCAACATCTACTGTAGTTCTGAGGAAGGGTAGAGGTACAATCCAAAAATCTGACTAATAAGTAATTACCTTTAATTCCTAAGTAAACCCCATCTTTATGTGAATTTTGTAGTTTATTAAGTCTAGGAATTGTCATATCATCAATTATTACCAAGGTACATAAATGATAGAGGCACTCACTTGTAATCTTTGAGTTTTCGTTTTGTAATCGTGAAAAATAACATTTAAAGAACATATGGAGTTCTATGAACCCATCATTATAACGTCATAGAAAGATGGGGGAAGGAGTCTTATAATAACTGCACAATCCTTTGAGGTAATATCATTTATTGTGTTACCAAATTGAATAATTTTATACAGCTCTGTGTTTTCTGGCACTGGCAAAGTAAAACTGCAATTGTGTGAACTTCCTGACCCTAGTGATAGATACACTGAGAGTTGATATAACATTATTATGTACTAACAGGTGTGGATTTACAAGTCATCAATTGAAATATTTTTTCTGATGCATGATCTGTTAACAGGTTAATTCACCCATGAATAAATAACAGAGAGTTGATCTTTTAGTTATATGCAGGGCTTTTATTTTTTCAGCCGGTATGTGCCAGTATTCACATCGGTAAACTTTTTCAAGGAAGGCACTAAAAATTCTGAAAATTTAGCAAGGCTAGCACTAAGCAGCAGAAAGTTAACACGCAATGCAATCCCATGCCAACTAAGCCAATCACTGCATCGTTCAGCTTTGACAAGATTTGTAAATCACATCACCATCATCATGCTGTCCTAGCTAGTGTAAATCACTCTCTTGACCCTATAAAGTTTTATGATAATCTAAAACAATGCATAAAAAACCATCTTTTGTCACAATGACACACAAATACCTGAATGGACAAAAGACTTAGATCGTAAATGTTGGCAACACAACATCGAAGAAAACGTAACATTCAGTAAGATGGAAGTAGCAAATTTATGCAAGTGACCTAGGCTTCCAGAAAGACAGCTCGTAAGAAATTACCATGACAACTTAGTCTAAAAGAAATTACCACCTACCCTGTTGCCTATTATAAACATAATAAACAGCATATTAATTTCTATCCGCAAAAATGGGGTTTCTGGCAAATGAATTTGATTGTTACACCAACAATGACATCGATACACCTGAAGACTGTAAGTTCACCTTTTTCTTATGTAAGTTCCTGGTACCTGAAAAGTTGACATCTAGCAACTGACACAAAGAGCAAGGCACAGACATGTGAAAATGGCAGTAACAATGCATTGATGGCTATTTGGAATCTGTTTTGATATAAGGTACTGATATTTGTTTTTATTATTATTATTATTATTATTATTATTATTATTATTATTATTATTATTATTTACCATTTAAATTGCATTTTTCCATTTCATTTCATTTGTTGCATTTTGGTTGTTACAGACGTGGTATTACAAAATCATAAATACATAACACAAATAATATATTTTTGTAACAACAGGGAATGAGGAGGGAAAAGGCCTGATAGGCCTGACGTGCCCTCTTCTCCCAAAGCATCAAAATTTTCATGAAAATAAAAAAAAATTAAAAAAAACATAAATAAGTCAAGTCCACACAATATTAAACACAGCTAGGGTGGTAACTATCAATTAATAAAGGTAATAATACTTCATGAGCTTTTGGTCAGTAAGAAATGCCTGAGTTTTTGTTTAAATATATTAATATTATTAAGTGATACAATATCAGTAGGAAATGTATTCCATAATGCAGAACCAGTATAATTAACAAATGATCTAAATCGTTCTGTTAGCGGAAACTTATACCAATCACTCGCCCTAAAGATCATTCTGTTAGCGGAAACTATAGTACCAATCACTCGCCCTAAAAGATCATGGTAATCTCCATTGACAACACACTTCCAACACGTCAATCATCGTTATGTTTCTGGGCTTCCAAGGTTTACAGACATCTTGCTTACGATTCTTACTTCCGGGTGTGAAACATCGTATTTTTTTTTTTTTTTTTAGCCTTATAAGATGTAACTATAAAGCTTGTCAATTCCATAAAAAACCACACATACTACTCATTCATACAATTGTATGAATGAATTCATACAATTGTATGAATGAGTATGAGTAGTATTGTATGGTTTTGAATTCATACAATTGTATGAATGAGTAGTATTGTATGAATGAATTCATACAATTGTATGAATGAGTAGTATGTGTGGTTTTTTATGGAATTGACAAGCTTTATAGTTACATCTTATAAGGCTAAAAAAAAAAAAAAAAAAAATATGATGTTTCACACCCGGAAGTAAGAATCGTAAGCAAGATGTCTGTAAACCTTGGAAGCCCAGAAACATAACGATGATTGACGTGTTGGAAGTGTGTTGTCAATGGAGATTACCATGATCTTTAGGGTGAGTGATTGGTACTTTCTAATAGTTTTTCATTTATGAATTGCACGTAAACTATGTGCACTTTGCAGGAGTTTAATACCTTAAAAGTGCAAATATAATAATAGGGATTAATGTTGTTTTATGTCTGGTGGAATAATCATTACTGTGAGTATTTATTGTAATTAAATCTTGGTAATAACCATTTTTAATTCTCAAAAACATTAGTTTACCTATACTATAGATATGCAATTGTTGAATAGTTAGTATATTAAAATTGTTTGGACTGAGTCTAGCCTGAAAGACTGTATTTGAAAATTGAGTATTTTGTAGTTTAAATTGTAGTAGTCTTATGAATCTGTTTTGTAATGACTTAAGTTTTTTCATATTGTATATAAAGTAGTCGATTCCCAAACAGATATACAATAGATTAGGTGAGATTGAATTAAAGTGTAGTATAATAAAATCATTAATTTTGGGGTTAAATTGGCCACTGCACTACTAATAACCCCTATATTTCTTGAGATCTTATTAGAAAGGTAGTCAATATGTGAATTCGATTTTAAATCGTGCTGAATAATGATACCAGGATAGTTATGACTTTGAACCAAAGGAGCTGTGTAAGGGGATGGGATGAGTGTACCAGTAAACTTTATTTTAGAAAAAAGTAAAAAAAAAGTAATGCATATATGGGTGGAAGAGAAAGAGAATACTTTTTGATAAACATAACAAGGGAAGGGAAAATCAAATTAAAAAAATAATTGTAGAATATTTATAACTTGTTTCAATCAATGTAAATTTTCTTACATTCCATTATATTTTGTATTGATTAATACAGACACTTGATGTTGACTAGGAACATCAAACAGAGGTCGTCGCTCTTTCCAAGTTTATGAGTGAGTCACAGAGAAATTCTCATTAGCCACCACCGGTGGTGTCCAATGAGAATTTTTTTGTGACTAAACATGGAAAGAGCGATTACCTCTGTTTGATGTTCCTAGTCCACGTCAAGTGTCTGTATTCATTATTCATTCGCCTTCTAATTATTTGATCAGTTGCTGCTTACCATCTTTGGTGAATCCCCAGCATTGTGCGGGGCTCCAAGAAGCAACCTGCCAAATTGGCTTTGCAGTTAGCGTGTGCGAGTCTGGAGGAATTCGAGGCCACTGTGGTGCAGTGGAAGCACATCCGGTGCGTAACTGGAAGACCCTGGGTTCGTTTCCCAGTGGCGAACAATGAGAATTTTTCTGTCACTCACTTATAAACGTGGAAAAAGCGATGACCTCTGTTTGATTTTTGTATTGATGTTTAAAAAATTCTTGAAATCGTCATCACACGCGTAAGTTACGTTGAAAATTACAAGCGGGACGTTTCGGTAGCGACTTCTACCTTCATCAGCCATGGAATGAGACACGTGGTAAAAGCGTCAGTTGTTGCCAGATTTCTAAATCGCTTTCCAAATAATAGGGATGTTAAAAGGTGGTAGCCACCACGTTAAAAGGCGGTAGCCACCACCTTTTAACATCCCTATTGGAAATTCTATGGCTGATGAAGGTAGAAGTCGCTACCGAAACGTCGCGCTTATAATTTTCAACGTAACTTACGCATGTGATGACGATTTCAAAAATTCTTTTAATGTCTTGTGTGTTACGTGTTTTCCTGCCAATTCTTCTCACTATGTATTGATGTTTCTCATCCAAGACATTTTCTTGACCTTAACCACTGTTAAGTTTTTAAAATAAATATAGGCCAAGTGGCCTTTCAAAAACCTAAACCTTAGTGCAGTGAAGTTTTAGATATTTTCAGTTTAAATTTTCATCACATGGTTCAAGTGCATCCCCCTCAGCAATGACTGAGGTGGGAATGTAATCTGAGGTTATAACCGTAAAATCAATGTTTTGGTCCTAACTAGCTAATTTGATCATCGCCACTTCCAAAAGGTTATTTACACGTGTACATTGTATACCATTGAATTTTATTGTTTACAAATTTGGTACACATGCAAACAATAGTTACCTTTTCGTACACTTTCAGGTGTATCTACGCATCAAATGCAAACAACGCAAACAATACAATAGTAACTTTTGGGAGTTACCAAATTCAGTGGGGCATTTTATTTTATTTTTCTATTTTGTTTCATGGCCTTATTCAAAATTTCAGTTTTGTTTCGAAATGCATCCACCCATCTCCCAAATTTAAATTTTCTATATTTTCCATATGAATTTTAATCCCAGCATAAATATAACCTTTTAATAAATAACAATCAATTCAATATGCTCAAAATAAATTCAAAAAATTTTTTTCACCAAAACACCACCTTCCATATGAACTGAAGCGTACATTAAATGAAAATATTAACAACTTAGCCAAGTGACAACAGACCAAGATTTAAAACTAAATTTTACTGTACACAGACAATTAGCCCCAACAACCATTTTATCTTGCTGCAGTGTCAACTGTCCTAGACCATGTGGATCATCAAGATATGGGATGTGTTTGTTTGTTTTTGTCATTATTTAAAATTATGATACTTATCAATTTAATCCATTTCTTTACTTTGCTTATGACCTGCATAGCACATAATATGCATGAAAGTCTATGATTCTCATTGATTGATATGTGATGAACAGAATGTTATATGGTGAAGATCGTTGACCCATACCAGTTGTACCTAATCATAGAAGAATCAGTAAAAAGAAGAAATGTGTAAACTGAATGTAATTATTTCTGATTGATATCTCACACAAGGTAAATAACTCAACAATAAGTGATATTTTATCATGGCTGTGACAGTAATGCATTTATAGCATTCCAAACAAAATATGGATTTTTCTTTATCTGAATGTCACTATCAACACAGAGGCACTATATTTTCCACTGCTTCCCATGTAGCCCAGCTATCTCATGATATTTATGTTGTTTCCTTTATCCATTCTTTTTTTTTTTTTTTGTTTTTCTTTGGTAGTACAATGATTCTGCTAACACTGACAATTAGTCAAGTTTCCCATTCCTAAGATTTTGGTTCTGGCTCTTGAAAAAGAAAAAGACTAAACTACATGATGATGCACAACACTAATATATGGATCACGTAGAAACTGAAACAAGATTCTTGGCACAAAAATCTAATGCCTTAACTTCTCAGCTACTATTATATGCAAGAACACAACAATAGAACAAACATGCTTACTGATGGATGTATAATGAATAAAATACATGTTCCTAAGATATACCACATAAGTAAAAGCAAAACAGTTTTTATAAAAAGAATTTAAAGTTTAAAGTATATACTTTCCCGTACAAGTTTATCAAAGTAAGCTTGTTCTTCAGATTTTACAGGTTTTGCATTATTTTTCTTTGGTGGGATGTACATTACATTAACTTCAGCATCAAATTCAGGCCGAGGTTTGAATTTAATATGTTTGACAATTCCATTTTCAATTTTCTTCTTCAATTTTTCACTGGTAAGGGCCAATTGCACAGCTTCCTTCTCACACAGAACTTCAAGGTCTCTTCTTGGAATGGGAATTTCATCACATTCATCTCCGTTTAACTATTAACAACCAGACATAAAAGTACAGTTACAATACATTACACACAGAAAATGAAATGAATCAAATAATACTAGAAATTACAACAGATTGAAAGGAATTAAGCTCTCTTAACAGAAATAATTGTTTTGTATACTAAGAAGTCTCAAGGGGAGGAAGAGTTAATAAACATTCATTCAAAGAAATAAAAGAAGACACCACACGAAAAAAAAAAAGAAAAAAAAAAAAAAAAGAAGAACCTGGTCATTTTATCCTATTAATATACAATATATCATCCTATGTACATGATAGAGATGAGCCTTTGGGGACATCCTAGGGGTATGCAGAGTAGAAGCTAAAACTTATAAATTCTAAGCAACTTAAAAAATAATTATTTATTTTTCACTTGAAATATCATGGTATTAGCCTACTGAGTGTGCCAGGAAAAGTGTTTGGTAAGTTAAAGTACGAGGTCTTACATCAGAGAAAGTGTGGGATGTTCAGAGTGGTTTTATGCCTAACAAAGGCTGCACTAACCAAATTTTTCCATTATGCATTATGATTGAAAAGTATCTACCTGGCTGTTGGTAAGAAAGTTTCTGCTGCCTTCATTGATTTTGAGAAAGCTTATGATCGAGTAAATAGGACACTTTTGTGGAAGGTTTTGAATAAATATGGGGTTACTGGGAATCTACTTAATAGTGTAAAAGCCATGTATGCTGGTGGTAGAGCTTGTGTACGAGTGAATGGTGCTTTATCAAAATGGTCTTTTATTGGTGCAGGAGTCAGACAAGGTTGTGTAATGTCACCATGACTGTTTAATATATTTATGGATGCGTGCATGCATGATGCAAAGATGGACAATACTGGTTTATATCTTAGTAATATCGGCGCGTAACGATTGCTGTACAGTGATGAAGCAGTCCTGTTGGCAGAGAGCAAAAGTGAGAAGTGTGTTGCAGAGTATGTCGTCCCAGATGTACGAAGTTTGTATGAAATTCAAACTGAATATAAATAAGGGAACTAAAGTTATGGTTTTCGAGCAAGGAACTGTTAGTACTGAATGCAAGATAAAGTATTAATGGCACAGAGATTGAGCAGATGAATGAGTTTGTATATTTAGGAAGAATGTTTGACAGAGAGAACAAATTGGATGGTGAAATTAGTAGAGGAGTGAATTCTTCATTGAAAGTCATAGCTGCTTTGAGAGGTTTTCACAGGAATAATGGATTCTCAAGAGAGTTCTGCATGGTTGTGTATGAAAGTGTAATTGTTCCTACTCTGATGTATGGCAGTGAAACCTGGGTACTACAGAAAAAAACATAGGAGTTGTTTGTGTGCTGGATAAATGTGTTGCTTACAGGCGGGGCAAGACAAGTTCTGATCGTGTGAGAAATGAAGATGTATTGCAGTTGTGAAATGTGAAGGAGAATGTTGTTAGCAAAGTGGAGACTAATATGCTTTGGTGGTTTGGCCATCTTGAAAGAATGAGTGCTGAGATGCTTACTAAGAAAATCTTTTTAGCCCAAGTAGCAAGAAGGAAAGGCAGAGGGAAAAGCCAAGGAAGTCATAGAAGGATCAGATTCAGGAGTGTCTACATGAGAAAAAGATTACGAGTATGAAGTATAGAAGGTCTTGTGTACATCATGTGATGGATGTCAGTGAAGCCTGAGTTGTGTGCCAAGATTGCTGTAAATGGAGAAGTTTGATATGGAAACAGTTAAATAATCAGTTAAAATTTTATCTGGTAGTCTGTATTTCTTTGTGGCGCTAACCTCTGAATCTCAGAGAACAGCTTAGTGTAGAATAATAATAACAACATTTCGCACAATAAAATGTTTATTATACATCAACTATAGTTTTGCAGAGCACTTGGCTCGGCTTTCCTGAGGAAGCTGAGCCAAATGCTCTGCAAAACTATAGTCAATGTATAATAAACATTTTATTGCGCGAAACGTTGTTATTATTATTCTATCTTAACACCACAAGCTTAGTAGTCATAAATCATAAGTAACAGCTTAGTGATATGTATGATGTAATATACCGACACAAATTCTATGAATTAGAAATGATAGTTTTAATCAATGAAGAATATAAAAAATATATATATGCATCATCTTGCCCAGTCTCCTGAGTAGAGATGATGATGTTTTCTTCTGTATGCAATGAACAGCATATACTGGAAAAACAAATCGAAGAAATGTAATAAAAAAAAAAAAAAAAAACAGTTAAGGAAAATATAGCTGCTTATATGTTTTTGGGGGAAATCATTGCACTCCTTTTAGAGCATACTTAATGAAACAGCAAGCATGCACATTTAGAGACTGACAGGATACACACATATGAACATGACAGGTGCTTGATGAACAAAGAGACTAATTTCATTCTGCAGATTGGTATCAACTGCGTTTTTTTTTTTTTTTTTTTTTTAATATAAAACTCAATGTTTGAAAACATTTCGCTTTTTTTCAAACAGTAAACACACAGAAATATGATATGACAAAGGCATTTAGTAACTTTTTAGGACAGTATAAACACCATTTTTTCCCACATGTATTACATACCTACAAAGTGCAACTGAAATATCACATACACAAAATGTAGCACAAATCTGCAAAACTCCAAGATAAAATAGTGAAGCAATGATCTCAAAGAGTGAGAAAAAGCATTGTGAAGATTTCAAGTGATCTACAAAACTGGATCACTTTTACGGTTCTTCGTTTTAATCAGTTTTTTATAATATGTGCACACACACACATGCACAAATAAATTACTAACAGAATCTCTAAATTTCAGAGGGTCACTTGCCCAGTGAGTGACAGGAAGCAAAATTTTAACTGATATCAATGGAGAAACTTTTGCACACATAACTCATAGGCTTACTTACATATCCACAACTTACCTAACTCTAAATGTCACTTTTTTCATACTGGCAATCTCTTTCTGACATTTCTGAATTTAATCACTTTGTTATTTCTTTGGTTTTTCTTCAACTTTCTTCCTCATAATTTGTGATGCACCAATATGTTTACTTAGCATTTCATCATCACTAATTCTTTCAACATGTCTAAACCAATTCAGAATATTACTTTTCAAACAACATTTCATTTGTGAAACATCTCCACTCCATGCATGATTTAAATACCTTGGAAATAACACATATTTCCAGTTTGCAATAAACCATTATGAGTTTTCTGCACATCAGTTTTCCAATTAAGAGCAATAGTACAAATTAATACATTTGTTTCAAAAAGTTTCCTTGAGACTTTTGACTTTGATATTCTATTAATATTGTGAAAAACATCTCAAAGATAAATGGCTTTAAGAATTGAATTTATTCCATTTAGTAGTTCTAATTCTGACTATTATATAGCTCTAATTATTCTACTATTCTCTTTTAGGTGCGATATTTCAAAGTAACTTGTACAAAAATCTAGCGGATATGGCTTACCTTGGCATTCCTTTCTAGCGACGGGAACATTTCACGCACGTGTTTTCCGGTCTTTGTTGATGTTACTGTCCTAAAGTCCGTTGTATGCGATGACTGGCTTTACTTCTCACACTTTTCGCTGGGTATACTCATTGGATCTTTACCTTAGGATTCAAACACATCAATTTTTACCGTTCTTTATACTCGAAATTTTCGCCCATACTCTGGGCATCTTCAGGAGCGTGGCGACTTTACCACCGATGTTCGTGGTTAACTTCGCGCTAATGGAGTCAGATACTCCTTGTTGCCATTTGTCGGAAATACTTTCCTGGATATATTTCGTTATCAAGCCCGGCTGGCGCCATCTATGTTTCGTTAAAAACACTTTTTTTTTTTATTTTTTTTTTTTTCAATTTTCTTCTCCTATCCTGGTTTTCTTGTCTTTTTTGCCGGTTTTTCTTTTGTTGTAGTTTTTCTTGTCTTATTAGTTCTTTCCACAGGCCCGATAATGTGCTAGGGTCGTTCTGCTGCATACCCTTGCTTTATTTTTGTAGATTAATATTGCTTCTTCCCTCCTCATTTGCCTTTCCGATTTTTTATTCTTTTTTTTTAGCATTTTAATTTCATCGAACTTTGGGAATGTCTGGTTTTCCATGCAGAATTGCACTAAAGCAGTTTTGGCTTCTTTTTTTTTTTGCCAGTTAGATATGTGTTGTTTAATTCTTTTTTTTTAATCTGTTTTCCGTACTTCCAAAGTACGACATTGGGGTTATGTGTGCAATTGGAATTTCGTAGGTTCCTGATTCTTCTAGCATTTTTTTCCCGTTTTTTTGTTGACAGTCATACTTTTCACGGTGTGCACTGAGCTTCCTAGTTATAAGTCATATTTAGCACAGTGCCTATTGATTTCTTTACTCACTCCTTCCAAGTATGGGAAAGCTCCAATGTATTTCAATTTTTTATTCCTCATCTTCTTTTGGTTGTGCACTTCTTGGCCTTCTTTACTCTGAGTCATATGCTTTTTACTCTCATGTATCCATTTATTAATTAGCTTGCTCGGGTACCCATACTCTTGTGATATTTTCGAGATAAACTCTAGCTCTTGATTTTTTAGCCTGGAAAAAATGCTAGAAGAATCAGGAACCTACGAAATTCCAATTGCACACATACCCCTAATATCGTACATTGGAAGTACGAAAAACAGATTAAAAAAAAGACTTAAACAACACATATCTAACTGGCAAAAAAAAGAAGTCAAAACTGCTTTAGTGCAATTCTGCATGGAAAACCAGACATTCCCAAAGTTCGATGAAATTAAAATGCTAAAAAAAGAATAAAAAATCGGAAAGGCAAATGAGGAGGGAAGAAGCAATATTAATCTACAAAAATAAAGCAAGGGTATGTAACCAGAACGACCCTAGCACATTATCGGGCCTGTGGAAAGAACTAATAAGACAAGAAAAACAACAACAAAAGAAAAACCGGCAAAAAGACAAAAAAACCAGGATAGGAGAAAAAAAATTAAAAAAAAAAAATTTTTTTTTAAGTGTTTTTAACAAAACATAGATGGTGCCAGCCGGGCTTGATAACGAAATATATCCATGAAAGCATTTCCGACGAATGGCAACAAGGAGTATCGGACTCATTAGCGCGAAGTTAACCACGAACATCGGTGGTAAAGTCGCCACGCTCCTGAAGATGCCCAAAGTATGGGCGAAAATTTCTGGAGTATAAAGAACGGTAAAAATTGATGTGTTTGAATCCTAAGGCAAAGATCCAATGAGTATACCCAGCGAAAAGTGTGAGAAGTAAAGCCTGTCATCGCATACAACGGACTTTAGGACAATAACATCAACAAAGACCGGAAAACACGTGCGTGAAATGTTCCCGTGCTAGATAGGAATGCCAAGGTAAGCATTATCTGCTAGATTTTTGTACGAATTGAATTTAGTTGTCTGTTGAAATTCATCTTCTAATCTGTCAGACATCTTAAACATAGAAACTATTTCATTCTGTATAACTTTAGTTATGTGAAGTTGATTCTGTATACTGTACAGGTAGAATCTAATTCAGAAACCAGCATATTGTGTAATTTTACCTTTATTCTTAGAAAACTGGAATGAATCAACCACATACAACAGTTTTTATACATGGAATTGCAAGTTTTGTTTCAGACAAATGGAAACTGTTAGTGATGCAGTCTGGAATTATTGGTTTTTGTTCAAGAATGCATGTATGCATCCATGAATATGCTAAACACCTATACGAGCATAACACAGTTTTGTCTCATATCTACAATAGGGTGGAACCAACCAGACAGATGTGTGTTTTCCTCATGAAAGTTTTATTACCAACATACATTGCTCTCACACAATTAGTAAATAGCTACATTTTAATCAAGATAGCTTATTTTTTCCATTCTTTATCTCAATATGCATGGCAATATCATTTCATTAATGTATTTTTGCACTTGCTACACATACTCACAAATGGAATATTAATGCTCCCATTTAAGAACTCACCTTAACAATGATTCTCATATTATAATCCATATCTACATAAGGCCACTTCTGTTGTAAAACAGATTTATTCTACAACAAAAAAAAAATCAGAATTATTAAAAATTGATAACTAACTTTTTCAAATGATTCAGCATAAGAAAAATTTAAAAACAAAATGTGTTATCATTACACTGTCAACATTAGTGAGATGAGATATGTACAAGATGTGCCTGAAAAGTTCAGGGCTACATTCATAAAAAGTCTAAATTTCAAAGGAAAGAAATTTATTACCATTTAATCATCAAGGTACACCTCTTTGCATGGATGAACAGCTTCTGCATGGCTCTGTGGAACTGAACATGTGGAAACTTCCTCATCACAGTAGGCAAGATAAAAAGCTGTCTAAGCATGATTCAACCAATGCACAATTAGCCAAACCACATTAAAAAAAACTGAAGTTTATTTACAGCTGAAAACACTAGTTAAAAGAAAAGCTAATTGTGCATTAGTTGAATTGTGCTTAGACAGCTTTTTATCTTGCCTACTATTATTTCAGCATGAATTGTTTTGCTACCTCTTCCTCATCACACTGCGATGGATCTCTGAAACACTGTCAACATGGTATATTTCACTTTGGGGAACAGAATAGCAACTTCAGGTGTATTTCACTTTGGAGAACAGAATATCAACTTCAGGTGTATTTCACTTTTTTTTTTTTTTTTTTTTTTTTTTTGATTGGAGGTTTAACGACCACCGTGAGCAACTCAATGGGCTATAAGCAGTCGCCCGTCCCTAATTTAGGGTCACTGGTTTCAGGGAAGGGAGAGAGCCAGTGCCGTAAGACAAACACAACATGCATGCCTCACCGGGATTCAAACCCGGACTCCTCACGGACGAATGATCAGAGGCCAGCGCCTTAGACCACTGCGCCACCGGGGCGGCATTTCACTTTTGGGGAACAGAATATATTCAGTATGTGCCAAATCCAGTGAATATGGGGGAGGGAGACACTATAATGTCTTTTCATGTGGGAAACTGCTTGAAGATGATTGCTTTGGGTAAATGAGTGTGAAGCAAGAACCAATCACCTGACTCAGCTGCATCCTGCCTAACATGCCAAATTCTTTTCAACAGTCTTTCCATCAAGTTGCCTGTAAAATTCAGAGTTAACTGCCTGAGCTTCCATTATAAATTATTTGTGAACAACTCCTTGCCAAAAAAAAATAATGGCCAACATCATTATGGTTTGAGATTTGTAAGATCTATAACTGCAAATTAAACAATATCTTGGAAAAAACAACATTGGGTTCCAGACTTTGTGAGAAAATCCCCCATATCTTAGCTAGGAAAGCAGACGCTTTTAAAATGTGTGTGTGTGTGTGTGTGAGTGTGTGTGTGTGTGTGTGTGTGTGTGTGTGTGTGTGTGTGCGCGCGCGTGCGTGCGTGCGTGCATGTTTGTGTGCGTGTGCATGCATGTTGCTGTTGCCATTCTACTGATTTATCAGTAGATCAACTGCTTTTGACTCCAGTCTAATGATAGATTTGGCAATCTACTGATTTTTTTCCCTGTTTTAAGACCACCTATGCATTCAGGGACATGCTGACCTTAGGGACAAGATTCACTTTAGAACTGGTCTGCAGAGAAAATTCTGGCAAAGACTAAAATTATTCAACCATCTGCTACCTATTATTTTTTTTAGATTCATACTGGTTCCCATTAAATGTTCTTTTATTCTAGATAACTAATTAGTCTGTCACACAAAGGTTTTCCCTAGTTTTGTTAAAATGCAGAGTGTTAGGAAAATGGCTATAGTATGATATTTATGTTAATACATTTATTTTTACTATATCACTTATTTCATGTACTTTGGAAACATCTGGGTATCGTTCAGTAAGTAGAAAATGTAAGTACTGTATATAACTCTTCGTTTTTAGGAGGACAACAAGTGGGACCAATTCAACTGTGACTACATTAAAAGGCAAATGCCATGATTATTTACACCAACATTAATTTTAATTAAGAGCATTATTTTATAAAGCTGATCATCAGCAATATCTTAAAGAAAAGTGGCTCAAGATTGTATTGGTTTGAACTTTATTCTGGTGTTTAACAGCAGTTTGTACAGTACTGCTATTTATTTGAAATACCAGACTTAAGTGTTCCTTCGTATTGAGATCACATCTAATATTATATTACATTTGTAATGTGGTGCATATTTCAAGCAAAATATCTGATCTACTGATTTCTACTGACTTTTTGAGCTCTGGTAAACTGATTTCAGGTAAAAGTCTCTGGCAACACAGGTATTATGGAAGTATGTATGTGGTTGTTTGTCTGTTTGTAACCACATCCGTACAGATGGTAGATCTAGTTACAGGAATTGCTATAGCATCATTGTGCATTAAAAGAGATAATTACAATCTTGCAAAACATGATTTGCGAAAAAAAAATCATAATTTACATTTCAAATACCCAGACATTCTTAAAATTGAAGAAGAATTATCCATAAGTAAATTTGCATAATTTTTTTTCAAGTATGTCCTAATCATATCCCTAGATGTAGAGCAAGCTTCTCAAGGTATAAAACTTACTTTTGGACAACAAATGTTTGTTTGCATTAGAAAGCAAACAAACATTTGTTGTCCAAAAACAAGGGACCCAACATCTTCTCTCTTCTAACTTGGTGAATTCTGATGTACTTACCTGAAAAAAAGGCATTTTTAGTGCATAAGCAAATAAAATTTATGTGTGGACAAGTATGTATCCCACCCCCCCCTTTTTGTTTTCTTCTTCTGAAGTTATTCCAGCATTTTTGGCACTTAATCCTTAAAGCAGGCAATATACCTGAACCAAATGGAGGCTAAATTTTTCTGCACTCTCCAAACAGAAATGTTTACATAGCAGCCAGGTTTTACTAAAGCTATGGCAAAATGATTCCTTTCTTCCAGCTTTTCAGCAGTGCCAACCACAATGCTGCTGCTAAGAGCTCATTACCACAAATCTATTGCTGGTGATAAGAGCTCGTTTAGCAGCCAGGTTTTAGTAAAGCTATTATTTAGCAGCCAGGTTTTACTAAAGCTATGGCAAAATAATTCCTTTCCCCCAGCATCTCAGCAGTACCAACCACAAATCTATTGCTGCTGATAAATGCTCATTACCACAAATCTATTGCTGGTGATAAGAGCTCATTTAGCAGCCAGGTTTTACTAAAACTATGGCAAAATGATTCCTTTCTTCCAGCATCTCAGCAGTGCCAACCACAAATCTTTTGCTGGTGATAAGAACTCATACCAAAAATCTATTGCTGGTGATAAGAGCTCACACCAAAAATCTATCGCTGGTGATAAGAGCTCATACCAAAAATCTATTGCTGGTGATAAGAGCTCATTTCTAGTCTTTCATTACCTGTTCCTTGACCCAAGGCATGATGTAGAAGAGCTAGTCTCCTTGGCACTAACATTATGCCACTGGATAGAAACAAGGGACCTAACATCTTCTCTCTTCTTTCTTAGGTTTGTTCCCATTGTTATAGCTCTTTCAGCAGGTAATCAGCAGTCACAGTGAGAAGGATTGGCAGTGAAACACGTAACACACAGAAAATTAGAAGAATTCCTAATATACTCATATCATGCACAGGTTATGTTAAGAAACTATAAGTGGTGGGACGTTTTGGTAGTTGACTTCTACCTTCATCAGCCATGGAATGAAACGTGGAATAAACCATGTGGTACAAGCATCAATTGTTGCAAGATTTCAAAATAGCTTTCTAAATGATAGGGATGTGAAAAGGTGCATCTGTATTGCAGGTGTTAGGGGTAAGGTAGATTTCAATGCTTTTGGGGTACCTGAGGACTTTCTGATTGCCAAACGGAGCAATACATTTAACATTTTGCCAAACAGGAATTGCGGATGTATCACTAATAGATAAAATTGAAAAGAAGGTGGAAGGGTGGCCTTTCTTAGCATCAGCAATATGTTCCATAAATCGCCAGTTGATGCTGTGGTTGTAGAGGGTAACATCTGTGGAAGTGTTGACAGGGATAGAATAGACACCTTGTAAATCCAGGGGTTAATTGGGATCTCTGTCTTTAAGAATGAGATTAAGAAGATGTGGAGGTGGTTTAACTGCAATCCTGTAGCCAAAAGATTTAAAAATAGAGCAAATTTTATGAGTAAAGGACAGGCTAAAGGACAAAGGGCCAACAAACTGATGAGTGTTGGAAAGTTCAGGCAGTAAACTAGTAGTTCCATTCTGTGACTCAAATTGCTTAATTAGTCTGTGTACTAAGAAGGGTGGAAAGCCATGCAATTTGCCAATATTGATGACAATCTGATATTCGTAAAGTGGGAGAGCTGTTGCAAATAAAGTTAGTTTTATGCATGTAAGACTTAATAGCAGCCAATTTATATTTTACAATGGTGGGTGCAAGAATGGTAAGGGATGATATTATGGGTGGCAGAAGGTTTCCTGTAAACAGAGAGACCAAGTGAAAAAGTCTGGATTGATGTTAACATTCAGAAAACTAATATTGATGTCAACCTGTTCTTGAGACAAGAATTTTATATGTGGGAATTTAGAAGTTCTATTAGTGAGTGTTTCTGGTGTGGCCAAATGATGAAGATGTCATCTACATACCTTAACCAAATGGTGGGTTTTAAGAAGGATGGGGTAACAATTAATTTTTCAACAACATTCTGCAAATAAATTTCAGCATGTAAGGCGGAAAGAGGAGAGCCCATTGTTATGCCTCGTTTTTGTTGGTAGTAGATATCATTGTACAAAACAGCAATATTTTTCCAATGAATCAAAACAGTTTATTATTTTATTATTATTATTATTGAAGGTTTAACTACCACTGTGAGCAACTCAATGGGCTAGGGTCACTGGTTCCTGGGAAGGGAGAGAGCCAGTGCTGTAAGACAAACACAATATCCATGCCACACTGGGATTCAAACCCGGGCCCATCTCCGACGAATGGTCAGAAGCCATCGCTTAGACCACTGCGCCACCAGGGGGGGGTCTTCAGTCATAAAGTTATTTGATGAGTTTCCCAGGAAGTTCTTGGTGCTCTATTAGTTTCTTGACCATGAGCATGTAGGCAGCAGTAACAACCATAAACCTACCTCTGGTGATCAGCACTCACTTCTAATCTTTTATTTTCTCCTCTCTGACACAAGGCTCCTATGGAGAAGGGTTGTACCCAGTGACTCTTTGACCCAAGGCTCCTATGGAGATTTGTTTTTACCCAGTGACATCATGTCTCCTGACATAGACATCATGTCACTGGGTAAAAACAAATGACTCAAACATCTTCTTTTCTGTTTCTTAGGTTTAATCCTGCCACTGGTGATAAGTGCTCCCTTCTAGGGCTTTAATGTCTGCTTCATTACCCAAGGCATGGTGATGGTTTAGTCCCCCTAAAAAAAAGCTTCTTACTAAAACATGTTCTCATTCCTTTTAGGTTATTCACAATTGATGTAGCCCTTTCAGCAGATAATCAGTAAGAAAGGATTAATGTCAATTATCCTCCTAAATGATCACTTTGAATAATAAAGCTAAGGGAAAAGTAATGTTTTCTGATGCACAGGTTCACTCATGTGAGCCACATTAGGCCCACTTCTTAGACACTTAATACACTGCTGGCCACCCAAAAGGCAACACCAAGAAGGAAGCATCCGATTGGCCTGAAATTTGCAGCATGCGTCACCCGCGAGAGGACATGCAAATTATTAGCATTGCAGGGCATATGCAAATCGTGTGCCCCCGGCACGCCATCGAGAAGCACTATAAGAAGGGTGCACAGAAGGCGGGCTGCAAGTAGTGGAAGTGTGTTGTGCTGTCGGACCTGTGCGTAGGAAGCTTCCTGATGCCTCGTCGCAGAATACGGCAGTCATTCCAGCACGCTTCGGAGTTTGACAGAGGACGAATAGTGGCTTATCACAACAGCAGTTTATCATACCGAGACATTGGCGCCCGTGTGGGACGACATCCAGCCACAGTGAGGCGAGTATGGATTCGGTGGGTGCAGGAGGGACGGACGGACGGACCGACGTGAGCGATCGCCTAAGCCGCGGCACACCACCGAACAAGAGGACCAGCATGTGGTGCGGCGGGAATTGACGGCTCGCACTGCCACATCACGAACGTTAGCGCAGGAATTATGGTGTATTGCGCAACAACCTGTGTCAGCATGTACCGTTTGATGTCATCTGCAGGAGCGGGGACTTGTCCCATGGTGCCCATTGCTCCAATTACCATTGACGTTACACCACCGGCGAGTGCGGCGGCAGTGGGCCATTGAACGCCACACCTGGACTATGGAATGGCACAATATTGTTTTCTCCGACGAATCCCGTTTCTGCCTGCAACACCACGATGGTCGGATCTGTGTGTGGAGGCACCGCGACGAGAGACTGTATGATGCCTGCATTATGCATCGCCATACCAGTCCGTAGCCTGGCATTATGGTTTGGGGCGCAATTGGATATGACACCCACACCCCTCTGGTATGCATCGCCGGTACAGTCAACAGCCACCGCTACATCTCCAACGTTTTGGAGCCTGTAGTCCTCCCTTACCTGCAGGACCTGTAAGCAGCCACGTTTCAACAGGACAATGCGTGCCCGCACGTGGCACGCATCGTGCAACAATTCTTTACGGCCCACCAGGTGTCACTGCTGCCCTGGCCCGCCTGTTCTCCCGATATGTCGGCCATCGAACACGTCTGGTCGCTGATCGGCAACTGAGTGGGGCCCGACAAGCACCACCCGCGGCTGCGCCTGATGAACTGTGGCAACGTGTGGAAACAGCCTGGACCGACATACCCCAAGCCCACATCCAAAGCCTCTTTCATTCGATGCCGCGGCGTGTAGCGGCCGTTATTGCCAGCCATGGGGGCCACACGAACTATTGATGTCTGCGTGTTCCACAAGTCGCAGGGGCCTGTAAGCTCAATTGTTTCATCTTTGTATCTGTTGTTATGTATCCAGTAAATCTGGCTTTGCTATCTTGTGTCCTTCTTGGTGTTGCATTTTGGGTGACCAGCAGTGTATATTCATTCGAGCTGATTCCAGCTCATTCTTTTAACCTCAAGTTAATCTGTTCCAGCTGGTTAAAGGGTTAGTATTTTAAAGACTAGAAATACATGACAAAATGTCACAAAAGGAAAATTAATGGCTTTAATGTCATGCACATACCTGCATTTTATTGTAAGCTATATACAGATAGGAGGTTTTTTTTCCTAACTTAATAGGTTTCTATACAAAAAGGGGAAATACGAAAGTTAAAGATCAGTACCAAGTGATGGTTATGAGGCTTGTTGGGTGAAATATGCTGAATGTATTTAATTTAGTCAATGGCCTTCACTATTTTCAGCAAATTACTTATATCACAATATGTGTGCCTCAGGGCAGGATTTAGATCTTTGGGGGGCCCAAGATACTTCAGGTTCGGTGGGCCCCTCAAAATCAGAAATTAAAATACACAGCAAAAAGGACAATTCTCAAAATTTGCACACACACAGCCATTTCACTGCATGTAACTGGAACAGACAAGTCATACATATGTAGAAAGGTACATACATAGAAACAATACAATACCTAGAGAAAGTCTTTCTTTCTGCATTCGACATCTGAAAAATCCTTAACGCCCTGGTGGTGCAGTGGTCTAAGTGATGGCTTCTGATCATTCATCCAGGATGGGTCCATGTTCAAATCCAGGTGAGGTATGCATGTTGTGTTTGTCTTACGGTGGTGGCTCTCTCCTTTCCCTGGAACCAGTGGCCCTAAATTAGGGATGGGCAACTGCTTATAGCCCATAGAGTTGCTCCTGGTGGTCGTTAAACCCCATTAAAAAAAATCTTTAATGAATTCCTCAAACTGTATCATCTTTAGAGCACTGCTCTCTACATTTAGTAGGCACAGAGCACTTGGTCTTTCAAGGGTCACCATAGTTCTCAAATAATTCTTCATCTGTGCCAATTTGCTGAATGATGTCTCTTCTGAACAATTAAGAGCTACATTAACACTTGGAAAGGTATTATTAAGCCCTTCATCATGGAGTAAAATTGCCTGTTGAGATGGAGTGAGACATGACCTCAGTTTGGTAAAGGCTACAAACTGGACAATTTTATCTTTCCTCTATGACAACAAAGACCCCCAAAATTTCAAATATAATAGCAACATTAGTAACAAAAAGTAAAAAGTAGGTCATTGTTAAAAATTGTTGATCACAATATTTTTTTATTTTACTAAAATAATATTTTAATTATTCTATTTTTGTCTAAAGGGGGCCCCCTTGGCTGGGGAGCCCAGGGCAATTGCCCCTTTTGCCCCCTCCCCTCTCCCTAATAAATCCAGGAATATATGCCCCACGCTCTCTCTTTCAGCAGACATCACATGACATTATCATCAACTTGCCAACCAGCAAGTTGGTGATGATGAAGAAGTTCTAGGAACTGCATTGTAACTTTTTAATTTGGAGCAGCCAGTTAGGAAAAATAAGTAGTTTTTAAACAGTTTTTGAATTTTTTGGTAAAAAATTAAAACTTCTAAGCACCATTAAAAAAATCAAGGGCTTTTAAGGATTTATAAGAACCATGGAAACCCTGCACCTGTTTTACAGATTGTACAGACATTCTTTGAGCACAGGAGGAACCATATCTGTACTCTATTACTTCTAACTGAACTATTTTGGTCTCTAAAACTATGTACTGGCATTTAAAGGTTGTTGGCATCTAGATATTGTATTCAGAACATCAAAATCATAAGCAAGTGATAAGGGTCAACACAGTTGGAAAGAACACATAGGCACCATGTAGGGCACTGCAGAAATGTGTAAAAGGGCAACTAAATAGAAAAAAAAAAAAAGCTTACCAGATCATAATCCTTGCTTCCAGAAGCTACACTGCAAAATGCCACCCATAATTCAGATGCAAAATGAGGTGCTAAGGGTGCCAACATGATGATTAGTGAAGCCAGAGTTTCTTCATAGAGAATGCTCTCTTTTGCAAAAGTTGTAGGCACTCTCTGATGGGTAAAAATATGTTTAAGATAAGGATTAGAAGTAAAAGGAAGAAAATAATAGATTAACAAACTTTACAAAAATTCTAAAATAATATGATCAGCGGTGAATGGAGTTAGTATTTAGGGGTTAAAACACCCACTGAACCCAAAAACTAACCATAACTATAGGCAGTAACTATAGTAAGTAAATATGTGACATTTCCAATCGATCAGCAGTAGTTACAAATTCGTCCTCCGCATTGCTGAGTGATATAATTTCAGAAGCTGAATTTACATCATTGGTAAAACAGAAACATACACAGGCAGGCACTATGATAAAATGTACAAAAACAAGTGCTGTCACACAGTTCAAGAATCATGCATAAGTCAATTAATTCATAATTACCACTCTATTTAAACTGTTGTATATTCAAACTACGAATATTTAATTTTTCTGCTAAACAAGAACATATTTTAAAAATTTATGAACATAGCAACATTGCTAAATTTTTCAAATGCACTAAAGTTCTTTCACACCGTTCTTTCTTCCCTTCATTAAGGCATCGAGTGAAAATTTGGGCGAGTACTGTTTCGATTTCTCCACTTGCTTCTTGTATGATGTCTACAGTAATTCCACCTTCTCCTGGAGCTTTTCCCCGCTTCATGTTCTTGATGGCATGTGCAACTTCTGCTGGGAGGACTGGAAGAACTCTGGTACCTTTCATGATGTCTGGAGTACATGTATCGTCCCTTTCATATAATTTGGAGTAGAAATCTTTCACTCTTGTCAAAATTTCGCCTCTACTTCTTGTTACAGAACCATCTTCTTTTCTCAGTGCCATAACTGTTTTCTTCCCTTACTGAGATGTCCCTTTGCTGTCTTTAGGCTTTGGTTGTTTTCAATTGCTTTCCTCACTAGTTCACAGTTGAATTTCCTTACGTCTTCAGTGATACTTTTTCGTACTGTCTTGCATAGCTCTATATATTCCACTTTGGAAGTCACATCTTCTTTAGTTGTCCTCATCTCTCTTCTTTTTTGCATCAACATTTTGGTTTTTCCTGATAATTTGTCCACATGCAACTTGTTCTTAGACCCAGCTAAGTTTGTAGCTGTTTCCATAAGAGCTTTGGTTTCTTTTCTGTTAACTTCAGAAATATCTACTTCTTCCGATGTTAGGCCTTCTAAAGCAGAGAATCTGTTCTTCAGTTCCAACTTGAAGGTATTATGGTGTTTTTTAAGGTTGGTTATGTCAATACATTTTGTTTGTCTTATGAGCTTGCCACGTTCGAGTTTAGTGTTGAGGTGCATCTTGCATCTCACCAATCTATGGTCACTACCTGTGTTGAACTTGTTTAGCACACTGCAGTCTTCTATGACGAATTTTTTGTTACACATAATAAAATCAGTTTCGTTTGTCGTCCCATTTGGATGTCTCCATGTCCATTTCCTGTGTGACTTTTTCTTGAAAAAAGAGTTCAAGATGAAAAACCCTTCTGCCTCTGCAACTCAACGAGAGTATTTCCACGCTGGTTTCTGTTGCCATGACCGAATTTACCTACTGAAGTTTCATTCTGTTGCCGTTGCCCTATTTTTGCATTGAAATCTCCCATAATTATCTTAAGTGCTGCTTACCTTTATTATTTAGATGACGAATTTCCTCATAAAATTCTTTAATTTCTTCTTCAGGATGTCTTGTGGTTGGTGCATAAGTTTGAATAATCTGAGCCTGGTATCTTCTCGAGAGTTGGATAACGAGTCGTGCAGCTCTGTCAGAGGAACTTTCAATTTCTACAACTTTATCCTTCAGTTTCTTGTTTATTATAAATCCAACACCACTAGTTCTGCCAGTACCTGTCCCTCGATAGTAGAAAAGATGTCCACTTTTCAGTTCAATGAGATCTTCTCCTTTTCTCCTTACCTCACTTAGCCCGACGATGTCGCACTTGATCCTTTGTAGTTCCTCTTCCAATTCAAGAAGCCTTGAATCAGAAGATAGGGAGCGTCCATTATACGTAGCCAAGGTCAGCATCAGATGACAGCCTAGTCCGGTCCTCCGGTGATTCTTAGCACCCTCTGCCTTCAGGCTGTGATGTTACGCATCACCTGACCTTACATCCCGATGATGATGATATATATATAGATAGATAGATAGATAGATAAAAGCCCTTTTATCTACTCTCACACATCATAGCATTAAATTCATAACTGCTATGATTTACTCAACTGTCAGTACATGCTGGCTAAGTTGCATAGTGCACAAACAAATACTTCCTGGTGTGGCATTTTCTATATTGAATAGTGTATACCACTTTGATGTCTGTTGTTGGTGGCATAATTATGAAGGTAGTAGTACAGGGTGTCCAAATAATGACTGTGCACTAAATGTACGAATTGCAGTAATGTAATAATAAAGAAATTTTGAATGGAATTACAGTAGAAGTGACCCACTACATGGAAGTGCTCTGTGTCTGGTAACCTTCATGTCTACCCACCCCAAGGTGCGCGCAGCTGTCACTCTGAGCGAAGGTCATTCCCGATTGCTTGGTTGATGGAGGCAGAAGTGTCGATTGATCACATGTCTTGGCACAAGTACAATGGTGTTGATATAAAGTTAAAAACACCTGAAGACAATTTTTAGGTAACTTTAATGTGCTAAAAGGGTTTAATGGTACTACTTTCTTCGAGTTGAAAAATATTTGGCAACTGTGTAACAAGAGAACGATGTACTTATATTATAAGCTGACCACATGGTTTTAAGGTAAGATAAGTTTTCAATAATCTATATATTAATTCTGTAAGTTTTTTTACTGTAAGAGCAGTTGTGAGAGAACGGCTGAATGTAAAGATATGGTTGAGGTATCAAAATAAAGGTCTTACTATGTAGATGTGGCAGTCGAAGAGAAAAATGAGATTGGGGCAACGGTTTGGGCGTTGTGGGGTGGCAAAGTTTCCATGTAAAGTCAATGGGAGAAGCCTGCAGTTGATTCACACGCTGTTGAAGGCGGAAGTGTGGAGGGACTCAAATAGTCCGAAGTCTCTCTTCTCAGCGAACCATTGTGCAAAACAACGCTAGCAGGAATTTGTTTGAAAGTTCTTTTCGGAACAGCGAACACTCGAAGACCTGATTGCGTTGTGCCATTGGACTGTGCAATGTATATATACAATTTAACATTCATTCAATCCAGTTTATTCACATAGGTAAGACGTTTCCCATTATGTAAAGATGTAAATAAACATTTCATATGCGTTTATTCTTTAAAAAAAAAACAAAAAAACTAATCGTCGATTCAGACGGGTTTCGTCTACTGTGGAAAAACAAACAAACCATTTGTTGATTCTGACGGGTTTCGTGTACCGGGTTCGAATCCTGGTGAGGCATGGATGTTGTGTTTGTCTTACGGCACTAGCTCTCTCCCTTCCCTGAAACCAGTGACCCTAAATAAGGGACGGGCGACTGCTTATAACCCAAGCATTGGCTTATGATCATTCGTTCGTGAAGGGTCTGGGTTCGAATCCTGGTGAGGCATGGATGTTGTGTTTGTCTTACGTCACTGGCTCTCTCCCTTCCCTGGAACCAGTGACCCTAAATTAGGGACGGGCGACTGCTTATAGCCCATTTAGTTGCTCACGGTGGTCGTTAAATTTTCCATCACAAAAAACAACAACACGAGCCTGGACTATTGTCTTTACTAGAGTGGTTGAATTAATTTGTGTGCGCGCCGCCCGGTGGCCCAGTGGTCTAAGGCGCTGGCCTCTGATCATTCGTCCGTAAAGGGTCCGGGTTCGAATCCCGGCCAGGCATGGATGTTGTGTTTGTCTAACGGCACTGGCTCTCTCCCTTCCCTGGAACCAGTGACCCTAAATTAGGGACGGGCGACTGCTTATAGCCCATTGAGTTGCTCACGGTGGTCGTTAAACCTCCAATCAAAAAAAAAAAAATTAATTTGTCAATCAAATAAAGTTTTACATTTGTTGTTTCATATCAGTTTATTATTTTCAAGAAAAGAAGAAAAAAAAAAAAAACCGTCGATCCAACGGGTTTTGTCTAGTAGCATTAATTTCCTTAAGCATATAAATTACCTAACTGAAATGTAATAATTTGTTGAAAAAAAAAAGCCCACTAAAGAATTAAAAAATCGTGAGGTACACAATATTCATATCATGAATAGACAAATAATGTGCAACTTATAGTGGTCTTCGTACAAAGAAAGTAGGGTAAGTGAATGTTTATCATATAATCTTATGCTTATAAAAGTATTATTAAGTATAAATTAGCTGTGCTGATTCATGCTTATTAATACTTTTGTTTTATTGAAACTAAAAGGAAACCAAATGGGATAAAAGTTGATGGCATGGTTAGTGTATTGTCTGGAGTGTTGGTTGATGTAAGAAGACAAGCTTATGTAGATGTGATTTTAAATGGAAAAATGAAGAACAACTTGATTCACTTATAGTTGCACGAATGAGAGAATTTTGTGAGTGCATTTGAAAGTGAAATTTATTAGAATAGTTATTGTTGCGGTATACACTCCTTGTGATTCTGAACCTTCTGATGGGAAAAAGGATTTTTCTGCAATGGGCTAAAAAGGTTTTTTGAGCTTGTTTGGTGCTGAAAAGAAAGTTATTGTAGCAGGGGATTTTGATGCTAAAATAAGTGTTCAGAATAATATTATTTCTGAGACTGTTTTGGTTAAGTTTAGTGATCTCAGTGTGAATGATTATGGTGAAAGATTAATTGAAATTTGCATTAAGCAGGACTTGAAAAATATCTGAAAAGTTACATGCCTGACCGGTCATGCGAAGAAATTATTTACCTGCCCAAGTAGTAAAAGCTGTATGCCCAAGAAAATTTATCTTTTAAGTTAACAAATTAGAAGTTAACAAAAATTTATCACTTTTTTAAAGTTAAAAAGTGATAAATTTTTTATTCATCATTTTCATTGCCATTTGAAGTGCCTGTATTCAAAGTGTTCAATGCACAAAAGCGTGTATCTCATGTTTTAAGAAAGGTAATAATGCTGAAATTACACTGGCGGAAAGTGAAAAAAGAACACCAAGAAATAGACATCTGATACCAACGAAATTTATACAGCATAATAATGGAACACAGAGGATAACGTGATCAAAACATTATGGCAAAATACAGCTGTATTTGCTGGTAAACTGAAAAATAACATTTCCCTGTAACATGGTTAGTACGAGGTTGAACTGCCATGAACTGCACCACACTGTGCAATTCTGGCATGGAGTCTGTCGTGCAGATGTTGGATGTAAGTTTGGGGTATTGAGTTCCAAGCATCCTCAACCTGGACACGTAAAGCGGGGATAGTCGTGGCTGGCCGTGGAGACTGGATAAGTCGTTGTCCCATAAAATCCCACACGTGCTCAATGGGGGACAAATCCGGTGAACGTGCAGGCCATGGAAGTTATCTCATACCCTGAAGTGCATGTTGTGTTGCACGTGCCATTTGTGGGCATGCATTATCTTGCTGGAAAACACCACGATGGACCGACCTTACAAATGGCACAACAGCGGGCTGAATGATGTTGTTGATGTAGGAGGTGCTGTTTAACGTACTCCGGTACAAACACTAGTTGTGTACGGGAGTCATAGCTGATTGCTCCCCACACCAGGAGAACAGGTGTAGGCCCTGTGTGTTGCTGGCATATGCAAGAAGGGTGAAGACACTCCCTTGTGCGTCTGCGAACACGCATACGGCTATCGGAGGCTCCCAAGCAGAATCTGCTTTCGTCGCTGAACACGACAGATCGCCATTGCGTTCTTCAGTGCAGACGTTGGCGACACCACTGCAGCTGTTCCTGATGGTGGGCTGGAGTCAGAGGTACACATGCCAGAGGCACACATGCACGTAATCCTGCATCCAGTAGATGGTTGCGGATTGTTCGCACAGTCACCTCAGGTGCAACGGCAGCTCGGATTTGCGTCGCAGTGGATGTTCTGCTTGACAACGCCGCTCTTTTTATGCGTAGATCGGTCCGCTCATCAGGCCATCTGTGACCCCCGGTTCCACGTCTTCTCATGTGGGAATGTTCCTCGGACCATCTACGCCACCATCGTACTCACCACCGATACTTCCCGTCCAATTCGCACCGCAATACGATGATATGACCACCCGGCCTCGCGGATTCCGACTAGACGACCTCGCTCAAAGTCTGATAACTGCTGAAATCGTACACGTCTTCCATGTCCAGGCATTGCAGCTTCTTCAGGGTCTTTGCACGTGTCCGTAGGCCGACGACTGATTACATTCACTTCGCCGTACTCCTTAAATACCACCAACGATAATTTGCATATTATGCTGTGCGGTGGCGTAAGCGCTCACCGGTTGGTCCCGAAATTAACATCACACCTACGTAAACTCGACGCCATTAACATATGCAAATTTCATGATCGTACGCCAATTCCTTCTTGGTGTTCTTTTTTCACTTTCCGCCAGTGTGTATAATGGTTGACAATGATGATGAGTTGTGGAGGAAACTTGGGAGACCTGACAATGATGATGATCATCATCATCATTGTCAACCATTATCAATCCACTGCTGGAGGAAGGTCTCCCCAAGTTTCCTCCACAACAATGATGATGAGCTGTGGAGGAAACTTGGGGAGACCTGACAATGATGATGATCATCATCATCAACCATTATCAATCCACTGCTGGACGAAGGTGTCCCCAAGTTTCCTCCACAACAGTCTGTCTTGTGCCAGTCTCCTCCATGTCACTCCCGCATACTTTCAAATTTCATCCACCCATCTTACATGTGGTCTTCTTCTGGGTCTTTTCCTGTCCCTTGGAATCCAATCTAAAATTCCGGCTGTCCATCGATGGTCTGTCCTTCTGGCAGTATGTCCAGCCCATTGCCATTTCAGGGATTTAACTCTGATCATGATGTCTTCCACTCTTGTCTTTTTTTTTTCTGATCCACGAGTTTCTCTTTTTATCTCTCCTGGTTACACCAAGCATGCACCTCTCCATGCCTCTTTGAGTTGTCTGCAGCCTTTGTATGTCTCTTTTAGTTAAGGTCCACGTCTCTGCACCATACGTAAGCACTGGAAGGATGCAATGATCAAACACTTTTCTTTTAAGACATAATGCCATATTGCTCTTGAAAATTATGCCGTTTCTTCCAAAAGCTCTTCAGGCAAGTTTTGTACGCCGATTTATTTCTTCATCAATGCGACCCTCACTTGATATCTGCTGACCAAGATAAACGTACGTGTCTGTTATCTCCAGCTTTTCTCCATCAATCGATAAATCATCATTTCTTGTAAAAGCATTGAACATTACTTTTGTCTTCTGAAAGTTCATTTTTAATCCCACTTCTTTACTCTTGTCAGCAAGTTCCTGGATCATACTCTGCAGCTCTGATGGGGTAGTTGCAAAAATGACTACGTCATCAGCAAAACGAAGGTGGGTTAGATAATCTCCATTAATCTTTATTCCTTTGTTTTCCCAGTTCATTGACTGAAAGACATTTCCTAAGGTGGCATTAAAGAGCTTCGGAGATATGGTGTCACCTTGTCTCACTCCTTTTCCAATTTTTATGTGTGTTGTATTTCCAAACAGCCGAATCTTTGCACTTGCATTTTCATAGATGTTATTAATAATATTAATGTACGCATCTTCAATACCGCAGGATTTCAGAGCCATTGTAACTGCTGATGGTTTCACTGAATCAAAGGCTTTTTCATAATCGATAAAAGCCATGCACAATGGAAGTTCATATTCCCTCGCTCTTTCAATTAGTTCTCTCAGTACGTGGATATGATCTATTGTGCTGTAGCCACTCCTGAATCCAGCTTGTTCTCTCGGTTGAGCCATGTCCAGTGTTACCTTCAAGCGGTGTGAAAGAACTTTAGTGAAGATTTTATAAACCACTGATAGGAGACTGATAGGTCTGTAGTTCCTGAGATCCTCAATGTCACCTTTTTTATGTAGCAAGATTATATATATATATAAATAGTACATAAATAAAACAAACAATTTTACTTTATAAATAAATTATTTTAACACAAAAAAAAAAAAAAAATTAGTCTGTCAAGTCCAGAAGAAAGTGGAAAGGCATGAACTGGCTTTTTGGAAAGATAGGAAGTCCTTCTGGAAGTACATGAGACTCAGGAAAAATAAAGGAAACAAAGTTGTAAGTTGTGTGAAGAATGAAATTGGGGAAATGATATGGGAGACCAATGAGTTAAGTGACAGATGTGAACACTTCTGTGAGTTATTAGATCAGGAAAGCAAAGATGATTCTGAGACAGATGCAGATGATGTCACAATGAGGGATGAAAGCACAGGAGGGATCTCAAGAGGAGAAGTGTGTAAAGCTCTAAAATCTCTTCAGAATGGTAAGGCTCCGGGAGTTGATGGCATAACTGCAGAGATGTTGAAATATGGTGGTGACTCTATAATTGACTGGTTAACTGAAATTTGCGAGTTGTGCTGGGAGTTAGGAATGGTCCCTCGGGATTGGAAGGATGCTATTATTGTTCCCTTGTATAAGGAAAAAGGTGATCAGACTGAATGCAAGAACTATTGTGGTATTAGCCTACTGAGTGTGCCAGGGAAAGTGTTTGGTAAGGTTGTTATTGAAAAAGTACGAGGTCTTACATCATTGAAAGTGTGGGATGTTCACAGTGGTTTTGTGCCTGGTAAAGGCTGCACTAACCAGATTTTTGCATTATGCACGATGATTGAAAAATATCTGGCTGTTGGAAAGAAAGTTTTTACTGCCTTCATAGATTTAGAGAAAGCTTACGACCGAGTGAATAGGACACTTTTGTGGAAGGTATTGAATGAATATGGTGTTACTGGGAATCTACTTAATAGTGTAAAAGCCATGTATGCTGGTAGTAGAGCTTGTGTACGAGTGAATGGTGTTTTATCAAAATGGTTTTCCATTGGTGCAGGAGTTAGACAAGGTTGTGTAATGTCACCATGGCTGTTTAATATATTTATGGACGCATGTATGCGTGATGCCAAAATAGATAATAGTGGTTTATGTCTTGGTGATATCCGTGTGTGCAGATTGCTGTATGCTGATGACACTGTCCTGTTGGCAGAGAGCAAAAGTGAGTTGCAGAGTATGTTGACTCGGATGCACGATGTTTGCATGAAATTCAAACTGAGTATAAATAAGGGAAAACCCAAAGATATGGTGTTTGAGAGAGGAACGGGTAGCACTGAATGTAATGTAAGTATAAATGGCACTGTGATTGACCAGGTGAGTGAGTTTGTGTATTTAGAAAGCATGTTTGACAGAGAGAACAAGTTGGATGGTGAAATCAGTAGGCGAGTGAATTCTTCTTTGAAAGTCATAGCTGATCTGGGAGGTTTTCACAGGAATGATGGGTTCTCTAGAGAGTCCTGCATGGCTGTGTATGAAACTGTAATTGTTCCTACTCTGATGTATGACAGTGAAATCTGGTTACTGCAGAAGAAACATAGGAGTCGTTTGTGTGCTGGAGAAATGCGTTATTTACGTGGGGTTTGTGGCAAGACACGATCTGATTGTGTGAGGAATGAAGATGTATTGCAGTTGTGTGATGTGAAGCAAATGTTGTTAGCAAGGTGGAGACCAATATGCTCCGGTGGTTTGGCCATGTTGAAAGAATGAGTGATGAAATGCTTACTAAGAAAATCTTCTCAGCCCAAGTGGCAGGAAGGAAAGGCAGAGGAAGGCCAAGGAAGACATGGGTGGATCAGATTCAGGAGTGTCTGCATGAGAAAAAGATTATGAGTATGAAGTATAAAAGATCTTGTGTACGGTGTGTAATGGATATCAGTGAAGCACGAGTTGTATGTCAAGATCGCTGTAAATGGAGAAGTTTGATACAACAACAATAAATAAAAATATCTGGATGGAAGTTTGTATTTCTTTTTGGAGCTAACCCCTGAATCTCAGAGAACAGCTTAGTGATATGTATGTATGTATGTATGAGTTTCAAATTACACATTGACATGCTTTATTAACCTAGGACCTAACAATTTTAAATATATAGGTAACATAAAGTACTATTTGGTGGGTCCCTAATAGCTGAAGATCTTATCTACATGCAGAGTTTTGCATCTTGTCAATTCACACATTTTTTGGCTTGCCAGGCAGTTGATTAACCGTGACCACCTTTTTTATCAGTGTATATATTTGGGTTCTTGTGGGTGCTCTGTTCAGTCTTGTTTGACTTTAAACAGTACTCACAGAAAAATGTGCTTAGAACACGGAACTAACATGCATTAAAAAATCGGAGAGTAGTCTACTAGAAAATTGGCTAACCAAGGCAGTAAGAGATAAAAACAGAAAATTTGCAAAACAACTAAAACTTAAAGAAGATAAATGGCTAATATCAACAAATAATATTAGAAGCATGCCCAATCACACTAGGGCTAGAGAACGTGTGGTAGATCTCACAGAGGAAGGTATAAATATCGTCTTAAAGAATATCCTTAATAAAGGTAGTAATTACAACCTCACTACCAATAAGCTAAACAAATAAAGTCTAATTATAGAATTAGAGAGTATTTGCAATGAAGTAGAAAAACAAGATCCCGACACAGCGTTAAATTTGAGAAATCAATATACTACGTGTCTTACAAAGTTTACAGAAAAATAAAAGTGTTTTAATACTCCTCCTTCAAATTTTAACCCTGCTCACCTCAGGACTTTAAAAGAATTCAAATCTAATCACAATATTGTAACTTTAAAAGCTGACAAGAGCAAATCTCTAGTTCTACTAGAAAAAGAGAAATACATTTAAAAAATGGATGAACTTAAAAAACCTATGTATGAAGTATCTGAAAACCCCCTACATGTGGTTATTAAAAAACTATAATAAGCTACTAAGATGTTTAAAAAGAAATAACCAACTGCATCCCAATTTCAAGGATTTTTCAAAAATACATTACAGAATCCCTCAACTAAATGGAACAATTTAACTTCACAAACCAGGAGAACCTCTGAGACCAATTGTGGATTCAAAAAATTCACCTTTCCTGAACCAACAATATTATCTCCTGGACCATCTAAAAAATATCTTTCAAGAGCCTCCTGCCTTACTGAGAAACTCCCAAGAACTCCTTAAGAAATTAAGTAATCTCGCACTGCTGGAACACCCTATAATTGCAAGTTTAGACATCCAAGCTATGTATACTAACATAGATACTAATCAGCTGTTGGAATTCTTTTTTTTTTTTTTTTTTTTTTTTTTTGATTGGAAGTTTAACGACCACCGTGAGCAACTCAATGGGCTATAAGCAGTCGCCCGTCCCTAATTTAGGGTCACTGGTTCCAGGGAAGGGAGAGAGCCAGTGCCGTTAGACAAACACAACATCCATGCCCGGCCGGGATTCGAACCCGGACCCTTTACGGACGAATGATCAGAGGCCAGCGCCTTAGACCACTGCGCCACCGGGGCGGCGCGCACACAAATTAATTCAACCACTTCAGTAAAGACAATAGTCCAGGTTCGTGTTGTTGTTTTTTGTGATGGAAAATTTAACGACCACCGTGAGCAACTAAATGGGCTATAAGCAGTCGCCCGTCCCTAATTTAGGGTCACTGGTTCCAGGGAAGGGAGAGAGCCAGTGGCGTAAGACAAACACAACATCCATGCCTCACCAGGATTCGAACCCAGACCCTTCACGAACGAATGATCATAAGCCAATGCTTGGGTTATAAGCAGTCGCCCGTCCCTTATTTAGGGTCACTGGTTTCAGGGAAGGGAGAGAGCTAGTGCCGTAAGACAAACACAACATCCATGCCTCACCAGGATTCGAACCCGGTACACGAAACCCGTCAGAATCAACAAATGGTTTGTTTGTTTTTCCACAGTAGACGAAACCCGTCTGAATCGACGATTAGTTTTTTTTGTTTTTTTTTTAAAGAATAAACGCATATGAAATGTTTATTTACATCTCTACATAATGGGAAACGTCTTACCTATGTGAATAAACTGGATTGAATGAATGTTAAATTGTATATATACATTGCACAGTCCAATGGCACAACACAATCAGGTCTTCGAGTGTTTGCTGTTCCGAAAAGAACTTTCAAACAAATTCCTGCTAGCGTTGTTTTGCACAATGGTTCGCTGAGAAGAGAGACTTCGGACTATTTGAGTCCCTCCACACTTCCGCCTTCAACAGCGTGTGAATCAACTGCAGGCTTCTCCCATTGACTTTACATGGAAACTTTGCCACCCCACAACGCCCAAACCGTTGCCCCAATCTCATTTTTCTCTTCGACTGCCACATCTACATAGTAAGACCTTTATTTTGATACCTCAACCATATCTTTACATTCAGCCGTTCTCTCACAACTGCTCTTACAGTAAAAAAACTTACAGAATTAATATATAGATTATTGAAAACTTATCTTACCTTAAAACCATGTGGTCAGCTTATAATATAAGTACATCGTTCTCTTGTTACACAGTTGCCAAATATTTTTCAACTCGAAGAAAGTAGTACCATTAAACCCTTTTAGCACATTAAAGTTACCTAAAAATTGTCTTCAGGTGTTTTTAACTTTATATCAACACCATTGTACTTGTGCCAAGACATGTGATCAATCGACACTTCTGCCTCCATCAACCAAGCAATCGGGAATGACCTTCGCTCAGAGTGACAGCTGCGCGCACCTTGGGGTGGGTAGACATGAAGGTTACCAGACACAGAGCACTTCCATGTAGTGGGTCACTTCTACTGTAATTCCATTCAAAATTTCTTTATTATTACATTACTGCAATTCGTACATTTAGTGCACAGTCATTATTTGGACACCCTGTACTACTTACTACCTTCATAATTATGCCACCAACAACAGACATCAAAGTGGTATACACTATTCGATATAGAAAATGCCACACCAGGAAGTATTTGTTTGTGCACTATGCAACTTAGCCAGCATGTACTGACAGTTGAGTAAATCATAGCAGTTATGAATTTAATGCTATGATGTGTGAGAGTAGATAAAAGGGCTTTTATCTATCTATCTATCTATCTATCTATCTATATATATATCATCATCATCGGGATGTAAGGTCAGGTGATGCGTAACATCACAGCCTGAAGGCAGAGGGTGCTAAGAATCACCGGAGGACCGGACTAGGCTGTCATCTGATGCTGACCTTGGCTACGTATAATGGACGCTCCCTATCTTCTGATTCAAGGCTTCTTGAATTGGAAGAGGAACTACAAAGGATCAAGTGCGACATCGTCGGGCTAAGTGAGGTAAGGAGAAAAGGAGAAGATCTCATTGAACTGAAAAGTGGACATCTTTTCTACTATCGAGGGACAGGTACTGGCAGAACTAGTGGTGTTGGATTTATAATAAACAAGAAACTGAAGGATAAAGTTGTAGAAATTGAAAGTTCCTCTGACAGAGCTGCACGACTCGTTATCCAACTCTCGAGAAGATACCAGGCTCAGATTATTCAAACTTATGCACCAACCACAAGACATCCTGAAGAAGAAATTAAAGAATTTTATGAGGAAATTCGTCATCTAAATAATAAAGGTAAGCAGCACTTAAGATAATTATGGGAGATTTCAATGCAAAAATAGGGCAACGGCAACAGAATGAAACTTCAGTAGGTAAATTCGGTCATGGCAACAGAAACCAGCGTGGAAATACTCTCGTTGAGTTGCAGAGGCAGAAGGGTTTTTCATCTTGAACTCTTTTTTCAAGAAAAAGTCACACAGGAAATGGACATGGAGACATCCAAATGGGACGACAAACGAAACTGATTTTATTATGTGTAACAAAAAATTCGTCATAGAAGACTGCAGTGTGCTAAACAAGTTCAACACAGGTAGTGACCATAGATTGGTGAGATGCAAGATGCACCTCAACACTAAACTCGAACGTGGCAAGCTCATAAGACAAACAAAATGTATTGACATAACCAACCTTAAAAAACACCATAATACCTTCAAGTTGGAACTGAAGAACAGATTCTCTGCTTTAGAAGGCCTAACATCGGAAGAAGTAGATATTTCTGAAGTTAACAGAAAAGAAACCAAAGCTCTTATGGAAACAGCTACAAACTTAGCTGGGTCTAAGAACAAGTTGCATGTGGACAAATTATCAGGAAAAACCAAAATGTTGATGCAAAAAAGAAGAGAGATGAGGACAACTAAAGAAGATGTGACTTCCAAAGTGGAATATATAGAGCTATGCAAGACAGTACGAAAAAGTATCACTGAAGACGTAAGGAAATTCAACTGTGAACTAGTGAGGAAAGCAATTGAAAACAACCAAAGCCTAAAGACAGCAAAGGGACATCTCAGTAAGGGAAGAAAACAGTTATGGCACTGAGAAAAGAAGATGGTTCTGTAACAAGAAGTAGAGGCGAAATTTTGACAAGAGTGAAAGATTTCTACTCCAAATTATATGAAAGGGACGATACATGTACTCCAGACATCATGAAAGGTACCAGAGTTCTTCCAGTCCTCCCAGCAGAAGTTGCACATGCCATCAAGAACATGAAGCGGGGAAAAGCTCCAGGAGAAGGTGGAATTACTGTAGACATCATACAAGAAGCAAGTGGAGAAATCGAAACAGTACTCGCCCAAATTTTCACTCGATGCCTTAATGAAGGGAAGATTCCTGAGGATTGGAACAACGCTACAATGATCTTGCTACATAAAAGGTGACATTGAGGATCTCAGGAACTACAGACCTATCAGCCTCCTATCAGTGGTTTATAAAATCTTCACTAAAGTTCTTTCACACCGCTTGAAGGTAACACTGGACATGGCTCAACCGAGAGAACAAGCTGGATTCAGGAGCGGCTACAGCACAATAGATCATATCCACGTACTGAGAGAACTAACTGAAAGAGCGAGGGAATATGAACTTCCATTGTGCATGGCTTTTATCGATTATGAAAAAACCTTTGATTCGGTGAAACCATTAGCAGTTACAATGGCTCTGAAATCCTGCGGTATTGAAGATGCGTACATTAATATTATTAATATCATCTATGAAAATGCAAGTGCAAAGATTCGGCTGTTTGAAAATACAACACACATAAGAATTGGAAAGGGAGTGAGACAAGGTGACACCATATCGCCGAAGCTCTTTAATGCCACATTGGAAAATGTCTTTCAATCAATGAAATGGGAAAACAAAGGGATAAAGATTAATGGAGATTATCTAACCCACCTTCGTTTTGCTGATGACGTAGTCATTTTTGCAACTACCCCATCAGAGCTGCAGAGTATGATCCAGGAACTAGCTGACAAGAGTAAAGAAGTGGGATTAAAAATGAACTTTCAGAAGACAAAAGTGATGTTCAATGCTTTTACAAGAAATGAAGATTTATCGATTGATGGAGAAAAGCTGGAGATAACAGACACGTACACTTATCTTGGACAGCAGATATCAAGTGAGGGTCGCATTGATGAAGAAATAAATCGGCGTACAAAACTTGCCTGGAGAGCTTTTGGAAGAAACAGCATAATTTTCAAGAGCAATATGCCATTATGTCTTTAAAGAAAAGTGTTTGATCATTGCATCCTTCCAGTGCTTACGTATGGTGCAGAGACGTGGACCTTAACTAAAAGAGACATACAAAGGCTGCAGACAACTCAAAGTAGCATGGAGAGGTGCATGCTTGGTGTAACCAGGAGAGATAAGAAGAGGAACTCGTGGATCAGAAAAATGACAAGAGTGGAAGACATCATAATCAGAGTTAAATCCCTGAAATGGCAATGGGCTGGACATACTGCCAGAAGGACAGACCATCGATGGACAGCCGAAATTTTAGATTGGATTCCAAGGGACAGGAAAAGACCCAGAAGAAGACCACATGGAAGATGGGTGGATGAAATTCGAAAGTATGCGGGAGTGACATGGAAGAGACTGGCACAAGACAGACCGTTGTGGAGGAAACTTGGGGAGACCTTCGTCCAGCAGTGGATTGATAATGGTTGACAATGATGATGAGTTGTGGAGGAAACTTGGGGAGACCTGACAATGATGATGATCATCATCATCATTGTCAACCATTATCAATCCACTGCTGGAGGAAGGTCTCCCCAAGTTTCCTCCACAACAATGATGATGAGTTGTGGAGGAAACTTGGGGAGACCTGACAATGATGATGATCATCATCATCAACCATTATCAATCCACTGCTGGACGAAGGTGTCCCCAAGTTTCCTCCACAACAGTCTGTCTTGTGCCAGTCTCCTCCATGTCACTCCCGCATACTTTCAAATTTCATCCACCCATCTTACATGTGGTCTTCTTCTGGGTCTTTTCCTGTCCCTTGGAATCCAATCTAAAATTCCGGCTGTCCATCGATGGTCTGTCCTTCTGGCAGTATGTCCAGCCCATTGCCATTTCAGGGATTTAACTCTGATCATGATGTCTTCCACTCTTGTCTTTTTTTTTTTCTGATCCACGAGTTTCTCTTCTTATCTCTCCTGGTTACACCAAGCATGCACCTCTCCATGCCTCTTTGAGTTGTCTGCAGCCTTTGTATGTCTCTTTTAGTTAAGGTCCACGTCTCTGCACCATACGTAAGCACTGGAAGGATGCAATGATCAAACACTTTTCTTTTAAGACATAATGCCATATTGCTCTTGAAAATTATGCCGTTTCTTCCAAAAGCTCTTCAGGCAAGTTTTGTACGCCGATTTATTTCTTCATCAATGCGACCCTCACTTGATATCTGTTGACCAAGATAAACGTACGTGTCTGTTATCTCCAGCTTTTCTCCATCAATCGATAAATCATCATTTCTTGTAAAAGCATTGAACATTACTTTTGTCTTCTGAAAGTTCATTTTTAATCCCACTTCTTTACTCTTGTCAGCAAGTTCCTGGATCATACTCTGCAGCTCTGATGGGGTAGTTGCAAAAATGACTACGTCATCAGCAAAACGAAGGTGGGTTAGATAATCTCCATTAATCTTTATTCCTTTGTTTTCCCAGTTCATTGACTGAAAGACATTTCCTAAGGTGGCATTAAAGAGCTTCGGAGATATGGTGTCACCTTGTCTCACTCCTTTTCCAATTTTTATGTGTGTTGTATTTCCAAACAGCCGAATCTTTGCACTTGCATTTTCATAGATGTTATTAATAATATTAATGTACGCATCTTCAATACCGCAGGATTTCAGAGCCATTGTAACTGGTGATGGTTTCACCGAATCAAAGGCTTTTTCATAATCGATAAAAGCCATGCACAATGGAAGTTCATATTCCCTTGCTCTTTCAATTAGTTCTCTCAGTACGTGGATATGATCTATTGTGCTGTAGCCACTCCTGAATCCAGCTTGTTCTCTCGGTTGAGCCATGTCCAGTGTTACCTTCAAGCGGTGTGAAAAACTTTAGTGAAGATTTTATAAACCACTGATAGGAGACTGATAGGTCTGTAGTTCCTGAGATCCTCAATGTCACCTTTTTATGTAGCAAGATTATATATATATATAAATAGTACATAAATAAAACAAACAATTTTACTTTATAAATAAATTATTTTAACACAAAAAAAAAAAAAATTAGTCTGTCAAGTCCAGAAGAAAGTGGAAAGGCATGAACTGGCTTTTTGGAAAGATAGGAAGTCCTTCTGGAAGTACATGAGACTCAGGAAAAATAAAGGAAACAAAGTTGTAAGTTGTGTGAAGAATGAAATTGGGGAAATGATATGGGAGACCAATGAGTTAAGTGACAGATGTGAACACTTCTGTGAGTTATTAGATCAGGAAAGCAAAGATGATTCTGAGACAGATGCAGATGATGTCACAATGAGGGATGAAAGCACAGGAGGGATCTCAAGAGGAGAAGTGTGTAAAGCTCTAAAATCTCTTCAGAATGGTAAGGCTCCGGGAGTTGATGGCATAACTGCAGAGATGTTGAAATATGGTGGTGACTCTATAATTGACTGGTTAACTGAAATTTGCCAGTTGTGCTGGGAGTTAGGAATGGTCCCTCGGGATTGGAAGGATGCTATTATTGTTCCCTTGTATAAGGAAAAAGGTGATCAGACTGAATGCAAGAACTATTGTGGTATTAGCCTACTGAGTGTGCCAGGGAAAGTGTTTGGTAAGGTTGTTATTGAAAAAGTACGAGGTCTTACATCATTGAAAGTGTGGGATGTTCACAGTGGTTTTGTGCCTGGTAAAGGCTGCACTAACCAGATTTTTGCATTATGCACGATGATTGAAAAATATCTGGCTGTTGGAAAGAAAGTTTTTACTGCCTTCATAGATTTAGAGAAAGCTTACGACCGAGTGAATAGGACACTTTTGTGGAAGGTATTGAATGAATATGGTGTTACTGGGAATCTACTTAATAGTGTAAAAGCCATGTATGCTGGTAGTAGAGCTTGTGTACGAGTGAATGGTGTTTTATCAAAATGGTTTTCCATTGGTGCAGGAGTTAGACAAGGTTGTGTAATGTCACCATGGCTGTTTAATATATTTATGGACGCATGTATGCGTGATGCCAAAATAGATAATAGTGGTTTATGTCTTGGTGATATCCGTGTGTGCAGATTGCTGTATGCTGATGACACTGTCCTGTTGGCAGAGAGCAAAAGTGAGTTGCAGAGTATGTTGACTCGGATGCACGATGTTTGCATGAAATTCAAACTGAGTATAAATAAGGGAAAACCCAAAGATATGGTGTTTGAGAGAGGAACGGGTAGCACTGAATGTAATGTAAGTATAAATGGCACTGTGATTGACCAGGTGAGTGAGTTTGTGTATTTAGAAAGCATGTTTGACAGAGAGAACAAGTTGGATGGTGAAATCAGTAGGCGAGTGAATTCTTCTTTGAAAGTCATAGCTGATCTGGGAGGTTTTCACAGGAATGATGGGTTCTCTAGAGAGTCCCGCATGGCTGTGTATGAAACTGTAATTGTTCCTACTCTGATGTATGACAGTGAAATCTGGTTACTGCAGAAGAAACATAGGAGTCGTTTGTGTGCTGGAGAAATGCGTTATTTACGTGGGGTTTGTGGCAAGACACGATCTGATTGTGTGAGGAATGAAGATGTATTGCAGTTGTGTGATGTGAAGCAAATGTTGTTAGCAAGGTGGAGACCAATATGCTCCGGTGGTTTGGCCATGTTGAAAGAATGAGTGATGAAATGCTTACTAAGAAAATCTTCTCAGCCCAAGTGGCAGGAAGGAAAGGCAGAGGAAGGCCAAGGAAGACATGGGTGGATCAGATTCAGGAGTGTCTGCATGAGAAAAAGATTATGAGTATGAAGTATAAAAGATCTTGTGTACGGTGTGTAATGGATATCAGTGAAGCACGAGTTGTATGTCAAGATCGCTGTAAATGGAGAAGTTTGATACAACAACAATAAATAAAAATATCTGGATGGAAGTTTGTATTTCTTTTTGGAGCTAACCCCTGAATCTCAGAGAACAGCTTAGTGATATGTATGTATGTATGTATGAGTTTCAAATTACACATTGACATGCTTTATTAACCTAGGACCTAACAATTTTAAATATATAGGTAACATAAAGTACTATTTGGTGGGTCCCTAATAGCTGAAGATCTTATCTACATGCAGAGTTTTGCATCTTGTCAATTCACACATTTTTTGGCTTGCCAGGCAGTTGATTAACCGTGACCACCTTTTTTATCAGTGTATATATTTGGGTTCTTGTGGGTGCTCTGTTCAGTCTTGTTTGACTTTAAACAGTACTCACAGAAAAATGTGCTTAGAACACGGAACTAACATGCATTAAAAAATCGGAGAGTAGTCTACTAGAAAATTGGCTAACCAAGGCAGTAAGAGATAAAAACAGAAAATTTGCAAAACAACTAAAACTTAAAGAAGATAAATGGCTAATATCAACAAATAATATTAGAAGCATGCCCAATCACACTAGGGCTAGAGAACGTGTGGTAGATCTCACAGAGGAAGGTATAAATATCGTCTTAAAGAATATCCTTAATAAAGGTAGTAATTACAACCTCACTACCAATAAGCTAAACAAATAAAGTCTAATTATAGAATTAGAGAGTATTTGCAATGAAGTAGAAAAACAAGATCCCGACACAGCGTTAAATTTGAGAAATCAATATACTACGTGTCTTACAAAGTTTACAGAAAAATAAAAGTGTTTTAATACTCCTCCTTCAAATTTTAACCCTGCTCACCTCAGGACTTTAAAAGAATTCAAATCTAATCACAATATTGTAACTTTAAAAGCTGACAAGAGCAAATCTCTAGTTCTACTAGAAAAAGAGAAATACATTTAAAAAATGGAAGATGAACTTAAAAAACCTATGTATGAAGTATTATCTGAAAACCCCCTACATGTGGTTATTAAAAAACTATAATAAGCTACTAAGATGTTTAAAAAGAAATAACCAACTGCATCCCAATTTCAAGGATTTTTCAAAAATACATTACAGAATCCCTCAACTAAATGGAACAATTTAACTTCACAAACCAGGAGAACCTCTGAGACCAATTGTGGATTCAAAAAATTCACCTTTCCTGAACCAACAATATTATCTCCTGGACCATCTAAAAAATATCTTTCAAGAGCCTCCTGCCTTACTGAGAAACTCCCAAGAACTCCTTAAGAAATTAAGTAATCTCGCACTGCTGGAACACCCTATAATTGCAAGTTTAGACATCCAAGCTATGTATACTAACATAGATACTAATCGGCTGTTGGAATTCTTTTTTTTTTTTTTTTTTTTTTTGATTGGAAGTTTAACGACCACCGTGAGCAACTCAATGGGCTATAAGCAGTCGCCCGTCCCTAATTTAGGGTCACTGGTTCCAGGGAAGGGAGAGAACCAGTGCCGTAAGACAAACACAACATCCATGCCTCACCGGGATTCGAACCCGGACCCCGTTCGGACGAATGATCAGAGGCCATCGTTTAGACCACTGCGCCACCGGGGCGGCCTGTTGGAATTCATTGCAGAAGATCTAGCTGATAGAATAGTTTTTCACAACCTCAGCAAAGTAGTACTGGCTGGCCTCTATGAAATCCTGATTTTTGTGTTAAAAAACAACTTTTTTCAGTTTGAAAATTGATTCTACAAAAACAGACCTCAGGTTTAGCTATGGGCTCTCCAGTTGCCCCCTTCCTAGTAAATTACTATATTGGCAAACTGAAAGAAGAGGTTCTGATTACTCCTTCTATCTTCTGTCTATATGCCAAGTATATGGACAACATTATTTTAATTTTAGACAGCCCTAATCCCTCTCTCCCGTTTACCATTCTAGATGGGTTCAACTCCCTAGATGAAAAGTTAACTTTCACTCTGGAACTTCAACAGAACAATCAGCTAAATTACCTGGATATGTCGTTAAGTCTTCGGAGAGGGAAAATTCTTACAAAAGTCTTCAAAAAGCCCACTAACACTAACAAAATGCTGGATTTCCAATCAAACCATCCAGAATACATGAAATGGAACATAGCCTCGCAATTTGTAGAAAAGATAAATGTTCTCAACTCCTCAGAATTAGACAAGCGAGCGCACAAAAACAAACTTAAAATCATTGTCCAGGAAAATAATTACCCTGCTCCAATAGTGCAAAAAATTTTAACTAAAAATAGTAAAAAAGTTCAGTGCCCTAACCCAAGCTATAGGTTAACTAGAAAAATCACCTATCATAAGGGCCTGTTCGAAAAACTTCAAAGGATTAGCAAAAAATTTCAAATCAGACTAGCTCCAGGTTTATTAAATAAGATTAATAACTACCTTCCTAAATTAAAACAGCAAGAAACTAACATCTTGTTATAAGAAGGAGTAGTCTACAATATACAGTGTGAGTGTGGTCTTAGCTATGTGGGAGAAACAGGTAGACAGCTTAAGACCAGGCTGAAAGAATGTAAAGCAGCCATAAAAAACATGACAAATAAAACTGGACTTGACAGACATGTTCAATCTACTGGACATAAAATCCTGTGGGACTCAGTAGAAATTCTGACCCACTAAAAGCATTTCTTCAAGAGAAAACTGTTGGAAGGTCTGCAGATTGAGAGAAGAGGAACTACATTAAATGATTTTAAAGGTAGGAGTTTTACCAAAAGTTGGCAACACTTACTGTAGTGTAATTCCTGATGAAGGGTAGGGTCACTATCCGAAAATTTGACGCTAGAATTAACGTCCTGTATTCTTAAGTCATTCCCATAATCTGTCTATTGTAACTATCATTTGATCATCTAGGAAAGCCATGACTTCATTTATTACTAAGTTTAAGCATTCCTAGTTAAACACTTAAAATCCACAAAGATTAGTAGTTAACCCAATTTCTTTTCAATTCACCTCAAAACTCATGGATCATCTGCTAATTTAAATGCTCATTTGAGTAAAACTGTAGTAAAATCACATAAAAAATGTGAATGTTTAAGTAGGTGGGTACCTACTTACTTAAACATTCACATAAAAATGTGAATGTTTAAGTAAGTAGATATTGCCTGTTTTTGTCATTATGAATGATCTGAATATTTTCACAAAGAGTGTTCACAAAACTTATTATTCATTCATTTACAGAACTGGTCATTGAAACTTTTCAAAATTTAAGACTTTCATATTTTCTTATTCGCTGAAATATACTGTACTGGTGCAAGGTACACTCTTTGCCAAACAAGGCTGGAACACTGTATTATATACTAAAACGTCAGCACGGACTGTGGAGACTTTTACAGGATAAAACTGATAAACTAAACTACTGCTTACATAAACTGATTTTCAATCAAAAGCAAACAGACTGAAGGAACACAATGGTGCTATATTTCAGAGGCATCCAAGTAAAATCTTTGTCTCACTCACATATATGTGTACTTAGTACAACTGCTGTGATTTCCATAAATAGTTTTTCTTCATTTTGTTACAAGGTATATATATGGACTGAATTACAAAACACATAAACTTCACATATAATTTTAGACAGGTTCATACATGCAAATTGTAAATGCCTTTTACCAAAAATTGTTGACAATGCTTACCCTTAAGCTAGAAGTTAAACCTTGGAGAAAGGAAATAGCAACACTCAACTGCCTGGTATTCATAAAGTTATGTGTTGCCTGAAGGAACAAATATTAAGAATTAGAATAACATTAATTATAACAATAACTGTTTTACTAATACTAATAATAATGATGATAAACAATGTACATTAGGTAGTGTACAGGCATGATATGTCCCCAGGAAGCACAAGCCTTGCAATTTAATGTAGGCCCAACACTGAGCCAGCATCTTTTAGGAAGAGAAGATGATGGCTCAGTGTTCGGCCTACGTTAAATTGCAAAGCTGTGCTACATGGGCTGTTATACTTCGTTCTAATTACTTTTATACAAAAAACAAAACAAACAAAAAAGCGCCATAATAAAACCATCCATGACGCATGAAAGCCAAAATAAGTTCATTTTTAGCGAAACATATCTAAAACGAACTCCTTTGCTATTCCGAAATATCAAGCTCTAAGTTTCCAAACCCATTCATCTTTGCTAGATATCTTTATGATATACACTGGCGGAAAGTGAAAAAAGAACACCAAGAAGAAATTGGCGGACGAACATGAAATTTACATATGTTAATGGGGTCGAGTTTCTGTAGGTGTGATGTCAGTTTCGGGACCAACCGGTGAGCGCTTACGCCACAGAACTGCATAATCTGCAAATTATCGTAGGTGGTATTTAAGGAGTACGGCGAAGTGAATGTATTCAGTCGTCGGCGTAAGGACACGTGCGAAGACCCTGAAGAAGCTGCAATGCTTGGACATGGAAGACGTGTACGATTTCACAGCAGTTATCGAACTTTGAGCGAGGTCGTCTAGTCGGACTCCGCGAAGGCCGGGTGGTCGTATCGTCGTATTGCGGAGCGAATTGGACGGGAAGTATCGGTGGTGATACGATGGTGGCGTAGATGGTCCGAGGAACATTCCCACACGAGAAGACGTGGAACCGGGAGTCACAGACAGACTGATGAGCGGACCGATCGATGCATAAAAAGAGCGGCGTTGTCAAGGAGAACATCCACTGCGACGCAAATCCGAGTTGCCATTGCACCTGAGGTGGCTGTGCGAACAATCCGCAACCGTCTACTGGATGCAGGACTAAGTGCACGTGTGCCTCTGGCATGTGTACCTCTGACTCCAGCCCATTGTCAGGAACGGCTGCAGTGGTGTCGCCAACGTCTGCACTGGAGAACGCAATGGCGATCTGTCGTGTTCAGCGATGAAAGCAGATTCTGCTTGGGAGCCTCCGATGGCCATATGCGTGTTTGCAGACGCACAGGGGAGCGTCTCCACCCTTCTTGCATCCGCCAGCGATACACAGGGCCTACACCTGGTCTCTCGGTGTGGGGAGCAATCAGCTGTCACTCCTGTACACAACTAGCGTTTGTACCGGGTACGTTAAACAGCACCTCCTATATCAACAACATCATTCAGCCGGTTGTTGTGCCATTTGTAAGGTCAGTCAATCGCGGTGTTTTTTAGCAAGGTAGCGCACGCCCACACACGGCACGTGCAACGCAACGTGCACTTAAGGGTGTGTGACAACTTCCATGGCCTGCACGTTCACCGGATTTGTCCCCCATTGAGCACGTGTGGGATTTTATGGGACAGCGAATTATCCAGTCTCCACGGCCAGACATTACCATCCCTGATTTACGCGTCCATGTTGAGGATGCTTGGAACTCAATACCCCAAACTTACATCCAACATATGTATGATCATCGAAAGACTCCATGCCAGAATTGCACAGTGTGTCGCAGTTCATGGCGGTTCAACCTCGTACTAACCATGTTACATGGAAATGTTATTTTTCAGTTTACCGGCAAATACAGCTGTATTTTGCCAGAATGTTTTGATCATGTTATCCTCTGTATTCCGTTATTATGCTGTATAAATTTTGTTGGTATCAGGCGTCTCCTTCTTGGTGTTCTTTTTTCACTTTCCGCCAGTGTACATCTCCGAAATCGTCGCTACAGTGACTAAAAATGAAACCTCAAAACACTGTAAGAAATTTCAGTTTCTACTCAACAAACAGTGTCCCACCAAATCTTCTCCTATCAAAGCTGCAAGTCCGTCGTCACCCCCTGCTTCGTGAATCTCTCGGATGCTTCACTTCCTACAAAACTGGAAGCCTTCCTTTCGCTTGGACCAAAATTCACTCCTGAAACTAATCTAAATCTAAAAGCCATGGTCTCCATGCTAGAAGCAGCAGTTCACCGTACTAAACCAGAAGCTCAACCAATCCTCCGTGCCAAGGCAGCACTCTATCTTGAAAAAGTGGAAAAGAAACCTCTGAAGTATTCTTCCTCATTACTCAAAGAAATCAGCAATCTAATGAATGAAAAGAATCTTGCAATCTGTAAAGCTGATAAAACTGGCTGCCCTGTCATTATCTCCAAAACTGTTCTCAATGAAAAAGCTGCATCATTCCTCTCAACTTCAAATTGCAAGGTTCTAAAATCTGATACCACCCCCAAACTTAAAACTGCAGTTGAAAGACTCAACAAGAAACCCACTCTAAAGACCTTTCTTGGAGATTTTACACCAGCACCATAATTCCAAACTCTGCGCTTATTCTTCCAGATTAAACTTCATAAAACTGGTTTCCCTCTTCGACCACTCATGGAATATACTCTCTCCCACCCGTAACCTTGAAAGGAGGATTGTGGAAAAATGTAAACATCTCACCTCCAGCCATCCTTTGTCAATTTCCTCCACTAAAGAGTTCATTAGAAAACTCCCTCCTAGCATTGAACCCTCTGACAAAATGTTCACTCTGGATGTAGTCTCTCTCTTTCCTTCAGTCCCTCTTTTCTACTCTCATATGCTGCTAGTACAATTGCTAAAAGAAAACCAATCACTCTCTGGCCCACCAACAAAAGACCTGTATGACTGCCTTCAAACTCTGGGAGATCTTAATTGTTTCAAGTTCAACAACTAATACTACTGTCAGCAAGAAGGACTTCCGATGGGTACACCTCTCTCTCCACTTCTGGCTGAAGTTTTCATGCAACATATCGAAAAAAACATGGTCATGGAACACAATCTACAACCTTCCATTTGGCTTCGATATGTTGATGATATTTTTGTAATTTGGCCACACAATAGAACTGACCTTGAATCTCTTCTTGAAAAGATATCCCTAAAGTTCCCATCAATAAAATTCACCATCAATGAAGAATTACAGCAAGGCATTAACATTTTGGATGTCCACCTGGGAAGGCAAGGGAATCATCTCAACCGATCTGTCTACAGAAAGCCCTCTGCAATAGCAAACATAATCCCATTTTTATCCCACTCCCCAACTGCTCACAAATTTGCAGCCTTTAAAACTTATGTCAATCGTGGCAGGATTGTCTGCAACACTGAATCTTCTTTCAATGAAGAAATTGACACCATAAAGAAAATTGTCGAAGCCCATCAGATCCCACCTTCTACAATTCAAAAATTCCTCCAAAATTCCCACTTGAAAAATCTGTCTGGCTTCTCACCAATAATAATGGAAAACCCACCATTCATTGGTTCCATCCCTTTCCATGGATCCTTCTCTTATAAGATGTGTAAACTTTTCAAAACTATGGTCTACACTTTCACAGTGAAACCAAACCCTTGTGCAATAATGTGCCTGCTTAAAGACAGGGATCCTGTCTCGCCCTTGGACACCCCTGGAGTTTATGCTATTCCCATTTCAACTTCCTCTGGCCTCTCAGTGTAAGTTGGAAGCACATACCAAAGCATCAAAACAAGACTTGGTGAACACAAAAAAGATGTTCCCAATGCTCTTCCAAAGACAGCTTTATCTGCACTAACCCTTGAAGACACCTCTGCAGTTCCCATTTGGAAAGAAACCAAAAAAGTTGCCCCATTCACGAGGGCATCTCTGCGTTTTCAAGAGAGCATTGAAATTTTGTTCACTAAAAACTGCAATTCAGAGACCTGTCACCAAATCCTATTTATTTGGATCTCTCTTCTAAAATCTGGCAACATTTCTAACACCCCAACTTCAAATTGTAGTTCTGGCAACCAGCCCATCCAGTCGATCGCGGGTGATCAAGGTCGTAGGATGATCGAAAGCTACCGCTAAATGAACCTTTTACCATACGTGACTCTGTGTGTTTCACTTGTTTTATATTGGAATGTCGGAAAAGTCATGACATATTTTAGCCATGTTTTGCAAAGGTCATTTATTGATAGAAAGAACAAAGATCAATCAATGATATAATGCCTGTTTTGTTCGATAACCTTTTGCCATCTGTCAGTGAGCTGCAGAATGCCTCGTTCATAGAAGGACCTGTCTTTTGTGGCGAAAAACTGTACAAGGTGCTGATTTACAGATTCATCTGAATTGAACGTTATACCACACAAGGACTGTTGAAGAGAGCGAAACAAGTGGAAGTCTGATGGCGCAAGGTCAGGCGAGTATGCTGGGTGTGGCAACACATCCCACCCAAGCTTCAATGATTTTTTGCGGGTGATCAAACTTGTATGTGGTCTCGTGTTGTCGTGATGGAACACAACACCTTTACGATGAACAAGCTCTGGACGTTTCTGGATGATGGATTCGTTCAAACTGTCCAATTGCAGACAGTACACATTAGAACTAATTGTTTGGTTCCGTGGTAGGAGCTCGAAAAACACGACACCTTTAAAATCCCACCACACTGAGACCAGAACCTTCCGCTGATTAATGTCTGTTTTGGATGTCGTTTGAGGCGAAGCAGCACATTGGGACCAAAACCGTTTGTGCAGCACATTGTTGTACACAATCCATTTTTCATCATCAGTTATCAGTCACTTCAAAAAACGGATCGTTTTCCTCACGTTTAATGAGCATATCTCAGATGTTTATACGTGCCGTCAATTCAGCTTCTTTGAGTTCATGAGGAACCCACATATCGAACTTGCTTACATATCGCAGCTTCTTCAGGTAGTCATGAACGCTTGAATGATGGATGTGCAATGTGTCTGCAATCTCTCGTGTCGTGTAACGTGGGTTTGACTTGATCAATGCCTAGATTTGATTTGGTCATCAACCTCAGTGGGCCTCCCAGACCGAGGAGCATCGTTGAGGTCAAAATCACCAGCACGGAATTTTGCGAACCACCGCTGGCTCTGACGTTCTTGTACAGCATTATCACCGCACACTTTACACAACTTTATACAAGCTTGATGCACGTTCTTCCCTTTACGGAAGTAAAACAGTAAAATATGGCGAAAATGCACAGTTTAGTCTTTCAACTTCCTGTCAAACCTCCGCAAATCAACCAAATCGCTCACTATTCCTTTTAGACTGCAGCTAGAACTGGCACTTGCCGAATGCCATAGCGATAACAGAGCTGCTCATGCCTCTAGTACTTCCAAAACCGCCCAACCGAAATCGGGTGTCAAAATACGTCATGACTTTTCCGACAACTTAATATGTTTATATGCAAATACTTCATCAAGTATAAAAATGGCTAAAGCTTCACCACCACTGGCACAACCAAAGGGGGTTAAGCCCCCCCCCTCCCCGCACACAAAGAGATTAAGAATGATGAACGTTAACTCTTTCATCCACCTGTCAAATGTTTACACTATATACACTGAAAAGCAATTGAATTAGAGACAGCTGGCGTTATGCAAATGTGGTGCTGTGTGCGGCCCTGTAAACGGAAACGACATGACGTATGCAGCGATCCGACAATATAAGGAGTGATGTGACGGGAATCAGTAAGAGTCGGACGCAGTATGGGTAAGACGAAGGATCTAAGCGCATTTGATCGTGGGCAAATTGTCAGGGCCCGACGAATGGGTCACTCCATCTCGGAAGTCGTGCAGGCACTGGGATTTTCACGAGCCACTGTGTCACGGGTGCACCGTGAGTACATTGCATCCGGTAAAACCATCCCTGCAAGGGCCAACTGCCGTGGACAACAGCGTGTGGATGAGCGGGGTCATCGTCGGCTAGCTCGCATTGTAACAGCAGATAGACGGACGACAGTGCAAGAAATCACTCAGCAATTTAACGCTGGTGCACAAAAACGTGTAAGCAGCCACACCATCCAGAACCATCTCCTCGCTATGGGGTACAGAAGCCATCGTCCCACGAGAGTACCGCTGCTGACCGCACATCAAAGGGCGCAAAGATTAGCATGGGTGCAGGAACATCACCACTGGGCCCAAGACATGTGGGAAAATGTTGCCTGGACTGATGAGTCGAGATTCACGTTGATACATGCGGATGGCAGGATACGAGTACGGCGCAAATCACATGAAGCGATGGATCCTTCTTGCCAGCAGGGTACTCTTCAAGCTGGTGGGGGTGGCATTCTCGTCTGAGGACTGTTTATGTGTACTGAAATGGTACTCCTGGTACATGTGACATCGTCCCTCACAGGTCAACGTTACCGGGATATCCTGGATGACCATTTGAGTCTTCAACATCCCACTGGGGACCTCATCCTGCAACAAGACAATGCACCGTGCCATCGCTCCCAAATTGTATCCGAATGATTGGATGAACACTCCAACGACGTGACCTCGCTTCCTTGACCAGCTAGGTTGCCTGACCTCAATCCCATCGAGCACATCTGGGATGAGATCGAGAGAGATGTTCGAGGCTCTGACTCCCGTCCATCAAATCTTCGTGAACCGTGGGCGCTTGTTCAGGGGTCGTGGATCCGTATGGCTTCCCAGCGCTTCCGGTGTCTTGTCGAGACAAATCGCTGCCGTCATCAGGGCGAAAGGTGGTGCTACACGTTACTAGACAGGTATCTCTAATTCAATTGCTCTTCAGTGTGTATGTATATATATAGCAAAAGCAAATAATGTGAAACAACAAAAACACATATACACATAGCCCCCCAAATGGAATTCTTGGGTGTGCCACTGTTCACCACCAATGAATGTCCCCACTGTTCCCAGAGCGTACCTGAATTGCACAACCAGTGGCCTAGATAATGGCCACTAGGTGCTTGCTGTGACCATTCTGGTTACTTTACAAAGAGATGATTAGTGGGTTGCCACTAATCATGCCTTGATGATGCTGTAGAAGACTCTAGAATGAGTAACTGCATTTGAGAGAGGCAGCATTGTGGGACTGTGGGAAACAGGCTAGTTGCGTCAACAAATTACCTACCTCATCTGAGTTGCAGCGATGCAGTAGTGAGATGGTGTTAGTACTAGTGGGTACATGAGGGAGGGTGCAGATATATGCTAAGAAGGTTCTGGTCAGCCCAGGCAGACAACTGGGTGAGAGGATGGTCTCATAGCTAAACAATCCTGCACTGGTCCGATGGCTTCTCTGCCCACAATCTAGCATAATGTAGCAGTCTCTACACAGCATCCAATATCATTGTGCAGCATTTTGAGAGGACTTTTAGAGGCAGGGCACTATTCTACTTGCCTCTTCTGACATTTTACATTGAACACCTTACGTTGGCGACTCTGGTGTCATACTGGAAAATCACAGTCAGCCTCTAACTGGTGTTGCAATGTTTTTAACAACAAAGTCTGCTTCTGCTTCAGAGTGGATGACCACCATATTCGCATATGGAAGAAGAATGGGCAGTGTTCACATCCAGACTCAGTTGTGAAGCAGCATACTGCCACCACTAGTGGTACTATGGTGTGGGGAGCCATCTTATATGAAAGCCAGATGCCACTAGTCATGGTAATACCAGCGGTTGCTCTGACTTTTTTAAGTTTTCACTAAATCATTCGCCAAATTCAATTTTTTTCACCAAAGTGTTATGCTAGTACAGAAAGATAATTGCCAATATTTCTGCCAAAACTTTTTTCCGTCACCAAAACGATTAATTTTTTTGCAAAATGCGAAGAATGTGATCGGCAGTGCGAACCCTATAATACAGATATTACAAGAGAGTGATAAATACAGAAGATCCTATGACCCATTGTCTGGCCTTTTGTGTCATGTCTGCCGGGATCCATTTACCAGCAGAATAATGCCCAGCCACACGACTCACCTCTCCTGAAAGTGCCTCCGTGGTGTTGCAACCCTCCCTTGGCCAGCCATGTTCCTGGAATTTCTCTCTATTGAATATATCTGGAACACGTTAAGACATCAGCTGCAGCCATCATATGGATCTTGTGGAGCAATTTCAAGAATATTGGCACAATATGTCACAAGACGATATCAGCATGCATCATAGCCAGAGGTGGCTTTACGAGGTACTAATCTGTAACAGTCAGACTACGTCTATTCTTAAGCAGAGTCTCACTATTGTGATATTGTAATCACTTTGTTTTCCTTTCCTTCACAATGCACAAGTTAAGTTTCATTACACTTCAATGTTTGTCTTGAGATGCATCTTTTTTTTTTTTCTAAGAGTATATCTCTAAAGTTTCTTTAATATTTTTTTTATTACTTCTGCAGTTATTTTGCCAAGATGTGAGTTTCAATGTGCTTGTAGGTGTTCCAAGGAACACATACTCTTGCTGCATGAATAATTGTAGCCATTTGTAAAACATTTATTGTTTTTAATAGCCACTCATCCAATGACAATCAAATAGTATTTTTATTAGGAACAAAACTGTCCATAAATTGTCATGCATTAGCACACTAGAGAACAAACAAAAATCAGATCTGGTCCTGTGATAAATGAAGTTAGCACAGCACGAGGGTTAACACGAATCTGAGTAGTTTTAAAAACTGTTTACCATAAGGGTAAAAACTTCAAATACAAAACATAAGTGCATTATAAGTGATCAGAGATACATTAAACCATAACAGATCAAACAGATGTGATACTTTTCACACACATATCAGTATTCCACCACAAGCTCTACTCAATCTATGCATACAACTAAATGTCATGACTTGAGAACAAAATGCACAAAAAGTGAGCAAGCCAAATGATAAATATTAAAAATGCTAAATTAAAAAAAATATTATTTGTGAGCATTATGCTTTTGAGATACTTTTAGTCAGCATGGCAGAATTGTTATCCCACAAGGGTCATTGTCAAAGTTTTGAGTCATGAAAAAATTTATTAGTTACATGACAGGATCTTACCTAAGCATGTATGAAGTGTTCACCTCCAGTGTCAATATTTTTTCATAAGCTAATTTTTACAACCTAAATACACTGACGGAAAAAAAATCCCAACACCAAGAAGGGGTTGTGTTAGATAAATGACAGTTGGTAGGCGGTGAGAGTACATCTGTAAGATGACGTCTATGCAAATTTCGCGCTCGGCGCGTACATGTGGCACTAGTAGCGCCTCGGAACATGCAAAGCAGGTTTGCTGTAAATACGCGCTGTAACGTTCGTGAGCGTTAGTTATCGTTAAGATTCGATGTAGGGTGTTGATGTTAGTCAAGAATGCCTTTAAGAAGACGAAGAAGCCATTATCAACAGCTCACGGAGTTTGAACGTGGTCGTGTAATAGGGCTACGAGAAAGTGGATTTTCTTTCCGCAATATTGCAGAACGACTTGGCAGGAATGTAGCCACTGTGCATGATTGTTGGCAGCGATGGTCAAGGGAAGGTACTGCCTCAAGAAGACCGGGTTTCAGCCAGCCACGTTGCACTACTGAGAGGGAAGACCGCCGTGTATGGCTTATGGCCGTGGCGCATCGTACCGCGTCTGCGGCAGCAATTTGAGCTGCAGTTGCCACCACAGTGACACAATGAACTGTTACAAATCAGTTACTTGAAGGACAGCTCCGAGCCAGACGCCCTGTAGCGTGCATTCCACTTACTCCAAACCACCGCCGTTTGCGACGTCAGTGGTGTCAAGCTAGAGCTCATTGGAGGATGGAGTGGAGATCTGTTGCGTTTTCTGATGAAAGCCGGTTCTGCCTGGGTGCCTGTGATGGCCGTGTGTTGGTTAGAAGGAGGCCAGGTGAGCGCCTGCAACCAACCTGTCTGCGGCCGAGACACACTTGACCTACACCTGGAGTTATGGTCTGGGGAGCAATTTCCTATGACAGCAGGAGCACTCTCATGGTTATCCCACGCACCCTGACGGAACAGTTGTACGTCGGTCTGGTGATTCAACCTGTTGTGCTGCCATTCATGAACAGCATTCCAGGGGGTGTTTTCCAACAGGATAACGCTCGCCCGCATACCGCTGTTGTAACCCAACATGCTCTACAGAGTGTCGACATGTTGCTGTGGCCTGCTAGATCACCAGATCTTTAACCAATCGAGCACGTATGGGACATCATTGGACGACAACTCCAGCATCACCCCCAACCAGCATTAACCGTCCCTGTATTGACCAACCAAGTGCAACAGGCATGGAACTCCATCCCGCAAACTGACATCCAGCACCTGTACGACACAATGCATAAACGTTTGCGTGCTTGCATTCAACATTCTAGCGGTTACACCGGTTATTAATGTACCAGCATTTCACATTTAAAATGGCTCTTCTCGCGCTTACAATAAGCTGTGATCTTGAAACCTTAATCGATTAAATATGTTACCTATACAAATGTATTGCCGCCATTTCATTCCTCTACAACTATTTTTTCGGGGTGTTGGGATTTTTCTTTCCATCAGTGTATATGCAACCAGTCACTCACTAGAATGTTATCTTGAGAAATGTTAATAAAAAAATATCTTAGTTATACAGTGACTGAAGAACGGTTGTCAAATTTAGCATTACTGTCAATAGAACATACATTATGCAAAAATCTGGATAACAGCAGCAAAATTAATAATATGGCAGAAGTGAAGACAAAAAAAATTCTAAAATAAATTTGCGATAATTTATGAATTTTGTATTTCATTTTATATCTTATGTCTACTGATTTATGAACAGAACATCCAAACATACACAATCTTGTATCAAAGAAAGGCTTTGTTTTGTAATCCAAATTTTAGCCTTACCTCCTGCATATTTTGTATCAGTGTGTTCACCTCAATGCGATACATTGCAATGATGCCTGCTGTCAATGATCGACAAGTTTTCCATTGGAATTCCAAAAACAAGAGAAAAAGATCTCCTTTTCCATATCACTTTTATTGTCAAGAGCTATGGAAGATGCCCATGGTCATTGCTATTACAGAAATCCCTAGAGAGAGCCTAGTCAGCATTGAAAGAGAACATTCTAAGGATGCAGTGATTGTGGCATGAAGAGTTCAGGAGAGCACTACTGATTGGACAATAAAGAAGTACTGTATTTTCCGGCACATAATCTGCGGATTATCTGTTCCTAAAAGTTTAAATTCTAGCCACTGTAGATTAAACAACGGTGTGAATAATATGGAGACCCCTTCCCCCAAACTTTAAAAATGAAGCAATTTTGCTCTTCATAATGTGCCGTATAATGAGGAAAATCTGTATCACATCAAAGCTTTAAGAATGCCATGTGCTTGATGGTAATGTGCAGTGTCACTGCATCAACATATTCCTCCTCTTTCTTGGCTTTGACAAAAACGTCTGTATGTATATGTGTGCAGACATTTCCTCTCTGCAAAGGAATTGCTGTTTTGTAAAAGTTATGGGAGAAAACATTGCCTGCAGCAAAGCATGTTGCCCTTGAATAGGGGAATGCCGTTTCTATTCCATAGAACATTGGATTGCTGCCTGCTGCTCTGACCCGTGACCTCTGTATCCCCCCCTCCTCTCCCCAACTTACCAACTCCACATGTCTATTTTGCTCTACTTCAAAGAAAATGCCTTTGGCACATTTGCTAGAGCTCCAAGACTGAAGGGGAGAACTTTGACACCATTTTTTTTTTTTTTTTGATTGGAGGTTTAACGACCACCGTGAGCAACTCAATGGGCTATAAGCAGTCGCCCGTCCCTAATTTAGGGTCACCGGTTCCAGGGAAGGGAGAGAACCAGTGCCGTAAGACAAACACAACATCCATGCCGCACCGGGATTCGAACCCGGACCCCGTTCGGAAGAATGATCAAAGGCCATCGCTTAGACCACTGCGCCACCGGGGCGGCACTTTGACACCATCACAAATTATTTACGGCCTGATATTCCAATGTTTCAGTTGTTGATGTAATTCAAGTATTACTCAGAGTTACAGCACGATTGCCACAAAAATAAAAATATATATCACAACCACTTGAAAGTTGCGGGTTACTGTAACAGTAATTTTTTTTTAATTTTCAAAAAATTTCAGCGAACTCATATTTTTTTTAACTCATTAAATGGGAAGTATATATATATATAAAAAATGAAATATACACTAACGGAAAGTGAACAAAGAACACCAAGAAGGAATTGGCGGACGATCATGAAATTTTCATATGTTAATGGAGTCGAGTTTATGTAGGTGTGATGTTAATTTCGGGACCAACCGGTGACCGCTTTCGCCACAGCACAGCATAATATGCAAATTTCGTCGGTGATATTTAAGGAGTACAGCGAAGTAAATGTAATCAGTCGTCGGCGTATGGACACGTGCGAAGACCCTGAAGAAGCTGCAATGCTTGGACATGGAAGACGTGTACGATGTCAGCAGTTATCGGACTTTGAGCGAGGTCGTCTAGTCGGACTCCGTGAGGCCGGGTGGTCGTATCGTCGTATTGCGGAGCGAATTGGATGGGAAGTATCGGTGGTGATACGATGGTGGCGCAGATGGTCTGAGGAACATTCTCACACGAGAAGACGTGGAACCGGGAGTCACAGACGGACTGATGAGAGGACCGATCGACGCATAAGAAGAGCGGCGTTGTCAAGCAGAACATCCACTGCGATGCAAATCAGAGCTGCCGTTGCACCTGAGGTGACTGTGCGAACAATCCGCAACCGTCTACTGGATGCAGGACTACATGCACGTGTGCTTTTGGCATGTGTACCTCTGACTCCAGCCTACCGTCAGAAACGGCTGCAGTGGTGTCGCCAACGTCTGCACTGGAGAACGCAATGGTGATCTGTCGTGTTCAGCGATGAAAGCAGATTCTGCTTGGGAGCCTCCGATGGCCGTATGCGTGTTCGCAGACGCACAGGGGAGCGTCTCCACCCTTCTTGCATCTGCCAGCGACACACAAGGCCTACACCTGGTCTCCTGGTGTGGGGAGCAATCAGCTATCGCTCCCGTACACAACTAGTATTTGTACCGGGTACATTAAACAGCACCTCCTACATCAACAACATCATTCAGCCCGTTGTTGTGCCATTTGTAAGGTCGGTCCATCGTGTTTTCCAGCAAGATAACACACGGCCCATGCAACCCAACATGCACTTCAGGGTGTGAGACAACTTCCATGGCCTACACGTTCACCGGATTTGTCCCCCATTGAGCACGTGTGGGATTTTATGGGACAGCGACTTATCCGGTCTCCAAGGCCAGCCACGACCATCCCCAATTTACGCGTTTAGGTTAAGGATGCTTGGAACTCAATACCCCAAACTTACATCCAACATCTGTACGACAGACTCCATGCCAGAATTGCACAGTGTGACGCAGTTCATGGCGGTTCAACCTCGTACTAACCATGTTACATGGAAATGTTATTTTTCAGTTTACCAGCAAATACAGCTGTATTTTACCATAATGTTTTGATCATGTTATCCTCTGTATTCCGTTATTATGCTGTATAAATTTTGTGGGTATCAGACGTCTCCTTCTTGGTGTTCTTTTTTTCACTTTCTGCCAGTGTATATATTGGGTATATAAATAAGTTTTGAGGGATTTCCGTTCGGTGCCGTACTTATTACTGCTTGCATGTATTTTAAGGTGGCAACACTGCGATATCGCAGTACGAGATACCAGCTGTCAGACTCAGTATACGACGTTCGATTGAGGTGTGAAGACGTATTTGTTTTACTCGATGGAAAATGGCAACTTTCATCCCGACAAAACAGCATTTACGGGAAGTGTTAGTGCATTACTTTATTGTCAAGAAAAGTGCTGCCGACAGCTATCGTTTAATGTCAGAAATCTATGGTGAACATTCCCCATCCATAAAAACATGTGAGTATTGGTTTAGACGATTCAAAAGGAACGATTTCGATGTCAGTGATAAAGAATGTTCTGGACCATCCAAAAAAATTGCTGATGCCGAATTGGAAGCTTTACTCGACGAGAATCTGTGACAGACACAAAAAGAACTTGCAGCAGCATTAAATGTTAGTCAACCATGCATTTCACAATGTTTAGCTGCCATGGGAATGGTGCAAAAAGAAGGGAATTGGGTTCCACATGCTTTGCGGGAAAGAGTCCTTGAACGTCGAAAAACCATTTGCAAATTGTTGCTTCAAAGGCAAAAAGAAAGGGTTTTTTGCATTGTGTTATTACTGCCGATGAGAAATGGATATGGTATGGATTCAGGAGTGGCTACAGCACAATAGATCATATCCACGTACTGAGAGAACTAATTGAAAGAGCGAGGGAATATGAACTTCCATTGTGCGTGGCTTTTATCGATTATGAAAAAGCCTTTGATTCGGTGAAACCATCAGCAGTTGCAATGGCTCTGAAATCCTGCGGTATTGAAGATGCATACATTAATATTATTAATAACATCTATGAAAATGCAAGCGCAAAGATTCGGCTGTTTGAAAATACAACACACATAAAAATTGGAAAAGGAGTGAGACAAGGTGACACCCTATCTCCGAAGCTCTTTAATGCCACATTGGAAAATGTCTTTCAATCACTGAACTGGGAAAACAAAGGGATAAAGATTAATGGAGATTATCTAACCCACCTTCGTTTTGCTGATGACATAGTCATTTTTGCAACTACCCCGTCAGAGCTACAGAGTATGATCCAGGAACTTGCTGACAAGAGTAAAGAAGTGGGATTAAAAATGAACTTTCAGAAGACAAAAGTGATGTACAATGCTTTTACAAGAAATGAAGATTTATCGATTGATGGAGAAAAGCTGGAGATAACAGACACGTACGTTTATCTTGGACAGCAGATATCAAGTGAGGGTCACATTGGTGAAGAAATTAATCGGCGTACAAAACTTGCCTGGAGAGTTTTTGGAAGAAACAGCATAATTTTCAAGAGCAATATGCCATTATGTCTTAAAAGAAAAGTGTTTGATCAATGCATCCTTCCAGTGCTTACGTATGGTGCAGAGATGTGGACCTTAGCTAAAAGAGACATACAAAGGCTGCAGACAACTCAAAGCAGCATGGAGAGGTGCATGCTTGGTGTAACCAGGAGAGATAAGAAGAGGAACACGTGGATCCGAAAAATGACAAGAGTGGAGGACATCATGATCAGAGTTAAATCCCTGAAATGGCAATGGGCTGGACATACTGCCAGAAGAACAGACCATCGATGGACAGCCGAAATTTTAGATTGGATTCCAAGGGACAGGAAAAGACCCAGAAGAAGACCACGTGGAAGATGGGTGGATGAAATTCGAAAGTATGCGGGAGTGACATGGAAGAGACTGGCACAAGACAGACCGTTGTGGAGGAAACTTGGGGAGACCTTCGTCCAGCAGTGGATTGATAATGGTTGACAATGATGATGATGATGATGATATATATATATATATATTATGTCTACTACATTTAGCCAGAGGATTACACAACTGTTTTTTAACTTTCACTGTTAATTTTATCTGCAGATTACATGCCGGTGCATACGCCAACTTTTTTCTCTCATGCTGAATTTTACTGTCTGCAGATTATACGCAACCGTGGATTATATGCCAAAAAATATGGTACCTCAGCTTTATCCATTATTCTCTAAATCTTCACTGACATATATGGATCATTACATCTCACAAAAAGACTCATGAATTTTATAATACATTCTTTAAACAAATTGTTTATATAGACAGGAGCCATACAAAAAAGTTTGCAAGGAGCCTCACACACCCTAGAAGTGACTCTAAAGAAGTAGATGGATTGCCTTTCTTTACACCAGAAATTTGTTATTTTATGTGCTAATTAGGTACCTCCAATGTACCATGTTATATCTGAGAAGCTGTTGACTGGAATAGCATAAACACCTGGAGTTGTGTGAATTTCTTCCAATCTTTTTAATTATGTATTCTATTCTCATCTTCAGTGCAATCTTAAAAGTTCTATGGCTCATGCTAGATATAACTGCCTGAGACATGAAATCAGAAGGAGGTGTTGAATCAATCTCCAGCTATTAAACTCTAGCCTAGTGTTTCCCAACCAGAGTTTCGCAAGCCCTATCCAAGGGTTCCAAGAAATTTTAAAAGACCAAATATTTACACTGGAGTAAATGTAGATGCTGCTTACATGATAACAATCAAATGTAAATATGCTTTATTTTGTCTGTGGAGAGAACACTGTCATGAGGGAGTAATTTTTGCCTTCAGGGAAATTTCGTTTTTTTTTTTTTTTTTTTTTTTTGAGGTTTAACGACCACCGTGAGCAACTCAATGGGCTATAAGCAGTCGTCCGCCCCTAATTTAGGGTCACTGGTTCCAGGGAAGGGAGAGAGCCAGTGCCGTAAGACAAACACAACATCCATGCCTCACCGGGATTCGAACCCGGACCCCATACGGACGAATGATCAGAGGCAAGTGCCTTAGACCACTGCGCCACCGGGGTGGCGGAAATTTCATTGATCAACTTACAACTGTGTCAAGAGTAGGAACACACTTGTGGTGACACACCCGCAAGCCCTCTGGCACAGCACAAGAAGTTCCGAAAATTGATAAGCCGCCAGTACCTCCTGCCCACCAGCAATAAGGCATACATCCTTCCTAGAAATCCCAACTCTGGGAACATCCATGTTCACAAATTCTACAGTTCCTCGAACATTTCAAACTTCCTCTATTAGCCCACAGTGCTTCAATCAGTGATATTATACTTAAATTATGTTGCTTGTGTGAATACTTTGATGATCGCAGTGCAAACAATTAAAAGACTTGTGTGTTTTGAAGACATGGAAGTTCGTAAAACGTATTCTTACATCACAGGATCAAGAAAACAGTGCACAGAACAGTAAATCTATGAATGGCCAAAGTAAGGAAAGTGATAGCGATTCGATGTCCAAACCAAATACAAGGAGTGAGATCTGGGTGGTAACAGACACTAGGAAGAATTGCCTTTGTTGCAAAAGCTACTTAGCAATTGGTTTTACTTGGGCTGGTGATGAACATTGTCCCATTCCCTTGTATGTACATTATTTGTGACAAAAAACTAACTAATATTAAATTATTAATATAATTTGTGTTAGAATCATTGTTTATATATCTTTTTCATCCCAATTCAATATTACTTATGTCATTTTATTCATTCTTTTTAGATTATCTGATAAAATAAACTAAATATTATGCAAATGACTTAACATCATGTAAGCCTGGCACAATTATGTGAGCTGGGCTCTCTGCGATGTCTGAAGGTCTACTTCAAGGGTTTCGCAAAGAACTGCTCTAGCCAGTGGAGAGCGTGGTACATGGTCATGCTTGTTCAGTGATGGCATTTAGACATGTTATTTATATTAATAGAGCAATGCACACTATCTGGAACAAATACACACCAACTGGCAACTGCCTTCACTTAAAAGAACTTTTATTTTAACAAAACAGTCTTCTATGTCCACTGAGTGCACTTGATTCCACAAAGACAAAGAGGCATAATAATGAGATCAACATACCCCTTTAATATGATAATTTTTTGATCCATACAAGTCAGCTTCATACTTTTTCACATCTTCTACGGAATGGTTGAATGTATCAGATGACTTCTTCGCATTTATGAAATCCATGAGTGTTATCCATATTCTCCTTTGCCATTTTGAAATTCCTAGGAACACTAAGAAGAAGAAAAAAACATTTGAAAGTAATGCAATAAATATGAAGAAATCAAAAATAAATGCAAGAGTTAAGCAAGGAAGTAAACTAAATTGGCTGCTTGACATGTCATAAACACAAAAACAAAACTATCAACGAATGAAATACGGGATTAAAAAATCATACTACAATACAAATTGGAAGATGTGAATCCGTTTATTGGTGTAAATATGGCATGGATTCCAGCACAAAGACGACGAAATTTTCAAGTTTTCGGATATTATCTGACTTAGCATCCATGTCATATTTACACCAATAAATGGATTCACATCTTCCATTTTGTAAAAAAAAAAAAAAAAAAACTAGATCATAAGATGTAGTGTGTTTTTTTTACAAATTGGAAGATGTGAATCCAGATTAGATCATAAGACCTCTCTGAAATGCAGATAGGCAGTGTTCTTCCTGTCAATTGAGGTAGGTATCTCAATGGTCCTAGCCAATCTTTATGTATTTTTAACGTTTCAAAGCTTTTTGGGCTCATTATGGTCCTGTTGCCGAGAATTTTCAAACAAACTAGCATCTTCCTGCAAAATTTCCTTTTTCTAGTATAAGAAATCTCTTAGCACATGCCAGTACATTGCATACAATTTTTTTTAATGTTACGTAAGAGTTTTTAATAATAACAAGTTTTGTAAATATTCAAATATTTTTAACTCATATAAGTTAGTACATTATGGAAACTAAGAATGTTTTAACAGCCTGGAGGTTCATTGGGGTTATATGTACATGCATGCATATGTTAAGTTGGAGCACTCATTGTGTAGAAGTAAGACTGTCTCAACTCAACTCTTTAACTATTATTAATATTGGTAGCATGTTAAGGTAAGACTTTTTAGCTTTCATGAGCAAAATCTTTTAATTTAAAAAAAAACTGATATCCAAATGAAAACAGATAGTCTTGCAACTAATCAAGTAGCAGCCAAAATGAAAAGAGATATTTTTGAATTACAAAATAATAACCCTCAAATGGTACTTTTTTCAAGGGAAATGGACCAGCAGTTTCATCAAAGCTTGTAAATATATATGTATATTACTTAGGATGAAACTAACAGAATGAAACTTCAGTAGGTAAATTCGGTCACGGCAACAGAAACCAGCGTGGAAATACTCTCGTAGAGTTTGCAGAGGCAGAAGGGTTTTTCATCTTGAACTCCTTTTTCAAGAAAAAGCCACACAGGAAATGGACATGGAGACATCCAAATGGGACGACAAGTGAAATTGATTTTATTATGTGTAACAAAAAATTCGTCATAGAAGACTGCAGTGTGCTAAACAAGTTCAACACAGGCAGTGACCATAGATTGGTGAGATGTAAGATGCACCTCAACACTAAACTCGAACGTAGCAAGCTCATAAGACAAACAAAATGTATTGACATAACCAACCTTAAAAAACACCATAATACCTTCAAATTGGAACTGAAGAACAGATTCTCTGCTTTAGAAGGCCTAACATTGGAAGAAGTGGATATTTCTGAATTTAACAGAAAAGTAACCAAAGCTCTTATGGAAACAGCAACAAAATTAGCTGGGTCTAAGAACAAGTTGCATGTGAACAAATTATCAGGAAAAACCAAAATGTTGATGCAAAAAAAGAAAAGAGATGAGGACAGCTAAAGAAGATGTGACTTCCAAAGTGGAATATATAGAGCTATGCAAGACAGTACGAAAAAGTATCACTGAAGACGTAAGGAAATTCAACTGTGAACTAGTAAGGAAAGCAATTGAAAACAACCAAAGCCTAAAGATAGCAAAGGGACATCTCAGTAAGGGAAAATAACAGATTATGGCACTGAGAAAAGAAGATGGTTCTGTAACAAGAAATAGAGGCGAAATTTTGACAAGAGTGAAAGATTTCTACTCCAAATTATATGAACGGGATGACACATGTACTCCAGACATCATGAAAGGTACCAGAGTTCTTCCAGTCCTTCCAGCAAAAGTTGCACATGCAATCAAGAACATGAAGCGGGGAAAAGCTCCAGGAGAAGATGGAATTACTGTAGACATCATACAAGAAGCAAGTGGAGAAATCGAAACAGTACTCGCCCAAATTTTCACTCGATGCCTTAATGAAGGGAAAATTCCTGAGTATTGGAACAACGCTACAATGATCTTGCTACATAAAAAAGGTGACATTGAGGATCTCAGGAACTACAGACCTATCAGCCTCCTATCAGTGGTTTATAAAATCTTCACTAAAGTTCTTTCACACCACTTGAAGGTGACACTGGACATGGCTCAACCGAGAGAACAAGCTGGATTCAGGAGTGGCTACAGCACAATAGATCATATCCACGTACTGAGAGAACTAATTGAAAGAGCGAGGGAATATGAACTTCCATTGTGCGTGGCTTTTATCGATTATGAAAAAGCCTTTGATTCGGTGAAACCATCAGCAGTTGCAATGGCTCTGAAATCCTGCGGTATCGAAGATGCATACATTAATATTATTAATAACATCTATGAAAATGCAAGTGCAAAGATTCGGCTGTTTGAAAATACAACACACATAAAAATTGGAAAAGGAGTGAGACAAGGTGACACCATATCTCCGAAGCTCTTTAATGCCACATTGGAAAATGTCTTTCAATCACTGAACTGGGAAAACAAAGGGATAAAGATTAATGGAGATTATCTAACCCACCTTCGTTTTGCTGATGACATAGTCATTTTTGCAACTACCCCATCAGAGCTACAGAGTATGATCCAGGAACTTGCTGACAAGAGTAAAGAAGTGGGATTAAAAATGAACTTTCAGAAGACAAAAGTGATGTTCAATGCTTTTACAAGAAATGAAGATTTATCGATTGATGGAGAAAAGCTGGAGATAACAGACACATACGTTTATCTTGGACAGCAGATATCAAGTGAGGGTCACATTGGTGAAGAAATTAATCGGCGTACAAAACTTGCCTGAAGAGCTTTTGGAAGAAACAGCATAATTTTCAAGAGCAATATGCCATTATGTCTTAAAAGAAAAGTGTTTGATCAATGCATCCTTCCAGTGCTTACGTATGGTGCAGAGACGTGGACCTTAGCTAAAAGAGACATACAAAGGCTGCAGACAACTCAAAGCAGCATGGAGAGGTGCATGCTTGGTGTAACCAGGAGAGATAAGAAGAGGAACTCGTGGATCCGAAAAATGACGAGAGTGGAAGACATCATGATCAGAGTTAAATACCTGAAATGGCAATGGGCTGGACATACTGCCAGAAGGACAGACCATCCATGGACAGCCAAAATTTTAGATTGGATTCCAAGGGACAGGAAAAGACCCAGAAGAAGACCACATGGAAGATGGGTGGATGAAATTCGAAAGTATGCGGGAGTGACATGGAGGAGACTGGCACAAGACAGACCGTTGTGGAGGAAACTTGGGGAGACCTTCGTCCAGCAGTGGATTGATAATGGTTGACAATGATGATGATGATGATGATGATTACTTAGGAATCAATCCTTTTTACTCGATAGTCAAATTTTCGGGAAGTAACCCTACCCTTCTTCAGGACTCTGTAGGTGTTGCTACTCATGAGACAAAAGACACATTCCACACTTCCAGATCATTTAATGTTGTTCCTTCTTCTTTCTACTTCCAGTCCTGCTCACTTTCTTTTGAAAAAGTACTGTTAATGTTTCCACACTTTTACAGAATCCCAATATAACTTCATGTCCTGTATTTTGTATATATCTGTTGAAACCTATTTCGTTTGCAGACAGCTTAAAACTAGGTTAGTAGAACCTAAAGCTGCAATTAAAAACCTTACAAACAAAACAGGTTAGAACAGACACGAAATTCAGGAAAAGAAGCCTCAACAAGTTTCCAAAAATCCACTTCAGAATTCTTCATATCTATGGAGTTGTCAATTAAACGTAGATAAAATTCATGCAACTAACAACTTAGAATATATCACTTACGTCTTGGCACGACACACAACCCAGTAAATCAAATCAGAACTACAGCAGTCCAACTGATTAAAAGGTTTAATTAAAATACTATAAATTTAAAATTAGAATTAAAATTATGCTAGCACTTTCAGACCAACATTTGGTACATCTTCAGGCTGGGAGCAAATGTCAGCAAATGTCGAAAACTCTCAGCTTAAGTACAGTTCGCCGTTGTCCCTGTTGTACTTAAGCTGAGAGTTTTCGACATTTGCTGACTTTTGCTCCCAGCTGGACCAAATGTTGGGTCCGAAAGTGCTAGCATGATTTTAATTCTAATTTTAAATGTATAATGTTCAATTAAACCTTTTATTCAGCTGGACTGCGGTAGTTCTGATTTGATTTACTGGGTTACGCATCGTGCCAAGATGGAAGTGATATATTTCAAGTCGAAATTGTCCAGTTACATAAATAACACCATTAGACCAATAATAGACTCAAAATGCTCAATTCTTTCTTATTTAAACTATTTTCTAAAGTTACATCTACAGAAGTTGTTCAAAGAATCACCTTTCACGATTAAAAATTCATTAGAACTAAAAGAAGAACTAGATCTTCTTCCTACATTAAATTCCCCTATTATGGGTAGTTTAGATATTGTTTTTATGTATACTCACATCCATTTATTGAGTTTATAGCAGATAACCTAGGCAGTGAAACACATAGCACACAAAACATTAGAATAATTCTTGATGTCGACATATCACGCTTAAGTTACGTAAAAATTACAAGTGGTGGGACGTTTCGGTAGCGACTTCTACCTTCATCAGCCATGGAATGAAACACGTGGTATTAGCATCAGTTGTTGCCAGATTTCAAAATAGCTATCCAAATGATAGGTATGTTAAAAGGTGCGTCTGTATTACAGGTGTAAGGAGTAAGGAAGATTTCAATGCTTTTGTGGTAACTGAGCGCTTTCCGATTGCTGAACAGAGTGATGCGTTTAACATTTTGCCAATCGGGAACCGCGGACTAATCGCTGATGGTTAAAATTGAAAGGGAGATGGAAGGGTTGCCTTTCTTAACATCAGCAAAATCTTCCACCAATCGCCAGTTGATGCTTTGGTAAGTACTACCAATATAGTGGGTAATGCCTGTGGAAATGTTGACAGGGGTAGAGTAGACCCCTTGGAACTCTAGGGGTTTATTGGGATCTCTGTCTTCAAGGATAAGGTTAAGAAAATGTGGAGGTGGTTTAACAGCAATCCTGTAGCCAAAAGACTTGAAAATGGAGCAAACTTTGTGAGTGAAGGCCAGGCTAAATGGCAAAGTGCCCACAAACTGATGAGTGGTGGAAAGTTCAGGCAGTAAACTGGTAGATCTATTCTGTGATTCAAATTTCTTAATTAGCCTGTGTACTAAAAGGGGTGGAAAGCCATGCAATTTGCCAATGTTGATGATGTTCTGATATTCGTTTTGAAGAGCTGAAGGGCTGTTGCAAATATGGTTAGCTCTGTGGATGTACACCTTTGAAGCAGCCAATTTGTATTTACCAAAGGTGCAGGAATAGTAAGGGATGATATTATGGGAGGCAGAAGGTTTCCTGTAAACAGAGAGACCAAGTGAGAAGTCTGGGCTGATGTTGATGTTAACATCCAAAAAACTAATATTGTTGTCCACCTGTTCTAGAGATGAGAATCTTATATGAGGGAATTTGGAAGTTATAGAGGACATAAGTTCAAACAGAGAGTGTTTCTGGTGTGGCCAAATGATGAAGATGTCATCAATATACCATAACCAAATGGAGGGTTTTAAGGGGGATGGGGCAACAATTAATTTTTCAATATTCTGCAAATAATTTTCAGCAAGTAAGGGGAAAGAGGAGACCCCATTGGTATGCCTTGTTTTTGTTGGTAGTAGATACCATTGTATACAAAACAGGAATACTTATTCAATGAATCAAAACAGTCATAAAGATATTTGATGAGTTCCACAGAAGTTCTTGGTGCTCCATTAGTTTTTTTGACTATGAGCATGTAGGCATCAGAGAAAGGAACAGAAGGAAATAATGAATTCACGTCAAAAGTGTACAGGAAATTTTGGAAATTGATGGATGAAGGGAGTTTCTGGATGAAGTCCTTGGTCGACAAAACAGAATAAGGATGATTTTTTGTTAGAACATTGCAACATTTGACCAATTGCCCTGCAAGATTGACTACTGGAGAAAAGGTATTTTCGATTAAGGGCCCAATAGGATGTCCAACTTTATGCAGCTTGATCTGTAAAAACAACCTGGGAATATGGTAATAAGCAGGGGGGGTCTCCTAAGAAAGATTTCAGAGAAGATTTTTTGGAAAGCTTAGTAATAGCTTTACATAGGTTTTCAGTGTTGTCTGCATTGAGTCTTATGCAATTGGTTTTTCCCAGGAACTCAGCTACTTTGTTGTCCAAAGAATTCTTACAGATGAAAATGTAACTAATGCACGATGTGTCGCCATCAAGAATTATTCTAATGTTTTGTGTGTTACGTATTTCCCTGCCAATTATTCTCACTATGATTCCTATAGTTAACACAACTTCTAGGCAGATTTTTAGACTTTTGACTGGAATGAAGATTGGATTGTTTTCCGTAAAGACTGCATCAAAGTTGTTTCAATGTTATGCCAACTTCGTTTCCTCAAAGTGTAAGGGGTCCAGTGTAATCCCCAAAGCTTTTCAGGTGCATAAACCCACTTTTCATGAAAGATGCAAGAACAGTTTTGGACTGTAAGGTACCTCCACTTGACTCCTCTCTGCAGTTATTCGAGATCCCTGTGCTTCCATCGCGATTTTGGAATTCAATTGCTATACCAGGTACCAATTTCTTTCTTTTGCCACCCATCCAGCATTACTGGACAATTTTATGATCCGAATTCATGAAACTATATCCATGACTGACAACTGTGAAACCACAAGACTTGAAAACAAGTTTCAACACCTAGCCTCCACACAAAAGAACACTCGTAGTTTGGCTCCCACGAAGGTTGCTGATACCAACTCTTCAAGGTATGTGAACTTGTCTTCTGTGCCTATTCCTGCTGAAATTGACAAACTGCTTGCAAATGGACCCAATTTTTCTCCTTCTTTTAATTCTAGCCTACCACATGCCATTTCACTACTGGAAGCGGCGATCCAAAACACTGATCCCGCACATCAACCGATCCTCCATGCAAAATCGGTTATTGCAATTTCTGAGGTTCAAACCCCAAGGCTCCTCTTCTGCCTTTTTGAGGAAATTTAGAAATTTCACCCAATGCAATAACCTTGCTGTTTGTAAAGCTGACAAGGCCGGATGTCCTGTTTTCATCCATAAGAATTATTTGGACAACAAAGTAGCTGAGTTCCTGGAAAAAAAAAAAAAAAAATTGCATAAAACTCAATGCAGACAACACTGAAAAACTATGGTAAAGCTGTTACTAAAGCTTTTCAAAAAATTTTCTCTGAAATCTTTCTTAGGATAAAAGGGGGCTCCTAAAATAAAGAAATAAAATTTACTAGAAAAATTGCTTATCACAAAGACTTACTTGAGTCATTAAAGAGGATGAGCAAAAAATATAAGACTAGCTCCACGTTCAGAGAACAAAGCTAAAAAAAAATGTTCCAAAGACAATTCAAAGAGAAAATATTTTGAAAATATAAGGAGTGATATATGAAGTAAAATGTTGTTAGACTATGTTACATAGGAGAGACTGCTCACAGACTTGAAACTTGAATAGCAAAACATAAAGCAGCAATAAAAACTTGCTCCAATAAAACAGGTTTAGATAAGCATGTCAGAGAAACTGGTTACAGCATGGACTGGGATTCCCTGAAGGTCATCACCTTTCAAAACAACTTCTTAAAAAGAAAGTTACAAAGCATTGAAATTTAGAAGAAAAATATTCCATCATCAACGACTGCATGAGTATATCATCTGTCAAGATATTATGAAAAATAACCAAGGTTAATCATAATCATGATAGTAATGGGAAAAAAAGTGACAAGAAATAACTGTCTGAAGAAGGAGAAGAAGTTTCTCTGAAAATTTGGAAATTTGATTTAAAAATTATTCCTAGTAAAATCCATGCAGTTTTCCAATTTAGTTTTTAATAAATATTGGATTGGCCAAAAAGTAATTGCCTTTTTTTTTTCCATGTGTAAATGAAAGGCGAATTTCGAATGGGAAACAAAAACTTTAGTCAACAACATATGTCCATTTTGTTTGATGACCTTTTGCCATCTCACAGGCAAGTTCATGATTCCGCACTCAAAAAGGTGTTTTTTTTTGTTTTTTTGTTTTTGCGAGAAACAGTTCCAAGAACGATTTGATAGCCTTATCAGCAGTGAAGATTTTACCATTCAAAATGTTTTGCAACAAACCAAACAAAGGGTAGTCTGATGATGCTAGGTCTGGCAAATATGGTGGATGTGGTAACACATTCCATCCAAGGTACAACAATTTTTGATGAGTGACCAAACTTGTATGTGGTCTTGCGCTTCATGGTGAAACACAACACCTTCGTGATTCACCAATTCTGAAAGCTTCTGTTTGACTGCATCACTTAATTTATCCAGCTGACGACAGTACATGTCCGAATTAATGATTTGGTTCTTTGGAAGCAATTCAAAATACACAATACCTTTGAAATCCCACCAGACTGACAGCAAAACCTTCCTTTGGTGTATATCTGCTTTTGAAGTGCTTTGAGCAGGTTCATCACGCTTGCTCCACGATCTTTTTTGTTCGACATTGTTGTAGACAATTCATTTTTCATTGCCTGTTATCATACATTTCAAAAATGGATCGTTTCCTTCATGTTTCAAGAGCGAATCGCAGATGTCAACGCACTTAGTGAGATGAATTTCTTTGAGCTCATGTGGTACCCACATATCGAGCTAACTAATGTATCCCAGTTGCTTTAAATGGCTTTCAACACTCTAATTTGATATGTTCAGATTCTCAGCAATTTCTTGTGTCATTAAACGCCAATTGGATTCCACCAATGCCTTTATTTTGCCGTCATCAACTTTGATTGGCCTTCCTGAGTGTGGTTCATCTTTCACATTAAAATCTCCAGCCCAAAATTTTGCAAACCAATTCTGACACTGCTGCAGTTTTAAAGCATCTTCACCATACACAATAGGGTGGTCCTTATTTTTGAAGTTTTGAAATGTTGCTGTCTGACCCTCCTATGTTGCTCTACCATATAAAAAAATATTTTTTGTAAAGTTTCAGGCAGATCTGACTATATTTAGAGGTCACTCAAGTCAGTTGAAATATTCACTTACCATATTATCCCCATCATCTGACTTCTCCATTCACCTTATTTTGTCTTATTTGACTTAAGAGTCAATCAAATACTCCACATAAATAAGGTAATGTATATTTTTATTTTTTATTTCATATAGTTGGAAAATTCTGTACAGTTCCAGAAACTAGCTTGCCTATATAAACCTTGAAGAAGACAATTCGTGAGTGTTGTAAGACTGTTGTTAAGGAAACTGCTGTGTTTTGGGAAAAGGCCCGTATTCCCATTCGCCATGAACAGGATTATATCAAAACATTGAAGAAACTTTATGAAAAGTGGCTCAAGCTGGAAAAAAAAAATGCAAAAGGAAAACAAAACATGTCCACAAGAGTACAAAACGTGCCTACAAGTCTAAAAAAAGCTATGCTTTGGTCCCTTAATGAAAAGGATGGGGGTCGACGAACCTCTTAAAAACATCAAGCTGAGTGTCAAGATTTCTCATGATATGAAGATTGAAGATTTTGTGACAAAAAACGCTATGAATTCCTTTAATTGCCTTAATATCCCACCAGATTATTTAGATTTTGATCCTAAAATGGCCAGCCCGGTGGCACAGTGGTCTAATCCATGGCTTCTGATCATTCATCCGAGATGGGTCCGGGTTCAAATCCCAGTGAGGCATGGATGCTGTGTTTTTCTTATGGCATTCACTCTCTCCCTTCCCTGGAACCAATCGCCCTAAATTAGGGACGGGCGATTGCTGTTAAATTAGGGACTGCCCACTGAGTTGCTCACGGTGGTCGTTAAATATCCAATAAAAAAAATAAAAAAAATAAAAATAAAAGCGGAGAATGAAGACCAAAAACAATATTTATTACAAGTTGTAGAACAACATAGGTGTCGTTATCCCGACTGCAGGAGAAAAAACTTAATCTCAGATGAGTCAAGTAACAAGGAACACTGATTTAAAGTGATTTACTGATTTTTTCAGTGTTAATGAATATAAGTGGAAATAATGTTCTGCTGTCTTTGATAGGCATAATTAATTTAGATAAGGATTTGTGTCTGGAAATTTTCAGAGTAATCAATAAATCAGTATTTCTGCACTAATTGATGTATAATTTCATAATGTATAATATATGCAACCACAAGTAAAACGTTGAGCATATTGAGCTACCACTAAATGTTAATTAAAATGGTTGAAATTTTACACACATTATTTTTTTACATTGAGGAACACTTTGGGAGGTCAGAGCATATAAATTAACTTTTTTATGGGTCTTATAGAGGTTATCATTCAAAAAGTTGGTGGTCAAATTTTCGAACTAAAGCCTAGTTTGTCATCAGGACTACATCACTGGAGTAGTTGCTGCCACTCAGTTGGAAGAGTCCAACTGCAATTATCGCTAAGATGATGACGAATTAGGCTTTAGTTCACAATTATCGTAGTCCTGATGACGAACTAGGCTTCAGTTCGAAAATTTGACCACCAACTTTTTTGAATAATAACTTCTATAAGACCAGTAAAAAGTTAATTTCACAGTACAACATGAATAGAGGTGCCATAAATTCATTTACAACTAGCATATAAATTGTTGAAAAAAAAATTCATGGTATTTTAAGGACCACCCTAATAATGCACATCACATAACTTTTTACGAGCTTGCACAGCATTTTTTCCTTTTCGGAAGTAATACAGCAAAACATGATGAAAATGTTCCGTTTGGTTGTCCATTTTAAAATCGATGCCAAACAAACACTTGTTAATGAAATCGTGCACTTTCTGTTCCTAAAACAAGCTTGAACTGTCAGCTGTCACGTTACATGATGAACTTGTGGTTTCAAATTATGTTAGTTACATTTCAAGACATGTTTTGCCATCTATGTATAAAAAATGCAATGACATTTCAGCCAACCCAATATATAGGTATAGTTTGCAGAATTTCTTAGACTATACTGTGATATTTAAAGTATAAAAACAGAATGCATGGTGTAAAAATATTTAATCTGCCATTTAAAGGAACAGAGATGCTGGAATTAATATTCATTCATGTCGGCCAACTCTTCAGCAAAACTGAAAATCACATTATCATAAGAGCTGACATTGTCACAAGAACTGAACGCCTTCTCCTGATTTCCACTTATGCTCCAGATAAATGAAATTTTCAAGCTTTTCAAAGAGATGGTCACATACATAAAAGTTAATTCCAGAACCTGTAAATCATAAGGTAATAATTTTCTGTTGTTCCCATGTCTTTTGGAAGTCATTTCTCTAAGATCTTCTCTGACATTTAAAGTTTTTCATTCTAAAAACAATAATATGCAATTCTAGAACATTAAACTAGAAGGAAATACATTCGGCATTCCACTTTCGAGGAGACTGGGGTGCAACACTCCCAAGGATGAAGAGGCGAGTTGTATCGATTCCATGTTCTTTCACCACGGTCTGTAATAACAAAATGTATTTTATTTGTAAACATAAATAGCAAAAATACAATTCTACATTTCAAAATCTATTTGCATTGAAATGGAACATATCATGCAGACACCAGCCTTTCTCATATGATATTAACTCACATTTTGCAGTTCTGCTGCAGGAATAAATTACAGAAATAATTAAGGATTAATCTAAGATTTATTTTATAGTCTCATCAAGTGATTTTTAATACAGGAAAATCTCCTTAACGGCCACTCCTGAGTATCAGAAGCATCAATGTGGCGGACAATCTTGTGATACCTAGTCCCAATGTATACACAGTTCTGTATATTTACCAAAATGTATGAAGACCCTCTGAATAACAGACAATGATCATGATCATAAAATAGCCAAAATCGTGAATTCACGTTTTTACCTATTTCCATCATAAAAGGGGAAATGTTAAAAAATTTTGCAGTGAAGATTTTGTTTAGTTTTTGTGGATGAGAAGTGGTTGGCTTTTGTCCTCCAAATCCCCATTACAAAGGTCTGAGGTTTCAACATGCCCAATCTTTTCTTAGAACAGGACAAAACTTCGATGATTTTCTCCTTGATTCTCACATTAACCCAAATCCCATACCAGGTTGAAGCAACTACAGTGTGTATAGCAAAGCTAACATCATGGGGAGTATAGAAATTAAAAGCAGAATGTGCAGAAAAGCTTACTGACACAATATGGAGTACTGAAATTAAAAGCATAATCTGCAGTAAAGCAAATATTGTGGGGAGTATTGAAATTAAAAACAAAATATGGTACATTTGTGGAACATAAATGTACAAGTTTACTAGATTATTAAACATTCAAAACTTTGAGTGTTGCAGTCTTTGGAATCACTACACACTGATGAGCTATTACATTACAACCACCTACCTAATAAGTTATGGAACTCCCTTCAGCCAGCAGAACAGCAGCCATTTAGTGATGTATCGATTTGATGAGGTGACAATAGGTATCCTGGAGTATCTGGTACCATAATGTCAACAGCAGGTCCTCCAGTTCCCGTACATTTTGGGGTTGTGGTAAATTAGCGCAAACCCACTTCTCCAAGTCAAACCACAAATGTTCGATTGGGTTCATGTCAGGTGAATTTGAAGGCCAGGGCATTAACAGAAAGTCACCAGCATGTCCCTCGAACCACTCCTTGACGATTCTGGCCGTGTGGCATGGCGCATTATCCTGTTGGTAATGGCCATCATCAGCAGGGAACACAGGTGCCATGAATGGGAGAACTTGGTCCACAATGATGTTCTGATACCCGACAGCTGTCAGGGATTGCGCTGTTGGGATAATGGGGCCTGAAGTGTCCCAAAGAAACATCGCCCACAGAGTAACACTGCCACCGCCAGCCTGTTTCCACCCAACAGTGCATCCAGGTGCCACAGCCTGTGTTGGTAATTGGCGAATCCATGCTTGGCCGTCTACTTGATGCACCAGGACTCTTGATTTGTCAAACCAGGCCACTTTCTTCCAATCATCCATGGTCAAATCTCAATTATCTTGGGCCCATTTCATGCGTTGTTGGTGATGGCATGCAGTAAGCAGGGAACCTGGCTGGGTGTTCAGCTATGCAGGCTCATGCGCAGAAGACTGCAATGAACTGTGTGCTGTGACACACTGCCCTGAACACCACTGTTGTAGCTGCGCACGACACGCGTCTGGATAACGGTTCATCATTTGGCCATCTGTGCACCTCTTTTGATACGTACTCACTACAGCGGATGTGAAGAACCCACAAGCCACACCGTTTCAGAGATCGCGGTTCCGAGGCGCCATACCATCACAATTTGTCCTTTATCAAACTCTGATTAATTAGCAGCTTTTCCCATTCTGACTCCGAACACTCTACTAACCAAAAACCCGTCCTTGGGTTGTAGATATATTGCTTTGTGAACTTCACCTGTGCCACCATTCAGTCTCCAGGTGTGCTCATTTCTCTACGCTAGGAGTGGTCATAATGTAATGGCTCATCGGTCTATCACAGCTCCTTGGGTACAGGCCTTTAAAAATAATTAAAACGATTGATTAAAAATAAAATCTGTTATGAAACATAGTTGAATCTAAGAAACTTTCTTTAAAAAGTATTTCAAATGACATTTCACAAAGGTGTGTCTTTTACTTACAACAAAGTTTTTGGACTTAAAACCTGCCATCTCGGTCTTTGCTTTTTCTTCACCTTCTTATACGAGTACTTGATTTCTTTACAGACAGTTCTGGCCTTCAGAAGACTATCAAGACTTGTTGTCAGAGCTTCTCTTCAGTTCAAATTTGTTGTTGAAATAGAATGAAATTTAAAGATTGTTGCCGGATCCTAGATTTAGGGTTTGGAATGTTCATTGACTGAACCTTCATCTCTGATGTAGTAGGCTGCTTTTAAAGGTCTTATCTTGATTTTAGGTTCAATAATCCAAAATTTGAATTTGACACCACAATGGTTTGCATTTGTATGTTTTTATTGTTTTACAGTTGTACTGTTCTAGTCTCCTTTTTCAACAGCTGTTTTGTGTTCTTTAAAATGTTCTGTTTCAATTTCCCTGCTGCATGTCTAGTATATTTCTTATTTCAATGCCATTTGATAAATGTCATTCCTCTTTTCCATTCTGTCCTATTTAAGAAATGCCTTGTCATCATTCACTACATTTGCTATCCTCCATTTAATGATAACAAATAAGATTCAAAAAGAACATTGGCTATATTATATTTAAAAGGTAGCATAACATTAATCTGGCAACAATATTTAAGCTGCATTCTATGTTAACCACACGAGTGGGGTAAAGTGAAGCACTGACAACAGGCCTTGATAATATCCAAAAAATTTCCAAAGGGTTTTATTACATTGAAATATGCATGACAATATGAAGCATGGAGAGATGCATGCTTGGTGCAACCAGGAGAGATAAGAAGAGGAACTCATGGATCCGAAAAATGACAAGAGTGGAAGACATCATGATCAGAGTAAAATCCCTGAAATGGCAATGAGCTGGACATATAGCCAGAAGGACAGACCATCGATGGGCAGCTGAAATTTTATACAGGATTCCGAGGGACAGGAAAAGACCCAGAAGAAGACCACATGGGAGATGGGCGGATGAAATTCGAAAGCATGCGGGAGCAACATGGAGGAGACTGGCACAAGACAGACCGTTGTGGAAGAAAATTGGGGAGACCTTCGTCCAGCAGTGGACTGATAATGGTTGACAATGATGATGATATATATATCAGTGGCATCATGTGCCCATTTAGGTTGGGTGTGTGCTGTTATGGGGAAAAAGCATTCAAACCATTCATTATGTATCCTGAGCTGCAAAATTCATGCACTGATTTTGAACGTACAAAAGCATTTTTTTTTTTTTCGTTTAGCGGTCATCTAATTACTTATAGTAAAGATCTTTACATACACTCCATTGTAAGAAATCTGAATTTCTTGTACAAATAGTAGTGATAAATGAATTTTCAGTATATTTTTTTATGTACAGATGAGGCTTACTTTCCTTAACTAAATTTACACAATCTACAAAAGCTCTGGCAGAAAATGGGACACTTAGAACATCATCAACACTGTTCCCCATCCTAAATGGACACCAAAATTCAAATTGTACATTTAAATCTGTGCTCATAAACACATCGATTCACACAGCAACGAAAAGGTAGATTAACAGCAACTTGTAGCAGAGCACTGAATTGTGTTCATGACTCCACACTATTCCAAATGCAACCAAGTATGACCAGTGGTGCTTTTTTAAAGGCAAACACCCTATAAAGTTTAGCATCTGCATTGAAAGCATAAGGAAATAAAAACACCTGGAGAGCTTTATATTACAGTTGCTTTAATGACCTGGGGTGTCCCCAGGTAAAACAGCACTCCTACAGCAGCAAATATTACTTACAATGTTTTGTTTACTGAACGAAGCAATGAACCTTCTCCTCTTCACGAAAATATTGCACAAGGGAATTAATTTTGGCCACACACGCAAGGCCTCAGGACAAACTTTGGCAAGTTTTATTAGAAATACATACTCCCTCCCCTCCCCTCCCAACCCAACAATATTACAGGCACATCGCAGCGTTGAATTGCACTGCTCCGTGAGACTGCAAGCAGGGTTCATTTTGGATAGCACACCCTCAGAGTTCCGCTGTTACACTACTTGAAACCACAGGGAAATAAGAATCTGACCTGCAGCACCATATGGGGAATGCTTGTATCACAGTTGCTTGATACGTGCCGTCGCGAAACTGCACACCCAAAAATCTTAGCGTGAATGTGATATGCTTACTGAACAAATCTTGTACTCTGAATGAAAATATTATACGTGGAAATTAATTCTAATCAATGCTCAAAGCCTTAGGACAAACTCTGGTGAGTTTTACTAGAAATAAACCCCCAAAAAACAATGACGATAATGTAGGTTAAATTGTGACTCTTTGTGGGTGTGCGCCGCACACCAAACACACCCCGGATATTCACCCCTGACGTGTATATATATATATATATATCATCATCATCATCATCATTGTCAACCATTATCAATCCACTGCTGGACGAAGGTCTCCCCAAGTTTCCTCCACAACGGTCTGTCTTGTGCCAGTCTCCTCCATGTCACCCCTGCATACTTTCGAATTTCATCCACCCATCTCCCATGTGGTCTTCTTCTGGGTCTTTTCCTGTCCCTTGGAATCCAATCTAAAATTTCGGCTGTCCATCGATGATCTGTCCTTCTGGCAGTATGTCCAGCCCATTGCCATTTCAGGGATTTAACTCTGATCATGATGTCTTCCACTCTTGTCATTTTTCGGATCCACGAGTTCCTCTTCTTATCTCTCCTGGTTACACCAAGCATGCACCTCTCCATGCTTCTTTGAGTTGTCTGCAGCCTTTGTATGTCTCTTTTAGTTAAGGTCCACGTCTCTGCACCATACGTAAGCACTGGAAGGATGCATTGATCAAACACTTTTCTTTTAAGACATAATGGCATATTGCTCTTGAAAATTATGCTGTTTCTTCCAAAAGCTCTCCAGGCAAGTTTTGTACGCCGATTAATTTCTTCATCAATGTGACCCTCACTTGATATCTGCTGTCCAAGATAAACGTACGTGTCTGTTATCTCCAGCTTTTCTCCATCAATCGATAAATCTTCATTTCTTGTAAAAGCATTGAACATCACTTTTGTCTTCTGAAAGTTCATTTTTAATCCCACTTCTTTACTCTTGTCAGCAAGTTCCTGGATCATACTCTGCAGCTCTGATGGGCTAGTTGCAAAAATGACTACGTCATCAGCAAAACGAAGGTGGGTTAGATAATCTCCATTAATCTTTATCCCCTTGTTTTCCCAGCTCAGCGACTGAAAAACACCCTCCAATGTGGCATTAAAGAGCTTCGGAGATATGGTGTCACCTTGTCTCACTCCCTTTCCAATTTTTATGTGTGTTGTATTTTCAAACAGCCTAATCTTTGCACTTGCATTTTCATAGATGTTATTAATAATATTAATGTATGCATCTTCAATACCGCAGGTTTTCAGAGCCATTGTAACTGCTGATGGTTTCACCGAATCAAAGGCTTTTTCATAATCGATAAAAGCCATGCACAATGGAAGTTCATATTCTTTTGCTCTTTCAATTAGTTCTCTCAGCACATGGATATGATCTATTGTGCTGTAGCCACTCCTGAATCCAGCTTGTTCTCTCGGTTGAGCCATGTCCAGTGTTACCTTCAAGCGGTGTGAAAGAACTTTAGTGAAGATTTTATAAACTACTGATAGGAGGCTGATAGGTCTGTAGTTTCCGAGATCCTCAATGTCACCTTTCTTATGTAGCAGGATCATTGTAGCGGTGTTCCAATCTTCAGGAATCTTTCCTTCATTAAGGCATCGAGTGAAAATTTGGGCGAGTACTGTTTCGATTTCTCCACTTGCTTCTTGTATGATGTCTACAGTAATTCCATCTTCTCCTGGAGCTTTTCCCCGCTTCATGTTCTTGATTGCATGTGCAACTTCTGCTGGAAGGATTGGAGGAACTCTGGTACTGGTATCTTTCATGATGTCTGGAGTGCATGTATCATCCCTTTCATATAATTTGGAGTAGAAATCTTTCACTCTTGTCAAAATTTCGCCTCTATTTCTTGTTACAGAACCATCTTCTTTTCTCAGTGCCATAATCTGTTTTCTTCCCTTACTGAGATATCCCTTTGCTATCTTTAGGCTTTGGTTGTTTTCAATTGCTTTCCTCACTAGTTCACAGTTGAATTTTCTTACGTCTTCAGTGATACTTTTTCGTACTGTCTTGCATAGCTCTATATATTCCACTTTGGAAGTCACATCTTCTTTAGTTGTCCTCATCTCTCTTCTTTTTTGCATCAACATTTTCGTTTTTCCTGATAATTTATTTACATGCAACTTGTTCTTAGACCCAGCTAATTTTGTTGCTGTTTCCATAAGAGCTTTGGTTACTTTTCTGTTAACTTCAGATATATATCATCATCATCATCATTGTCAACCATTATCAATCCACTGCTGGACGAAAGGTCTCCCCAAGTTTCCTCCACAACGGTCTGTCTTGTGCCAGTCTCCTCCATGTCACCCCTGCATACTTTCGAATTTCATCCACCCATCTCCCATGTGGTCTTCTTCTGGGTCTTTTCCTGTCCCTTGGAATCCAATCTAAAATTTCAGCTGTCCATCGATGATCTGTCCTTCTGGCAGTATGTCCAGCCCATTGCCATTTCAGGGATTTAACTCTGATCATGATGTCTTCCACTCTTGTCATTTTTCGGATCCACGAGTTCCTCTTCTTATCTCTCCTGGTTACACCAAGCATGCACCTCTCCATGCTTCTTTGAGTTGTCTGCAGCCTTTGTATGTCTCTTTTAGTTAAGGTCCACGTCTCCGCACCATACGTAAGCACTGGAAGGATGCATTGATCAAACACTTTTCTTTTAAGACATAATGGCATATTGCTCTTGAAAATTATGCTGTTTCTTCCAAAAGCTCTCCAGGCAAGTTTTGTACGCCGATTAATTTCTTCATCAATGTGACCCTCACTTGATATCTGCTGTCCAAGATAAACGTACGTGTCTGTTATCTCCAGCTTTTCTCCATCAATCGATAAATCTTCATTTCTTGTAAAAGCATTGAACATCACTTTTGTCTTCTGAAAGTTCATTTTTAATCCCACTTCTTTACTCTTGTCAGCAAGTTCCTGGATCATACTCTGCAGCTCTGATGGGGTAGTTGCAAAATGACTACGTCATCAGCAAAACGAAGGTGGGTTAGATAATCTCCATTAATCTTTATCCCCTTGTTTTCCCAGCTCAGTGACTGAAAAACACCCTCCAATGTGGCATTAAAGAGCTTCGGAGATATGGTGTCACCTTGTCTCACTCCCTTTCCAATTTTTACGTGTGTTGTATTTTCAAACAGCCTAATCTTTGCACTTGCATTTTCATAGATGTTATTAATAATATTAATGTATGCATCTTCAATACCGCAGGTTTTCAGAGCCATTGTAACTGCTGATGGTTTCACCGAATCAAAGGCTTTTTCATAATCGATAAAAGCCATGCACAATGGAAGTTCATATTCCCTCGCTCTTTCAATTAGTTCTCTCAGCACGTGGATATGATCTATTGTGCTGTAGCCACTCCTGAATCCAGCTTGTTCTCTCGGTTGAGCCATGTCCAGTGTTACCTTCAAGCGGTGTGAAAGAACTTTAGTGAAGATTTTATAAACTACTGATAGGAGGCTGATAGGTCTGTAGTTTCCGAGATCCTCAATGTCACCTTTCTTATGTAGCAGGATCATTGTAGCGGTGTTCCAATCTTCAGGAATCTTTCCTTCATTAAGGCATCGAGTGAAAATTTGGGCGAGTACTGTTTCGATTTCTCCACTTGCTTCTTGTATGATGTCTACAGTAATTCCATCTTCTCCTGGAGCTTTTCCCCGCTTCATGTTCTTGATTGCATGTGCAACTTCTGCTGGAAGGATTGGAGGAACTCTGGTACTGGTATCTTTCATGATGTCTGGAGTGCATGTATCATCCCTTTCATATAATTTGGAGTAGAAATCTTTCACTCTTGTCAAAATTTCGCCTCTATTTCTTGTTACAGAACCATCTTCTTTTCTCAGTGCCATAATCTGTTTTCTTCCCTTACTGAGATATCCCTTTGCTATCTTTAGGCTTTGGTTGTTTTCAATTGCTTTCTCTCACTAGTTCACAGTTGAATTTTCTTACGTCTTCAGTGATACTTTTTCGTACTGTCTTGCATAGCTCTATATATTCCACTTTGGAAGTCACATCTTCTTTAGTTGTCCTCATCTCTCTTCTTTTTGCATCAACATTTTCGTTTTTTCCTGATAATTTATTTACATGCAACTTGTTCTTAGACCCAGCTAATTTTGTTGCTGTTTCCATAAGAGCTTTGGTTACTTTTCTGTTAACTTTCAGATATATATCATCATCATCATCATTGTCAACCATTATCAATCCACTGCTGGACGAAGGTCTCCCCAAGTTTCCTCCACAACGGTCTGTCTTGTGCCAGTCTCCTCCATGTCACCCCTGCATACTTTCGAATTTCATCCACCCATCTCCCATGTGGTCTTCTTCTGGGTCTTTTCCTGTCCCTTGGAATCCAATCTAAAATTTCAGCTGTCCATCGATGATCTGTCCTTCTGGCAGTATGTCCAGCCCATTGCCATTTCAGGGATTTAACTCTGATCATGATGTCTTCCACTCTTGTCATTTTTCGGATCCACGAGTTCCTCTTCTTATCTCTCCTGGTTACACCAAGCATGCACCTCTCCATGCTTCTTTGAGTTGTCTGCAGCCTTTGTATGTCTCTTTTAGTTAAGGTCCACGTCTCCGCACCATACGTAAGCACTGGAAGGATGCATTGATCAAACACTTTTCTTTTAAGACATAATGGCATATTGCTCTTGAAAATTATGCTGTTTCTTCCAAAAGCTCTCCAGGCAAGTTTTGTACGCCGATTAATTTCTTCATCAATGTGACCCTCACTTGATATCTGCTGTCCAAGATAAACGTACGTGTCTGTTATCTCCAGCTTTTCTCCATCAATCGATAAATCTTCATTTCTTGTAAAAGCATTGAACATCACTTTTGTCTTCTGAAAGTTCATTTTTAATCCCACTTCTTTACTCTTGTCAGCAAGTTCCTGGATCATACTCTGCAGCTCTGATGGGGTAGGTTGCAAAAATGACTACGTCATCAGCAAAACGAAGGTGGGTTAGATAATCTCCATTAATCTTTATCCCCTTGTTTTCCCAGCTCAGTGACTGAAAAACACCCTCCAATGTGGCATTAAAGAGCTTCGGAGATATGGTGTCACCTTGTCTCACTCCCTTTCCAATTTTTACGTGTGTTGTATTTTCAAACAGCCTAATCTTTGCACTTGCATTTTCATAGATGTTATTAATAATATTAATGTATGCATCTTCAATACCGCAGGTTTTCAGAGCCATTGTAACTGCTGATGGTTTCACCGAATCAAAGGCTTTTTCATAATCGATAAAAGCCATGCACAATGGAAGTTCATATTCCCCTCGCTCTTTCAATTAGTTCTCTCAGCACGTGGATATGATCTATTGTGCTGTAGCCACTCCTGAATCCAGCTTGTTCTCTCGGTTGAGCCATGTCCAGTGTTACCTTCAAGCGGTGTGAAAGAACTTTAGTGAAGATTTTATAAACTACTGATAGGAGGCTGATAGGTCTGTAGTTTCCGAGATCCTCAATGTCACCTTTCTTATGTAGCAGGATCATTGTAGCGGTGTTCCAATCCTCAGGAATCTTTCCTTCATTAAGGCATCGAGTGAAAATTTGGGCGAGTACTGTTTCGATTTCTCCACTTGCTTCTTGTATGATGTCTACAGTAATTCCATCTTCTCCTGGAGCTTTTCCTCGCTTCATGTTCTTGATTGCATGTGCAACTTCTGCTGGAAGGACTGGAGGAACTCTGGTACTGGTATCTTTCATGATGTCTGAGTGCATGTATCATCCCTTTCATATAATTTGGAGTAGAAATCTTTCACTCTTGTCAAAATTTCTGCCTCTATTTCTTGTTACAGAACCATCTTCTTTTCTCAGTGCCATAATCTGTTTTCTTCCCTTACTGAGATGTCCCTTTGCTATCTTTAGGCTTTGGTTGTTTTCAATTGCTTTCCTCACTAGTTCACAGTTGAATTTCCTTACGTCTTCAGTGATACTTTTTCTTACTGTCTTGCATAGCTCTATATATTCCACTTTGGAAGTCACATCTTCTTTAGTTGTCCTCATCTCTCTTCTTTTTTGCATCAACATTTTGGTTTTTGCTGATAATTTGTTCACATGCAACTTGTTCTTAGACCCAGCTAATTTTGTTGCTGTTTCCATAAGAGCTTTGGTTACTTTTCTGTTAACTTCAGAGATGTCCACTTCTTCCGATGTTAGGCCTTCTAAAGCAGAGAACCTGTTCTTCAGTTCTAACTTGAAGGTATTATGGTGTTTTTTAAGGTTGGTTATGTCAATAGATTTTGTTTGTTCTATGAGCTTGCCACGTTCAAGTTTAGTGTTCAGGTGCATCTTACATCTCACCAATCTATGGTCACTACCTGTGTTGAACTTGTTCAGCACACTGCAGTCTTCTATGACGAATTTTTTGTTACACATAATAAAATCAATTTCACTTGTCGTCCCATTTGGATGTCTCCATGTCCATTTCCTGTGTGGCTTTTTCTTGAAGAAGGAGTTCAAGATGAAAAAACCCTTCTGCCTCTGCAAACTCAACGAGTATTTCCACGCTGGTTTCTGTTGCCATGACCGAATTTACCTACCGAAGTTTCATTCTGTTGCCGTTGCCCTATTTTTGCATTGAAATCTCCCATAATTATTTTCAAGTGCTGCTTACCTTTGTTATTTAGATGACAAATTTCCTCATAAAATTCTTCAATTTCTTCTTCAGGATGACTTGTGGTGGGTGCATAAGTTTGAATAATCTGAGCCTGGTATCTTTTCGAGAGTTGGATAACAAGTCGTGCAGCTCTGTCAGAGGAACTTTCAACTTCTACAACTTTATCCTTCAGTTTCTTGTTTATTATCTAATAAACAAGATATATATATATATATATATATATATATATATATATATATATATATATATATACACTATCTACCAACAAGTAATTGGACACCCCTGCAATCGACGATATCTGCGGTCCTGATACAAGTCACGGCCGCCGCCGTTAAATATCGTGTGGGAAACAACAACGCAACCAGTCACGTGCAAGATGCCACGCAGTTCGGAGCTCTCCGATTTCTAGAAAGGTGTAATCGTCGGGTATCACAGAAACGGCCGATCCATACGTGACATATCCAGCGAGTTGAAGTACCCAAAATCGACAGTGGCCTACGTGATTGGCAAGTGGAAGATGAGAGGTGACTGTCGGAATGTGCCCCGACCCGGCAGACCCACAAAACTGGGAGATAGAGACTGACGTTGCTGGTCAGAGAAATTCGGAAGAACAGCACCAAATCGATGGGCCACATCCGCGAGGAGTTTCAACGGGCATCCGGGAGTGTTCTTTCGATGAATATCCGTAAGGAAGTCCATCTGCTCAGTTATAATGGACGTGCTGCCGTCCACAAGCCTTAGATCACCAAGTCCAATATCGCTGCTCAGCTAACGTGGTGCAAAGAACGTCGACAGTGGACCGTTGAACAGTGGAAACAGGTTCTCTGGAGCAATAAATCAAGGTTCACCCTCTACCGTTCGGATGGCAGGGTCTGGGTTTGGCGTCTGCCTGGAGAACGTCTCCTGCCGAAATGTATTGTGCCAACTGTGAAGTTCGGCGATGGTGGAATTATGCTATGGGGTGTTTCCCCTGGTATGGCATGGGACCCTTGGTCGCAATTCCTGGTAGACTCAACGCCGAGACCTACTGCACCATTTTGGATGACCATGCGCTTCCTACGTTGTGGCAGTTTTACGGGGTGGACCCATGTTACTTTCAGGATGACAATGCCACCTGTCATGTTGCGAGGTCTACCATGGCTTGGTATGGTGACAATGGGGTTAATAGAATGGACTGGCCTGCGCAGAGCCCGGACCTTAACCCTGTCGAGTACTTCTGGGACGAGATGGAGCGTCAACTTAAGGGGTTCCCCCACTGTCCAAAATCGGTGAAGGAGCTGACCTGCATTCTCCAAGCCGAGTGAAAGAAAATACCGCTAGCCATCGTACAACGCCTGGTTGAGAGTATGCCCCGGAGGGTCGCAGCTGTAATCGCCGCTCGTAGAGGCTCCACCAACTACTGAAGGTGAATAAACTTCGTTTTCCTTTGTTATCACAGGTGTCCAATTACTTGTTGGTAGATAGTGTATATATATATATATGCCGATTAATTTCTTCATCAATGTGACCCTCACTTGATATCTGCTGTCCAAGATAAACGTACGCGTCTGTTATCTCCAGTTTTTCTCCATCAATCGATAAATCTTCATTTCTTGTAAAAGCATTGAACATCACTTTTGTCTTCTGAAAGTTCATTTTTAATCCCACTTCTTTACTCTTGTCAGCAAGTTCCTGGATCATACTCTGCAGCTCTGATGGGGTAGTTGCAAAAGTGACTACGTCATCAGCAAAACGAAGGTGGGTTAGATAATCTCCATTAATCTTTATCCCTTTGTTTTCCCAGTTCAGTGATTGAAAGACATTTTCCAATGTGGCATTAAAGAGCTTCGGAGATATGGTGTCACCTTGTCTCACTCCTTTTCCAATTTTTATGCGCATTGTATTTTCAAAAAGCCGAATCTTTGCACTTGCATTTTCATAGATGTTAATAATAATATTAATGTACGCATCTTCGATACCGCAGGATTTCAGGGCCATTGTAACTGCTGATGGTTTCACTGAATCAAACGCTTTTTCATAATCGATAAAAGCCATGCACAATGGAAGTTCATATTCCCTCACTCTTTCAATTAGTTCTCTCAGTACATGGATATGATCTATTATGCTGTAGCCACTCCTGAATCCAGCTTGTTCTCTCGGTTGAGCCATGTCCAGTGTCACCTTTAAGCGGTGTGAAAGAACTTTAGTGAAGATTTTATAAACCACTGATAGGAGGCTGATAGGTTTGTAGTTCCTGAGATCCTCAATGTCACCTTTTTATGTAGCAGGATCATTGTAGCATTGTTCCAATCCTCAGGAATCTTCCCTTCATTAAGGCATCGAGTGAAAATTTGGGCGAGTACTGTTTCGATTTCTCCACTTGCTTCTTGTATGATGTCTACAATAATTCCATCTTCTCCTGGAGCTTTCCCCCGCTTCATGTTTTTTATTGCATGTGCAACTTCTGCTGGGAGGACTGGAAGAACTCTGGTACTGGTATCTTTCATGATGTCTGGAGTACATGTATCATCCCTTTCATATAATTTGGAGTAGAAATCTTTCACTCTTGTCAAAATTTCACCTCTATTTCTTGTTACAGAACCATCTTCTTTTCTGAGTGCCATAATCTGTTTTCTTCTCTTACTGAGATGTCCCTTTGCTATCTTTAGGCTTTGGTTGTTTTCAATTGCTTTCCTTACTAGTTCACAGTTGAATTTCCTTACGTCTTCAGTTGTACTTTTTCGTACTGTCTTGCATAGCTCTATATATTCCACCCCATTGATGAAGAAATTAATTGGCATACAAAACTTGCCTGGAGAGCTTTTGGAAGAAACAGCATAATTTTCAAGAGCAATATGCCATTATGTCTTAAAAGAAAAGTGTTTGATCAATGCATCCTTCCAGTGCTTACGCATGGTGCAGAGACATGGACCTTAACTAAAAGAGACATATAAAGGCTGCAGACAACTCAAAGCAGCATGGAGAGGTGCATGCTTGGTGTAACCAGGAGAGATAAGAAGAGGAACTTGTGGATCCGAAAAATGACGAGAGTGGAAGACATCATGATCAGAGTTAAATCCCTGAAATGGCAATGGGCTGGACATACTGCCAGAAGGACAGACCATCGATGGACAGCCAAAATTTTAGATTGGATTCCAAGGGACAGGAAAAGACCCAGAAGAAGACCACATGGAAGATGGGTGGATGAAATTCGAAAGTATGTGGGAGTGACATGGAGGAGACTGGCACAAGACAGACCGTTGTGGACGTTGTGGAGGACACTTTGGGAGACCTTCGTCCAGCAGTGGATTGATAATGGTTGACAATGATGATGATGATGATGATATATATATATACATATTCTATTAAGAAGAGACTGAAGCAAAAAAAAAATTTTTGACCTACTCCAAGTACAACATAGAAAAGGTTATATATTGACCGGTGTGAGTAAAAAGAGAAAAAAAATAATAGAAAAACAAAATGTAGAAAGTGTCGAGAATACCGAGCCTTGGTTTTATCAAGGACCAGCAAAACTCTGCATTTTCTCACTTCCACAAAGACCTAGTTGGAAATGGGTTTCTGCAAAGACATAGATGCAAGTAATAAGCCCACCAAAAAATTTTAAAAATATATATATATATATATGTCATAACCTCCACAGAGTTGTATGACGAAGCTTTAATTAACATTTTAGCATGCATCTATAACTTTCCTGGCCCAACCCATGCTCTTCATCTGTTACTAATAAACAGAAAGAAGATAATTATAGAAAACTCAAGTTGTAAGAGTGACTTAATGAATCAGAATTAATGTTCAGCAATAACACATTGCCAAGTTACTGAGTCGCCTAAGAGAGAATTTAAACCTGAATAGCAATACTAAAGAGCTACAAATTCTTAAACTTTGCAATAAAAAAAGGGAAATATTAATTTTTTTTCTAAAGCACAGATTCCTGAAAGAAAACTGGATTACAAAACCCCCCACTTCACAACTTCTGACAACTCAACAACGAGAATAAAATAAAGACAATAATAAACTAAAGAAATGCTTTGTGAAGGTTATATGACATAAACAGTTAGTTGCAATATGTACAAAGTATTTCAGAAGTGCTTTAAGTGCATAATTAAGTAGTTATTAGGATCTTAACGACAATGAAAACACATCGTTGACTACAAGAACAAAAAAACGGCCAGCTGCTTAGCCTAAGAGCCCTAAAAAACGCGCAAAGTTACCATGAAAAGAGAGTTAAAATCCGCAAAAAAGTTAACATACTTGCTAGTGCCTAAATGCTTAAAGCAAAAATTAGAAAAAATGTTTAAAAAGTTCTAACATTGAACTTGGAAAACCCAAAACCTGAAGACAAAGAAGAGAGCTTACCTCTTATGCAACTTTACTTCTTCCACTCTTGAAGAAACATGGCCGACCTTTTACCCCAAACTTTCATTCACCCCTGCCACTCCCTAGTCGCTGGGGTGCAGTGTGAGTGGGGCTGAAGGCCTCCACACACTGAAAAAAATCCTACTCGCAGAGATTTTAACTAGAGAAAAATATAATTAAGAATGTGGACCTGTTTGATCAGAAAGAGCAGAATTAACTCTCCAGAATACATGAGAAATATTATGAAATACACAAGTAGTGTATTTAATAACCCTTGCATGTATTTAATCACCTTGGTGAGCTTCTATAGACTATTCAGAATCCTATTAATTTTAATGTTAGTTTTACTATTTTTAGTATAGCTATTCTAGTGAGTGAATAACTAGTTTTCTTTTATATTTATTTTTATTTTATTTTATAAACAGATTTTTAAGTTTTTTTGTGATTTTGTCTATATTATTTAATTTTTTATTTTTAATAGGACCTTCTTATCCATAGCACTAAGGTTCCTTTTTGTAGTTAATATGCATCCTCTAGACCAACTTCCAAAAAGGCTTTCATTGGTCAGAATCATATTATTAACTGTGTAGAAAATTAAAGCAGATCTGCCAACCTTACTCTATTATTCAGAATAATTTTTCTTAAAGTTCTTTTGATGAAAGAAGTAGGAATTTTGTTTTCTAGAAAACTGTCTAATAGTATATTAATATGGTAATTGAAGTCCAAATTGTTGCTGCAAATTCTTGAAATTCTAAGCACTTAAGAAATTAGTACATTCTCAATTACTTTGGTTGATATGTTATTATTCCAGTGTAGATATTTAATTACTTTGAAAGAAAAATTAACTCTTTTATCAAAGAGGCTAATGGATGGGTTATTTCTGTTAAGTTTAATGCTAAAGTCTAGGAACTCTAGTTCCTGATTATTGTGGTTGGTTTTACATAAGTTAAGAGAGCTAGGATAGATATTATCAAAATCACTTTCTATAACTTCTGAATTATTTATACACAGCAGATCGTCAATATATCTAAAGGTGTAAAGGTAGTTATCGGAGCAAGTGGAGTGATTTTTAATGAATTTATATTCCTTAAAGAACAGGAATAGATTTGCAATACTTGTGGATGTTGACGTTCCCATGGGGATACCGTTTACTTGCTTATAGAGAGTATTATTATATAAGATATGGTTATTTTTTATGCAGCAATTGAGAGTTCCAGGCTCCTACATTAACAAATTGGTTAAGTTTAAATTCTGCATACAGCTCTTTAAAGGTAGTGATTATATCTGATAGAGGCAGATTAGTATATAGGTTCTCAAAATCGTAACTATTAATATCTAAGGGATTTACTTCTGAGTATAGTGGAAATTACTTTTGCATTATTATTAATTATCCAAAAATATCTGTACTTCAAATTAGTACAGTTACTAATGTGTTTCAAGACCTTCTTCAAGATGTCTTCAAAAGCAAGATCAATTTTCTTTTTATGACTCCTAACTCCACGAGCTATGAATCTGAACTTCACTGGATCTTTATGAAACTTAACAGTTGCAAAAAGAAAGGGAAATTCAGGCTCATGTCTTCTCATTTGTGGAATTTTAAGTTTCTTGAAGAATGCCTTAAAACGATTTTCTAACTGCTTGGTAGAATAACTTACGGGCTCGTAGGTTACTCTATTATTGAGTTCCATGGTTAACAATTCAAAATAGAATTTCTTACAGATAATTGCAAAATTATTGCTAGCTTTATCCGTAGTGGTAAAAATAAATAGGTCTTGTAATTTGGAGAGTGACCTTTTAGCATCTCCAGAGAAAAATAGATTTCTATCAAAACAAAAATGAAGACCTGCCAACTCATTAGTGAAGCTATTGATTACATTATATTTCCATTCTGCAAAGGCCTCAATAGGCTGATTGTATGTTAAACTGGTTTTTATAATGTACCTATTAACATCTTGAGTGAAGCTCTCAAGAATCCTCTCTTTGGAGATTTGGAAGGAAGGTCTAAATTTAGAACCATATTCTAATAAATTCCTAAGCTTGTCATTTTTAACAAAACTCAAGTTACCAGTGATAATATGCTTGTAATTCTTATCATAGTGAACTGTGTCTTTAAGTTCATCACAAGAACATGCAGTAATTACAGGTGTGGAACTCAAATAATTAAGTTTGTAGTTTTTAACTATTGACCCTAAGGTCTTAACATATTTTTAAAACTTACAATAGACTGGTGCCTGTGGATGGGAAAAAAAATTGCATTATTGTAGAACAGCTTCCTAACATTGAGATGATCATAGGTTTTATTTAGAAACCTGATGGTCACAAAATTACTGGAAATTTCTTTAAGAGAAATTTTATCTTTAAGAATATGCTTAAGAATGTCTAGAACCAAAGCAAAAACATGCTTATCAACATGGTTAGCTGTTTCTTTCCAGAATTTGAAAAAACTTTTAAGGACAGAGTGCTTGAAGGACTTGAGAATTTTGTAAGTATTTTTAACAAAACTAGTATCATTTTTAAAACTTTCCAGAGTTATTTGCAAGTTAGCAAAATCAACCTTGCTGGAAGTACGAAATAACCTCTGTCCTGCCACAAACTAAAATTTATGTGCATAATCACCAGCATCGATGATCCCAAGCCAAGCACAGGATAGTGGGAAGTAATGTTGTCTTAGATTAATACACTAGTATCCAGAATTAAAGTACAGAAGGCATTCGCAGGGATAAAACAGAAAACACATAACAGCATGCAGATATTTGTCATGTGAAGAGACAAAATCATAAGGGTAATAAACATTTTATAACAATAGACAAATATGTACACAATTTGGGTATACAGGGTCACATCCACAAATGTCACCCAGGTTAGATGTAAGAATGTAATCTAAAAATGTGTAAATAAGGAATGTCCCCACCTCATACAGACAAGACAACTCTCACAACAACAATGCATACTTACCACCACATTGTTGATGAACTCTGGAGTCAAAGAATTCCATTCCTTGATAAGGGTGGTGCGCAGCTTGGGAAGGGTTCTGGAAGGTGGCTGACAAGCCGCTTTATGTAATTCCAGAACATCCCAGGCATGCTCTATAGAGTTTAGGTACAGAGACCTAGCTCGCCAATCCATACACTGAATATCCTCACTCTATAGGAAATCGTAGACAAGCTGATCCCTGTGCATATTAGCATTATCACCAATTAGAAAAGAACTGAGGGTCAACAGCTCGCCCCAAAAAAATCTGATGTAAGATTCTAAGTTCTTATTCATATAGTGCTCAGCATTCACATTGTGTCTCCTGTGAACATGTGGAGTGGTGTGCAGCCTTTGAACATAATACCACCCCTCACAAGCAAACCACCACTTTCGAAGGAGTTTCTTTCATGGACGCTGAAGGATTATTTTGGGTTCCCTGTTCCCTACAAATGAAATGTCAACGAGAATCCATTTGTAGACTAAATCTTGACTCATCTGTAAAAAGAACACCTGACCCATTCGTCTGAGCTCCAGGAACGATGTTACCTGCACCAATTCAGGCAACTCTCCTGTAAGGTGCAATTAGCGGGACACAAATGACTAGTCTCCTGGCATAAAGGCCAATCGCATTAATACTTCAATACATCGTTTGCCTTGATACCATAGTCTCAGTGGCAGCAGAGTGCTCCAAAGACAATTGCTGGGCTGTATAGGACCTATGGCACTATGTGGTTAAAAAACATAACGGTCTTCACGAGGTGTTGTACACCTTGAACAACCTTGGCTAGGCCTTTTTGACGACACCCCACTGGTGTTGTTGAATTGCTGCCATAACAGTAAAACCACTCTGGGGTGGATATTTTAGTCCCTTGCGATGTGGGCCTGAGACTGGACTGCTTCTAGTCATCCTACCACTCGCCACCATACAACATTGGATACGCAAGAATGAGCCACAAGGAAAGCATCTGCAGCCACCACAACACTTCTTACACACACTATCAGTGAGAAATGCCACTGCAGTTCCCTGTTGGCTTTAAGTGCAAAGGTTGCCCCAAAACAGCTGAGAATGTTTTTTTGTAAAAACAATAAGCATACATTAATTATCAAGGAAATGGAAATTTTTTTAAATACTGCCCACTGCATCGAATACAGGTGCCCCCCCCCCCCCACACACACACACACACACAAACACACTTTTTGAATATCTTCTGGAATTCTTCTTTTGAAATAATGTTGAAGTACCCCTGAATAACTGTAATAAGTTGTTGATCAGTCTCAAATTGTCGTCCCAGTAATGTTTTTTTTTAAAATGGGGAACTACCATAACTCACATGGTGACAAGTCTGGACTACATGCAGCTTGGGGCATCAACTTAATATTCATTTTCTCCAAATAAGAAACGACGGAACTAACTATGTGCGGTCTTGCATTGGGCTGCACATGAAAAGAAATGGGGAACCCAAGTTGAACAAACTCGTTTCAAGCCTAAATGCTCAGCTAAAATTCTGTGAGTTGATGATTTTGAAATGTGAACCATATCTTCGATATCTCTAAGTAACAGGTGTCTGTCTTGCCATATAATAACACCTATTGTATTGGTGTTTACCTCTGTAACACTTTGAAGGTCTTCCTCCATGTGCAATTAAAGCCGCCGACTCACGATCACTGCTAAATTCTTTATGGCATCTGTAATTTGTTGATTTTCCTAGACATTCATCTTTATAAGCCTCTTGCATAAGATGGAACCTCTCTCCAACATCAAAACTTAATGGCCCATCTTTGTTCCTCTTTCACATCCATTTTTTTTCGAAAAAACACAGCGTAAAAACACTTGTTACTGGTTCACGAAACAATGCTTATTAAACTGCGCCCTACCAACGATGCATGTGTGATAAACAGATGTGGCCAGTTGCTACGGTTACTACAACAATTACCATTTTTTCACGACTTGTGCCAAGGTCGAATGCAGTATTCCACATATTTTATAAAAATATTCTCAGTTGTTTTGGGACAAGCTATGTATGTAATGTGATTTATATATTGGACAGAATTTTCCTCACTGATATGCAAATTTCACTGTGGGCATTTGTTTCTCATGTGCATTTGCATATGCCACACAAACATTGTAACATTTCGTTCAGTGTTTTGGATTATTTCCCCTCTACTGACTTCTGGACTTTAATTTTGGACACCAGTATATATATATATAGGTATAATGAAAAAATTCAAAGGGTAGATAACATGCATAATGGCAGCAAGAGATACAATTGTTGAAATCATTAATCACATTACAAAAGCGTGACTTTAAAGTAGCGATGCGTAAGTAAAGGCTAGAAATGTCTGCAAAGAAATAAAATACTCAGAGAGTAAAGTGAAAGAGAAGTACCTGAATTCTCCAATTAAAGAAAACTTTGAAATAGCTCTGAATAAAGCCGACACATTTAATTTTCTAACTGGTTTCTACTGATATATGCATGGATCAATCCAGGTTTTTAAAGATAATGCCCATTTTTAAGAAATTCTACCTTTTTTGTGGGAAATTTACCCTATATTTTTGTGAATTTTACCTATTTTTGAGTTCAGAACAAATTCAATCCTCTATAATCATAGTCATTATTCTGACAGTAATTATTGTTTTATGTTTTCAGTTATTTTTTATTTATTATTGCTAATCATGGTTCACGCTTTCCCAGTTTGCAACAAGGTTTCTGTTCTGATGACTGTGTACGCAGATATATATATATATATATATATATTTTTTTTTTTTTTTTTTTTTTTTTTACAACCTTGTGATTACTCCAGCTGAGATCGCGGGGAGAAAATAAAAATAAAATTTTTAAGGTTGCATTAAACCACAAAATCATCAAAGGTAAAAAAATTTAAGAGCTGGAGGAAAAGAAATAGCTTACTATCTAAAATATATATACATATAAAGAAAAAAGTCAACAATATGTCAGAGCACGTTCCTCCATAAAGCGTATGGTCAACACTTTCCCATCACGCTTCTCTTCTCATAATTGTAAATATGTCCCCATCATGTTCATCTGAGTAGGGATATGAAAAAAAAAACAAAAAAAATATATGTTTCTGAGCATCGTTGTTTTGCAAATGATAATAATCGATGTTCGAAACAGCAAAACATGTATTCTACGCAAAGTAAATGAATTTTTTTTATTGCATTCTTTTAAAGAGGAAGGGAATATAATTTCCTATGTCATGAAATTAGCGATTTTTTTGCTGTTTTGTTCGGTGTTCAGTCATCGAAAATCAAGTTGTCATACTCAATATTATAAGAGCCCATAGATTTCCTGCAGTACATCAAGCATTTTAACAAATATTGTTTACTCAATGCTGAGTTAAATCACCAACATATTGAACAGCAATTTCACCCATCAATATGCCCATTACTGCAGCAAGTGGAAAGGATGAGAGTTCTTCAGCTTCTTAGCGAAACATCGAGGTTTTCAGTAATACATCAAAAATTTCCACCGATAGTTCCAATCTGATGCATGAATGTTTTAACGTACAACTGCTAATGAAAGCTGCGACTATACGGTTGGTCACATATATTCCTGTTTTAGCATGCAGGGTGGAGTAGTTAGGTCCATATAATGACATGCAAATACAAAATGAACATTAATGGCAAAGAATTTTTCACTTACTCATAGCAATTTAGGCTCATCATATATGTCGGCATTTTTTGTCACTGTGGCAAAGCACTTGCTCAATAGAACGGACATTAGCTTATTTAGACGAAATCCAGATTCTGCTTGAATGGAAGATTCACAGATTTAAATACAAAAAAAAAAAAAAAAAAAAAACACGACTTCAAGTTAAAATTCTGTACCCTTGAATAGGTATTCGCAAGGAATGATGATTAAAATATGAAAGCTAAAACCCAAATGAATAAAAAGGATAAAAAACAATAAAAGATGGACCAAAACATAATTCATCACCACAACACACTTCCAAACATGTTTCGGCAAGAATTTTGCCTTCTTCAGTGGAAACTTCTAGGTGTACATGGGCATCAAGTCCTCGTTGGCGATCTCCGAAACACTGATGTAGCATCTTCTATTGCTCTGCTTTCAGCCTTCATCATCGCAGACCATGAATGGAAAAGATACACAATTATCCATGGTCTGCGGTGATGAAGGCTGAAAGCAGAGCAATAGAAGATGCTACATCAGTTTTTCGGAGATCGCCAACAAGGACTTGATGCCCACGTACACCTAGAAGTTTCCACTGATGAAGGCAAAATTCTTGCCGAAACATGTTTGGAAGTGTGTTGCAGTGGTGAATTATGTTTTGGTCCATCTTTTATTCTTTTTATCTATTTTGGGTTTTAACTTTCATATTTTAATCATCATCCCTTGCAAATACCTATACAAGAGTACAGAATTTTAATTTTAAGTCCAGTTTTTTTTTTTTTTTTTTTTTTAATCCGTGAATCTTCCGTTCAAGCAGAACCTGGATTTCGTCTAAATAAGCTAATGTCCATTCTACTGAGCAAGTGCTTTGCCACAGTGACAAAAAATGCTGACATATATGATGAGCCTAAATAAATTGCTATGAGTAAGTGAAAAATTCTTTGTCATTAATGTTCATTTTATATTTGCATGTCATTATATGGACTTAACTACTCCACCCTGCATACTTAAACAAGAATATAGGTGACAAACAGTATAGTCACAGCTTTCAATAGCAGTTGTGCATTAAAGTCATTAGCCACGTAAATTTCGTGCCATATGCCATTTCGCGTATGGGAATAGAAAAGTGATGCATGAATGTTTCGAAAATGAGCATTAATGTCCAATATTGATGTTTCTCACCAATGTGCCCATCCCTACTTTAGAGTTAGCTCTGGAAAATGCATGCAAAGTGAAGCTGCCAGGGGAGGGGGATGCTCATACAATGCTTTGGGGTTTCTTTCAGCGAGCATCCCCCTTTGTTACCGGTAGCATAGCCACTGCCGGTAGTGATATGAGGTAGGTGATTGATAGGTAGCCATCAAACATCAAACTGATTTAATTTATACAGAAAACAATATTCCAGATGTCCTTAACAATAAAATATTTTTAAGATAAATGTTTTACTGATTGACAATATTTTACATATATATTTTTTACTGATTGACAATATTTTTACTGATTTGCATTTAAACAGAAAACAATATTCCAGATGCTCCTAACACTAAAATATTTTAAGATAAATTTTTACAGAAAGTGACGATACCAAAATATTTTTGTGAAAATACCGTTTGAGCAAAAATTATTTTTGTGAAGATACCGTTTGAGCAAAATAAATTATTGTGAAGATACTGCCCAATGGTGTCAAATGCTGCCTGGATCGACCCCTGATATGTGATGCCAATGTTGCAAAAAAAAAAAAAAAAAAAAACACCCTCTCTGATGTAGTTATTTTGTTATTCCTAAAGTTGAATAAATTGGTTGATTTTAGAAATAAATGACAAATGGCATCACCCTGAAAAAATTTAAATGAATTTTACGTATGTATATACACAACATATTTTTGGAATATAAGATGCACCAGTATATATGACACCTCATTACGTTTTCAGATTCTTAAGGAAAAATAGCATTTTGAAGATTTTTAAGAAAAAAATTGAACTTTGTGCATAAAAACAGCAGCTTACAAATCACCAAATTCTTGCAATTTCAAAAATCAGTAAAGTATGATACTGCTGATGAAAACAATGTAGAGAAGAAACACCATTCAGTCCATCAGCAAATGGCATACATGCATTGCAGTGTTTGCCATTATGTCACACCTATGTACAGCCAATGGCCTTTATTATCAGTTCGCTGCATGGCTGATACATTGAAGTAAGAAAGCCTTCATCGAAGTCTATCGACATTTGTGGTGTACAAACAATTCTTGGGAACAGGAATTGCTTTTTTTTTTTTTATCTATTTCATTTAACTGAAGAAAGCCTTCACATTAAATTCTTGTTACGCTTTCCATCTATATGTACATTTAATATCTTCATACTTTCAAACCACTAAAAACTTCTTTTAATGAGCCATTTCTAAAACCTAATTTTATGTTGAACTCTTTTGTGTGCTGAATTTTTGTTTGATTTAAGAAGCTTTGTGTGGGGGGGGGGAGAAGTCTTGCTTTTTGAAGATTTATATATGCAAAAAAAAAAGGATAGCAGAATATGTTTATCATTTTCTGTCAAAACTTGCTTTATTATTCCAGCTATTCCATGGTTCTTGTTTTACAAATGCTTTTACAAGTTCTACAATATGCATGTATATTTTTGTTAAAATCTGTATAGACATGGGAATTGAATACATGGAACTACCACAGAATCATTAAGGTGGCAAACAGAATAGCCATTACCAAGCTTACTGTTCAGCATGTAATGTTACATCAGAAAACTTGAAAATTAAATCGAGTTGGAGTGATCATCACGAGCAAACACGCAGGGAGACGAACAAAGTGAGGCAATAAATTCAAACATTTTTATAATAAAACAAAATAAAATGAATTTCAAAGACCCCCCCCCAACTCATTCTACTATCATCTTCCCAACATATTTTTTTTTTTTCTTTTACACTGCAAGAACATTTTTAGGACTACTCTAGGACCTCATAAAAATATGTAAATATGTAAAATCAGGACTTTCCAGGCTTGAAAAATAGGGAAGTCAAATTTCAGGACTTTCCCACCATTCCAGGAGCCATGCGAACCTTGAAGGAAGTGATGTCATTGTGAGCAGAAGACGCAGGGAGCAAGAACAAAGTAATGCACTCAATCCAAACATTTTGACCATTTTTTTTATTGCAAAATAATAATAATAATAATAATAATAATTGCAGGACTATTTGATGAACTTTCATAAAAATATGAAAATCAAGGAATTTCCAGGTCTGGAAAAAAGGGAAATCAAATTTCAGGACTTTTCTACCATTCCAAAGGCTATGCAAACCTCGAAGCAAGTGATGCCCTTGTAAGCAGACAACACAGAGAGCAAGAACAAAAGAATGCAATCAATTCAAACATTTTGATGATTTTTTTTTCATTGAAAAAAATTCCAGGACTATTCAGTGACCTTTAACAAAAAATTTACAGGTCTGAAAAACACAAAATCAAATTCCAGGGCTTTTCCAGGAATGCAGGTGTTTGGCAACAGATAGCCTGCTCAAACGAAACTCAGGACATGCAGGTTCAATTTCCACTCCAGGATGACAATTTTCTAGTTTTCTGATATAATGTTACTTGTTGAATAGTAAGCTTGGCAATAGCTATTCTGTCTGCCGCCTTAATAATTCTGTACAGACATGTTTAAGAAATGATTTATTTTGTTTTAATAACTGATTGAATTAAAGCAATGCATTATGGTGGTGTCCTAATGCTATTCCAAGTTCCATCATTTTAATTTACAAGCAAAATGCACAACAGCAGCATTTAATGGTTTGAAAAACACATCTTCTATTTCTGGGCTTACCTCTGGATCTACTCCATTTAATTTTGATTTGCTCATTTTTTCCCATTCCACAATGATAGCATTACCACTACTTTTATGAACAGGAACTTTTCCTAGAGTTATATAAATAAAAAAAAACACACATATTAAAACATGTTTTGTTCATAGATTTTATGACAATGACATTAAATGTGTTTACTTAAAATGTCCCTCTTCATTCAGATGAACAGATGTGCTTATGAAAGAGACAAATGATGAATTTTTCTACTGTTTTATGCAATTAATCCATATCTACAAGTCCAATTAAGAAAGAAAGACTTTTGATGGATTAGTGCTTCTTTAATTTTCTTGCATCAAATCCTTCTGCTAACATGGGAAAACAGTTTGGTTTCTAAATAATTGACAGATGTGAAAACCTTTCCTATTTACAAGAAATACAGAACACTTTTCAATTGTGTACACATCTAAAAGTCTTGAAACTTTTTTTTTTGTAGCCTCAATTTTAATAAGTACTGTATTCAGGGTTCGTACTCTTTTTTGGGGAAAAAAATTCAAGGACTTTCCAGGCCTTTTCCAGGCCATATACAAAAATTCCAGGATGATTACTACGCTTTACAGTATCATGCTCAAATTAGTTTTTAAAAGCAATTTCAGTTTTAAGTAATAAAAATGATGAAAGATGCAAATGGACGAGTGTGCTTTTTTACCCATTACATTTCTTTAATGTTTTTAATTGGCGAATTACCCAATAATGCTAAATTGAATCATGATGCAATTACCACAAGGCTATTCAGAAAATCCTTTCCCTCAATCAGAAAATGATTAATTCAATCAGTCATTTTAGCTGCATCACTATTCTGCACTATCTTCCATGTAATCAGACTATTGTTGATAACTGAAATTATTATAAAATAAAGTGAGGGCAGATTCAGAATTTAAGAATGGGGAGGGTGCACGTCTAACAGAGGACTGGTAAAAAAATCTCTGAGATTTATTTCCTCCAAAAAACACGGTGGTAAAACATGGAGGACCCATAAGGGGGAGATGGGGTGCTTGCCTGTCAGAGTACATCACAAACAGCAGTTCTGAAGTACTGCTGTGTGGATCACTGAAAAGTTCGGGCCAATGTAATACAAAACGTGGAGTTGGTCAAATGATTGAAATGTGCTGATGTTCATGGAATGAAATGGTTGATCAGCTATGATAACCGCATAAAAGTTCGAAGGGGGAGGAGGGGGGCGATTTTTTTTTTTACTTTATGCAACATTCTACATTACTCCAGTATTTATCTTGTCATCATCAACAATAGCAATGTAACTACCACTTACGATCGCGGATATCGGCCAACTGAAAATCTGCCATACAACTAAGGGATACAACACACAGGTATCATGTTACAGTGTATTGTAATTGAAAAAAAAAAAAAGATTTCAGAAATTAAAAATCGAAAAAAAAAAAAAACTTTCAGAAATTAATATCATCAAGTCATGGTGTTTCAAAAATCCGCTTTCCTTTATAATGTTTAAAAACATGTAATGTTTTTTCTTTTTTACCTGTCGTGTATAATAAAATGGGTTGATTTTTTTATGGAATCAGACGTCCATATGTCTGATTGTCTTCGTCTGAGTTCACACGTTAGCTACTGTGTACAAGTAGACATATTTTTTCAGCTCAAAATATGTAGTTTTGTATGTATTCACAGTATAACTCATTCCGTATTCCCACAGAACAAAATTCAGCAGATACAAATGAAGAACATCAAGACCCACCCAACACCATGTTTCAGATTGTCTGCTGTTTATATTCAAGAAATGCAGAATATGGATCAATGGTGAATGCAGCAACTATGGTTTTTATTTATTACCAAGAAAAAAAAAAAGGAGCCTGAAAGCTGTAAAGCTGAAACGGATATATTTCTCCCCCTCCCGAAAACATTCCGATTAAGTTCAAACAGCAGGAGCACGCGTCCACGCACGCTCAACCTCTGGAATGTCCTGATGGAACGGCTTCTTTTCATTTGGCACATCGCCATAAATCACCACCTGCAGCTCACTGAAGTGTCTTCCTCCTTCACCCTAACTATAGGAGAAAACGTAAAAAAAAAAAAAAAATGCTGCCCAATTTTCGACAAAATGACCAAATTTACGTCATAACGTTGCAATTTACTAAAATACGTTTATCTGCTGAATTTCGCCTAAATCCATTGAAAACTTTTAATTATAGATTTTTTTATTAAAACAGTAACTCAGACATCTGAATAAAAATGTATGTTTGTAATTAAAATAGAGTCCATATCATCACAGAAACAAAATTTAAGGATCACTCTGTTTAAATAAACCATGGCATCTAAAAAAAAATAATTTGCTTGCTTTTCCCGTAATTTATAATTGCCGTTTCTTTTTTTGAATCCGATTTTGCAACGGAAGATTTTTTTTTTTTTTTTTTTTTTTGCATCTGCTAAAGTTTCAAACGGAATTCGGCGAAATTTGCACTAGAACTTTATTGTGACGTATTTTAACCACTGTAAAAATTTTACTGTGTTATTTTCAAAATTCCGGAAAATGGATTTCTGAAAATATCTCTTAGTCCTTTTGAGCCGTGGAAGTGATAAACAGGTGTTTGCTTTCTTCCCAACCAAGGGCTTCGGATCAGCGCTCCCAGCTGTCAATCAACCGTTGCTATGGTAACACACTTTCTGCTCAAGGCTCACTGTCTAAAGAGGCACACATAATAAAAATTTCCAATGCTAACTTTTTAAGTTTTAAACCGATTCAAATGGAATTTTGGGAGTGAGCTTCTGTAATCCAATTATAGTAAATGTAAAAATTTCAGCCACTTTTGTGAAAAATTCGCAAAGATAGTTTTCTTATTTTTTATCATAAGTAGCCGAAGTCTCTTGAGGGGTGGGCCGGAAGCAAGCGTCTTAATGCAATAAACAAGGAGCAGATGAATGTGTTGTTCAGGCATACTCTTCACTGGTGGATGCCAGCTGACTTGGTAAACACGCGACCCCTTGCAAATGCTAAATGTCTCTTCTTTCCCCTTCTGTTGTTCTCAGTAGTTGTCGGACGGACATCAAGCTCAGGGCTAGAGAATGCATCAAGCTCCCCTTCCCTAACAGACCTGCTAGTAATCATCCAATTTTATTGCACTGGAAGTAGTGCTTCCCCCCCCTCCCCCCAGCCAAATTAGGATTTGGGCACATCCGAAACACCACTTTAGCCGGCGGTTTCTTTGAGAACAGAGGAGAGGAACTTAAAAAAATTAAGGGGTAACAGTCAGTAACACGATTTCCTAAAAGGGCATTTTTTTTAAGCACTAATTTCAAATTTCAAGGCTTTTCAAGACAGCATTAAAAAAATACCGTTTTTCCAGGATATTCCAGGCCTTGAAAACGTAATCATGATTTTCCAGGACTTTCCAGGTTTTCAAGCACGCGTGCGCACCCTGTGTATTATTACAGGGTTCCCACTCAAAAGTAGTAAAAAAATTCCCTGACTTTTCCATGTTCTTCAGGTGGTTCAAGTTTTTCCAGAGTGGTGACCCCTATCATGTTGCAATGAATTGTTATATTTCATTCCATCCATGCATTTTCTCACAAAAGCACACATTTGTAAAGTTTTTAAGTAATTTGTCTTTATAAAATTACCTTCTTTTCATTAATAACAATTAAATGTGTACATTATTTTTCATATCATAATTCCATGAACTTTTGTGAATACTACCCACAAAGAATTTGTTTTTAATACATTTGCATAGAAATGGGCCATATGTAAGAAAAAATCTGTCAGTTGATTAGTTTTAGTTTTTCTATAACACAATGCAGCTAAACTTAATGATGGAATGGCTCCAGTTCAGAGAAACATGTCTAAAAAGAACCAACAGACAAAGGACTTTGATCCACTGTTTGGTTGGTTCTCTTGAGATGTGTTTCTCCAAGCAGGAGTATATCAAGCCATTGTGCCTAATTGTCCCACATTACAACAAGTACCTGCAGAAATTGAACAAAAACTTAATAACAGGCAATTTTTACAATTCAATTTTGCATCTTTTTTAGGGAATAAGGGGAAAAGTAATTTGAAGTAAGATCTACAAAATTCTAGGTGGGCAGTAATCAAAAACAGAAGTTTGAAATCTGAAAAAGGAAGTTTTTTGGCAAAATAAAGTATCCCTTGTTTTTACAAAAAAGGGCATTTTCCCCTGAGTTTTCCCTTATTAGCACGTCTTTTGTAAAAAAATATCGTGCTTATGTTACCGGTTTGTCCGTCCGTCCATACCCATGATATCTCTGCAACTATTAGTCCGATTTGAAAAAAAAATTTGCGTTGGGAAGCTTGAAATATGCGAATGATGATCCTATATTTCGATTTTTTTGTATGATGTACAATTTCGCAGCTAGAGGGCGTAAATGCAGATGATGTCGAATTCAAAAATAAGTTTTATTCCACATATTCGCTTCTAAACATCCTATTCAAAAAATTCTTTTATCTTTTGATTCCATTTATATCGAAAAGTATTTTAGATATAGTTACTTTTTCAAATTATGCATAGATTTTTCGCTAGCGGGCGTAAAAGTAAATTACATTTTTTCCTATAACTCTTCTTCTAAAATTCCGATTTGAATTTTTTTTTTCTTTAGCGGATACATCTCCCAATGGAAACTCTTTTGCATATAATTTCAAATTTTGGGTAAAGAATACTTTAGCCACCAGGGGGTGTAAGTGTTAATTTTTGCTTCTGATGTATTTGCCATAAAATCTGAGCTTCTAAAATATCGATTGAAAAAATTCTTTCATGGACTGATGCCACTCACATCGATAAATATTTTCGGAATATTTTCTTCTTTAAATATTCCACAGTTTCTCTGCCAGGGGGCGTAGATGTATATCTTATTTTTGTCAATATCTCTACTCCTAGGAGTCCGATTTGAAAAATTCCTTCTTTGTTGGATAGTGTTTTCAGTGTGACATGTTTTTCATATAATTTCAAAATTTTCAAGTAATTCATAGACTTTCCGCTAGGGGGCGTAGAGGTAAATTGTGTTTCCCCCTATATCTCCGTTTCTAAATCTTCGATTTGAAAAATTATTTCTGCACCGGATACAGCTCAAGATGGCAAATCGTTTGCACATAATTTCTACTTTTTGTAAAAAAATGGTTTGGCCACCAGAGGGCATAAATCTTAATTACTGCTTCTGATGTATTTGCAGCAAAATATGAGCTTCTAAATTCTTGATTGAAAAATTCACCGTTTGTAGACAGATAGTACTCATGTCGACAAACCTTTTAGAAACATTTTCTTTTTAAAATAATGCATGGTTTCTACACCAGGGGGTGTAGATGTATATCTTATTTTTGTCAATATCTCTACTTCTAAGAGTCCGATTTGAAAAATTCCTTCTTTGTTGGATAGTAATTCAGGTGTGACATGTTTTTCATATAATTTCAAAATTTTCAATTCGTAGATTTTGTGCTAGGGGCGTAATGGTAAATTGCTTTCCCCCCTATATCTCTGCTTCTAAATCTCCGATTTGAACAATTCTTTCTGCACCGGATACAGCTCCTGATGGGAAATCCTTTGCACATGTCTTATGATTTTTGAAAAAAATGGTTTGGCCACCAGGTGGCTTAAGTCTGAATTTCCGCTTCTTATGTATTTGCAGCAAAATATGAGCTTCCAAAATCTCGATTGAAAAAAAGTGGTTTGTTGCCCGATACTACTCATGTCAACAAACCTTTTAGGAACATTTTCTTCTTGAAATAATGCATGGCTTCTACGCCAGGGGGCATTGATGTATATCTTATTTTTGTCAATATCTCTACTTCTAGGAGTCCGATTTGAAAAATTCCTTCTTTGTTGGATAGTGTTTCCGATGCGAAATGTTTTTCCTATAAATTCAAAATTTTCAAATAACTCAGACTTTCCACTAGGGGGCACAAAGGTAAATTGCGTTTTCTGCATTATTTCTGCTTCTAAAACTCCGATTTGAAAAATTCTTCCTGTAACACATACAAGACCTCATAGAAAATATTTTTCACATAATTTCTAATGTTTGGTAACGAATGGTTTGGCCACCAGAGGGCATAAGTGTTAATTTCTGCTTCTGATGTATTTGTAGAAAAAATAAATTTTTTTTTCTTGGACCGACAGTGCTCATACGGAAAAACCTTTTGAGAATACTTTCTTCCTAAAATAATGCATGGTTTTCCCACTAGGGGACGTAAAGTCACATCTTATTTTTGTCGATATCTCCGTTTCTAAGAGTCCGATTCGAAAAATTCCTTCTATGTTGAAGAACGTTTCCGGTGCAAAATGTTTCTCATATAAATTCATGTTTTTCTTAACACACAAGTCTGCAACCAAAGGGCGCAAGCTCACAATTCTGTTTACAGCAATATCTGAGGGATTAAAAACCCGATTGAAAAACTTCTTTCTTCCGTCAGATACTATTGTTTTCCATACCGGTTTCATTGACTTTGAATAGCTTTGATGAATTTAATTTGCGTCAGAACGGATTCAAAAGACGTGCTTATTACACCCAAAAATTTGGTGTCATCTTTCTTGTTTTTGGAACTATTTTCAAATTCCCTCAGAATTCCAGGTTTTCTGTTTTCGAGGTTGCATGGGTACCCTGTATTAATGGCTTGAAGGATGAAATTATTCAGTTTGTATGATTTGCAAAGTGTGGAATGAGGAAAAATGCTAGAAAAAATATTCTAAATCTGTGATTCTAACTTGAATCAAAAATGACATGAACTGCACAGTACAGAGAAAACCTATAATAGATTAAAACTAAACAGGGTAATTTTGTCGGGGGTTTACAAGGAATTGTTCTTAAAATAAATTTCCCAATCTTCAGAGAAAACTCTTCTCTTTCTTCAGAAAGTTATTTGTTGTCACTTTTTTCTCCATTACTATCGCGATAAAAAAGAGTGATGACAAATAACAGCCTGGAAAAGGAGAGAAAAAATTCTAAGAAAATTTGAGATTTTATTTCAAGCAAAATTCCTAGTTTAACCCCATACAATTATTCAATTTAGTTTTTAATTTAATGAACTAGGGAGCATAGTTGTTATGAATTCTAGCTCAATAAAGAGCATTTGTAACGTAATTAGAGAAGTCAGAAGTCTTTCACAAATGATACCTACCTTTTTTAGCTGAGAAAAACATTGAGAACAGAATTTACTACATAAAATGCAGTAGTTAAGACTTTCTTTTATGACTGCTATAGCTGCTGTATCTATGGGCACAAAAACTTCACTCTTTGAATTAAATGGAACTAAATTAACAAACACTTTAACAAGGAGTGCTTTCAAAATAGCAGCCATACAGTGAATTTGTCTCAAGGACAGATACTATCTAGAAACATAATTGAGATCTCATTTTGAAAGGCTTTTACAATACCTGAGAAGTCTACCTCTTCTTTCTGAACATATTTCCCAGTTTCTTCAACTCTGTAACTTTCTCCAAGGATCATTCCTTGCATTAAAAGTTGCTGAAAAGGTTCAGGATGCTTCAGGAGTCCAACTGAATGACAAAAGTGGCTCATGAACCTGGCATACAGCAGATGCAAATAAGCTAGATGAAAGAAAAGTGAGTTATTTATTCTCATTTACACATATATTTGCACTGAACTTACCAAATTTAAAATCATTAATGCAATAAAAATCCCTCATAATTTCTTCTGAAAGCACATGACTGTAAAAAGTTTTTACTAGTGGATATTGCAATGCAAAGCACAGTATCTAGTAGATGTAACATTAAGCACTGCATGTCATTATGTTTGATACTTTATACAGGGTGATTCATAAAGAAGTATACAGTTTCAACGCACTATAAAACAAGAACAATGTAAGATGTTTTAAGTTACCTGTAACAGAACTGTAGGGGAATGTTTCAAGTTTTTTAGAGACAGTCAGATGTTCTATGTGTGCACCCTTTGTCACATGACACACATCGAGCCGGTAATCCATTTCCGCCAAAACGTGAGGTAAGATATCTGAATCAAGTGCAGTGATAGTGGCTGTGATACGCTGTTTCAGCTCCACTAGATCAACAGGAAGGGGAGGGGTGAATGCCTTGTCCTTCACGTACCCCCACAGGAAAAAGTCACAAGGTGTTAAGTCAGGACTTCTGGGTGGCCATTGGGTCAGTGGCATGTTGTAGTCCGCGGCTCGTCCAATCCATCGGTGAGGAAGATGTTCATAGAGATAATCTTGCACGTCGCCTAATCAGTGCGGTGGTGCACCATCCAATTGGAGAATAAAGTTGTCACTGTCGTCCTGCAACTGTGGCATCAACCAAAGACTTAACATATCCAGAAAAGAGCCTCCCGTGACAGTTTTCTCGTGAAAAAGAAGGGGCCATACACTTTCTTTTTGGACACAGCACAGAACACCTTTACCTTAGGGGAATCTCGCATGTGTGGCACTGTAAATAAGGGATTCTCCGTTCCCCAAAAGCAAACATTGTGCTCGTTTACCTGACCACTCACGTGAAATGTAGTTTCATCAGTGAAGACTAAGTGATCGGCAAAATCATCATCTTCAAAACGGTGCTGCATTTCGGCACAAAATTCAAAGCGCTTTGTCTGGTCAAGGTCAGTGAGATTTTGCAGCATCTGCACTTTGCATGGAATCATTTCCAGCTTCTTTCTCAAAATTCTCCAGACAGTGAGCTGTGAAATCTGCACTTCGCGACTCATCCACCTCATTGATTTTCCCGGGCTTCATTGAATGGCAGTGCAAACACTATCAACGACTTCTTCCAATACACGCAGTCATCCACGAATTTTAAGTTTGCACAAACAGCCCGTAGTTTCAAATTTTTTATGCCAATCGTAGATAGATTTTCTGTTTGGAGGTTTTTTTCCGAATTGTGATCGAAAATGCTGCGGCACAACAGTTACAGATTCCGTTTTGCTCAATTCAAGAACACAAAATGGATTCTCCACTGCAGATGCTACCATTTTGACTGACTAGTCACATGACACGCGCACTATGGCCTACGTCACTTCCCTCAGTAGCGGGACACAAACTTTATGAGTACATCTACCTAACGGTTCGCAGTTGTGGTCCGTGTCTTCAACTGCTACTGTTTTACAGCATCTAGAAACTGTATACTTCTTTATGAATCACCCTGTATTATGCAAAGTCAACAAACATTCCCTTTCCAGGTATATCTCACCCAGTTGACTCTGCAAGTTCTGTGCATATATAAATAATAACAGAAATGCTTGTATTATTAGTAGGTTTGTTAGTAACAAAGAGAAATTGTTGCTGTGAAAGAAAGTTTGGATTGATAAAATTCCTAATACAAGTGCACAAAGGCTACATTTAGCCAAAGAGCAGTGAAACATAGTACAGTCATACACAAAAGTCAGATTGGAGCCATGCAGACTGTGTTGTTCATAGCTGTTTACTTAGATGTATTGTTTTTGGGTTTAACAAGCACCATGAGTAACTTTAAGGGCTATAAGTAGTCACATGTTCCTAATTTGGGGCAACTGGTTCTAGGGAAGGGACACAGCCAGTACCATCAGATGAACACATCACTCGTGCCTTATCTGGGACTTGAACCAGGGCTCATCTCAGACAAATGGGGCAGCTATTTGAATGTTCCAAAGCCAGCTTGTTTATTTTGTGGCCTACTAAAGCAAAGGATTACAGTTGGGAATGAATTTTTTTTTTTTTTTTTTTTTTTTTTTTTTTTGAGGTTTAACGACCACCGTGAGCAACTTAATGGGCTATAAGCAGTCGCCCGTCCCTAATTTAGAGTCACTGGTTCCAGGGAAGGGAGAGAGCCAGTGCCGTAAGACAAACACGACATCCATGCCTCACCGGGATTCGAACCCGGACCCTTTCGGACGAATGATCAGAGGCCAACGCCTTAGACCACTGCGCCACCGGGGCGGCGGAAATGAATTGCACCTGTATCTTCACCCCCCCCCCCCCCAAGAAAAGTCAGGTCAAGCATTAGGAAGAGTAATGACAGCTCAGAAAAAATATATATATAATGGGCAAGTATCCAGAGGTGTGACAATAAATCCTAAGATTTTTTAAAGGAAAATGGCATGACCTCGGCTTCCATGTTTGAAGATACTAAAATAGAGCAGCAGTGAATAGCAGACAATACTTAGCTTAGTAAGAAGTCTATACTTCTTAGGATTTAAAATAATATAAAACATTACGAAAAATGCAATTCATGAGACTACCTTATAGGTTGTCTTATGTTATAAACGTGATTTTAATTAAACTATACTTAATATCTAAGGTATTTTACCTGATATTGTCAAAGTATTCCTCACGTTGTTTGCTCTGTGAGGCACGTGCTCCCGGCCCCGAGAGGTCTCGTACGTTACGGACTTTTGGTTAGTTATAAAAATTTGCAGAAATAAAATAGTTAGGTTATATATATTTTTTCAGTTCCACATTCATTCACTTGCACATTCAAACGTTTAAAATTTACTATTAATTAAAAGATTTTATTAGAAAGAGTTATACTCATCGGGTCAGGAGACGTCTCACACGTGGTTCATTGGTTCACTGTTTGGCGAGCGCTTTCTGCGGTACGTTTACTGCTGTCATCGGGCCATTATTTCTACAACTCATCCAGTAGATGGCGACACATTAGAAACAAATCACCTAACACATACAGGCAGCAAACCTTCCCATCGATTCCCGACAGGCAACTCCAAAAACCAGAAGTCAGTGCTTAGACCATTGCGCCACCTAGGCAGAATATCATTATTCAGCATATAAATAAGGAGAAAACAAAAATTATGGTTTTTGAGTGAGAAACTGTTAGTATTGAATGCAAGATCAGTCAGCTGAAATGGCACAGAGAAAGACCAGATGAATGAATTTGTGTATTTATTTAGGAAGCACGTTTGACAGAGAAAACAAATTACATAATGAAATTAGTAGGTGAGTGAATTCATCTTTGAAAAGGCATACCCGCTTTATAAGTATTTAAAAGGACTATGGGTTCTCGAAAAACTTCAGAATGGCTGTGTAAGAAAGTATAATTGTTCTTACTCCGCTGTATGGCAGTTATACCTGGGTACTGCAGAAGAGATCTAGCAGTCATTTGTGTGCTGGAGAGATGCATTACTTACTTAAGGAGGGGGTGGGTGGCAAGACATTCTCTGATCATGTGAAGAATGAAGCTGTGTTAGTAAGATGGAGACTAATATTCTTAGGTGGTATGGCCATGTTGACAAAATGAGTGATGAAGATGCTTACTAAGAGAATTTTTTCCAGCCCAAGTGACACGAAAGAAAAGGTAGAGGAAGGCCAAGGAAATTAGGTAAGGCCACATTTAGGAATATTTGCTTGAGAAAGAGATTATGAGTATGAAGTACAAAAGGTCCTATGTGCAATAGGTGATGGATGTCAGTGAAGCTCAAGCTGTGTGCCAAGATCGCTGTAAATGGAGACATTTGATTCAGCAACAGCAGATTCTAGTTCCATCACTTAAACATTTATCTGGCAGACTTTCTTTGAGGAGCAAAAATCTGAATCTTAGAGAACAGCTTAATGATATGTATGCGTATGTATCACATTTTAACCTCAAAGAGCATCAAACTGTTAGCAGAAGAAGGGTTTTCACACAATAATAACAGTGAGATGAAGAAGATGAACACATCATATTTCACAAGAGAAAGAAGAAATGGGATCGGGATTCCTGATATTAGATATCTTCAGTGTCCAGTGGCAATATTTTCTCAGAAAACGTAATTAGAATGGCACCTTCAATGTCATCTGTACTGTAGACATAGTGTTTCATTAATATAAAGAAAACCAGATGGCGGAAATGGAGATTCATCTCCAGATAACCACATACGAAGGTGCTCAATCACAAAGATCTGCACAACACACATCTAAACTGGTAAGACATAAAGGATATTAAAAAAAAAAACTCGAACAAGTGGCTAAAGAACAGAAAGTTATATATAGAAGAACAACAGATTTGCAATGATAATTCAAAATGAAGTTATTTTAATTAAAATTATAGAAACTAGATTTTGAAAGAACAGCTGCTACATGATTATTGTAGATGACATGAAGTACGTAGTGTGACTATCAAATACATCTACAGAAGATTTATCACACTAACCATCACATATTATAGACAGTGAACCAACAATTTTGCTAAGATAATAATATCAATATCTGCTCCTGATACAGAATCTTCAATATCAGAAGTATCATACCCTACTTAATATTAGAAAGGATTTTGAGATTAAGTTCTATCAAAGTGTCTATTCAGTTGAAGAATTCCCTAAATAGAGAAAAGAACTGGATTTGCAACAGTAATTTGAAATGAAGTGGATAACAAAACATACTGGATTTACAACAGTAATTTGAAATGAAGTGAGTAGAGAAACATACTGGATTTGCGATACAGAAAATACATTGGATTCACAGTGGCAGTTCACTTAATTCTCCTTCTTCTCTGAGTTTATTTTCTTGCACTTAAAAACATTTCTGACCATTTGGTGACTATCAAGGCCACTTCAGAGTACTTACCTTTACTTCTTAAAGTATGCTGACATTGTATGTTGGTTATTCACAGCAATCAGAATTGTGTACTGAATTTCATGTAATTTATTAGTCATCATGTAATATATAGAGATTCAGTACCTCTTTTAGAATTGCTATTACGCACGTTAAAATATGGACATGTGATTATGGTGCTGCAGTTAATTATGATGTTTATTATTTAAAAAAGTAAAAACTAAAAGAAGGTAAGAGCAATTACTCACATATATTTGTTCAGAGGTCGTTTTTGTTCGCATACCACCATAGTTCCGCAAGTTGCTTGGTCTCAGGTGTTCAACGGCTATGCATTGCAAAAAGTCCGATGGTGACTATAATATAGTGTTTAGCAATGCCAAAGTAATTAGTCGACCCAAAGAACCTTGCTATATATTGTATCGTAAGCTCAAAGAATAATACAACTGAAAATAAAAACCATGTAATGGCCTATGCCACAGGCAGGTTAAAAGGCTAACAATGAACAAATCCAAGAAACTATAATGAACGAGTCTAAAAGGCTGATAGTGAACGAATTTAAAAGAACCAAATAAAATATGAATGGCCAGAAGAAACGATGAGTGAACTATTTACATAATGCGTGCACCACCTCCTCACGTCCACTAGCGTCCCCAGACGCATTTCGCCGTAGCCTCTTCCTAGGCCTTTTCAACGGGAAATGAAACGTCTGTTGGCAAGTGACAATGTTTCATACCTCCAGAAGTCATGATGTACATTGCGCATGGGTCAGTTTTCCTCCTATATGGTGGTGCCATCTTGTGTCATAGTTTGATTTTTCTGTATTTGTCGTCTTTTAATTTTATTTTTATGCTCCTCTTTTAATCTTTTCTCGGTGTCCACTAAATTCCTCCAGGCATATGAAAGGTCATATGGTGAATTGTTATTGCAGTTTGATTATTTGGTCTTCTTTATTAAGATGGATTCAGCAATCTGTATGGTCTTCCAGTTTTTTTGCTGATTTATCAATTTTTTATCCTCCCATAGTGGTGTGCATTGATGATTTATACAGAAGTCGACAAGTGCAGTTTTATTTTATTTTCTGAACCAATTGCTGATGTGTTCCGATAATCTTATCCTGATATTTCTTGCATGGTGCTTCCTATATATTGGCTGATAATTTTGTTTTGGCTGCCCCCTATTGGAATTGAGTAAACACCCGCTTTCTGCAATATCGGTGTGTTTCCGTGACCAGAAGTTAATGTGTCCTGGATATTTTTGGTTTTTATGCCAAAGCCCAAGTTAAATTTCTTGCATGCTTCTTTCAATATATTATTGATTTCATGGTTGTAAGATATTGATCCACAATATTTCATTTCCTTTTTATCAGTTGGTATTCTGAAATTATCATTTCTTGTCTTCTCTGTTATCCACTTTATAAGATTGTTTATTATTCTGATATCATATCCAAAAGCAGAGGCTGTATATTTTGGCATTGCTAAACACTATATTACTTTGGCATTGCTAAACACTATATTATAGTCACCATCGGACTTTTTGCAATGCATAGCCGCTGAACACCTGAGACCAAACAACTTGCGAAACTATGGTGGTATGCAAACGAAAACAACCTCTGGACTGTGAGTAATTGCTCTTACCTTCTTTAGTTTTACTTTTTAAATAATAAACGTCATAATTAACTGCACCACCATAATCACATGTCCGTATTTTAACGTGCGTAATAGCAATTCTAAAATAGGTACTGAATCCATATATTATGCATTTTAACCACGTATAACTAGTGACTTCCTTATACGGAAGATATACATGAAGTATCTATCATGTAATATCTCCTCAGGAAACTTGAAAATTACATTATCCTGTAATGGGAATCGGATCCACATCTGATTTCCGTTTGAGCATTCTATCCATTACACCACCTAGGACAATGAAGTTCAAACTGAAGCTAAGCAAGTATAGCTCAAGAATCTGAACAGCCTCTGATTCCACTTGTCAAAGCAATGCTATGCTTCCTTGTAGCCAAGGTTTGTACTCTTCCAAGCAAAATAAATTTAAGCATTTTTCAAGAACTTTTTAAAACCAAATTATCATATGTGTGTATTGTCAGTAGGTACGTATTGTAGCGAGTTCAAGCCATTAAACTTGGCTGGGATGGGCACACCTATGATCTGCCAGTTATGCCTTGCCACTCTGTTAGTTTATTTTATCAACTTTGAACTGCCCCTCTGTTTTGGTGCTTTTTGAAATCATTTTATTTTGTGGAATATTTTGAAAGGGCACATTATTTTTGTATTCACCCTCCAGCAAGGATGCACTCCTAGCCCCAGTCAACAGAAACCCATCACGATTCACAAATACATCATTCCACTTATTTTACTCCCATGGCTGATGTTTTACTCTGTAATGATGTCATAGCCAAGGTGCCAGCTGTCCATGCGCTCTCCTGAGTTGAACGCAAGTTCTGAGCTTTTTAATCAGAACTACACAGAAATCTCCTATACAACTTCTCACCACAAACAGTAATTTTACATACACACATGCTCTTTCATATCATCACTTAAACAACAAAACAAAATCTTTTTCAAGTACTTTTTACAGAGTATTAAACTTTTTCAAGTACTTCCATGGACTTGAAAATGAACTTTTCTTTTTCAAGGACTTTTTAGAATTTTCAAGGAGCATACGAACTATGGTAGCATCAATAACCCTTTTAAATTGAGGAACAGATATAGGTCATAAATCATCAGTACCTCTGATAGGGCAAGATCATGCTGCAAGTCTTCTTCCACATCCAGGGAGAAGACTTTCATCTTGAATTTATCCTTGAAGAATGCACTATCAACAAGGAGCTCTATCTGGACATCATGCGATGTCTACATTAGTTGTTCCACAAGAAGAGGCCTCAACTGTGGGGCAATCAATTGTGGGTGCTGTTGCACAATGATGCATCAGCATACAGGTCACTCCTTGTTTGTGAGTTTCTCACTAAAAACAAGAACTGTTGTGCTCCCACACCCACCATACTCACCTGACCTTGCCCCTGCACCTTCCACCTCTTCCCTGAGCTGTTACGTTGCCTTCAGAGTCATCAGTTTTCGAGCATAGAAGAAGTGAAAAAGTATCACTGATTGCACTGAAAGGTACTGCAAAGAATGGGCTTCAGAAGTGCTTCAATGAACCCTACAGCTGCTGGCAGAAGTATGTTGTTGTAAGAGGGTCTTATTTTGAAGGAGGATGTGCTTCAGCTGGTTGCACTGAAGAACATTGTAAAGAATGGGTTCCAGAAGTGCCTTGACAAACTCTACAGCTGCTGGCAGAAGTGTGTTGTTGCAAGAGGGTCTTATTTTGAAGGACAATGTGCTACAGCTTTGTAAATCTATCTATGGACTTACGGACATAGTCCAGGAACTTCTGGATCCTACCTCGTACGATTTGGGAACTTTCTTTTTCCTTAAACCATGAAATTCTCAGAATATAACTAAATTTTTTCTGCAGAATATAACCAGATATTCTTTTATTTATATTTGTAGAAGAAATGAAAAAGTACTGTATGTACTTCTGCACAGGAACTACCATAACATTTTAACATTTGCAACTGTGCAATTCTAAGTCCCTGAAAATCCTTTCATTATTTTAACATTTTTCTGCTATCTGGCAACAGCAGGAAAAAGTGAATGCAGTTGCTTACCATCTGCGTTATTTTGTTGCTGTTGTTGTTTACAGTAAATGAAACAACGCAGCCTTTAGGTCCACTATTCATTTTTTTAGGGGTTTTGAAGGATGGGAACCACTTCCTTTCTAATGATTTCATAAAAGAAAAACCATGTTACAAAAATTGTGACTGGCTGCTGTAATTTGTTTTTGATATTTCATTAGCTGTCTATAGAAACACACTGGGAAAATGCAAGCACTTGTCTGGTTTAACTGTCCAATCCCTGCCTCAATATATTTTTTGTTAATGTTGTAATGTTCATGAAACATACTTTTACATTTGGAAATCCCAAACAGAAAAAATACCTGGTTATTAAAAAATTACTCATCTTATCCTCCTGTCATTATTGACAGGCTTCCACTACTATTCTACAAATGGAAGGAAACCACACTAATGAGTAAAAGCTGTCAACTTTGAAGTATTCCAATCTATGATTCATGAGAACAAAATTATGTAACAATGAGTTGCATCCCATGCACACATGCTTATGTAAAAGATTATTTAGATCACTGAAAATTCATCAAGTTAATCATTTCAAATAACTAATTAAAAAGTGAAAGCAGTTCTAATGTAAAAACCTAAACCACAAAGAGATTTCATTTCCAAGACTACCTTCACTGAAAAAACACCGCAAAGATTTAAATAAATGATCAATGACATGATTGTTTACAAAAAATGTCATTCCACAAATAAAAAAATAATTTTTTTACAAGCAAAGTATGATTACCACAATTTTGTAGAATCAACTTACCATGTTCCTTGCCTCCAATATATAAATCAACAGGCATTAGGTGACCAATTTTTTCAGTGTCGAATAGGGCAGATGCGTTGTTGTTATCTAAGTATCGTAAGAAATACCATGAGCTGTCCACAAATGTATCCATGGTGTCAGTTTCACGTGAAGCTGCTCCACCACATCTGAAAGAATGCAAAGAAAAAGTGTTTAACTATTAAGAAACTCAGAGAAAAAAAAAGAAGCAGCAAAATTGCTGCATTGGTGATAAATTAACTGATCCCATTTGAAGATAATCAGAATTTTCTAAATATTAAATTGCTCAACAAATGTTTTAAACTCTTATGATTGGACAAAGCTAAACATAACTGCAAATAGAACAGGGATTGTTATCAAATTAAAGAGTAACACTCACTCTATAAACAAAATGTGTTTAACTAGTATGACAGACAAATGAACACAAACTGCTGCACCAGTATTGAATTAGAGATCAAAATCGCTTTATTTGACAAAGATATGTACAAAAGATACAAAAATGGGTTCATTTACCCATTATATGAGATGAAAGAATGATATTTACAATGAATTGATGAAAATCAGCTATTGACAGGAGAAGCAGATCATATGCAAATGATCACAGATAATAAGACTCAAAATGAGTATGTAGCTTGGAGTAACTGATGGAGTTCAATGACAAAAAAAAAAAGTTGAGCAAGTTCAGAATGTTGATAAAGTTAAGCAATGCATGAAAGATGATGGAAAACAAGCAGGCAGTTAACAAAGGTTGAAGGAAATTCTCTGATTGTCAAAAGTGAGCCAGTTGTGTAGAAGCCAGATGTTGTTGAAATATGCAGTATCAGTTCATTGGGCTTCTGACAAATCTGCCTGGATGTGAACAAGATATCTTTTTTTGAAATGGGAGAGAAGCTGTTCAGCTTGTAGGAAGATGATGGTAGAGCTTGTAGAAAGGTTGGGGTGACATCTGTAGATTACATATTTCGCGAAGACAAAAAGGTAGGAGCAGAGTGGTGAAGCATGATGAATGGGTGCAGCTGGCCGAAATAAGAACTGATGGTTATCAAGGTTGTGATTTGCTGGGCAGACATTTTGAAGAAAACATCAAATGGAAAAGTGGAAGAAGAATTGGACAACAGAGATACATATGAAGTACGGAACCTTGTGACGAGCAAAACTGGCAGAGTGGAAACAGAATATCAAATTCAATTGATGTAAGGTAAGTGGAAAAGGAAATCGAGAATGGAGATAAAGCCATTGAATGTTAGATTCAGAAGGATGATTGACAAGATTTGGAAAAGAGAAGACCACATAGGAGTGAGTGCAGAAGGAGGAAGACAGCGAATGGAGCAGGGAGAGACACAGTGAAGGCGAAGGTGTTGATAAAGAGATATCGAGCAGTGAGAGAATGAACAGGGAGAGCAGTCAGAATGCGAAAGAAAGTATGACAGAGGAAGTGGAGCAGAACAGACAGGAATGAGACCACAAGAATCAGCTAGATCAGGGTACAGAGTGCAAAGAGCAGATTTAAAAGCAAAAAAGTTTAATTCAGTAGAAAGAAAAGCAGGGAGTAAAGGAGAGAGTTCAGAAAAGTGTTTCCAGAAAAAATTGGTACTGGTATTGAATTAAGTGATATCATTTAAAAAGAATCACAATTTAATATGTAATTCCAAATTTTAGTTTTTATCACAGAACTAAATACTTTTCTGTGAGTTCAAGTTACAAGCATTACGTCCAACCATTAGTTTCAGAGTACTGATAGCCCATGTTAAAGAGCGCACAAAGTAAAGTTAAGTTTTATACTGCAGTTGATCAACAGATTTTTACAACACCCACAGCTACCAGAAATTTTTATGTTAAATCAGGGTTGGGTTTCTGCCGTGCCGATGGCAGAAACTGGCAGAAAATGGCAACAACTGGCAGAAACTAAAAAAAAACTTAGACCATTTTTGTATCAATTAGCTCTTGAAATTTACAGTAAATCAGATATGAAAAATATATTTTTATTACAATAATTTAGTATTATAGTAATTTGTAATAAATTTGGTTGACCCTAATGGATGATGATAATCTCATAAAAACTAATGAAAGCAAGGTTAAGGGTAGATTTAGTCAGGCAATAACTCAACATTATCATCATCATCATCATCATTGTGAACCATTATCAATCCACTGCTGGACGAAGGTCTCCCCAAGTTTCCTCCACAACAGTCTGTCTTGTGCCAGTCTCCTCCATGTCACTCCCGCATACTTTCGAATTTCATCCACCCATCTTCCATGTGGTCTTCTTCTGGGTCTTTTCCTGTCCCTTGGAAACCAATCTAAAATTTCGGCTGTCCATCGATGGTCTGTTCTTCTGGCAGTATGTCCAGCCCATTGCCATTTCAGGGATTTAACTCTGATCATGATGTCTTCCACTCTTGTCATTTTTCGGATCCACGAGTTCCTCTTCTTATCTCTCCTGGTTACACCAAGCCTGCACCTCTCCATGCTTCTTTGAGTTGTCTGCAGCCTTTGTATGTCTCTTTTAGTTAAGGTCCACGTTTCTGCACCATACATAAGCACTGGAAGGATGCATTGATCAAACACTTTTCTTTTAAGACATAATGGCATATTGCTCTTGAAAATTATGCTGTTTCTTCCAAAAGCTCTCCAGGCAAGTTTTGTACGCCGATTAATTTCTTCACCAACATGACCCTCGTTTGATATCTGCTGTCCAAGATAAATGTAGGTATCGGTGATGATGATGATGGTGCAGTTTAGTTTTCTGAAGAGTTCTCCATGAAGATAGCGATTTCTGAAAGCAATGGGTGCTATGCACACTATGAGTCATTTTGCATTTGTGAATAATTGATTATTGAATGATTGCCCAGAAATTTTTCCAAATTCACATTAACACCCATGGAAAATTTGCTGAAAAGACCACAAGTAATTTTGACTTCAACTGACATTGCTATTACAATATTATTTTCACACACAAAACTGGCCTCAAATCCAAAAGACAGTTGTACAGTCTAACTTGGCCATAATATACCATACATTTCTCTTACATTTGGTATAGTAAATAAATGGCATATTCAACTTAAAAAAAGGCTGTAATGTTAACAACTTTATCAGCATTTTTACATACCTTTTCAAAGTCTGTGTTGGAAGTGGTCCCTACTTGCCTTGAAGCATTTTTCTGCTCGCTGAAGCATGTTCAGGAAAACGCCCCGCAATTCAGCAACTGAAAAGCGGGCAATCTCTTGCAGTATGTTGGTTTTCAACTCTTCCAACATTGTTGTGGTAGACTTTCCATTTTAACAAGCCCCACAGGTAAAGTCGCACGGTGATAAGTAGTCGGAAGAGTGGGGTGGCCATAGATCCTTACTGATTGTCCTTTCCTGAGTAAAACTGAGTGAGTGAACAATCAGAGTGATAAGTCGGAAGAGTGGGGTGGCCATAGATCCTTACTGATTGTCCTTTCCTGAGTAAGACTGAGTGAGTGAACAATCAAAGTGATAAGTCGGAAGAGTGGGGTGGCCATAGATCCTTACTGATTGTCCTTTCCTGAGTGAGACTGAGTGAGTGAACAATCAGAGTATGGCAAGTCACCCCATCTTGTTGGAAGAAGGCAAAAGTGAGTTCATGTGGAGTTTCAACTGACTAACAAACTCTTCAGAGATCCATTGATAAACGTCTGTCTTTACATTCTCCTCAAAAAACAAGGGGATCTGATGATTTATTTGTTGGCTTGACACTCCACATCAAATAACGACTTTTATATCATGGAGTAGTTTCTGTGGAAACATGTTTGGGTTTTCAGCAACCCAGTGTCATGTGTTCTGCAAAGTGGTGTACCTTGAAAGGTGGAACCAAGCTTCATCTGTTGAAATAAAACGAAATGGGTCGAGCAGTCCTTTCAGAAACCATCTCTAAGAGCCACTGACAGCAACGACACATTTTCCCTTATCAAGTACTGTATATACTCGCGAATATGTCAACTTTGCGTATAAGTCGACCCCCCCTCCCCCCACTTTCACAGGAAAAAATCATAAGAAATCGGAAACTCGCGTATAAGTCGATCCCGGAATGAGAAAAAAAAAAATGTCAATGAATTTATTCAAAAACATTTGAAAACGAAAAAAATGATATATATAATACTAAATTTAATTTGCATACCCCAAAACTTCATCGGAACCTTTCAAAATCCGATTCCGAGTCAGACTCGCCAAACAGTTCAAAAAAATCTTTCTCCGTCATCGGCGCGTCATCATAAACATCAGTATTCCCATCTATGCCCATGTCATCAGAATCACTGTCATCATCACTCATAAAAATCTCATCATCCTCTGTGCCATCAAGTTTGTTACTAATGCAACATTTCTTGAATGATTTCACGACCATTTCCGCAGGTATCGCATCCCAAGCATCCTTGACCCATCGTGCAATCAAAACGATATCTGGCTTCTTTAGACTTCCGCCCTTGGTTTCAGTCAGCAAATCGGAACTTATCCAATCTGCCCAATACCTCCGCACATTGTCCTTGAAGGGCTTATTAAGGCAGACATCTAGTGGTTGAAGAACAGATGTCAACCCACCTGGGATGACAGCAAGAGTTGTTTTTGAATTTTCTGCAGTTTTTTTCACTTCTGCACAACGGTGTGCAACAAACATATCCCACACCAAAAGAGAAGGTTTCTTCAAAAGTGCATCTGGCCTTTTGTTCCACACATTCTTTAACCAGTCAATTGTTCCGGATTCGTTCATCCATCCTTTTTCATGGGCACGAACAAGCACACCAGACGGAAAGACAACGCTTTTCGGCAGAGTTTTGCGTTTGAAAATAATTACCGGAGGTAGCTTACTGCCGTCGGCCAAACAGGAAAGAACAACCGTGAAACTGGATTTTTCGTGGCCAGTCGTTTTGATCAAGATATTTTTTTTGCCCTTTTGGTTCACAGTCTTATTTCCAGGAAGGTCGAAACACATGGTGGTTTCATCCCTGTTCCCTATTTGGGAAATTTCAAAAGCAGTCTCTTTTGAATTAACATACTTTTGAAATTCCATTATCTTTGCTTCGAGGTCACGAGGTAACTTTTGCGCAATTTTGGCGTGCTGGCGTAGACTCAACCCATAGCGGTTCATGAACCTTGTGCATCAACCTGGTGAGGCACGAAAAGTGTTATTTGTGGCTGCAAACTTTTCATCTTTTGCGAGCTTCATTGCTCACAAACGTATACCAGTTCACTTTACAATGTAACCATTTTGTCTGCAGCCCACAATCCAATCATTCAAGACACTTTCCAGCTCTGGGAAAGATGTTGTTGCACAGCGCAGTGCCTTTCGCGAATTTGGGATTTTCACCAAGTCCGTTTTTTTACGCCTATCTCGAATCAGTTTTTCGTTAATGCCAAATTGACGTGAAGCAGCACAGTTGTTAGTATTTTCTGCAAAAGAAACCACTTTCAACTTGAATCCTGCGGTTATAGGACATCCGTTTCTTTACACAATCCGTGTCACCCATAATAGGAGAAGCAAGACACGTGCGATTAAGAACAAGAAAAACATGTGCGATTAAGAACAAGCAACACCTAGCACTGGCTGTTGCATGGCTCCGTTACATCGAAGGTCAGCACAATCAACTGGTAGTCGGAAGGGTGAAGCTTTCTATGCGCGGCTGTGACTGCGCTGTGGATACGCAAAGCCAGGAGAGAGGAGACTTTTCAAAGCGCGGAGAAATTCAGAGGGTCGTGATTTCGTAATTCTACAACATCTGTGTTTTCTTTCCTTCTTTTTTTTTTTTTCTTTCTTTCTTTTTTTTTTTTCCTTTGGAGGGTTGCGATTTTGTAATTAATACTGCATCGGCATTTTTATTTCTTTTGGGATGGATTGCCTTTTTGCCTTTTGCCTCACAGGAAGAACTTTTGGACTTACGATTTTTTTAGACCCCACGTATAAGTCGACCCCATTACTTTGAAGCTCTCATTTTGTCCCAAATTTCTCGACTTATACGTACAGTACTCTTAAATCCTGAACAACACTAACACTTAAGTCTTATTTTTTTAAATTATGAAATATGCAATCAACCGACTAACGAGTAAAGCCTGTCTGCTGGGATAAACAGCATATTGATTTGTTGGGCTTTTTGGATACAATTCGCTATGTCAGTGACAGCTTCTGGTGTGCATACAACTCAATGGTTCACTCGATGTGCATTGATTACAGAATCAGTTGTACACCATTTCTTCACTAAGTCTTGCATCATTGATTTCACAGGAACGTTGGCACAAGAATCTTTTGCTTTAAATCATTCATGAACAAAAACAAAGATCATGATGTGTGAACATACTCTTCCAAAATAAAAATTTGTTATTCAATTGAATATGGCATGACTCACAGGCAGACAGCCTCAGACTGTACCCAACAGCGTGGAGGATAGCTGAACATGCGCAACAGCATCAAATAGTTTCCAAAGGCGAACTACAAAACATATACTTTACAACTGTAAACCCAAACCGCCTTTGGGTCCGGTTTTATGTGCCCCTGTATAAAAAATATGGGTCTGGTTCATTTGCCCAACGTTTACTTCACCGAAGGGTCACTTGACCCAAAATCACTTAACCGAAAAGATTGTTTCACTGAAAGATCACTTGATCAAAAAGTTCATTTCACCGAAGGAACACTTGATCGAAAGGTACGTTTCACCGAAGGGTCACTTGATCGAAAAGTTCATTTCACCAAAAGGTCTCTTTACCTAAAAGTTCATTTCATGGAAAGGTCATTTCACCGAAAGGCCTCTTTACCTAAAAGTTCATTTCATGGAAAGGTCATTTCACCGAAGGATCAGTTTATCGAAAACTTTGGATTTCATTACAGGATCCGTGCAAGTTCGACAGACAGACCACCGAAACCTTAGGGGATCATAGTGAAATTATAACTTTTGATTTTTCCATGTCGCAGAGAACACAAAGATTTAATTTTAAGACAAAAATAATTAATTTTAAGTCCCTAGGCCTTGGCTTAGGCCTTTTTAGCAAATTTTAATCATGTTCATAAGGTTTACATAAAAGTCATGTTCAGTGCTCATGTTCATAAAATTTACATAAAAAGTAAAATTAATGATGTTGCACATTTTTTCAAGCAAAAAGAATCAATTTTAGGCCTCCAGGCCTTGCCTTAGGCCTTTTCACCAAATTTTAATCGTATGAACTCATGTTCATAAGGTTTACGTAAAAAATCAAGTTAATAATGTTTGCACATTTTTTCAGGCAAAAAGAATCAAGTTTTGGGCTCTAGGCCTCGGCTTAGGCCTTTTTAGCAAATTTTAACCGTGCGTGTTCATGTTCATAAGGTTTACATAAAAAATTACTTTACATTTTATGTAATGCTTATGAATATGAGTAGGGTTAAAATCTGTTAAAATGGCCTGTATCTATGCTTACGGTAAAAAAATTAATGTTTTGTGTTTGAGTAAAAGTGGAACATTATTTACTTGATTTACTATGTAACCCTTATGAATATGAACTCAGAGGATAAAAATTTGACAAAAAGGCACAGATCTAAACCTTATAATTAATGTTATACACTGCTGGACAATTGCTAAGGACGGATCATAAACGGCTATATAGCGCATAAAGAAGTGAGTGTGGTTGGATGCCAAGTGAAATAAAATAATGTCAGAATGCCAGGACATTACAAGAAAGACAATTTATTGTGCTCTGAAATCCAGAAGGCTTTGGAACGTGTACAAGGGACAAACAGGCCATTTTGTGCAGAATACGTAAACGTGAAAAAAAATGCAATTACCGTCCGCAGGCGTTCCGGCGTAAGATGTCAAAACGGGATATGGCCACCATGGAGGGCGATGCAAGATTCCACACGTCGTGTCATGCTTTGCACAACATTATCAAGCAGCTGTTGGGGTAATTTATCCCATTCCTCTGTCAGCGCACGGATGAGGGTGTCCTTGTTTATTGGAGGGCATTGGCGACCAACAAGACTCCTCTCCAAAGCATCCCACACATTTTCAATGGGATTCAGATCTGGAGAACGTGCTGGCCATACGAAGCGTTGAATATACTCTCTCTCAAGACACTCCTGGACAGCGACTGTTCGATGACATGTTGCGCTGTCGTCCATGAAAATGAATCTATCACCGACTGCACCACGGAACATGCGAACATGAGGTAGCAGAACATCATTAATGTATCGTTGGCCAGTCATAGTCCCAGTTGGAAGCACATAGAGGGACGTACGGCCATTGATCATGATGCCAGCCCATACCGTGACACTACATGTCGAATATCGGTCCCTTTCCTGTATGTTTGCTGGACAATATGCAGTACCACTATCACGCCAGATCAGTTGTCGTCGACAATCAGACGATAGACTGTATCTACTCTCACCTGAGAAGAGGACAGCAGACCAGTCGTTATCAGTCCAATTGCGATGTTGATGGCACCATTGCAAACTGGCGGTACGGTGACGTCTGGACAATGGGATGCACACAACAGGACGGCGGGCGTATAGTCCTCCTTCATGCAAACGTTTGGCGATAGTTTTTCGGAAGATCCGCTTGCCAGTAGCAGCCATAAACTGATTTGCTACCTCACTAGCTGTGCTGCGCCGGTGTCTTTTTGTTGATAGCACCATGTACCGATCTTCTGCAGGTGTCGTACAGCGAACACGACCTCCCCCGTGACGTTTGCTACACTCTCCATTTGTTTGAAATGATTTCCAAAGCCTTGAAACAACACTGTGGCTGACGTCGAACTCCCTGGCAACATCTGTTATTTTTCGCCCTTCTTCAATCTTGCCAATAATACGGCCACGCGTAAAATCATCTAGGTGATGTCGGGAAGACATACTGAAAATTTCAAGTTCGTCAATTGATTCTTTCCCTTTCAACTTTGCGTTTGAACAACAACTGTCAATACACGTCTAATCCTTTATATCTCTTATCAGCGCTATGACGTCACGAACAAGTTCGGCAATCCAAAATTTGCATACGCACAACACGTCTTACTGTATCCCGCACTTATTCTAATTTCCACATTTTCCTGCCTTCCATTTTATGATTGCTAGTGTTGCTATTGTCATCCGTCCTTAGCAATTGTCCGGCAGTGTATTTTGAAAAACCTACTTATGGGGGGTGTTTCACAGATATTAAAAGTGTATTTTTTATACAATCCAATAATGTTTAGGTGGCCAGTTTTTCAAAAAACCGCACCACACTCCAACACATTTTTAACAACAAAAATCTAAGTTTTCGATAAATTGACCTTTCGATATAATGAACTTTTAGGTAAAGTAATCCTTCGGTGAAAAACTTTTTGATCAAATGTCCTTTCGATGAAGTGAACTTTTAGGTGAAGTGAACTTTCGGTGAAATGTACCTTTCAATCAAGTGATTTTCAGCGAAGTGATTTTCAGTCACGTAACCTTTTGATCAAGTGAACGATACCCAAAAAATATTAACATATTATGGCATTACAGAGTTTAAAATGGAATATACCTTGGACATTTTGTTGATACCCAGTCAGTGGCATTCTTAAGCGAAGTTCCTCTTCCTGAGAGCTCAGTTAAGTTGGGTAAAATTACAGGTAACTGATCATGAGGGACTGGAACTGCCTAAAAGACATCATACAAAGGCAAATAACTGAAAACTGATTAAATTTGCATACTGAAAAAAGTATTAATTTTATCTTTTCTTTGTTAATTCTCTTCGCTTTTACTCTTGAACATTTATTTTTAAAACAACACAGTAGCAAACACTGTGGAAACATGTTTGTCTGTTTACAAAACCTTTTACTACTATGAAAAATAATTTTGATATAATACATGACATGCCAACCAAATTCAACAAGTTTTGTACTTTGGCATACGTATGAAGATTGTAAAATGAATGAAATTCATAGCTTGCTTAACTGTTTTTTAATAAACACTATGAGTTATAATTTGTCTAACATGGCAAATAATTTTTTGCTGTCAAAAAAACTGCTTAGAAGGAAACAATATATATATATATATATATTTTTTTTTCTTGGGAAAAAAATTAAGGCAAGGAAAAATAGCAAAGAACTAATTTATTTATTTATTTATATTGTAATTCCTCACACACAAGATGTTTGACATTTAAACCCACTTAACAAATTTTGGATATATTCATGTGTTATTTGGATATATTCATGTGTTATTACGCATTGATGAAAATCCCATTTCACTAGCAAAACTGGTGATATTAAATTTAAGTTTATTTGTGCAATACAATAAGAAAAACTTGAAGTGCTGAAATTCCAAACTTAATTTCTGGCATGCATGCAACTTATCAATTTACTCAATAAAAATAAGTGGAATTCAACAATAACTGCAATGTTTTCCCATTTTTTAAATCTGAATTAGTAAGACAGGCTCCCCTGCAAGTAGGATCTTTAGGAAGCACAATGACTTCTAAATAAGATTTATTTAACATAAAGATGTTTTCTATACAACCCAAAACTCAGCTTTTACCATGTGCAGACTTGCCAACCTTAAGAAGAGAAAAATCCTGCAATTTTCTATGAAAATCCTGCAATTTTCTATGAAAATCCTGAAAGCATACTTTCGTATGTTTGAAATATCAATGGACATAATTTGAAGCACTAATGTTACATTAAGGCATATAAAAAATGTAAAAAAATTTCTGTTAAAAAATATTTAAAAAATTTCTGTTCAGTTATGCATCGATCTTGAGGATAACCCAAATTATGACAGAAAAGACAAAATTCCTCAAACCGTCGCACTCTCATGCCTGAAGATTACAGCGAAACTTTTTCGACGTCGAATTTCTGATTTCAGAAATTTTTCCTCCATTTTTAAACTGAAATACAAATATTTATGGAATAAAATGATATATAACAACAGTACTGGACAGAGGCAACATCACAGGAAAAAGAAATTACGATTACGGAAAAAATCTTTATTTCGTTTACTTCCGTTTCTGAAAGATGAAGTACTGTCCTGATGCGTATTTTTACGAATTGGTAAAATTATTCAATGCGTAGTTTTACGCCCTTGAGAAAAATTCCCGACGCATATTTTTATGCATCGAGAAAAATTCCTGATGCGTATTTTTACACGTTGGTAAAATTTTAATATGTACTAAACACGTAATTACGCATTTTGGCGAACTCTGGTCAGCACATCACTTGAGCACTCCCGTCGAGAGAGAGAGCTACCGCACAATGTCACAAAGCCAGCGAGTCAAAGATGACATCATCGTGTGACACAGCGCTCGTAAGGTCCAGTAGAAAATCTAAGTGGATGGTTGCAGGGGGTTAAAATATTTCGATTGGGCAATCAAAATATTAAAAATCTGTAAAAAAAAAGGCCTCTATCTGTAAATCAGTAAAATTCAGCAGAAATCCATAAAAGTTGGCAAGTATGCAAGTCCATTTATGAAGATTTCCCTATTTCGGCAATGACGCACGATGTTTTTGTCCTGTCACATTCATATTTTTTTGCGATGTTACTATCTGGGAACATTTTCTTAAAAACCACACTTGCATGCTCAGCACAGCTTAAAGGTAAGTTATGTTACACGAGGAATAAAGTAAACAAACACTCAGCATGGATAATGGCATCGGAAGAGGAACTATCTCGAGTAAAATTTATGGTTTGTTATTTTCTACACAATTAGAATTGTCTGTGTGTTTTTGCATACGAATGTGAATAACGATAGCTCCTTTGCCCTTGTGGACAACGGAAAAATCAGATCTACAAATAGAGCAAAAGGCAAATTGCTGGCCCTTCCTTGATTCGATTATACACGGATAATCTGTCGTATAACACTTCTTAAAAACAGACTGATATTTTCTACCAGCCATCACGTGATTACACACGTGCACGAAATGTTCTCAGAAATTCCTGTGAAGAGAGACGAAGTACATCAAACAAACCAAAACGCGCTTCGGATACCATAGACAGACGAGAAATCTGTGTCAGTACGTATGGCCAACGCCAAGCCTGTTCCTGCAGTGCCAGAGATCATTAGCGGACAGAAGAGTAAACATCCCTGCCAACTGCTGACTCAGAGGGGAAAGGTCGCTTCTCCGCTAATGAACCGATGCCTCGGAGAACTTCAAACTTTTCTCCTCGTTACTTTTTAATTTACGCTATGGAAATCATGATGGAACCGGGCAATATTAATTTATAATCCGGTATTCCGGGAAATTTAAATTTAATGAAATCCGGCATTGCCGGCCTAAACCTGAAGGGTTGGCAGGCCTGCATGTGGCAAAATATACAAAACATTGTAGTATCAGTGCCTCACCTCCCTTCTTCTCATCCCCCACCCCCACCCCACACACACACACACATGCACGCATACATGAAACCCAACATTTCATTTGGGATTACTGTATCTTAAAATACACAGGTGAACACACAGGGGTTTATCAAAATAATGGAAACACTTACTTGTTTGTGGATAACTTTTGATTAATAAGCTGTAGGCTCACCTGGGTACAAAATTATCGTTGCACCGAGTGGCTTAATCCCTTCATTCTACCAGAGGTGCAAAATAATGTGAAGTAAGATTCATCAGTCCAAATGACACGGTTTTATCAAAAAAAACACAGTAATGGAACACAATCTACTACTTTCCATTTGGCTTCAATATGTTGATGATATTTTTATAATTTGGTCACACAATAGAACTGACCTTGAGTCTCTTCTTGAAAAGATTTCCCTGAAGTTCTCATTAATAAAATTCACCATCAATGAAGAATCGCTGCAAGGCATTGACTTCTTGGATGTCCATCTGACAAGGCAAGGGAATCATCTCAACAGATCTGTCTACAGAACACCCTCTGCAATAACAAACATAATCCCATTTTCATCCTACTCCCCCACTGCTCACAAATTTGCTGCCTTAAAAACGTATGTTAATTGTTCCAAGATTGTCTGCAACACTGAATCTTCCTTCAGTGAAGAAATTGACACCATAAAGAAAATTGCTGAAGCCCATCAGTTCCCACCTTCTACAATTGAGAAATTCCCCTAAAATTCGCATTTGAAAAAACTGTCTGCTCTCTCACCAATACTAATGGAAAAACCACCATTCATTGATTCCATCCCTTTCCATGGATTCTTCTCTTATCATCATCAGCAGCAGCATCATCATCATCAACCATTATCAATCCACTGCTGGATGAAGGTCTTCCCAAATTTCTTCCACAATTGTCTGTCTTGGGCCTGTCTCCTCCATGTCACTCCAGCATACTTTCTAATTTCATCCATCCATCTCCCACGGGGTCTTCTTCTGGGTCTTTTCCTGTCCTTCGGAATCCAGTCTAAAATTTCAGTTGTCCATCGGTTATCCGCTCTTCTGGCAACATGTCCAGCCCATTGTCATTTCGTGATAAGATGTGTAAACTCTTCAAAACTATAGGCTACACTCTCACAGTGAAACTAAACCCTTCTGCAATAATGTGCCTGCTTAAAGACAGGGATTCTGTCTCACCCCTGGACACCCCTGGAGTTTATGCTATTCCCATTTCAGCTGCCTCTGGTCTCTCAGTGTATATTGGAAGCACATACCGAAGCATCAAAACAAGACTTGAACACAAAAAGATGTTTCCAATGGTCTTCCAAAGACAGCATTATCTGCACTAACCCTTGAAGACACCTCTACAGTTCCCATGTGGAAAGAAACAAAAAAGTTGTCCCATTCATTAACAACGCATCTCTGCATTTCTAAGAAAGCATTGAAATTTTGTTCAAAAACTGCAATTCAGAGACCCCTCACCAAATCCCATTTATTTGGATTTCTCTGCTAAAATCTGGCAACAGTTCTAACACCCCAACTTCAAATTGTAGTTCTGGCAACCAGCCCATCCAGTCGATCACAGGTGATGAAGGTTGTAGGATGGCCAAAAGCTACCACTAAACGAACCTTTTACCATACGTGACTCTGTGCGTTTTCGCTTGATTTCTATGTTTACCAAAAGACACATACCAGTATTTAGCATCACAATTTTTATGTGTTTTGCATCACCTTACATGTTTTGTTGCATTGATATTTATAATCAGAGGTTTGTGGATTGTAGCACAGCAATAAATATTACAGCATGATGCAATTCCCGACGACCTGTTATGATGGAAACAGGATCATTTTGACTGGTGTTCAATTCTGCTGCTATTTGTGGTCCTGTGGTCCTGTGCTTCTACTGTGCAATCCATGCCAATGTTCACCCATCCTTACCTGATACTTCGTATGGCATTGACAATTTGTCTCTTTGGAGGAAATGCTGTGTGCTTTTTTGATTGGTAGCCACAATTTTAACAGTTCCTCATACCACACCTACTATTTCTGCTGTTCTAGTTACTAAAAAGCTCCTGCAAGACATGTTCCACTGATCATGCCTTTTTTTTTTTTTTTCCTTCTTTTTTTGAGGTCACTGAGATCTGACATTGTTGACAATTGCTCCAAAACAGCTATTTCACTTGCAACTGTGGCACTGTTACGTAAATGATAGCCAACTTTGTACTGCACTGCTTTACATACTTCACATCATGGATGAAGCCATCTCTGTGATTTGTGTACAGCACATTGCGTGTACGCTAGCAGCAGTAGTATTTCTATTAGTTTGGTAAACCCCTGTATTTTAAAAATTTTTTAGTTTGTTTCACCTCTGTACATATTTCTTCATCTGCACTGCCTACAAAATACACTGCTGGCCACCCAAAATGCAACACCAAGAAGGACACGAGATAGCAAAGCCAAATTTACTCGACACATAACAACAGATACAAAGATGAAACGATTGAGTTTACAGGCCCGTACGACTTGCGGAGCAAGCAGACATCAATAGTTCGTGTGGCCCCCATGGCTGGCAATAACGGCAATTGCAAGCCGCAGCATCGAACGAAAGAGGCTTCGGATGTGGGCTTAGGATATGTCGGTCCAGGCTGCTTCCACACGTTGCCACAGCTCATCAGGCGTAGCCGCGGGTGGTGCTTGCCGGGCCACTCGGTTGCCAATCAGCAACCAGACGTGTTCGATGGGCGACATATCGAGAGAACAGGCAGGCCACGGCAGCAGTGACACCTGGTGGGCCATGAAGAATTGTTGCACGATGCGTGCCACGTGCGAACGGGCATTGTCCTGTTGAAATTTGGCCGCTGGCAGGTTCTGCAGGTAAGGGAGGACTACAGGCTCCAAAACGTCGGAGATGGTGCGGTGGCTGTTGAGTGTACCGGCGATGCATACCAGAGGGGTGCGGGTGTCATATCCAAGTGCGCCCCAAACCATAGCGCCAGGCGACAGACCGGTATGGCGATGCATAATGCAGGCGTCATACAGTATCTTGCTGCAGTGCCGCCACACGCAGATCCGACCATCGTGGTGTTGCAGGCAGAAGCGGGATTCGTCGGAGAAGACAATATCGTGCCATTTCGTAGTCCAGGTGTGACGTTCAACGTCCCATTGCCCCCGCACTTGCCGGTGGTGTAACGTCAATGGTAATTGGAGCAATGGCCGCCGTGCGACAAGTCTCCACTTCTGCAGATGACGTCGAACGTTACGTGCTGACACAGGTTGTTGCGCAACACAATATAATTCCTGCACTAACGTTCGTGATGTGGCGGTCCAAGCCGTCAATGCCCGCCGCACAACATGCTGGTCCTCTCATTCGGTGGTGTGCAGCGGCTGCGGCAATCGCTCACATCGGTCCGTCCGTCCCTGCTGCACCCACCGAATCCATACTCGCCTCACTGTGGCTGGATGTCGTACCACACGGGCGGCGATGTCTCGGGTACGATAAACCGCTGTCGCGATAAGCCACTATTCGTCCTCTGTTGAACTCCGAAACATGCTGGAATGACTGCCGTGTTCTGCGACGAGGCATCAGGAAGCTTCCTACGCACAGGTTCGGCAGCACAACACACTTCCACTACTTACACCCTGCCTTCAGTGCACCCTTCTTATAGTGCTTCTCGGTGGCGTGCCAGGCGCAAATGATTTGCATATGCCCTGCAATGCTAATCATTTGCATGTCCTCTCGCGGGCGATGCATGCTGCAAATTTCAGTCCAATCGGATACTTCCTTCTTGGTGTTGCATTTTGGGTGGCCAGCCGTGTAAAAAGGCGTTCAATTTTCATTGACATAGTGTATTGAATTTAGCTTGCCAAAATATTACATTAACATAAAATTTCAAATGATTTTCTAACCAAGGCAAAAATGTAATGAACATTCAGCAATAATTTACCTTGCAGGATGAGCAATATATTATTGGAATAGGTGTGCCCCAGTATCTTTGCCTGGAAATGAGCCAATCACGTAGTTTACTGCTTGTCTGGTATACAGAAATTCCTTGCTTCCTAACTTCATCCACAATCTTCTCTTTTGCTTCAGCAGTTGTCGTGCCTGTAAACTAAGTAAAGCAAGTTTTGGTAAATATAAATGAATAGAGTTCAGAAAAAAATAATGTTTATGCATGCAAATGTACTGATAAAGTCTTCTGCTACAGCAAAAAGTAGGAAAATCCTCTGTTAAGGCAATAAGCAGAAAAATCCTCTGCATATAGAAACACTGAATACACATAATAGAAAAGTAGCAGTGACGTATCCTTCTCCAAATGTTAAGGCATGCAGTAAGCATCAGATGGGTATGGGTGGGATTTTATTGGGGGGGGGCAATTGCGAACGAAAAGGAATCTTTTGAAAGGAGCTACATTTTGCAAATGAATTGGCATATACAGGCTAAATTACAAAATTAATATTGTTTCATGTTCTCACAGGGAATTCTAATACCATTTCTCTTAAAATAGTACTAGTAATCCGAATTTCTTGGCGCAGATTATAAATCAAAGTTACCAAGCTTTCACACACCAACCAGATGGCTTTTTCAAGGACGGTAGACAGCTAACTGCAAACTGGATAATGGAACACTTCAACAATTTGAACGTGGTGACTTGCGTAGACAATAAATGAATAGGCGCAAATATGATCAGTCATTCAAAGAAACGAGGTCAAGTTGGTTGGGAGCGTGGTACTGTGGTAGAAAACACAGCATCATTTGAAGAATTGATTCCAAATGCATGGCAACTCAAGAGGGACGCTATCATTGCAAGCCTCGCTGCAGGTCAAGATTTTCAAGGTTTCGCGAATGGCAGTAGATTTGGGTGTGGAGTATGAAGCTAATTTCTTAATATTTACATAGGATCAGCGGACTTGAACTTGACCTCTCTTGATAGGGCAGTGGTTATTTTTAACACAGCCCTATCAAGAGAGGTCAAGTTCTACTTCTCGTATTTTTAACCCTTTTCACTTCGATGCAACTACTTCTAATTTTCTGTGAATCTGAGATGAAAATTCATTCTGATGCAATGGATGTTAATCATATTATTGGCCAGATGGACAAAAATTCAATCTGTGTGTGTCATGTTTACTGATACATACACAGATTGAATGAATTTTCATCTCAAAAAAAAAAAAAAAAAGTACCAAAACTTGGTCTCCTTTTTAGCTTGTCTTTTGTAAAAAAAAGATTGTGCTTATGTTACCGGTTTGTTCGTTTATCTGTCAGTACCCACAATATCTCTGCAACTATTAGTCTGATTTAAAAATTCTTTTTGCATTGGGAAGCTTGAAATATGAGAAAGATGATCCTTCATTTCATTTTTTTTTACGATGCACAATTTTGCCGCTAGAGGGTAAATGCAGATGATGTTGAATTCAAAAATATGTTTTATTCCACATATTTGCTTCTAAACCTCCGATTGAAAAAATTATTTTATCTTTCGATTCCATTTATGTTGAAGAGTATTTTAGATATAGTTACTTTTTCAAAATATGCATAGATTTTCCGCTAGGGGGCGTAAAAGTAAATTACATTTTAACCCGATAACTTCTTCTAAAACTCCGATTTGAATTTTTTTTTCTTCAGCGGATACACCTCCTGATGGAAAATATTTTGCATATCATTTCAAATTTTTGGTAAAGAATATTTTGGCCACCAGGGGTGTAAGTCTTAATCTCAGCTTCTGATGTATTTGCAGCAAAATATGAGCTTCTAAAATCTTGATTGCAAAAAAAGTCGTTTGTTGACCGATACTAACCATGTCGACAAATTTTTTAGGAACATTTTCTTCTTGAAATAATGTAAGGTTTCTACACCAGGGGGCGTAGATGTATATCTTATTTTTGTCTCTACTTCTAGGAGTCCAATTTGAAAAATTCCTTCTTTGTTGGATAGTGTTTCCAATGCGAAATGTTTTTCCTATAAATTCAAAATTTTCAAGTAAATCATAGACTTTCCGCTAGGGGGCACAAAGGTAAATTGTGTTTTCTGTGTTATTTCTGCTTCTAAAACTCCGATTTGAAAAATTATTCCTGTATCGAATACAAGACCTGATGGAAAATATTTTTCACATAATTTCTAATGTTTGGTAACGAATGGTTTGGCCACCAGGGGACACAAGTGTTAATTTTTGCTTGTGATGTATTTGTAGCAAAATCTGGGTTCCTGAAAACTCGACTAATTTTATTTTTCTTGGACCGATACCGCTCATATGGAAAAACCTTTTGAGAATACTTTCTTCCTAAAATAGTGCATGGTTTTTCCACCAGGGGACGTAAAGTCACATCTTATTTTTGTCGATATCTCAGTTTCTAAGAGTCCGATTTGAAAAATTATTTCGGTGTTGGAGAGCGTTTCCGGTGCAAAATGTTTCTCATATAAATTCATGTTTCTCTTAACGCACAAGTCTACAACCAGAGGGTGTAAGCTCACGACTCCGTTTACAGCAATATCTGAGGGATTAAAAACCCGATTGAAAAACTTCTTTCTTCCGTCAGATACTATTATATTCCATACCAGTTCCATTGACTTTGAATAGCTTTGATAAATTTAATTTGCATCAGAACGGATTCAAAAGACGTGCTTATTACACCCAAAAATTCGGTGTCATCTTTCTGGTTAATACTTCATTTAAAGCTGCCATCAAAAATTCCTAGCTATTTCTTTAACCAGTTTCATATGAAGTTCCCACAAAAGTTTTGAAAAATCCTTCTCCTGAGTCTAGAGGCCTTCTTAGCCGTGAGAATGCCTCTAGCCTCAGGAGAAGGAGCCTCTGGCCTAGCCTCAGGAAACTGTTTTTCTTCACCCATTCATTATGCTGATTTATGTTTATTTTTTGCTGAGAGTCTATGAGAGTGTCTACTGTCTGTTTTCCAAACATTTTCATTTGAAGAAAGCTCTGAATTTGGCACCTTTCATGCTTTTGCCTAGAACTGGACAAATGACTTAAATCTGAATAGCCATAAAATTTCATGCACTCTTATCCTTTGAAAACAATAAACAAGGCCAGCAAAAGAGTTTATTTTGTTTTTCACATCCTGTCAACCAAGTTACTTTTTCATACTGGGCACAAGAGAAATGTCTTGTGTAATGCTCATTATTTTCTTTAAGTACAGAAACTAAATCTAGTACAGACTGACACGACCTACCTGTTTTATTAATTCTAGTTTCTCTTCGTACATTCTTGAAGAAAGAGGCTTGTTTAGCAGCTCATCAACACTACATTGTGTTTTCATCATATTCGAAAACATACTCAGAGGCAGATCAGTCTACAGTAATCCGATTATTCTTCTGATTCGAGTGCTCTCAAACATACAAATTATTGAAAAAAAAAATGAATTCTGCGTAATCTGGGATACATATGAATTATAAGGCAAACTAATGGTAGAAGCATATGAAGTATATTTAGACTCAAAAGCATAGAATTCATGACATGAGTGTTACCTACCAGGAATTTCCTATCTTTCTACTAGATCAGCACACAGAGGGGAGAGGCGCTTAAACACTTCCACCCATGCATACAACCTTCCCTCCCTGACCAACCCGGGTTTCAGACCCTACTTGAAAGCCCTGCAGCGCATTTATTTTTCATGCTGAGGAAAGGAACAACGGTGCGAATTTTGTCCCACACACCTATCACAGCGTGACTCCGCTATATGATGAGTACATCTTTTCCCTTGTTAAACCTTGTGCGTACTACACAGCGTTCTGGTCGTTCATAGGCGAGCAGAATGCCCAACAGCGCTTATACACCTGGTTTCTTTGAATTGTTCAAATCAAAGATTACTTAGTGCAATAAAACTACGCTGGGAATTTATAAGAATTTTTGCAGTTAAATATTATTCTTGCATGTGATTCTGGTAGTGTTTATACCACATTTTGATTAATTTCTCTGTCTCTCACTACCAACTTCCTAGGGTGTGCAGCACACACCTAGCACACTAGGGAGTATATGCCTCTAAAAAATAGAGGTGCTTCACCTTTTGCACATGACTGTAACACTCATGGAGGTGAAGTGAAGGACCTATTAATGCTTGAAAACATTGCAGACACCATCAGAATTCCAAGGGCAAAGTAGCAGATTCGTCATTTATGCACAATATGTCAATGAATTTACTGAAACAGGGTTTACCTCTGTGTATAGCTTACCTCTGAGGATTCATATAGGGTTCTGTTGCAACCCACACTCAAAGTAATCTATATGAGCCATAATACATGACTAAACAGGTGTCATGGTATTCTAAAATAATGCATTCAGCATGACAACTGCTGCTGATGATCTAGCAGGAGACTATATTTCCTGTGACTTCACGTAATCTCACGAAAAGCCAACCATAGAGAAAAAGATCAGGTTAATGCAGAAACTAGTCTCAGAACTCCAGAACAAATCACCAGACATCAAAAATAAATTGCCACCCATGTGCAAATTGCCATCAAGGTTCAGTCACAACATAGTCTTCAGCCAATCACCCTGTGCCTTTTGTAAAATGCACAGAAATACAGTCAGATTACTGTTGCAAAAGTAGAGACTAGCATTGCAGTTGACCAATTCATCACAAATCAAATTACTGGATCACCTTGTCATGAGAAACCCAGTGTCCAACATAGAAACTTGACAGCTTAATCAACCTTATCGCACGCAGACTACTAAGGAAAGAATTACATTTCATCCATCATAAAGTTGTCAAACAGGAGCACATGATTGTTATCTACCATCACTGTACAGTGTGGTCCATTTGCTGTAAAATACGTTTGTTGATTAGACATATATGAGAACAAAACACCTTTGCAGTTGATAATCATATAGATATTTACAGGCAGATGGATGTCAAATTAATCAAGCAAGTTTGCATGCCTCAGAAAACTTGAAAATTACATCGTCCCAAAACAGGAATCGAACCCACAGCTCCCGATTTATGTTCCGAGTATGTTACCATTACATCACCCAGAACAAGGAATCTCCAAACAACTGATGTTTATCGGGACTCAAGTGAACCGCTCCACCCTGCGCAAATCGATGCATATATTATCCTTCATCTAAGTGGCACGTGAGCAGAAAGCAAATCCCCCGAAGAAATACCTCTTCAGAAATAAATGATAGTCAAATAAATGTTACAGGCAGATGGATGCCAAATTAATCATATATGCTTCATTCAAAGTGGGGGTGTCAACTTACATACATGGGTCAGTGAAAAATAGAGTTGGACTTCCGAAGTGTTACGTAAATATTCCAGCAGCATTTGCAGCCATGCTTGTTTACATTTTAGACAGCAGCTCTCCAGGTGTCACCCTGCAATAGTTTTCTGACATCTGTGAGTCATATCCTCAGCTATGTCCCACATTATGGTTGAGCCACAGCATGTGTAAAAATTGGCAGGTATGATTATTCGGCTCTCAAGACATTGTAGAGAAATGGCACTCCTTCCATAAGCCAATGGGGTGCATGTGATGCAGAAGGAGATGTTGATTCCCCACCTAAGTAAGATAGGAAGATTTTTTACATTCCATTCTCTTCATACCCTATCTACCAACAAGTAATTGGACACCCTTGCAATCGACGATATCTGCGGTCCTGATACACGTCACAGCCGCCGCCGTTAAATATCGTGTGGGAAACAACAACGCAACCAGTCGCATGCAAAATGCCACGCACTTCGGAGCTCTCTGATTTCGAGAAAGGTGTAATCGTCGGGTATCACAGAAATGGCCGATCCATACATGACATATCCAGCGAGTTGAAGTACCCAAAATCGACAGTGGCCTATGTGATTGGCAAGTGGAAGATGAGAGGTGACTGTCAAAATGTGCCCCGACCCGGCAGACCCACAAAACTGGGAGTTAGAGACCGACAGGTGCTGGCCTGAGAAATTCGGAAGAACCGCACCAAATCGATGGGCCACATCCGCGAGGAGTTTCAACAGGCATCCAGGAGTGTTCTTTCGATGAATACCATCCGTAAGGAAGCCCATCTGCTTGGTTATTATGGACGTGCTGCCGCCCACAAGCCTTTGATCACCAAGTCCAATAGCGCTGCTCGGCTAACGTGGTGCAAAGAACGTCGAAAGTGGACCGTTGAACAGTGGAAACAGGTTCTCTGGAGCTGCGAATCAAGGTTCACCCTCTACCGTTCGGATGGCAGGGTCTGGGTTTGGCGTCTGCCTGGAGAATGCCTCCTGCCGGAATGTATTGTGCCAACTGTGAAGTTCGGTGGCGGTGGAATTATGCTACGGTGTTTCACCTGGTATGGCACGGGACCCTTGGTCGCAATTCCTGGTAGACTCAACGCCGAGACCTACTGCACCATTTTGGATGACCATGCGCTTCCTACGTTGTGGCAGTTTTACGGGGTGGACCCATGTTACTTTCAGGATGACAATGCCACCTGTCATGTTGCAAGGTCCACCATGGCTTGGTATGGTGACAATGGGGTTAATCGAATGGACTGGTCTGCGTAAAGCCTGAACCTTAACCCTATCGAACACCTCTGGGACGAGTTGGAGTGTCGACTTAAGGGGTGCACCCACCGTCCGAAATCGGTGAAGGAACTGACCTGTCTTCTCCAAGCCGAGTGGAAGAAAATACCGCTAGCCGTCGTACAACGCCTGGTTGAAAGTATGCCCCGGAAGGTCGCAGCTGTAATCGCCGCTCGTGGAGGCTCCACCAACTATTGAAGGTGAATAAACTTCGTTTTCCTTTGCTATCACAGGTGTCCAATTACTTCTTGGTAGATAGTGTATTTTACTTGTGTTCATTGAAATATGCACATGCATTCTTAAAAAATTTCCGACCTTGTTTTGCATTTCACTATTTATACCATGTAGTGGTGCATGGAGAGTTGTAATATCAAATGCAAATAAATTGCCAGCAACTTCTGCAGGAGGATTCACATGGCACTTTGGAATTATTTCCAAATAGAAAAATAGTGTAAAATATTTCTTCACCCAGAATAGAATTTCTACAGGAATAGGAGCCACTAATATGATGAGCGCAAAACCAAATTCCATTTGAAATTGAGACCAAATTCCATTTCAATTTCTACAGGAATAGGAGCCATTAATATGATGAGTGCAAAACCAAATTCCATTTCAATTTCTACAGGAATAGGAGCCACCAATATGATGAATGCAAAACTGAGGTCCATTTTAAATTGAGGCCAAATTCCACTTCAATTTTTACAGGAATAGCAGCCACTAATATCATGAGCGCAAAATCAAATCCTGTTTCAAATTGAGAACATGGAATTCCTTGCCTCCAAACATGAAAGAATCCCTCTTATTATTTCCCTTGTGGGACTTCGGCACCCCATCTTTTGAACTGGACACATAGTGAGTCAGACACTAGATAAATCACTTGGCTGTTGTGGAGAGGTAGAGGAGAAGGTCCAAATATGGGCTAGGTTCTAAATATGGGCTAGTGGCAGCACAGCGTTTGATTGTTGCTGTAACCTGGTGAAAATCATGTGAAACGGTGCCTCACGAACATACGACATGTACATGGTTATTTGGTTGTCAGCAGGTGAGCGATTGAGAAGCAGTATTTGATAACATGTCATTTTGCCTATTGCATCACAGCGGAAGTTTCGACAGGTATGTATATTCTATTTTATGTACAACACTCCATTAACCTTAAAGCTATTTTAGTATGGGCACAGCATTAAAGATATCTTGAGCTTGTTTTAGCATAGATGGTTCACTCAATAGTAATGTACGGTACTGGCTGCCAACCCTCAAATAGTCCGTATGCAATGGGTCTAACTAAGGGCTACCCGGTGGGGCCTAAATATGGGCTAGCCTATGTTTGGACCCCTTGTAGGAAAACGTGAAACAAAAACCCACAGTTATGTTCTTTTTCATTTCAGAATACCCAGAACAACTGCAAAATATTTTTCAAGTGGTAAAAGAAGGCAGTGAAAAGAAGAGGATATGGAGCAAGCCATTACAGCCGTTCGGGGAAAATAAGATGGGGACTCTGAAAGCAGCCAAGACTTTTAGTGTGCCTCGTACAATATTTCAAACGTTAAGTAAAAAACTAGACCTCAGTCCAGCTGAAGTAAGTCATACTAAACTAGGGAGAAAACCCCATTTGGAGGAACAAATCAAAGAAGAGCTGGTATCATACTTACTTCTGATGGAGCAAAAGTTCTATGGGTGTACTAGGGGTGATTTGCGATGGATGGACTATCAGTTAGCAGTTCGAAATAATACACAAACGCAGTTCAAATTTAATGAAGCTGGTAGATGTTGGATTGATCTTTTTCTGAACCGGCATAAGGCTTGTTTATCTCTTCACAAACCTTGTGGAACATCTTTTGCGAGAGCATTGGGCTTCAACAAAACAAATGTTCAGAAAGTTTTCACACTTTTGGAAGAAGCGTTCGACAAACACAGATTCACAGCTGACAGGATCTACAACGTCAACGAGACTGGACTTTCCACTGTTCAAAGTAAAATCCCTTATGTCATCGGTAGAAAAGGGAAAACACAGATAGCAGCCTTAACGTCTGCAGAACGGGGTTCTACAGTGACAGTCATTGTCTGCATGAGTGCCTCTGTACTGTTTGTCCTTCCCTTTGTTATTTCCCCCGTACGAACCTGTCCTAAGTGATAATGAAAGGAAGTCCTCCAGGTTTGATAGGAAGAGCCCACCCTTCAGGATGGGTGCAAAATTATCGTTCCACCGAGTGGCTTCGTCACTTCGTTGAAATAGTCGGACCTAAAGAAGAGTCGCCCGTTTTATTTATCTTAGACGGACACTACAGTCATATGTGAAATGTTGATGTCATCAACATGGAGAGAGCATACCATGTGACTATCATTTCACTTCCTCCACATTCAACACACAAACTCTAGCCTTTAGACAAGACCTTCACGGGTCCGCTGAAAGCATTTTTCAGTGAGGAAATAAGACAGTGGCTCCTACATTCCAACAGAACTGTAACAGCATATGACATTATGGAGCTGTTCAAAAAGGCCTACCTGCGAGTCCAAGTGGTGAGATTGCAGTGAACGGCTTCATATCAACTGGAATATTGCCATTGAACAAGAACATTTTCTCTGAAACAGATTCCATAGCTTCTACGATAGAGGCCGAGAAGACATGTAACACGACCCCACAGACCCCAGATCATACTCTGACAGCAGCTTCGACTTCCTCTGCCTCGCAAACATTTCAGGCTTGCCCTATAACTACTGAGCTGGTTCTGCCTGGAACCGCAATGCATGTCTCTACTTTTTATATTGCTCTTTCCCTATAACTACTGAGCAGGTTCTGCCTGGAACTGCAATGCATGTCACTACTTTTAATATTGCTCGAATTCCTACCATTAAGAAGAAAGTTGCCAATTGAGGTAGCAAGGCTGCGGGGACCACTGTTATCACTGAAGAACTGTACAAAGCAGCATTGTCTCTGTCTTTGGAAACATGTGCAGCCAACAAATGCTAGAAGAGGGTGAAATGTAGACCTACTCATCAATAAAAACGATTGGCTGTTTCAAAAGCTCCAACTGCAGGCATAGCGTCAACTAGTGCCTCAACTAGTGAAACAGCGCCTACTAGAGGAATACAGTCTTCAAAACGAAAATGGCTCTCATCGGAATCAGATGATTTTGGCCCTGTAGATCCTCCTCTGGATGACAGTGACAGCGACATTGAAATACCTCAAGGGGACTATCCTAACGACAAGGATGCAAGCTGCATATTTTGCAGTGGACTGTTCTCTGAAGACTCAAAGGGTGAACTATGGGTGATGTGTGTACAATGCAATATGTGGGCGCACAGTCATTGTGCAGGTGCCGAAAAGTATCATCACATCTGTGACTTTTATAAATAGACCTTTAACATCGAAGGATAGTATCCTTTTTCCGGCAATTTGATTTTTTTTACATAATTAAAATGACAAATATGTGAGTTCTTTTTATGTTCGAAACGGCAAATGTTTGGATTATCAAGTTCATTTTGTTATTCAAATGTATTCTGACGCATTTATTTGAATAAAAAAAAAGGGTTTTCTCTCTTTATTGCTATTTTTGTACCTCTTTTCATGGATATTTTGAGGGTAGCCCATATTTGTACCATGCTTTCAAAAGTCATCATTTTGCCTCTCATTGTAAAACCTTCATTTCCAACACAACCGATATTTTTAACAATTACGTCAACCCGATACCACACGGGAAACAAGTATCCAATATATTGTAATGTGTTCAATCTACAAAATCTTTAACGGGTATGCCTGTAGGTCTGTAAATGAAAGTGGAAGCCCATATTTAGACTTTCTCTTCCGCAACCAGTTAGGCATCTCTCATCTCCTGAGTTTTTACAGCAAGTGTGGCCATTTTCTGACCTTTTTTTCTGCCAGCTGTGTTAGTGAAATCAGTTCTATGGAAGAGCAGAGACAAAACATTTTACAAAACTTGAAAAAGGCCTACATGGGGAGTATGATACCAGTTTGCTGACATTTCTTTTTGCAGAATTCAGCAAAGTCTTGGAGTCGATATACATTACACGAAGCACACATCCACAAGGCTTTTTTACAATGGTAACACAATGAGCTCCATAGCACATGACCACCATTAACAAGAACCGAAACAGTACTACCAGAAGAAGGGTGTAGCCTAGAAGGAAAATGCTTGTTGCTGCTGATGCTGATGATGTGACATTACAGCTATGAAAACTGTGCAATGCAAAGAGCAAATAAAGGAAAACTCAGGGTTCCCACTCAAAAGTAGAAAAAAAAATTCCCTGACTTTTCCAGGTTTTCCAGGTGGTCCTGAGAGTTTTTCCAGAGCGGCAAATCAAATCACATTGCGACAAATTGTTGCATTTCCTTACATTCTTGCGTTCCTTACGAAAGCATACATTTGTTAATTCTTTAAATAACTGTCCTTTATACAATTACCTGCTTTTTTTTAATAACAATTAAATGCATGGAGGCATATTATTTTTGGTACCATTATTTATTTTTGGTACCGTTGGTTCAAATATTCTTTAAAACATGTAAACCATGTATTTACATGTTTTAAAGAATATTTGAACAAAGACTTAATTTAAATTCTACATATAATGAAATATTTCAGTCGATTAGGTGAAATTATACAACTGATATATCTGTATTTTAAGTGCACACAAGTATATAAATAACATTTTAAACGACTCACAACATTTAGAGTTCCAGTTAGGTTTAAAAATGCAAGCTGGGAGAATTGTGACTGAAGAGAATAAATTGCCCTTAAATGATACAATGCTGAATGAAGCTTTAAATCCTTTAAGTGCTTATTTTACATAAATATTAAACAACACAGAAACGTTTGCTGAAATTGAAGTCTAATGGGAATGATGAAATGGTGAGTGTCTGACAGTCTCTTAACATTTTTTGTTAGAGCGGTTCTATCAAATCGATCTACCAATTTGTATTTTCTATTGGAATTTACTTAGAATCTTTAAAGACAAAGCAAAGTAAAACAGTTATTAAAAAATAAAAAAAGAAGAGAGAGAGAACAGAAATCGTGACAGCATTTCTGCGTCTGAGGAAAAACGTGTGCCAGTACCATCCCAACAATTTCTAGCAATTAGGGAAAATACTCCTGACATTTAAAAATCAAAATTGTAATTATTTTAGCTAACGTTAGTTCTTGCACATGGCAATGAGAACATCGAATCTATGCTATTTCAGAGGGGCCAACCTCTAGCAGAACGCATCAGTAATCAATAGGGTATTTTACAGTAATGTTTCAGTAATCGAACACAAACTTTCAGTAATGTAACACGCCATTTTTTTCAAAGATAAGGACAATATTATAGTATTACTGTGTAACCTGTAATACTTGTATGAGGTGCCTATCGGTAATCACCATACGAAGCCTCATCGCTAACGCGTGGAATGGGTATTTCATGAGAAATTAATGCCTGAAATGTGTAATAACTTTATATGTTTACACTATCCTCACAAAAAATATGAAATTAAATTATCAATATTGTACTTACCTCATGTCATTGCTGACATAAAAACTCCCCTTGTTGCTTGTTTTGCAGTGGTATATTCTTTCAGAAAACTTTTATAACACAGCTCACCTGAGGAAAATGCTTTACTTTTCTGTATAAGAAGGGCACATAATGTTTTGGTGCTCATTGTTGGGCAGAAGTATGCGAGGTTTTTCCTTACTATACTAAATATTCTCTACGTAGAGGAATTGCTGTGAGGGATAGTCAATATTGCCAACATTAGTTTAGGCAATGCAGAATACTTGGGAAGGCCAGATGAATCCTTCATCTTAGATATTTCATTCCATGCCACATCTGCTCAAGGATATCCAGCTTCATCAATATCAGAGTCTGGGAACATAGCATGAAAGAAGCGATCAGCATGATCACAGATTGCTATAGGTAGGTTATGCTCCACAACAATTGCAGTAAACAGCAATTCAGCGTTTATCACGCTATTTTCATTCTTTTTGCAAAAAAATTATCCAAAGGCTTTGATCGAGTCTTTAATTTTACACAATCCTGGTGTTTGTTTTGACTGGATATACCTTCGGCGAGTCTTTAATTTTACACAATCCTGGTGTTTGTTTTGACTGGATATGCCTTCGGCAATCATCTCATCTCGTCCTACATGGGCTACTGATTACTCTCATATTAGGAGGCACGCAAGGAAACCTTTATTTCAGCATTTTCCATTTCCTTGCTCAAGATTTGGGAGAAAGATTTGGATGTTCCTGGAAAAACCTCTTTGCATATTTATTTGTTTCAGAAACAATAATTCCAAGGATGAAATTGGTAAAAAACAAGTAAAAATATGCAATAGGTGCCACATCAGTTGCAGGAGCATGATTGGGCCCCTGCATTTCATGACAATCAAAAGAATGCTGAGGTTGTTCATCACTTCCCTCTATTACATCCTCCCATTCACTTTCAGAACTTTCATGATCTGAAGATTCACTATGAAGATCTTCACCTTCTGAAGAAGATATGGTGTGCGTGGCCTGTGGCTAGTTTTCTGGCTTGATGTTGCTTGGCCAATATCACTCTCAGATGATTCAAATTCATCACCATCACTTGGCAAACTTTCACTCTCACTACAAGCCACTTCAAATAACCTTAGAAAAAATTTCACGCAGTAGGAAAAAGCACGTCTCCTAGTCTGAGGAACAAGCTGTCAATAAAGTCATCCTCTGCTAACGCGAGTTTGGAAAAAGAGGGGGATTCGTATTTCACGGAGTTTTGCGATTGTGTCTGTTTGTTTAGGAAAAAGAAATGAATACTGTGAAGAGCTTCTAGTAATAAAACACCGCACTTCGTTCTCCCGCGCGGCGAAAGTCCGCAAGAAATATAAACATCCGTCATCGCGGGACCACGCGTTGCGACCAGTTGATCGTTATTGCACTTCGAACGGGGCTCGAAAAAGTGATTTCCGACAGTACGACGTCTTATAATACACCAACAATTCCAAGTGAACAGCCCTGCCTTAACTGCAGTAGGAAACGTTTTGGCTAAAAGTAACCTTTCTCCTGTCACACGGAGAAATTGCGTGGGGAACCGATAGCAAGCGCAAACTCTTTTACGATGACACTTACGGCATATTACACGTAATTTTCGTCGTATTATCCGCAGACCGTAAAATTCACATAAAAAAAAATCATTCGTATAATCCGCAGACTGTGACATTTAGGAAAAAAATCGCCGTTATAATTCGCACATCATAGATGTTGAATCAGAAGTGGAATTTCCGACAGAAAAGTCGGTCACATAAACACATCGCTCTTTCCACGTTCCAGTAACACATAGCAACGGAAAAATTGTTTTCAGCCGCCGCCGGGGAATTGAGCCACGGATCTCTCGATATCTAACCGAGCGCGTTAGCTTTACACCACGGTGGCCAACAATCCACGGTGCTATGTGTATTTTTAAGTCAGCTTCTGACATCTTAAATCCGTAAGATGGGCTCAGCTACTGAGACGTCTCGATCTGGTGGGTATTAAGGGCACTGGCTATATATATTATAGCAGTTAATTCCAAAGGGCGAGATCCAAGGTGAAAATCCTCCAAATACGTGGCGTTAGTAAATAAATAAATACGTCGCTCTTTCCACGTTCCAGAAACACATGAGTCCGAAGAATTAAGAAAAAAAAAAAAAACTATTTTATTAAATGAAGAAATTCATTTTTAAAGGTTACTGTTTTATATTTTTATCTCCGAACAGATAAAGGGTGTGGCATCCATAGATCACGCCGATGTAGCTCCAGAGTATTGCATTACACTGCCAATGACGAAAGGCTGATACAGAACAAGTCGTAGAAATACCGTATGTACTCGCGTATAAGTCGAAAGTTTTTGGAGGAATTCCTGCTTTCACAGTTGAGAGATCGTCTTATACGTGGGCCAATAAAAACTTCCGTGAATTCTCCCTCGGAATTTACCAACGGACTTGTTTACGTTTTAGATCGCGACACCAGAGGCTTTCCGTATGTTGCTGCACGATTGTGTCTCTGACCTCAAAACTATCGCGCAGTGACATGATCATATCCTCAATTCTGTCCACCACTTCAAGTTTAAATTCGGCAGTGTAACTGAAACGTTTCCTTTTCAGAGACATCATGATTAGCAATGAAGGAAAACAGCAGCAGCGAAGTTCGCCAAAACAACGAAAGCAAACTAGATACAAGGTCGCGCACATGAAATCCGAAAGGAGAAACGCATAGGTTCGTGCAGCAAGCGCTGTGCGTACTTCTTTGGCTTTTTGCCAAAAAACAGAGCCGGCACGACAGTCAGAGCTCTCCTCAACGATAACAAAATGACCCCTGCCGTCCCTCCCCACAATTATCCCTATCTTTCATTACGACATTCCTTCCCCTCCTCCCCGCTCCGCTCCGTACAAACTCCTGAACTGAGGAAAATTCTTCCGAGGGAGTTCCTTTTCCAATTATTACACCTTTCCCTGCACAATCACGCTGCAGATTTTTTTTAAATCGGAAGGTGCTATATATATATATATATATATATAATCGGCGTGTTAACCGCATCGGTGTATAATCCGCAAAACCTATAATTTTAACTTTTTTAGCAGATAATCCGCGGATTATACGACGAAAATTACGGTACCATTCTTCCGATAATATCGCTGTTTGACGATATGATTCATGGACATTCCATTTCAAAACTATATGATTGATAAATGATATGATCATTGAGACACCGAAATCCGCAGTCTGATTCGGAAAATATGTGGATCAAAATCGAAGGCCGAGAAATCGGCAGCGTCGCACTAAAAGGGTTTAACAAAAAAGGATACAAAATTGAGATTCTCCAAAACACACTGAATTCCGTAATTCTTCCAACCTGTCCGTAATTCCGTAATCTGACAGTCGAAACCGTAATAATCACGGACAATTCGTAATAGTTGGCACCTCTGCCATTTGCTTCTACATAACGCAGCATAGGATATTTAGACATTGTGCTGTTACATTTCATAACCAATAAGCTGGCACACAGGAGATCCTAATGTCATAACGGCAAAAAAAAAATAATTAAACCCAGGGATAAAGAAAAAATAATGGAAGCAACAAGTGGGGAAAACTAACAGTTAATACGGAATACCATTTTGCCTGAGAGGCTACAGTTCATATTAGTACTTCCAAAATCCGGAAGTCTTAAAATTGATTGGCTACGTTTGTGACGCAAACATTAGCACTGAACTTTTCTCGCAGGTCACAGTTCATTTCCACGCTACGTCAAATTACTTGTACGGGAAACAATAAGAGGAAGTTTTGTGTGCATGTGTGCTCATAAAATCCTCCTAACACTTTTTTGTGAACATAATTTATCATCCTGCGGCGAGTGGCATGTTTATACTTAACAATATCTTTACGAAGTGAAGGGCAATACATTTGTGCGTTGTTGATCAGGCAAAGTGCGAGAAAGATCTGGAGCCCACTCAGGTCATTTGCAGTAACTCCCCACAAATAACGTCATCCAAAACGGAGACAGAGGCTTTAGCGCCTGCACTGACAAACCTGAAACCAATAGAGCACGCACGGCAAAGATTTTCATCAGTAGTAACTAGGTAGATTTTTTTTTTTTTTTCGGCAATGTGAGGATAAAAACGTGAAATGAATAATTTATGCAAATCTTGTGAGGTGCAGCAACGCAAGGAGAAGAATTTCCGATTACAAGATAATTTCTACCCCGTCTAACTTTTGTACTCGCAATTTTTTTTTTTTTTTTTCCTATGTATAAGCTGAAACCCTTGGGAAAAATTACGAGAGAATGATGAATTTTATATTTCTTATTCTAAATAACGGAGATTGCGTTTTACGGAAAACGGTTCTACTATGCACAAAAATTCAAAAAATAATATCTTCTAATCTATCAGAAACAAAAAAAAATTGAAACTTTCAGGGTTTTTTTTTTTTATAACTTGGAGGCAGCTACCCGTAAAAAAAAAAAAAAAAAAAATCGCACGAATCGGAGATGTGTTGGTGGAAAATTATTTCAATATCTGACGATTTTGCGTGGAATGACCCAGATGTGAAAATCTATGGTTCCGGGCGTCGGACTACCCCTATTTTTCGCAACCAGCCAGCTCTTGCAGTAATTGGAATATCGTCTTAAAATAGCTATAAATAAATTTCTTCATGCATTATGAAATAGAAATATGATAGAATAAAAAAAATCTCTTTCCGGCCGTAAAACCGGAAGACAACGAATCTCGAAAACGGCCGTGAAATCTGGGAAATATGGTAGGTATGCAATAGTACCAGCTTCATTGCATGGTATGTTTCATATATTTTTTGTCAAAATACTCGTAAGTACTATGAAAAAAATAAATCTTTCCCCCTCTATAGCAAACAAATCTACACAAACTCCGTTTACTGGTGTGAAAGTATGATTAAAGAATGAATACAAGGAAAAATTGTATCTCCGGAGCTTTGGCTCTCCAACCGGGAGGCTTTCTCAAGGGTTGCAGACGTTACTAACAAGTCCGGCGAGTATAACTGTTTATTATACTCCGGACTTGTTAGTAACGTCTGCAACCCTGAGAAAGCCTCCCGGTTGGAGAAAAGCTCGGGAGATACAATTTTTCCTTGTATTCATTCTTTAATTATACAACAAGTATCTTTCCCCCTCTTTGAAGAATCTTCCTATTTCATAATATTTTCCCTGTTCTAGCATTTGAAGGTACATACTTTTCCAAGTATACCAATTCTGCTACAGAATTACGAGCGAAGCTTTAGTTCGTAAGTGATACGAACCTTTTTCAAAATAAATTAGGTGCCCTCAATTTGCAACATTCATAAACACTGCTGTTGAAGGGGAAGGGGGGGATTTATTAGGATGACCAACATCCGGCAAAATAAAATGTTTTTGTACGGTTTGATAAAAGACACGTAGAACATGCAAAAGGAAAAAAAAAAAAAAAAAAAGCTCAACTTCTAAAGTTTCCAATGAATTTCGGCGAAATTTAAAATGGAACGTTATTTTAATATATCTTGCCCACTGTAAAAATTTCAGTCGGTTATTTAAAAAATTGAGGAAATAGCTTCTTCATAATTTTTTTCCCAGTCTACGCAGAGAACCGGGGCACCTACTCAGGAACATATGACTGCCTCTCTTCGCGAACGCCAGCAGATGAGCCTGCGAAATGGGTATGTGATTAATGGCTTTCTTTCACGCTTTGACGTGTATGTTTGTTCGGTTGTAGTTTAGATCATCTGGAGACGGGGAAACCGCAAAGAGATGCACTCCCCTGCACAGCTGCACTTTAATCGGTGGGTGGGTTACGGAGTTGCCTCGAAGGATAAAACAACTCGGAATTATTTTAAAACTTAGCAATACAGAAATATATTTTACAAAAGTCTGAAACAAAATATTTTTCTGGCAAAATAAAAAATTCCCTGCCTTTATAGTTCCCTGATAAAAAAATTCCTGATTTTTTTACGGAAAAACACAATTTTCCCTGAGTTTTCCCTGATTTTTGGAACAATTTTCAAATTCCCTGAGAATTCCCGGTTTTCCCGGTTTTCCAGGTTGCGTGGGAACCCTGAAACTCTAACAGTTTGCAACCTTAAAAATCCTGTAGTTGTTCCATGTATTTGTGGAGAATCTTCCATAATCCCGAAGACTACAGATGTTTCTCAGCAAATAAAAAGCATACACAATAATGAAGACAGACATAAATACATTATGAAATTACTATAATAATAACAATTAAGACAAGCAGAAAAACATTAAGAAATTACTATAACAATAGCAATTAAGACAAAATATTCTGATTAAACAGAAATAATGTCAATTCAAAATAGATAGGGAGTACTTAAGGTTTTGATATTCTGTGGTTCGTACAGCCATAGAATATACCTTATTGAAAACTAAAAAAGTAACACACCTGTTTCGAATTTAGTAAAGTATCTGAAGATCTATCAACAACATTAATTATTTCAAGATTGTGTTTCTTTGCAAAATGCAGACAATTTTCGCTCATTTCATCAGGAATACCTGAAAGGGCCAAACTATGCATTAGTCGCATGAAAAACACTATTCATCATTTAAAATACAATATTAAATCATTAACAAATTCAACTTAAGTGTCCCACAAACACACATCAATAAATTTTATGCACACAGAACCTTTAAATGGACCATAAATAATGTGCATTTGGAATTTAAAATCAAATAAGAGCAACAATTGTGTTATTTGCACATAGAAGCAACCTACATTAGTAGTTTTCTATGAAACCATCTCCTCAGAAAACTTGAAAAATGTATCATGCTGGACTCAGAATCAAGCAAACATCTTTTGGCTTCTATATGGGGTAATGGTAGCAAGCATGCTACCACTACCCCACATAGAGCAACAAATTTCCAATCAACTGAAGCTTAGAAATCTGAACAAACTTCTGATTTGCTAAGCTGTAGCAACCAATGCTTTCTTACAGCATTGACGACCATTCTAATCCAGATTAGGAATCACAGGTTCTTTACATATGATCATAGAAATGAAAAAAGAATAAATCTTTTCAAATATGTGTGGAGCCCTTCTTGGAAAAAATATTCTAGAATGCCATCAAGTATTTAAGAAGATTAATTCTTCAAGAATTCCCATGATAAGAATAACAATACTGTATGAAGAATGTGGTATTAACATATGGCTCTCTATAATGTTCATGAATGGAAGTCTCATTCTTCACGGTTCAAATATTATATATTAATCATTAATAAGAAATCTGCTCTTTAGCCTTCATAAAAACATTATGTCAATGAAGTGTAATTTGTTAATATCTGCATTGATCTAAATGCATAAGCTGAGGAACAAAGTAAAAGATGCATAAAATTTGGCTAGAATGCAGTTGGATTATTTAAAGTTTTCCAGAGCAAATTATGATTATGCAGCAAACAGAAAGTACTTAAAAAGTGTGTTTTACTAGTTATGAGTTGCAGAATTACAGGCAAGTGACATGAACTCAAACTAAGAAATCCATATAGAGATTATAGCAAACTTAAGGAAGCATGGGGCAGCTGTTTCACTGGAGTATCAAGGACGGAATCCTGCAGATAAGTCATAAGACAGTGCAGTCAGGTGCATCATTCATGACTAGAATAGAATGATAAGATGGTTGGATGTACTTCTGAAGAAAAACAAAAGGAACACCAATGCTGGACAGCAGAAATACTTTATAGGAATCCTTGAGATTAAGGAAAACAAATAAAAACATCTTATAGAATACTGCCAGATGCTGGAACCACATAGATAATAACAGCTTGATACAAAGAGTTATGAGACATTCCCACAACTGTGGATGAAGAGTAGTTGAAGAGTACATAGGAATAATTGATTTACTCAATGGTATGTAAAGTTAACACAATTTCAAAATGCATAAACTCAAGGACAAAGAATTTCAAACTTAAAGATAAAAAATAAAAACACCCAGGAACTGCTCAGTATTGATCATCCAAAGAAGAAGCCAAATTATCAGCAGCAAGAGGTTCTTAAGAAAAAATATTCATCTTGAAATTATCATTATTATATAACTAGGCGAAAGCCCATCAATAATGATGGGGAAAATAAGATATGTTATGTAGAGTAATTTTTAAGGCTTGTGTTTACCTGCTTACCAAATTTAATGAAAATATGCATACAAAAAAATACTTTCATTTCCCAAAAATAGTAAATGTTCGCCAAATTTTAGACCACATAATAATGATAAAGTGATAACCAGATATTAACTTCTCGTCATTTTCTTAAATTATTTGACAGTAAAAAAATGTTTTTGTCTCCCAAAAATACTAAATGTTCATCAAATTTTAGATGATATCTAATTTTAAATCAATAACCATATATTGACTTCTTGTTAGTCTCTTTTATCATTTGCAAGCAAAATAATATTTACCAAACGTAAGACTACATATTTTCAAAACGGGGAAAATGTAATCATAATTATGTTATTTCTTATGATATTGGAACCAAAATTAAAATTAATAGTTCATGACTAAATCTAAAGTTCTTTTTCTGACCAAAAATAACAGTAATAATACCCATATACCTGCCTGCAGTTACCTGTAAATACTTGTAATTGTAGAGTCAAGCTAAAACAATAAAAACTAAACTTTTACTGTGTTAAAGTTTCATTATAATAATCATGATATAGAAATCATTCTCACTAATTATTAAAAATAAAATCACATAATAAACGTGAAATAAGAAATTATTGAATTAGCAAGGCTTTACTTGATTTTGCTGGCCGTCCTCTTTTACACTTTCCCCCGATTGGTACATTCCTTGCTTCAGCAGGTGGTTCAACATATTTCAGGTGAATTGCTAACCCAACTAAATGTTTACAGACATAATCTCTGAGATACCTTGGGCAACTGCATGTGCCATTCAGCCAATCAGTCTTTTCCTGTGGTAATTCTGCTTCCCACTCACTAAAATGTTGTTCCTTGTACTCATCGATCGTGAACTTGTCGAAGCAGGATGTCAAGGAACGGCGAGGCGTGCGGAAGCGTTTGGGAGCAGGGCTTATAATTATGCTACCTAAATAATAATTTGACGTAATAATAGTTTTATTTCACAAAGTGTTTACAATAATTACAAAAGAAAAAATGTATTTTGGCTGTATTGTCACATAAATTTAGTGTTATACCAACTGAAGGATAAAGTGGTAGAATTTGAAAGTTCCTCTGACAGAGCTGCACGACTCGTTATCCAACTATCGAGAAGATACCAGGCTCAGATTATTCAAACTTATGCACCCACCACAAGTCATCCTAAAGAAGAAATTGAAGAATTTTATGAGGAAATTCGTCATCTAAATAATAAAGGTAAGCAGCACTTGAAGATAATTATGGGAGATTTCAATGCAAAAATAGGGCACCGGCAACAGAATGAAACTTCAGTAGGTAAATTCGGTCACGGCAACAGAAACCAGCGTGGAAATACTCTCGTTGAGTTTGCAGAGGCAGAAGGATTTTTCATCTTGAATTCCTTTTTCAAGAAAAAGCCACACAGGAAATGGACATGGAGACATCCAATTGGGACGACAAGTGAAATTGATTTTATTATGTGTAACAAAAAATTCGTCATCGAAGACTGCAGTGTGCTAAACAAGTTCAACACAGGTAGTGACCATAGATTGGTGAGATGTAAGATGCACCTCAACACTAAACTTGAACGTGGCAAGCTCATAAGACAAACAAAATGTATTGACATAACCAACCTTAAAAAACACCATAATACTTTCAAGTTGGAACTGAAGAACAGATTCTCTGCTTTAGAAGGCCTAACATCGGAAGAAGTGGATATTTCGGAAGTTAACAGAAAAGTAACCAAAGCTCTTATGGAAACAGCAACAAAATTAGCTGGGTCTAAGAACAAGTTGCATGTAAACAAATTATCAGGAAAAACCAAAATGTTGATGCAAAAAAGAAGAGAGATGAGGACAACTAAAGAAGATGTGACTTTCCAAAGTGGAATATATAGAGCTATGCAAGACAGCACGAAAAAGTATCACTGAAGACGTAAGGAAATTCAACTGTGAGCTAGTGAGGAAAGCAATTGAAAACAACCAAAGCCTAAAGATAGCAAAGGGACATCTCAGTAAGGGAAGAAAACAGATTATGGCTCTGAGAAAAGAAGATGGTTCTATAACAAGAAATAGAGGCGAAATTTTGACAAGAGTGAAAGATTTCTACTCCAAATTATATGAAAGGGATGATACATGTACTCCAGACATCATGAAAGGTACCAGAGTTCTTCCAGTCCTCCCAGCAGAAGTTGCTCATGCAATCAAGAACATGAAGCGGGGGAAAGCTCCAGGAGGAGATGGAATTACTATAGACATCATACAAGAAGCAAGTGGAGAAATTGAAACAGTATTCGCCCAAATTTTCACTCGATGCCTTAATGAAGGGAAGGTTCCTGAGGATTGGAACAATGCTACAATGATCCTGCTACATAAAAAAGGTGACATTGAGGATCTCAGGAACTACAGACCTATCAGCCTCCTATCAGTGGTTTATAAAATCTTCACTAAAGTTCTTTCACACCGCTTGAAGGTAACACTGGACATGGCTCAACCGAGAGAACAAGCTGGATTCAGGAGTGGCTACAGCACAATAGATCATATCCATGTACTGAGAGAACTAATTGAAAGAGCGAGGGAATATGAACTTCCATTGTGCATGGCTTTTATCGATTATGAAAAAGCCTTTGATTCGGTGAAACCATCAGCAGTTACCACGGCTCTGAAATCCTGCGGTATTGAAGATGCATACATTAATATTATTAATAACATCTATGAAAATGCAAGTGCAAAGATTCGGCTGTTTGAGAATACAACACACATAAAAATTGGAAAGGGAGTGAGACAAGGTGACACCATATCTCCGAAGCTCTTTAATGCCACATTGGAAAATGTCTTTCAATCACTGAACTGGGAAAACAAAGGGATAAAGATTAATGGAGATTATCTAACCCACCTTCGTTTTGCTGATGACGTAGTCATTTTTGCAACTACCCCATCAGAGCTGCAGAGTATGATCCAGGAACTTGCTGACAAGAGTAAAGAAGTGGGATTAAAAATGAACTTTCAGAAGACAAAAGTGATGTTCAATGCTTTTACAAGAAATGAAGATTTATCGATTGATGGAGAAAAACTGGAGATAACAGATACGTATGTTTATCTTGGACAGCAGATATCAAGTGAGGGTCACATTGATGAAGAAATTAATCGGCGTACAAAACTTGCCTGGAGAGCTTTTGGAAGAAACAGCATAATTTTCAAGAGCAATATGCCATTATGTCTTAAAAGAAAAGTGTTTGATCAATGCATCCTTCCAGTGCTTACGTATGGTGCAGAGACGTGGACCTTAACTAAAAGAGACATACAAAGGCTGCAGACAACTCAAAGGAACATGGAGAGGTGCATGCTTGGTATAACCAGGAGAGATAAGAAGAGGAACTCGTGGATCCGAAAAATGACGAGAGTGGAAGACATCATGATCAGAGTTAAATCCCCGAAATGGCAATGGGCTGGACATACTGCCAGAAGGACAGACCATAGATGGACAGCCGAAATTTTAGATTGGATTCCAAGGGACAGGAAAAAACCCAGAAAAAGACCACATGGGAGATGGGTGGATGAAATTCGTAAATATGCGGGAGTGACATGGAGGAGACTGGCACAAGACAGACCGTTGTGGAGGAAACTTGGGGAGACCTTCGTCCAGCAGTGGATTGATAAGGGTTGACAATGATGATGATGATGACATTTGGTGAACAATTATTAAATTCGGTATAACCATAGTATTTAAAATATAGGCATTACTAAAACAATAGGAACCGTTATTATTTTAGTGATGCAAATTTCGTTTGGTATCTCAAAAGTATTTTTGATATTCATTACTTTTTTTGGAGTACAGTGCTAGCTAGGGGTTCAGAGTTTAATTTGGTAAACATTTAATTTTATCCCATTTTTTAATAACCAGGTATTCTTTTGGCTTGTGATGTCCAAATGTGAAAGTATGTTTTATGAACATTACAACAATTAAAAAAAGTATATTGGTTGAGACAGGGATTTGACAATTAAAACAGGCAAGTACGCTCTTTCCACAGTGCCAACAAGGTGGGACAAATGTTCAAGCATTCAGACAAAGAAAATAATATTGTTTGTGATCATAAAGTGTGAATCTTTATGTAATTGGTTCTTACATATTTTGTTTTATCACAGCAACAGAAGTCCAGTAAATTCCTAATCCAATTACTTTCAAAAAAGCAACTTCATCTTTTCTCCTATTTTCTGATGCATTCTTCTTTAGATGAAAACAATAATTAGAATAAATTTCATTATCAATTACATCAGTTATCCTTAAAAGGCTTCCCTAACTTATTTTGGCCATTTTTCCCAGCTCAATCATATTATTTTACTATATGCTTTGATATATGAAGCATGTAAAATTTCATGATTGGTATATCTGTATTTTTACATATCTCCATACATGTTAATTGCATTAGAAAAATTCTTGTTATTAAAACAAGAATTTTTCAAATGCAATTTCTAGTAATTAAAACAAGAATAATGATGCACACTTTTTCCTTTTTTATAAGCACAATCTTGCAATAAAGTAGCATTAAATCACATAGCTATTTACCTTGATATTTATCTTACTCTATATCTCTGCCTCTAAAATAATAACCAAAAAATGATTCCGTTGTGTTTTACATACATCATTATTACAAACATCTTCTAATGATATCTGTTTGTTTTTTTCACCAGGGGAAGTAAGCATAAGCTTCTGTTTTGTAATCAAATCCCCAATGCTACAAAAGAAATATTTTTGTGCTGGATAATTTTCTTTATGATAAACATTTTCTGCAAATTTTCTTCTTCCATTACTATACAATGTTTTGTTAGAGGATGTAAATGCACATTTTGCTGCTCTGGGAGCTGAGTGGTCTGACGCACTGGCTTCTTACCATTTGTTCAAGACTGGCCAAGGTTTGAGTTCCAGATAAGGCATGAGTGGTGTGTTTGTCTGATGGGGGCTGGGTTTGTCCCTTCCCTGAAACTAGTGGCCCTAAATTAGGTACGGGCAAATCACTATGAGTTGCTCGTGGTGGTCATTAAACCCCAAAACAAACAAACAAACAAACAAAAAATGCATTTTGCTTTGTGGCCAGATCTGAGCTTTTCTGCAGAGTTGTGCTATTAAAAAACTTAACAAAAACAAAATATTTGATTAAAAAACTAAAAATCACAATCAATATACAGTCAAACTTCAATGTACTAGAGGCACAATGAAGATAGATGAACATAGAATTGCACTAATGTTACATGTCCTTCATCACCTCTGGAAATGTGATAATACCGACCACATTCATGCCACCGTGCACAATAACCCTGGTAAAATATCTGAGTCCTGCACATGCCTCACGAGGAGTGTGAAAAGGGCAGAGAGCTCCATCGTCAGTAGGAAAAATGGACCAATCAGACAAACCCTGTTCTGTTTGAGAAAAAAAAAGTTTCTTGTTCATGGTGGGGGAAGAGATGAGCAACAGTAGGCTTGAATGCAATTTTTCCCTTCATAAACATTAAACTTTTGTAAGATACAGAATACAAGGCAAACCACATTATAATTAGTATATACAAAAAGGAGGAATCAAATGTTTTTAAAAACAAACTCTACTAGAACTTTTTTTTTTTTCACGCCCAGCATCTTAGTGGCTCCAACAAAAGCATAACGCATAACTGCATAGAAACAATGCAGAGAGAGAGAGAGAGAGAGAGAGAGAGAGAGAGAGAGAGAGAGTGTGTGTGTGTGTGTGCGTGCGTGCGTGCGTGTGTGTAAAGCTACAATTAAGAACATTACAAACAGAGAAGGTTTGGATATAACATAAAGTGATTTTGAACTCTGTAGAAGATCTGACACTCTAGCAGAAGGACTGAAAACAGAGATAAGAGGGTGTAGTCATTCAATGATCTGGAAGGTTGGAATTTGTCTCATGAGTGGTAACATCTACCTAGTCCTGAAGAAGAGGGGAAACTGCCCAAAACTTCAACTAGTAAGTAAAACAATTGATTCCTAAGTAAACCCCACATTAATTTGAATATTCATAAATTAATATTGCATAAAATTACTAAAACTGACTAAAACTACCAACTATGGCAATATGAACTACTAGTAAATATAATAATTTGGCTTAAATTATGACAAACAAAGTGTGAATTTTTATGGTATTTAGCTGACAAAATCTCATTTTACCTAAACATGAATCTGTAGCTGCACTGTGATCTAAAGCATCCGTGACGTAGACTGGAAGTAAGGATCCAGTGAGTGGATGGACAACCTGAATCTGTAATAAATTATCAATTTTTTCCTTACTGCCACCATACTCCTGTGTGTTAAAATGATTATCATGAGACACTGCAACAAATGTGGCACCAAACAAAAACTGTGGAATATCAGTCCAAACAGTCATTGAATCTTCTAGTAACTGTCCTGAATGTACAACTTTCAAACAGAAGGTAAACCCAGAACATGGGCCAATCCAGAATTGCTGTATTTTAGTCACATCTCTCCACTCCACCAGAGAAGGATCATTAAGTCCATCATACAGTGCCTGAAAAAAAGAAGAGGAAAAATAAGAATAGACCCCACTTACATGAACAACAGGTTGAAATTAGTGTTCAAAATTAAAAGTTTTTGAAAGTCAAAATTTTAAGCAGTACATGATGCATGTTTAATGTTATCAACAAGTGAAAGTGAAAGGACAACAGTTATTTAATTTCCTGTGAAATCAGTAATTAGGTCACCTGTAAAGGTAGCATTTATATATACAGGATGTCTGCAAATTATTGGACACATTACAAAATTATGTACAAAAAAAACTATGAGCATTGTCTGTTTTTCTATGTCACGTATTACTAACATGGTTTTTATATTTTTGTGCAGAATTGTTATTCCCAGAATCCGATAGACAGCGCTAGGTGTGGCCTGATGAGGAATGTATAAGAAATGCACAATCAGTAGTCATGTCATCCTTACAGCAGAAGGCAATGTGTGCGTTATGGCTTGCGGAATTAAAGTCTGTCATTAAAGTTAAAAGATGGTACCGTTTAGAGTATGGTTGTAATCCTCCGTCAACATATTCAATTAAGTGGTAGATGAAACAGTTTAAAGAAACTGGCAATGTGGAACATCGTGGAAGAGCCGGTAGGCCTATCGTCAGTGGTGAGACGGTTGACCAAGTTAATGAAAGTTTCCATCGAAGCCCCAGGAAATCCGTTCGTAAAGCAAGCAGAGAACTGTACATTCCGAAATTGACAGTTCACGATATCTTGAACAAGAAATTAAAGTTTCATGCTTATAAAATTAAAATAGTGCAAAAGATGCATGTAAATGATCACACTCTGCGATACAATTTTGCTGTGGATATGCTGAATTGAGTGGAAAATGACGAAAACTTTCTCAGTACTGTAATTTTTAGTGATGAATCCACATTTCATGTATCAGGTATTGTGAATCATCACAACTGTAGGATATTGGGCAGTGAACCGCCTAATGCTGCTATTGAACTGGAACATGATTCTCAAAAGTTAATGTGTGGTGCGCCCTATCAAAAAGAGAAGTGTTTGGCCCTTTCTTCTTCTGCGAAAAAACCATAAATGGTGACATTTACTTGTATATGCCAGAAAATTTCGCTATATCCCAGATCAAAAGATATGACAACGCAATTTTCCAACAAGACGGCACTCTTCCACATTGGTCAACGTGTGTACGTAAGTGCCCAAATGAGCATTTCCCCAACAGATGGATTGGGCATGGTGGTCCCATTCCGTGACCTCCTCGCTCTCCAGATCTAACTCCATTGGATTATTATATTTGCACTTTTAAGGTATTAAACCCCTGCAAAGTGCGCATAGTTTATGCGCAATTCATAAATGAAATACTATTAGAAAGCACCAATCACTCACCCTAAAGATCATGGTAATTTCCATCGACAACACACTTCCAACACGTCAATTATCGTAATGTTGCTGGCCTTCAAAGGTTTACAGACATCTTGCTTACGATTCCTACTTCCGGGTATGAAACAGTTTTTTTTTTTTTTTTTTTAAGCCTTATGAGATGTAACTATAAGCTTGTCAGTTCCATAAAAAACCACACAAGCATACTACTCATTCATACAATTCAATTAAAAACTATGTACATATTTACATAACCTTACATTCCTTGTTGGAAAATTGCGTTGTCATATCTTTTGATCTGGGGTACAGCGAAATTTTCTGGCATATACAAGTAAATGTCCCCTCACACACAATCCTCATTCAGCCCCTCACACATATCCTGAGGATTGTGTGTGAGGGGCTGAATGAGTGTGACACTTGCAGTGGGAGTGGCAGGGGTTTTGAAACAGAAGGAGCAGTTTGGTACTTACAGTTGACAAAGGTTTAACCACCTAGGAATGTAAGGTTATGTAAATATGTACATAGTTTTTAATTGAATTGTATGAATGAGTAGTATGCTTGTGTGGTTTTTTATGGAATTGACAAGCTTATAGTTACATCTCATAAGGCTTTAAAAAAAAAAAAAACGATGTTTCATACCCGGAATCGTAAGCAAGATGTCTGTAAACCTTTGAAGGCCAGCAACATTACGATAATTGACGTGTTGGAAGTGTGTTGTCGATAGAAATTACCGTGATCTTTAGGGTGAGTGATTGGGGCTTTCTAATAGTATTTCATCCATTGGATTATTTCACGTGGGGTTATGTGAAGGATCGTGTCTATCAGACGCCTTGTACTGATTTGCAGGAACTGAAGCAGCGTATCACAACTGCTATTAATTCCATAACTTCTCAAATGCTTGCCAATACATGGCATGAAATCGAGTATCGCTTGGACGTACTACGAGCAACCAAGGGATCTCACATCGAAATTTATTAACTTGTGTAGTTACATTGTAAGTTGGTACTTTCTATCTGTTTAATGTTTTGTTTTATATAAGTTTGTAATGTGTCCAAAATTCTCAGAAACCCTGTATAATCATTTTGCCAGTTGAACAAATTTTCATGAAACCAGAAAGAAAAGCAACGCTCTCAAACACAGTAAATTTACTGTGTTTTACTACTCTTCAACCTGTGTACACTTCTGTAAATAGTTCAACTACTCTATCTTAATCACATGCAACAATTTAGTAGATATAAAAAACTGTCACACATTTAATCAACTGCTGAGTAGTAAAACACAGTAAATTTTCTCAGTTTTCCAGGACAAAATTCACTGAATTTACCACACTAACATTCAATAAATTTAAGAGATTTCGTGACATGGTGCATTTTTCATATGTAGGCCACAACCACTAGGCATGGCAACAAATCCCAATCTGTCACAACTATTAAAAAAAGAAAAAAAGAATATAATAAACAATTATTTGCTAGTTCAAAAATTAGAAATACTATATACTAGAAAAAAACATAAAAGACTGCATCCAGACATGAAGAGAAATCATTCCTTGGAATGTGATGCTTCTTCGATTCTGTGTGCCTTCGGCAATCATCCAGCACACCAGTGACGCACGTAGGATTTCTTTATGGGGGTGGCCCAAAATATTGAAGATGCAAATGAAAATGCCCCAGCGTAAACATCTCCCAAAATATCGAGAAGTGATTTCCATCATATTAAAATGCACTTCCAATTATTCGTAAATTACATACACTCATCGTCAAAAAAATAGTTGCACCCAAAAGGAAGCAACCAACAGGAATGAAACTTGGTGGGTAGGTTTGACATCGTGAGACATGCAAATGATTCAAGTATCACATTCAGCCATGCATGTGACACAAGCAAGGAGGGGTCGTAGCGCTGTGCCTGACCACCTATATAAGGTCATCCGATTGGGCATGCTTGCCATTGTGACTCATGCTGTTGTGTTGGGTGTATCCTTTGCAAGTAAGTATGCCTTGGATAAAAGTTCGGAAGCAATTCGAGCAGTTGGAGGAGTTTGAGAGGGCCGCATTGTCAGGCTACGGGAAGCAGGATGGTTTTATCACCGTATTGCGTGCCATACCAGTCGAGCAGATATCACCATAGCATGCTGTTGGCGGCAATGGACATAACAAGACACGCAGCAGCGACAGGAAAGGTCTGGGAGACCTAGTCGAACACGGAGGGAGAGGACCGATGGGTTGTCCGAAATGCCCAGAGTGACCAAACAGCCATGATTACAGATATTCAGCAAGCAGTGGTGCCCTCCGTGCACTGCACAATTAGTGCTAGCAACATTGGCAGATGGCTGCACGACGTAGGAGTACATGAATGCAGACCATTACGTCGACTGCTCTTGACACCAATGGATTGTCGCCAAAAACTGCAATAGTGTCATACCAGACTGTCATGGAGCCACTCAGAATGGCAGCAGGTGATCTTCAGTGACGAGTCCCACTTTTTTCTTGGAGGAGACAACCACCGAATCTGTGTGTGGTGACACCGTGGTCAGCACCAAGATGAACGGTTTGTTGTCGAGCGTCACACGTCCAGAAGGCCTGACGTCATGATGTGGTGTGCAATTGCCTACATTACCAGATCCCCTTTGGTGTTCATTACAGGCACTTTGACAGCCCAGTGTTACATTAATGAGGACCTGCAGCCAGTGGCCCTACCTTTTTTGAACGCTCACTCCAGTGTGATTTTCCAACAGGACAACGCTTGTCCACATACTGCTGCTGTCTCGAGAGCTTGCCTTCTAGGCACTGACACTCTACCATGGCCAGCCGCATTGCCAGACCTATCGTCGATTGAAAATGTGTGGGCTGCTATTGGACACACTATCCACACTTCATCTCTACCAAACAATCTGCAGGAACTGAGTGAGAAGATTCAAGCTGCATGGGATGGCTTATTGCAGGACATCATTAGGAACCTGTTCAACTCCATGCCGGGACATCTGACATGCTGTGTGGGCAAACATGGCGTCCTGACGCTATACTGAGCGACACTACTTATTGGCGTGTAGCTCAATAAATATTGCCCACATCAGTCTCAATGTTTAATCATTTATTGTTCCTGGTAGCCTTTATCTTCCTCCTGAATAGCATTGCAATCAGACACATCCTTCTGGGTGCAACTATATTTTTGACGATGAGTGTATTTAAAACATATACAAGTATATTTACAAATAACCACCAATAACATAAAACAAACAGCTAAGTAATGCCTCATGCAGAGGGCCTGGGCCCCTAGATCACTCCCACTGAGTGCGTACACTGCTGCTAACCACAAGCGATATTAAAACCACATCTACAAATGCTACAAAACCCATGGTTCACAGAAACCTGTGACTTTTGAAAACAAGACCAGTCTCTGTTTTAAGTTTCTAGGAAACACTTACTTTTTAGATGAAGAAGGTTGGCCTGAAGAACGCTACACTTTAAATAAACAACAATAATTTCAACATTGCACAACCGATTGCCACACTTTTCTATCTGACAGTAGCATGTGCTGCAGAGACCAGAGAGCCTAAAGAAAAGGCTATTCAAGTACAGCAGTGTCCATGCCACAGAGGTCTCCAACTCTGTGGTCCACACAACACACACACATTCTGTGTAGCTGCAGGTGGCATGGAGAGCATCCTGGGAGGAAGGATAAAACAAAGCCCTGGAATGAAATGAGAAATAAATGCCAGAGCAGTGTCTATGCAACAAATGCTCTCTGCATAGTTGCAGGGTGGTACAGTGGCACCGTGGGAGGAATTAAATGGGGGAGTAAGGCTGAGCCAGCGTCAAGCGGCTGCGATTATTCCCTATCATTGGATTTCCTTTGGTAGACATATAGCTCACACATGGGATTACCAATAAAGATACAGAAATCTATTGTGAAAATAACTATTTTACGGGTCTTATAGAGGAAATTATTTAAAAGAGTTGGTGGTCAAATTTTCGAACTAGAACCTAGTTCATCATCAGGACTACATCACATAGTCCTGATTATAAACTAGAGTCTAGTTCGAAAATTTGACCACCAACTTTTTAACCCTTTAAGCGGCCGATGGTTTTGTTATTGTTGGGAGTTTATCAACCACCGGGAGCAACTCAATGGCTTATAAGCAGTCGCTCATCCCTAATTTAGGGACACTGGTTCCAGGGCAGGGAGAGATCCAGTGCTGTAAGATAAGCACAACATTCATGCCTCATCGGGATTCAAACCCGGGCCCATCCCGGCCGATTAGTCAGAAGTCAGCGCTTAGATCCTTTCTTCCATGAACAGAGGCATGATGGCGAAGGGCTAGTCCCCTTGACATTGTCATCATGCCACTGGACAGAAACAAGCGGCTCAAATGTCTTCTTTCTCCTTTCTTACGTTCACCTCCATAGCCTTTTTAGCAGGTAAACAATCAAAATGGATTGGGGTCATCTCCCTAAGTCACCACTTTGGATAACAAAGCTAAGGAGGAAAGCAACGCTGTCTGATGCGCAGGTTCATTCGTTCAACCGCGTTCGGCCCACTTCTTAGATAGCGAATATATTTCATGCTGATTTCAGCCCATTTTGTAACCCTGAGTTAATTAATTCCAGCCATTAAAAGGGTTAAAAATTACCTCTATAAGACCCATAAAGTAGTTATTTCCACAGTAAACTATGAATAGAGGTGCCATAAATTCATTTACAACTAGAAATCCATATTATGCAGAAAACAACTTTAAATCCCCCCCGCCCCCAGATAAACTTGAAGAACAAACAAAAAATTTTAAGTTGATGAGAAAATTACTCCCCTCATCAAATTTTCTGTAATTTCATCTGCATGTCTGCACTCCTGTAACAGCAACCAAAAATCTGTAAAATTACGGAAAATCAATACTAGATGGCATCTATGCATTTGTCTCTCAGTAAAACAAATATAATAATCATTTAAACAACAGATATTCCTGAAAATAAACCAAAACTAAAACCCTGCATTTATTTGCAGCGCATTCTCGTAACATAATATTTATTCAGCATATCATCCCAATCCTTTAAAATACCTTTGCAAATGCTGTTGTACGAATAAACCACTGTGATAAATGACGTTTCTCCACTTTAGCACCGGATCTCCAAGAACACCCATTTTCATCAACTTGCTCGTCTGCGAGAACTGTTTGGTCAACTGGGTCCCAATTGACTGAAGCCTGCAAAATAAAGTAAGGACTGAAATATGTTTCTTTGTGTTTCTTTATTTTGCAAACACCAACATTTTGCACATACAACAGAAAAAACCACAGGCCAGTCAAGTAACAATGGGCTGAAGTACATAACACACAAAACAATGAACTCATATAAATGTTTTCCTGATAAATGTTCAGACACATACTGTGACAAAGTCGTTTATTACTTTCTCATAGCTGCCTTGAAGCCAAGACTGAAATGTTTTCTGCACATTATTGTCTCACTTATATTATTCATAGTTCTGGGCAGGTAATTTGTTTCACTGCAATAACTGAAAGGCTTCAATGCACCATTAAAAGTACCCTAACACATCAAGTTCAAAGGAAAAAACTTGGGGGGTTTTTTGGGGTTTTTTTTAACGAATTTGGTGTTTTTCAGCAGTACCTTTCAGACATCACAAAGAGACCAAATTGCTAGTTCAATACTTTGTGCTACAATAAGCAGGAAGCAGTTCAAAGTGGAATAAAATGAGCAGAAACCAGTTAACAATGGATCATAACAGCAAGAAGCAGTTCAGGATGGATGGCAATAAGCAAACAGCAATTCAAAAAGAATGGCAATGAGCAGAATATGGTTCAGAATGGATGACAGTAAGGAAAAAGAAGTTCAGAATGGGTTAAAATGAGTTAGCGGTGGTTTAGAATGGATGACAATGAGCAGAATATGGTTTAAAATGCATGACAATGAGCATGAAGCAGTTCAGGATGGATGACAATGAGTTAACAGCCATTCCAGATGGATGACGATGAACAGGATACGGTTAAAATCAATGACAATGAGCATGAAGCAGTTTGTGATGAGTAACAATGAGCAGGTAGCAATCCATGATGGATAACAATGAGTTAATGGCAGTTCAAGATGGATGATAATGAGCAGGCTTTGGGTTCAAGATAGATAACAATGAGCAGGATATTGTTTCAAAACGGATGACAATGAACATGAAACAGTTCAAGATCAATAATAACGTGCAGAAAGTAGGTTGGGATGGATGGCAATGAGCTAACAGCAGTTGAATCCTGGTTCTACTAATTGCACATGAAATTTTAAGAGATGGTAATACAGTAACTGGTATTTCCCCTTCCCATAGTACAAAAGTCTTATCCTGTATGAAGAACAAATCAAGTTATTTGTCCTTTGATTTCATTTACTCTTGACAGTTTTTACTTTCTTACTACTACAATTTTCTTTACAAAACAAGAATAAAAAAAAATAAAAAACACCATTTATAGTAAACATTTTATGAAATAAAAGTTTCTGGAGTTCAAATTAAAAAATACACTGAATATTGAGGGAAATGAGCAAAGGATAAAATGATTTCTAAATAACCAATGATGCATATATGGCAGATAGTTCTCAAACACCTTTGAACATGACAGTTGCCCAGATTTTTCTAGGCTTTAGTTCGAAAATTTGACCACCAACATTTTTGAATAATAACCTCTATAAGACCCGTTAAACAGTTAATTCCACAGTACACTGTGAATAAAGGTGCCATAAATTCATTTACAACCAGATTTTTCTTTTTGTTAAAGATACCTGGAACAACTAAATGGTTAATAAATGCTGTTTGCAAACTTGTTCACTTTTTTTCAGGAATAAGAAAGGCACAATCTTTTCAATAGTTAAAGGAACTATATTAACATTTGCAATATAGTGTTTCAATGACAGCCAGCCCAGTAATAGGGTATATATGCTTTAACACAACCTCCATAAAACTCCCTGAACATAAACTCAATATGGTTGTCTAATGATTAAAATAAATCTACACATGTCTGTAAAACTTGGAGATTCAGGTTTTACAAATCTTATTAATATAATATAACTCCTATATCAAATTTTCGGAGAAAACTCTTCTCCTTCTTCAGGCTCTCTTGTTGTTGTCACTTTTTGCTTGTCACTATCATGGTTACGGTTTACCTTGACGGTTACGGTTAACCTTGACAGTTTAGGTTATTTTTCAACAAATCCTGCCAGATGTTAGGCAGGGAAAATCCTTTGCAGTCATTGATGATGGAATTTTGATTTTTCTCAATCTCTATTCCTTCTTTCAGTTTTCTTTTTTGGAAATTGCTTTGGAAACTGATTACTTTAAGGGAATTCCAATCCATGCTGTGCCCAGTTTCTCTAACATGCCTATCTAATCCAGTCTTGTTGGAGCAATTTTTTATAGCTGCTTTATGCTCAGCTATACGAGTTTCTAGTCTGCGACCTGTTTCACCTATGTAAGATAGTCCACAACTACAATTTACTTCATAAACTACTCCTTGCATTTTTAAAATATCTTCTTCTCTTTGAACTATTTTAGGGAAAAATTTTTTAACTTTGTTCTCTAAACTTGGAGCTAGCCTAATATTGTATTTTTTACTAATTCTCTTTAAAGCCTCAAATAAACCTTTGTGATAAGAAATTTTTCTAGTGAATTTTACTTCTTGCTTTTGTGGGTTCTTCGTACCATTAAAATTCAGAAGCTTCTAAATTTCTTCTTTAGGATAGTTATTTTCTGCAAGTATGACTTTAAGCTCTTCTTTATGGGCTTCTTTTTTATCTGCAGTAGAAACTATTTTATTAATTTTTTCTAAAAACTGACTTGCTACATTTTTCTTAATAGAAACTGGATGATACGAATTGAAATCCAGTAGTCTTTTTGTATTCATTGGTTTTTTATACCAACTAGTGAGGAATTTTTTCATCTTCATAATAGATAGTAATATCTAAGAAGTTTATTCTTCTTTCTTTTTTGAAGTTCAATAGTGAACTTAAGGGAATCATCTAATTCATTGAATGAGTCTAGAATTCTTTCTGGAACAATTTCTGAGCTATCTATTATAAATAAGATGTCATCCATGTATCTGCTATATAAGCAGAAGTATAGAGTTTTCTCCGAAAATTTGCTATAAATGGAAAAAAATTCCTAGTAAATTCCCATAAGTTGCTTTAGATTATTAATTCAATTAAACTAGGAAGCCATTTCTCAATATGAGCTTTATTCCTATATCCATTTATATAATGTGGTTATTACATTTATGTTTTAACTTAGCATAGTTTAGATACCTTCCAGATTTCATTGATTTATTCTACTAGGTTTTTCTCAAGCATTCTCAGGAGGACTGACATGATTTTATTTTCCAATTTTCACAGTTATATATATACACCAAGTGATCACTGAATTATGACCACCCCTATCAAAATTGGATGCGGTCCGCTGACCAAGTGATTTCTGAGAGGGCGCGATTAGCCGACCAACATAGCATATATAAGATGTAAGTCGAGCAGTAGGTAGTAAAATTCGAAGCATGATGGGTAAATGGAAGGATTTATTGTACTTTGAGGAAGGACAGATTGTGCGAGCTCAGAGAGCCAGTGCCTCATTTTCCAAATGGCTGAAATGGTAGGTTGTTTGCGAGCTGCTGTGGTTAAAGTGTATCAGGACTGGCATGAAGATGATCAAACAATGACCTGGTGGCAAAACTGCACTGGAGAGCGAAAGGTTGATGTGAGAGGTGAGCGCTGGATCTGACGGCTCGTACAGGCGAGCAGACACAGCACTGTTCAACAGTTGACTACTCGATACAACAGAGGTCAACTTGGAACAGTATCTGTCATGACCATGCATAGCACGCTTTCAAGTATGGGTTATAACAGCAGGCAATCCTGACGACATCCTCTCCTAACTACAGTTCATCGATGCAAGAGACTTGCCTGGTACAAAGACCATGCAAGTTGGATGTCAGATGACTGGAGAAAAGTGTGCTGGTCGGACGAGTTGCATTTTTTACTCCACTCTGTGGATGGTCGTGTACGTATTTGATGCAAACAACACTAAGCACTCGATCCGTTCTGAATGGCTTCCACAGTGCACGCTGGTGGAGGCAGTTTTAAGGTGTGGGGCATGTTCACCTGGCAGGAACTTGAACCCCAGGTGCATGTGAAACAACATATGACTGGTGCCCACTATCATGAATTGCTTGCTGACTCTGTATACGCAGCAATGTGGAACTTTTTCCCAAATGGTGATGGTGTATTCCAAGATGACAATGTGTCTAGGCATGTTGCACAGGAATGGCTTAAGAAACGAGTTCAGACTTCCAGCATGTCAATTGGCCTACGAACTCTTCTGATAACAATCCCGTAGAGCACTTATGGGACATCATGGAACAGCATATCAGGCGTCTGGATACACCAATCATCTCCATAACTGCATTGAAGGGCACATTACACACAGTTTGTTTAGTCATACCTCCCAGCTGTTTCCGTCATCTTACTGAATCAATGCCACGTCGCACAGCTGCTGTACTAAGGGCATAAGGAGGACCTACAAAGTATTATTTAGGTGGTCATAATTCAGTGATCACTCAGTGTATATACATATATTTGAAAAAAAAAAAAAAAAAAAAAAAAAGATGGAGAAAAAGAAATGAAAAAAGAAAATCTTGTGGGTGAGAACATTATAAAGACTAGCTTAAATCCAGATGTTATGTTACATAGTGCTAATAAAATGTTTATTCAAACAGGAAACCTACACTGAACAAGTTTAATAGCAATATGCAAGCTGATGTCCAAAATCTGCTTAACACTTTTTTGGTATAGAAAAAAACTATTTTTCCAATGGAGAAAGTGGGAGGAGTTAAAAAACCACAACCAAAACACATCATGCTTGGAACTTTCCAGTCAAATATAGAAATATTCAGAAACTTCTATAGTACAGCCATTCTACTGATTTGTTTATCTGTAAATACACTGAAGTAACAAATTATTAGAAATATCTATTTATTAATGTGCTGGGCCACACCTGGCCTTCAAAAACAGTGTCAATTCGAAGAGCAGATATTGTTCTGCAGGTATTTAAGCAAAGTAGATGAGATGGTTTCTGTCAATTGACAAATCTTTGCTGGAGGTGGATTTCTGTTATAAATGCCTCTCTCCATCTCATCTCTTTTAGAATTTTGAAGTCGCTGGCTTTCTCCTGGAACCACAATGTGATAGATAATCCAAGGTAGGGCCAGAAAATTTTCAAAATTGTGGCATGTCCAGTTGGGCACGTTTCCCGAAAAAAAAAATGCATACCCAGACAAAAATGTTACGTGCCCGAACACACACACACACACACACACACACACACACACACACACACACACACACACACACACAAACAAACAAACTGTACTTTTTCTTAAAACATTTTGGAAACAGTACAAGAAACAAAGTACTTTTACTACACTTTGTAGATTGCCCCCCTGCAATAAAATTAGAACTCACCTATGCATTTCATAAATTGCATCCAGCAGTGAAATGTGAATTAGCCTATAGGCCATTCCATGTCAAATCAGCACACACAAAAAAAATAACATTTTTGATCTTTTTATTTTCATGAACTTGGTGAGTTTGCAGGCTTTACACATTACACAGAAACTAATCAGTGCAAAATTTCAGCACTCTACATACAATACTTCTGTAGTTATAGGACTTTAAAATTTACAAAAAAAAAAAGATTTTTTTTATGTCTACCCTGCCTATCACAAATGACAATAACTGTAGACTTAATTAGTCAACAGAGCTCATGGTGGGTCAATTTTAAAGTTTATTACACAAGTTTTCTTTTGAAATACCACACAATCACATTATGGGTAATTTAATTTTCAAGGCCATTTGTTTTGACCTTTCATTTTTCAAACCCCACCCCCATCAATTTTACTAAATACATTAAGATGAGGGAGCCCCTGAGTAGTAAAAAACATGAATAAGAAACAAAAAACATTACTTTTTTTTTACTTTTTTTATCTTGTAAATAGCTAGATTTTTTTTTTTTTTTTTTTTTTTTTTTTTTTTACATTCCCAATAAAGGCATGTAGGGAAAAAATTAAAAAGCACATGTTGGACAGAATTTTCACATGCCCCAGGAATGTCAGGCAGTATAATTCAGAGTCCTGACCCAAGGCATTTGGCATGGTGCATTATTCCACTAGAAGTAGCTCTCTCCATCAGGAAACACCATGCACAAGAGCATGCACACCTTTTCCACAATGATGTTAAGATGCCTCATGGCATCCAAGTGCTGTTCTATGGGTATTAAACAACCCAATGCCTGATACATGATCTTAGACCATTACATTGCCTCTGCCAGCATGCATAGTCAATGCTAGGCAGTTGGAATCCATCAATCCATACTGCTGACACCATATTCTGGCCCATCTATTGGCATGTATTAACTGAAAATGTGATTCATTGGCACAAGTGACCTTTTATAAGACCTCAAAAGCGTCCAGTTTTGGTGCTCCCATACCACTGAAGATGAATGTCATATTTTAGCAGAGATGAGCAGCACATCAAGATGTCTACTGTTATAGCCCACTCATACCAATGTGGGGTTGGCTGTGTATGCTGAAATTCTTGCCACTAATACTAGACTTATATGGCCCTCTCGATGCCACTGGTGAACTGGATAATGGAGCTTGTCTATTGCCTAACTCAATCCTCTCCAGCTGCTGTTCCCCTGGAATATTGGTCAGTCATTTCTGCCAATAGGAAGACTGCTGACTTCATGTATTCCTGTTTATGCACCATTCATTGTATTGGGTTGATGCATAAGTTCATGCAGCTTTTTTCACTGCACTACAGGAATGTATTACATCAGAAGGGGAAAAAGAAAAAATCAACTATATATCCCTCCCACCCCCATTGTTTACGATGGTGTCCCTACGTCTGTATAGGTCTGTGATGCCATTCTTGAAAAAAACATGCAGGTTTTGCTGCGAAGAAATCATCAAGGAAATTCTGGAGATCAACATCATTGTTGAATGTCCTGCCATGGAGTGCATTCGACAGAGATCAGAACAGGTGATAGTCTGAAGGGATGACATGTGGGGAATAGGCCGGATGTGGAAGGATCTCCCATTTCATGTCATTTGTTCATGTTTGCACAGTGAGGGCGTGCGTTATCATGTTGGAGAAGGACACCATGGCACCGATGTGGCTGTTTCTGCTGAACTGCTCCCTCCACGTGGTGGAGTTGCTCACAATAGAGTGCAGCATTGATGTCCGATTCCTCGGCAGCAATTCCCAGTGAATAATGCCTTCTATGTCTCACCAGACACACAACATCATCTTCGTAGGATGAAGGTCATGTTTCGGACGCGGTGTCAGTGTCCTGTTTGGGCTTAACCATTCCTTTCGATGCCTGAAATTCACGTACAGACACCATTTTTCATGTCCAGTAACAATAAGTGACAGAAAGGGATTTTGTTGCTGAGAACATTCGCGATAATGGGTGAGCAAGGAACCACATATGGCAACACGCTGATTCTTGTTGTCCTCAGTGAGAGTGTGAGGCACCCAAGACCCCAATTTCAGGACTTTTCCCATACATTCCAGGTGTAGCACCACGGTGGCCAGATCACAGTTCATCTCAGTGGCCAATTCGTGTGTGGTATGATGCAGATCTAAGTGGATGAGATGGTTCAAACGATCCTCATCAAAGTGGGATGGACGACCTGAGCATGGAGAGTCGCTGAGGTCAAAATTGCCATCTTGGAACGGCTCAAACCATTTGCGAGCTGTCCTCCGAGCAATAGCAGCCTCCCCATACACAGTACAAATTTGTCTAGTAGCCTCGGCGACTGTGGTTCCCTTGTTAAACTTGTAGAGGAGCAGATGTCGGAAATGTTCATTCCTCTCTACTTGACACTCCATACTTCCGAACCTCAAAACCAAAAAACCATTAGGCACAATCACACTATGCAATAAGATTTAGATATACATATTATTGGCTACATTTTGATATACAACTGGCCATCTGCACCATCACTACTGACCTGGGAAACACTCGTGAAATAAAACGGCATGAACTTATGCATCAACCCAATTCACCCTTGATACAGTGTTCTTGCACAGCAGAGGAGGTTTGACGTTCCTGAGATGTCTGCACCCTCCCACCTAGAGCCCACTAACAGGCCTTTCATTGTCACTCAAATCATGAGTCTTTCCCATACAGCCCCTATCTACACTTTGTAGACATCTGAACCCTTTGCACTGAGCTGCTTTTAAAGCCATCTCAACATCATACTTGTGTGTGCAAGTGAGGACAACACATATCTGATTGCTATTGTGTGTTGCTAATAATATGCTACTTCAGTATGTCCTAACAAAACAGAAATGGCTCATTTGTGTTTCATACTTTCATTACATAAAAATTTCTTAAGTTAATTATGCAACACAACAGTTAAAAAACTTCATTATGATATTGCAAAAAAGTCACCTGTTTTTTATACACATGTCCTTTACTATATAACAGAAGAAAAAGATGCTGAGTCCACTTGTAGTATGATGGATCACAAGTTGCCAGCTCCTAACAGAAAAAAGAATGTTAAAGGTTATGATGTAAACAAATTAAGAAGAAACCACAAAAAAATGCCCATTAAAAGAGTGTTTATGGGAAAATATTTAAATTAGCAATATTTTTCCTGTACACATAATACGTTATGAGAGAAGTCAACAGAATCATATAAACTATTGGGTATAAAAATAAGTTTTGAGGGATTTGAGGTGAACAAAGCACATTGTTGGAGAACAGAAACAATATTTTAATATTAATCAAAGTATGCTCCCTCTGAAGCTACAACTTTACCCCATCTTTCGGGCAGTGAACTTATGCCTCGAAGGAAGAATTCCGGTTCCTTGGAAGAGATCCAGTTGTCCAGCCAATTTTTGATGTCTTCATAAGAACTAAACCGTTTTCCAGAAAGTGCTGACTGCATTGACCGGAACAAATGGTAATTCGATGGCACAATATCTGGCGAATATGGCGGGTGGGGTAGAACTTCTCAGTCGGATCCTTCTAAGTACTTTTTCACAGGTCGAGAAGTTGTCATTTTCCATCGAGTAAAACAAATAAGTCTTCGCATCTCCATCGAACGTCGTATACTGACTCTGACAGCTAGCGTCTTGTACTGTGCAGGGATCATAGCATACTTCTGGAAAATTTTAGGTAGGAATTTTAGGAATTTTAGGAATTTTTTAGAAAAATTTTAGGAAAATTTTAGGAGTGTATTTCAATAAAAACTAGATGTATATTTGTATACATCTAGTAAAACAACTTTGTATACATTGTAAAGAGTTTGCTTCACACCCTTCAACCATATATACTGATAGACTGCGCATGACATCAAAATTTCTGGCTCCAACATAAAATCACATGACAACAGTCAAAAAGATGGGTTACACCTGCTGTGCTTATGGTTGCTCTGAGCGATATAGTAAAGAAAGTTCTATGATTTTTCATGGGTAAGAAACGAATTAAATACCTAAGTCAATAAAGTTCAATTACTTAACCAGAAACTTGCAGCTATTGATATAAAAATATAGTAACTTAAGAAAAAAAAAAATGGAATGCATGTTCCAAATTCTTCGCAAATGTTCATCACATTATAAATCACAAAAGTAAACAACCCGATCATGCATGTATATAGCTCATAAGTAAACTTACCTGAAGAGTTTTCATTATATATGAGGCGCATTCACATAATACACCGAAAACACTGAAGTTCTGCAGCGTAAATTAGTAATCATAACAGCATTTTTACACGAAATTTGGAGTCTGATGATGACGTGCCCAATGTTTGAGCCATGGCGGCTTTGATGCAGCTATTGCCAATGTGCAGTCCATTAGTATATATGGTCGAAGTTAACACCCAAATTTTTTGCATAACGTCTAATGTCTAAAGTTTAAGTATGATTTACTTCTAATGTTCAGTTCTTATCTTTTCACGTGTTATTATCATATTCAAGTATATTTACCACATTCAAGTTTCACTTTGAACATTAATATGCTGTTGAACCAGAAGCAATTCACGATTTTCACAGTAAAGTTTTCAGGTTTCACATTATATTATAATATCCTAAAAAGGTAATTGAAAACCAAGAACTATGTACAATTGTTCACTGAATTACTTTTTCATATTATTGTTTTAACCTTTTCCTGATTAGCCTATCTTTTTCTGCTTCTACCACAACTAATTTACTTTCAGTTTTCTTTATTTCAGCTGAACCTTGTATGATCAAGTTAGAGGCAACTGCTATTTCAACAGTATTTTGTTTTTCTACAGCTTTTCTCATTCTTTCTGTTCCCTCTTGAATTACTGCTAGGGAGGCTTCTTTATCGTTTTTAAGTCTATTTATTTCTGCATCATTTTCTTTTATTTTGTCATCAAACTCAGCTTTTCTTTTTTTCTCTAGCTGCTTTTCCTTATTTTCCCTCTCTTTCTGCTTCCTTTCTTTTACCTTTTTTGATTCTTCTTCCTTCAGCTTATCAACATACTCTTTATAAAATTTATGTGAATCACAAACACTATTTAACAAATTTCTTGTTATGGGAACTTTACTTACACATCCATAGTGTTTAATGGCCCCTTTAACTATTCTTAATGATGTTATAGTTGAGTCTTTTAAGTTAGCCTTGTCCTTCCTTAACAGAGCAGTGTTAACCGAAAATCCCCTTTCTGCATCAGCATTACCATGAGGTAAAACTAAAATTGACTTTATGAGTTTAGCAAGATTTGAGTATTTTTCTTTTCCGCTAGAGTCTTTAATACTAAATATATTACGCCAGTAATGATCAATCCGCACTGGAATATGCCCTTCCTCTGAAAATTTCACTAGTTCATCTAGAGTTGGCTTATCGCAATTTAAAAGTTTCCACTCTTCTCTTACTCTATCAATTTGTTCCTCAGAAAGATGCAAAACACTTGAAATTCTGGTTATTTCCGAAAGTCCTTCAGTGACTGAAAGTTGAGTTGACTCTTTCTTTGGTTCTTTTACCTTTAAAACTTCTATGTCTCTTACCTTTTGATTGCAGAATGGCAAATTTGACTTTAAATATTTTGTGGTTGCAATTAGTGATGATCTTACATCTAAGAGAAATAATTTCTGCCTGGTCTCCTGAACATTCCTGAGGAGATTTTTTGTCTTCATACCAACTTCTAACTCCCCTAGTTTTTTCCATGAATTTTTGTTTTCAAAATCTACATTCTTTAGGTCTTCTCCAAATTTCCTGCTATAACATCATCTTGGATAAACTGAGCCATAACATTCCTCATTAAAGTATTTAAATCAGAATATAACTGGTGTATTTTTGGTTCTTCACTCTGATAACATAATGAAAACTTTTCAAAATTTTGGTGTGAAAATGAAATTAATTCTAAATAGCAAGGAGTAAGCTCATTTTTCAGGAAACAGTGAATTCTTTTATACCTTGCCGAATTGCGCAGTTGTTTTTCAAATATTTTTTGAGATGGCAAGAAGTTTAAAAAATATTCTGTAATATTTAGCCATTGATCCAAGAGCCTCTGGGCTACAGAACCAACGGTTAACCATCTGTTGCTGACATGACGCAAAAGAAATTTGGCAGTGACCAATGTTATATCCTCGACAGATTTATAATCCTCTCGTCTTGCAGCACTACTCTTTAAAAAGTAATGCATATCAGTAGCAAATTCGTCAAAATCTATATTTAAGCTTGTCAAAAAAATTTTAAACGCATTACTAACAACATGCAGGTTGCAAAAACCTAGTTCCAAAGATTTCTGGCCTGTTTCTTGTTTTACAACTTCATTGAATTTGCGTAAAAAGCACTTATTTACATTTGGGCTGTCCATGGATACACAAATAATTCTGTTCAACGAAATATTGAAGCACGATAACACATCAAGAATTTCTTTTAGCAAAATATCTGCTGTTGCATGACCCAGAAAAACGCTTGTTAGGTATCGGCAAGAAACTGAATTTATTTCTGAAGACCAGTACCTGAGATACACATCCAACTGCCGTTTCACTTGTGTATTTGTAGTTTCATCAAATGCTATAGTAACCTTTCCTGGGCTACTAGATGCAATGTCTTTTTTCAAATCCTCTTCAAAATATTTTGACAATCCATGTGATATCACATAAGCAACTTTTTTTTCTTTAAGTTGCATTTTGGCTGCAATAGCAGAATCAGGAAACATTTCTTTGAAAAGTTCAACTGTTTCAGTGCATGAAACAAAAGACATATTGTCCTTAGCAACTTTCATGGCCCATAATGCTTCGGCTTTAGCCAACTGTAAATCATGACTCAGTACTTCACTAATATTTGTTTTGGGCTGAAGATCCCGTCCTCCAAAGGCTTTCAGGATGGACTTATTTTGAAATTTACTTTGAAATTTCTGCAAATGTTTTTTTTTCCTTTATGATGCGCTTTTACTTGTGAAAAGCCACTATTAGAAATGTTGAAAATTTCTGAACACAATATACACTTAGCAGAAAATATTGTTTCAGTTGCAGAACACCATTCTTTCAACTTCACTCCGTCCAATTCTTTGGCGAGCCACGCATCTTGAAATTTCGTTTTGGATTTAGGCATCTTAAACACTTGTATTACTAACCAGAAAATGAAAGGGAAGTACAAAAACACGTTCCAATATTGCAAAACCAGACAACTTCCCGAAGTTTGGCTGCGAGGATGTCAGAAGATAGAAAAAAAAAAAAAAAAAGTAAGTCACCACTAGAGAACTGAACCTGCACACAGCACAGAGAACACCATAAAAGACGTAAAACCAGAAACTATCATACGCATCTCACGCAAGTTCGCAAGTTCAGTCAAAGCGAGTCGGAGCCGAGATATATTGCGCATCGAAGGTCGCTGTCGCCGACGCATGATCGAAGGTCAATGATCACGTGCTCTACTGCCTGCCAAGATAATACTCAGCTACCATCCCATCGTCATTACCGGAGGTTACGGAAGGAGACCACATGTTTCCTCTTTGCTTCCACCCACCTGCGGTTTACAATAACAAAACATCAGCAGAAAGAGGAGGTTCCACAAGGCATGTACAAAAATAAAGTACGATCTTCTGCGTGCCACAGAGTTCGTCTGCAAAGCGCAAACCAGGGGTGAAAATGACCCCTCCCCTTTTCCCTTAGATCTCTTGTTACTCTCAAACTGTTCGAAGGCAAAAAAATGGAACGCCGCCCCGAAGCAAGTGCATCTCGATGGCGTCATTTTTCCCTCCTTCAGCAGCACAGCATATAGGCTGTGTTTCTACAATAACAGGTCTTTTTACCTTACCGTAATGGTAAATTTATTGGCGTTAATAACGGTTGTGTTTTTAATAAAAATAAGCTTACGAAAATTTTAGGATGAATAGCAAATTTTAGGTCTAATTTTAGGAATTTAAGGAGGGTCACAAAATATTAGGAATTTTAGGAATTTTAGGAGGAATGCGATCCCTGACTGTGATATCGCAGTGTAGCCACCTTAAAATACATGCAAGCAGTAATAAGTACGACGCCGAAAGAAAATCCCTCAAAACTTATTTATATACCCAATAAAATACAAAGAGAGAGATTTCCAATCACCTGGATTAACAAAGCAATGCATTAAGAGTTATGACATGCAGTCATTGTTTTAATAAAACAATCCACATTTCTTCTGTACCAAACATTTAAAAATAGCAAAATAACATATATATTTTCTTCTGCGATTTCCAGAAGTTCAGTACACTGTAATTTTTTTCCCTTTAATGATTGCAGCTTCTTCATTCCCCTTAAAATTTTATAATCACTTAAATGATCAAAGTACATTTCATAGTAATCGGTACGCAACTGTTGACTGTTTCCTTCCTCTGCATGCTCTATCATCTATTTAACAGATCAGTCAATCCATTTATTGCATTCATGGTCGTGTGAAATATTTTCTTTTGCCGAGGGAAATTATCTGTAGGTCACACAAATTAGAGAGTTTCAAGTGTACCTTACATCAAGCTCGAGTTTTTAGACATAATTCCTGGAATATATGTATATTATGATGGATAGTGTTACTGAAAACTTGGGAACCAAATAGTTATAAAGAAATTATTGAGCTACACAATTCAACATAAGATTACGATAATATTAAGTAAGTGCATAAGTTCTCACTGTTCAGGGCTACCCAGCAAAGAAACCTGGAATTAGCTTCCAACGAATGGAGCAAGTGGCAGCACCATGCAGTCAGCCACTTGGAGTTTCGTTGCAATAGAAACAGCAGCTTTGGAAGTTGCAACTCCTTTAATCTACAGCTTTTGAGGTGTTAACATGAGTTTTGATCAAGTGTCCATGCAGCACTGTGTTTTTGGAGTTCGATAAAAAACATATAGCTGCCAAAGAACATAGAGACATACATGCTGCTGTGGTGCACACATGGGAAGAGTCTTCCAGGTCCAGACCCTGCTTCCCCCAAAGAATGCCCTGATGAAGGAAACAAATGATGTTATCTTAAAGTGCATAATTACAATTACAGCTAAATAAGAAAAATCTGAATTTAATATTTCTGTTATGATTATTTTTCTATACATCTAGTTCTAGTTTTCGTAACAATTGTTATTTTTCTGAACATTTTACAGTCTTACAGTAATTACAAATAAAGGTAACTTGATCACGCTAGTTACGTTACATGAAAAAAACTTTTACAAGAAAGTTCGTAAGTTGGGAGCTTTCAGGCTTATCTTAGGTCTTCATCACGTCAATGGAGGACTAAGATTGTTGCCAAATCCTACATTTGATTTTTTTCCATTTTTGTTGCCAAAACTTAGAATTGATCTCCAGATCATCGGGATGTGGAGAGGAGATTCAGAATTGCTAAGTCATTGAGTTGAAAATAATTTCCAGGCTTTCACGGTAACGGAGGGCAAAACGACTGCCAAAAGTAGCAATTCGTTTTGCTTCCTTCCAGCGGGGAACTGCAGATGTGTCTTCCATTGTCAAAATAGACAAGGCTGTATTAGGATTGGCTTTCAAAACATATTTTTTACATTCTTAAATTATGTGGTTAATGCTCCTGTATGTGCTTCCAATGTATAAGTTATTACCTGTTGAAGAAGAGATAGGAATGCAGTAAACTCCTGGGAGGTCGAGATTTTCAATTTTGTTCCTATCCCTTTGTAGAAGTTTCAAGATGTTTGGAGTGGATTTAATGGCAAGATGGTAACCAAAACTTTTAAAAAAAAATCTGTAACTTATAATAATTTGATTTTCGTTAGTAAAATAACCAAAAAATAAAATATGTGGTATTATATAATAGAATAATAGTTATACACTATACTCACTACTGTTTCACACGTTATATACGTTCTATGCGTTGTGTGTGCATATTTGCAGCAAAATCATCTTGGCATTTGTATATCATATGACTAGGAATATTATTATAAGTTTCAATTATTATATCATCAAGGACTCCCCTTGTATCGGTATTCCAAATTAGTAAACTTCATCTTGTGTCTTGAAATAAAATATATGTATCTAGCGTGCTATTAGCCACGTAGAATCGTCGTATTGCAAATAGGCCCAATTGAAATTTGCGACCAGGGTTTCAAATTCAAATAAAACACGACTATGGATATCATACAAAGAGAGTGTGAAAGAATTATATACAATGCAATTAAAAACCATTTACCATCAACAGGTATCGTCAATCTTTAAAAGAAGGAATAGATATAATCAATTCCAGATGATGTTAAAAAGAATGCGTACCCTCCCGTTGCTGCATCTGTGCCTCACATGTTCGGCAAGCTAAAAACCCACAAATGTGATACGCCAATTAGACCCATTGTTAACAAAAATAAAGCCCCAACAATCAAATTAGAAAAAAGTCTTTATAACCACTTAAAAGTATATTATTGTAATCATAAATATACAGTGAATAATTCAACCGAAGTAATCGACAAGATTAAAGCTATTGACGGTGCCAAATATTTGATGTACAGTATGGATGTCATCTCATTGTACCCAAACACTTCCACAATGGATGCTATTAACCTAATTGAAAAAAGATTAGAAGAAGAAAATATCGAATTTTCGAAAATTGAAAGCATTGTATGTGCACTCAAGCTTATAACAGAAAATAATTACTTCACTTACAATGATACAATTTATAAACAAACATATGGCGCACCAATGGGATCACCAATATCTGGTCTGCTTGCGGAGGTTATTATGCAAGACATAGAAAAGAAAATATTCAATAACAGATCTGGTAGTGACTTACCTATACTATATTTACGATATGTTGATGATATATTGATCTTCTGGCCACACTCGGAAAATGATGTGGAGATCTTCATAAACAACTTCAACAGTATGTACGCTACTATTCAAGTAACGTATGAAAAAGAAATTGACAACAAACTTAACTTTCTTGACATTTCTTTATTCAGGCATCAAAATAAAATTGAATTTAGTGTATATCGAAAACCTACTTACATTCCTGCTATAATTCCCAAAGAATCCTGTCACCCATGGAAATATAAAATTTCAGCGTTTAGATCATTCATAAAAAGAGCTATAACACATTCATCAACGAAAATTGCACTTATTGAGGAAATAAAATGGATTAAAGACACTGCTAAATGTTTTGGATATCCTGTTGGCCTGATAGATTCATTATATCGCAAAATAAGAAGAGCTGGTATACAGAGGCACAACAATGGATTAACAAAAAGAAATACATTATTTTACGGAAGTATTCCATATTTACCTCCACTAAGCAATATTATAAGAAAAGAATGCCAGAATTACAATACTGAAATTGCTGAAATAGTTACTGATAATTCTAAATTACTGACAAATAGTGGTTACAGTAAAAATCCACTAAATAAGGCAGGTGTATACATGATTCCTACAATAGACCCAAAGGAAAATAAGCAGGACAAATATCACATCGGTAGTACTAAAAGAAGGTTTAAAACAAGGTTGAACGAGCACTTTAATAATTGGATTAAAAAAGAAGAAAAAACATCACTTATACAACATTGTATGATAAATGAATTAATCCCCGATTGGGAAAATAGTAAAATCCCAACTTCCCACAACAAACATAATCAAATTTTGTGGTCAGAGGCTATAACAATTGAGAAAACCCAAAGATCCAATTGCAATACGTCTACTCCGAAAGATATCCCGTATCCGTGGAAATATCTAATACAACAAGAAAATAATATGAAATATAACAACAAAAAGGAAAATAAAAGAAATAACATACTTGCGAAATAAAAACAGCGACAGCTATTTTGGAATTAACCCAATAGATGGCGTGGACGTGACTCACACGTGAATACACGTACATGTAATGATGACAGAAGACGTCAACGTGGAACAACTATAGCGGAGGTAATGCCGAGGTGACCTAGATATATAACAACTTTGAACATTGATCCAGGATGCATACCGTTGATAATGGCCGAAAGTCAGTCGTGCCGAAACATGTCCGGTGTTTATGTGGAGTCGTGTGCGTGTTGCAGAGTTTATCTGGCTTTGTTCAATAGCTTTAATCTTGTCGATTACTTCGGTTGAATTATTCACTGTATATTTATGATTACAATAATATACTTTTAAGTGGTTATAAAGACTTTTTTTCTAATTTGATTGTTGGGGCTTTATTTTTGTTAACAATGGGTCTAATTGGCGTATCACATTTGTGGGTTTTTAGCTTGCCGAACATGTGAGGCACAGATGCAGCAACGGGAGGGTACGCATTCTTTTTAACATCATCTGGAATTGATTATATCTATTCCTTCTTTTAAAGATTGACGATACCTGTTGATGGTAAATGGTTTTTAATTGCATTGTATATAATTCTTTCACACTCTCTTTGTATGATATCCATAGTCGTGTTTTATTTGAATTTGAAACCCTGGTCGCAAATTTCAATTGGACCTATTTGCAATACGACGATTCTACGTGGCTAATAGCACGCTAGATACATATATTTTATTTCAAGACACAAGATGAAGTTTACTAATTTGGAATACCGATACAAGAGTCCTTGATGATATAATAATTGAAACTTATAATAATATTCCTAGTCATATGATATAAAAATGCCAAGATGATTTTGCTGCAAATATGCACACACAACGCATAGAACGTATATAACGTGTGAAACAGTAGTGAGTATAGTGTATAACTATTATTCTATTGTAACTTATAAGCACAGGAAGGATGGTAAGGAACAGAACCAGAGAATTTCAGGTTTTCTTTCTTTTGAGGAAGGAGGCATTCAATTTTCGCATTGTTTTCATATTTCTTTAAGAGAGAGTTGAGACTGTAAGAGCAGGGAAACCATGAGAGAGGGCTATTGTAGAAATTTTGGAGAATTCTTCTTGAAGAGAAAGTTGGTTGTTGCAAATGATGTGAGCCCTGTGGATGTAAAACTTCAATGCTGCAAGCTTGTAGAGATGCAGAGTGAAAAATTTGTAGGGAATGATGCTAGTGGCCGCAGAAGGTTTATGGTAGATGGAACGAGTGATGGAGAGATCAGAGGATTTCCTGGATGTATCCATCTGCAGAAACTCTGATCTCTCCATCACTTGTCTTCCATTGTCTTCCATTGTCAAATAGATTGTCAAATGTGTCTTCCATTGTCAAAATAGACAAGGCTGTGTTACGATTGGCTTTCAAAGCATCTTTTTTATGTTCTAAAATTCTGTGGTTAATGCTCCTGTATGCACTTCCAATGTATAAGTTATCACCTGTTGAAGAAGAGATGGGAATGCAGTAAACTCCTGGGAGGTCCAGATTTTCAACTTTGTCCCCATCTTTTTGTAAAAGTTTCAAAATGTTTGGGTGGTGATGCAGAGAATTTGTTATGCATATGTTTTGTTGGTAAAGCTATCTCAGTTGTTTAACGGTTTTAGCATTTCCGTAAGATGTATACATTTTACGGAAATGCTTTTTGCACGGCTTTTGTTTTCCTTAGTGGTAAATGTAGTAAGTGCTATAAGTTCAAACGACAAAAGTCCGCTCTTCCAAAAATTAATGACAGTAAAAAACTCGGAAACTTAGGAATGGCGGTGGAGCAAAGTCCTTCAATAAAAATAGAAGGAAATTGAAAAAAGTTTGGCAAAAATCCAACAGGGAATTCCCCAGGAGCGAAACAAAAACTGTAAACAAGCCGCCATCTTGGAATCGATACAGCGCAAAAAGTATTGAACAATTGGGAGAACATTTTCATTTCGTCAGATGGCATCACCGGTAAGAGACAGTCGAATATATTTGTCGACAATTCTGATGAAATGATGTTTGCAAAGCTGTGACATTTCTGTGTTTGTTTAACCATGCCACTTCAAAGGAAAAAACAATTGGTACGTAAAAAAAATGAAAAGAATAAAATTTTTACATAAAACAGGATGCACTACTCTGGAAATGAGGGTAGCGAGCCTAGAGATGCAGCCCCTAGTATATATATATATATACATATATAGATACAAATTCCTGAGGATTGAAACAATGCTACAATGATTCTACTACATAAAAAAGGTGACATTGAGAATCTCGGGAACTACAGGCCCATCAGCCTCCTATCAGTGGTTTATAAGGTCTTCACTAAAGATTTTTCACATTGCTTGAAGATAACATTAGACATGGCTCAACCAAGAGAACAAGCTAGATTCAGGAGTGGCTACAGCACTGTAGATCATATCCATGTACTGAGAGAACTAATTGAAAGAACAAGAGAATATGAACTCCCATTATGCATGGCTTTTATTGATGATGAAAAGGCCTTCGATTCCATGAAACCATCAGCTTGGAAATCCTGTGGTATTGAAGATGCGTACATTAACATTATAATAACATCTATGAAAATGAAAGTGCAAAGGTTCAGATATTTGAGGATACAGCACTAATAAAAATTGGAAAGGGAGTGAGACAAGGTGACACCATATCTCCCAAACTCTTTAATGTCACATTGCAAAATGTCTTTCAATCATTGAACTGGGAAAACAAAGGGATAAAGATTAATGGAGATATTAGGTGCTTGAATTAATTCCTGCTGTTGTCCAATAGAATGCAGCAATGGTGCGCCGTGACCCGGGCCACACGTGACCTTTCTTGTGCACACACGTACCGTCCGTAGTATGGACAAAGCAGTGTGTGACACAAGATCGGAGGAGCACAGAACATGAGTTTGTATCGCATTCACGATGTCGAATTTCGTACCAAAAAAGGTGTATTTGCAGGAAGCATTACTCTTCTGCTTTCATCTCAAGAAATCTGCAGCGGAAAGTCATTGTTTCTAGTGCAGGCCTATGGGGAACATGCCCTATCGGAAACAACATTCAGAGAGTGGTTCCGACGCTTCAAAGCCAGCAAATATGACGTGAAGGACAAAGAGCACCCTGGGCAGCCGAAAAAGTTGGAAGATGATGCATTGGAGGCCTTATTGGACGAGGATTCATGTCAGATGCTTCATGAGTTGTCTGAAACACTACGGGTTGATGAATCAACGGTTTGCAAACGTTTAAAGCCAATGGAAATGATCCAGAAGCTCGGAAACTGGATACCACATGCATTACGAGAAAGCGACATCACCAAACATGAAACCATGTGTGAATTGCTGCTGCAACGACACAAACGGAAGTCATTTTTGCATCGAATAGTGACTGGCGATGAAAAATGGATTCGTTACGACGATCCCAAGTGCAAAAAATCATGGGTTCATCCCGGTGAACCATCAACCTCCACGCCTAAACCAGACATCCGTGGCAGGAAAGTGATGCTGTGCATTTGGTGGGATAAAGTCGGTGTTGTGTATTCTGAGCTGCTGCAACCCAGTGAAACCATCAATGCTGAATGGTACCGACGTCAATTACTCGATGTGAAACGTGCACTCACGGAGAAACGGCCGCAATACGCCAAAAGACATGACAAGGTTATTCTTTTCCACGACAACATTAGACCTCCTGTCGCCAAATTTGTGAAGGAACTCTTGGAGACACTAGGCTGGACGTCTTACCCCACCCGCCTTATTCTCCGGACATTGCTCCCTCGGACTTCCATTTGTTCCGGTTGCTGCAACATGACCTGTCGGAGCAGCGCTTTCTTTCTGTCATGGATATCCAAAAATGGCTTGACGAATGGTTCGCCTCGAAAGAACCTGCATATTTTTACCGCGGAATCCATTTGTTACCCCAACGGTGGGAAAGGGTCATAGCTGCCAACGCACACTACTTTGAACAGACTATTCTGTAACATTCTGTGGCAACACACAGGTATTTGTGTGGCAAAAAACAGTGGGAATTAATTCAGCACCTAATAATTTAACTCACCTTCATTTTGCTGATGACGTAGTCATTTTTGCAACTACCCCTTCGGAGCTGCAGAGTATGATCCAAGAGCTGGCTGACAAGAGTAAAGAAGTGGGATTAAAAATGAACTTTCAGAAGACAAAGTACAATGCTCTTAGAAGAAAAGAAAAGTTATTGATTGATGGAGAAAAGCTTGAAACGACTGATACCTACATTTATCTTGGGCAGCAGATATCAAGTGAGGGTCACAGTGTTGAAGAAATTAATCACTGTATAAAACTTGGAGAGCTTTTGGAAGAAACAGTACAATTTTTAAGAGCAGTATGCCATTATGTCTTAAAATGAAAGTGTTTAATCAATGCATCCTGCCAGTGCTTACATATGGAGCAGAGACATGGACCTTAACTAAAAAAGATATACAAAGACCGCAGACAACTCAAAGAAGCATGGAGAGGTGCATGCTTGGTGTACCCAGGAAAGATAAGAAGAGGAGCTTGTGGATAAGGAAAATGACAGGAGTGGACGACATTATGACCAGAGTGAAATTACTGAAATGGCAATGGGCTGGACATGTTGCCAGAAGAACAGACCACCGATGGACAACTGAAATTTTAGACTGGTTTCCAAGGAACAGAAAAAGACCCAGAAGAAGACCCCGTGGGAAATGGATGGATGAAATTCTAAAGTATGCTGGAGTGACATGGAGGAGACAGGCTCAAGACAGACAATTGTGGAAGAAACTTGGGGAGACCTTCATCCAGCAGTGGATTGATAATGGTTGACAATGATGATTATGATATATATATATTGTTTTTCTAATAAGCCTAAGTTAACATGAGGTACATCTGTATATGATATGATGCATTTTGTTTGCCCCATGGATTTCTTGTTGGACCTTCCTCCCTTGAGGAAATTCTGTGTGCGCTTCTTATGCTTTGTATATGGGATAGATGGTATAAGTGAGCAAGCATTCCATAATTGGTTTGCGAAGTTTCATTTGGGTGACAAAAAAACGTTCTGAACATCAGTCCCATTCTGGATAGCCTTCTGAAGTGTAGAACTGACAACTTTTTAAAATCAAAAACTGGGACATCAATGCACGTTCAGCGGTGCACGTATTTACAATTTAAAAATGATAAAATTATATATTATAGGCTTACAACCCCCACCCCCACCCCCAAAAAAACAGCTTCTCTACAGTTTTACATTGATCTCGAGAATGACGCAAATGATGCCAGAAAAAGCGGAATTCCGGGAATCCATGGAAGAACCTCATTCTCATGTATGAGTAAGTGAAAAACACGAATTTGATGGAAAACTAAAGTGAATAATCAATAGTGCATTGCTCACTCTGCTGTGAAATGATTTTACAGGGCACAGAAACAGCACAAATTCTACCACGGACAGATTAAATACCGATCTAGAAATTTAATTTCCTTTAATAAAAGGAAAAGGGGTGAAAGCGATTGCTCTCTATTGATTAGTTTTGAAGAAATATGCATTAGAAATAGGGAAACATGCATTTCATTAGAAAAAGTTCTTAAAAAATACGAAGTTGCTCCTTTTCACTATTATTGAAAATGAGGAACATTCTCTCTCTCTCTCTCTCTCTCAGAACAACAAAAAATAAAAATATAATCAGGCAGGGGAAAAAAAAGGGGGCAAGTCTGAAAATTTTAATATACGGAAACAGAAAACAACGTGATATTCTCATCACTGCAACAGCAGTCATTTTTGGTGTGATTACGAACATTTGCGAGATTCGCCGACGTTTTCCGGTTTTTTCAATCGAAACATTTTCAAAATACGAAAATAAACTTTACACAGACGTTTAATAACATTATTTCACTGAGCTTTCCGATTTTCATAACATACTCGTTGTTTTCCGTAGTCCATAGTGGACTGATGATTCCCATAGTAACTGTGTAAAATCCATAGTACTTGGAGTTTCTCAATCTCTCTTCCCATTGCATGGTCTTACTCGGCGTCGGACAGAACAGTGTACATGGAGAATTTACTGCGCCGAAGTCCCGATGATGACGATGGGGCACGGTGGTTCTGGCGCACAATGGCGCAAAATCTGCCTTTTTGTAGCAAGATGGCCCAAGATTTTTGTTTTGGTGCACATTGGCGCAGAATTCCCATCCCAGCGCGAGGCATCGCACAAGGGCCATGGATAATAAACCAGTACTTCAACTTTCCAGCCACCGTCTTGCTATCATAGCGGGTCTCACGACCTTAACGCTTGAATTGCTGTGGATTAACAAAAAAAGGCATTTGTTTCCATTCGTTACCGACTACCACAGCCAGCATTGACACTGGAGAAAAATAATCGCTGATATCAGTAATGAGGGGGGGGGGGGGGATACCCATGCATAATAAATAAAAGGAAAAAAAAATAGGAAAACCACAAAACCGGATTTTTTGTAGAAAACACGGACTTCCGGAAAATATTTTCGAAATCGGACGGAATCTGGGTAAACCGGGACACTTGGCAGCTCTGGAAGTGTGTGATGAAGAAATATTGGCAATAATCGAGTCTCATCCTCGTCAAACTAATGAGGATAATGTTGACAGACTTATATAGTTCATTGAACAAGTGTCATGAGGAGAATTTAGGTTACTGGAATGGTTCAAAAATTGGATTAATGTGTACCACATCTACCTTATCAGTTAAGAACCAAATCAACAGAGTGATGATAAGTGTATCTCTGCAAGCTCGATACAAAAGCGATCCATTCTTGGATCGAATGCTGACTGGGACAAAAGAAAAGGTGCTACCAATCACTATTCTTTGCTAAATTATGTGACATATGTTTCATCCTTGCATATTAAACTAACTAGCATGCTAAGCTCTTTGTTGCTGCCAGGGGTCAAGTGGTCTGAGACACAGGCTTCTAGCTAATCATCCAACTTGGGCCTCAGTTGAAGTTCCAGTTGAGCCATAGGCAGTGTGTTCACCTTATAACACTGGTTCTATCATTTGCTTGGACCCAGTGACCAATAATAATAGGGATATTCATGGGAGTTGCTAAATTAAAAAAACAAAAAAAAAAAAAAAAAAAAAAACACCAAGCTCTTACATCATTTGTATTTTCAAGGCTACTCCAGTTTGTGGCACTCTGTTAGCCTCTCTCATACAGATTTATATTATAAAACCCTACACTTACTGATTGTGTAGCATGGGATCTTTTATCCAGAACCCTTGGGACTTGGGGTTTCCTGGTTAAAGGGTTTTTTCCATAATTTGGAGCACCATGCCTAACATTAAAACAAGCACTGCTAAAACTAAAATTTATTGTGTTGCCATCCTAAATTACAGAAAGCAATGTCTGTAGCAATAAATTAATCACAGAGATGCAAATGTTGAATTTCAGAAAAGAAAATTAGAATAATATGTTTTTCAGAGAATTTTGTCATAAAAATTGCCAGCAACCCAGATGCCACATTTTCTCTGGGCGTCTTTACACAACACTCCTGCTGCACAGGGAAGAAGTGAATGTTGTTGCTCTTCAGATTTAGGCTTACAGTTTATTTATGGGGTGGTTGTTGATGCCAAGCATGTCTGAGGCTTGAAGACAGGGTTGGGGTTTGTTTTTTACATGTGTCTTTTACTATAAGTTGCCATGCGTTATTTAGTCCAACCAAACAACGAACACTGATGAAATAAAATGAACATTAAAAAAAAAAACAGACTTCCAGCAGAACTTCCAAAACTAGGATACAGATCATTAGAAAAGCTCCACTAGTGAAGGTAGCAGAGAAAGGTGATGCTCTTTGATGTTTCTACTTTTGTTAAAGGAAGATAATTTTTGACATTTTGATGATAAACAAAAACCATATTATTACTTTAAATTTGTTTTACAGGAAATTCAGATTTGAAACTTTGTCTGAGTAATTCAGAACAACAAATTTTGGTTTCATAATTTACGACATCAACATTGAGAATTACTTGTCTCAACATTACTTGGCATTAATTTCAAATTTAATTTTTTACAAAACACTGTCAGTTTTAAAGCATTCTGGATACTTAGATGATGGATAAAAGACCCCATAGTACAATACAAAGCATCAGGTACATTTCACGTCGTAAGTTCATCACCAAAATGCATATCTCTGATAGATGTTTTCTACGTATTGTGAGGGGAATATTTCTTCCAGACTATAAATCAAAATGCACTAAATCATTGTTTTCATTGAATCTCCCTCAGCCTGATTCGACTATAATTTGATTAAAATGCATTCTTTAACATTGAAAAAAAAAGCAATAAATCATTACATGTAACCACATAAGTTGCTTTACTTGAATACTTATTCAAAACTAATTCAAAATTGAAGCTCATATCAAGGTCTAAAAGCCTAGGCCAGATATTGCTACTATTCAGTTTTACATGCATTATTTCAACAAATATTGGAATACTCCAGATACGTATTTGCTTACCTATGAGGTCCGCTTCTGGAAACAAATCACATTTCATACACGACGGGGACCAAATAACGTGTATGAAATGTGATTTGTTTCCAGAAGCGGTCCTCATAGGTAAGCAATACGTATCTGGAGTATTCCAATACTTATTTAAATAATGCTGCAGACTGTGCTGCCCTAGCATTCTAAGAACTGTGTGAATAGATGGATGGTTCAGTTACTGATATGGATGTGAACATAAGCTCACGTTGATGTAGTAAATGAAATTTCATGAATCTTAGAGTATCAGTTGTGTGAAAATTATTTTGCTCACTAAACAACCAGTGGTAGGTGTTTTTACAGTATATACCACAGGCACTCACAGCAAGCTAATAAGCTTATATGTACATTTCTGATAGGTGCATGCCACATATAAAGCAATTGATAGTTGTTTCCCTGCATGGCACATGAAAAAATATCACTGATATTGGTCTCAATCAATGATCATTAATAGGCCATACAGACACAGTTTCTAATCTGCAGGTAATGGGTATCGAAAACTATTCCTATCTACCAAGAGTACTTCCCTGTAAAAAAAAATATTTTCTTCTATTTGTTAGTGATGAAAAAATACTTTTAAAAAATGATGGAGTGGGCATTTGGTAAAACCAGTCATACCAATTAATCCATATTCATTCATGTGCTCATAAAAGATACTTATCTGATCAACAATGAATGGAGCAAAAGTACAATACTAGCATCTAATTCCTAAACAAAAGAAATACTAGTACACTGCCAAGTTTCTAAAAAAAATAGAATAATGAATAAAACAGTACAATGAAAGTAGATGAAATATTAAAATAACAAAAGTATAAGTACTCCCATATCTGATTCTTTCCCCTACACTTTAATTAGAAATCACAGCAAATTTTAATAAAAATAGTTCAGGAAGTAATGTCAGTGCAAAACTTATTCAACAAGACAAAATGTGATGTCATAACACACATATACTGGCAGTAGTTGTCCCTCATCATCCTTTTAACAACATAAAAATTATGATACAAAACACCAAATATTAGTTGAGTTCAGCGAGTTGATTTGATAAATCGGGCAGCAGAGGCAAGGCAAATTGAAAATATGAAACACCAGCCAGTGACTGAAATTTTAACAAAACTTACCCTGAACAATATTCGTACGTTTGGTTGGGGTCTAGGGGAATTCTGCATAATCCTAAGCCATGATTAAAAGGCAATCAGCATTATTTAAATAAGACAGTGAGTCACTGGAAGATGATCCTCATCCAGGTCAGTCAGATAAATAAAGTGACTATAGAAGAAATGTATCATAAGTTCATGCCACAAGCAATGAAAAATCCCCATGTGGTAGATGCATAGATTGCAAGAGAGCCAAAGTTCAGCACTAGAATCACAGGTTCAATTTCATTGGGAAAGTTCATGCTGTCTAAAGCACGTGTTAGGTATGTTTCAAAAATTTTGGAGTCAGAATGGCAAAAAAACAGGGTAAATTGTGTTCATCGGCCTTCTTCATGCATTAAAAATGATAAAAACATTTTTCACATGAGTTACGACAGGTGAAGAGACTTGGTTCCACTAGAGAACAAAAACCTACAGTGGAAGTGTGCATGGGTTTTCCTGAACAACGTAAACCCAAGTTCCTATCATCTCCTACAAAGTCATGATAATGACTTTTCAAACACCATGGAGATGATTCTGATTGACTACAAATTGTATGTGACTGCTATGCCTAGTAAACACTATGCTGATCTATTAGTTCGAATAAGACACGCAATTCAGGAAAGCATTCTGGAAAACTCAGTTCAGGAGTGCAACTTTTACATCATGATTTCTCAAACTATGGGGAGTGGCCTAATATCTCTCCTTTGGAAAAATATACCAATTCGTATCACATACAAATCTTTACTTTGTGGTATTCGTATCCTGAAACATGTATAAGCCTGTAGCCAGGAGGCAAGTTTAATATTGTGCTTCATATTTCTAAGATGTGGTTTCATCTATTGTTGTGTTTTAACAAACTGATGACATGGCAAAAAAAAAAAAAAAAAGATGGAAATCTCATACAATGAGAATTGTATTTGACTTTATGCACTGTTGTGGATGAAAGCACTGCTAATTTGATGTTCTTTGTTAGATATGAATACAGTATAAAGAAAGCTCTTTTTACGAAGTTTTTCTTCTGCAAACCACTTCCAATAAGAACATTGGCAGAGGAAATTTTTAAGTTAATCTATAGTTTTATTATTCAGTCCAATAGTGGCTGGAAAAAATGCCTGAGATTGGACAGTGATGGGCAACATTACACTTTCCATTAGTTCTGTTCATAGTTATTTGAATGCAATAAACTGAACCCATAATAAATGCCTTGTAACGACTTGTAAGCAAGAATAAATAGCAAAAAGGTGCGGATTTTTTTTTTTTATGTGTGACTTTATTTTGGGGGTGTAAAAAAAACGAAAAAGCAAGGAACTTAAAAAAATGGTACCCATCTATTCTATGTTCGAGAGATCCTGTTCAACACTCCAATGCATTAAGCTGATGTTTCTCAAGCTGCTGCCCAGAAACGTGAATTTTCATCGGTGCTTTCATTGTTCAAGCTCTTCACATAATTTTTGTATATACACTTCTGTGAGAGATACGTTTCTTTCATCAGGTGTTCCTATTAAGTGGTATATTGGTTTTAGGGCTATAACATAAACTGTCAAATTATTCTGTTCATCAAATTTTTTAAGCCTTTGTTAGAAGAGTCCTACACAGTTTGTCAGTTCTTATTACTGTTATGTTGTTATTTGGTTCAAATAAAGATGTTTATTTACCTTGAGTCTTGCTTCTTAGTGTTCTTAATGTTCCTTACATGCCACTAATTCGATGGATGACTTGCATTTCCCGAGAGATGTACTGTTTTCACTTACACTGACGGAAAAAAAAAATCCCAACACCAACAAGAGGTTGTGTTAGATAAACGACAGTTGGTAGGCGGTGAGAGTACATCTGTAAGATGACGTCTATGCAAATTTCGCGCTCGGCGCATACGTGTGGTGCTAGTAGCGCCCCTCGGAACATGCAAAGCAGGTTTGCTGTAAATATGTGCTGTAACGTTCGTGAGCGTTAGTTATCGTTGAGATTCGACGTAGGGTGTTGATGTTAGTCAAGAATGCCTTTAAGAAGATGAAGAAGCCATTATCAACAGCTCACGGAGTTTAAACGAGGTTGTGTAATAGGGCTACGAGAAGGTGGATTTTCTTTCCGCAATATTGCAGAACGACTTGGCAGGAATGTAGCCACTGTGCATGATTGTTGGCAGCGGTGGTCAAGGGAAGGTACTGCCTCAAGAAGACCGGCTTCCGGCCAGCCACGTGGCACTACTGAGAGGGAAGGCCGCCGTGTACGGCATATGGCCGTGGCGCATCGTACTGCGTCTGCGGCAGCAATTCAAGCTACAGTTGCCACCACAGTGACACAACAAACTGTTACAAATCGGTTACTTGAAGGACAGCTCCAAGCCAGACGCCCTGTAGCGTGCATTCCACTTACTCCAAACCACTGCCGTTTGCGACGTCAGTGGTGTCAAGCTAGAGCTCATTGGAGGATGGAGTGGAGATCTGTTGTGTTTTCTGATTAAAGCCGATTCTTCCTGGGTGCCAGTGATGGCCATGTGTTGGTTAGAAGGAGGCCAGGTGAGCGCCTGCAACCAACCTGTCTGCGGCCGAGACACACTGGACCTACACCTGGAGTTATGGTCTGGGGAGCAATTTCCTATGACAGCAGGAGCACTCTCGTGGTTATCCCACACACCCTGACAGCACAGTTGTACGTCGGTCTGGTGATTCAACCTGTTGTGCTGCCATTCATGAACAGCATTCCAGGGGTGTTTTCCAACAGGATAACACTCGCCCGCATACCGCTGTTGTAACCCAACATGCTCTACAGAGTGTCGACATGTTGCCGTGGCCTGCTAGATCACCAGATCTTTCACCAATCGAGCACGTATGGGACATCATTGGACGACATCTCCAGCGTCACCCCCAACCAGCATTAACCGTCCCTGTATTGAACGACCAAGTGCAACGGGCATGGAACTCCATCCCACAAACTGACATCCAGCACCTGTATGACACAATGAATGAACGTTTGCGTGCTTGCATTCAACATTCTGGCGGTTACACCGGTTATTAATGTACCAGCATTTCAATTTAAAATGGCTCTTCTTGCGCTTACAATAAGCTGTGATCTTGAAACCTTAATCAATTAAATATGTTACCTATACAAATGTATTGCCGCCATTTCATTCCTCTACAACTATTTTTTCGTGGTGTTGGGATTTTTTTTTCCGTCAGTGTATAATATCAGTTCTATAAAAATAAATTAACTGTTCTACAAGTTCCCCCTTAGTATTTTATAAAACTGATATTATAAGTAAAAACAGTATGTTTCTCTGAAAGAAATGCAAGTCATCCATCAAATTAGTGGCATGTATGGAACATTAAGAACACTAAGAAGCAAGACTCAAGGTAAATAAACATCTTTATTTGAACCAAATAACAACATAACAGTAATATGAACTAACAAACCAGGGCTCCTCTAACGAAGGCTTAAAAAACGTGATGAACAGAATAATTTGACAGTTTATGTCATAGCACTAAAATCTTCGCATAATGTTGTTTTTTTTAATCTTTTATATGTTGAGGGCACACCTCCATAGAACATGTTTCTAAGATAATGAAATGTTACATGAAGCCACATAGTGGCATGGTTTACACAACAAGATAAAAACCCTTATTACAAACAAAATTGTAAGTATAGCTGTAATAAAACATGTGAACTTCAGTGAAATATCAAGCTTAATGGTAGAAATATCAGTTACAGTGAATATCAAGCTAATGGTATGATATAACCATACTGCAAGGAACAGATACTTTATAACGACCACAATTACATACAAGGATGCCAAAAACATTCTCAATTGTTTTTTTATGTAAAAATGTGTCAAATCAAAACTAATTAAACAAATAATATTTTTATGTTATTGGGGAAGGACAGGTTTTCATGCATAAACTAATAAATAAATCCTTGATTAATTTGGACTAACAAGGATATATTTTATAATCGATTTTTAAAAAACGACTAATTGTTAGTCTTTTAAAAAAAAAAAAAAAAAAACTTCTTAGCAAACTCTTATTTTAATCATTTTTTTATAAATATTTACCTGGTAACTTTATTATTATGTTGAGAAAGCCACACGGCGTAGCGAAAGACCTAAGCTGAATGTAAGGTGACTGCCTTGGATTCACATATTCTCTGGGGAAAGAGGGACAATGTACATATGGTTTCATCTATTTATATTACATAATATACTGATAGAATAATGTAATAACAAAGTTAACACATATTTATGAAAAATTTATTAAAATAGGAGCTTGCTAAAAGTTTTTTTAAAAGAAAGACTAACAATTAGTCCTTTGTTAAAAATCGATTATAAAATTAATAAAAACAAAGTATCACAATCCAAATTAATTAAGGATACAATTAAGGTATGAAAGCATGTCCCTCCCGATAACATAAAAATAAACAGACAGTCAGAGGAAGTAACATGCTGAAATGTGGGAAAATATATAGAACCAGAAGAAAGTGAGTTATGCTCATATTCTAATGACATTATTTAATTAATTTTATAATGATGTACTTATAACCTGAGCACGTGATTTTATGGTAAGATAAATTTTCAATGATAGCATTAATTAATTTTATTAAGTATATGAGTTATTTAATTATGATATAATAATTTGTTAAACAATGACCCCTCTAAAGAATAAAAAGAAATTCCCAAGCTACATGATTTTCATATCGTGAATTGAAAAACAATGTGCAACATATAGTGGTCTTCCTACAAAGAAAGTCAGATAAGTGTATGTTTATCTGTTATCATATAAGCTTCTGCTTACAAAAAGTACTATTGAGGAACAAATAGTTATGCTTAGAACTTATTGAATGTTCTAGATCTGATAGAATGCCAGAAATATTAAAATGTAATAATTCTTAAATAAATGCAGTTCTATATCACCATCACTAGAAAAAAATATGAGAGATGGAAATTGTTACAAACCCTTGACCAGTCAAAACTTATATTAAGATCCTTCAGCTGCTGCCTCATTGTTGCAATATTGCTAAAAAAAAATTAACAAGAGTATCTACATAATGTATTTCTATAAAGTGCTTACAATAATAATAACAACATAAGAAACAAAGTGAGTGTAGTAAATAAGATTGACTGTTCAAAAATAAATTAAAATTAGCTTCATTACACCTGAATAAATCACAGGTACATAAAATGAGTGCACCCTATAAATCTTTAAATGCTATGATGATAGAGCCTAGTACATCATTTAAACTGCAACAAGCCTAACCTAAGCTTACAAATTTGAAAATAATAATATTTGTACAGGAAATAAAATCTTATAATTTAAATGGTTATTAATTCAAATCATACGTGAGACTGATGAAGAACAAAAAAATCTTAACTTTTTAACCAGGTGAAAAATCAGAATGCACTGCAAAACAAAGTGAATATAACACAGCATGAGCAAAACAAAATTGCTCACTGAAATTTATTTATGTAAATATTAAACGAGAGCACATCACTGTATTCAAAATATAAAATTACTGACATTTAACTAAAACACAGGACAGAGGAGAAAAAATTACATTTATGAGAAAATTACTATCATCGCAGAGGGGAAAAAATTAGGATTACGGGCGAAATCTTTGCTCTGCCCAACTTCCGTTTTCGGAAATTTCCCCTCCATTTTCACGCTGAATACAAGTATTTGTTTAAAAAATGATATTTAACAATACTACTGAGCAGAAGAAACAGCATGAGAAAACAAAATATAATTGTGGTAGAAACCTTCACTCCGTCTGAACACTTTCGTTTTGGAAAATTCTGAAAGTAGGAATTCAGTCATCTGAAGAAAAACGACCCCCCCCTCCCCCAAAAAAATTCTGTTCAGTTATGCAACGATCTCCAGCACCACCCAAATGACGATGGAAAAAAGCAGAATTTTTTTCAATCCATGGAAGAACCTTGTGCCTGAAGATTACAGGGAAATTTCCATGCCATTTAACTTCCATTGCCGAAAATTCTTCCTCCATTTTTCCCAGCAGAAATGCAAATATTTATGGAAAATTATATTTAACAACAATACTGGCCAGAAGGAACATCGCGAGAAAAAAATGTCACTATGTTTAAATTCCATTTTCGGAAGTCTTGAAAGACGTAGTACCATCCCCAGACAAAAAAATCAACCCTACCAAAAAAAAAATTCTCTTCGGTTTTGCATCGATCTCGAGATCAAATGATGGAAAAAAAAAAAAAGAGCGGATTTCCGCAAATCTTCGGAAGAATCTCATGTACGTTCAAATTCAGTTTGTTCAACTTCCAAAATCAGTCATAGAGAAAGAATCCTGTAATTAAAATACTCTAACTTTAGAAAGTAGATAAAGCAGGTGCTTTTATACAGTTTATACAGATCAGTCCTAGTAACAAAAAGCCACCTTTGCTTATGTTATAGTTGAAATCTAGCATATGATATATATGAAGAAAGTAAATCAGTCTTCCAGTTCAATAAGCTTCTCAAGGCCATATTAAGATTATGAATTACATTATTATTCCATTAGGATTTAACTTAGAAGCACACTGTACACTTTAAGAGTACTTCAGATAATTCAAAAAAATGTATGTCAGCACTTTGCTTTTGCAGAATCAACATGACTGGTATGTGTTATCAAACACAGAATAAAACAACAAAAGAGAACAACACTTATATACAGCAAATCAGGATATTCCTTTTATAACCTTCGAGCTAAACTTCAATGGCAAAATGGTTAAAAACTGTGAAAAAAATACTGCCTTAGAAGGGGCCATAATTTTTCTGTAAGAGTTCAAACTCAAACACACACACACTCCACAGGTTATCCCAAAACATTAATGTGGTGTTTAGGCAGGGTACTGCAAATGAAGCCCTACATTCTGAAGGTTCACAAAATTCTAAGCAGGGCGCAAATCCCTTGGAAATGTGCCTCATGGTTGTCCATCAGTAGCGTTTTAACAAATGAGGAGCTGAAGAATATTGTGGAAGCTGATTCACAGCAAAGTGTTTGTGAGATCATAGCAAAGGTTTGTGCATCATTCGATGGTTATCTGGCCCTTGGTGGACCTGAGGAACGTGAAAAAGCTTGATGCCTGGAGCAGCCAATAAGACATCATGTCAGCATTTCCCTCTTTGGCAGTCACAAACAGGAGTGATTCCTGCACCAGATCGTAACCAGCATTAAAAAAAAAAGTCTTCCACAACAATCATAATTAGTGGCAATAAATTAAGTGTTCTAATTAGCCAACACTGCTATTGATAAGTCTGTTGCATGTATAATACCTAAAGAAAAATATCACGTAAGTGAGGAAGTTTTTCATTTTTTAAATCAAGTACTGGAAAAAATAATTTCAATTCTGTGCCCTTCACCAGAGTCATTGCTTAAATTTTGAGGGCCAAGTTCCGATTATACCTGCAAGGGCCCTTTATATGGAAGGATGAAGAAACCCATGTATGGAAGGGCAGAAGAAAATCAAACAAATTTAAGAATCTAATGAGACATAAAATGTTCTTTCAAAAAATAATAGAAAGCAATTATAACAATGCAAAGAATATTAAAGGCAATCAAATGGGTAAACAAATAACATATGTGAAGCTTATGTTGAAAATTGCCTGAATAAAGCTGTTTGAAATTGATTTCCGACACTTTTAAATTAGTTTTTTGGTCTACACTCAGAATATAATTAACATCCTACATGTTCACCAGGAAACTGTGAGAGAATTTTCGAAGTACTCTGAAGAAAGTTTTTGTGAAAGATATTTCTTTCACATTTTTTTTTCCCTTCAGCTAACAAATTGGCTCACTCATTTGACTGGCTGAATAACATAATGACGGGACACCACAGAGCAACCTACACACTGTCCAAAGCCATCTTTATACCTAAAAAAGTCCCGGTTCTTGTATGGTGGACTGATGTCGGCTTGATCTATCATTCGTTTCTCCGAACATGCGAGACCACCATTTTGAACTGCTATTGTGCTGGTCGTTGTGTGGTGGACTGATGCCAGCTTGATCCATCATTCATTTCTTCAACCAGGCGAGACCATCATTTTGGACTGCTATTGTGCTGGTTCTTGTATGGTGGACTGATGCTGGCTTGATCGATCATTCATTTCTCCGACCAGGTGCGACCATTATTTTGGACTGCTATTGTGTTGGTTCTTGTATGGTGGACTGATGCCGGCTTGATCCATCATTCATTTCTCTGACCAGGCAAGACCATCATTTTGGACTGCTGTTGTGCTGGTTCTTGTATGGTGGACTAATGCCAGCTTGATCCATCATTCATTTCTCCAACCAGGTGAGACCCTTATTTTGGACTGTTATTGTGCTGGTTCTTTTATGGTGGATTGATGCCAGTTTAATACATTGTTCATTTCTCTGACCAGATGAGACCATCATTTTGGACTGCCATTGTGCTGGTTCTTGTGTGGTGGAGGTGAACTGATGCCGCTTGATCCATCATTCATTTCTCCAACCAGGTGAGACCATCATTTTGGACTGCTATTATGCTGGTTCTTGTATGATGGACTGATGCTGGCTTGATCGATCATTCATTTCTCCGACCAGGTGCGACCATTATTTTGGACTGCTATTGTGTTGGTTCTTGTATGGTGGACTGATGCCGGCTTGATCCATCATTCATTTCTCTGACCAGGCAAGACCATCATTTTGGACTGCTGTTGTGCTGGTTCTTGTATGGTGGACTAATGCCAGCTTGATCCATCATTCATTTCTCCAACCAGGTGAGACCCTTATTTTGGACTGTTATTGTGCTGGTTCTTTTATGGTGGATTGATGCCAGTTTAATACATTGTTCATTTCTCTGACCAGATGAGACCATCATTTTGGACTGCCATTGTGCTGGTTCTTGTGTGGTGGAGGTGAACTGATGCCGGCTTGATCCATCATTCATTTCTCCAACCAGGTGAGACTATAATTTTGGACAGCTATTATGCTGGTTCTTGTATGGTGGACATATGCCAGCTTTATCCATCATTCATTTCTCTGACCAGGTGGGACTATCGATTTGGACTCTTATTGTGCTGAAATGCAGCAGATGCACAAAACCTCTATACCAAACAGCCAGTTTTGGTCAACAGGCATGGGGTTCTTTTGTTTCACGACAACACACACCCATTTCTTCCAAAGGACCATCCATCAAATCAACCAGTTGGACTACGAAACTCTGCTGTACCCTACATATTCCCCAGACCTTGCTCCCATGGATAATCACTTTTGGCATTTGGGCTATTTCGTGGCAGAGAAGACCTTCTCAAATGACCAAGCTGTGTGTCCAGCTGTTGCCAGTTTCTTTGCCTCACAAACTATAGAGTTTTATTGGCATGGGATCCACAGCCTCATAACCCATTAGCAGAATTGCCTTATTGCTGAGGAGAAATACTTTGACTAGGTAAGTAGATGTTTCCTATTCTTATGAGGGTTTGCAGGTGGTATTCACATTTCAGACATTTCAAGTGCACCAACCCAATAAAATGCAAGATAAAATTCACAAAAATATATTACTCCTATATACTGAAACAGTTGCCCAAAATGTTACACAAATCACAACATACATTTAAATAATATAAATCATAACATTTCCAGAACTGGTGAAACAAGACCAACTGCCTCCCATGTATAATCTTTAAAACATCATCCAAAGTGATAGAAGTCAGCATGTCTGAGGCACCCAAGAAATTCCAATACAATACCCTAAAGTATTAATCTTAACTTTATACAGAAATTTGCTTTTCTACTACATTTGGTAACTTACAGGGAAGCCTTTTCAATACCATGCCAAAAGCAATCTGCACGCTTTGAATGATGTTGCAGGTGAGATAACAATGCTCTAGTGGCTCATCCTGGTTTTACCAAGAAAGGGCAAAGGAACTTTTGTGGGATGATGATGCTATGACTTGTAACACAATTTAAAAAATATCCGAGTACATACAAGAATATATTTAAATGAATTAATTATGTGTTTTATTTAGCTCGTTCAACTTACCCTCTTATGCAGTGAAATTCAAGTTTGTATAAAAACTACAAATAATATATAAGGGTCGTCCCAATGAAAGTGAGACTCGTGTAATAGCATCGTTGTATAATTACACAGAGCTGTGCATTTATGTCAGTAGGTGGCGTGCCATGTCAGGAAGCAATCTGTTATTGGTGGCATGTGTCAGTGTGCTGCTTGCATGTGCGGCGGCAAGTTGACTATGTAGGGTCCTGACATGGATTTGTCCAAACTGGCCTAGCAGGCAGTTAGGCAATTTTTGACGGCAGAGGGTATTAGTGGAGCCTAAATTTATCGTCGTATGAAGGATGTGTATAGGAATGAGTGTCAGTGACGGTGTACAGTGTTCTGCAGGTGTAGTGAATTACATAAAGGACGTGTCAGCACAGAGGATATATCGAGACCTGGGCAAGCACACGTGGCCATCACCATGGAATGGATTGCAGCCCTGGACAACCTTGTGAAGGAGAATCACTAAATCACCACCCGCAAGCTTGCGGGTAAGGGAACTGTTAACACCATTTTCCATCGCCGATTGGGATACATCAAGGTTTGCACACAATGGGTCCCCAAGCATCACCAGGAGGAGCAGAAGACTCGGCGAATGGGTGCTTGCCTGGAGCATCTGCATCATTACCACACAGAGGGGGGACAGTTTCTTTCCAAGATTGTAGCCGCAGATAAAACTTGCTGCCACCACTTCGATCCGGCAACAAAACGGATGAGTATGGAATGGCGGCATCCCGACTTTCCACGCCCAAAAGAAGCTCAGCCCTCTTTAAGAGTTGGGAAAGTGATGCTCACGGTTTTCTTCGATGAGAATGCTTCATTGCTGTTGGATTGGCTGGACACAGGCACTACAGTCAAGGCAACCACATATTGTGATATGTTATGCAACCTCAAAACAGCCATCAAGCAGAAGCAACCCGGTATGTTGTCAAATGGGGTTATTCTGCTGCACGACAATGCACACCCACACGTGGCAACAGTGTGCCAAGATTTGCTGCGAAGCTTCCGCTGGGTTGCCCTTGACCATCCCCCCTATAGCCCCGATCTGTCGCCCTGTGACTACCACATCTTCAGGCCACTGAAGAAAACTCTCAAGGGCCGCTGGTGCATTAACAATGCTGAGGTCCGGGACGCCGTTGAAGACTGGTTCCACAGCCAACCATGGACGTTCTTCGCTTAGGGTATCCACAATCTCGTGCTGCACTAGGACACTTGTTTGAATTGACAAGGTGACTACGCGTAGCGGGTATGTAGTACTTCCTGTCATGTTCACATATTCCAACCTATAAACCCTTACGGCAAAAAAAACCGACAGTCTCAATTTCATTTGAGTGACCCTTATGGATTACATACATTCAACTTACTTCATAGTCCACTGAGTGGGATGAATATTTTTATCAATTGCAGCATTTTCAGCAGGTAAACCAAAAGCATCCCAACCTATAGGATGTATTACCTAAAATATTGCAATAAACATTCTCAATATCAAGCAATATGAAAAAGTTTGCACTGGGCAAAATACAATTTCAACAGTCTAGAAACTGTTCAGGATTGATAAAAAAAAACACACATTTCAGTATTCCTTCTAAAATTAGGAAACAAAAAGTACAACAGATGTCATGCATCATGGTTACTAACTATAAAATAGCTGATTAAAAACATACAATTAGCAATAGTTAGGTGACGTTTTTTGTTTTGTTTTTATCAACAACAGTATTTCTAAAAAGTCACAAAACAAAACCTATCACCCAGACAAAAATTATTATATCAAAACAACAAATTATATTTTGAGTTGTCACTTACACAGATTCAAGATAATCTCCCTCCAACTTCACACAACGGTGAGATCTTTCATACAGGTGTTTGAAGACATGATGGAAGTCCTGAACCTGAACCTCCTTCAGTCTGTTGGTCTCACCTCGTTGGATGTCCTCCATGTCACTAAAGTGCTCCTCTTTCAAGGCACACTTCACCTTTTGGAAGAGGAAAAAGTCCGCGAGAGCCAAATCTGGCGAGTAGGGTGGATGTTCGATCTCACAGATCAACTTCAAAACCAGAAACTTTTTCATAGGCAGCGCATCATGTGCTGATGCACTGATGTGTGCAGCACAAACCTTGAGCAAATCTTCCTCTTGTGCAGATCTTTTTTTAAGATTAATCTAGCCATTTCCTTACTGACACCAAGCTGTTCAGTTTGTAGCTTAGTAGTTATTCACCTGTCATGGGCAACAATTTCGCTAGCCTTCACCACATTTCATTTGTCTGTGTAGAAACTGGATGCCCTGTGTGTGGCTCATCCTTGAGGGACTCCCACCTATCTTTAAACTTTGAAATCCAGTGGAACATTTGTGTATGGCTCGGACAGTCATCGTCATAAACATTTTTTACATCTTCATACACTTCCGTGGCAGTTTTCCTTCATTTACAGTAAAATTTTATCACAGCTATTTGCTCCATTATGTAACCTCTGACATCCTCCACTCAAACAGTCTTACTTCAGCGGTGGCCGCATGAAAGCTGCTGTGTCACTCGACTCAAAAGTTGCAATTACAGCACACTCTAGCAGTCAAAACTATAAACACATTTGTTACTTTTATTCAAAGGGCTGTCCCATAAGAATATGTCTCATTACTTAACAACCACACTGTGTACCTAAGCACTAAGGGATCAGATGTATAAATGAATAATTAATACAGAAATTTAACGTGGACCAGGAACATCAAACAAAGATCTTCGCTCTTTCCACGTTTATAAGTGAGTCACGGAAAAATTCTCATTGGCCGCCACTGGGAGTTGAACCCAGGGTCTTTCAGTTACGTGCCGGATATGCTTCCGCTGCACCACAGCGGCCTCCAATTCCTCCAGACTCACACAAGCTAACTGCCAAGCCAATTTGGCAGGTTGCTTCTTGGAGCCCCGCACAATGCTGAGGATTCACCAAAGATGGCAAGCAGCAACTGAAGAAATAATTAGAAGGCAAATGAATAATTAATACAGAAATTTAACATGGACCAGGAACATCAAACAAAGATCTTCGCTCTTTCCACATTTATAAGTGAGTCATGGAAAAATTCTCATTGGCCGCCACCGGGAGTCGAACCCAGGGTCTTCCAGTTACGCGCCGGATATGCTTCTGTTACACCACAGTGGCCTCGGGTTTGACTCCCGGTGGCGGCGAATGAGAATTTTTCCATGACTCACTTATAAACATGAAAAGAGCGAAGATCTTTGTTTGATGTATAAATGAAGATTTTTTTTTCTTAATTTCTGTTTTAAAATTTAGGACACTAGGGGATTTATAACCTCTATCAGCTTCTGTGCTGCTGATGGCATAGTGGTCAGAGCTTCTGGATGTCACGGAAAGGGCCTCGATTCAATCCTGGACAGGTGAAAATGTTCAAATGACTGAATATCCGCCAAGCCTCGGACAAGCATGTTAAGCTGACGAACCCCGGGTACTCCCCCCCCAGTACTGAAATTAAGGGCGTCTGTTCCTCCCACTTTCTACTTCGCTTTCGAATTACTTTTCTGTCGGGCACTCTAGCCCAAATCTCCTAGCTTCTTACCCCTAAGGGTAGTGTAAGACCTGGGGTCACAGACACTTTCTTCCTAAAATACCCTACATAAATCTTTCTATCAGCTTCTGGACTTGTAAGAACTGTCAATGCTATAAGGAAGCATATGGCTACTTCAATTAGCACAGATCTGAGGTTGGATCAGATTCTGAAGCTGTATTAGCTCAGCTTCAGTTACTTGGAACTTCATTGTATTAGGTAGTGTGGCAGCATCCTTTAATGGAAATCAGGATACACAGATTTAGTTTCCACTAAAGGGCAATGTAATTAATTTTCAAGTTTTCTGAGCAGATGTTACATGGTGAACAGCAAACTAAAAGGAATTCAGTACCACAATCTAACAGTTGAAAATAATGCAAAGTATTTTTATGTGTATTAATCAATAACACTGTACAAGTAATTGTAGTACCAAAAAAAAAAATCTTAATCCTCAATCCCTTTAGCAAACTAAAAGGAATTCAGTACCACAATCTAACAGTTGAAAATAATGCAAAGTATTTTAATGTGTATTAATCAATAACACTGTACAAGTAATTGTAGTACCAAAAAAAAAAAAAATCTTAATCCTCAATCCCTTATCTTTTAAAAAAGTTGAAACTACAGAAATTCAACTGTCCATAACTGTGTCTTAGCAATAAATTAAAACAATGATATGAAATGAAGTTGATCTACAGAAATTTCCATAAAAGCTACAGAACAATTAAGAGAAATACATTCTAAAACAACAGAGAACCAGTAAAATGTACAATGACTTTCGGTTCATTGCACGAACAATAAATGTGAAGTAACTAAATTCATTGATTCTGGACCAACCAATCAGAAGACAGATTATTTTCAGTAGGTGCAATGTTAGGGTAATATGAGACTATATAAAGCTTGCAAAAATGAGTGATGGTTACAAGTAATCCCAAAATCTTCTAAGTTTTAAACAAATGCTCTGAAAAGTGTTATTGAAGTTTGGATTGCTTGTTTCCAAAAATTAAGTAAACAGAATTTTTTTAAATCAAATATATTAGCTCGTATAATATATATCAGCATGGGAAAAAAAAAGAAAAAAGTCCTTTTAAGGACCCCACCAAATGTTTCATAAAGGATTTTGAAATTGTACACTGAAGAGCAATTGAATTACAGATACCTGTCTAGTAACGTGTAGCACCACCTTTCGCCCTGATGACGGCGGCGATTCGTCTCGGCATGGACTCGACTAGACACCGGAAGCGTTGGGAAGCCATACGGATCCACGACCCCTGAACATGCTCCCACAGTTCACGAAGATTTGATGGAGGGCGTCAGAGCCTCGAACATCTCTCTCGATGGCATCCAGATGTGCTCGATGGGATTGAGGTCAGGTGACCTAGCTGGCCAAGGAAGCGAGGTCACGTCGGCGGAGTGTTCATCCAACCATTCGGATACAATTCGAGAACGATGGCACGGTGCATTGTCTTGTTGCAGGATGAGGTCCCCAGTGGGATGTTGAAGACGCACAAACGGGAGCAAATGGTCATCCAGGATATCCCGGTAACGTTGACCTGTGAGGGACGATGTCACACGTACCACGGGTCCCATTTCAGTCCACGTAAACAGTCCCCAGACGAGAATGCCACCCCCACCAGCTTGAAGAGTACCCTGCTGGCAAGAAGGATCCATCGCTTTATGTGGTTTACGCCATACTCGTATCCTGCCATCTGCATGTACCAACGTGAATCTTGACTCATCAGGCTAGGCAACATTTTTCCACATGTCTAGGGTCCAGTGGCGATGTTCTCGTGCCCAAGCTAATCTTTGCATCCTGTGGTGTGCGGTCAGCAGCGTTACCCTCGTGGGACAATGGCTTCTGTACCCCACCACGAGGAGATGGTTCTGGATGGTGTGGCTGCTTATACGTTTTTGTGCACCAGCGTTAAATTGCCGAGTTATTTCTTGCACTGTGGCCTGTCCGCTGTTACAATGCGAGCTAGCCGACGATGACCCCGCTCATCCACACGCCGTTGTCCATGGCAGTTGGCCCTTGTAGGGATGGTTTTACCGGATTCAATGTACTCACGGTGCACCCGTGACACAGTAGCTCATGAAAATCCCAGTGCCTGCACGACTTCCGAGATGGAGTGACCCATTCGTCGGGCCCTGACAATTTGCCCACGATCAAATGCGCTTTGATCCTTCGTCTTACCCATACTGCGTCCAACTCTTACTGATTCCCGTTGCATCACTCCTTATATTGTTGGATCGCTGCATAGGTCATGTCGTTTCCGTTTACAGGTCCGCCCACAGCGCCACATTTGCATAACGCCAGCTGTCTCTAATTCAATTGCTCTTCAATGTATATGGCATTATATATTACATAAGCAGTATGAAACTTGCTTATTTAATTCATGAAACTAAACTACTAAGTAAATAAATAAACAAGTAAAGAGAAAGAGAAATAACAGTTAAATAATAAAATAAGGTAAATGAATTGGAAAATAATTAATCTAAAATAACTAAATGTTAAAAATATCAAATTAATTAACTAAACAAGTGTAGTTAAAACCAATAAAATAAGTAAAACTTAAATTAATTGAACTAAGGAAATCAGTTAATAAGGTTTACTGATCTCACTGAACTGAATTAATTTAAGTCTTTAGATTAGCTCTTTTGCTTGGTTATGAAGGCATTCTCATTAGGCAGTTTATAACTTCTGCACCAAATGTTTTAGGAATATTTCTACAAATCTCATTTCTTACTTTTCAGTCTGTACGACCTGAATGTCATGTTCCCAAACTTGTTAATAATTTCCAATCATTGATACCATTCTCACGGGTATAGGAATATTGGTGAACTACGCCTTTTTAGGATCTACGAGGGAATACTTTAGTTGCATTGCCATCTTCCATATCCACAACATATAATACAGCACCAGCTTCAATGCAAGTGCAATATGTTTACTGTATATACTCCTCCATCCATAAGTTATAAGTATCTTCAATACATTCAAGAGATGCATATAGCATATTAAATCCATTTATTTTTGTGGCATAGTAAGTACAAGCTTTCACACTCCACTGGGAGGCTTTCTCAAGGCAATGGTGGACATAAAAATGCTACCATTGACATTAACGGAGCGTGAAAGCTTGGCAAATCTTTGTACTTACTAAGGCACAAAAATAAATGGATTTAATACGCTGTATGTGTCTCTGGAATGGGATGTAAGGTCAGGTGATGCGTAACATCACAGCCTCTCCTTGACAAATGTCAACCCCGCCTTCTCGTGGCACATCCTGTTCCCACTAAAGGGGCTCTGACGACCGCCAATAGCGGTATAACTATACCATCGGGATTAGAGGAAATGCTATCCCACACTCACCAACCCGCTTGGCCAGCGTGGTGAGTTATGGCCAAACCCCTCCAAAATGACTCCACAACTTAAATCTTGGCCCTCAGTCTCCGGCAGCTGGAATGTACCTGGCCAAGGCAGCGGCCAGTGCGACATGAAGGCAGAGGGTGCTAAGAATCCCCGGAGGACCGGACTAGGCTGCCATCTGATGCTGACCTTGGCTACGTACAACGGACGCTCCTTATCTTCTGATTCAAGGCTTCTTGAATTGGAAGAGGAACTACAAAGGAGCAAGTGGGACATCGTCGGGCTAAGTGAGGTAAGGAGAAAAGGAGAAGATCTCATTGAACTGAAAAGTGGACATCTCTTCTACTATCATGGGACAGATACTGGCAGAACTAGTGGTGTTGGATTTATAATAAACAAGAAACTGAAGGATAAAGTTGTAGAAGTTGAAAGTTCCTCTGACAGAGCTGCACGACTCGTTATCCAACTCTCGAGAAGATACCAGGCTCAGATTAACCACAAGTCATGCTGAAGAAGAAATTGAAGAATTTTATGAGGAAATTCGTGATCTAAATAATAAAGGTAAGCAGCACTTGAAGATAATTATGGGAGATTTCAATGCAAAAATAGGGCAATGGCAACAGAATGAAACTTCAATAGGTAAATTCGGTCACGGCAACAGAAACCAGCGTGGAAATACTCTCATAGAGTTTGCAGAGGCAGAAGGGTTTTTCATCTTGAACTCCTTCTTCAAGAAAAAGCCACACAGGAAATGGACATGGAGACATCCAAATGGGACGACAAGTGAAATTGATTTTATTATGTGTAACAAAAAATTCGTCATAGAAGACTGCAGTGTGCTAAACAAGTTCAACACAGGTAGTGACCATAGATTGGTGAGATGTAAGATGCACCTCAACACTAAACTTGAACGTGGCAAGCTCATAAGACAAACAAAATCTATTGACATAACCAACCTTAAAAAACACCATAATACCTTCAAGTTGGAACTGAAGAACAGGTTCTCTGCTTTAGAAGGCCTAACATCGGAAGAAATGGATATTTCTGAAGTTAACAAAAAAGTAACCAAAGCTCTTATGGAAACAGCAACAAAATTAGCTGGGTCTAAGAACAAATTGCATGTGAACAAATTATCAGGAAAAACCAAAATGTTGATGCAAAAAAGAAGAGTGATGAGGACAACTAAAGAAGATGTGACTTCCAAAGTGGAATATATAGAGCTATGCAAGACAGTACGAAAAAGTATCACTGAAGACGTAAGGAAATTCAACTGTGAACTAGTAAGGAAAGCAATTGAAAACAACCAAAGCCTAAAGATAGCAAAGGGACATCTCAGTAAGGGGAAAAAACAGATTATGGCACTGAGAAAAGCAGATGGTTCTGTAACAAGAAATAGAGGCAAAATTTTGACAAGAGTGAAAGATTTCTACTCCAAAATTATATGAAAGGGATGATACATGTACTCCAGACATCATGAAAGGTACCAGTACCAGAGTTCTTCCAGTCCTTCCAGCAGAAGTTGCACATGCAATCAAGAACATGAAGCGGGGAAAAGCTCCAAGAGAAGATGAAATTACTATAGACATCATACAAGAAGCAAGTGGAGAAATCGAAACAGTACTCGCCCAAATTTTCACTCGATGCCTTAATGAAGGGAAAATTCCTGAGGATTGGAACAACGCTACAATGATCTTGCTACATAAAAAAGGTGACATTGAGGATCTCAGGAACTACAGACCTATCAGCCTCCTATCAGTGGTTTATAAAATCTTCACTAAAGTTCTTTCACACCGCTTGAAGGTGACACTGGACAAGGCTCAACCGAGAGAACAAGCTGGATTCAGGAGTGGCTACAGCACAATAGATCATATCCATGTACTGAGAGAACTAATTGAAAGAGCGAGGGAATATGAACTTCCATTGTGCATGGCTTTTATCGATTATGAAAAAGCCTTTGATTCGGTGAAACCATCAGCAGTTGCAATGGCTCTGAAATCCTGCGGTATTGAAGATGCATACATTAATATTATTAATAACATCTATGAAAATGCAAGTGCAGAGATTCGGCTGTTTGAAAATACAACACACATAAAAATTGCAAAAGGAGTGAGACAAGGTGACACCATATCTCCGAAGCTCTTTAATGCCACATTGGAAAATGTCTTTCAATCACTGAACTGGGAAAACAAAGGGATAAAGATTAATGGAGATTATCTAACCCACCTTCGTTTTGCTGATGACATAGTCATTTTTGCAACTACCCCATCAGAGCTACAGAGTATGATCCAGGAACTTGCTGACAAGAGTAAAGAAGTGGGATTAAAAATGAACTTTCAGAAGACAAAAGTGATGTACAATGCTTTTACAAGAAATGAAGATTTATCGATTGATGGAGAAAAGCTGGAGATAACAGACACGTACGTTTATCTTGGACAGCAGATATCAAGTGAGGGTCACATTGGTGAAGAAATTAATCGGCGTACAAAACTTGCCTGGAGAGCTTTTGGAAGAAACAGCATAATTTTCAAGAGCAATATGCCATTATGTCTTAAAAGAAAAGTGTTTGATCAATGCATCCTTCCAGTGCTTACGTATGGTGCAGAGACGTGGACCTTAGCTAAAAGAGACATACAAAGGCTGCAGACAACTCAAAAAAGCATGGAGAGGTGCATGCTTGGTGTAACCAGGAGAGATAAGAAGAGGAACACGTGGATCCGAAAAATGACAAGAGTGGAAGACATCATGATCAGAGTTAAATCCCTGAAATGGCAATGGGCTGGACATACTGCCAGAAGAACAGACCATCGATGGACAGCCGAAATTTTAGATTGGATTCCAAGGGACAGGAAAAGACCCAGAAGAAGACCACATGGAAGATGGGTGGATGAAATTCGAAAGTATGTGGGAGTGACATGGAAGAGACTGGCACAAGACAGACCGCTGTGGAGGAAACTTGGGGAGACCTTCGTCCAGCAGTGGATTGATAATGGTTGACAATGATGATGATGTGTCTCTGGAATGTTCACAGTAAGGTTTATTTATAATTATGTCTTCAATACATTTACGTTTCTTTCCATAGTTTATTCTAACTGAACATAGCCACTAGCGAAATGTTCATTTGGCAGTGCATTAGTATCAAGGTGGTTTACTCCTAGTATTAAAGAGTAAATTAGAAAAGAAAATGCCACACTTCAAAAAAATTATCATGTTCAAATGATCAGATATTTCGGTAATGTGTGAGTCATGATTTCATCAACTCCCTAACCTAGGACACCTTTTTTCCTAGCAATCAATGACAAATGATTCAGCTTTTTGTTTGTATGCAAGATCAACACACTTTGGTTGGGTGCCCACTGCTGATCATCTTATTGCAAGGCTCTGCAACACTGTGCTTTCTCACTTTTCAAAAGTTCATCATTTGTTGCCATTTCTCGAGTGGTCCACCAGGAAATTTCCCGGTGTCCCAATCCAGCTCTGACTGTAAGACATCTTTTCTTTGGCCCTGAGTTTCCATATTTACTGATACGCCCAGTAATAACTAACATTACAGTGCTCCTCTTTTTTTTTTTTTGCAAAAACTGTACAATGGAGTCACATGTCTTAAATATTTGGATCTGGGTTCCTCCACCAAACTAATGCTTTTCTTTTACCAAACTAATGGTCTTAATGTGTTTCTGGTCATACACCAAGGAGTCACCTTCACGCCCATCAAAACATAATGCATGCAATGAGTCTGTCCTTTCACACTCTTTATCAGCACATCACTCATCCTCCTTTTATTAAATTCGCATTGACTGCCTCAGAGATTTCATTCATCAGGCCCAAGTCATCCATGGTAGCAGCTGTGATCATAGCCCTTGAGCTGTCTGACACAGCTGTGCATACACAGGCCTTTACAAGAACTCTGAACTTGTGGCATTTTGCCGCACAACCTTTCGAGCACTGTCCAGCTACAAAATCATTGCTCCAATTGAGCTGCTAGTTAGCAAAGAATTTGATAACTCTTTGTAATGACTGATGACATGGCTGTTGCTAGACTTAATGGACCAAATATCTCAAAATTATGGGTTTTTACTAAGGACTAAAAGAAGATTTACGTGTCAAATTTTCAGGTAGTACCCCTATCCTTCCTCAGGGCTACAGCTACAGTAGGTGTTGCCATTCATGAGGTAAATTCCAACCTTTCCAATCATTTAATGTCATACCTCTTCTTCTCTTTATTTCTAGTCTTTCTGCTAGTTTCCTTTTGAAAAAGTGCTGTTATATGCCAGAATTTCTACAGTGTCCCAAAGCACTTTATGTCCTGTACATGACAAGCGATGTAAGGTCAGGTGATGCGTAACATCACAGCCTCTCCTTGACAAATGTCAACCCCGCCTTCTCGTGGTGCATCCTGTTCCCACTAAAGGGGCTCTGACGACCGCAAATAGCGGTATAACTATACCATCGGGATCAGAGGAAATGCTATCCCACACTCACCAACCCGCTTGGCTAGCGTGGTGAGTTATGGCCAAACACCTCCAAAATGACTCTACAACTTAAATCTTGGCCCTCAGTCTCCGGCAGCTGGAATGTACCTGGCCAAGGCAGCGGCCAGTGCGACATGAAGGCAGAGGGTGCTAAGAATCCCCGGAGGACCGGACTAGGCTGCCATTTGATGCTGACCTTGGCTACCTACAACGGACGCTCCCTATCTTCTGATTCAAGGCTTCTTGAATTGGAAGAGGAACTACAAAGGATCAAGTGGGACATCGTCGGGCTAAGTGAGGTAAGGAGAAAAGGAGAAGATCTCATTGAACTGAAAAGTGGACATCTCTTCTATTATCGTGGGACAGATACTGGCAGAACTAGTGGTGTTGGATTTATAATAAACAAGAAACTGAAGGATAAAGTGGTAGAAGTTGAAAGTTCCTCTGACAGAGCTGCACGACTCGTTATCCAACTATCGAGAAGATACCAGGCTCAGATTATTCAAACTTATGCACCCACCACAAGTCATCCTGAAGAAGAAATTGAAGAATTTTATGAGGAAATTCGTCATCTAAATAATAAAGGTAAGCAGCACTTGAGGATAATTATGGGAGATTTCAATGCAAAAATAGGGCACCGGCAACAGAATGAAACTTCAGTAGGTAAATTCGGTCACGGCAACAGAAACCACCGTGGAAATACTCTCGTTGAGTTTGCAGAGGCAGAAGGATTTTTCATCTTGAATTCCTTTTTCAAGAAAAAGCCACACAGGAAATGGACATGGAGACATCCAATTGGGACGACAAGTGAAATTGATTTTATTATGTGTAACAAAAAATTCGTCATCGAAGACTGCAGTGTGCTGAACAAGTTCAACACAGGTAGTGACCATAGATTGGTGAGATGTAAGATGCACCTCAACACTAAACTGGAACGTGGCAAGCTCATAAGACAAACAAAATGTATTGACATAACCAACCTTAAAAAACACCATAATACTTTCAAGTTGGAACTGAAGAACCGATTCTCTGCTTTAGAAGGCCTAACATCGGAAGAAGTGGATATTTCGGAAGTTAACAGAAAAGTAACCAAAGCTCTTATGGAAACAGCAACAAAATTAGCTGGGTCTAAGAACAAGTTGCATGTAAACAAATTATCAGGAAAAACCAAAATGTTGATGCAAAAAAGAAGAGAGATGAGGACAACTAAAGAAGATGTGACTTCCAAAGTGGAATATATAGAGCTATGCAAGACAGCACGAAAAAGTATCACTGAAGACGTAAGGAAATTCAACTGTGAGCTAGTGAGGAAAGCAATTGAAAACAACCAAAGCCTAAAGATAGCAAAGGGACATCTCAGTAAGGGAAGAAAACAGATTATGGCTCTGAGAAAAGAAGATGGTTCTATAACAAGAAATAGAGGCGAAATTTTGACAAGAGTGAAAGATTTCTACTCCAAATTATATGAAAGGGATGATACATGTACTCCAGACATCATGAAAGGTACCAGAGTTCTTCCAGTCCTCCCAGCAGAAGTTGCTCATGCAATCAAGAACATGAAGCGGGGGAAAGCTCCAGGAGAAGATGGAATTACTATAGACATCATACAAGAAGCAAGTGGAGAAATTGAAACAGTACTCGCCCAAATTTTCACTCGATGCCTTAATGAAGGGAAGATTCCTGAGGATTGGAACAATGCTACAATGATCCTGCTACATAAAAAAGGTGACATTGAGGATCTCAGGAACTACAGACCTATCAGCCTCCTATCAGTGGTTTATAAAATCTTCACTAAAGTTCTTTCACACCGCTTGAAGGTAACACTGGACATGGCTCAACCAAGAGAACAAGCTGGATTCAGGAGTGGCTACAGCACAATAGATCATATCCACGTACTGAGAGAACTAATTGAAAGAGCGAGGGAATATGAACTTCCATTGTGCATGGCTTTTATCGATTATGAAAAAGCCTTTGATTCGGTGAAACCATCAGCAGTTACCACGGCTCTGAAATCCTGCGGTATTGAAGATGCATACATTAATATTATTAATAACATCTATGAAAATGCAAGTGCAAAGATTCGGCTGTTTGAAAATACAACACACATAAAAATTGGAAAGGGAGTGAGACAAGGTGACACCATATCTCCGAAGCTCTTTAATGCCACATTGGAAAATGTCTTTCAATCACTGAACTGGGAAAACAAAGGGATAAAGATTAATGGAGATTATCTAACCCACCTTCGTTTTGCTGATGACGTAGTCATTTTTGCAACTACCCCATCAGAGCTGCAGAGTATGATCCAGGAACTTGCTGACAAGAGTAAAGAAGTGGGATTAAAAATGAACTTTCAGAAGACAAAAGTGATGTTCAATGCTTTTACAAGAAATGAAGATTTATCGATTGATGGAGAAAAACTGGAGATAACAGATACGTATGTTTATCTTGGACAGCAGATATCAAGTGAGGGTCACATTGATGAAGAAATTAATCGGCGTACAAAACTTGCCTGGAGAGCTTTTGGAAGAAACAGCATAATTTTCAAGAGCAATATGCCATTATGTCTTAAAAGAAAAGTGTTTGATCAATGCATCCTTCCAGTGCTTACGTATGGTGCAGAGACGTGGACCTTAACTAAAAGAGACATACAAAGGCTGCAGACAACTCAAAAAAGCATGGAGAGGTGCATGCTTGGTATAACCAGGAGAGATAAGAAGAGGAACTCGTGGATCCGAAAAATGACGAGAGTGGAGGACATCATGATCAGAGTTAAATCCCTGAAATGGCAATGGGCTGGACATACTGCCAGAAGGACAGACCATAGATGGACAGCCGAAATTTTAGATTGGATTCCAAGGGACAGGAAAAGATCCAGAAAAAGACCACATGGGAGATGGGTGGATGAAATTCGTAAATATGCGGGAGTGACATGGAGGAGACTGGCACAAGACAGACCGTTGTGGAGGAAACTTGGGGAGACCTTCGTCCAGCAGTGGATTGATAATGGTTGACAATGATGATGATGACATGACAAGCAAAACAAGTTTGGACAAACATGGGCAAAATACAGGACATCATAAAGTGCTTTGGGACATTTGGCACATCAACATGACTTTTCAAAAGTCCTGTTGATGCACCTTTACATTCTGGCATATCAACAGCACTTTTTCAAAAGAAAACTGGCAGAAGGACGAGAAATAGAGAGAAGAGGTATGACATTGAATTATTTGAAAGCTTGGAATTTACCTCATGAATGGCAACATCTCCTATAGCTGTAGTCCTGAGGAAAGGTAGGGGTACTACCAAAAAATTTGACATATACACTGTAAAGCTCCTTTTATCTCTTAGTAAAAACCCATAATTTTCAGATATTTGTATTTGCTTTTCTGGTGCACTGGGCCTTTCTTTAACTTTCACCTTTGACCTTCTTAATGATATCCATTTTCAATATAGTTGTGATGCTTCGCATTTTTTTTTCTGGCACCCCCATTTTCATGAACACTCTTGTTTTTTCTCAGATATGATTTAGCAGTGATATAGTCCCTGAAATAAAAAGAAAATTTACTGGATGAAAAAAGCTGGATGTAACTAAACTGACAGCATGAACAAGACTTGAAAGATCAAGCCTTATCTGCTGTTTGCATGAGTATAACATTTTCTTGATAGCTTGCCAACACATTTTTTTAAAAGAATTTGTTGCTTTGAATATTTGTAAATATGGTAACAAATGTCTAAAAAGATATGAAAAGTTGGTGTTTTGTTTTTGTTTTGTTTTTTGTACAAAGTTCTGTTCACAAAGTGACAAAAATTTGCTTAAACAAATTTTCACAAATAAATAACTTGATGAGTGCTTTTTTTCTATTGTATGCAACAGTTTACATCATTACCAATAAATCTAATGTAGGTAGTCCAAACCAGGTTTCACACCTGTTAGTGCATAAATCCAGAGCACATCATGCATGAGAGTTACATCAAATCAGTCTTAATTTACCTGCTTTCCTCTCATTCTCTGGAACCGGGCCAGTGCATCACTTATTGTATATACACGAACATGACCCATATGTAGACGGCCAGAAGGATAGGGGAACATTGAAAGCACATAAAACTTCTGCTTCTCTTCCTGCAACAACAAAAATGTGATACTACAATTTTTGGTATAAGTTTAATAGTGTAGAGGAATATAAATGAGCACTTGAAATTTATACGGCTTAAGAAACAATCAAAGGTGTATATCTGCATTACCAAAACAGTGTATAGAAAATTTGTTATCATAAAATCTGTACCAATAAAATGCATTTCTTTTAAGTGGAGATTTAAGGGATCTTCTCCTTGCACTAATCAACTTTTCTATCAGTCTGTTTCACAAGACATTTGAAGATAAACCTGCTTTCATTGAAGGCAACAATGGATCACGTATACTATGTATATTTTAAACATTGCATATGTTTGAGGCACCTCTTTTAAAGACTGCCAGTGTTTGGAGTACACACAGTGTATATCTGTTTTTTCATGAAATCCTTTCAAATAATGCTATCATAAAAAAAGGGGGTGGGGGAGGGGATTTCAATGTAAAGAGTCATCAACTAAATGAAATTCCTAATTACCAAAAAATAACTATTTCAGAAAATGAATGAAGTTCACGTCAAGTTAGCATCATATATATTTATGCCAAAAAATATCACTTTGTTTACCAGTCAGTGAAAATAATGCCCATTATGATGGAAGTTGCATTAGAAGGGGTTTTTTTTTTTTCTTAAATCTCAGACAAAAGTAGACAAATGTTTTGATTTTACCCTCTTCCTGATGCAAAATTTCTTTTCTAGGTGGCGTAAAAAATATACTTTTCACAATATGTAATGCGCTCAGAAAGTTCCGAGACTAGGTACATAGATGCCAACAGATGGCAGTATGCGCATGCGCAAGCAACGGTCGAGGGCAGGGACCTTCATGAGTCAGCGTGCCAAGTGGCGTCATTCTGTGAACATCGGGAGCTGTGCTACACAATATTTGGTGACCACTTGCAGAACACATCAGTGATTTCGGTATGGACTGCAAACTAGAGCAGCGAGCGAACATCAAATTCTGCGTCAAACTCGGCAAATCTGGAATGGAGACGCATGAAATGTTGCGGCAGGCTTATGGCAATGAAGCAATGAGTCATGTGAGGTGTTTTGAGTAGCACTAGTGCTTCAAAAACACTGGAAGAAGACGAGGTCAGGGCGAACGTTCACGAGCAAAACCCCCGAAAATGTGGACAGAATTAGGGAACTGGTGCATGAGGATCGTTTGAGAACCATTCAAGACATTGTTACCATCTTCAATGTGTCATACTGAACAGAGAAAGAAATTCTGACTTCGGTTTTGAACATGCACGGAATTGCTGCAAAGTTTGTGCCAAAGATTCTGAACCCGGAACAGAAGGCACTCCGTGACGAACTCTGTCAAGATCTATGTCAGCAGGTGGTGAATGATCCAACGTTCCTGTCGCGAGTCAACACTGGGGAAGAGACTTGGGTCTACGATTATGACCCGGAGACCAAACAACAGTCGCTGCAGTGGAAGACCCCGGCACCTCCATGACTGAAGAAAGCCTGACGGGTCCAGAGCGCAACCAAAAGCATGCTCATCGTGTTCTTCGACATTCATGGGGTTGTGCACTATGAATTTGTCCCCCAGGGCCAGATCGCCACCACCCTTTTTTACTGCGATGTTCTGTGGCATCTTAGGGAAGACATTCACCGCAAACGACTTGAAATGTGACGCAGGGGCAATTTGTTGCTCCATCATGACAATGCAGCAGATCGCAGGGCGTTAACAACACGCCAGTTTTGCAGCTGCAACAGCACGACTACTCTTCCTCACTCATCTTACTCGCCGGATTTGGTCCCTTGCAGCTGCAACAGCATGACTAACCTTCCTCGCCCACTTTACTCGCCAGATTTGGTCTCCTGCGACTTTTTTCTGTTCCCAAAGATGAAGCTGAAGCTCAAGGGTCGCCGTTTTGAAACTGTGGACAAGATCCAGCGCGAATCGCAGAGAGTGCTTGACACGATTTGCAAACAGGACTTCCAGGGAGTGTTCCAACAGTGGCAAAAACACTGGCAGCAGTGTATCGCTGCCCAAGGAGATTACTTTGAGGGAGATCATAGCCAGACTTAAGTAACATAAGTACTTTGTTGTATATCTGCCTGGTCTCGGAACTTTTGATGGGACCTCGTATCTCTGTTTCAAAAAGACATAATGAAAAAATCATTCTTAAATCAAAATGAGCATTATTATTTTCTGCCTGTTAGTTTACAGCACATACATTTGTTATATCTAAATTCCTAAAAAGTGTACTGGAAAATTTCTTTTGGGGTCTCACAGACATATGCATTCTTTATTTTACGAGACAGGAAAAAATATATACTGTTTGTGTCTGTCACAATAGTTTTAATCCTTCCACAACATGCATTTAAAAAATTACATAGGATACAGGCATGCATGACCAAGTTTTGCATGCGTGTGTCTGAAAGTTTAACAAGCCATATGAGCATCTAAAGCTATAAGGAGTCGTCCATCCCTAGTTTAAGGACACTGGTTCCAGGGAAGTGAGCCAGAAGAACAAAGAAGAGCATTCATATAAGTGCTTGCTATTCAAGCTTATTTTTCCATGGTTCGTAAATCAACATAAAGGGTGATCGAAAAATTGCGCAACCCAGTCATAGCGTGTTATGTGTTTCGAGGTTAATTATAAGTACATATGGAAAATGAAACATGTACAAATACACGTTATAATCTGACATTTATAAAAAATAAAGAATAGGAACCTCATTATAACGTATGTTGAAAGTGGCCACCTTGTTCGTGAATGCAAACACATGCTCTTTTTACCAGGTTTGATGCCAGCTTGACAAGCACCTGCACACTGATGTTTTCAATCGCTGTTGCAATGTTTATTCTGAGTTCATCCAGGATGTGAGGATTATTCTCACCACCACCTTTGAGATACACACAAAAGGAAAAATCTGGTGTTGATAAATCGGGTGATCGTAGAGGCCACAGTTCTTTCAAGATGAGATGGTTACGAAAAATATCTGCAAAAAATGTAGGGTACTAGTCAATGTGTGGCCCATGTCACCGTCTTGATGGAAACCAACTATGTCATTCACTGACATTAAGGAGTGCAACAAACTGGGTGATGATATCCTTTTAGAAGGAACCCGTTCACTGTCATTTCAAAGAAAATTGGTCCCACTTTGAGACAGTGTGATGTAGCACACAAAATTCCAAGATTTTGAGAATGCAAAACTGTTTCATGAAAAACATATGGGTTTTCACATGACCAAATCCTATTGTTCTGACTATTCGCATACCCACCAAGGTGAAACCCGGCCTCATCACTGAAGAAACAAAAAGCGAAATAATTTACCAAAATGAAAACTCTTTGCAGCTGGGAAAAAGACACTTCACTTCCACAAGGAACAAAGCTACACTGAGAACAACCTGTACACATCACAGTGAACTCAGCATCTTCGATACTTTGTAATAGTATGGTGGCAACATTTAGTGGCGGAAAGAACGATTATAAAAATTTTGCAATAATTTGTACAAATTCAAACTTTGGGCTGCGTGACTTTTCGATCGCCCTGTACTTTTGAATAATGATTATGTCGTCATCTAAGTTCTGTACTCATGTTTTAAATGTTCTAGTATTTCACGTTAATCTGAGACCTATGGAAAATGCCTTTTTACCATCAGTACAAGAAAAACATTCCTCATTCCACTCACCTCAATCTTACTTTATATTTATTCATCTGCTAATGGTACATTAGCTTAGTGGATGCAGTATTCCCTGCTTTTATGCTTTTGGTGACATTTGTGAAATACATGGAAAAACTTGAATTTTAAACTGTTAAAACTATAAAATCAAACACTAGGTGTCAAAATTGCTTTTTATCTTTTTTTTTTTTTTTTTATTGTATACTTCATTCCCCCCATACTCGTGCTGATCCTCATAGAATAAAATGACTCTAACTCAAAAACTGCTAAAAACAAAATTAAGGACAGCAAAATCTAACACTAACTATCCCAAAATCATTTCCTCTCCAAAAGGCTTTACCTGGTCTAAATCATCTGCATGTTTAACGACCACCGTGAGCAACTCAATGGGCTATAAACAGTCGCCCGTCCTTAATTTTGGGTCACTGGTTCCAGAGAAGAGAGAGAGCCAGTGCCGTAAGACAAACACAACATCCATGCCCAACCAGGATTCGAACCCGGACCCCTTACAGACGAATGATCAGAGGCCATCGCTTAGACCACTGCACTACTGGGGCGGCCATTTGCATGTTGTCCTGCACTAGAATGAATTTTATCTACAGGGCTTGAAAAATATCTGAAAACTGACATGTCCAGCCGGGCATGTGCAGAAATTATTTTGACTGCCTAGGTTGTAAAAGCTGGATGCCCAGGAAAATTTATCCTTTAAAATAGTAAATTAGAACTCTCATTTTTTTTAAGTTAAAAAATATGATGAATTTTATTTAATATTTTGCATTTCCATTTTTAAGGGTCTGTATGCATAGGAAGTACCAAAAAGGCTTTAAAAAATGGCTCGATCAACATATGACACTGAAATAATGGAGAAGAAAAGACAGCACTAATACAATATTGCTTAAAAAATAAAAGTACACCCGTTTTTGAAAAATTAAGTATGGTTTGCCAACAACCCACTAAAAAAATTTATTCATTTTGTTGAAGCTATTGTCATAGAAAAAACCAAAAATATCAACTGCAATGCAATTCCGGAATAGACCTACCAAATATCCTGGAAAACACTAATCCAGGACGAGCAAAAACTTAAAACAAACAGAAGGGGAAGGTCGGGAACAATGGTACCGAATATGAAAGTAGATAGAATAACATCGACTCAAGAAATTTTACACGCTTAAAAACAAGATGTGGCAACCCCTCGAGAGGATGGTACATGTTTTTCAACAACGAAGAGATTATCAGTTTGATGTACGTGGCAGATCCTACATGATTACAAGGGAACACAGCCACCATTTTTCTCCCTGAGAATGGTAACACACACGTTGCTGAAATGCATAGGATGTTTTCGAGGGTCAGCATTTCCTTCATTAGTGGCAAATGAACACATTTGTAGAGTGGATTGCTTGCTTCCTGGTTTACTTCAGTCATTAAGACTAGGTCTTTAAGTTCTTTAAAGAGGTATTAGTTTACATAATTTTTTCAGGACATTGCTTCTATGTTGTTTCAGGCATTCCAGTTCTAGTCACGTACATATTTCCCCCATTGTTTTTTTAACCTTATTTCATGAATTCTCAAAAGTTACAAATGCGACTTTTATTGGACGCAAGGATACTCTCTTCAAGATTTCTTCAGAATAAGAACCTCGCATGTAAAGTCTTACGATATGTATCACACAAAAGAAAACAGCATGACTGCTTTTTTCCCATATGAAAGGTATGTAAAATATATGAATTTCTAGATAAAGGAACTTACAATAATTTATTTGTATTTTAACTGTATATATTTTTAAACCTTGCAATAGTCAAAGAAATCGTTATCAGGAAATTGGCGATCCTTCCACAACGTGTCCAATAGAGCTTACTTGGAAGATAACATGGGAAAAGTTTAAAAGTAACGAAAGGTCATTACACAAATGACTATTTCGATAAAATTAAGGAGCGCCAAAGCCTCTTACCATTTTACATCATAAGGTATGCACTGAGCTCACGGCCCTGTTCTAAATCGTAAAACAGTTGTGGATCTTAAATTACTTTTCCCTTTCTTTAACTTTATGTTCAAAAGATTTTATAGATTCACCATTTGGAGAACAGACATGACTGGCAGTTTATTTTATAAATAAAGCAAGAGGAAGCCTCTGAGTGTAAGAAAATTGTCTGGAAAATAACAACCATTACTTTTTTTTTTTTTTTAATTTTCATCCTATCAAGAGCTAGACTTTTTACATGCCCGATCAGGCATGTTGGAAAAAAAGTACATGCCCAGACAGAATTTTAATCTACTCAAGGTATGTTAAAATTCTATTGTTTGTCCCAGGCATGTAGGGCAATGTAATTCTCAAGCCGTGGAGATAACACAATATGTAACAATCATATAAATGCATCACACTTACATCTGCAACAACTTCATCATTAATTCTATACCTCCAGTAAGTTTCAATTTCCTTTTTAACTTGAGGGGTCACTTCAGGATCCTGCAAAAAACAAATTTCGGTTATGACAAAAATGTGAGGCAAAAAAGTATACCAAAAACACAATTCTGTAAATGCACTGCATTTTCATTACCTGGAAGGCTGGCAGTATTGCAGTGTACCCAGATATTATTTTTTGGGTTTTTTCCCATTAAGATGATGTCCAAAATAGTGATCACGAAATTTGAAATCATAATAAACAGAGAGAAAAATGAAACAGTAAGCAGAGGTGATAACTATTATGCATATATAAAGTTAATGCTAATAAAGTAAAATATACAAGAAAATTTAGCTAGGAGACTATATGAAAATATTTGCTATTTTTCTTGAAACAGGGTGAAGAGAGAAAAATACTACACATATGGTATGGCTGAGCAAAATTTTGGTATGTTACAATAATGAATGTAGCTTAGAACAGCTGAAACATGCAAATTATTAAACAATGTTCATGTTCATTCACTCATCAAATATCGGTGCATCCCCCTCCCCTTTAAGATAAAATTTGGTATTGGCAGTCTGAATGTAGATAAATAATGGAATAAACATGTAATGCAGAATATTTTGTATCCTCCTTCAAATCTGCTAAACTTTTTCACTAATAGACTCACTATGCATTACGGAAAATAAACACATATATTAGTCTGTTGAAAGCAAGTTGCGGCGGTCCAACCTGCCCAGTTTTCACCCGGCCTGACTAGCTTAAACCCTGTAGGAAGGACTGTCTTAAATTAAGTTGAAATGCTAAATTAAGATGCTGACAGTGCACAAGAATTTTAACAAACACAATTTTTATATTTCAACCATTTAATTCCACAGAACAGTACCTTTAAATCAGATATAGCAACATTTACCTTGAAAGGCCTTATACTATAAAAGAGGAGCCATCACCTCATTATACCAAGTAATTCCATGAAACACTCCTTGGCAAGAACCATGTCAACAAGGGAATGAAAAAATGACAGTTTATCAGGTAGCAATTGTGCTGGGCCCAGGAGTCTCTCCAACGTAGACACAACTATAGACAAAAAAGACGAAACAGGAGTTCGGCATGAAGCAGTTAACTTGGCCCATACACCTCTCCTCAGTAGATGCAACTGATGGCAGGCAGATGAGCACAAAAGTTCAGCAAACAGTAGTGAGCTCAGTACATTCCCCTCTGCAAACGCAATTGACGGCAGACAGATGAAAACGGAAGTTCAACATATGCTTGGCCTAGCAGCCTCTCTTCCATAAACACTATCAGCCAGAAAGATAAAATGGACGTTCAGCACAAAGCAGTCAAACTTGGCCTAAACACCTCTCCTTGGTAGGCGCAACTGGCGGCAGAAGATGAGAACGGAAGTTCAGCTTCGGCATCACTCACCATGCAAAGCCATACTCAACCTGTCCTGAATTCCTCAAACTGCATGATGCCAGCAAGGTCGGCTGACTTCCAGCTTCAAAAATAAAGCAGCAACGGCTACACCAAGAGGTGAAGAGACTGTCGTTGCATGCTCTTTTATCTTACTTCAAACAATAGGCAAGGAAGTGCATCCAAAAATATGCAAATGCACACCAAATTGATGAACCGAAGAAGGGGTGCCAAAGGAAAAGTGCTTTAAGGCCTTCTGATTTCATTCAATGTCTTTCTCTGATTACCCATAACGTGACAAAGTTCCCTTAGACCACATATTGAAAAAGTAAAAAAGGGAATGGAGTAAATCCTGAAGCCACTCCATTATTTGGCTTATATTTTGCATCCTAAACGTGTGTGCAACAGATTAACCAACATACAAAAATAATCTGTCTACACATGGACAACAAAAATAATTAGTGAGTGTTTGCTTCTGCAGATTTTCTCTGAAGCTGAGGAAGCACATTTCCTTAATCTCATTTTAGCAGAAATGGAAAAATAACCAATCCTGTGATGAGGTGGAATGGAATTTTGAAATGCCAAGATTTTAAACTGCTTCTGAACTTGTTCAAGTACCAATAATTTTGCTGTCAGGTCCTGCTATCTCTCTCTGCCTCAATAAAAAGAATATTTTCTAACTTTGGCATTTACACTCTAAGCTACAAAATTGCTTAGGTATTAATAAATGTGCAAAATTAGTGATATGCTACGAGGAAAAAATGAGCCAGACTATTAGATTTGTGTTTAATAATAACTCTGCATTGTTACATATTAAAATAGTTGATTCTGTACTTACAAGAAAAAATTAAAAAGGTAACAAATATAACATTCCCCCCCCCTCAATCTTAAAAAATTTGAAAAAGAGAAAGACAAAAGAAACATAATCCAGAAAGTGAGTTCCAAACTTAATAAATTTATTAATGCCTATAATTTGTTTAAGCAGTAGGTAAGGTTTTTTGTCTAATAGTTTTTTGACAACTTTACTCAGTTTTTGATGGTTTAAATGAGTTTTTCTTGTCATCTCAAATATCTAAAGGAAAACCATTTAGATATTTGACTTCTTTTTTATTTACTACAGCATTATTTTTTATTTTCTTTATTACTTCTGTGTTCCATTTTTTTTATTAAATGGTTAGGATAACCAAAGCTACCTACAATTTTTTTTATGAATTTGATTTCTTCATTGGTGAACTGACTATTTTCAGAGTGCGTATGCTCTTTTAATTAAGGTTTTTAGACTATTGCATTTTTGAGGATAAGGATGTGCCGAATTGTACGGGATTAGAACAGGAACAAATGAACTTTTCCGATAAACCCTGTATAGTAACTTATCTGTGGATTTGATAACTTGTACGTCCAAAGAGGCTATTGCATTATTTTTTTCTATTTCAACTGTGAGTTCTATAGTTGGGTATAAAGAGCTGTAACATTTGGTTAATTTTCTTAATTCTTCTTTGTTCAGTTTTGATAGAATGAAAATATCATCCACGTATCGACAGTACACTTCTGGTTTTTCTTCCATACGATGCAGGACATTTTTCTTCAATCTCGTTCATCACAACCTCAGCATATAAAGTTGATAATGGTGAGCCCATTGGGCCTTCTGAATTTTGCTTGAATATTTTGTTCTTGTATGTAAAAATAATTTTTTCATATAAATAGAATAAAACTTTTTGAATTCATGAATTTGTGTGTTATTTAAAATTTTAAGATTTTGCAACTTCTTAATGATAATTTCAATAGCTTCTGGAACAGGAACGCTTGGATATAATGCTTTAACGTCCATGCTTGCCATATTTAAGTCCTTTAGGCCAGTTTTTTAGGTTGGTTGGTTGGTTGTTGGATTTTATTGGCGCAAGGGCCAGGTTTGGCCAAAAGGCGCCAGACCAAGAACTATCAGCCACAGATTTTAAAAAACGTGGAAAATGGTTAAGAGCAGACAGGCTTGGTAAAAGTTGAAAAAGAGTATGATGAAAGCTGTGAAGACAAGGTAGTTAATTAGGTTTATATAAAAATTTATTAATTGACTATTATAATTATAATTTTTTTTTTTTTTTTTTTTTTTTAAACAGAACTACACAAAGGATGAGTCACTCTCCTCCCCACACTCCCCTGCAATGCTGGCAGAGGGCGGGGACGAACTGTCACTCTCTTCTCCCCCATGTTCCTCTGCAATGTTGTTTGAGGCTGGGGACGAACTGTCACTCTCCTCCCCTATGTTCCTCTATAATGTTGGTTGAGGGTGGGGACCTCGCTGAGCTGAGACAGTTGGATGGACACTGCACACCTTTGCGGATTGAGGGCCGGGTCGTCCGCACGTGCAGGCTTTCTGCTTTAAACTGGAAGAGAGGTCGGCTGCAAAAGAAAGGCCCAGAATCAGGTAGGCGAAAAATCGCGAGCTCGGGGAAAAACACCTGTGTCGCTTGGTCAGCTGTAGATCGCTTGGCAAGCGCTGCGAGAGCTACAGGGCGCGGAACAAAGGGCTGCACGGCTTGTGGCAGAGACTTAACAACTGCGGCAAAACTACGCTGTCGGGTGTTGGGAATACCCAACTTGGCTTTGGCAGCAGGGTACGAGAGGCCTTCCAGGGTCTTGAGGCGCTGGATCGCCATCTCGTCCTTCCATTTCATACAGTTGCGGGAGTAAGCTGCATGGGCCTCACCGCAGTTAACACAGCAGGCCGCAGAAGTGCAACCTTCCCCGTCATGTTCACCGGAGCCACAATTAGCGCAACGGCGGAACTCTTACAGAATCGTTGTGAATGCCCGTACCTCTGGCACCTGAAACAGCGCAGAGGACTGGGAATGTGCGGGCGAACTGCACAGACCAAGTAGCCTGCTTTGATTTCTGTCGGAACTTTCGGGGAGTCAAAAGTCAAGATGACATTTTTTGACTTAATCATGGAACCATCACGCCGGAACATCATACGACGTGCAGCAATAACACCTTGATCAGCAAGTTCAGTCACGAATTCGTCTTCACTGCATGGCAAGAGATCAAACTCCGAAATCACACCCCGAGAGGTGTTAAGAAACGGGTGAGGTGTCACTTTCACAGGAATGCCTTGAAGACTAGTGAGGTTCAGAAAAGTGTTACTCTGAGAAACACTGCAAGTTTGGACAAGCAGGTCCCCAGAGCGAAGCTTCCTCACAGACTTCAAGGGGCCAACCGCAGCGTCCAAAGCTTTAGAAATGAAAAAGGGAGATCTGGTGGACAGTCTCTCATTCGGATCGATGGATTCTACAAGCAAGTGAGTAGCATGCGTAGTCACAGCAATTGAGGGGAGACGACGCTTCGGAGCGGCTGGTACAGCTGCCGAAGAAGAGGTTCCACATTCTTGGTCCAGGTCAAGGTCTAAAGACCGTTTAAGGGTATGAGACTTGGTAGGTTGAGAGAAGACGAAGGAGTGTCGTTGGCAACTATCATTTTGTCAGGTGACTTAAATTTGGAGTTTTTGTTCTTTTTACCCATGGAAAAAAGGAGGAAGATTCGTCTGCAGACTACTCCACCCACCACCGAGCCCTACAAGGGAGAACTGGAGGTCTGCAAGCCAAGAAAATGACGCTGGACACAGTTCTGGAGCTTATACGTTGCAGATATAGTCCGTTGGCTGTGATCACACGCACTCGGCGGACACTTCGGCCTCCGGGTACCGTCATGCCAACGCCTTTGGCATGATCCCACAGCCCCCGGGCTCACCCTGCCGTGCTATACGACAAAAAAGCCGCTAAAGCCGTGTACACAACTTGGTACAAGACTTCTGACTAGAGGTGGGTTAGTCTCTAGCCTCCCGTTTACAGCGAAGCCGGGGTCGAAGAGGAGTGTTGGTACACAGGAGGCACTTATCCGGTCTCCTGCGACCTCAGCCGCCAGACATCCCATTTCCGCCTCACGGGTCTCCGCACGCGGCAAACATGCAGGTAGGTCTAGCGCCCAAACCAGCGAAAAGGAAAAAAAGAAATCCAAAGAAGACAAATCCTGTCAGGGAACCTAAACGGAATCTCTCAGCAACCTACGAACTGAGCGGTTAATATAAATCAGTTAGTGGTGGAGGGTAACAAAACCACAAGACCGGGGTGTTAGTGCATAACGTGGTAGCGATTAGGTAAAGTATACAACACGGGCAACTAGCCAGTGGAGAAAATAAATAAAAACGAAAAAGCGAGACACAAGACCAGCTCGGGAACGTGGGGCCGCGACTCCCCAACAGCTGGATGAACAGCTGTCCCTGCAAACACCAAAATAAAAAACAAGCGGTGGCGTGACATCAGATGGTGACCAGTCACAAGGTCAGCTCGGGCCGTGGGGGCGCCGCTCCCCAAATAACTGGAAAACCAGTTATCCCCGTGCGGGGAGGCCAGTTTTTACAATTTTAATTTTCTCAATAAATTCATACGTGTTCTTGATGAACTTGTTGTTCATGAAAAAGGGTGCTAGGAACTTGTAAATGTTTTTCTCTAATGTTATCAATGGTGAGTTTTTTTGTTGTTTTTTTTTTTTGAAATTATCAGTCTCATTGGAGCACCATCTTTGTGCGTTTTTACCTTTGCAACAATATGTGGTATGCCTGCTCCCATTGGTGGAAAAGAGCGCTTGATTTCATCAGGTAATGTGCTATGATTTCTTATATTCGCTAAGAATTTAATTTGGGTTATCTGTTGGGTCTTTTTTTATTTTGGTACAATTTAATCCATCTATTGCTGCTGTCATTTTTTGTTCAAATTCATCAGTGTTGAGAATAATGATTTGGCCAGTTTTATCTGCTTCACAGAATTTGATTATGGGTCAGTTTTCAATTCCAATAGTTTTTTGGGTTTTTTTTTCATATTTTAATTTTTTCTCTATATAGAAGTTTTTGTTGTTTTTGGCAGTTTTTGTTGTTTTTAGCGGTTCACGGTGTGAGTGTTTGTTTCAGCAGGCTTGAAATTTTTATCAATTAAAATGCATTCAACACACTCCTGATCCTTAATCACGATTCCCTGCCTATGAGGTATGATTAATCCATTTATATTTTGTAGAATGGCATGCGTCTTAATACGCTTTTTAGCAAAATAAACTACAATTCTTGAACAAATATTACAAAAATTATAATTGGAGAAAAAATTGTGGCGTTAAAAGAAATGAAACTTCCTTTTTCATTATAGCCTGAATTTATTAACATTTGGCTCGGTAACATAAAATGCCTTGGGAGGGGGGGTCGTTTCCGGGAGGACTTCTCCCCTTCCCCCGATGTATGCCTGAAAGAAACACTGCTCCAAAATGTGTTGGGAAAATAAATCCCAAACTTTTGTTTTCAGGGTACTTTTATGTTGTACTGTAACATATAAAAAAATGAGGAAAATCAAAAAACCTAAAACTACAATTTTTTTTTAAACTGATTTAGTGTGGAATGACCCTTATTCAGGGTGTCCACTGAAGTATTAAACCTGATTTCCCTGATCAAATATATAAAAAATCCCTGACCTTACACAAATAGGTTTATTTGAGTTTTTCAATATATGTGCCATGATAATAAATAAAATTGAATTGGATAATTGAGAAACGTATATTATTTAAAAGTGTTTCCGTTTGACGTATAAAGTTTCCCAAATAACTGATTCATTTTTATTTTTTTTATCGTCCTCCACCTTCCCTATAGTCGTCCAACTCACACCTTTTTAATTTTAAGTTTACTCTTTTTTTCATGGTTTTACATTTATTGAAGAAACACTCAAACAAACTCATACACAATATTCAGAACAGTTACTATAAAAATATTACAGTAGGAACACAGTCACTGTTTTTATATTACGCACCACTTTTCTTCTTTTCCCAATCTCGTTCAATTCCTTTATTTCATGATCAATGTTTCTTTTTTCCTTTAATTTTCTTTCTTCTTCGTTTTGAAGAACACTTTTTTTTTTTCAAGATAATCCTGATATCTTCGTCTGGAGGCTCTTACAGAAAGAAGCCTTCTATTGATGACAATGTGTTCTACTCCTCCCACATTTTTAATGGCATCAAAAACTGTTCTCTAACAAATCAGGGATTCTTCCAGATTTTCCACAAGAAGAGACTTATTGACAGAAATTCCACCTTCCAATGAAGCATTTCCACGAGACAATGAGACAAATTTTTATTACATCCCAAAGTTCACTGAATTGCTTTTGGTTGTCAAGTAGAGCACTGTAAAATTTGTCTAATCCAATGAAATCATTAAATCATCATGACTGTCTAAAAATTCGTCAAACTGAGACTTCAAAGCAGATTGAGCTTCTATACACAATGAAGCACACTGTTTATGAGCTTTTTCAGCACAGTCATCTGAAATCCTGTTTGCACTAAGTAAAACTTAGAGCACAATTTCCACTCTCTTTTTGCCCAGACTCGGCTGCTGCACTATAATATTTGGGTCCAAACAAGTTACCCCACGGACAAACTTAAATTTTAGTGGGCTTTTCTCACGAAGTTTTTCAATCATACTGGTCACAAATTTCCTAAATTCAAGCTCAAACTCTAATTTCTTTCTTTCTGAGCACTTCACTTCTTTTAATAGCTTTTTAGCACTAAATCTAATATCAACTTTCTCATACATCTAAAGTTAACACTTTTGAGACACTGTCAGCTTCACTTAATTTGTCAGGCTTCAAACTTCGTGTCATAAAATTTTTCATCAGATCCAGCAAATCAGTGTGTAAGAAAGGAATTAAAGGCTTTGGGCTCTGGAACCTTCTCAAAAAGATTCACACTCTGAAGCTATAGTCCTAAATACAGCCAATTTGCAATTCAACAGTGGACTTTCCATGAATTCTGCAAGAAACATGTGCTGTTCGCTGGAAACCGATGATTCTTAAACATATTTCTTGATATGATCATAGACAAGCAATGCCCTAGTCAAACAATTAACGTTTTCCAACCACCTTACAGTGCAAAATTTCAAAGGGAAATCTTTACATCCAGTAATCATAGTATAATTTGCACAGTGAGCAGAACTATCTTTCAGAAGGTAGTACAAGTTATGCAGAAAGTGATGTATATCCCATTTCACTGCTTCAAGTCTAGTTTTCATAGCTCCACTGACCATATGAAGACCCCATACTCCAATGTCAACTAATAATTTATCATCTGGATTTTCAGTTCTAAGTTTATGTTTCAGCTTTTGAAGAAAGCTGAGATTAACATTAGATCCATCCATTGACATTTTTAGCATGTTATCCAAGGGAAGAGGAGCACCTTTAATGAATTTCTCTAAAAGGTCATTAGCTGTTGCCTGTCCTAAAAACACACTACTTAAGTATCTAGTGGAAACTTTTTGCAGATTGACGTCCCAATAACAAACAAACTGATCCATTTGCCCACGCTGAGCAATTTTGTTTAGTGATTCATCAAAACAAATTACAAAGTCAGTGCACTGCTTCAGATCGTCCATTAAACACTCTTTGAAATGTGGTGCCAATCTATGGTTTATCACATAAGATGCATTGCTTTTGCCTAAAGTAAATTTTGAAGCTATCGCACTGTCAGGAAACATTAACTGAAATGTTTTGTTAATCTGTGTACAAGAGTTCAGAGACATTCGCTTGGACAACCCTTCCATGGCCCATATTATTTCCAACTTTGTTACATCATCTTTCACTACATAAGCATTAAGGTCACTGGGCTTCACATCATCTTTCACAACATAAGTACTTGAGTCATTAGACTTAATATTTTCTAGTACTGATTCCACATTTCCTGAGCTTGTTGATGGCAAGAGTTTGTTATTACAAAGAGAGTTCTTTATCACAGAGGAAGTGAAAGAAGCAAGACTGGGCTGAGACATTTTAGCATGTATGTTTTTCTAATGATTAGGGCCATTTCCGTGGCTGGAGACTGCCCGACGTTCCATGTTGCTAAGGTTGAAAGTTTTAAAGCGCACTATACAAAATGCTGATTCATTGCTTTGACATTGGTGCAGTCTTAATTAATTGCCTTTTAACAAGGTATAACTTATATCACAAATTTTCTTCTACACCTTTGACCTAAAACAAAAAGAGAAATGTTAACAAGTAATGTAACACAACTTACAATAATAGATAGGAAATACAAGGTTACATTAGTAGGAAGGGGAAGTTAGTGACTGTCTGCAACACCAAGTGCAAGTGTGTTGGGCGATGAGGGCGTCACTCCCCTGACGCCGGGTTAAAACTAGTTGTAGTCTGTGATTGAAATTTCCTCGACTTTTTTTTTAAATATCACTGATTTTCCTTCACTTTTACCAACATTTCTGGCGTTTCCCTGACTTTCCAAAATGTGGACACCCTGTTATTGCTCAAATGTACAGATCTTGCCTGTACATCATGTTGAATAAAAATACATCGTCAAATTACTGCATTATCTCATAATTCAAAAATTATTCACCGTTCAAACGACAAGCATACGCCTTTGGTATGTTTTTTAAAGCGTTCACCTGAAATACACAAAAAGTACGCCATCGAAAAATCTGAAATTATATTACGCCTTTACGTTTGTAACAATTGTTTGGCTCGGTTTCAAAAATATATGTGCTATATATAACATACCAATGAACCGGTAATATTAAATACGCTTCGATTTCCATGACTACAGACACGTAGCCGCATCACATATGCCCTTCTACAAAATATATTCATGATCGACAGTACAGTTTTTCTTTACTTTAATTACGAAGTTGCAACCTGTAAGCGCATCATTGTCCTTCAGCGTAAACAAACCTAAGCATGCAAACAAGGGCATTCACATTATGAAGTTTTTTAAGAACACCAGCCGCCGCGCTAGTCACTGGTCATTTCAAAGGTTGCCATCAACATTTTAAATAATACAAGAAATGTAATGTGACTATCAGAAAAATACAAAAAATAACACAATTGCATCTCTTTTTTTTCATTCAGGAAGCCTAGCACCTAATACGGGGTACCGCAAGTACCGCAAGTATCTTGATAAAAAAAATTATGAAGAAAACGGCTGAATAATTAGGAGATTAACTCTTCATGTTTAGTCATGGCTTTCTGCGATTATACGATTAATCGCAGAAAGCCATGGTTCTTCAGTAACCAGTGGCATCAGTTGTTGGGGGTTGATCAACGAGACGACCAAGGAGTTTTTTTGGTTTTTTGTAATTGGAGGTTTAACGACCACCGTGAGCAACTCAATGAGCAGTCGCCCGTTCCTAATTTAGGGTCACTGGTTCCAGGGAAGGGAGAGAGCCAGTGCCGTAAGACAAACACAACATCCATGCCTCACGGGATTCGAACCCGGACCCCGTTCGGACGAATGATCAGAGGCGCTTAGACCACTGCGCCACCGGGGCGGCCCAAGGAGATTCGCTTAGACCACTGCGCCACCGGGGCGGCCCAAGGAGTTCACACCTTTATGTACGATAATTTCACGTTTTATATATAGAACAGCAAGTTCAAAGCGGCAGTTAGCAGCTTTTTCCATCGTATACAACGTTAAAATTAAAAAAGTCACTCGTTTATGAAATATATGTTATCTCAGTTGATACTAACACGATTTCTGCAACCCAGAACTGCGCAATTCAAAAATATACCCACTGCATAGCTACCAGCATTTTCTTTTGGATAGGAGGATTAACCAAGGCCAACCAAAAAAAAAAAAAAAGCGTGATAGGCCTTAGGCCTGGGTTAACGACCACCGTGAGCACCTCAATGGGCAATAAGCAGTTCCCCATCCCTAATTAAGAGCCAATGGTCACAGGGAAGGGGAGGAGCCAATGCCGTTAGACAAACACAGTATCCATGCCTCACTGGGATTCGAACCCAGACCCACCTCGGATGGTCAGAAGCCAGCGTTTTGACTGCGCCACCGGGGCGGCTGCATGGGGATTGTGTAAACAAAATCAAAATTCCCACACTTTGTGGTTTCGTGGTTAAAAGACCCAGGGCTAATGTCCTAACCCCCCCCCCCCCCCCGGTGGCGCATTGGTCTAAGCAATGGCTTCTGACCATTCTTCCGCGTTGGGTCCAGATTCGAGTCCCAGTGAGGCATGGGTATAGCGTCTAAAAGGGGTAGACGCTATGCATGGGTGTTGTGTTTGTATTACGGCATTGGCTGTCTTCCTTCCCTGCAGCGAGTAGCCTTAAATTAGCCCAGTGAGCTGTTCATGGTGGTCGTTAAACCCCGAGTCAAAAACAAAAGATATTTTTACTGTGTAATTAACTTTTTTTACGGATTTTGTAGAGGTTATTATTCAAAAAAGTTGGTGGTCAAATTTTCGAACTAAAGCCTAGTTCGTCATCAGGACAATATGAATAGAGGAGCCATAAATTCATTTACAACTAGAAAGTTTTAGTCTAATTCTAACCTCCTTGCAGAAAACAGAAAAAAACGAAACTTCCATATAGGGACCTGCGAAGATGTGGGTACCTTCGGAAAAGTTTAACCAATGCATCTTTCGCAAGAGTCCTGTCAAGTCAAATGTCAATTTTCAAGTTTATTAAATACGCAGGATTGTTTACATTTACGTGAGGGAGCAGATTTAGTTTGTTTGCTAGTAAATGAGCATTCCCTTAAATCCGATGCAGCATCATTTCGATGAATTACTGACACGATTCAGTGGTCCAACTCAGATTTCTAGATTGCATGTCTTCAGTAGTGAGTAAATAAATGATCGACAAACGAATTTCCCAATCATTTGAACTCGCAAGTGTCGAATTCGGTAAATAAGTTATATGTGTTTGTATTTCGTGTATGTAATGGAAGCTGGAGAATCTTACGTCTCATAAAGTTTTGAACTGCACTGCAAAGTTTCTTGAAGTACAATGAAACTGCTCGACAGTAGCAGATTTGAAGCAATTAATTCGGCTCTGAGTTTTGAGTCTGCTGACTGCAAGATCGTCGGCAGGTTAGTTAAGTTTTGCTATATTTTATCTTTCAGGTTGTAGTGAACTTTAATGTCCATAATTTATTATCTTAAAGAAATGTTTTGGTATCATTAGGTGCGATTTTCAAATTTCTTCGGAGTAAAATGAAACCTACGCAAGGGTAAATATTTTATTTAGCAGTGGCGTAGGGTGACCTAAAATTTATCTGGGGCTAATTATTTTTCGTATTGTGAAATATTTCGGTGGATTGTGAGGTTTCCGATCGCCGCCACCTGAAAATATACCTAACCACATAGAATGAGGTTTAAAAAAAATTATGTATGCAGTGCTGTATAATATAAAAAAAAAAGAAACAAAAATACGTTGGCTGTAGTAGAAATAAAACAAAGTACGTTTGCTTTCATTTAACCAGAATATTTTGCTATACCACTCCATATTAAAATATCGGTACTAGCCACTTCATACAATTTACTTGAATTTCTTCATGAAACTCATGTTTTCCTGTTACTTGTGGTCTTATGTTACAAAAAAAGTCTATGGAGCACACACTTAAACAACTTAAACTGCAAATAAAACAAGTTTACGTGCTGTTGCAAATGGCAGGTGTCAGAGCATTGTAGCGAGCAAGTGCCGATTTTGAAATTTCATCTTGACCTATTTAAATGCCAAAAGTGTGTGCGTGCTCAGACAGATTTGGTAACATAAGACCGCAAGTAACAGGAAAAAATGAGTTTCATGAAGAAATTTAGGTAAATTGTATGAAGTGTCTAAAGTAAACTAGTACCTTTTTTAAGTTCTAGGCTGATCCTTATGTTTTTGCACCAAGCAAATATTTGGTCGATGTGGGCCCAAGTCTATAACATTTTTTGTTGTTGTTTTCTTCATCTCTTAATAAACTAAAAGAATGTTCTATGGATAAAGCAATAGTAGTGCTTTGCAAATAGCATGAACTTTATATGTTGCAATTTAATTTGTTCAACACCCTCACATCATAAATCTATTGAAACACTTTACTGTACATAGTGGACACTATTTCAGCAGCAATAAACTTTAGAGCAGTGGTCGGCAACCGGTGGTCCTTGAGAAAATTTTGGTGGTCCACAGAAAAATCTGGACATTATTACATTATTTGCATTTTTTATGTTGTATTAATAATAATAAAACAAAAATAATATTTATGCAACTGTGTATTTTCTTTAACTGTTATATTCAATGGCATCAAATAGTTTGACTTTAATAACTAGGTTATTTCTTGTTTGGTTTCAGATTTGAATGCAATAAACCCATAATGAGTGAAAAAAGCAAAGGAATATTTTGCATTTCTTTAGTAATACAAAAGATAATGTAACTAACTAATTATAATAGTAACAATAGTAATATCTGTACTTCACTTAACCGTGAGCTGATCAATGATTCAGAGCCTCCACAGTCCTCGTCAGGCACCATTAGCAAGAACATTCGTACTGGAGGCGGAGAGAAGAAAAAACTCAAAGTATCAAGAAAATATGATTTGAACTTGAAATTTGGATTTATTCAAGAACCTGGTAGTGAGCTGCATCCACGGCCGCTTTGTGTTGTGTGTTCTGAGAGTTTATCCAATGATGCCGTGAAACCTTCGAAACTCGAAAGACACTTGCAATCAAAACACCCAGATTTAGCTAAGAAACTACTTGAATATTTTCGAAGAATGCATGAAAATATGCAATAGCAAGTAATTGCTTTAACAAAATGACTGTTGAAGATAAGTCCTTATTAAAGGCTTCTTATCTGATAGCCCTTCAGATCATGAAAAATAAAAAGCAGTATATGATTGGAGAAGAATTAATTAAGCCTTGCATGTTACAAGCCTGTGAATAGGTTTTGGGAAAGCAGGCTGTCCAGAAACTGAAAGTAATTCCTATGTGCGCTAACACTGTCAAGCACAGAATTGAAGACATGGCTGAAGATATTGAAAATCAAGTTATGAAAATTGTGAAAAGTTCACCATTTTATTCAATTCAACTTAACAAATCAACGGACGTAAGTAAGAAAGCACTTCTCCTTTGTTTTGTGAGGGTTGAGTGTGAAGGAGAGTTACAGGAAGAGCTACTTTGTTCGTTCAACTTGCAGGGTAGAACAACTCGCACTGAGATTTTTAAAGCACTTAATAGTTATTTCCTGGAACACGGAATTGAATGGAAAAAACGTATTGGAATATGTACAGACGGTGCCACCAACATGACTGAACATCTTTCAAGAATTGTTGCAAAGGTGAAAAATGTTGGTCACCCACACATTTTGTCTACACACTGCATTATACATCGTGAGCAACTTGTGGCGAAAAATATGTCCCCAGAACTACACGAAGTATTATCAGATGTTATTAAAATTATAAATGAAATTCGACACAAAGCGATCAATTCTCGAATTTTTGAGGCACTTTATGAAGAAATGGGTTCCTATTCCTAGTATACTCACCTTCTTCTTCATGCTGAGTTGAGATGGCTGTCAAGGGGCAAAATACTCACCTGACTGTTCGCCCTGCACGAAGAAGTCAAATTATTTTTCCAGCAGCAAAATAATCCGAAATTTCAAGAACTCTTTTCCGACGATGAATGGGTAGCCAAACTTGCATACCTGGCAGATATTTTTTCGCTGTTAAGTGAACTAAACATATCCTTGCAAGGGCAACTTAAGGACGTGTTCACACTACGAGGTAAAATGGATGCTTTTCAAAAGAAAATATTACTGTGGCAAAAGTGATTGGCTGAAGAAGATCTGCAAATGTTTTCAAATTTTGATGAATATATGAGAGAGAAGGATGTCAACCGACAGGTGGTAACCATTGTTCAACAGCACTTACAATCACTCACAGAATCTTTTGGTCATTATTACCCAAAGAAAGAAGATCCCAGACATGGCAATATTTGGATAATAGATCCATTTGCAGCAAACATTGAAGATAGCAATTTAAGCATGAATGAAAAAGAAAGCCTCATCGATCTATCATCCGACAACAGTCTCAAAGCTAAATTCCAGTCATCCTTATCAAGACCTCATTTTTGGCTCTCCATAAAAAGTGAATACCCATTGCTGAGTGAAAAAGCAATGAAAATTTTGATTCAATTTTCAACAACATATTTGTGCAAAAAGACATTTTCATCTGTCACAGCAATTAAAACTCGGTACTGGTCTTGGCTTGAAATAAATATAGCTATCCGTTTTGCAGTAACGTCATTGGAGCCAAAAATCCATAAACTTCTTTCAAACAAGCGGGAACAAATATCACACTAAAAATGTGTAATACTTAAATAAGCTTCAATTATTTTGTAATAATTAAACTAACTTTAATAATTTTGTTACAATTAAACAACCTTTAAAGATTTTGTTATATTAAATAGGTGCATTTCATATTAATAAAATGGAAGTTCTCTGATCATTATTTCACCCATGTATTTATGCTTTTAAAAAAATTCATATTAGTGGTCCGCGGGATTTAAAATTATGAATTTAGTGGTTCGTGAAGTCCGAAAGGTTGGCAACTGCTGCTTTAGAGTACTGAAAGGTTCACAATAATTTAACTTCATAACTGATATCAACAGAACAGGGTTGGAGATCCCTCACTTCAGCTTACTGTGAACCACTGTTGGTGAGATTTCCAGTGCAGATATAGAAGCTACTGAAAGATTTGAAAAGGAGTCTGAGGAACTGATGGGAGATAAAGGTTATCTCCTTCAGTCCTCCTTGGAAGAAGAATGCCCAATAGGACTTATATTGCAAAAGAAGAAGCTACTTTGCCTGAACAGAATCCCATAAAAGATAGAGGGACAGCTTCTGGAATGGAATGCCTCAGGGGATTGCAGTTTGTGAAGCTAATGGTTGTATGCCATTTAGAGATCCCTGAAGTCTACAAGCAGTAAAAAGGAAACAAGAGTTGCTTTAGGATCTACTGGAAAAGCAATAAAAAGGCTTGGTTTACAGGAAATCTATTTAATGAATAGACTTTGAATGTCTTTTGCTCTTCTATTTAGAGCTAAATGGAGACCGACAAGCTTGTCTCGAAGTCATTGCTTCTCCTGAACAATGACACTGGGCATAATCCAGAACTTGCTGAAGCCATTGAATGTTATTTCAGATTTGTGATGATTCCTTTGCCCAACACGACTCCTCTTCTACAACCAATGGATAAGTTAGTGATTTTCCAACTTGTAAAATGCATGCACCAAAAATATGTTTGCAAAAGATCAAGAGGTATCAGGATAAAATGTTATCTGCCTGAGAGAGTTTAGGAAACACTCTTGCAATGTCTTGGAAATAATCTGATTTGTTGTGTGTGCTTGGAGGAAAGTGACACAAATTTCTATGAACACTGTTTGGGAGAACCTGTTTCCCTCCATAATTCATGACTGAGGGTTTTGAAATGCATCAGGAGGATGTTTCTGTTGAAAATCATGTTGCAGTTCTGAGTGAGGAAATGAGTTGTAAAGTCAGCAAAGAGGGTGTCCAGGTGCTGCTAAAAAACCAGAAAAGTGTGATGAGGAACTCACAACAAGACTTTTAGGAGAAAGAGATGTAAATAGTGAGTCAGTGGGGAGGAGTAAAAGGAAGACATCAAATTGTCAACATCACTCAAGGAAATTGTGAATGCATGGGAAGTTATGAAAATAATTGCTAAATACAGTGGTAGAGCTACTATACCACAAAACCCTGTAATGGCAGGGGGAGTGGGGAATCATTGAAAGAGGGCCTCTTGCATTATTTAAGTTTCTCCAAAGGAAGTCACGCTGTGTTACATCTTATAATAACATTCTTGGGGAGAGCTTAGAATCAAGTACCAACTTTGGCTGAACACCAACAATTGTAACGTTAAAAGAACTGAACTTAGTATCTACCAGTTTTTCGAAAGATGGGACCATTTGTTACTTTAAAAAGATACAGCTGGTAAAATGCAATGAACTCTTGACATTTTCTATCCCATCAGTAAGAAGCCAAACACTTTGAAGAAGAGGTATCCAACTACATTCAAGATATTCTTTTGGAAGGAAATTCTTTTTCGAAAAACATCAACCTACTTCCTACCTTTTATCATGCTCCAAATGATCTACTATAATTATTTTATATTATGTTTCTGTGTTATTTATTTTTATAATATACTGTCTTACACACTCATAATCATTTAATATGACTTAGGGGTTGATTGTTGAAGTTCTGGGCTCTGGAGAATTATCCAATTTGCAATGTATTTTCAGTATCACAGTACATATCATTTTTTGAAACAAATTAACTGTGTTATGTAACGTGATGGTCTGCTGTATTAATGTTATGTTGTGAAACTTTTTTGATGTTACATCAGCAGAACCAAATTTCTAGTGTAGAACTCGGAAGTTCCTACAGTTTGCTACTTTGTTTCAAATGGAGCTTGAAAGACTCATCTCTGAATGTATACAAGGACAGTAAGTACAGAAACTTTTAATCTTTCTACTAAGGAAGTCTGTAGGAATAATTTGAGTTTTATCAGGTGTTCCAGAATTCCTGCACAATATAGAACAGTTACTCTACAGACTATTACATACACACATACACACACAGTAACATAATCTTGTACAAAGCAACATATCCTTCTTATACTCTTCATAGAAATATTTTTCATAATGTATGGGAAATCTATAGAATATTCAAAGCAATCAGAATATAAATTCTGAATTATATAATATAGAAATATTCTTCATAATATATGGGAAATCTATAGAATATTCAAAGCAATCAGAATATAAATTCTGAATTTGCTTATAACACTTACTGGTCATCCATGTAACACCTCTCAGGAAACTTGAAAATTTCATCACCCTAGGGCAGGAATAACATACTCAGACAGAAATCGGGAGATGCGGGTTTGATTCCTGCTCCAGGGCGATAAAATTTTCAAGAGAGGTGTTACATGGATGACCAGTAAAAGTGTTATAACAAAATTCAGAATTTATATTCTGTTTGCTTTGAATATTCTGTGCATTATGTCTTGTTCAGATGGAAATTGTACATTATTAATTTATAAGGTAATTTTATGTTTCATGTGGAGGTGGATGTTAAACTGACATTAAGATTTCTTTTTGTTACAGAATTGAAAGTTACTCATGTAAGATGGCTGGTAACCACAAGAAGCTGTTCAAAATGTTAAATGCAGAGTCAGGGCCCGGTAACCTTCAAGCTCTCTCTCCACCACAAAGTGTTCCTGCAGCCTACAGTCCAACTAAAGGATGCAGGTAATAAAGTTCGGCTAACTTAGACTAACTAGTGGCATTTATGTGTGCTGTTTCCTCATTTTCTTAGCTTTATCACATGCACACAGTCTCTTGCTTTTCGGAATCTTTCAGATTTAATTTTCATGTCTAAATTTAAATACTAATGTCAGTGAAATCTTTTTTGCTGTAAATTTGTGCTTACAGGATATGGAACTTGATGATCACACTCTGTAGAAAAGAAACTTCATAGCTTCCAGCAATTTCAAGCAGTACAAATGGAAGAAATAATCTCAACCCTCACATTTCTTAGTAATAATAATTATTTTCAATTTAACAAACAAATCTACAAGCAAACTACAGGAGCTCTAATGGGATCACAATTATCATGTCTTTTTGCAGAGGTCATTTTACATCATTAGTTTTATCAATAGTATCTATGTCAAATTTTGTTACTGTTCACACGTTATATATGTTGAATTACTGTACTTGGGAGGTTATATATAATTAGGCACAAAACAAGTGAGATATATGGAACAATAATGAGAAGATATGTAGTTCAAATGTAGTTTAGCTTATCTTGAATGACAAGCTTGGTAGATAATCAATGTGAACTGGTCAGTTACAGTCTTAAATCATGACTCAGTCCAGAAAGATAGTACCTAGTACAGGTGCAATGGTCAACATGTTTTAAATTTAACTTGTAGGACAGTTTAAAGAACATGATTCAGTAACATTGTGTACTATGAAAGAACAAACTCGGTAGAGGTGCACTGGACGATCCACCGTCGTATCTTTTTTTTAAAAAACATAAAAGATTTCAAAATCATGATACAAGGGAAGAAATAACATAAAATATTCTGAAATAACGTATGGTAGATGAAAGTACTGAAAGGATGAATAAACATGAAAGAAATTTCAAAAGTCAAAGGTTAAAAGAAAGAGCATCGTGCACCATGACACTTCTTGAAAGGATTAATCTCGGTACAGGTGCACTGGTCGATTCTTGGCGATTGAACATGAAAGAATTTATAAAACACAAAGAGAAAAAAATGTTAAAATATCAAGCTCGCTTTATACTCCAACTCTCCTCCTTTGCAATATTATTAGTACTATCTTTCTAGACTGGGTCATGATTTAGGACTGTACCTGACTGCTTGATATTGATTTTCTACTGCGCTTGTCTTTCAAGTTAAGCTAAAACTACATTTGAACTACATATCTTCTCATTATTGTTCCATATATCTCACTTGTTTTGTGCCTAGTTATATATAACCTCCCAAGTATGGTCATTCAACATACACTGGCAGAAAGTGAAAAAAGAACACCAAGAAGGAATTGGCGGACGATCATGAAATTTATATATGTTAATGAGGTTGAGTTTACGTAGGTGTGATGTTAATTTTGGGACCAACCGGAAAGCGCTTATGCCACAGCACGGCATAATATGCAAATTATCGTCGGTGGTATTTAAGGAGTACAGCGAAGTGAATGTAATCAGTTGTCAGCGTACAGACACGTGCGAAGACCCTGAAGAAGCTGCAATGCCTGGACATGGAAGACGTGTGTGATTTCAGCAGTTATTGGACTTTGAGCAAGGTCGTCTAGTCGGACTCCGCGAGGCCGTATCGTCGTATTGCGGAGCGGAATTTGACGGGAAGTATCGGTGGTGGTACGATGGTGGCATAGATGGTCCAAGGAACATTCCCACACGAGAAGATGTGGAACCGGGAGTCACAGACGGACTGATGAGCGGACCGATCGATGCATAAGAAGAGCGGCGTTGTCAAGCAGAACATCCACTGCGACACAAATCCGAGTTGCCGTTGCACCTGAGGTGACTGTGCGAACAATCTGCAACCGTCTACTGGATGCAGGACTACGTGCACCTCTGGCATGTGTACCTCTGACTCCAGCCCACCGTCAGGAACGGCTGCAGTGGTGTCGCCAACGTCTGCACTGGAGAACGCAATGACGATCTGTCGTGTTCAGTGATAAAAGCAGATTCTGCTTGGGAGCCTCCGATGGCCGTATGCGTGTTCGCAGATGCACAGGGGAGCATCTCCACCCTTCTTGCATCCGCCAGCGACGCACAGGGCCTACACCTGGTCTCCTGGTGTGGGAAGCGATCAGCTATCACTCCCGTACACAACTAGTGTTTGTACCGGGTACGTTAAACAGCACCTCCTACATCAGCAACATCATTCAGCCCGTTGTTGTGCCATTTGTAAGGTCGGTCCATCGTGGTGTTTTCCAGCAAGATAATGCACGGCCACACACGGCACGTGTGACGCAACATGCACTTCAGGGTGTGAGACAACTTCCATGGCCTGCACGTTCACCGGATTTGTCCCCCATTGAGCACGTGTGGGATTTTATGGTACAACAACTTATCCCGTCTCCACGGCCAGCCACGACCATCCCCGATTTAGGCGTCCAGGTTGAGGATGCTTGGAACTCAATACCCCAAACTTAAATCCAACATCTGTATGACAGACTCTATGCCAGAATTGCTCAGTGTGACGCAGTTCATGGCGGTTCAACCTCGTACTAACCATGTTACATGGAAATGTTATTTTTCAGTTTACCAGCAAATACAGCTGTATTTTGCCATAATGTTTTGCTAACGTTATCCTCTGTATTCCGTTATTATGCTGTATAAATTTCGTTGGTATCAGACGTCTCCTTCTTGGTGTTCTTTTTTCACTTTCTGCCAGTGTATATGTTTATGTGAACTATGATATGTCATTTTATAAGAACAAATTCTTACTACCCATCAGAATAACACTTTTTTGACCGCCAATATATTGACAATACTTTTATAATTAACGAATATCAAAAATTCAGTTCAATAAATATCAAAGACCTTATTTTTCGACAGAATCAATTTTCAGGATGTTTCCCAGCTGTAAAAATCACACTGGAAATCAAAAATAATCAAGAAATACCATTTTGTTAAAATTATCAAGTACTGGGTGATCCAAAAGTCTTGCACATTTTAAAAACGTAATAACTCGCGGAGTTTTGAGAGAGTAGGGCAACGCGGTTTGCGTAGAAATGATCAGAATGACATCGGGTTTTTTATGAAATCACATAAATGTTTACTCATTTTACTTACATTTTTCATCGCCAGATGGCGCGGCAACCACAGGTTGGAAGTGTCGAGAAAAAGAAACACCTCATTGTACCAGGTGTTCAATGTGATAGCCGTCCTATTCCAGCACTGTCTGCAGACAAGAGAAAACACCATGGACGGCATTGAAGAGCATGTCCGGTGGTATAGCTGCTACATGGTGTCGAATGGCATCTTTCAGCATGGCCAATGAAGTGGGTGGACATCTGTATACTTGCGATTTTAGGTAACCCCAGAGCCAGAAATAGCAGGGTGTCAGGTCTGGTGACCGAGGAGGTCAAGCCTTCGGAAAGTGTCGGCTCCACACACGATTTGCGCCAAACGTCTCTTGCAGCAGTTGTGTAACGGAACGTGCAATGTGGGGTGGGGCTCCATCCTTCATAAAGGTGCACAGATTCACTGCATCCCGCTCTTGCAAGCTAGGGATCACGTACGTTCGTAACATGTTTGCATAAAGTGCACCTGTCACTGAAACGGTTTCAAAGGAGGTGCCGCAGACCTCTTAAAAAAAAAAACGATAATGAAGGAAGCTGTGAATCCACACCACACTGTCACTTTTGGCTGATGAAGTGGCGCTTCAACGACTGCTCGGAGATGTTCCGTGGCCCAGATGCGGCAGTTGTGCGTGTTTACCGCTCCGTTTAGGGAAAAGTGTGCCTCATCAGTCCATAAAACGCTCGTTAGCCAGTTCTCATCGACATCCATTTGTAGAAAAAACCATGCTGCGAACTCCTGACGCTGCACGTAATTGCCAGCTTGCAGTTTGTACGGGTATCTGTGCAGAATCCATCGTAGTGTTCGCCATACAGTCCCGTGTGGAATGCCTGTTTGCCGAGAAACATGATGAGCACTGGAGTCGCCATGTGCAGATGACATTGCAATCACATCCATTTCCTGCGTAATCGTCTCTGCTGCAGCAGCACGTGTCCGTGGGCGTGCTGCCAAACATCCCGTTGCCTCGAATTTTTTCACCTTTCGCCACAGCGCAGCACTTTTCATCGGTCCTTTCCCACTGCGATCACCTTTCAGTCATCGGTAGGCTCTCAATGCAGCACTCGCACATTCAGCGTTGCAATAGAACAATTTCACCAAGAGCACTTTGTCCGGTAAGGACAGTATACTGACACGGACCGCTGTAACTTGTGGTTGCTTCCCAGCTGCTGCTTTTATATCCACTATCCCAAACCTGTTTGCCAATGGTGCTATCTGGCAATGAAAAATGTAAGTAAAATGAGTAAAAATGTATGTGGTTTCATAAAAAACCTGATGTCATTCTGATCATTTCTACACAAACCGCGTTGCCCTACTCTCAAAACTCCGCGAGTTATTACGTTTTCAAAATGTGCAAGACTTTTGGATCACCCGGTATTTTCTAAATGCATATAAATAAATTATTGTGATAGCTTCATATGAGAACTCTTTAAGGTCATATACTGCATATAGCCCAAATGTAAGGCCATTTGATGTCATATCCAACACCATAAGTTTGAGACTCGGATTCAGTTTTGTGCAAATTTGAAAACGGCATTACACATTCCATTGCTAAATAGATAGACGATGGGACTCGTGTGTGAGCAAAGAGTTCATTTGTTAAAAGTTTATTTTGCAGCAAAGTCTTGTGAATAATGCAATTGCACATTTGCCCAAAGATATCATCCACAGAGTGCACCTAGCAAATTGACAGTAAGCAACTTAATCTACCAATTTCGTGAAACTGGCAGTGTTTGTGTTCCATTTGATGAAAAGGGACATAAGCATGTAACCGTAAATAAGTATTAAAAAATTTAAAACACACCTAAGTTACCTAAGAAAATTTTATTTAAGGAAGCTTTCAACTGATAACTTCTGTCTTGTTGATAGATGGAAATGATGATGTGGTAGTGGTTGCCAGAACCATAAAGTCTTATACATTATTTCTCTTTTAATATTGACTTCCATATTAATGGTATGATGAAAGGGGAATCAGAATTGCAGTTCTTGGAGCTGAGAAAAATCATTTCCAAACTTTCCTGATAGCATAACGAAAAGCAATCAACAAACAGGGCAGTTCGTTTGGTGTCATTCCGAAGAAGTTCAGCAGAATTGTCCTCCTAAGTTAGAGATACCAATGAAGTTTCAGAATTTCCTTTGTGGACATCATTTTTGTGCTCTAATAAATGGCACTTTCCGCAGCATCAACAGCCATTTATTGGGGCTGAAAAATGATGTCCATAAAGGAAATTCTGAAACTTCATTGGCACTTCTGCTGAACCTCTTTGGAATGACTCCAAATGAATTTCCCCACTCGTTGATCGCTTTTCGTTACATTATTGGCAAAGTTTGGACATTTTTCTCGGCTCCAAGAACTGCAATTCTGATTCCCCTTTCATCAAACCATTAACATGGAAGTCAATATTAAAAAAGAAATAACATATATGACTTTACGGATCTGTGAACCACTACCATTGGCATCATTTCCATCTATCAACAAGGCTGGCGAAGATTGAAGTTATCAGTTGAAAACTTCCTTAAATAAAATTTTCTTACATAACTTAAGCATGTTTTAAATTTTTTAATACTTGTTTATGTTCAACCCAGGAGTGGGCAGCTGAGAAGATAAGCACGTGAAGCTCTTAATGATGTTCAAGCAAGATCTTCAACAATCACCAAAAAATCCCTTCGATGGCTGTCACAACAGATTCAACATTCTTATGGCTCTATTCATGCAGCGATGAAAATTTTGGGTCTTTTTATGTGTGTTGAGTGAAAGTGGTTCATGAGCTGAAATCATGTGATAAGGATAAGTGGCTGCATTACTGTTGCTGGTTTTGGAATTTTGCATGAAGAAGGAGCATTCTTGTTTTTTTTTGTTGTTTTTTTTTTTTTTTTTTTTTTTTTTTTTTGTTACAGGTGAAATGTGGTTTATTTGAGTGGTTATGTGAACTCACAAAACATGTGGTACTGATCGATGGCAAACCCCTATATCTGGCATGAAGTTCCATTACATTCTCGAAAAATCTGCATGTGGTGTACCACATTCTGATGGAGAATAGTAAGGCCACCCTTTTTGAACACCACTATCACCTCTAATGTTTACCAGGACTTGCTGTTCTACTTTGTGAATCTTCTGGAAGAATAGGAACATTTCTCATTGTTTCAGCAAGATGGAGCAACATGCCACACCACTAACACGTCAATGAAACTTTTGCAAAGTCTCATTGACAACTTCATCATCTTGGAGGAACTCCGGCCTCCACGATCATTGGATTTATCACCTCCAGATGTTTTTCTGTGGGTGGTACTTGAAAGAAATTGTGTATGCAGGTAATCCATCTGACCTAGAGGCTTAGAAATCAAACATTAGTCACTGCATAATGGAAACCTTCCTTTCTGTGCTAAAACACGTATTTAAGAACATGTGCTGATGCATGAACATATGCTTCGAGCAAGGTGGAGATCGTTTCCATCAAATTTTATGAGATAAATAATGTTCTGAGAAGTCCATAGAAGATGCACACTAGCATTGAGGTAAGTGGACATGTGTTATATGGCAGAAAAAAATCCTGAATCTAGAGTTTGGGAACTTCTTTTTCACCCTGTAGTGAGCTATGTGGATTTAGTCAGGAATAGGCTTTATCAAAAGTAATCTGTAGATAAGTGTGGCCATCCCACTCATGTGTTACTTGTCAGAAGGAAGGTGTGTTTGCACAAACGACTCCGTGTTCATCGTCGTTGTTTCACTGACTGCCTCCTTTGTGTGTGTGTGTGTGGCAACACTTTCAGATCTCATTGATTCCCATTCTGTATCATATTCCTTGAGTGAAAAAAAGTACAAATTAAATTGACGAGAATATGATTATTGTATTTGAGGTTTGAAGTATTTGCATACTTTCCTTATTCTGTTCTTCATGTACATTTGCTTTTTAAAGGGAATATACGACCAGATAAACAATTAATCATTTTGTAATATTATTGCTTCATAATTTTACTTAGTAAATATAAGCATAAGATTAGGTTTACCAGATGTGTTCTTGATTTACGAGTTTCTATGTTTACCTTGTCTCGTTCTCCGGTTTAGTGTCATTAGATTTGATCCATTGCCATGCTCACATTTTGAATATGTCTTTTGTTGCATCCTTCTTGCAGCTTTTCAAGAGATTTATTTGTCAACAAACAGTTGTTGAAAATGCCAGCGAAGATTGCTGCACAAAATGCATCCAAGAACGGGAATGTGACCAAAAAAAAACAATGTAAATTTTTAATAATCTAAAGTATTCAAATATATAAAATAGCTGGCAAGTTTATTGCATTTAAAAATAACTACTTTATTGTGTAAGCAACTGAATTAGCAAACTTTCATTTAAATTTCAAAAATGCTGGACCTGTTCAAAATTTCGAATCTCTAACAAAGTTTCTGACAAGAAACGAATATATACAGCAGAACAAAGGAGTGACTCAGATTTGAATTGAAAATGTCTTAATGCTGGAACTCTTGGAAAGCTGCAAGAAGGATGCAACAAAAGACATTCGAAATGTGAACGTGGCAATGGATCAAATCTTATGACGTTAAACCTACAGACAGGATGAGGTAAACATAGAAACTCATAAACCCAGAACACATCTGATAAACCTAATTTTATGTTCATATTTACTAAATGAAATTATGGAGCAATAATATTACAAAATGATTAATTGTTTATCTGATTGTATATTTCCTTTAAAAAGCAAATGTATATGAAGAACAGAATAAGGAAAGTATGCAAATACTTCAAACCTCAAATAATAAAACCACATAATTACTGCATTACAAGTAAAAATCTAAATGCAAAATTTGCCTAATGATCATTATAACTTTTTGTGTTTTGTTTTAACAATGATAAAATTAGATAAAAACGATCAGTAACACACATCACTTTGAAAATGATGCAGTATGACGAAGGGTTGTTTTAACAACCCTTTGTCATACTGCATCATTTTCAAAGTGATGTGTGTTATTGATATTTTTAATCTATTTTTATCATGCCAATTTCCTAATTTTGTTCAGGGGTTTTACTTTTGTCGTATATGTTTTTTGTTTAATGCCTTTCATTTGACTTTTGGTCTTGGTTTTCTCTGTCTTTTCAGCTGTTTTTTTTTTTTTTTTTGGGGGGGGGGGTGCAGTTAGTTCTGTGTTTTAAGGCTTTGGTTCCACAAAGGCGGAGCATCCAAACCACTAGCTGACTTCAGCATTCCGATTTGCCCCGGATGGACTAAAATGTAGCATTTTACTTGAAAATATTATATTGTGTAATTTTATGTATGAAGAAGTCTGATTAAAATCAGAAATTTTTAAGTGACATTCCTTCTATTGAGTGTTCATTTATACCTTCAGTGTGGGATGGTGAATGAAGCAGATAGCTGTACAGTTTATTTCAAGAATACATGATCAAGAATTGTGTATATGACAGACCTGCCTTTCAGTACAGTTATTTTTCCAAAGCTGAAATAACTTGTGCGTGTGTTATTTTCTGGTTTCTGTTTTTCAAATGAATGCTATTGTGATAAAAGCTGCAGTTTTTCATGTTAATCAAATTCAATTTCTTGAAATCATATTGTGTCAGTGATATTTTTATTAATTTTTATTTCTGTAGCTTTTCTCTGGAGTATATGCCTGCTTTTATTCTTGCACTGTAGAACATTCAAGAGTGAATACACTTTATTTAAAAATTTAAGTAATTTGTGCAAATATTTCATTTTCTTTTGAGTGTTTCTACAGATGCATGTAAACAACTTCAGTCAAATAGTAATTACCTCATGAAGGAGAATTAAATTTGTTTTCCTTATTTTACTTGATCCTGTTGACTGGAGGTCATTAAAGAATGAATCTGTGCCTTTCTTTTTCATGTAATTTTTATTTAGTTATCATCATCAATGTCTTTATCTTTCTGTCGTTTTTCATTCTGCAGATGTGTCCAAGGAGTCTTAGTTTTCTCTGTATGACTTTTCTTTTTTTTTTTTTTTTTTGGAACAGGGTCTCTTTTAGTTGTATTCTTCTGTACACTTCTGCATTTCTTATTCTCTGGGTCCATGCGATTTATAAGATTTTATGATAGCTCTTTCTTTCAAAGGCAAGTATCCTTCACTCTGATTTCTTTGTCAGTGTCCAAATCTCGCATCCATATAGCACGCTGCTGAAGATGCATGTCTCAAGAATGCTTAACTCAGTTTTGAGGCTAATAGCTCTGCTCTTCCAAATTTTATCCATGGCTTTTAACAGTGTTATAACCTTCGCAATTCTAATTAAAATTTCTTTTTTTGCTGTTTAAGTCATATATTATACAGCTTCTGAGATTAGTGAATTTTTCCACATTTTCAAGTTCTTTGCCCTCCAGAATGATCTTCTTTTCTGATCTCTTTTGCACCAAATACCATTGTTTTTGTCTTTTTTATGTTCATCTTTAGTCCATATCTTTTACCCTCTTTATTCAGGTCTTGTACAATTTGATCCAGTTTCATTTCATCTTCTTCAATCTGTACAGTGGCCGCCCCGGTGGCGCAGTGGTCTAAGGCGCTGGCCTCTGATCATTCGTCCGTAAGGGGTTCGGGTTCGAATCCCGGTCAGGCATGGATGTTGTGTTTGTCTTACGGCACTGGCTCTCTCCCTTCCCTGGAACCAGCGACCCTAAATTAGGGACGGGCGACTGCTTATAGCCCATTGAGTTGCTCATGGTGGTCATTAAACCTCCAATCAAAAAAAAAAAAAAAAAATCTGTACAGTGTCATCTGCGAAATGCAGATGGTTAAATCTTTGTCCTCCAATAGAAATTCCAGTGTCCTCAGACCTGATTTTGTGAAACATTGTCTCCAGATGTGAGATGAAGATGCTTGGTAGTATTGGATCTCCTTGTCTTGTACCTCTGCTGGTGGTAAACCAATCCTGACAGCTGCTTGTGCATTCATGTTTATTTCTTTCAAAAGCCAAATTATCCTGGGATCCACGCCATATGATTCCAGCACAGCCCAGGTGATGTTTTGTTCAGTACTGTCAAAAGCTTTTTGGAAGTCCACAAAGCATGTGAATACATTTTTGTGCTTTCTTCGTGCCTTGTCTGCAATGAGTCTTAAGGCCAATATCTGCTATGTGGTACTCCTGTCTTTCCAAATGCCTGCTTGTTCATCTGCCAGATTTTTCTCAATCTGTCTTTTTAATTTTTCAGTTAATATAATAATCAAAATTATACTCAGATGACTGATCAGCACAATAATTCTATAGTTGTTGCATTCCAATGCATTTCCTTTTTTATGGAGAACTATCAATATTGATTTCTTCCATTCTTTTGGGGTGCATCCATTTTTTCATACAGAGATCACGATAACGCCTCTACACACGTATTTCACGCCTTAAAAACGCCGAATACGCTTTAAAATTTAGAAATGCGTATTTTTACGCATTGTTTTTTCATATGAAATTTCCTTTTATAATCGGTGATTACAACATGATTTTTTCATAAAAATTACCATTTTTTTTATCAAGAAATTATGTCTTAACTTTTATGAAAAAACAATGATTTGGTTCCCATTGCCGAGCCACGGCCCGAAGCGAAGCGTTACCGTTCGCTCGATCGAGTAGGGCCGTGGAGAAGCTCAACCGATGAGCATGCGCATTACAGGGAAGGGAGTTTCAGCCTCAGTGGTGGCCCTCAGTGGTGTATATCGGTGTAGCGTGGTGCAGTAAGAAGTGAAAGACGCTAGTATATCGGTGTAGCGTTGGCGTGGAGGAAGTGAAAAGCAACGTGTTTTGAAGTTCGTTTAATTGCCATTTCAGGGGGGGGGGATTCCCGCCGAAACAAAGCAGTTAAGCGGGAGTCTCCCGCCTTTAGAAATTTTAAGAAAAAATATATATAAATATAAAATTTGGGTCCGTTTTTGGATCGCTCACAAAATTCGCGCGTTAAAAACGTATCCTTTGTAAAAATACGTGATTTAGAAACGGACCGTTCAAAGTTCCGAAATTTGCAATCGAACTTATCAGTTTATGGACCCATGAATTAGCCGTATGAGCAGTTCATTTTGCATATCGCAGACTGTTACGAATCAGGCATGAGATTGCTCTTCGGATTTGCGGAATTCCGCATTTCGGTTGCACTTGAGAGTGATGAAAAAAACCACTGAAGATAATGTTTTATTTTCGGATGATTAGTGGGGGAGGCTCGTTTTCCGCCTAGGGAGCGATATTCTGTTTTTCAGAACTTACGAAAGCTAAATGGAGTGAAATTTTTACCAGCGATTGTCATTTCTTTTTCTCGCAAAGTTTCTTCTGTCCAGTATTGTTATTAAATATCAATTTATTGCATAAATGTTTGCATTTCAGCTTGAAAGTGTAAACAGGGTTCCCACGCAACCGGGAATTCTCAGGGAATTTGAAAATTGTTCCAAAAATCAGGGAAAACTCAGGGAAAATTGTGTTTTTCCGTAAAAATCAGGGAATTTTTTTATCAGGGAACTATAAAGGCAGGGAATTTTTTATTTTGCCAGAAAAATATTTTGTTTCAGACTTTTGTAAAATATATTTCTGTATTGCTAAGTTTTAAAATAATTCCGAGTTGTTTTATCCTTCGAGGCAACTCCGTAACCCACCCACCGATTAAAGTGCAGCTGTGCAGGGGAGTGCATCTCTTTGCGGTTTCCCCGTCTCCAGATGATCTAAACTACAACCGAACAAACATACACGTCAAAGCGTGAAAGAAAGCCATTAATCACATACCCATTTCGCAGGCTCATCTGCTGGCGTTCGCGAAGAGAGGCAGTCATATGTTCCTGAGTAGGTGCCCCGGTTCTCTGCGTAGACTGGGAAAAAAATTATGAAGAAGCTATTTCCTCAATTTTTTAAATAACCGACTGAAATTTTTACAGTGGGCAAGATATATTAAAATAACGTTCCATTTTAAATTTCGCCGAAATTCATTGGAAACTTTAGAAGTTGAGCTTTTTTTTTTTTTTTTTTTCCTTTTGCATGTTCTACGTGTCTTTTATCAAACCGTACAAAAACATTTTATTTTGCCGGATGTTGGTCATCCTAATAAATCCCCCCCTTCCCCTTCAACAGCAGTGTTTATGAATGTTGCAAATTGAGGGCACCTAATTTATTTTTAAAAAGGTTCGTATCACTTACGAACTAAAGCTTCGCTTTCGTAATTCTGTAGCAGAATTGGTATACTTGGAAAAGTATGTACCTTCAAATGCTAGAACAGGGAAAATATTATGAAATAGGAAGATTCTTCAAAGAGGGGGAAAGATACTTGTTGTATAATTAAAGAATGAATACAAGGAAAAATTGTATCTCCCGAGCTTTCGCTCTCCAACCGGGAGGCTTTCTCAAGGGTTGCAGACGTTACTAACAAGTCCGGAGTATAATAAACAGTTATACTCGCCGGACTTGTTAGTAACGTCTGCAACCCTTGAGAAAGCCTCCCGGTTGGAGAGCGAAAGCTCGGGAGATACAATTTTTCCTTGTATTCATTCTTTAATCATACTTTCACACCAGTAAACGGAGTTTGTGTAGATTTGTTTGCTATAGAGGGGGAAAGATTTATTTTTTTCATAGTACTTACGAGTATTTTGACAAAAAATATATGAAACATACCATGCAATGAAGCTGGTACTATTGCATACCTACCATATTTCCCAGATTTCACGGCCGTTTTCGAGATTCGTTGTCTTCCGGTTTTACGGCCGGAAAGAGATTTTTTTTTATTCTATCATATTTCTATTTCATAATGCATGAAGAAATTTATTTATAGCTATTTTAAGACGATATTCCAATTACTGCAAGAGCTGGCTGGTTGCGAAAAATAGGGGTAGTCCGACGCCCGGAACCATAGATTTTCACATCTGGGTCATTCCACGCAAAATCGTCAGATATTGAAATAATTTTCCACCAACACATCTCCGATTCGTGCGATTTTTTTTTTTTTTTTACGGGTAGCTGCCTCCAAGTTATAAAAAAAAACCCCTGAAAGTTTCAATTTTTTTTTGTTTCTGATAGATTAGAAGATATTATTTTTTGAATTTTTGTGCATAGTAGAACCGTTTTCCGTAAAAACGCAAATATCTCCGTTATTTAGAATAAGAAATATAAAATTCATCATTCTCTCGTAATTTTTCCCAAGGGTTTCAGCTTATACATAGGAAAAAAAAAAAAAAAAATTGCGAGTACAAAAGTTAGACGGGGTAGAAATTATCTTGTAATCGGAAATTCTTCTCCTTGCGTTGCTGCACCTCACAAGATTTGCATAAATTATTCATTTCACGTTTTTATCCTCACATTGCCGAAAAAAAAAAAAAAAATCTACCTAGTTACTACTGATGAAAATCTTTGCCGTGCGTGCTCTATTGGTTTCAGGTTTGTCAGTGCAGGCGCTAAAGCCTCTGTCTCCGTTTTGGATGACGTTATTTGTGGGGAGTTACTGCAAATGACCTGAGTGGGCTCCAGATCTTTCTCGCACTTTGCCTGATCAACAACGCACAAATGTATTGCCCTTCACTTCGTAAAGATATTGTTAAGTATAAACATGCCACTCGCCGCAGGATGATAAATTATGTTCACAAAAAAGTGTTAGGAGGATTTTATGAGCACACATGCACACAAAACTTCCTCTTATTGTTTCCCGTACAAGTAATTTGACGTAGCGTGGAAATGAACTGTGACCTGCGAGAAAAGTTCAGTGCTAATGTTTGCGTCACAAACGTAGCCAATCAATTTTAAGACTTCCGGATTTTGGAAGTACTAATATGAACTGTAGCCTCTCAGGCAAAATGGTATTCCGTATTAACTGTTAGTTTTCCCCACTTGTTGCTTCCATTATTTTTTCTTTATCCCTGGGTTTAATTATTTTTTTTTTGCCGTTATGACATTAGGATCTCTGTGTGCCAGCTTATTGGTTATGAAATGTAACAGCACAATGTCTAAATATCCTATGCTGCGTTATGTAGAAGCAAATGGCAGAGGTGCCAACTATTACGAATTGTCCGTGATTATTACGGTTTCGACTGTCAGATTACGGAATTACGGACAGGTTGGAAGAATTACGGAATTCAGTGTGTTTTGGAGAATCTCAATTTTGTATCCTTTTTTGTTAAACCCTTTTAGTGCGACGCTGCCGATTTCTCGGCCTTCGATTTTGATCCACATATTTTCCGAATCAGACTGCGGATTTCGGTGTCTCAATGATCATATCATTTATCAATCATATAGTTTTGAAATGGAATGTCCATGAATCATATCGTCAAACAGCGATATTATCGGAAGAATGGTACCGTAATTTTCGTCGTATAATCCGCGGATTATCTGCTAAAAAAGTTAAAATTATAGGTTTTGCGGATTATACACCGATGCGGTTAACACACCGATTATATATATATATATATATATATAACACCTTCCGATTTAAAAAAATCTGCAGCGTGATTGTGCAGGGAAAGGTGTAATAATTGGAAAAGGAACTCCCTCGGAAGAATTTTCCTCAGTTCAGGAGTTTGTACGGAGCGGAGCGGGGAGGAGGGGAAGGAATGTCGTAATGAAAGATAGGGATAATTGTGGGGAGGGACGGCAGGGGTCATTTTGTTATCGTTGAGGAGAGCTCTGACTGTCGTGCCGGCTCTGTTTTTTGGCAAAAAGCCAAAGAAGTACGCACAGCGCTTGCTGCACGAACCTATGCGTTTCTCCTTTCGGATTTCATGTGCGCGACCTTGTATCTAGTTTGCTTTCGTTGTTTTGGCGAACTTCGCTGCTGCTGTTTTCCTTCATTGCTAATCATGATGTCTCTGAAAAGGAAACGTTTCAGTTACACTGCCGAATTTAAACTTGAAGTGGTGGACAGAATTGAGGATATGATCATGTCACTGCGCGATAGTTTTGAGGTCAGAACACAATCGTGCAGCAACATACGGAAAGCCTCTGTGTCGCGATCTAAAACGTAAACAAGTCCGTTGGTAAATTCCGAGGGAGAATTCACGGAAGTTTTTTATTGGCCCACGTATAAGACGATCTCTCAACTGTGAAAGCAGGAATTCCTCCAAAAACTTTCGACTTATACGCGAGTACATACGGTATTTCTACGACTTGTTCTGTATCAGCCTTTCGTCATTGGCAGTGTAATGCAATACTCTGGAGCTACATCGGCGTGATCTATGGATGCCACACCCTTTATCTGTTCGGAGATAAAAATATAAAACAGTAACCTTTAAAAATGAATTTCTTCATTTAATAAAATAGTTTTTTTTTTCTTAATTCTTCGGACTCATGTGTTTCTGGAACGTGGAAAGAGCGACGTATTTATTTATTTACTAACGCCACGTATTTGGAGGATTTTCACCTTGGATCTCGCCCTTTGGAATTAACTGCTATAATATATATAGCCAGTGCCCTTAATACCCACCAGATCGAGACGTCTCAGTAGCTGAGCCCATCTTACGGATTTAAGATGTCAGAAGCTGACTTAAAAATACACATAGCACCGTGGATTGTTGGCCACCGTGGTGTAAAGCTAACGCGCTCGGTTAGATATCGAGAGATCCGTGGCTCAATTCCCCGGCGGCGGCTGAAAACAATTTTTCCGTTGCTATGTGTTACTGGAACGTGGAAAGAGCGATGTGTTTATGTGACCGACTTTTCTGTCGGAAATTCCACTTCTGATTCAACATCTATGATGTGCGAATTATACGGCGATTTTTTTTCCTAAATGTCACAGTCTGCGGATTATACGAATGATTTTTTTTATGTGAATTTTACGGTCTGCGGATAATACGACGAAAATTACGTGTAATATGCCGTAAGTGTCATCGTAAAAGAGTTTGCGCTTGCTATCGGTTCCCCACGCAATTTCTCCGTGTGACAGGAGAAAGGTTACTTTAGCCAAAACGTTTCCTACTGCAGTTAAGGCAGGGCTGTTCACTTGGAATTGTTGGTGTATTATAAGACGTCGTACTGTCGGAAATCACTTTTTCGAGCCCCGTTCGAAGTGCAATAACGATCAACTGGTCGCAACGCGTGGTCCCGCGATGACGGATGTTTAATTTCTTGCGGACTTTCGCCGCGCGGGAGAACGAAGTGCGGTGTTTTATTACTAGAAGCTCTTCACAGTATTCATTTCTTTTTCCTAAACAAACAGACACAATCGCAAAACTCCGTGAAATACGAATCCCCTCTTTTTCCAAACTCGCGTTAGCAGAGGATGACTTTATTGACAGCTTGTTCCTCAGACTAGGAGACGTGCTTTTTCCTACTGCGTGAAATTTTTTTCTAAGGTTATTTGAAGTGGCTTGTAGTGAGAGTGAAAGTTTGTCAAGTGATGGTGATGAATTTGAATCATCTGAGAGTGATATTGGCCAAGCAACATCAAGCCAGAAAACTAGCCACAGGCCACGCACACCATATCTTCTTCAGAAGGTGAAGATCTTCATAGTGAATCTTCAGATCATGAAAGTTCTGAAAGTGAATGGGAGGATGTAATAGAGGGAAGTGATGAACAACCTCAGCATTCTTTTGATTGTCATGAAATGCAGGGGCCCAATCATGCTCCTGCAACTGATGTGGCACCTATTGCATATTTTTACTTGTTTTTTACCAATTTCATCCTTGGAATTATTGTTTCTGAAACAAATAAATATGCAAAGAGGTTTTTCCAGGAACATCCAAATCTTTCTCCCAAATCTTGAGCAAGGAAATGGAAAATGCTGAAATAAAGGTTTCCTTGCGTGCCTCCTAATATGAGAGTAATCAGTAGCCCATGTAGGACGAGATGAGATGATTGCCGAAGGCATATCCAGTCAAAACAAACACCAGGATTGTGTAAAATTAAAGACTCGCCGAAGGTATATCCAGTCAAAACAAACACCAGGATTGTGTAAAATTAAAGACTCGATCAAAGCCTTTGGATAATTTTTTTGCAAAAAAGAATGAAAATAGCGTGATAAACGCTGAATTGCTGTTTACTGCAATTGTTGTGGAGCATAACCTACCTATAGCAATCTGTGATCATGCTGGTCGCTTCTTTCATGCTATGTTCCCAGACTCTGATATTGATGAAGCTGGATATCCTTGAGCAGATGTGGCATGGAATGAAATATCTAAGATGAAGGATTCATCTGGCCTTCCCAAGTATTCTGCATTGCCTAAACTAATGTTGGCAATATTGACTATCCCTCACAGCAATTCCTCTACGTAGAGAATATTTAGTATAGTAAGGAAAAACCTCGCATACTTCTGCCCAACAATGAGCACCAAAACATTATGTGCCCTTCTTATACAGAAAAGTAAAGCATTTTCCTCAGGTGAGCTGTGTTATAAAAAGTTTTCTGAAAAAGAATATACCACTGCAAAACAAGCAACAAGGGAGTTTTTATGTCAGCAATGACATGAGGTAAGTACAATATTGATAATTTAATTTCATATTTTTTGTGAGGATAGTGTAAACATATAAAGTTATTACACATTTCAGGCATTAATTTCTCATGAAATACCCATTCCACGCGTTAGCGATGAGGCTTCGTATGGTGATTACCGATAGGCACCTCATACAAGTATTACAGGTTACACAGTAATACTATAATATTGTCCTTATCTTTGAAAAAAAATGGCGTGTTACATTACTGAAAGTTTGTGTTCGATTACTGAAACATTACTGTAAAATACCCTATTGATTACTGATGCGTTCTGCTAGAGGTTGGCCCCTCTGAAATAGCATAGATTCGATGTTCTCATTGCCATGTGCAAGAACTAACGTTAGCTAAAATAATTACAATTTTGATTTTTAAATGTCAGGAGTATTTTCCCTAATTGCTAGAAATTGTTGGGATGGTACTGGCACACGTTTTTCCTCAGACGCAGAAATGCTGTCACGATTTCTGTTCTCTCTCTCTTCTTTTTTTTATTTTTTAATAACTGTTTTACTTTGCTTTGTCTTTAAAGATTCTAAGTAAATTCCAATAGAAAATACAAATTGGTAGATCGATTTGATAGAACCGCTCTAACAAAAAATGTTAAGAGACTGTCAGACACTCACCATTTCATCATTCCCATTAGACTTCAATTTCAGCAAACGTTTCTGTGTTGTTTAATATTTATGTAAAATAAGCACTTAAAGGATTTAAAGCTTCATTCAGCATTGTATCATTTAAGGGCAATTTATTCTCTTCAGTCACAATTCTCCCAGCTTGCATTTTTAAACCTAACTGGAACTCTAAATGTTGTGAGTCGTTTAAAATGTTATTTATATACTTGTGTGCACTTAAAATACAGATATATCAGTTGTATAATTTCACCTAATCGACTGAAATATTTCATTATATGTAGAATTTAAATTAAGTCTTTGTTCAAATATTCTTTAAAACATGTAAATACATGGTTTACATGTTTTAAAGAATATTTGAACCAACGGTACCAAAAATAAATAATGGTACCAAAAATAATATGCCTCCATGCATTTAATTGTTATTAAAAAAAAGCAGGTAATTGTATAAAGGACAGTTATTTAAAGAATTAACAAATGTATGCTTTCGTAAGGAACGCAAGAATGTAAGGAAATGCAACAATTTGTCGCAATGTGATTTGATTTGCCGCTCTGGAAAAACTCTCAGGACCACCTGGAAAACCTGGAAAAGTCAGGGAATTTTTTTTCTACTTTTGAGTGGGAACCCTGGTAGACAATAGTTTCCGATAATGGAAGTTCGACGGAGCAAAAATTTTCTTGTAAACTTTAGGAACGAGTTTCTTTCACGGATTCGAAGAGTAACTCTGACTTTGTTGTCATCAAAACTGAAGATAATTTTTTGGGGGGTGGTGTGTGTGTGTGATTGCGAGGTGGCGGTGGAAGGGGGGTTCCGGCTGGGGACGGAATTTCGTCTTTCAAAACGTTCGAAAACGGAAGTTAGACTAACTGCCGATTTAATCTGTAATCATATTTTTTTTCCCTCGCAATATTTCCTTTGCTCATTTTTATTGTAAAATATAATTTTGTTTGATAACTGATTGTGTTTCAGCTTGAAAACGAAGGAAAATTTTCCGGAAACGGAAGTTGGACGGAGTGAAGATTTTTTCGTAATTTTTTTTTCGCAATGTTTCCACTGTCCTGAATTATTGTTAAATGTTATTTTCCCTCTATAAATAGTTGCAAAGGGCGAAACTGGACATTCCTCATATTAGAAGAATGGTTGAATGAACCAAATCTCAATTATGTGAATTGTAAACATCTCATACATAGTATTCAAGGAGATATTTTTTTTTCAGAGCTGAAGGAACAAAAATAATAAATTAGTTAACCTTTGTAATACCAAACTTCCACATTACAATGTCCAATGAAGGTTTATTTTATCTTTTGTAATTGAGATAAACTGTAGATTTCCTTCCTCCACAATAGAACTCTTTTTGAAGTTTGAGTGTGTAGAATCTGAATCCGTGAAGCAACACACACGCACACACACACAAGTTTTGGTAGTCTTTCAAAAGCAAAACAATTTTTTGCAGCTTCATGGATAAAACAAGACAAGTAGGTAAGATTTTGATAAATTACGATTTACTTATTTTATATAAAAGAAATTCAATTACATGCTAATTCATGTTGACATATTCATATATAGATATAATTAGTTGTTTTTATATTAAATATTATTTAATATTTAGCTAAAAATTTAATGTGATAATTGTTCGTTCTCTAAAATTACTCCTTTGGAAAGAAAAATACTCCTTCAAAAAATGTGAAGGAGTATTTTTACTCTTTTGAAAAAATCCTAGCATGATCTCTGCTTTCATATCTTGTTTCAGATTTTGTGTATTTCTTGAAATAAGATGTTGCCACCGTTCTTTATCATTTCCCCTATTATGTCATCATTGCCAGGACTTTTGTTACTTTTTAATTTCATTATTGCCTTCTGCACTTCATTTTCCAAAATATCATTCTCAAAATCTGTGGTTGATGGTGATATTTCCTTTAGCTCTTTGATAACCTGCATTGTAGTATTTTGATCATTCTGAGTTTTGTATAGGTCACTACAGTATTTCATCCATCTCTACACAATGACTTCAATTTTCATTAAAATCTTGCCTTGTTCATCCTTGATAGCAGTAAGTCTAGGTTGCCATTTTTTGTTGATATTTCTAATCAACTTATACACTTCTCGTGACTTATATTCATCATGGTATTTTTCAATACCTTACATTGATTTTCCAACTAGTTGGTTTTATCCATTCTTACAGCTCTTCTTACCTCATTGCACTTTTCTCTGTATGTTCTCTCTGCTGCTTTAGAGTTGTTCTGTTTTAGTCTTAGTTTTCTTTTTCCTTCTGCCAATTTTAGGATTTTTTGAGTAATTAACTATTGTAAATTGTTTCTTTTTTTGGAAATGTTGTCTGTACAGTTTCCAGTATTGTTTTGTTCTTTGGTTTCTTCCAGGTCTTTTGATCTTTTTTCAAGTGTATCTCTGTACAAATTTCTGATACTGTCATCTGAGAGTTTTCCAATATCGTCACTTTCAGGAATTTGTTATTACACTTCCTTTTTAGTTGCAGTTTTAAATTGGCAATCACCAATCTATGCTCTGAGTTTACATACGCCCCTTGAAAAGGTTCTGCATTGCTGAATTGATGTTATCCATCTTTTACTTATTAGGATCAAGTCTGTCATATTCTTAGCTTTACCATCAGGGGAACGCCATGTCCATTTGCCGTAGTCTTTTTGTTGGTACCTGGTGTTGCAGATCATTAATTCATTTTTCACTACAAATTCCAGCAATCTTTCTCCACACAGATTTCTACTGCCATATCCGAATTTTCCCATAATAAGTTCCCAACCTACATTGTTGGTTTCGATTTTTGCATTCCAATCTCCGGTTATAATGAGAATGTCTTGTTTTGGGGTTTATTCAATTTCTAATTGAAGAATTTCGTTGAATTTGTCAACTTGATGTTTGGAACTATCACTTGTTGATGCATACACCTGGATGACAGTTAAGCTGAACGGTTGGGCATTGAACCTCGCAGTAATGGCCCTTTCATTCACAGGTCTGTATCCTAATAGAGCATCTTGTGCTTTATTGCTTAAAAGGAATCCTACCCCTGCCTCATGCCTAGATACTCATGCCCTGGCTAAATAATCTTGTATCCATCCATATCACCTGAGAGTGTCCATCTCATTTCTGAAATCCCAAGAATGCCACATATCTATACCTTCTTAATTCCTCCTGAAGGAGCTGCAGTTTTCCAGCTGCCCACAGAGTTTGGACATTCCATGTGCACACTGATATCAGTTCTTTTGTCATCTTGATTCTTTCTCTATCAGTATTAGATTTTTTGACCCAACCCTAATAGCTTGGTTGGGGATGCAAACCTTGTTTGGCTGGGCGATGTCCGAGCCAGCATATACCTCATATAGTTTTCTTTGGCATCAGATTTCAATCACCTTTATTGTTTTGCTGCCAGCACATCAACACTCATCTGGCAAACCCTGTAACCCTAGGCATGGGGCCCATACTGGATATTGTCAGCTGGGCCAGCTGAGCCCAGTGTTTTTTAGAGATGTTTGCTCCTTCCCTCCTCCTTTCTCATCTAGGCTTAGGACCGGCAATGGTGGAGTTTATTTAGCTATAGTGTATGTTTTTTTTCGAAAACCGAAAATAATGTTATTTTTAAAGTTTTGTTTTCCTTATTTTCAATGTAACTTTGCTTTGCTTTCCTTAACATTAGGAATGTAGCAAAATGAATGTCATTATATTATTATTTTTGTTAGTATCATTCTTTTGACTTTATAGGTTAGTGCATTTTTGTGGAAATTGTGTGTTTCACTACATTTTGGTGAAAGATATTGCAGTGGATCAGTTTATTTTACTGATAACAATTACAAAGCATGTAAAAAAGGCCTGTTCATGAACTTGACTTTGTTTTCTTTTTCACCAATGTAATAAATGTCACTGTTGACACTTGTTTTCATCTTATTTTTCTGAGTGAAACATCTCATAATCCATAAAATTCATTCCTTGATGATGATCTGCAATCAACTTCCTCTGCTAAACAATTATGATATTACCTAATGCTTGGGTAGTTTATTTCTATTTTTTTTAGTGAATGCTAGAAAAGCAGAACACAAACTTTTAGATTGAAGAATTGCTTTCAAGTCATACATGCTTTAGAATTATTTTCTGTGGTTTTGCTTTTCATTTTCACTTCAATTGGTATTTGTAAATCAGCAACAAGAAACAATGGGTTGAATAAAACATGAAAAGAAAAAAATAGCTCTTTCATCATCATTGTTGTTATGAAGGCTTTTCTTATTTATGCTATATTTTGTGTCTTGGTGAAACAACTGCATTGCCAGGTTTAGCAGATAATATAAAAATTAAACTTAAAAAACTGATAATTTTGGTTTGATATTTGCTCCCTAAAACAATTTAAAATCTTTATATTTGTAGCTTGAGCCACAGTGATGGGGAAAATCATGGCAGTGTTTGTGATACTATAAGTCAGAAGACATTGAGTTTCCTCATCGGCACACTCAATGCATCATTTCATCCAGATTATGATTTCAGCCAAGCTAAAAGTGAGGAATTCAGCAGAGAGCCCAGCTCAACGGTAAGTTATGTAATTTGAAGCATGTGCTCAGTGTCTTTTTATGAAACCTCAGTGTCTGTAACATGTTTTATTAGTCCTGTTCTATTTTTCAGTTACTACATGTCCATTTTCTTAAACAACTGAATTTGTCTGTTCATTTGAAACTCTTGGGAGCAATGGATACAAATAAAAGTAGTGCAAGCTGGATTTGTGATGAAGACCTGGTTTCACAACAGCAGCATGTGGGTGTGAGCTCATTGACTTTGAAGGAGGTACCAAGGATTTCATCTCTGTGGTTGTTTAGTTGGTTCTGTTGCTGAGCTGCTACAATTCTTATGTTCAACTGTGAATGCTGTTATTTTGAAGTGGAAATGTATGTGTAGGGAAAGGAATATGACAACCACATGGTTTGTGCACATCCTGGAAAAGTCCTGGAATTCCATGTTGTCCTGGAAATTCCAAATATTGTGTTACATGTCCTGGAATTTTATCCATTCCTGCCTTTTTGTCCCTGTGTAATGTTTTGTCGTTGAGAATTTTTCAACAGATAAAACTTATGTCTGACAAATTCGCCTCCCCACCACTGGCAAAATATGGGAGCTGTTGGTTTCTTGTCACCCGGCAGTACTGAAGCTGCTTTATTAGCAGGTCTTTGTAAAAAAAAAAGATTGTGCATATGTTATCACTTTGTCTGTCTGTCTTGTATCTCTGCAACTGTTAGTCCAATTTGGAAAATTCTCTTTGCAATGGTAAGCCTGAAGTATGAGAATGATGTGATCCTTGCGTGTCGTTTTTTCCGATACACAACTTTGCCAGTAGAAAGTTTAAATTCAGATATTGAATTCAAAATATATTTTATTCCATATATTTGCTTCTAACTATCCAATTGAAAAATATTTTTTTCTTTTTGATGCAATTTACATGAAAGACTTTTAGATAGTTCCTTTTTTCAAGTAATGCACAGATGTTGCTGTCCTGGCAGCACAGTTGCTAATGACCATTCATCCAAGATAGGTTTGGGTTCAAATCCTAGTGAGGCATGGATATTATGTTTGGCTTATGGCACTGGCCCTCTCCCTTCCCTGGAACAAGTGGCCCTAAATTAGTTATGGGCAACTGCTTATTGCTCATGGTGGTCATTAAATCCCATCCCCCCCTCCCAAATGCATAGATTAGAATAATTCTTGATGTTGACATAACACGCATAATTTATGTAAAAATTACAATGAAATGCATAGATTTTCTGCTGGGGACGTAAGAGTAAATTGTGTTTCCCAATATCTCTGCTAAAAGTCAAATTGAAAAATTCTTCTCGCATCAGATATAGCTCCTGATGGGAAATATTTTGCATGTAATTTCTAATTTTTGGTAAAGGATGGTTTGGCCACCATGGGGCCATATGTGTTTATTTCTGCTTCTGATGTATTTGGGGCTGTCCATAGAGTGTGTCCGATTTTACAGGGGGAGGGGAGGGAGGGGTTCCTGACAACTGGACCAAATGTGACATCCAGCGGCAAAAATATAGTGGATGGTATTTCTTCGTTTTGTTTTGTCTTTTTCAGCACGTCTTTTGTAAAAAAAGATCGTGCTTACGTTATCAGTTTGTCCGTCCGTCCATCTGTAGACACAATATCTCTGCAACTAATAGTCCAATTTGAAAAATTCTTTTTGCATTATGAAGCTTGAAGTGTGCAAATGATGATCCTTCTTTTCGTTTTTTTTTTTTTTACGATGCAAAAATTTGCCGCTAGAGGGCTTAAGGGCAGATGATATCGAATTCAAAACACATTCAATTCCATATATTTGCTTCTAAACATCCAATTCATAAAATTCTATTATTTTTCGATTCCATTCATGTCGAAGATTATTTTCAGCATAGTCCCATTTCCAAATTACGAATAGATGCTGCGCTAGGGGACGTAAAAGTAAATTACTTTTCTCCAGATATCTATGCTTCTAAAACTCTGATTTGAAAAAAATGCCTTCGGCAGACAAAACTCGTGATGGGAAATATTTTACATATAATTTCTAATTTTTGGTATAAAATGGTTTGACCACTAGGGGGCGTAAGATTTGATTTCTGCTTCTGACATATTTGCAGCAAAATTTGAGCTTCTAAAATCTCAATAGAAGAAATTGTTTCATGAATCGATTCTACTCACATAGAAAAACCTTTTCGAAATGTTTTCTTCTTAAAATAATGTATGGTTTTTCCGCCAGGGGGTGTAGATATATATCCTGTTTTTTGTCAATATCGCTGCTTCTAATGGTCCGATTTGAAAAAAAATTTCTTTGTTGGACAGAGTTTCTGGCGCGACATGTTTCTAATATAATTTCAAAATTTTCAAGTAATTCATCGACTTTCCGCTAGAAAGAGTAAAGGTAAATTGTGCTTTTCCCGATATCTCTGCTTCTAAAACTCCGATTTGAAAAATTCTTCCAGCACTGGAAACAGCTGCTGACAGAAACTTTTTTTTGTTGTAATTTCTAATTTTTTGTATAAAATATGGTTTGGTCACCAGGGGGCGTAACATTAAATTTCTGCTTCGTAGGTATTTGCTGCAAAATCTCAGATTCTAAAACCCCGATTTAAAAAATTCCTTCGTGGACCAATACCACTCATGTCGATAAACATTTGAGAATATTTTCTTTTTTTAAATAATGCATGGTTTCTCCACCAGAGGGCGAAGATGTCTATCTTATTTCTGTCAATATCTCTGCCTCTTAAAGGAAAAAGGTTTACAACATTTTACTCTGTAAAATGTTTCTCATATAATAAAAAATTTCAAGTAATGCGTATACTTTCCACTAAGGGCGTAAAGATAAACTGCATTTTCCTCAATATCTCTGCTTCTAAAACTCCGATTTGAAAAAAAAAATCTGCACCGGCTACAGCTCCTGATAGAAAATGCTTTGCATATAATTTGTAATATTTGATAAACAACAGTTTGGCCACCAGGGAGCATAAGAGTTTATTTCTGTGCCTGATGTATTTGCAGTAAAATCTGAGCTCCTGTAAACTCAGTTGAAAAAAGTTATTTCATGGACCGATACCGCTCACATCGAAAAACCTTTTAAAAATACTTTCTTCTTAAAATAATGCATGGTTTTCCTGCTAGGGGACGTAGATGCATATTTTATATTTATCGATATCTCTGCTTCTAAGAGCCCGATTTGAAAAATTCTTTTTTTTTTTTTTTTTGTAGGAGAGCATTTCCACTGAGAAATGTTTTGCATATAATTTCAATTTTTCTTAACGCACAAGTCTGCCACCAGAAGTGGTCACCTGACGCTTCCATTTACAGCAATATCTGCGGGATAAAAACTCGACTGGAAAACTTCTTTCTTCGGTCAGATACTACTGTTTTCCATACCAGTTCCATTGATTTTTAATAGCTTTGGTAAATTTAATTGGCATCAGAAAGGATTCAAAAGACTTCCTCATTACACCCAAAAATTTGGTATCATTTTTCTTGTTTTTTCTTTTGATAGTTAAAAAAGGTATGAAATATTTCAGATTTCTTATGATATTTAGCTAAATCACAATATTAAGTTCTAGTATTTGTACTACCAAATCTATCGTGTTTTGTAGATGGTACGATCGGGATTGTTGAAACCTTGAATGAATGCATTCATTTGTTGAACTTTATTTCAGAATGATAAAGTTCGGGTAGGATTCGGGAATAAATTAATGCCTAAACAATAAATATTTTCAGAAGAAAAAGTGTAAATGTATAGAAGATTCCTTTAAATAATTATGTTTGCTTTCTGTTTCTCAACAGACTTCTAAAAGCAGTCGTCAAAAAAAGGGGGGTTGCGGGAATTAGGGCGTACTTTTTAGGAGGGGAGGTGTCAGCAATCAGAGAAAATGTGACATGAGGGAGGGAGGGGTCTAAAAATAGTAAAAAATCTCGGACGTACTTTATGGACGGCCCCTTTGCAACAAAATCTGAGCTTCTGACAGCTTGATTGAAAACATTCTTTCGTGGGCCAACACCCCGCACACCTTGGAAAACATTTTGAGAATAACCTTGTCCTTAAAATAGTGCGTAGTTTTTCTGCCAGTGGGTATAGATGCATATCTTATTTTTGTCGATATTTCTGCTAGTTTTAAGAGTCTAATTCGAAAAATTCTTTTTTTGTTAGTGTTTCTGAGGCAGAATGTTTCTCATATAATTACAAAAAATTTTAATGCACAAGGGTGCCACTAGAGGGCATAAGTTCACTTTCTCATTTACAGCAATATCTGTGAGACTAAAAGCTCAATTGAAAAAATACTTTTTCAGTCAGATACTACTAACTATAAAAATGCTTTGTGTGTATTTTTCTTCCCAAATTTTGCTGCTAGGGGGACCCAAATGTTTAATTTAATCTGTTTTTCTCAATTTCTGCATCTAAATGTGTGATTTAAAAATTATTTTAACACTGGATACTATTTACTTTGTGGAACACTTTAGGTATTTGAGGAGTTTTGAAGTTCACAGTTTTGTTGCTAGATGGTGTTTGTGTACTTTTTGCAACTATATTTCCACTTCTAAAAGTCCTATTGAGAAATTTCTTTTTTATTGTGTGCCATTCGCTACAATAAAGATGCGGTGCCTTATCCTCTTTAAATAATGCACAGCTTTCCCACTAGAGGCATAAAGATTAAAACCTTTTTCTCACTATCTCTGCTTCCACTAAACATATTTATTTTTTTTTATTTTTCTTTAGCACAACTTTTACCACAAAGAATACTTTTTGCCTATTTTCAACTTTCCCATTATGCAAAATTCTTCTGCTAGGAAGTGTACAGTTATATTCATGTTTCCTCTTATATTTATTATGTTACCTGTGGAAATATTCACATTAAAATGAACCAGTAGAGCACACTTGTTTGGAAACAACAGATTAGGAGAGTTTGTGAAGGATATTTTTAAAACCATGTTCTTAGTTGTGGCTGATTTTGACCTTTATCGAACTTTGCTAATGAATGCTTTATGTAAAATTTTTCTGTAAAATCAGATTGCTTTCTAATGTGAAGAGAAATTTAAATCTAGTTGTTTCTTAGTATTTTATGAGCTAAGTAATCGCATTCCATCTTCTATAATTAGTTTTCTAATCATGTCCAGTTAAATTGCCTTGATCACCAACAATGTATGCAGCTGTACACGTAGCACTTGAATTTAAGGTTTTCCATTATTTTCTTTTGTTCCATTTTGGGAATTTTTGTGCACACTTTGTTTACCGGTGACCGTTGAGTACAAATTTAAAACATAGCTAGAGCATCAATATTAAAGCATGTAATATGTTAAAAATTCCTTTCCAAAATAAAATGTAGCACAAATCCTTCCTCCCTTGAGTATCTGTTTAAGAAATAATAGTCCCTTTGTTCCTTTGAAAAAGTTCCAAATATTTCACCTTTCCTTGTCCTTAAATTTACAATGTAAGCATTATTTCAAAATAATTAAATATAAGTAATATTTTGTTTATATATCCATTGTGTGGTATATGAAAGCATTTCAAGAGTAATGACTCATTTATGTTCTAACTGTAGTTTTATACCTATATAATTTGAGTTTTATGTTTTTTATTTCTATAATTTGCTTTAATAATTGACCTAAAGCCAAAGCAGAAATAAATTTTTCTCAAAATCAGTACAGCGTAATGTGCTACACACGTATTTCTCGATGTATCGAGATTTAAAAAAAAAAAATTCCATACGTTATTTTTTCAGGTAGAACCATGTAATGGTGGTTTTAACTGCTGTAACTTTTTACATGTTTCCTTTAAGTGGAAAGCAATATCTCGGAAGTTATTAATGCTCGCTGCGAATATATATCGCGGTAATTGAATGTGATTCAAAGAAAAATCTTTCACATACCTCTCGGTTGTAGGTGGTCAATGTTCAAATCCTTGCACTGTTCTCATCCGGTTCTTGGGTGTAAGCTTTTTTGACTAACTTCAAAAAGTCTGCATGTTTCTTGAGTAGGATATACTTTTTAGTTGAACTACGGGAGGCACATGGAGACAAAGGAGATGTGAAAATTACGTTGGAACACTTGAAACACAGAAAAATGAATCACTCGTAAAAATATTCGCATGAGGAATTGCAATCACCAAAAACTTCGTCAGACTTCTTGGATGTATTGTCCGATGCATTTCCGCAGAACTGTGCCATTTTCTGGGACCTTTGGTCATCCGTTCTCTCTGCAGTTTACATTGAATATGCGACGTGCTCAGTTTGGGAATCTTTTTGACATCATCGGATGTGTTGTGTTACCATTCCAGTGATTTGAAGACTCGGGATTTTTTTTTATTTTTTATTTTTTGTTATGTCTGCGTGTTTGGTTTGTTTCTGTTCTGTTTGCCATACCATTTTTTGTTCTCTTCTATCAGTATCTTCCATGGAATTGGCATTTTTACTCCACTACTAATGTTGCAGTTGGATTTTTTGTTTTTTTCAATTACGATTGCTTTGGCGAAATAGATGGTCTTTTCGGTTGGTTGTTTGCAGATAATTTCGATATTTTCAAATTCTGGTATTGTGTTATTTTTTATGCAATATTGTACAAGTGCTGTTTCCTCCTTTTTTTCCCAGTTCTTCATATGTTGTGCCAATCTTGTTTTTAATTTGTTTCTTGTGCTTCCTATGTATTTCACTCTATTGTTGTTGTTGGTTGGCTTAATTGGAATGCTATATACTCCTGCACGGTCCAATAGTTTTGTTTTTTCTCTGTTATTGATTATTATATTCTTGTAGTCTTTTATTGAAATTCCAATATCTAGATGTTGTTTTTTTGCATTCCTTTTAGATTACATTTGTAACCTGTTTTATGTATTGAAATTTACCACAATATTTTATATGTTGCTTGGTTTTTTTTTTTTGTTTTTTTTTTGGATATTTATACATGTAAATTACTTTTTGACATCTCAGGTGGTATATCCAAATTTTTTGGCTGCTGTTCATTCAAGTTCTTTTTCTTTGAAAAAGAGTTATTGCTGGAATGTGTGAAGGCTCTATGCATTAAACTTCTGATTGCCGATATTTTATATGCCTTTGTATGGTATGAGTTTGCAGGTATGAGTATTGGCATATAGGAGGGTCTTCTATACACATGGTATTTGCAGAATGTTTGAGTTTTTATTATTGTAATATCTAAGAAATTAATTGTATTTTCATTTTCTGATTCCATTGTAAAGTTGATACCTGGATATTTTTCACAGAAATCTTTTTTCAGCTTGTCTAATTCTAAAGAACTGGCATTCCAAATGAGTAGTGTGTCGTCGACGTATCTTCCGTAGAAAAGCACTTTGTCTTTATATTTGTTAAGGACTTCTATTTTCTGTAATACGACCTCTGCAAATAACAAAGGTAGTGGGGAGCCCATTGGTGCTCCGAACTTCTGTCTGTATATTCTACTGTTATATTAAAAGAAGTTGTTGTGATATATACATGTTAATAGGTCTATTATTTCTTTAACTTCCAATTTTTGGAAAGTATTGTTGTTGTAAAGTCTTTCTGCTATGATGTCAATAGCTGTCAAGATGGGAATGCTCAGAAACATCGAAACAATATGCAAGCTGGTCATGATTGGTGGGTTGGGGTCAAATTGGATTAGATACTTCATGTACATCTTCCATATAAGGAAGTCACAAGTTATACGTGGTTAAAATACATTATACATAGAGATTCAGTACCTCTTTTAGAATTGCTATTACACACGTTAAAATTCGGACATGTGATTATGGTGGTGCAGTTAATTATGACGTTTATTATTTTAAAAAACACGATTGAAAGAAAGCAAGAGCAATTACTCACATGTATTCGTCCAGAGGTCGTTTTTGTTCCCATACCATCGTAGTTCCGCAAGTTGTTTGGTCTCAGGTGTTCAGCAGCTATGCATTGCGAAAAGTCCGATGGTGACTATAATATGGTGTTTAGCAATGTCAAAGGAATAGACGACCCAAAGAATCTTTCTATATATTGTATCGTAAGCTCAAAAGAATAATACAACTGAGAATAAAAAACCCTGTAATGACCACAGGCAGGTTAAAAAGCTAACAATGAACAATCCAAAAAAATAGCAAACAAATCTAAAATGCTGACAGTGAATGAATTTAAAAGAACAAAATGAAGTATGAATGGCTAGAAGAAACGACGAATGAACTATTTACATAATGCTTGCACCACCTCCTCACGTCCACCAGCGTCCCCGGACGCGTTCGCCTAGCGTCTTCCTAGGCGTTTTCAACGGGAAATGAAATGTCTGTTTAACCACGTATAACTTGTGACTTCCTTATACCGAAGATATACATGAAGTACCTATTTTACCTTCTAGTGATATTATATAACGCCAAAACATTGGCAGGAAGCATGATAACGTACAATGCAAAATGGGATCAGACAATAATGCGCAACTATGATGTCAAGAACTTCAAAAACGAGAATACAACTTAGTAATCAAGTTGACCGTCTGGATTTCCTGAAGCAATGTTGTGATTACGAAATTATACCGAATTACCTGAGAATCAAAACTACAGCTATCAACATCAAAGACAAGAAAATTCTAAGTACTGCCGAAGTTAAAAGGCTAAAAGGTGAAATACGAACAAAAAGACAAAGAATCTACCAGTTATCAAGGCATGCATGCAACTTATACTGTGATATCAGGAAGAATTACCATGAAGATGACGCTGATACTGTATTAACAATAATACATATATATATTGAAAAAAAGTAAGAAAGCAAATCAAAATCGCCATTGGCAAAAACTAAGTGCATTAGTAGAAAAGAACCAAAAACATAGATATCATGTAATTGATGTACCAAATACATATATAAATCTATCGCAAGTGAAATTGAGCCAACTACAAATGAATGCACTCAATAGAGGAGGCAAGTATGCTTATAAACAGGACATAAGAAGCACAGAACAACTAATTCCAGAGATCGAGGAGATAATCACTGCATTGCCTAGAACAGCTCAAGATCCCATACGTTTCAAAATAAATAGAACAGCAACAAGAATCATGAAGGAAAAAGTAAATGAAAAACCAAACTTAATAACATACGAAAAACAAGCTTTGATGGATTTACGACAAAATCCAGCAATACAAATAACAATGTCTGACAAAACTAAACACCTCATTATAATGAAAAAAACGGACTATGAAGAAAAAATGATCAAGACAATACAAGTATTGAAGGTTGAGGTCATTCAGAAAGATCCAATTGAAATAATAAAACATCAACTTGCTGTTTTTAAAAACCACAGTTTCCTTCCAGACTCAATTAAGAAGAACGCATACCCACCAATAGGAACAACTATTCCCAAAATCTTCGGGAAAGTAAAGACCCACAAAGCAGATAATCCTCTTAGACCAATAGTAGCAAAAAATACAGCACCAACAATAAACCTCGAGAGAGCACTATATAGATAGCTGGCACCTTATTACAAACAGTATGAATTTTCTGTTAACAGCTCTGATGAAGTAATTCAACTAATTCAAAATAGAAATAATAGTATGAAGAACAATAGCCAAACAATACTTACCAGTTTAGATATTGTATTATTATATCCAAATACTCCCACGCTTGAAGCTATAAATATTATTGAAATAGAATTACATAGAAACAATATCCCAATAGTACAAATTGAAGACATAAAAAAAGCATTGATTTTTATTGACCAAAATAATTATTTTGATTTTGAAGGTACAATATACAAACAAATTGCAGGTGCTCCTATGGGCTCTCCTATTTCAGGTTTGCTTTCTGAAGTAATCTTACAGCAGATTGAAAAATCTGTGGTGCAAAATAGTAATATTCCACAACCAGCATTTTTTTTTTTTTTAGATACATGGATGACATCTTTATGATCTGGGAACGTAGTGAACAAGAATTGCAGGTCTTCCTTGGGGCATATAACACATATTATACATCAATTAACGTGACAATAGAGAAAGAACCGAATGATACATTACCTTAGATATTTACATTACCTTACTTAGATATAAGGCTTCATCTTCTAAGGATTCTGGTGATAATATGTATAAATATGAAAGAAAAGAACTGTTAGCTTTAAGAAACAACCCCAACTTAAAAATTGTTGAAGCAGATAAGACCAAACAAGTACATATCCTAGATAATACAACTTATAATGAAAAAATGATATCAGCAATGCAAGATCTAAATATAGAAGTCCAAAGAGATCCAACAAATAAACTTTTGATAAAATTGTCACAATTAAAAAATCACAGTTGTTTAGCTCCAAGACTGACTTTGGTTTATCCACCAATTCAACCAGGTATCCCAAAGATCTTCGGAAAGCTAAAAACCCACAAACCAGAAGAACCAGTGCGTGTCATAGTTTCCAAAACTAATGTTCCACTAATCAACCTAGAAAAGTATTTATATAAAATACTTGCACCAATATGTATGGAAAATAATTATACCTTACATAGTTCATTTGACTTAATAAATAAAATAAATACAATCCAATTTGACTCCAACCCACCAATCATGACCAGCTTGGATGTTGTTTCGGTTTTTCCGAGCATTCTCGTCTTGACAGCTATTGACATCATAGCAAAAAGACTTTACAACAACAATACTTTCCAAAAATTGGAAGTTAAAGAAATAATAGACCTATTAACATATATATATATGTCATCATCATCATCATTGTCAACCATTATCAATCCACTGCTGGACGAAGGTCTCCCCAAGTTTCCTCCACAACGGTCTGTCTTGTGCCAGTCTCCTCCATGTCACTCCCGCATACTTTCGAATTTCATCCACCCATCTTCCATGTGGTCTTCTTCTGGGTCTTTTCCTGTCCCTTGGAATCCAATCTAAAATTTCGGCGGTCCATCGATGGTCTGTTCTTCTGGCAGTATGTCCAACCCATTGCCATTTCAGGGATTTAACTCTGATCATGATGTCTTTCACTCTTGTCATTTTTCGGATCCACATGTTCCTCTTCTTATCTCTCCTGGTTACACCAAGCATGCACCTCTCCATGCTGCTTTGAGTTGTCTGCAGCCTTTGTATGTCTCTTTTAGCTAAGGTCCACGTCTCTGCACCATACGTAAGCACTGGAAGGATGATATATATATATATATCACAGCAACTTCTTTCAATATAACAGTAGAATATACAGACAGAAGTTCGGAGCACCAATGGGCTCCCCACTACCTTTGTTATTTGCAGAGGTCGTATTACAGAAAATAGAAGTCCTTAACAAATATAAAGACAAAGTGCTTTTCTACGGAAGATACGTCGACGACACACTACTCATTTGGAATGCCAGTTCTTTAGAATTAGACAAGCTGAAAAAAGATTTCTGTGAAAAATATCCAGGTATCAACTTTACAATGGAATCAGAAAATGAAAATACAATTAATTTCTTAGAAATTACAATAATAAAAACTCAAACATCCTGCAAATACCATGTGTATAGAAGACCCTCCTATATGCCAATACTCATACCTGCAAACTCATACCATCCAAGGGCATATAAAGTATCGGCAATCAGAAGTTTAGTGCATATAGAGCCTTCACACATTCCAGCAATAACTCTTTTCAAAGAAAAAGAACTTGAATGAACAGCAGCCAAAAAATTTGCATATATAAACATCCTTAAAAATAAAACCAAGCAATATATAAAATATTGTGGTAAATTTCAATACATAAAACAGGTTACAAATGTAATCAAAAAGGAATGCAAAAAACATCTAGATATTGGAATTTCGGTAAAAGACTACAAGAAAGAACAAAACTATTGGACAGTGCAGGAGTATATAGCATTCCAATTAAGCCAGCCAAGAACAACAATAGAGTGAAATACATAGGAAGCACAAGAAACAAATTAAAAACAAGATTGGCACAACATATGAAGAAGTGGGGAAAAAAAGGAGGAAAAAACAGCACTTGTACAATATTGCATAAAAAATAACACAATACCAGAATTTGAAAATATCGAAATTATCTGCAAACAACCAACCGAAAAGACCATCCGTTTCGCCAAAGCAATCGTAATTGAAAAAAAAACAAAAAAAAAAACTGCAACATTAGTAGTGGAGTGGAAATGCCAATTCCATAAAAGATACTGATAGAAGAAGAGAACAAAAAATGGGATGGCAAACAGAACAGAAACAATGCAAACACGCAGACATAATAAAAAATTTTTAAAAATTCCCAAGTCTTCAAATCATTGGAATGGCAACGTAAACTGCAGAGAGAACGGATGACCAGAAGTCCCAGAAGATGGCAGAGAGTTGTGCCAAAATGCATCGGACAATACATCCAAGAAGTCTGACAAAGTTTTTTGGTGGTTACAATTCTTCATGCGAATATTTTTACGAGTGAATCATTTTTCCGTTTTTCAAGTGTTCCAATGTAATTTTCACCAGGGGTGGCCATAACAGCGATGCGTGGCTCTAAAAATAATTCTGTGATTTGAGCATGTCATCATCATCGAGTGCGATTCACCCACAAATGTAAACATGTCTCGGCTCCAACGTAATTGTTATATTAATTTAGTAATTCTAGTTATATTAATATAATTATTCAATAGTTATATTATTTGAGTTATTCTAGTTATATTACCATCATCAAGTGCGGTGTGTGTGTTGTGACTTTTCGTGTTGGATATTCTTGGCATTTTCCTAACGCCATAATGCCAAATTGTGCAGTGACCATACGCAAAAATAGAAATCAGAACATGAAAGGGAAAGGAATTATTTTTCACAGTTTTCTTAAAGATCATACCAAGAGAAAGGAATGGCTCATCAAATGCAGAAGATTAGATAAAATAAATTTTTGAATGCAACTGTATGCTCCGAACATTTCGCTGAGAAAGGCCACCAAAAAGACTACCAGACAAGCTACCAGAAACGCTGCATGTAATGAAATCTTTTTGTCAGTTACTGGATGAAAAATATCCTGAAGCACACAAGAAACTTATAAAAGTGTACACTAGGAGAAGAACCTTCTTAAGGATGCTGCCAAAACAAAAAGGACACTAGGAGAAGAACCTTCTTAGTATTACTGCCAAAGCAAAAAGGACAGTAGAGCAACATCGAAAGAAAGTTCGAAAATAGAAAGCCTCAAAAGTAGCAAAATAAATGAAAGTTAAATATAGAATATTACTAGGACAAGCCGCCAATGGTAACCGAGAACTCGGGTATAGTTGGCATATTTTGAGCGAAGCTATTACAAAATCTAAGCTCACTAAGGCGTCTTTTATAACAAATTCTAAAAAATGAACGCGTAAAATTTGACTTCCAGAACAAAAGTACAAAACATTCTAAAAACGAAATGCCTAAAATTTATCATGAACTACTTTTCTTCACGCCTTCACGTTGGTTGTGATCAGGTTGCATGAAACAAAGCGGAAAGACACACTCAAATCGGGGACGTTTTTCATTTTGTATCACAAAAGACAGAGACACACACTGACACATACATACAGTACTAAATCCTATAACACAACTGTAATGTGGCAAAGTATTTAATAATGAGTGTGGTTTTTTTTTTTTTTTTGGTTTTTTTTTTGTCAGAGGCTTGTTAAAACTTGTCCCTGTGGGATCTATATTGTTCTTTTCTCGTTGTTTGTTTACAAAGCAGTACCATACACTTTTACCTCTTAATTTTATGTACAATTTAATTATTCCAATCTGAATTTTAAACTTTGTTTGAAATGTATTAAAAATGCTAATAATCCATGTATCTATTCCACATTTGGACAGTTTTGTGGGCTTCGCTTTATATTAGCTAAATAAGTGTCGCTGTATCTAAAATTTACGATGAATATGCTTTTTATGTGTGTGATTGTGGTGGGAAATTACTGAGTATAAACAAAACGAAATTATAACTGCCTTAAAATATTTTGCCTATTGCAAAAACCTTAAGTTTGGTACGTGAGCGCACACTGGCGGAGGTGACGGGTGATAGCGAGTTACGAATTTTCGTCGAAACGCCATCTTTGGGAGCATCGCGCTCGATCGTTACGTCACGACAATCAGCCAATGGTAGCTATTCCTCCGTAAAAACCAACCTTACTGTCTCTAAATAACCTTGATTTTCACATCTCCTTTATCTCCATGTGCCTTCCGTAGTTCAACTAAAAAAGTATATCCTACTCAAGAAACATGCAGACTTTTTGAAGTTAGTCAAAAAAGCTTACACCCAAGAACCTGATGAGAACAGTGCAAGGATTTGAACATTGACCACCTACAACCGAGAGGTATGTGAAAGATTTTTCTTTGAATCACATTCAATTACCGCGATATATATTCGCAGCGAGCATTAATAACTTCCAACCGAGAAATTGCTTTCCACTTAAAGGAAACATAACATATAAAAAGTTACAGCAGTTAAAACCACCATTAAATGGTTCTACCTGAAAAAATAAAGCATAATGTGCATAAAAGTTTCATAGAAATTAAACGTGGTTACATTTTCAGTGGCAGTTTCGGTATTTCAGTATTTATTTGTGATTCTAAGTTTTTTATTAGCTGCAGCAGACATCATTAACATCATTTTTAGTACAACCTATATAATAGGCTATATCTGTCCCTAACGCTCCGGAATCAATGCTCTGACGTCATTTAGTACTTACAGCGCCATCTACTTTTATCCATTGACCAAAATCGAAACTAAGCTCACCGCTATCGCACGATATGTAAAATCAAGGAGATTTTCTTCGCACTGCAGAGTAATTTCATAAAAAGGGATAAAATCCGTTAAACTATATAATAGGTTTTTGTGATGGGAATATTATGAAAATTTTGTTGGTGGTGACCTGTCTTATAGACTGCCCATTAATACTTCAACTGTTTATTATAGTTATGTATATGTATTTTATGATTCATGTTACAAAATTTTTAGTCACAGCTTTTTCACCTGTGCATGGCCCAGCTAGCTATGAGCTAGTTCTGTATTAAGTTTGCTCAGGTCTGTAGGGAATTGCTTGTTGTAGGTTACAGGTTGAGCAGTCCTATGGTTTCACTATATATTAGGTAGGAACATTTGGATCGTATGTTCTGGGAAAAAATTTAAAAGTTCTGGAAATGTCCTGGAATTCTGTGGTTGAAAAAGTGTATGAACCAATACAACATCATCACAGGGTCAAAGAAACTGACACATCAGACTGTAGAAGACTACTCAAACATTAAAAAAGTGTCAGTAATCCAAACCAGAAACAATCACCTTGAGTTTCAAACTTCCATCAGCTGTGATGTCAGTTCATGAACTGTTGTAAAAGGATTTTGAAACATGGAGTTTCATGCTGGGCAGCTACGGACATGCTGCATGTCACCATTTCTGATGTATGATAAAGGTTGTAGTGATGTAAAGTACATCGTGATTGTACTACAGATTGGTTGCAAAAGGTTTAGTGAAGTGACAAATCAAGGTACATGATGTTTCAGTCTGAGGGATGGGTATGGATCTATCTGTCAGCAGCTGAATGATCATTATTTACTGTAGTGTATTGTTGCCTCTGTCAGATTTGATGGAAGTGGTAATGTCATGGTCTGGAAGTATTTTTGATGGTTGGTTTGGATCTTTATGTTCCAGTGACTGTGAACCTAATTTCTGCTCAGTACATTGACATTCTGGACAGTTCCGTGCTCTCTATATTTTATGGCAGCAGTTCAGGAAAGGTCCATTCCTGTTCCAGCATGACAATGCAGCAATATGTAAAGCTGCATTGTCATACTGGAACAGCAGTATGTATTTAATATGTAAATAAATACAACATGTATATTAATAGCAATGAAGTCCCCATCCCCATTATCACATATAATATCAAGTTGCAAGGAGAGGCAGTGTGAGAAAGAAAAGGTGGGTGTGTAATGCTATACTGTTGGTATATCCTGACAACACAGAGAAGATATTGATACAAAAATTTGGGTTCTAAATTAATTAACTATAAAAGAGGGACAGGCTCGATAAGCCTGACTAAATTTGATAATATGTTAATTAAGTATTCAGCCAATTCGAAAATTAACCTGAAATTTAGTGCGCTTAATTGGGGACGTCTGCTAATGCGCTTTAGCTGGGTGGAAGCAAAGGAATTGTAAGGTTGCCTTTGAAAGCCCACCCAGAAATAAAGGGTCCACGAAGCTCAGCGAGAGAGTGGTGTCCGGCGGCTCATAAATATGCCTTCTTTTGGGCGATTTGCGTCATAAAGCTTTTAGGTGATGCTCAAATTATGGATATCATGGGTCGGAGTTCAGTAGCGATGGCAGTTTGTGGCCAGCAATAAGCGCTCTGTATAGAAAAGGGAGAGCAATTCGAAGATGTTGACAGAGAAAGGACAAGGCAGCACTTGACAACAGAAAGGGGCAATTTTTGTTAACTGCCGAGTAGGAGCAGACGAGAAATAGTTCATTTGGTTTTGGCAGTCCGCGGTGGTAAGACGGCCAAGGGGCTGACGTCCTGGAGAAAGAACTAGCGACGGTACCTGCTTCACAGTGGTCAGACGATTCGGGTACGGGTAATAAAGAAAAGCCTAGCCATACTATGTGGCTGTTGTAAGACCACCAAAATTTTTGAGGGTGCCAGCAGAAACAGGAGGAGGCCGCCCGGAATAGTGATTCGACCGCTGTATAAAAGAGTGGTGCGATTTATTTGCAAGCGTCATATGCCGCTGTCGGAACACTTAGCTCGTCGGAAGTGTCTCTCATTCAGCTCCAGCCAATCTCCCGGCCGTGAAGTGAATCCATAGCAAAGTGCTAGGAGGATATTAGGAACGGATGTCTGGCACACCAAATAAAGGAATCCTCATCCCACCTAGGAGTCCTGCAATGAAAGAGTTTTGCCTCAGTCGAAGAAGCGTGGAGGTCGCTGACCCCAGTGACATCGCCAGCCATTACGTGCGCCAAACTAAGAACGGATCCCTCTGCAGGGTTTAGAGTGCTAAACCCCATCCATCCTGCCCCCATCCACCTCTGCTGGGTCTTGGCGGGAGGAAAGAAAGTTGGTTTGCTCCTCGAGGAAATTGGAATGCAGCCCACCCTCCCGATGTCATACAGGTGAAAGGTTCCTAAAAGAGCTTCTTCATGTCTACTGCGGCCTTTAGTGGAGTGAAAACTCCAAGTTATCGACTATTTGCATAATTCGGAGCGACAAGCCATTCTTGAACATTGGATTACTCCGACTCTGCAAGCTATACATGAGTACTTTTTCTTATTGTTATTATTTTGCATAGTTTTGCAGACTAAATACCTGCGGATCCCAAACTTTTGGAAATCTGGTACACCTAGCGGCGAAAGACTGTTTCACAGACTCTAGTGCAGACTTTAACTCTTTAAGAAGAAGGAGAGACTATCTGTCTGTAAAGCCGGAGGCAATGTCCTGGCCGAAAGGTTCCGCCAATAATAAAAATGTTTGAGTGTTTAACTCTTGCCTTCTGTTTTCTATAGGCTCTGGTATCAAAATTGCTGTCTGACGGCTGACTAACAGTCATTCTCGCCCACCAAACCAGCTCCCGTATGGTACGAACACTATGCCACACGTGTGGAAACAAAACCGCTTGGACACGCACCAATTGGTGGTCCACAGTGGGATCACGACACCGCATCAATATACATATATCGGAATGACAAAATGATCCTTGGACACTAGATGTAAAGGACACATGCAAAGTGTCAACCAGGACATGCAGAATACAGCCCTCATCACAGAGGTCATGCATTCATCAGCCGCTCCTGTATGGAATAGTATTAGAAGAATTGCCCGTACACGAACTTTAAAGAGACTGCCATCAGGAAAACAGTCGAAATCCCATCCAGCAAACTAGTGTGCAATGATATAGTTTCTACTGAACTACCAAGAGTTTGGCATGCATTATTAAAAGATGGAAACACATTGTGACACACCATATAATTGCATTATAAAAATTTGTGTAATATGCTCGCAATGTCACCCACATTATTTTCAAAAATCGTCTTTGCTCCTTACATTTTCCAATTCCCTGCATTTTTATGTCTACCATTGCCTTGAAAAGCCTCCCAGTGGAGTGCAAAAGCTTGGCAAATCTTTGTGCTTACTACACCACAAAAATAAATGAATTTAATGCACTATATGTGTCTGTTGAGTATAGCTTATTAATATGTATGTATATATATATATATATTCTTTTTTTACTTAAAAATTTGGGCACAAGAGCAAAGATACTTTCCCGATTCCCACTATATTTCTTCATGTCAGTTGATGTGCAACATCCTTGGAACTGCTGAGGGGCTCCTGTACTTCCCATTGTTGGAATTAAGCCCTGGCTTCACCAATCAAACCCCTCCCCAAATTTAAATTTTTTGCAGATATTTCTGGTTTTTATGTGATTATGAAGGCCTGTTATCAATGCTTCAGTTCACTCCTCTGTTCTTGACACAGGAGGAGTGCAGTGAATGACTGACTCAGGCCTTGATCGTCACCTAAAGGCCAGAAACATCTGCAAGAAAATGATAATTCAAAGGAGACAGTGAAGAAGTAAGTGGAGTCTAATTTCCTCTGAATTTGCTAACTCTGAGGATGTAATTTCTGATATGATTTCTGCAGAAAATGTAAGAGAAGAAAAAGAAAACTTAAGAAAGAAGTGAATTTCTGATAACTATTTTGTGTGTGTGACATCTTTGAATTGGAACCAATATTCACGACAGTGGCTGTGGTAGATTTTGGCTGAATTTATTATGCTGCTTTGAAATCACAAAGCAGGTGTCAGCGCAATTTAATATCTGCGTGAATTAAGTATGTGATGCTTTTGGAGGAATCTCGTAAAATTTCTGCATAGTTGGTCTTCCTTTTGAGAAAACTGCACAATTACCCCCTTGAAGAATCTTTTTAAGATTTTCCACAACAATTTTTGTACAGATGAAAGAAGTCTCAAGCACATCTTCCATCTTTATGAAAGCATGCCTTTCCTGCACAGTGTTGTTTTCCATAGCATCTGTTTCTGTATGTAACAATTCCTTTTAAAATCTTAAGAATGTTATATAACAAGTACTTAATGAAACTACTTTTTCATTTGTATTGTTTTCAATCAGTTATTCAAATTTGAAGTCCATGTTTGGAATTTGGGCTTAACTTTCATGTAGCTGGTTTTTACGTACAAAATCAGTCAGAGTTATTAGCCATCTCTCATACTTCAGAAAGTGAAAGATGAACCTCATTTTATTTTAGATTGAAAGATAATTGTTTTTTTAATAAGAAATCATCTCAAATATACATTCAGCAGAAACTGCTGTTTGTATGTGCATTGACCTTTTTTGTTCTGCTAAAACTAAAGACTAAAGTTCCTGATATTAAACCCAGCCTATAAGGTAGCTGCATTGGTGATGTGACGTGCTTACTTCTTAGCTTTGCAATTGTACATGGAAAAGTGTATACCTATTGACGGAAAGATATGCCTTCAAATTTGTGTTTAATCTGTATTGGCATATATTTCAAAGATATCTACTTATGCACTTAAGATTTATGACAAGAAAAAAAGTTGTGAGATTTCTTAACATACTAGCAGTCTGTGAGGTCATTTCTAAGAAGCTTGTATGCAACATAGAATAACCAGGATATTCTTTTGTGAAGTCAAATAAAATTTACATAAAAACCAAGAGTGCTGAGTGAACCATATGACATAAAGTGCAAAAGCAACAAGCTGTAAGAAGCAATAAAATCAAATGTATGAATAACTACAAAAGGCAAATGAGACAAAAAGTTGAAGAATATTAAAACATTGAGGATATAAAAACTTTGAAGAAATTAAAAATCTTAACAGATGCTCATGTGCTGATCCCACATGTCAAGCAGATGCTTTTTGGCCTAAAAGTACTGGGCCAACTTCTGTGCTGGTGGTGATACTTGTTGAAAGAAAAAACCTAATAATGAGGGCCAACTCTTTCTTTTGTGTTGTCAGGTCAGTGACATTTCTGTTTCTTTGTGTGACGTAGTTGTCGATTTGAGCATTGTTTTGTGGGGTGTCAGTAGTCTGTTTCCTACATTTTTTTTTTTTTTTTTTAATGTTTTCTTCATCTTCACTTCTTCAAGTGACAAATATTTCCATGCATGGGATAATTCAATGAGTGAATTGTTGCCACTTTTGTAAGGTGTAGTTTTTTCAATCATCATTGGCTAAGCAATAATCATATATTCCTTTGTTTGGTCCCACCAAAAAAATAGCCTTATTATTGCTCTGCAGTCCAATTTAAATGCAATTCTTACAGTTGGTAGTTTTTATCACAAAATCATAATTTTTGACTTGTTCAAATTGATATTCTGTGATTTATTTGTTTATATGTGCATCTCATTTCTGTTTTTGTGTGCTATGTCAGAATTATGTACTAAAAAGCAGCTTAGCTTTAAATTTCTCTTGTTTAGTGGGTAGCAAGCACAATTGACAGCAATTTATCAGCCACTGCCAATCAAGCATATGATGATCTGAAACCTCAGCTGTGGGAAGCAATTAATCATGAAATTTGCCTGTCTGAATGTGATATTTACAGGTATGAAATTTTAATCATAAAATCTGCCTATTGAATGTGGTATTTCTTCTTTTTCCTCCTCCTCCTCCTCCTCCTTCAACCCTTTTTATGGCCAGTTGAGGTTTTGAGGCTATAGGTTTCCCTCATCTCTTTCTAAATATTTACAGTTATAAAACTGCAATCAAGAAATCTGTCTATCTGAATGTGATATTACTGGTGCAAAATTTTGAATTTTGGGTTATGATAGTGAGTGGTGAAGTTGTATGACATGAAAAGCACCTGCTACCTCAAAGAGATAAAACACAAAATGGTGGGTGAAGCAGTTTTTATGCGTTTATTTCTTTATTTATCGGTTAAAATTCAGCTTCTTGTGCTGTTAGAGCTTGACTTTGTCTTAGATGAGAAATGGATACTGTGCTTGTGTTTTTGTTTCTGGTTCCTTTCCTTGGAGCAATACAATTAAAAGGTTATACAGTCAACTCTCGTTATAAGAAAGTTCAAGGGGATTGAAAATCAGTTTCTTGTAACCAAAATTTCTTATAACCGAATTTGTATTAAAATGGTTAAAACTTCAAAATTAAATCAGATACATAACTTACAGTACTTGTATTTTATGAATAAACAAGTGTACATCCATACATACCTTTTATTAAAAAAAATATGTTATAGAAGTCTGCTTTTTTGCATTATCATTACAATCATCTCACAATTTTGGAGTCCAATCAAACATTGCTCTGTCTGTGTTTCCTGAGCACTTGGAATCCTACTCACATAGTCCTTCACCTTCTGAATCATATTCATGACATCCACCCACGTCGGTAGCTGCCACTTAGAAAAATTCTCTTCTAAACTTCTGCTTCCAGTTTCCTCAACAGGATTCACTTGGACCAAAATTTTGGCTCCTATCAGCTCATGGGATGTTTGCACACCGTTTGTTATCTGCGGTGACAAAATCCTTTTTCAATCTTGCTTAATGGTGCCAGACAGGATTTTTTCCTGCACGCTTAGAATGTTGTAAAATGTGGAGGCTGGAATTCCGAATTCTGCTGCAATATCCATCTTCATCCTTCCGCTATCAACAGCTTTGATGACCTTTATCTTTTACTCGATTGACAGAGCTTTACACTTTGGTGCCATTGCACATGAGCAACTGAAAAAATCTAACAACTCAGAACTGTATAATGCTTCATGTGATGTCTGATCAGGCTGGACAATATGGCAGTCCTGGGCCCCGTTAACTGCACACCAATTTCTCCCTGCCCACCAACTCTACAACTGCACACTGGTAAATGTCCCCAACAAGCTTTTTCTACCTACACTCGCTGTAGGTACGTAATTAAAACATGGCTTCTTCCAAGGTCGTTCAAATCTTTGGCGCGCAATTTTAGGTGTGTCCTTTCGTATCAAACAGTCCGATCGCTAGTTCACTCGCTAATGCAGGCAGGAAGAAATGGATCTCAAAAACAGCACAAAATGGAAAAATGAGAGCAAAGAACATGCTATATGTAGCATGTACCGATCTTCATCTATAAATGTGCAGGTGATGATCTAGAATTCTTGGAAGGGGTAAGTCAAAATGGGATTTACTTACCCCTTCCAAGAAAACATTTATCATGCATTGTGGGGAGGGGTGAAAGGGAAAAAATATGCATGCATTATCTGGTGGTGAGGGGCGAAAGGGAAAAAATATACATGCATTATCTGGTGGGAAGGGTCGAAGGGGGAAAATATACATGCATTATCTATATATAGGAAAGCAAAACTTATCACCCTTTTCCGTTGTTTCACCAAGAACCATAGCTTAGAAAAAATCTGCGAAACTAAGACAATTTGTATCCTCAAATAAAGAATTTTTATTTGACAACTTACTGCAGGGAAGCCACTCCAAAAATGGCCTTGAAATTCCATGGAACATAAAGAGAAACATTGCAATACAGGTTAAAAAATATTTTATTTTGGAAGTAAATTTTTTTGAACTTTCTTATAACTGAAATTTGACTTTTTTTGCTTTCTTATAAACATAAAATATTCCTATGCTTTAACATTGGACCAACTAAAGTTATAAATTTCTTTCTTATAATTGTAAATTTCTTATGTCCAAGTTTCTTATAACAGGAGTGTACTGTATTTGTAATGAGTGTTTCCCCAAGTTTCTTCCATGTAGCACTCTGTTGTAATCATTTTCTTTTTCTTTTTTTGTAATGCTTTTAAATTTCATCAGCATGTGTTATTCCTTTCTATTCCTTTTCACTGTTTTGTTCACTCTTGTAACAGTATATTCATCCCATTGTCATTGATCTTGTTATTGTATTAATGATATGTGAACATTCATGTTATAGTGTGTTTCTGATATGTGTACAATGGGTCTTGGCTACTTACCGGACAAAATACTGAATAGGTCAAAACACTGACAGGACAAGATGTCAACAAGACAAAACACTGACAAATTGTCAACATTTTACTTTTCTCACTTGCCTAGTTATACACTTTCAAGTCTTGTTCTGGTTTGACAGTAGTTTGTGCTGCAGTACCTGTGGAAAAGTTCCTTTGTTGAACTGCAGTAAGTTGTCAAATAAAAATTCTCCTTTATTTGAGGATACAAATTGTATTAGTTTCGCAGATTTTTCTAAGCTATGGTGCTTGGTGAAACAACGGAAAAGGGTGATAAGTTTTGCTTTCCTGTATATGTATATATATATATCATCATCATTGTCAACCATTAGGATTCCACTGCTGGATGAAGGTCTCCTCAAGTTTCTTCCACAGTTGTCTGTCTTGCCTGTCTCCTCCATGTCACTCCAGCATGCTTTTGAATTTCATCCATTCATCTCCCATGGGGTTTTCTTCTGGATCTTTTTCTGTCCGTCGGAATCCAGTCTAAAATTTCGGTTGTCCATCGGTGGTCCGTTCTTCTACCAATATGTCTAGCCCATTGCCATTTCAGTGATTTCACTCTGGTCATGATGTGGTTCACTACTGTCATTTTCCTTTTCCACAAGTTCCTCTTATCTTTCCTGGTTACACTAAGCATGCATCTCTCCATGCTACTTTGAGTTTTCTGCAGTCTTTGTCTTTTTTAGTTAAGGTCCATGTCTTTGCTCCATACGTAAGCACTGGCAGGATGCATTGATTAAACATTTTTCTTTTAAGACATAATGGCATACTGCTCTTAAAAATTGTACTGTTTTTTCCAAAAGCTCTCCATCCAAGTTTTATACGCCAATTAATTTCTTCATCAATTTGACCCTTGCTTGATATCTGCTGCCCAAGATAAATGTAGGTATCAGTTGTCTCAAGCTTTTCTCCATCTATCAATAAATCTTCATTTCTTGTAAAAGCATTGTATATCACTTTTGTCTTCTGAAAGTTCATTTTTAATCCCACTTCTTTGCACTTGTCAGCAAGTTCCAGGTTCATACTCTGCAGCTCTGAAGGGGTTGTTGCAAAAATGACTAGCCGCCCCGGTGGCGCAGTGGTCTAAGGCATTGGCCTCTGATCATTCGTCCGTAAGGGGTTCGGGTTCGAATCCCCGTCAGGCATGGATGTTGTGTTTGTCTTACGGCACTGGCTCTCTCCCTTCCCTGGAACCAGTGACCCTAAAATTAGGGACGGGCGACTGCTTATAGCCCATTGAGTTGCTCACGGTGGTCGTTAAACCTCCAATCCAAAAAAAAAAAAAAAAATGACTACATCATCAGCAAAATGAAGATGAGTTAAATAAACTCCATCAATCTTTATCCCTTTGTTTTCCCAGTTCAATTATTAAAATACATTTTGCAGTGTGGCATTAAAGAGCTTGGGAGATATGGTGTCACCCTGTCTCACTCCCTTTCCAATTTTTATTTGTGCTATATCCTCAAATATCCGAACCTTTGCACTTGCATTTTCATAGATGTTATTAATAATGCTAATGTATGCATCTTCAATACCATAGAATTTCAAAGCCATTGTAACTGCTGATGCTTTCACGCAATCGAAGGCCTTTCCATAATAAATAAAAGCCATGCATAATGGCAGTTCATATTATGCATGGCTTTTATTGATTATGAAAGAGCCTTCGATTCCATGAAACCATCAGCAGTTACAGTGGCTTTGAAATCCTGTGGTATTGAAGATGCATACATTAGTATTGTTAGTAACATCTATGAAAATGGAAATGCAAAGTTTCATTTTGTTTTTTAGGATACAGTGCCAATAAAAATTAGAAAGGGAGTGAGACAAGGTGACACCACATAATCCCACATTGTAAAAGTATTTAATCCCACATTGTAAAAGTATCTTTCAATCATTGTACTGAGAAAACAAAGAGATAAAGGTTAATTAATGGAGATTATTTAACTCACCTTCGCTTTTGCTGATGACCTAGTCATTTTTGCAACTACCCCTTCAGAGCTGCAGAGTATGATCCAAGACATCAGTTTGAACGATGTCGAGTTGCTGCCACCGTGTGATATGGCCAACAGGCAATCCAGTAGACGACATCTGGATGACTTTACCCAAGGTCGCGTCATTGGGAAGTTGGAAGAAGGTCGAAGTGTGGCTAGTGTGGCCGAGGAGTTTGGAATCGCTCACAGCATCATTTCACGAGCTTGGAGAGCATTTCAAATGACAGGAACAGCTGTCCGAGAGTTTAGCAGTGAGTGGTCGTCCACAAGCAACCACGGCAGCGGACGACCGGTATATTGTCCTACAGGTGAAAAAAGACAGATGGCAGACAGCGGGAGAAATCGTAAGGCACATCCAACAGATAACTGGACGTCCGTTATAGTGTTTTACGGTGGGCAGGAGGCTGCACAGAGGTGGCCTATTTGCATGACGACCAGTACGGTGTGTGCCATTAATGCCTGCTCATCGGAGACGGCAGTTTCTGTGGTGCCAGGAACACAAGAACTTGACACATCAGCAATGGGGTCGAGTTCTCTCTACGGATGAAAGCTGATTTAGTCTGACGAGCGATTCTGGACTTATACACATCTGGAGAGAGCAGGAAACACGCAATCACACCTCCAACATCATCAAAAGGGACTGGTTTGGAGGTGGCGAAGTTCTCATTTGGGGCAGTATCATGCTTGGTAGCCGTACTGACCTCCACATTTTCCAAGGAGGTTCAGTCACTGGTGTCCGTTATTGTACCGATGTTCTCCTGCCTCACATGCGTCTTTTTAGAGGTGCTGTGGGTCCCGAGTTCCTCTTCACGGATGACAACGCTACACCTCATCGTACAGTGGCTGTCGCAGAGCTGTTGGAGAGTGAAGATATTCAACGCATGGATTGGCCCGCAAGATCCCTGGACCTAAATCCAATTGAACACGTGTGGGACCTTCTAGGGAGACGCTTGGCAGCACGTCACCAGCCGCCAGCAACGATTGACGCTATAAGAGGAATGGGCCACGATGCCTCAACAGCTCCTTGACAACCTCGTCCTCAGGTTGGACAGACATTGTAAATCCTGCAACGCAGTCAGGGGTGAACATATCCCCTACTAAAGACTGGATTTTTCTTGGCAGCCGCCTGTCACATGGATGTTTCTGTCTTCTGTCCAGTTGTGCGCTAAGCTACCTTTTCAATAAAGTGCCTTTGTATCCTTTGGATTCCTTGTTTGGACGGTTTTGCTCACTTGTCCCATATTCTTACATCTTGGGGATCTTATGGTATGATTTAAGTCAATGTGGAGCACTTCTGCACGATGTTACATTCGAAAAACTGCCTCGTCCTTAATTTTTGCAAGCCAGTGCATATATACACTGGTGTTCAAAATTAAGAGAATTTGCACATTTTGTCGATTTTCACAAAAAGTACGGAACCAAAGGTACAAATTATGCCGCCGAATAAGAATGCAAATTTGCAGTGTCGAATACGTAAGTGTACATGTGCCTGTGACAGCGGAGGGCATAAAAAGCACACCTGGCTTTTTCCGCAATTAGTTCACTCGCACTCCTCGGCGACATTCATTGTGTTTCTTGCAGGAGTTGGTTCAATTTCATAAGCAATCAGGTAAAATGAGTTGCCCCAAATATATTGATGACGGAATGAGGTGGAGAATCGTCGGTAGATTGGAGGCAGGGCAATCGCAAGTGCAGGGTGCTACAGAGTACAGTGTAGCACCCAGTGTCATGTGCAATTTGTGGAAACAGTTTAAGGACACCGGATGCATATCAAGAAGGCCTGGGCAAGGTCGTCCAAGAGCCATGACGGCCAATGAAGATCGTTATGTGGCACTTTCAGCGAGGCGCCACAGGACTGCTACAGCTGCTCAGCTATCTCATGAGCTACATGCCACCACTAGAACCCAAGTTTCAAGGGTTACTGTTTCCCGAAGGCTTAACGATAGAGGGCTTTTTGCCAGGAGACCCGCTGTTTTGCGTCCCGCTCACTTCAGCACACAAGAGAGTGTGTTTAGCATGGTGCAGACAACATCAGCCTTGGACCAGACTTCAGTGGGGTAACGTTCTCTTCACAAACGAGTCGCGATTCAGCCTGGACACTGATTCTCGACGTACCTTCATCTGGAGAGAACCTGGAACACGATACCTTTCCTCCAACATCCAAGAAAGGGACCACTATGGCAGCGGAGATGTCATGGTCTGCGCAGACATCGTGTTGGATGGCCGCACACCTCTACATGTGTTTGACAGAGGCTCCCTGACTGCTGAAAGGTATAGGGATGATATCTTGCAGCAGGGACGCAGTTGGCCCTTGGTTCCTTTTTAGGGACGACAACGCTCGTCCACATAGGGCTCACTTGGTCGACGATTATCTTGAAAGTGAAAAGTGAGGATATTCGCAGGATGGATTGGCAAGCCAGATCGCCAGACCTAAACCCTATCAAACATTCTGGGACACTCTTGGGAAGGCAATTGCAGCTTGCCATCCCCCTCGGAGAACCATCGAGGATCTGAAAACTGCATTGCTGCAGGAGTGGGACTGACTGCCACAGGGACTCATCGCCTTGTTTCCAGTATGACTGTGAGAGGGGACCATACCCCATATTAGAGTCATTTTTTGTTCGATCTTGCACCGAGGATTTTGGACATTCCTGCGCTGATGAGCCTTACTGATGATCATGGGTGCATACCGTGACTGTTGTATGGTATAATTTTTTTCTCTCATATAACTGTGTTCCATACCAAATTTCATTAAAATGTGTCCATTAGTTTTTCAGAAATTCGACAAAATGTGCAAATTCTCTTAATTTTGAATATCAGTGTACTTTTTGTTCTTGAGTTTCCATAGGGTCTTATAGGTCTAGAATATGGCAGCCCACTGGGAATTCTTTCGGTAGCCCGGCGGCCCAGATTTCGCCAGGGCTTCTTTCATAACATATTTGTAATGTTTATATAGTGACAATCTACTGATCAATTGTTTCCCAAGGAATTGAGTCTATTTGTTAAGCAGACATTCTCAGCATATGATAATTATTTAAATTGCAATGCAATGGCTTGATTTTGATGCTAATTACCCCCTTCATTGATAATTTTATTGAGTGAGTTAAGTGAATAGGAATTATAATAATAAATTTCGTACCTTGATGCTTCTTATATTTTTTTCAAAATTTGTTCTTTATTGTTGCATTATACAGGGTGTCCATAAATGAAGTATACAACTTCTGTATGCTATTGAAAAAAAAAAACTGCAATAAATAACAACTTACTTTTAATGTCAAAACGCATGGTGACTCTGAAAGTTTTTTTTTTTTTTTTTAAATGTCAGTAGATCTCCATGTATGCTCTGTTGGTTGCTCGCAGGTTGTCTAAAACAATAGTAGAATTCCACCCACGTCAGAGTTGTATAAAAATAAAATGTATCTGCGTACACAACCATTATTGAAACAAAAAACTTGCTGCAAACCCGCGAACCACATGATAACAATGGAATTAGAAAATTTAAAGAAAAATTAATAAAAAAATAATTATTAGAACATTACAGATTCCAGTGAGGACAAAATAAGTATATTGCAACTGAATGGGCAGCAGTGTGTGTGAAATGTATCTTTAGGGCAAAATATCAAAATATTGGACTATGAACCTCATAAAAACAAGAGAGTAATTAAAGATTTTTTTTATATCTAGAAAAACAGTTCCATTAATGAAACTTCAAAATTTGTAAATAGCATTTTCAACATTTTAATTCAAAAATAGTACAATTACAAAATACATAAGAAAAAGAATAACTGGCAACTTCAGGAGGAACTTGACAATAAAATTTTAATTCTTTCTGTGTAAAGGAAATTTTTGATGCAGTTTCTACACATTGAGAACAGGCCTTTATAAAATCAAGAGGACAGAAACGTTTGTTAAAACAAAATAACTCAGATGTGGAATAACAGTTGAACATTCTCACGTTAAAATTGTATTAAATATATTAACCTGAGTAAAGCCTTGAGTAAGTGTTTTAACTGCTGTAAATAACATTTTTATTTTTTAATTTACAAGCAAAAACTCTCTCCAAAATCTACTACTAATTTGGAAACTATCCGTGTACCACGTATGCGTGTACGTCTATATTCTGCTACTCTGACCTACGTATACTGCAGAATATTAGGTTTAACAAGGAGGAAGGCTGCAGTAATGCATTTCTTGAGCCCTGTGATAGATATAATTTTTATCTTGTACACCATGTCCTTAATAAAGCTCCCCCCCCCCACGACACATGGGGTAATATCAGGAGAATGAGGCGGCCATGTCGTCGTCGGACCCCCACGTCCACTGAGGAAGCCATGTCTGTTGTATTCCATGTTTGACGAGATTTTTCATTATATGAGACACCTGGTGCCATCTATCATATGACTTACAATCTTTAACACTTGGCACATTGGTTGACATTTAAAGTAAGTTTTTTTTTTTTCTGTTGTATTTTTTAATAGCATACTGAAGTTGTATACTTTATTTATAGATGCCCTATATATTGTTGAAATTTTATATGCCTAAAATTCACATCTTGATCTATGTTAGTGCATTAGATCTTTTATTCCTAAAAGTTCTTGTTTCATTGTTGCAATATTAATTTTGTGGTTTGGTATGTTTTGTTCAGTTACAATCCAGATTTGAACTCTGATCCATTTGGAGAAGATGGATGCCTTTGGTCATTTAACTACTTCTTCTACAACAAGCGATTAAAAAGAATAGTGTTTTTCACATGCCGTGCTATCAGGTACAAACTTAGCATATATTTTTTCTAAACTGTACTGAAAATCAGTATATTAAAAAATTAAAAGAGATAAGAGGAATCAAAGTGATTAAATTATTTCCAGGAACATCCACCAGAACCAAAATACACAACCAAAACAGAAGAAAAGTGAAAATAAATGCTTTGAAATGATATAATCATCTTACCTTTTTAGATATGGAGAACAAGTACTGTACTGACGGGTAATATCTGCAATTGCCCTGCTTAAAAGATTTTCAGTCCTAACTGTTTGGTATTGAGGAAATCCACAGTATATTTTGTTTGTGGTGGTTCTCCTATGGATGATTAAAAGGGATGGAGTTAGAGAAGCACCAATTCTCCCCTTCTCTGTCTTTCTCCTCTTCTTTTTTTTTTTTTTTTTTGCTAGCATTACATAATACAGTGTGTAGACAAAACATATTGTGCTTAGCACCATGATCAGCCTTGTTTTCCTGTAATATACCGTGATGTTACTCAAAAGTACAGTAGTTTGTTTGCTCTAATTTAAATAACTAAAGGGGAAAAGGAATGAGAAAAATATCAAGTGTGGAATGTCTCAGTCACAGTTGCTTTTCTTTTATGAATTTTGTTTTTCAAATATTTTGTTCTTGATGGGTCAACTTAAGAACTCAGAAGTAAAATTTCTATGTATTGGGTTGGTGGATCTGTGCAAATATTAAATGCCCAGCACAAACTAGCAGTGGAGACAAGCCACCCCCACCCCCACCCCCCACACACACCATAGCGGAATGGAACCACCCACAGGTGTTGCGGGTATTACATCACGGAGTTACTATAAATAGCTAGCATGTGTGTGAAGAACAAGGTTCAGGTGTGGTTTGTTTTGGATGTGACGTGGCTTGCAAAGGAAATATGCAGACGCCGGATTTGAGAGTTGTCATCTTCCTGAGTGAATTTAAACTGGGCCATTCTTCAAGAACTGCTGCTCGAAACATTAAGAAAACGTTTGGGGAGAATACAACCAACGAACGAACCATTTGGCGATGGTTTGTGAAGTTTTGAAACGCAGCACGTGGTCACCGACCTGTCACATGGTCACCGACCTGTCACGTGGTCACCGACCTGTTGCTGTTTCTGACGACGTTCTGTTATGTGTGGTTGAAGCGGATCCCGAAAAACATGTCGTGCGATAGTTGCAGAGGTAGGTGTCCACTGCAAGACAGTTGTTCGGCGTCTGGCTGTGCTGGGTAAGATCAAAATGCTGGACATGTGGCTGCCGCATGAGCTGGCAATCATCATGCTCCCGTTCTGGAAAGATAAGATGTTAGGTATCCGATTCATCATCCCAAAATTGCCTGACTTTATTATGTGTAATAAATGTCCTGCTTCCATAATTTTTTAAATTTGAATTGGAAAATTTTTAGTGAGTAAGCATCAATCTGCACTTCAAGTGTTAAACAAAAAAAAAAAATGGTGACAGATATGAAAATATGAAAAATGCAATTCACACATAACAAAAAAAGTAGGTGATAAGCAGTAAGCACACGATAGTTTCATTAAGAAATTAAAAAACAGGAGCACTTTTGACCTTGACTGAGGTCTTGATCAGCTCAGTGGAGGTTGAAAGCATTTCTGTTTTTAACTGTAGTGAGACTGGTTCCCAGATCATCATTTCCAAGTGCTTCATTTTGGATGTTGTTGAATGACAGAAAAGACTTCCATATAAATGATAGAGATAAAACACAAGACTGTCATAATTGCAGTTTGAATAATTATATATTTCAATGCTCTCACAAAAATGCAAAGCCCTTTTGTTGATGAAAGGAGCAATTTTCTCAGTACTTTTTTGGAGGGCTGAAGTATCTGAGGGAGTTAGTAAAGCTAAGGAAGAATTAGGTCTACCCTCAGTGACATCCTTTTCATGCTCAGCCATTTAGTAATGCTGAAAAAAGTGCTGTCACTGTAAACCATAGTTAAACTTTATATCTCATGTGATTCTATCATAAAATTCACATACCATTACATGACCACAAGGCTCCTCAGGAGGACGCTTTGACGTCTTATTCAATTAAGATATAAATCGGTTAAAAGTCTTAAAAATGTTACTCACAGAAGTGCATGTTCAGTCCAACGTCAGTAGTTATTGCGAGTTTCTTTGTCCAAAGTTGTATCCTGCTTCAATATGGTCAGTTGTTAGGGTTAGCTCGAGAGCCGTTTCGCCAAAAGTTGTATCTTACTTCGATTATGTCCAGTTGTTAAGGTTAACTCAGTTCTGGCTGTATCGACATCATATTGAAGGGCAAGGTTTTCAGATAACAATTAAAGATTCTTGAATTAAGAGTTACTATTTACATTCCACTTGACGTTCCACGTCGTACTTAGCCATTAGGGCTATTTAGTCAATGTTGTACTCTCGTAGAATTGCCGAAGAAATCTTCAAGTTAGGTCAGGATCATACAAAAAAAAAAGCTTTAAAAAACTCCAGTTAAAATCATTATATACACTATATACACCACCCTATACCGTCCCCTGTCTCAATTGCCAGACTTACGTTTCACCTAGGCTCTACCCTGGTGTTTTGAACGGAGACTTCACACCCTCTGTCGAAGTCTGCTATCTAAAAGTCTCGTGTCCACAGTGTGCATGATTTTTACTGGAGTTTTTTAAAGCTTTTTATTTTGTATGAACCTGACCTAACTTGAAGATTTCTTCGGCAATTCTACGAGAGTGCAGCATTGACGAGATAGCCCTAATGGCCAAGTACGACGTGGAATTTCAAGTGGTATGTAAATAGTAACTCTTAACTCAAGAATTTTTAATTATTACCTGGAAACCTTTACCCATTCAATATGATGTTGACACAGCCAGAACTGAGTTGACCCTAACAACTGGACACAATCGAATTAGGATACAACTTTTGACGAAATGGCTCTCGAGCTAACCCTAACAACTGACCGTATTGAAGCAGGACACAACTTTGGACAAAGAAACTCTCAATAACTACTGACGTCGAACTTAACACACACTTCCATGAGTAACTTTTTAGGACTTTTAACCGATTTATATCTTAATTGAACAATTTAATGCACCACTGCTGACTGTACCTGCTTTACGTAACATGTAAAACAGAAAACTTACAGACGTCATAGTTAAACTGTAGTACCAGCTGAAGCAGAAATAGGAATTTTGTACACACCAAAAACATTGATGTCTTCAACTTTAACTCTGTCCCAAAGGATAAGTTTCATGGTGGTAGGATTGGATTTGATGCCAACCAAATGACCATAGGATTTGAAAATTTGATTCAACTGGCAGGTAGACTTGTCAAGAGAAGCTGTATACCCAGCAAATTGAAATTGTCTGTTCACCTCTGAAGAACAGAGATTAGTGGAACTCTTGACTTCAAACCTTTTAACGAGTTTTTCCGCCAAACCACTAGGGAATTAATGTTGAGCAGCAGTGGTTTTAATGTTCTTATTTTTTTTATGTTCTTTATTATATTATGCTTTTAATGTTCTTTTATGTTCCTGTACCAGTTTCATTAAATACAAATTTTGTAGAAGGGGAATGCCAAACAGTAGAAGTCCTTTCTATTGGTGTTTGATGCCAATAATAGCTGGTGGTTATAAGTTCTATAGACAGATGAGGTTCATTTCACCTTGACTGGGCAATTGTACACTAAGCACTGCATTTACTGGTTGGGGACTGATCTCCAAATTAGATGGTGAAATTAGCAGGGGAGTGAACTCTTCATTGAAAGTCATAGCTGCTTTAGGAGGATTTTATAGGAATGATGGTTTGTCAAGAGAGTCCCAAATGGCTGTGTATGAAAGTGTAATTGTTCATACTCTTGTGTATTGATGTATGGCAGTGAAACCTGGGTATTGCAGAAGAGACATGAATCATTTGTGTGCTGGAGAGATGTGTTACTTACGGGGAGTTTGTGGCAAGACACTCTGATCATGTGAAGAATGAAGGTGTGTTGCAGATATGTAATGGGAGGGAAAATGTTGTCAGTAAGGTGAAGACTAATTTATTCTTAGGTGGTTTGGTCATGTTGAAAGAATGAGTGATGAGACGCTTACCGTGGAAATGTTTTCAGCCCAAGTGGCAGGAAGGAAAGGTAGAGGAAGGCCAGGGAAATCATGGGATGACCAGATTCAGGTATGTCTGCATGAGAAAAAGATTACGAGTATCAAGTACAGAAGGTATAAGCAATTTTTCAAGAATTAAAATTGTGTTGAACCATCTGTGTATTTTAATCTAATTTTTATTTGAATATTGTGAAAATATGTACATACACTGAAGTGCCAGAAAAACTGGTACACCAGTCTAATACTTGGTAGGTCCCCCACGGGAGCACAGGACTGTAGTAATACGGTGGAGCATGGACTCCACTAGCTTCTGGAAATATGCTGTAAGCAATGCCCACCATACTTCCTGCAGAGCGTTCCACAATTTGGGTGTATTCCGAGGTCTCGGATTCCTGTGTTCGATAGCTCGTTGCATGGCATCCCAAATGTGTTCTATCACGTTCAGATCTGGGGACTTAGGTGGGAATGGCAACACCCCAAACTCAGATGAATGCTCCTCTAATCATAATGTGGCACCCCAACACTTGTGTGGAGGTGCATTGTCCTGTTGGAACAGGCCCAACCCATCAGCATGAATGCAGGACATGAACGGGTGTACCTCATCAGAAAGGATGCGTACATAGTGTTCGCCAGTCATAGACGTTTGTAGACATACCAGGGGTCCCAGTGAAATCCAGCTAAACATACCCCATACCTTTACAGGGCCCCCACCAGCTGGTACAGTTCCCTGCTGACAGACGGGATCCATGGCTTCATGGGGTTTGTGCCACACACGAATCCTTCCACCTGCCCGATACAGTTGGAAACTCGACTAGTCAGACCAGGCTACTTGTTTTCAGTCATCAAGTGTCCAGTGGCAGTGTTGCTGTGCCCAAGCAAGGAGCATAGCTCTGTGTTGTGCACCCATCAAGGAGATTTGAGTTGGGCGTTGGCTCTCAAAGCCCATATCGTGCAGGGTACGTTGCACAGTCCGGACGCTGATGCTTGTTGAGGCTCCAGCATTGAATTCCGATGATACCTGCGAGAGTGGTGCATGCCTATTGCGTGAAACGATTCTTGACAGCCGACGATAGTCGCGTTCACCCAATGTCTTTTTGCGGCCACACTGGAATTGTAGGTTGGAGATTTTGCCGGAATTCTGGTAGTCACGGTACACCCTTGCAATGGTCGTCCATGAATATCTGAACTTCGTTTCTACCTCTGAAATACTATGGCCCATCTCAGGAGCGCCAACTATGACACTGTGTTGAAAATCGCTTAAATCGTTATTACTTGTCATTCTCATGCCGAAAACATCTCTGACAGCTGGCAAGGATGTCTATCGCTTTATATACGAACTGGTGGGCGCAACCGAGTACATGCATAGTGATGTTGCTATGTATTTTGCATAAGGTCGTCTGTACTAGTTTTTCTGGCACATCAGTGTACATGCCTGCAATACCTGTAAGTACTTTCTTGCTTCTTAAACATTTCATCGTACTAGCTATCTTGGACCTCTCTTAGTTGAACACATTTTGAGAAAACTATAGGTGTCCATCTTATAGGGGTTTTACTGTGCTATCAAAACTGTTACCTATGAAAATTAATTTTTAAGAAAGAAATTACTAAAAAGTTAGGTTAAACACAAAAGTGTAAAATACAAAAGAAATAAGATGATTATAAAAGAGTGGTAGACAATGCACATAATTAACAAACAAATTAAGAAGATGGTAGTGTAGAACACACTAAGTTACATATAAAAGTTTTCAGCCATTACTATGGCCATCAGTGCGACTATGATTGGTTTTGTTGCCAGATCGAAAAGGTAAGTTTTGTAACCGTAACTCCAGGTGACGTGATGCATTGAGGGATTTCCAGATGTGTGGAACAAAAATGGGGAGCTCAGAGTTGCAATTTTTGGAAAATAAAATTTCCAAACTTTCTCTAAACCTCAAAGCATACCGATTTTGGAAGGGAGCCAACTTTTTGTATCTGACCAAAGTGGAATAGCAGAAGTGTCAGCCATGGTAAGTAGAGACAAGGAAGAGAAAGGTTTCCCAAATTTCACATCAGATTTGTATTCCTGAAGTCTTGAGAGAATTTTCTGGAAAGAATTTCCAATGTACGCAGTTTAGAAAAAGTTTGGGAATTTTATTTTTCAAAAATTGCAACTCTGAGCTCCCCATTTTTGTTCCATACATCTGGAAATCCCTCATTGCATTGCATCACCCAGAGTTACCGTTACAAAACTTACCTTTCCGATCTGGCAACAAAACCAATCGTAGTCGCACTGATTGAAGGCCATAGTAATGGCTGAAATATATTTGCCTTAAAACTTTTATATGTAACTTAGCGTGTTCTACACTACCATCTTCATAATAAGATTATTATCAAAAAGAAAAAGAAAAGACAACATGTGATAGATTCTGATCTCAGGATTCTTATTCCTTTTATATTTTACAAATGTATAGGGGCACCAAAAGTTCACCTTCATTTGTAGAACTTGTTAAAATATGTCACTTAATTTCAGCATATGTTAAAGTAATACAATAAAAGATAGTTGTAGTGAACAACAAAAGTATTTAAAAGATAAAGTAGAAAATTATGGTAAGTTTTTGGTAATGAAAGCTTGGAACTGAAATAAACTTTTTTATATGAATATTTGAAAAGAAGATTTTTATTAAGAAACATCAGGCACATTTTGATACATTTAAAACTATATATAATCACTATGTAGAAGAATAATAGAAGCAATTTTGCTGTTCTAAATAAGCATTAGTCAAATGGCTGTTTTGTAGATTGAATCCATTTTTGTTTTTGTTTTGCTTTTTGTAAAAAATAAAAAGCACATCTGGGTAACAGGGATTGGAACATGTAATAGTAATTTTATAGATATTCAGTAACAGTGAAAACACTGGGATACAAAATGATTTTTTAAACTGAAAAACTTGTTCTTATTTTTTATTAGTTTAACCTAATAAGCATTTAGTTAAATTCAAGTGTATTTCATATTGTTTCTTTCTTTTCTTCATTTTTTTTATTCAGTTTAACTGTATTAGTTCTGAAGAAGACATCTGTGTTTCAAATTTTCTTTATGTAAGATGTGACTGATGAAGGAACACTAGGTTATATTGTAAGTTTCTTTTTTCATTTTTAATACAAATTATCTGATAAATAAAGTGGTTGTATTGGAAAAGTTATTTTTTCACTTGTAATATTTCTCAGTTATGCCAACTCACATGTTACAAGAAAATGTAATTATATTAAATTTTTAATTTTATTAATTATATTTAATATAATTAAATTTAATTATTAAAATATAAAATTTTTTGTTATTAACATATTAAAATTGTCATTATTAAAACATTAATTATATTACATTTTACAACAAAATTTCATTTTTAACTGTGACAGAGAATTTCATTGTTATATGATTTCACTGTTGCTAAATAAAAAGTTTGCATATAAATTATGTATATGCTATAGTATTTTTTCTCTTGATAAAAATCTTTCAGCTCAAGCAGTGCTGAGTACTGTGCAGACGATTCAGATATGTTACAGGATTTCCACATGGAAATGGATGAAGTGTTGTTTGGAGATGAAGACAGGTAAGGTTTTTTGCTTTTGTTTTCATTCTTTTGTGCATGTATGCATATGTTGGTGGTGCAAGGTTACCTGTTAGTTTTTGGAGCAGAAAAAAATATAGAGAAAATAATAATGCTGGAAGACCGATAATTACTGTTGTGTTTCATAACTTCAAAATTGCCCGTAAGTTTCTTTTATGCAATTTTATTAGGGAGCCATTACTTTGTACAGATCTTTTAAATAAACACCAGTGTATATGAAGTAATATTCACATTTGAAAAATTCTTAAAATTAACTGTGAAGTAAATTTTCTATAAAAAGTCTTAGTAAATGTAAATTGTGGTATCTGCTTTTTCTAGGAATTTTGGCTTTCAGAAATGAATTTTATATTTCCTCATTTTAAAGAAAGGTGATCAGTTTCCTTAGTCTTAGCACATCATGGAAACATGTACTCATAAATCATTCACTTAAATGCAATTTTTGCTTTGTTAGTGTCTTTAAAATTGTATTTGGCACATATTTCTGCCGAATGAAATATAAATAGACAATTAAAGGTTTTAAATTGTACGCTTCAGTTAAGATACTGATAATGTCAAAATGAGCACTGTATTAAAATCAGTTATTGGATTATCAGCTGCATGTAAATTCTTAAATGTTGCAGTTGAACCTCAGCTTTCAGTGATCAAGTAATAAACACTCCATATATTAATGAAATGTGACTCACAGTTTATTTAACGAATGCAATGTGTGCATATGAGCATTTCTGTGAGTAAATTGCGCTTTCACATTTCTGTAGGACTATCGAGGTTGTTCTCTGTTTAGTTTGGACTTTTGGTCACTGGCATGCAGGGTGGGAAATTAGCGTTCGCCAGGAGCAAAATGCGACCATAATTTTACGTTTTGCGACCAGTATTTTAAACCTGGGAGCCAATTCGCGACTGCGTAAATTTTTTAGATTTTTCTTTTTTAACATGCGTACGTAGTAATTTTCAAATGCGGTATTTATGTTTCTTTTTTTAAAAGTTCCCAGTGGTGTGTGGTTAAAAGTATATTGGGGTAGGGAGAAATAAGTTTAACCTCGCTGCTAGCATGTGCTGAACTAGGGAGTGTACGTAAAAGCCCCGTGAGGAATGCAGGTGCTTGCTACTGTGACCTTCAATGGCACTACTGGGGGTGGGGAAGGGGAGCAAGCCTTAAGAAAGGGATGGGGGAAATCAGCTTCAGAGGTAGAGTGTGGGGGGAGGACAAGAAGAGCAGCCGTTAAGGGGGAGTATCAGCATGGGAGATTGGGTGTTTGGCATTTCCTGCCATTCTAACTAAACAGCCTGTCAAAAAAAAAATATATCTATGTGAATTTTCCACGTAACTGGTAGAATTTTTTACAAACACCATAAATCATTGATACGAAAGGCCCTCCAAACTGCTCCTAAATTGGTTAAATACTTTTTAAACTAGGCATGGAAAATGTTATTAAGAATTTGTTGTGCATAAAAGTGCCATATTTTCCCGCACATAATCCGCGGATTATCTGTTCCTAAAAGTTTAAATTCTAGACACTGCCGATTATACGACGGTGCGGATAATACAGAGCTGCCCCCCCCCCCCGGAAACTTCAAAATGAAGCTTTAAGAATGCCACGTGTTCGACGATAATATACAGTGTCACTCCATCAACATATCTCCGCTTGCCCCTTGGCTTTGGCAAAAATGTCTGTGTGTATGTGTGTAGACATTTCCTCTCTGGGAAGGGAAGGGATTGCTGCTTTGTAAAAGTTAAGAGGAGGAAACATTGCCTTCAGCAAAGCGCGTTGACCTTGAATAGCGGAGTGCGGTTTCCATTCCATAAAACATTGAGACGTGCTGCTCTGACCCGTGATGTCACCTCCCCCCCCCCCCACACACTCTTCCCGAATTTCCAACCCCACTCCCACTTGTTTATTTTCCTTTACTTCGAAGAGAATGCCTCTGGCACTTCAGCTCCAAGACTGGAGAACTTTTTTTTTTTTTTTTTTTTTTTTTTTTTATTGGAGGTTTAACGACCACCGTGAGCAACTCAATGGGCTATAAGCAGTCGCCCGTCCCTAATTTAGAGTCACTGGTTCCAGGGAAGGGAGAGAGCCAGTGCCGTAAGACAAACACAACATCCATGCCTGACCGGGATTCGAACCCGGACCCCGTTCGGACGAATGATCAGAGGCCATCGCTTAGACCACTGCGCCACCGGGGTGGCACTGGAAAACTTCAACACCATTACAAATTATTTACGATCTGAAAACCAGCGTTTCAGTTGTTGATGTAATTTTAAACATTACTCTAGAGTTACAGCGCGATTGCCACAGAAATTAAAAATACATATCACAACCGTTTGAAAGTTGCGGGGTATCGTAACTAACTTTTTTAAATTTTCAAAAAATTTCACGATTTTATAAGTTTTTAAAATGGAAAGAAAGTATATTTATACTGTAAAACCTCGAAAATCCAGCATCGACGGGACCGGACGAGTGCCAGATTTATGAAAATTTCGGATTTCTGAAGCCATCCAAAAATTGCGTAACGGGAGCTACGTAAAGCACGTACTTACTTACACACAACAGGTCACTAACAAAATTTTGTGTTTTGTCTTATGGCAGTGGCTCTCTTCCTTCCCTGGAACCAGTGGAGCTAAATTAGGGACGGGCGAGTGCTTATAGCCCATTGAGTTGCTCACGGTGGTCATTAAACCTTCAATTAAAAAAAAAAATTGCGCGCCTAGGCCTTATAAATATGGAGGGGTCGCGCTGCCGATCGCATTCTTTGCAATTTGCGAAAAAGAAATCGTTTTGGCGATGGGGAAAAAGTGTTGGTGAAAATATTGGCGATTACTTTTTTGTACTATATATATTGTAAAACTCTGTTGTGGATTACATATCTGGTTTTTTTAACTTTTACTATGAATTTTGTCTGCGGATTATACAGCGACGTTTTTTCTATCACGCTGAATTTTGCCGTCTGCGGATTATATGCTGAAAAATACGGTACTTAATAAAAATTTTAGTGGGTAATTAAGAAAGTATTTTACCGATTCACATGAAATTTTCACGGTGGGCTTCTATTATCTGCTTATCCTGTGTATAAAAATTTCAGCCAGTTTTATTAGAATTCGTGAAGATAGCTTTCCGATTTTTTTTTTATCTAGTTCCATAGTTGAACAAGGTGGGTAATGTGCTACCGCCGGAGCCGGTTCCTTGCAGGGCTAACTGGGGATCCCAGCAAGGAACGGCTCCTAGAATTTCAGCTATGGCAGCCAATTTGCTCCAAGTTTTTTTTTCTAATTTCCCACCCTGCTGGCATGCATGCCTACCTACCAAATAACCAACCAACCAACCAATCAACCAACCAACCACTGGCGTGCATGCTTACCGACCTACTTACCTGCCACCTACCATCAACCAATCACTGGCATGCATGCCTACCGACCTACCAACCATCCAACCAACCAACCAACCAACTAACCCCAACTAGTCCCAACTAAAGATTAAAATTGGGGATTTTTCGAGTGGCCATTGGCCAGTGGGTGGACAAAATCTAGTGGCCACTTTCCTTACGGCTATTTCGTGTTGTATACACATTTTATCACTGAACTGAATACCTTTCATTTATTTAGACATAGTTAAATTTAAGCTTAGTAGTTATAAGAACACACTGTCTATTTTTCAGTGCAATTAAATTAATAAATATAATCTTAAAAGTTATATTTTTCTTCAACCACATCAACCAAATTTTCAAGACAGTTTTTATTGGAAAGATAATTTAATCATTTTTATTTGGTCTCTCGCTATGTTCACAAAAAAAATCTCTCGACCTCCACCATAAATTGATAGCAGTGGATGGGTCAAAATTTTAAAGCAGTAAATTAATAGCAGTGGATGGGTCAAAATTTTAAAGTAGTACTTAATTTTGCTTACTTTATTAAATTTGCTGTATTTTCTAAAGTCATTCTTTGCATGAGCATTGTCTTGTCATCAAGAACATTGCCCACAATGCTTGCATTCTCTTAAATTCTGCATTGCTTGGCATAACAGTCAGCAATATTGAGTATTTCAACAATTTGTGCTATGACCTTCATGTACTAAAAATTGCTTGTTTTTAGTTTCTCTAGCAGTTTTTAGTGAGTTATTCATGGTTAAAAATGTTCAGACACGTTTCGAAGCTGCTTCCATTCTGCTAAATTTTTCTTTTCATTCCATTTCTTTTTGGTTTCTTGGTGTCAAAATGAAAACTGGCTGTATAGCTGTCAAAAATGAATTTCATATCCTATAGCAGAATCATTTTGTGGTACAGCTGAGATTGGGAGAAATGTGATACCAACCTGGTCACTTTATTTTACAGACTCACAATGATTCCTGGCATCTAACAGAAAATATTCAGTAATTTCCTGTTCTGTCCGGTTTTCGAACCCAGTGTCAGCTTCTTCTTTTTTTTTTTTTTTTTTTTTTATTTCGGAAAACCTTCAGTTTTGGTAAAATTTTAATGATTTGTCATTTTTCCTGTTTGCCCACCCCAGACCTTCCAAATACTACGAATTCCCCATAGTTATTACGAAAATCGTCGATCGCTGCGGAGTACAGGAAACATCAAACAAATGTACTACGGAAATAAAAAATCTGGTTGTCGGGGAGGGGTGGGGGCTTCCCTTCAGAAAACGTTGTTTTGGTAAAATTTTGATGATTTGTCATTTTTTCCTGTTTGCCCACTTCAGACCTTCCAAATGCTATGAATTCTTCACAGTCGTATGAAAATTGTTGATTGCTGTGGAGTACGGGAAACATCGAATATCCTACGGAAATAAATCTGGTTGTCGGGTTTTTTTTCCCCTTCAGAAATGTTTTGATAGAATTTTAATGATTTGTCATTTTTTCCTGTTTGCCCACCTCAGATTTAACAAATGCTACGAATTCTCCATAGTCACTACGGAAATCGTCGATCGTTACGGAATATGGGAAACATCAAATATACTACGGAAATAAAAAATCTATGAAGTAATGTTATTCAATGATTTGTTCAAAGTTTATTTTCATGTTTTCAAAATTCAAACATTCATCAAACATTTTGGGGACTGTTTTTTGGATGTTTTTAATGTCGCGACATTTGTCCGATATAATTTGAGCATCTTTCAAGCCGTTCGTCGCCTGAAAATGATTGTTTTAGCATGGATGAAAATGTTCCGTAGTTTTCTAAATTTTGAATTTTTCTTACCCCAAAATGCACTTTCTTTTCACTTTCCGGTTATATTCTTATCTTATATATTTTCTAATTATGTGTCTCGTTTTTAATAGCTTCAGTAATTGTGAAAAAGAACAACTTCGTATTTTAAAAGTTTTCTAGTGAAGCGCAGTTTTTGTTATTTCTAACAGCCTATTCTTCGAAACCAATCAATACGGAAAATGTTTTTTTCTTTTCCGCTTTTATAAAGCTAAATTAAATTTCAAAATCGGTACTTTACTTATTCCGCCCGTGATGGAATCGGCCTTTTCCGTGATCCGTAAAAATGACTATCACGGCAGAGTGAACAAACAATACAGTACTTATTTTTTATATATAATTTTGCTAAAAAACTTGTGTTTACCCATTCCTTATTAACATTTTACTGTATTAAGGGGCAGACAAGAGTTTTTTTTATTTTGTTTAAAGCCAACTCCACACGTGCAAAGGAAACGCGACTCTGCGTGGAATGAAAGACGACGCGCGGCGCGGGAAGTGAAGTTCCGATTTTCTACCTTTGATTTCTTTTTGTAAACAAAAGAGAAAATGCTTGCCCATTTTATTTGATGATAAGCAAGAAGTGCCTAAGCAATAGAAAATTGTGCATTTTCAAAGAAACCAAACTTTAAAAAATGAGCTGCTGAAGACGAGTTGTGATGCCACAGTTCCATCTAAAGCCACCGGTGTCCATTTCCGATATGGTTACTTTGTGCACCAACTTACGTGGAAAAACAAACAGCCACCCCCGTTTTTGAAGAGTGAATCTATAAATAGATCGTACCCTTTTATTTGCAGAGGAAAGGGCTGTTTTTCACCGCACACGATTTGTATAATTTGAAAATACATTTCGTATAACAGGAGTGTTTTAAAAATGCAAATTAATTCTTTAGCAATGAAAAAAGGCAAATTTTCGAGCGTGGCGACTTAAGTTATTTTTTCTACTGGACATTTTATTTTATCCAGTTGCCACGTTGCGAGTGGCGACCGCTAATTTTAATCTTTACCCCAACCAACCAACCAACCCAGCCCAACCCAAACCAAACCAAACCAAACCACAAAAAGAGGGTTACGCGTTCTCCTACTCGAATGTGTAACTCACTAACCGTGAAGTTTTTGTGTGAAATGTGACAAAGGATATAATGCACTGTTTCTCGACAAAATCACAGTGTTGATTCAGACATTTGTCAGACCGCACAACCAGCTTGTCCATCCCAGACCAAAAAATTCATGTCCCTGCTGATGTAGCGAGTTTTTTGCAGTTGTTTTTTTGTCATTGTCACGCATAAAGCAAGTACTAGACAGGTGCTGTTTCAGGGCAGGAAAGAGGTGAAAGTTGCTGGGAGCCAAGTCCAGGCTGTAGGTCGGGTGCTTCGACACCTCCCTCTGGAATTTGTGCAGTGAGTGCTGTGCGATGTTGGCGGTGTGCAGCCTCGTGTTATTGTGAAGGAGAATGACACCATCGCTGAGCAGCCCTGGTAGTTTTCATCGGATGCTATCATGCAAATTTTTTCGGTGTGGCGCATTACCAATCTGCATTGGTGGTGCTTCCATGCTCTAAGAAGTCCACCAAAAGCACACCTAAGGAATCCCAGAAAATGAATGCCTTGATTTTTCCAGCAGCTGGTGTGACTTTAAACTTCCTCCTGGCGATGAAGTCGCATGTTTCCATTGCATGGAAGCTCTCTTGCTGCTGGGACCGAAATGGTGGAGCCACGTGCCATCCCCAGTCACAGTATGGTCAAGAAAACTCTGTCATTATTTCAGAATTGTGCTGCAGGAATGTCAAACATGCCATTATTTGTGCTGCTTTGTGGTCGATGGATAATGAATGTGGCACCCATCTGGCACAAACATTCGACTACTGCAAAACATTCATACAAGATATTGAACAGCGCCATATTTCAATCCCAGATCGGATGCAATATGGTGCGAAGTTACGCTTCGGTGGTCTTGAATCATTTCGTCCACACGTGCAGTATTGATCTCTGTTGTCGATAAACTTGGACGTCCACTTTTTGTGCGATGTCACTTCCCCACATTGTCCCTGCTGGATTGAAACAAGTGGCGCCATTTGGCCACATGTTGTCGAGACATCACATTGTCACCATAAACTTCGACAAGCTGCCAATCAATTTTGGCTGCAGGCATGTTCTTGGCCCTTAAAAGCCTTATCACTGCTCTCACTTCAACCGGAGACCATGCTTCCAACCATGTCGCCATTTTGAAATGTCACTGTGCATCTCACGCTGAGTTCAAGAGTTCAGAGAGGTACTTGGAGCACTAGCGTCATCTACGCCACTCATACAGCATCCTGCATTTATTTTGTAGGATGTGTAACCTTTTTTTTCCTGCTTGACCTACGTATAAATTCTAGAACCTCTTTTTCTTTTGTTTGTTTGAAAGTGCATGAAAAGAACTTCTGTTTTCGCTATAATCATAGTTATTTTTGTACAATAACATGTTAAGAAAAAACAACGAAACATTTATTTTGTTAAAAATTGTGACATTTTTAAAGTTCTATCTGGGGTCATAAAAGGCACAAGAAAGGGTACAAGAGGGAAAGTGTGGATTCAAATACTTGAAGAATAATTTTATGTTTCCTCAAGCACTTCATTGGTTGGAAACTTGTAGTTTTTGCATCTACAAAACAGACAATCCCTCAGAAAATCCATTTTTTTTTTTAATATAACAGTTACATACATGAGATTCTTCCGCGAATTTGCGGGATTCCGCTTTTTTTTTTTTTTTTTTGTCATCATTTGGGTCATTCTCAAGATCAATGCAAAACTGAAGAGAAATTGGGAGAGGGGTCATTTTGCCTCCGGGGACAGTATTTCATCTTTCGAAATTTTCAAAAACGGAAGTTAAACAGAGTGAACATTTTCCCCATGAATTTAATTTCTTTTTCTCACGATGCTTCTTCTGCCCAGTATTGTTGTTAAATATCATTTTATTCCATAAACATTTCTATTTCAGCTTGAAAATTGAGAAAAGTTTTCCAAAAACGGAAGTTAGACGGCGTGAAAATTTCCCTGTAATCTTCAGGCATGAGGTTCTTCCATTTGTGTGGTTTTCGAGATCGAAGTATAACTGAACAGATTTTGGGGGAGTGGTTATGTCTGAAGACGACATTCCAATTTTCAAAACTTTCGAAAACAGAACTTAGATGTAGTCAAGATTTCTCCGGTAATTGTAATTTTTTTCTCGTGACGTTTCTTCTACTCAGTATTGTTGTTGTTAAATATTATCTTATTCCATAGAAATTTGCATTTTAACTTGAAAATGTAGGAAAAATTTTCGAAAACGGAAGTCGGATGTAGTGAAGATTTTCCCTTAATCGTAACACCCCTCCCCACGCGGTGTTCCCTCTCACCTGTGTTGTTGAATGTCAATAATTGTTTATTTTGAATGCAGGAATGTGTTGCAGTTTAATATTTACATAAATAAATTGCAGTGAACTATTCCATGTTGCTCATGCTGCATTATGCTCACACTGTTTCACCGCTTGTTCTGATTTTTCACGAGTTTAGAAAGTTCAGCTTTTTTTCTTCTTCGTCAGTCTCATGTATGTATTATTGAAAATATTCTACCAGTGTTACATTCCAGAACAATGCAAATAAAATGGGCATTTTTAATGGATTTAAAGTTTTTCATGTTCCAAATTGTTATATTACATTGACAAAGGTTTGTATCACAAACAATATAATATCTTTTGTCTGAACATTTTTCCCACTTTAGTGGTGCAGTGGAAAGGGCTCTTGCCTGTTTTGTCGAATCCCAACCTCAACCAATTTACCTTTTCTTATTGTTGTGATGTTCATAAAACATACTTTCACATGGACATCACAAACTAAACAAAAAGGATTATTGAAGAAATTACTCATACGTACATACATATCACTAAGCTGTTCTCTGAGATTCTGAGGTTAGCTCCAAAAAGAAATACAAATTACCAGATATTTTTACTTACTGTTGTCGTATCAAACTTCTCCATTTACAGCAATCTTGACATACAACTCAGGCTTCACTGATATCCATTACACGCCATACACAAGATCTTTTATACTTCATACTCATAATATTTTTCTCATGCAGACACTCCTGAATCTGATCCACCCATGTCTTCCTTGGCCTTCCTCTGCCTTTCCTTCCTGCCACTTGGGCTAAAAAGATTTTCTTAGTAAGCATCTCATCACTCATTCTTTCAACATGGCCAAACCACCGAAGCATATTGGTCTCCACCTTGCTAACAACATTTTGCTTCACATCACACAACTGCAACACATCTTCATTCCTCACACAATCAGACAGTGTCTTGCCACAAACCCCACGTAAGTAACGCAATTCTCCAGCACTCAAACGACTCCTATGTTTCTTCTGCAGTACCCAGGTTTCACTGCCATACATCAGAGTAGGAACAATTACACTCTCCTACACAGCCATGCGGAACTCTATGTTTCTTCTGCAGTACCCAGGTTTCACTGCCATACATCAGAGTAGAAATAATTACACTCTCATACACAGCCATGCGGAACTATCTTGAGAACCCATCATTCCTGTGAAAACCTCCCAGAGCAGCTATGACTTTCAATGAAGAATTCACTCACCTACTAATTTCACCATCCAATTTGTTCTCTCTGTCAAACATGCTTCCTAAATACACAAACTCACTCACCTGGTCATGTTGCCGTTTATACTTACATTACATTCATTGCTACCAGTTCCTCTCTCAAACACTATAACTTTGGGTTTTCCCTTATTTATTCTTAGTTTGAATTTCATGCAAACTTCATACATCAGAGACAACATACTCTGCAAATCACTTTTGCTGTCTGCCAACAGGACAGTGTCATCAGCATACAGCAATCTGCACACATGGATATCACCAAGACATAAACCAGTATTATTTATTGGCATCACACATGCATAAATATATTAAACAGCCATGGTGACATTACACAACCTTGTCTAACTCCTGCACCAATAGAAAACCATTTTGATAAAACACCATTCACTCGTACACAAGCTCTACTGCCAGCATACATGGCTTTTACACTATTAAGTAGATTCCCAGTAACACCATATTCATTCAATACCTTCCACAAAAGTGTCCTATTTACTTGGTTGTAAGCTTTCTCTAAATCTATGAAGGCTACTATCTTATTTCCCCCATCATTATTGATGGAGTTTCTCAAGAAAGTCCTGAATGGCTGTATATGAAAGTATAATTTTTCCTACTCTGATGTACAGCAGTTAAACCTGTGTGCTTCAGAAGAGACATAGAAGTCATTTGTGTGTTGGAGGCTGTGGTTCTCAAACATTTCTTTACCACAGACCACTACGTGTAGACTGTCAACCTAACATGGACCACCTACCTCGGCACCTCTTCCATTCAAGTACCAAGATGTAGAAATAATGACTTAACAACACAGTAAAATGCATTATCATCATAAAGACTTGATTTAAATAGTATAACTATACTAGTGATCCGAGTTTCTTGGCATTGAATAGAAATAAAAGTTTCCAAGCTTTCGCACATCAACCAGATGGCTTTTTCAAGGAAGGTACACTGCAAACTGAATAATAGAACGCTTCAACAATTTAAACGTGGAGACTTGACTCGACAATACATGAACAGGTGTGAATGTACATAATTAGGCATTCAAAACACGAGGCATTATGCTCGTTTAGCATGCGGAATCATGGAAGAAAAACAAAAAGTATTCACTGCTTGAAGAACAGGTTCCAAACCCGTGACATCTCCAGCGAGACGCTATCATTGCATGTTATGATCTCCAAAGTTTCGTGAATGGCAGTAGATTTTGGGGTGATTAAAGGTAGGTGGTTTGTGTTAGCTTGTTCAGTCTGCCATTTACGAAACTTTGGAGATCATAACCAATGATGAGTCATGCAATGATAGCGTCTCGCCGGAGTTGCCACGGGTTTGGAACCAGTTCTTCAAGCAGTGAACACCTTTTGTTTTTCTTCCATGGTTCCGCGTGCTAAACGAGCATAATGCCTCGTGTTTTGAATGCCTAATTAATTACGTACATCCATACCTGTTCTTGTAGTTTCAAGTCAAGTAAATCTCTGCATTTAAATTGTTGAAGCGTTCTAATATTCAGTTTGCTGTCTACCTTCCTTGAAAAAGCCTTCTGGTTGATGTGCGAAAGCTTGGAAACTTTTATTTCTATTCTATACCAAGAAATTCAGATCACTAGTATAGTTATACTATTTAAGTATAGTTGGTGTTCAGTTCCTTGTTATTTAATAAAGATTTAATATTAAAGTTATTTCATTGTAGAAAAGTTAAAAATGAATTAAAAGTACTGTTTTTTTTTTATTATATTTTAAAACAAAAGAACATAGCAAATCACTGAACACAACATTAAACAGAAACGAGCAGATCGCATTATCAAGATTTAGAACTAGGCATCTGAAATCGATGAAAATAATACTTGATGGCATAAAAGTCTATACAAAATGTAATGCAAAAGAATCAACACCAAACCACATCTTTCAATATATAGGCATATAATAAGAATGTATGCATGCAAGTGCAAAGATTCGGCTGTTTGAAAATACAACACACATAAAAATTGGAAAGGGAGTGAGACAAGGTGACACCATATCTCCGAAGCTCTTTAATGCGACATTGGAAAATGTCTTTCAATCACTGAACTGGGAAAACAAAGGGATAAAGATTAATGGAGATTATCTAACCCACCTTCGTTTTGCTGATGACGTAGTCATTTTTGCAACTACCCCATCAGAGCTGCAGAGTATGATCCAGGAACTTGCTGACAAGAGTAAAGAAGTGGGATTAAAAATGAACTTTCAGAAGACAAAAGTGATGTTCAATGCTTTTACAAGAAATGAAGATTTATCGATTGATGGAGAAAAACTGGAGATAACAGATACGTATGTTTATCTTGGACAGCAGATATCAAGTGAGGGTCACATTGATGAAGAAATTAATCGGCGTACAAAACTTGCCTGGAGAGCTTTTGGAAGAAACAGCATAATTTTCAAGAGCAATATGCCATTATGTCTTAAAAGAAAAGTGTTTGATCAATGCATCCTTCCAGTGCTTACGTATGGTGCAGAGACGTGGACCTTAACTAAAAGAGACATACAAAGGCTGCAGACAACTCAAAGCAGCATGGAGAGGTGCATGCTTGGTATAACCAGGAGAGATAAGAAGAGGAACTCGTGGATCCGAAAAATGACGAGAGTGGAAGACATCATGATCAGAGTTAAATCCCTGAAATGGCAATGGGCTGGACATACTGCCAGAAGGACAGACCATAGATGGACAGCCGAAATTTTAGATTGGATTCCAAGGGACAGGAAAAGACCCAGAAAAAGACCACATGGGAGATGGGTGGATGAAATTCGTAAATATGCGGGAGTGACATGGAGGAGACTGGCACAAGATAGACCGTTGTGGAGGAAACTTGGGGAGACCTTCGTCCAGCAGTGGATTGATAATGGTTGACAATGATGATGATGATGATAATAAGAATAATTCAAGATAATGAACAAAAATTAATAAGTGAATTAAAAAAATATAACCTCATGGAACTGTTTAAGACTGAAGGATAAGAAACAATAACAGCACAATTATTTTTAGAATCAAAAGGGTATTAGCACATTTCAAGAAAGTAGATAAACAAATATTTTTTTTATTTTCCATTTCAATGTGAAGAATGGTGTTGCTTGCAATCTTTGACCACTTTGGTTACTCATGTGCAATGGAAGATAATTTCAGTCTTAAATCAGGCTCAACAATTAAGCCTGTTCCTTTTTACACTTTTTAACCAACCAAGGCAGAAAATCCTATTTTAGTTGTGTGGGATACTGCAGCAAATGCTTGATGGAACTGCTGGCGAGTTCAGGATACTCTGATTCACATTGATCCAGAAGTTTGTGAGGGATTTCTCACTAAACATGATTCTTAGTGCTCCATCAGACACCAATTCATTAAGCTGATCACAGATATGAGCTGAAATGCTGAAGGACGCAACCACAGATGTACCACTGAAAGGATTCCTAATACATTCCTTACTTTTATCAGGCCCTGAAAAGTATTTTTTATGCTATCTTGCAGAATTGTTGTATGGTTCTGAAATAATTGCACTAATTCATCATTGATTAGTTCTCCTGAAGACTGCAAAAAATCATCAAGTTCAGAAAATTGCTCCCAACGGCCAAGCCGTTTACTCCAAAGTTCACATTTCTGCAGAAATGCTTTTATTTTATCTTGCACTTTAAAAATGGCTACATCGCGCCCTGAAGTGTCAGATTTAGGCTGTTCAGGATGCTGAAAATATCGCTGATATATGACCTGTGCTAGCCTTGTGAATCGTGGAAAAGAGATTTTACTTACTTCATCCAGTGTCATGAAGGAAGATCTTGATCTCATCCCTTAGCTCAAAAACTCTTGAAAGCACTTTCCCTTTTGACAACCACCGTACTTCGGTATGGAAAAGTAAATTATTGTGCACACTTCCCATTTTTTCGCACAATACACTAAAAAGGCAAGAGTTCATTGACCATGATTTAATTAAATTGACCATTTTAACTACTTGTTTCAATACAAGATCCAGTTCAGAAGGCAAAGCAGTGAGTTGAACTACATTCAGGCACTAAATCTTTTACCTTTGCTGTAAAGCTCTTTCTTTTCCAAGCACAAAGTTGGTGCACCGTCAGTACTAACTCCGACACATTTTTTCAAATCCAAATTGTGTCTTATGAAATAATCATTAACCATACCAAAAATATCATCTCCTGTATTTTAATGATAAACAAGACAAAAGGTCATCATGAACTTCATTTTTGTAAATGTATCTTGCAAGTTTCAATATCCGTGCTTCCGTTGTAAAGCAAAATAACTACTACCACGAACACGTGTGATTAATTGCTCCTCCACATTAGATGCCAAAGATGTTATGCGACGCTGAATTGTATCATTTGACAAAGGAATCTTGTCTATTGCTCGCCCTGCCTTTTCCCCCCAAGCATAATATTCACCATCGACTTAGCCACTGGCTTTACAAGTGTTTCAGCGATGATATGCTCTTGACCAGTTTTTGCCACAAGTAAAGCCACTTGGAATGATGCCTCTATAGTTTTGCTCTCTTACTCACCTGTAGCAACAGAAGTAATTGATTTCTGTGATGACAGCATCACTTTACATTTGTTTTGCTAATATTGAACAGGTTTATGGTCTAAATCTGCATGTTTTGTTTGAAACTGCCATGAAAGTTCTGAAGGCTTCATTGTGTCGTTAGATGAAGTGTCATAGCACACAACACAAAGAGGGTTAGGTGCAAGTTGGTCACTGGTCCAATATAGTCCCGTTTTCAGGTTATCTTCATCATATTTCCTGTTTACACATTTCTTTTGGTTTGTTTGTTGTTGTTGTTTTTTTTTTGTTGTTTTTTTTGCAATAACAGAGCAACTGGTTTGAAAACAATTGTCAACAAGAAAGATGACACTGAATTTTCGGGTGTAATAAGCACGTCTTTTGAATCCGTTCTGACGCAAATTAAATTTACCAAAACTATTCAAAGTCAATGGAACCGGTATGGAAAAAAATAATATCTGACGGAAGAAATAAGTTTTTTAATTAGGTTTTTAATCCCTCATATATTGCTGTAAACGGAATTGTGAGCTTACGTCCTCTGGTTGCAGACTTGTGCGTTAAGAAAAACATGAATTTATATGAGAAACATTTCGCACCGGAAACGCTCTCCAACACCGAAAGAAACAGAGATATCCACAAAATAAGATGTGACTGTATGTCCTTTGGTGGGAAAACCATACATTATTTTAGGAAGAAAGTATTCTCAAAAGGTTTTCCCATATGAGTGGTATCGGTCCAAAAAAAAAAAAAATTTAGTCAAGTTTTCCGGATCCCAAATTTTGCTACAAATACACCAGAAGCAGAAATTAACAGTTATGCCCCCTGGTGGCCAAACCATCCTTTACCAAGCATTAGAAATTATGTGAAAAATATGTTCCATCAGGTCTTGTATGTGAAACAGGAAGAACTTTTCAAATCGGAGTTTTAGAAGCAGAAATAATGCAGAAAATGCAATTTACGTTTGTGCCCTCTAGCGGAAAGTCTATGATTTACTTGAAAATTTTGAATTTATAGGAAAAACATTGTGGCGCCATCTCTTGTTGGTCACTGATCTCATTTTTCGAACTTTTTCATTTTTTTGCTCAATTTTAATTAAATTTCTCCAACTGTTTCTTAATATATTAGGGTCATTATGGCTGCAAACTTTTGCCCTATTTTTTTCAATCATTACCGACTCTGCTATTCTGAGGTGTTTTTCGGATTTACAGCTTTTAATGATTTTTATATTTTCTAATTTAGGATATTTTTGGTTAGCCAGACAGTATTGAATAAGTGCTGTTTTTCTTCTTTTCTCTGCCAATTTTTTACGTGTTGTTTTAATCTGTGTTTAAGCTTATTTTTGGTACTTCCTATATATGCCATTGGAGGATTTTCAGTAATAGTAATTGAGTAAATACCTGCTTTTTCTAACATTTTTATTTTTTCATTATTTTTTATTACCATATTTTTTATGGTATTTACTTTTCCTCCAATTTGAATGTTATGCTTTTTACAAATATTATTAATTTCATTGGTAGTACCTTTAATGTAAGGAAAACCATTTAGATATTTGACTTCTTTTTTATTTACTACAGCATTATTTTTTATTTTCTTTATTACTTCTGTGTTCCATTTTTTTTATTAAATGGTTAGGATAACCAAAGCTACCTGCAATTTTTTTTATGAATTTGATTTCTTCATTGATGAACTGACTATTTTCAGAGTGCATATACGCTCTTTTAATTAAGGTTTTTAGACTATTGCATTTTTGAGGATAAGGATGTGGCGAGTTGTACGGGATTAGAACAGGAACAAATGAACTTTTTCGGTAAACCCTGTATTGTAACTTATCTGTGGATTTGATAACTTGTTCGTCCAAAAAGGCTATTGCATTATTATTTTTCTATTTCAACTGTGAGTTCTATAGTTGGGTATAAAGAGCTGTAACATTTGGTTAATTTTCTTAATTCTTCTTCGTTCAGTTTTGATAGAATGAAAATATCATCCACGTATCGACAGTACACTTCTGGTTTTCTTCCATACGATGCAGGACATTTTCTTCAATCTCGTTCATCACAACCTCAGCATATAGAGTTGATAATGGTGAGCCCATTGGGCCTCCTGAATTTTGTTTGTATATTTTGTTCTTGTATGTAAAAATATTATTTTCATATAAATAGAATAAAACTTTTTTGAATTTAAATAGTTTTATTCTATTTATATGAAAATAATATTTTTACATACAAGAACAAAATATACAAACAAAATTCAGGAGGCCCAATGGGCTCACCATTATCAACTTTTTATGCTGAGGTTGTGATGAACGAGATTGAAGAAAATGTCCTGCATCGTATGGAAGAAAAACCAGAAGTGTACTGTCGATACGTGGATGATATTTTCATTCTATCAAAACTGAACGAAGAAGAATTAAGAAAATTAACCAAATGTTACAGCTCTTTATACCCAACTATAGAACTCACAGTTGAAATAGAAAAAATAATGCAATAGCCTTTTTGGACGTACAAGGTATCAAATCCACAGATAAGTTACAATACAGGGTTTACCGAAAAAGTTCATTTGTTCCTGTTCTAATCCCGTACAATTCAGCACATCCTTATCCTCAAAAATACAATAGTCTAAAAACCTTTTTTAAAAGAGCATATATGCACTCTGAAAATAGTCAGTTCATCAATGAAGAAATCAAATTCATAAAAAAAATTACAGGTAGCTTTTGTTATCCTAACCATTTAATAAAAAAATGGAACACAGAAGTAATAAAGAAAATAAAAAATAATGCTGTAGTAAATAAAAAAGAAGTCAAATATCTAAATGGTTTTCCTTACATTAAAGGTACTACCAATGAAATTAATAATATTTGTAAAAAGCATAACATTCAAATTGGAGGAAAAGTAAATACCATCAAAAATATGGTAATCAAAAACAATGAAAAAATAAAAATGTTAGAAAAAGCAGGTATTTACTCAATTACTATTACTGAAAATCCTCCAATGGCATATATAGGAAGTACCAAAAATAAGCTTAAACACAGTTTAAAACAACACGTAAAAAATTGGCAGAGAAAAGAAGAAAAACAGCACTTATTCAATACTGTCTGGCTAACCAAAAATATCCTAAATTCGAAAATATAAAAATCATTAAAAGCTGTAAATCCGAAAAACACCTCAGAATAGCAGAGTCGGTAATGATTGAAAAAATAGGGCAAAAGTTTGCAACCATAATGACCTAAGAAACAGTTGGAGAAATTTAATTAAAATTGAGCAAAAAAATGAAAAAGTTCGAAAAATGAGATCAGTGACCAACAAGAGATGGTGCCATAACACCCTAGAGGAAGTGATAGCTGATAACAGAAGCAGCCTGCGAGAACCACTGAAATGCCCAGCTGACACGGTCCGTGCTAGTCGGAGCAAAACGTCCGCTAGATGACGGTAATGGGTTATTACCGAAAGTACTCGGGTTATGAAAAATTATTGAAGTAAATGAGGAGGCGGCAAAGGAAAAAAACTCATTTAGTGACAAGGCCAATTAAATACCAACGGAAAAAAAAAAAAATGAAGTGGACCCGCAACTGAATGAAAAACCCCCATGCCGCATCCACATAACGGAAATAAGAATTGAAAGCCAAGCCCCACGTGCGGTAAGTGTTAATCGAACTTCAACAAAAAAGGGTAGTTCAAAAATGCAAATGCATTATTGCACGTTAAAAAATAACCTCCAATATCGGAAGTAAATATAAACTATATCTAAAATACTCTTCGATATAAATGGAATCGAAAGATAAAAGATTTTTTTCAATTGGATGTTTAGAAGCAAATATGTGGAATAAAATGTATTTTTAAATTCGACATCATCTGCATTTACGCCCTCTAGCGGCGAAATTGTGCATCGTAAAAAAAAACGAAATGAAGAATCATCATTCACATATTTCAAACTTCCCAGTGCATAAAGAATTTCTCAAATCGGACTAATAGTTGCAGAGATATTGTGGGTACAGACGGACGGACAAAACGGCAACATAAGCACAATCGTTTTTTTACAAAAGACATGCTAATGACTTCAGTTTTAGCAATCCCATGTAGAGTAGTATCAATTTCACTTATATTTTGTTCCAATGAACCACTATTAAGCCACCGATCCATTCTGAATATAAATTACAAATAACACAATAATAATGTCAATGATACACAATATTTAAGTAAACCACACACACACAACACATAAGAATAACTAATTGCCGAATGCAAAGGGCTGCTCAGTACTGCAGATAGGTCGGAAATCATGTCACTGATATTTTGTCACTGATACGAGTATATCACCATCACCGGCTGTGACTTGTTTGCTGAAATATCAGTGACGGAATCACTGTCTGCACCACCTGTTGCTGTCACAGGCCTCCAGCTCAGCAGTTCCTGCTCTTTGGAGATGGGTTTGCCTCCACGGAGCTGTGACAGTGATTTCCACAGAGGATCCTTGTTTGCATCACCATAACTTCGTTACTGGGATTACAACATCACGGTAAGATAGCGGCGTTGACAGCGCATTTTTCATCTTAGTGTGATAGACCACTGCACACGCCACAGTACCTGCATGTTACAAATACTGATTTTCCATAGAAAATTTCACAGACCACCTATGACCTAGCCATGGACCACAGTTTGAGAACCACTGACTTATGGGGACTTAGTGGCAAGACATACTCTGGCTATGTGAGGAGTGAGGATGTGTTGCAGATGTGTAGTGTGAGGCAAAATGTTGTTAGTAAAGTGAAGACTAATGTTTTTAGGTGGTTTGGCCATGTTGAAAGAATGGATGATGAGGTGCTAAGATAATTTCTTCAGCCCAAGTGGCAGGAAAGAAAGGTAGAGGAAGGCCAAGGAAATCATGGGAGGACCAGAATCAGGAATGTCTGCATGAGAAAAAGATAATGAGTGTGAAGTGCAAAAGGTCCTATGTGCATCGTGTGATGGATGTCAGTGAAGCTCCAGCTGTGTGCTGAGATTGCTGTAAATGGAGATGCTTGATGCAGCAGCAGTAAGTTCTTTCTTTGAGGAGCCTCTGACTATCAGAGAACAGCTTAGTGATATGTATGTATCTATGTATTATTGATAGGCTTCCACCTAGTTTTTGCTATGAAATATAAAAGAACCTTGTTTCTAAAAATCTTCCAGAAACAACTGGTTAAATGCTTTGTCTGTGCCACTTATGTTCAGTGGAAACATATAGGTCTTTTTACTTTTCTTCCTTGAAATTTTATAGTTGGAAGTAATTCTGTTACTGCTTATTTTGACCTTTGAACTTTTATTTGCATGTGTCAGTTGTGTGATGTCTTCCTTATATGGTGCAAACCTAACAAAGTTTTTTCTGCCAAAACATGAATTTGCCATGTGCAACAGATATAAGCTTGTCTACACTTGTACATCAGTCATATCTTCATGCTATTTATTTATTTGCTTAGTTGGTTGCTCATGTATACTTGTGGTTTGTGCTGTTGATATTTACCTGTCACTGATTTTTTTTTTTTTTCAGTTCAGTACAGTGGCCAAAGGGATGAAGTGTGTTTACTGCAAAAAATACAAGAAGCTGATGTACAGTACAACTTGGTTAATTTGAATTGAATGGGAAGAAAAAAACATCAAATTATCCAAAAATTCAAATGTTAAAAAAAAAAAGTTTTAATTCAGTGTACTTATCTATCTAGTTGTTAAAGTTGGTTATTTTTAGCTGTTTCAATGTTGCTATTCATTTTTTACTCACTAGATTGTGTAATTTATCTAAACAGTCAAAACATTGAAAATAGATATTTCCTTGGTCTTTAGAAAATCTTTGAAGTACTGTACTGATATGTAATATACCAGTATTGGACTAGTGGATCCAGCTGGGGGCCACTGGGGTGATCGCTCCCTAAAACAAACTCCTTTTTTAAATGGCTAAGATCGTAAAAAAATTTTTTTATGTTTGCAAAATTTTAATAATAAATGCACAAATTTCAGTAAAAGCTTTATAACATTTTAATCATAAGTGTACTGTTCTAGCTTCAGAGAGAGAGAGAACAAAGAGAAAAAAGCTGGAGTTCCAGAAAGAGGAAATTTAGAGCAGAAGGGAGAAGAAATTTTGACTGATTATGAAAAGCAGTGGGTGTGTTTTATTTAATATATATTTCCACAAATTTCCAAGAGAAAATCGCTAGTAAGACAATGAACAATGCAGGAATGACTTGATAAAGTGAAGTAAATGGAAGTTTCTTTCAAAAGAAGTGGGAATGTTGCATTGTAAAAGAATAAGTTAATATTTTGAAGAGGGATGATTCAATTGCTCAGGCTGAAAATTTTCCTATTTAAATTAGGCCATCCAAATAAAAAAGCTCAAATTTATTTTGAAAAATTCCATCTAGGTTTGATATTTAAAATCATTTTCTTGAAAAGCAGGCAATTGAGGGCCAGAAAAATACTGCTAATTTCTCAGTTGTTTTTACCACTTTGTAATTTTAAAATTTAGCACAATTTTTTAATAGAAAATGTTTTTAAAAGAAATGTGCATTGCCAGGGAGGGGCAGCTCTATCTGTTTTGTGTGTCTTGTTACCCTCCTACAAATTCAATCCTCTTTAGACCAGACACCCCCTCCCCTTCCCCAAGTAAGCCTCTGCATCCACCCCTGGTGTGGGATGTGTACTTCTATATCGTACCCCACCCCCCGCCCCCATTATGTAAAAGCAGACACATATTGTCATTTCTTCATAGTCATCAGAAGAGTCACTTTTTTCTTGCACTTCTTGATTTTTCTAATTCTTCACACATAGCTACATTGTTGTACACTCTCAGATGCCTCAAAAAAAAACCTCTTCAAGTGTAATCTTTGAGAATGTTTATCCCATTCTTCTGTAGGATTATCAGGGTCTCTTAGAGGTACATTTTCAAGCTGTTTACTGGAATCAAACTAGAAGTCAGCTTCCAGAAAGCAGTACTACAATTTTCAGTTTCAGGGTGCACAACCTCATGTAAGCATTTTCTCTTTTCTATGCAGCTGTTTCGTTCCTGTACTTTCAGAATTTTCACCTTATTTTTTATATATGTTGACAACATGTCAGCTGGAATACTGAAGTCTTCGGCAATATGCCAGTATGTTCAAAAAGTTCCGGAACTTTTATATTAAAAAAGAATGAGTGCAGATATACCTGTTTATGCTGTGTTTCCTTCAAAGTAGTTACCCTGTGCAACTATGAATTTTTGCCAGCGCTCATACAAAGATTTAAATGCAGATTGCAAGCCTTCTTTTGCCACACCCTACAGTGCCTCCGTCGCAGCTCATTGCACTTCTTCGGAATTTGAGAAGCGTCGCCCCTTAAGCAAATTTTTCATCCATGGAAAAAGGAAAAAGTCATACGGGGTGAGATCAGGGGAATAAGCTGGTTGTGGAAGAACGGGAATGTGATGTTTGGACAGGTAATCGGACACCAGGAGGGATCTGTGAGCCGGCACATTATCGTGATGGAACACCCACGAGTTGGTCTTCCAAAGATCGGGTAGCTTGTGTCTCACTGATTCTCTGAGACGTTTCAGGACGTTGATGTACTCTTCTTTAGTGACTGTACGACCATGTTGAAGGAATTCCTTGGTTACGACTCCCTTGCAATCGAAGAAAACTGTTAACAAGGCCTTTCCTTTGAAGAACTTTTTGGTCATGGTGACGATGGTGATTTCCACATTTTTGACTGTCGTTTGGATTGGGGGTCGTACAGAAAGCCCCAAGTCTCATCACCAGTGATCAATCGATTCAAGAGATTGGGATCTAAATCCACTGCATCGATGTTATCCCCGCAAACTTACATGCGCTCATTTTTTTTTTTTCTTATCAGGTTTTTGGGAACAATTTGTTGGCACACGTGATGCATACCCAGTTTCTTTGTTAAAATGGTATGGCAACTTCCAACTGAGATGCCGGCAACTTCTGCAATCACTGCAACAGTTTTTCGACAGTCATTTTTCACAATTTTTTTTACAATGGCGATTTGTTCATCCGTTGTGGATGTTGAAGGTCGTCCTTTTTTTTTTTTTTTTTTTTTTTTTTGATTAGAGGTTTAACGACCACCGTGAGCAACTCAATGGGCTATAAGCAGTCGCCCGTCCCTAATTTTGGGTCACTGGTTCCAGGGACGGGAGAGAGCCAGTGCCGTAAGACAAACACAACATCCATGCCTGACCGGGATTCGAACCCAGACCCCTTATGGACGAATGATCAGAGGCCAGCGCCTTAGACCACTGCGCCACCGGGGCGGCCAAGGTCGTCCTGACCTCTCGTCATTTTTGATACTCTGTCGCCCATTTTCGAATCGTCGATGCCACTCATAAACTCTAATTCGACTCATTACACTCTCGCCATACACTGACTTAATCATTTGAAAAGTCTCGGCAAAAGATTTTCCAAGCAGAACAAAAAATTTTACACTTGAGCGCTATCCAAAATTCGACATCATTGTCCTCGCGACAGAGAGCCTCGAATGCCTGTAATCATGAACTAAGCACATATGCTGTACATGTTGGATCTGGATCAAATCGGTTCTGGCTAGTCGGTCACATGATGCCCTTAACTTACTTAGTGGGAAATGACATAATTCACTGACATTTGGCAAATATTCAAAAAGTTCTGGAACTTTTTGAACATACTAATATTCTTCAGTTCACAACCTTTTTCAGCTTCAAGAATAACTAGTTTTTTCATGCAACGCTAAACTTTTCAAAAGTTAAAGACAACACCGTCAATACACGATAAAAACTTATAAAAGGGCAAACCCTTTACAAGTCAGGTAAAACTTTACTAAAAGTTCAGATATTTACAGATAAAAAAAGTAAAAAAGTCTGAGGATTGGACATAGTAATCCCAAAAGATCTAACTTTTTTATCTCTAAATATTTTAACTTTTAGTAAAGTTTTACCTGACTTGTAAAAGGTTTTGCCTTTTCATAAGTTTTTATCGTGTATTGACAGTGTTGTCTTTAACTTTTGAGCTAAACTTTTGTAAGAATGCAGCTTTAATAGCATTTTAAATACGGAAATAGGAACAGAATTTCCAAAGTATGTCAAAAGTCCATCTATGCAGAGTTTATCCAGAGAACAACAATGGGACTGTTTGCCTTCATTCTGGATAAGTCCTTTCCCGTGGGGTAATGTTGAACGCATCCGTCGTTCCCCTTGTTTGCACCTCGAAAGCTCCTTGATCTCATTCCCCCTTTAGCCTATGCTCTTCCATATGACCTCCATGCTGTGACAAATATGAATTGGGATGTGTGTTATTCAAGGATGAGAGTCAAGGACATAGCTCCCTCCTTCACACTAATTACTGGTAAAACGCTTTCCTCCTGACACACCTCTTACTTTGTGTTGTTCAAGGATGAGAGTCAATAATATAGATCCCTCCTTCCCACTGATTACTGCTGAAAGGCTTTTCTCCTGACTCACCATTTTGTGTTTTTCAAGGATGAAAGTCAATGTCATAGCTCCCTCCTTCCCTCTAATTACTGGTGAAAATATTTTCTTCGGACACACTTTTTACTTTGTGTTGTTCAAGGATGAGTCAAGGACATAGCTCCCTCATTCCATCTAATTACTACTCAAAGGCTTTTCTCCTGACCCACCTGTTAGCTGTGCTGTATCATGAAGTGATACTGAATGAAAACTTGAAAGTGTCAGAGAAAATTCATTACCCAGAACTCACATTATTAAATTAGAGAATTCAAATTAACCAAAATATTCAAGTTTTGGAATTTGAATTTTTAAAAAAAGCATTGCTTCATAATAAAATTTCAGGGAAATTTTCAAACTTAAAATTACTGATGAATTCAGTTTAACCAATTTCAAATGAAACGAGTTGTACTTATAAAATTTTTAAGAGAATGATCATAACTATTGATTTTGCTTAGCTAATGCAGGCTTTTCTTGGCTCCAATATACATGTGTCATCATGTGATGAGATATGTAGACAGTGTTTTACTCAGTATTATGAAAAAGGAAATAAATGTGAAATCATCAAACAAACAGTACAAGATGAGTAGGAAATGTGTGTTCCTGACAATGAAGTAATTAGAGCTGTAAATGCAATTATGAATGTTCTGGTTGTGGATTTAGCTCCCATAAAACAGCCAGACAATATTAAACTAGAAAGTAAGACATATTATGTGGAACAAAATGCAGAAATTCAACAAGCCTTTAGATTTGCAGCATTTTTCAAACTTTAGCAAGTTTATGGTGTACTACTGTCTAGTGTGGAATGATCCCAAAACGGAGATAAATCACTATGTACAATTGGAGCATTGCTGTTTAATATATCACCACGGCTGTTTAATATATTTATGGACGCATGCATGCAAGATGCCAAAATAGGTAATAGTGGTTTATGTCTTGGTGATATCTATGTGTGCAGATTGCTGTATGCTGATGACACTGTCCTGTTGGCAGAGAGCAAAAGTGATTTGCAGAGTATGTCGTCTCGGATGTACGAAGTTTTCATGAAATTCAAACTGAGTATAAATAAGGGAAAAACCAAAGTTATGGTGTTTGAGAGAGGCACTGGTAGCACTGAATGTAATGTAAGTCTAAATGGCACTGTGATTGACCAGGTGAGTGAGTTTTTGTATTTAGGAAGCATGTTTGACAGAGAGAACAAATTTGATGGTGAAATTAGTAGGCGAGTGAATTCTTCATTGAAAGTCATAGCTGCTCTGGGAGGTTTTCACAGGAATGATGGGTTCTCAAGATAGTTCCGCATGGCTGTGTATGAGAGTGTAATTGTTCCTACTCTGATGTATGGCAGTGAAACCTGGATACTGCAGAAAAAACACAGGAGTCGTTTGTGTGCTGGAGAAATGCGTTACTTACGTGGGTTTGTGGCAAGACACTGTCTGATTGTGTGCGGAATGAAGATGTGTTGCAGTTGTGTGATGTGAAGCAAAATGTTGTTAGCAAGGTGGAGACCAATATGCTTCGGTGGTTTGGCTATGTTGAAAGAATGAGTGATGAGATGCTTACTAAGAAAATCTTTTTAGCCCAAGTGGCAGGAAGGAAAGGCAGAGGAAGGCCAAGGAAGACATGGGTGGATCAGATTCAGGAGTGTCTGCATGAGAAAAAGATTATGAGTATGAAGTATAAAAGATCTTGTGTACGGCATGTAATGGATATCAGTGAAGCCCGAGTTGTATGTCAAGATCGCTGTAAATGGAGAAGGTTGATACAACAACAGTAAGTAAAAATATATGGTAGTTTGTATTTCTTTTTGGAGCTAACCTCTGAATTCCAGAGAACAGCTTAGTGATACGTATGATGTATGTACAACTGGAGCAGTTAGTAATATAAATACAGCATCTGCCAACTATGTAGAAAACTTTCAGCTTTTATACGCTGTTATGTATTACTTATTTCCAGTGGGCATTAAATCAGAATTCACTCGTAAGTACACATTTTTTAATAGATAAGTTTCATAAAGGTATTAAAGGATTTGGGGGTAGGTCAGATCATTATGTGGGACTTCCAGTAACAACATATAGGATCAAAATTGCTTTGTCATATTTTCTTGATTGATAATGACAAGGACTGTGTTTTGTGCAAAGTCCTAATATGAGTGATGTAATAACAGTTCATGTAAAGTTGTATTACATCACTCATTTTAGAAATTTTCTACTCAAAGTCCTGATATGAGTGATGTAACAACAGTTTCATGAAGTTTCACTTTCAAATGAATCCAAATAATTTTCTCAGTTAAGCAGATATAGTGAATCAAGTTGTTCTTCATCTTTTCACTTAAAATCACACCTACACCAGCCTGTCCTCTCACATTCATTATCCAACACTCCAGAACACACACTCACTGTTCCATTCATTTCTTCTATCCCAATTTCTTTCTTTTTAGTTTCACTTACACACAGCACATCCAATCTATACTTCTTCATTTCTTCAAGCATCTCATTCATCTTGCCATTTATACATCTAGTATTCCATACACCAATCTTACACTCACTCAGCTGAATCTGTTTCTCATATGCCATTTAGAAATTCCAGGTTGTTTCCATGATGGACCATCTTTCTCAAGTGTGGTAGGTCCACCATATCCCTCACTAGAGACCTTTAAATTCTTCCTTTGTGTTTTTTTAATCAGGTAAGTACATCAGTGTGGAAGATTAGCCCACAGCTGATGGTTCCAGTAGGTCATTCCACCTAAGAATTCTGAAACAAAACCCAGTGAGTTGGGGTCTTTTGGCCAATGTCACACAGAACTAAATGGTGCCTCGATAATAATTTTACTGAAGCTTAAATTTGTGTCAGTTTCCAAGATTCATATAGGCCCTTGTTGCTGTTGCGTGTGACATTGTTGCCCAGCAGAGCATCCCGTAGAGGCAAACCCATCTCTCACTGAGATCGCCCACCCCATTTTGATAGCAGGTACTAAACGTATGATCTCAGTTCTAGCATTTGGTAAAATGTCACACAAGGATTTTTTCAGCTACTGGTTATTGCAGAAGTGTTTATGATGAAATTAATACCTTATACAAGCATTATGCAACTACCTTTAAACTGCAAAAACAAGTTAATTCTAGCAGAAACGCAAATAAAGTTTTTGATGCTGTATCTGCATTACTTAAAAGCACAACACTGCTTTTTTAAAGTGATGAGATTATTCATGGGTTCTACTTAAGATGGAAGAGAGAGAGAGAGTGTAGCAGTTGAAATTTGATCAAGTCACTGTTGGTTAGCAAATGAAAAAGTCTCTTTGAATAAAGCTCATGTTGAGAATTGGCTTCCTAGTTTCTTAATTCAATCATTAATCAAAAACTTCTATTATGGGAATTCTTACTAGGATTTTTTTTTTTTTTTAATTTTAATTTCAGATTTTTGAAAAAAACTTTTCTCCTTCTTCAGGCTGTCTTTTGTTGTCACTTTTTTCCATCACTATCGCGGTTACAGTTAACCTTGACGGTTACAGTTATTTTTCATCAAATCCTGCCAGATGTTAGGCAGAGAATACAACTACATTTACTTCCTAGACATTTGTAAGATAATCCACAACTACATTTTACTTCATAGACTTCATAGACATTTGTAAGATAATCCACAACTACATTTTACTTCATAGACTTCCTTGCATTTTTAAAATATCTTCTTCTCTGAACTATTTTAGGGAAAAATTTCTTAACCTTGTTCTCTAAACTTCGAACTAGCCTAATATTATACTTCTTACTTATTCTCTTTAAGGACTCAAATAAACCTTTGTGATAAGAATATTTTTTTAGTGAATTTTACTTGTTGCTTATGCAGGTTCTTACCAGTAAAATTCAGAAGCTTCTCAATTTCTCCTTTAAAAAGTGACAACAAAAGACAGCCTGAAGAAGGAGAAGTTTTCTCCAAATATTTGCAATTAAAATAAAAAATTTCCTAGTAAGAATTCTCAGAATAGAAGTTTTTGATTAGTGATTGAATTAAAAAACTAGGAAACCAATTCTCAACATGAGCTTTATTCAAAGAATTAAAACAGATCTCCTTTAGGATAGTTTTTTTCTGCAGTCATACTTGCAGAAAATAACTATCCTAAAAGATAAATTGAGAAGCTTCTGAATTTTACTGGTAAGAAGAACCCACATAAGCAACAAGTAAAATTCACTAAAAAAATGTCTTATTACAAAGATTTATTTGAGTCCTTAAAGAGAATAAGTAAGAAGTATAATATTAGGCTAGCTCCAAGTTTAAAGAACAAGGTTAAGAAATTTTTCCCTAAAATAGTTCACAGAGAAGAAGATATTTTAAAAATGCAAGGTGTTGTCTATGAAGTAAAATGTAGTTGTGGACTATCTTACATAGGTGAGATAAGTCGCAGACTAGAAACTCGTATGGCAGAGCATAAAGCTGCTGTAAAAAATTGCTCCAACAAGACTGGTTTAGATAGGCATTTTAGAGAAACTGCTCACAGCATGGATTGGAATTCCCTTAAAGTCATCAGTTTCCAAAGCAATTTTCAAAAAAGAAAGCTAAAAGAAGGAATAGAGATTGAGAAAAATCAGAATTCCATCATCAATGACTGCAGAGGATTATCCCTGCCTAACATCTGGCAGGATTTGATGAAAAATAACCGTAACCGTCAAGGTTAACAGCAACCACGATAGTGATGGAAAAAAGGGACAACAAAAGACAGCCTGAAGAAGGAGAAGAGTTTTCTCCAAATATTTGCAATTAAAATAAAAAAATTTCCTAGTAAGAAATGATGATTTTGATGCACTATGAGTGATTTAGAAGTTGGTGATTTCATTTCAACTGTATTGAATTGAGCCACCAGTGGTGAGTTAGGCAGGTAACAGCAGTTTCATAGAAACTTAAAGATATTGTGTCATTTATGAATCTTCTGGTCCTGCCAGTCAATTTAAATTGCTGAATGTTAAAGATGGGTATACAGTATCTTTAAGAAACATTTTCTTAAAGATGAAGCCCCTCTTACTTCCTCCATATGTGGATATTCAGCATTTTTTATATTGGGTTCACGTCAAGTCTGTTTCCTGGCCCAGTCAACAATAGAATGCCCTTTGCTGTGAACCAGTGTTTTCATATTTGTGCTGTGTAACAGGGAGTTGAATCATGCTGAAAAAGAAATGGTGCATCGTTGGGAAAGAGATCCCATATGGAAAACAGCACTTTTGGTTCCAGGATGGTGTCAATGTATTTTCTTTCATTCAGCATGCCGCTGATTACATGAAGGTGGCCAACACCATCTACTACCATACAGAACAGTTTATCTCCATTTTTACATTTTGCTAGTCTCATTTTCCAATGGATTTTTAGGGGAGCCTCCCCTTCCTCAGACTGGCCCTACATGTAAGAACACATCCCGAGACTTACAGGGTTTGAGTTCTTTTCTCTGAGATTGAGAGTGGGTCGAATTGAAAGGGTTAGCATCCATATACGGATGCTAACCTTGTACATATGTAGTCAGCATTGGAAGTCAGGAGTGTTCAACAATTAATTATTTTGTGTATGTTAGTTTATTTAAATTTTTGCAAGAGAATTGTATGAATGTTTTTTTTTTTTTAGAAATAAATATTTTGTGTTTTTCTAAAATTAATGGACATGTCATCTTAGATTTCTTTTGAGTCATTCTTTCTAGTTATTTTTCTCTGTATCATTTTAATTTTCCTTTTTTAAAAAAATGTTCGATACATTAATATATAAGGTGAATGTTATATGCTTATAATGAAATGCATCTACAGCACTTATTGAGATGGAATTCAGTACTGTAGAAGTTCATCAAAAGCTGGTGGGCAGATTTGATATTGGAGAACCAGTAGTGTGCATTATCCATTTGCTTTTAATTTTTTCATATCATTCAAAATCTGTAAGCCCTACATCCGTGAAGTATATAGTGTGAATGTTTATTGAAAAGAGATGGGCTGATTTGAAAATTTTGTTGAAATCTGGAAACCAGAAGTTGTCGTGTCACATGGCATATTTTGTTTTGTTTTCAGTTTTTGAATATAATTCAAAATCTATGACACCTTTTCATATGAAAATTAATAAGTAAGGCATTCTTATTCTAGAATTTAGCATTTGGAAGCTGGTCACTTAATGTTATTGGTTCCTAATTGGCGTTTGTGTTGTCTTCATGTTGCAGAAACGGTTTTTGCTTAAGCTCCATCCTCGTCATTTCAGTGTTCACCCTGCTGTCTAATATGTTATTTGTATATCTACACTGACTGAATGAACAGGTTTTTGGCCTATAATTATTTAAAGTATATGAAGTCTAAGGACATCTTCATCTGGCGTGATTTATACCTAGAAAATTCTGGGTTCAAAAAAGAGTCCACCAGAGAACTGACCTCAGGGGGACTGGAAATATTGCAGTTTGAGACCTTAAAGTTGTTCTGCATAGATATAGTGTTGCTATATGAACAAACAATAACTAGGAAATAGAACAGCTACATTAGCAAGACATTAACAAAATAACTAATTGTAAATGAATTTATGGCACCTCTATTAATAGTGTACTGTGGAATTAACTTTTTTACTGGTCTTATAGAGGTTATTATTCAAAAAAGTTGGTGGTCAAATTTTTGAACTAAAGCCTAGTTCGTCATCAGGACTACATCACTAGAGTAGTTACTGCCATTCAGTTGGAAGAGTCCAACCGCAATTATCGTTAATTGTGGTACTTTTTCTTGCTATTTCGATCCCTTCTTCTAGTTTCCTCTTTACTAAGTTTGACAGGTGGGCGATTATTCTTACTGAGTCCCAATTTATAGAGTGTCCACTTGCTTGTATATGTCTGTCTAGCCCTGTGTTGTTACTAATGTTCTTAATAGGTGCTTGGTGTTCTTTCATTCGGACTATTAGAACACCAAGCAGCTATTAGGAACATAAGTAACAAAACAGGGCTAGACAGACGTATACAAGCAAGTGGACACTCCATAAATTGGGACTCAGTAAGAATAATCGCCCACCAGTCAAACTTATTAAAGAAGAAACTAGAAGAAGGGATCAAAATAGCAAGAAGAAGTACCACAATTAACGATCATTGTGGTTGGACTCTTCCAACTGAATGGCAGCAACTACTCCAGCGACGTTGTCCTGATGACTAACTAGGCTTTAGTTCGAAAATTTGACCACCAACTTTTTTTTAATAATAACCTCTATAAGACCTGTAAAAAAGTTAATTCCACAGTAAAATAACTAAGATAAATCACAGGACAAATTGACAATGCATTAGATAATAACTAATGAAGTGCAGAATTAATACTGCAAGTACATTTATTGTTTGTTTTTTCCGTGATATATTTTTCTGCACTAAGAGTTGCAACTAGACATAATATCTAACCTAATTGGGGATGAATGAATGCCATTAATAATTAAATAAAGTAATTCCAATGTGAAATTTAATTTTTAAAGAAATTTAATTTTTAAAGAAATTTAATAATAAATCTATAGAACTTGCACACTTGGGAGTTAATAAAATAGTGTTGGTCACTTAACGTGGTTCCACCTTAAATCTCTGCCTTATGTTTCCAATGGTAGAACTTCTTTACATATTTTCTTTGCAATTAATGTATTCCCAAGGATGAAAATTTGCACATCGATAAAACTAACTATAAGTTATAACATGGAATACTTAATACTTGAACATAACTATAATTATATCAAAAATCAACCATTTTTCTATGTGTAATGTTCAGACCTGTAATAGATGGCACGACCTGTACATTGATGACGTCAGTAGTTAGATAATTATGGTCATGTTTTAGCAAGTATTAAGTATCCCATGATATAACTTAAAGTTAGTTTTATTAATGTGAAAATTTTCATCCTTGGGAATGCATTAATTACAAAGAAAATATGCAAAGAAGTTTTACCGTTGGAAACATAAGGCAGAGATTTTAGGTGAAACCACCTTAAGTAAATCACTAATTTAAAAAAATATTTTTTTGGGAAACGTTCTCTATGTAGTAATAGAAAATATCACTTTATGGAGTATATGTGTTATTCTGTCCTTTGGTCTGTGAAGTAGCATCACAGCCTAAACTATGGGACTCATTTGTGTGAAACTTGGAGGGAAGAATCAGCAGTTTTTTTCAACCAAACCCTTTTTTTTTTTTTTTTCATGGTCAACAATTATTTAGTAAGGTTTATGGAGCTAGTAAATTTTATAATGTTGCACTTTTACTTGGGCATGAAACATTAATTGTAAGGTCCTTGGCTTGGACCTTACAATTATTGTGTTTTTGCACCCTTGCAAAAGTGAAACATAATTTTCATTACTGGCTGTGTAAACCTTGTAAATTTGAAAATAGTAGTATAAAAATGTCTAAAAAGGGCTAAGCTTAAGGCCTTAGATTTAAGATTTTGCACATTAGATTTAATTTTTCTTTGTTAGCTATGTGCACCCATAAGAAGAATGGGATGCAGTTATCTAATAAAGCCCAAATGGCTCTAGAGCCTAACGATTTAGTAACTTACAAACTTCAAAACGTGAGTCATGATATTATGTTCAGTAGTTACGAAAAGCATTTCTGATATGAAAATAGTGGGATAAATATTTCTAAAATGAAATTCTGAGGCTAGGGTCTAGTAAATAGTCTTTCAAAGTCATATAACTGTGCAAAATCTAATTATTTTTGTGGGGATTGGTACAACAATTTGTACCTCAAATGAAGCGCAATTTTATCCAAAAGTGGATACGTCCAGCTTTCTGTGAACACTTTTCCTAAACTTAGAAAATATATGTAAACATGCAACAGGGAAATGCAAAAAAATTGTACATTGTCATTAGGTGGTTGACAAAAGCAGGGCCAAGTCAAAATTCTCCTGCAAATTGAGAGACCGCCTCCACTGTGAGGATGCCGATTATTTGCTGAAGCAAATTTTATAGGTGTGGCTATCGTGTTCTTGGTAGTTACCCAAAACATGAGAGCAACACCTACAGAGTGATTTTTTGTGCCATCTATTGCAGAAGATGAACCCTACAACTAAGTTTCAGTCACTTAAGAATCTAATTTTGAAATGGTTAAGCACATGTAGCTGTAAATGCACACAAAAAAGGTTAGTAGTTATTCACAATAGCACACTTTAATATAAAACCCTACTTTCTTTTTGCAGATTGTTCACATTAATTTTGCTGTTCTGTTAAAATATACTGCAGCAGTGAATCTTTTTATATCAGCAGCAGTGTGTAACATTTTTAATGGAATTCTGTTTTGCTTAATTCAGTGTTCTTTTTGAAGATCTTCATTAGCTTAAAAATCTGTTTCATACAGCTGTTATAAATTGTATTTACATCAATATACTCTGTGTTCTCACTTTCATCATGAGAAATCAAAACCACTATTTAGTATAAACATTTTTAACAGGAAAAATTTATGTTCCGCAAATCAAGATATTTTGACTACATCCAGTAGCAAAATTATGATGTTTTTATAACTACATATCACTTTTAATGATATTTGCTATCAAAAATATTATTTTGCCAATATATATACATGCCACCTGAGCATGAAAAAACTACTGTAACCACTTGACCAAACTTAATACTAAGTCTAGGCCCTTCAAAAAAAATTGCCAGCTCAAAAAAAAAGGTCAGTGTAAAAATTTTTACCAGGGAAAATCAATTTTCATTCAAAGAGTGTTGATGTTGTGTCCTGTTGTTTTAGTGACAACACAGAAAATAAATATCCACATTTATACTATCATTAACAGTATAAAAGTATACATATCTCTCTCACTGAGGTAATGTTACAAGATATCTTTCCAAAGGAAACATCGGGAAATCAGTTCACAGCATAACTTAAAATTTTTAATGCAATGTTTATGTTTGCAGTTTGTACTGAACACACAGCATATTTTGAGGTAACAGTTCTGAAATTCTGGAATATTAAATTTTGAATTATTGAAATGCTCATCTCTCCTTTACATAAACTCACATGGTCATATCAAATCTGAGTAAATAATCTAGTTAAATTGGGATTTGTAATTAGCCAGTAGTTTAAATAGACTTTCTTGTCACTGCAAAATTATATTGATTACAAACTTATTTATTAACTTGTTTGAAATTGTCAGTCTTGCTCTGATATGACTAAACAAATAGCCCAAACAAATTTCATCCATCATGGTCATGGTTTTTTTACTTCATTTACATAGCACAAAATAACCATAGGATGAACAATAGCAGATATTTTAATTATTTTAGACATGATGTACTTAGCTTCCAAATTCAGTTCCATTCTGCTGAAATGAAACAGCAATAAAAATGCAACATCTCTAAAAAATATGCCATCACAATTTAGCAAGAGCTACTTTAAAATTATTTTTATGTGTGATAAAAACATGCAGAAAATGTAACAATAAGATTTACTAGCATGAACATTCTAGTTAGCATGATGCGATGTGTGAACAGTGGTTGAAGAAGAGTTGCTTACCTGTTGCTTCAGGCGTTTTCTCCTTTCATGCTGATACCTCACTGGGGAACTCAGTTTGGAGTTTCAGTCATTCTTGACTATATTTGAATTAACCAAACCTTCCCCTCAGTAGCTCATCAGTTGGACAATCATCGGCTTTACGTCAACATTCCCCAATAACATCTTGCCTGCCAAATTGGGAATAGAAGAAGTCGAAGCATCATTGCTTCCTCATAATGTTACAGAGTTTTTGGATTGAAATAATGCTATGAGGAAGCAATGATGCTTCGACTAGTGCAAAACTGAAGGATGTTCAGATTCTTAAGCTAAGGTTGCTTAGTCTCAGTTGCTTGAAACTTCCCTGTCCTGTGTGGTGTAATGGTTAGCACACTCGAACAGAAATCAGAAGATATGGGTTCGATTCCCGCTCCAGGACAATAAAATTTTCAAGTTTCCTGAGAGATGTTACATGGATGACCAAATAAGTGTTACAAGCAAATTAAGAATTTATAATCTGTTTGCTTTGAATAAATATCCTATCAAATTTCCATGTATTTATGAAGAATATTTCTTTTGTCATTGATTTATCTGTGGTACTGGTGCTTTCAGACCTTTATGCATTTCCTGATTGAAAAAGCGTCAAAATAATGCTATGAGGAAGCAACGGTGCCTCGACTAGCGCAAACTGAAGTATGTTCAGATTCCTAAGCTAAGGTTGCTTAGTCTCAATTGCTTGAAACTTCACTGTCCTGTGTGGTATAATGGTTAGCACACTCGAACTGAAATTAGGTGATACAGGTTTGATTCCTATTCCAGGGGTGATGAGATGTTCAAGTTTTTTGAGAGATGTTACATAAAATGACCAGTTCTGGTTTTTTTTTAATGAGGCAAATTATAATCTGTTTGCTTTGAATATTCTAAAATCTATGCAATTGTTTGAAATGATTGACAACTGAATATTAGAATGATAGCAGGCATGCTAAACATCGAATAAGAGACTGTTAGGCAAATTTTACATGAAAATCTGAACATGAAAAAGGTTTGTGCCAATATGGTCCCAAAGTTTCTCACTCCTGAACACATACACACACAAAAAAAAAAATCACAAGCGAATCTGTGCTAACGTTCTCAGGCAAATTCTCATTATTACATCATCATTATTAAATCATTGCAAAGTGTGCTTAGTTATAAAATTGGCTCTTGCGTGTTTCGTCTGATCACAACAACTGAAGTTCAGTAAATTTCTAATCAAATTACTTTCTAAAAAGCAACCATCTTCATTACTTCATCGTTTGTCATATTTTCTGGTGCATTCTTCTTTAGATGATAACAATAATTAAAATAAATTCCATTATCAGTTACACCAGTTACCCTTTAAATGCTTCCCTAACTTATTGTAGTCATGTTTTCTAGCTCACCCAGATTAGTTTAGTATATCCTTTGATATATGAAGCATGTAAAATTTCATGCTTACTACTGGTATATCTGTATGTGGGCATAAAATCTCCATATATGTAAATTGCATTTTAAAAATTTGTTTAGATGGCATTAACAACAAGAATAATAATGCACACTTTTTTTTTCCTTTTTTTTTTTTTATGAGTAATCTTGCAGCAAAGTAGTATTAAAGCACATATTTAGCTACGTATTTACCTTGATATTTATCTTATTCCATATCCCTCCCTGTAAAATACTAATCAAAAAATCATTTTGTTGTGTTGTACACATATTACTATAACAAACAACTTCTAATGGTGTTGGGTTTTTTCACCAGGAGAAGTAAACATATGCTTCTGTTTTGTAACCCAGTCTCCACTTCTTAAGTCCAACTAAAATATTTTTGTACTGAATAATTTCTTTATGATGAACATTTTGTGCAAATTTACTTCTTCCACTTATGTTCAGAGGATGTAAATACACATTTTGCTGCCCTGGGAGTTAAGAGATCTGAGGTACTGGCTTCTGACCATTTGTTAAAGACTGGGCAAGGTTGAAGTTCCAAGTAAGGCACGAGTAGTGTGTTTGTCTGATGGGGCTGGGTCTGTCCCTTTCTTGAAACTAGTGGTCCTAAATTAGGTATAGACTTACTACTAATATCCCCACAAGTTGCTCATGGTGGTCATTAAACCCTGAAACAAAAACAAAAAAACAAAAACAAAATGCATTTTGCTTTGTTGCCAGATCTCCACTTTTAGGAGACCATTTGAAAAAAATTACTCTCTTTTACATCTCTGAGATTCCATTCTCTATAATGAATAATGTGTTAATTATCATAAACTCATATAAAATTTCATATTTCAATAGTTGTTTATTTGTAAGTACATTTTAAATGACCTAACTTTCTGTTTTGTCAAAATACATGCTCACTACACCCAAAAATCTGATGGCATCCTCCTATTCAAGGGTAATTACACCCACACTCGTCCACCATTTCATTATACTGTCAAAATAGGTTGTGAGGAAACCACAAGAAAATCACTGAGATGGCATGCAATCTCAATTACACTATTTCATAAGTGGAACTGATTTGGATCCAGTGCATGAAAGACAGGTTATCATAGTTTACTTAAGGAGATGACTTCAAATACTCCTGGAAAATGAGTGTTGTCTAAATTAAGACTGGTGTCAGACTGATTGTACTGCTATAAAATTATACAGAAATTTTTATTTCTGCATAATTTTATAGCAGTGCAATCTATTTTAACATTTTGTTTCAATTTTGGTAATAAAGGATGGCATGGCCATTCCTATAAGTTATTAGTCTATAGCCATTTAAGTTAATATGGGGCTTACATAGAAAGCAACTGTTTTATTTACTAGTCAAATTTTGTGGCAGTACACCTACACTTCTTCAGGACTCAGTAGGTGTTGCCACTCACGAGACAAATTCCAACCTTTCAGATCATTTAATGTTGTATCTCTTCCTGTTTCCAATCCTTCCGCTCATTTCTTTTGAAAAAGTGCTGTTGATGTGTCTGTACTTCTACATAGTCCCAAATCACTTTACATCCTGTGTTTTGCATCTGTCTAAACCTGTTTTGTAACTCTCTTTGTAGTTTTAATTTAAGCATGGTGAAAAATAAAATTCTAAACCCTTCCACCCATCAAAAATTTCTTGGTCCACCCTGGAAGTGTATATAATCATACCTGGTGTTCCCATTTTTGTCTTTAGTTATGAAAATTTGTGGAAAATATGCAATAAAAAGAGAGGAAAAAACAGCTTTTACTTACTCGATCACTTTAAATACTACAAATTACTTTCAATTCGCTGAATGATCATTTTTTACTCTATGTGAAGTGAGAAGTTGTAAAACCCACCATGTTTGATTAAAAAGTTACAGTAGCACACTGAACAAAATTCATGACATGAGGAAGATGTGAGAATGTCTTAAATGTTTCGGCAGAAAATTTCGACAAAAAGAGATATACATATTTTAAAATATGAAAGTTGATATAAATTGGCATGAAACTTTCATACAAAAATGTGTTTTATAAATTTCACGGTAAGGTTTGCCAGCATGCATGATCACTTATAGGAAATCTGAGGCTAGCCAATCACTGTTCATGGTGACTGAGTAATCCGCCGAAATGGCAATCATCAGTTTTCGAAGGCGTAACTCTGCAGCAAAGCTCAGTAGGCTTCAGCAACTATATTTGATTAAAAAACTGAAAATCACAAACAATATGAAGCGAACTTTAATGCACTAAGAGCACACCACTTCCACAATGAAAACGAAAATAAGAATTGCACCAACGTTACACTTGCTTCATCACCTGTGGAAATGCAATTCTGGCCACATTTACGCCACAGTGCATGATAATCTCGGTAAGATATCCGAGTCCTGCATGTGCCTCACCAGGAGTGTGAAAAGGGCATACAGCCCCATCACCAGTAGGAAAAATGGACCAATCAGATAAACCCTGTTCCACTGTTCCATTTGAGAAAGGAGTTTCTGGTTCAGGATGAACAGATGAACAACAGTAGAAGACTTGAATGTGTTCTTCTCTCCATAAACATCAAACTTTTTGTATGATATCAAATAAAAGGCAAATCACATGGAATTAAAACATGCAAAAAGGAGGAATCAGATATTTTTAAAAACATGTGCTACTAGAATTTTTTTTTTTTTTTTTTTTTTGCACCCAACATTTTAGCGGCTTTTACAAAAGAGTAGCTGTATTCGAACAATGCATACAGCATAGTGAAGATAAAAGCGTAGAATCTATGTCAAATGCGTTGAAGTTGGTAGGACTGCAAAAAGTGGGAGAGATGGGCAAACAGCTTAAAACTAGATTGACAGAATATAAAGCTGCAATTAATAACATTACAAACAAAACAGGTTTAGACAGACAGACACACAAAATAACAGTATAAAGTGATTTGGAATTCTGTAGAAGTTCTGAACACTAGCAGAAGGACTGGAAATACTGAGAAGGGGTAAAACATTGAATGATATGAAAGTTTGGAATTTGTCTCATTAGTGGCAACACATACTGAGTCCTGAAGATGGGTAGGTGTACTGCCCAAAAATTTGACTCATGAGTGAAACAGCTGGTTCCAAAGTAAACCCCATATTAATTTGTTTTAGGTAAACCAGTACGGGAATGCATTCAGAATTTGCTTTACTTTTTAGAGGCTAAAAAGCGATCAACTTACATTTCGTTCTTTGTCTCAGCGAATCTCCCGTGCGGACTCCTTACCTATCCGATAACTTAATTCCATGTGCTTTGTGACATATGTGTGGACTGTGGGGAAGTTTTAGGAATGCATTTTATTCTCCCTATGTGTCAAATAAATAAACCAATTGCGTGAGTCTGCGCCTCTTATCTCTCTCTCTATCAGTACAATGGTTTTCCCGCGACGCAAATTCTTCGCAACGGAAGTGCTTAAGGCAGACATGGTTTAGATACAGTGTAAGCGAAACTATATGTTGCTGTAAGACAAATAATATATCGTTGTAAAGGTTATAACATTTACTACAACTTTTATTGGGAGCATTTTTCGGAAATTTTGGCTCTGTGAAGCGGTAATTGCAATTAATCGGTAAAAAGTCGAAAAAAAAAAGTGCTATTTTTGCTGGTTTTTGAAAATTGCAGCAAAACTATAGGAGATAAAGTAAAAATGAAAAGAACAAAATTTATAGATCATATCAAGAGGAATGAATAACAAAAATTTATAGATCATATCTAGAGGAATAAATAAATAAAAAATTATTGCTGTACGCCAATTACTTCGGGAGTTACAAGTAGATTAGTATTAGACCTAATTTCCCCCTTTATGGGGGTGTAAGGGGAGAGGTAGGGACTTTTGTGAAAATGCTAAGCCCAATGAGTTCTACCAGCCTGCAAAAATTCAGCTTTTAACTAATTTGTTCCGGGTTTGACCCAATTTTGGCCTTTATTTACTTCCGTCATGATTTGTTTTAGTACTAAAACCAAGCAAACAAAAAAGAGGGTAAGGATTGGAATAATGTTATAGCTGGTGAACTAATCCAAATGAGTTACAGAATAAAAACGTGTTGCATTCAGTCATTGAAACAATATAGGAAGGTGGTATGATTATGCTTGTAGCCATGGAAATTGAAATACAGAATTCGTAAAAGCAAGCATTTCCCCAAATGAGTTTCACTGAAATAAATTTTGCATTCAATAAAATAAAAAATAAAAACATTCAGTGTATTTTAAAACTTCTTAACAACGTCAGCCATGAATTAAAACAACACTTACGATTTTTTGAATTCACTTTTTTTCAAAAAGGTTGTTCCACAAACGTTTCATCAATGTTCATCAGTTCACTTCCGGTAGCTTTACAAAATATAACTTAACTGAATATTCAGACTGCCAGAATTGGGGACAGAACATTTTAAGTCTTACATGCACAGTCGTTAAACAGTGATTTAAATACTTATGTTAATTTCAGTATTTTCCTATGCCATAATTTACTGTAAAATTTTAGGGTAGTTTTATCAGTCACTTGTTTTGCTATTTTCTTGAGCAGTATGGGAAGAAATTTTTCACAAATTAAAATGCTGATCTTCTCACTGTGTTGACTTCTTTCATATTTTAACAAAGGACATTTTTTCAATTTTGGAAGAATATGTGAAGACAAGTTCCATAGCAGCAGGTTCTGTGGGGAAATGGGGAAATGACTTTTCAACAAAATCTTGTATAGCTGATAGCATCATAACAAAAGCTGGTGTTGGATATTCAAGTCCACCACAATGTCGACTTGAAATTAAGCTAAGAATGGGTGGTCTACAATCACAGTTTGCTAGCTTTTCTATACATGAAGTACAATCAGTATTTGAATCCATTATTTTCACTAAATAGCCAGCCACAAATGCAAGGCTAGCAGATTTTAAGTTGTATAGCCAGCCACAAATGCAAGGCTAGCAGATTTTAAGGCGTATCTAGTGGAGGTGAAAAAAATATTTTAATTAAAAAGATAAAAATAAAATTAGATTTTAACTACACAGGCAAACATAACAGATTTTTATATTAGTTTTAAATGAACTTAATGTAAAAAACAAATTAAAACAGAAATAAAAAATGTGCATGGGTCTAATGTTTCTGAAATTATATGTACTGTATTACTATATACTGTACATATTATATAAGAAGTATGGAGAGAGATGCTTGTTGCAAACAGGGATGTAGAAAGGCCTGAGTGTGGCATAGCAGCGCTAGGCTTAGCATCGCTAAAACACTTTTCGTAATTAGGTGGTTGCAGAAGATGGGTAAAGAAATTTTTTAGATGATCATATATTCGAAAATAGCTAATACTGTGTTTTATATACAATCATAACCGAAATATTCGTATTGCAAAGGATGAGATTTAACCGTATGATCACACAATAGGACACCTCATGGAACATAACAGTAAAGAGAAGTTGTTTGTTTCTGGGTTTAACTTTCACAGTGAGTTTCTATAAGGGCTACATGCCGTTGGCCGTCCCTGATTTAGGGCGGGGGAGGCGCACCAACCATGCTTCATGCTGAACCCATACCCCTAATCAGGAACTTACACCTCTGACCACTTGGCTACCGAGACGGCGTAAAGAGAATATGAGGTCCATGGTGTCGTCGCATTTGGGACCGGGGTTGAAATGATGGCATATGCGACCAGCAGGGGCAAAGAGGAGTGGGAATGAAAGGGGGAGGCAGGGTGGGGAAATTAGGACTTTTTTTTTTTTTTTATTGGAGGTTTAACGACCACCGTGAGCAACTCAATGGGCTATAAGCAGTCGCCCGTCCCTAATTTAGGGCCACTGGTTCCAGGGAAGGGAGAGAGCCAGTGCCGTAAGACAAACACAACATCCATGCCTCACCGGGATTCGAACCCGGACCCCTTTCGGACGAATGATCAGAGGCCATCGCTTAGACCACTGCGCCACCGGGGCGGCAATTAGGAGTTGACCACCTGGAGTCTTCCAACGCTCAATGCGACCGGGGTTGAAAGGTCAGATGGCAAGTAGGTTTAGGGCCAAGCAGATCACGTTTGTAAGAATTAATTGAATAAACAATTTTTGCACTCTTTAATTTATCTCACTTTATATATGAATTACAACTAAAATTCTTGCAGTAACAGAAATTTTAAAATTTGTCATCGATGGTTTGATACTTTCGTAATTATTTCGTTTTTGTCTTGAAAAAAAAAATGAAATTTGGGAACATTTGGATTTCCTTTCTTATTAAAAGCGAAGAAACTTGCCAATAATTCTAAATGCAGCTATCGCAATAAAATTTGCCCACGAATGGAATAGCATCTCCTGCAGTTTGTCATAAAGTACTATGGCTATTGCTTGGGAAAAGTAAGTGTTTTATTTTTTATACACAGATCAAGTTTTACTAAGGGTATCTTATGTTTGGGACACTTGGATATTTTTTGCTAACAGTGAGCCGCAAAAAAAATCTGCTTCCAGGGCTGTTTATGGAACGCCAGTCCGATACTGAGCGTTTGTATGAAGATCTGAAATTTACAACAGCTATTTCTGCAGATTTTTTAGGAATAATAACTACGGGTACGTATGAAATAATCTATGAGGAATTAAAAGAGCAATACATGAAGGTAGGAATGTTTTCTGGGGAATGATATTTTCTACATTTTCTAACCAGTTATTATGTGGTTGTAATAAAGTCTCAGCATAAATAAGCTATTCTTAAAAATGACAAATGAATCAAAGCCATATTATTATTTAATATTTTCTGGAGATCTAAAATCCATGTAGGAGAAACCGCGAGTCCCCAGACACGCATTCAAAACACTGAAGTTCTGTGGCGTTCAAACTGAAGTACGTACTTTGGTACAAAGCAACTTCTTTTACGGTGTAGAGAAAACGCATTTCTGTAGTTCACGTGATGGTCGCAAATACTACCCGTTTCATCACACCGCATCGTCAGCAGCTCACTCCCTACTCCCCACCCCAATCTGACCTCCCTTCTTTCTTTCCCCATCCCTCTGCGTTAAGCAGGTAGCATTTACTATCATTTCAACCCCGGTCGCAAATACGACTGCTTCGAGGTCCATAGTCTAGATGGTAGTCCTCAAAATTATTTCACTTCTTGGAGAAAAAAATTGCAGAGAGAAATTTTGCAGCCATTAAGTTTCGTGCAAACGAAGAATATGTTTACTAAGCTACCCTTTCTCTTATCCCTTAAGAATAACAACAGATATTTCTTTCATTTACTCAGAATCTCAGAAAAAAGACGTATTAGTCACACTGAATAAATGCGACTACTAGTTATATTTATTCAGCGTGACTATATATTACATCTATTCAGTATGACTCAAATAATAATTATACTGAACATTTGTAATCATGTGAAATACTTTAAAAAACTGCATATTTTTAGGATGCGACTAACAAACATTTTTTCCTTTATTAAAAATTGTTCAAATTAAACGATTTCAATAAAAATAATTAGTAATAAAAATTTTATAAAATTTACTGAACAATGAAAACAGCAAATCAGAATTCACAATGCTTTTAAAATTTGTGAGTCTCCTTTCGAACACATTTTTACTTAATCAGTTCACCGCTAAAGCACTACTTTTCTAATTAGAACTACATCACTGGGTGCAAACATGAAAGATAAAAAGAGGAACACGTAGGTTAAGAAAATGGGCAGAAGTTGATATTATAATCAAAGTAAGATGCTCGAGTGTCAATGGGCTGGACATATTGCTGGAACTGACCATCGTTGGAAAACTGAAATACCAGACTGGATATCAAGAATGAGAGAGATGAGTGGATGAAATCCAAAAAGCCTCTTTGGAAGAGTCTGGAGGGAGGCCTTCATCCATCAGTGGATTGATAACTGTAGATGATATAATAAATTGTACATGAATTTCACAGTTATATTTTTATATTCATTATATTAGTGAAAAATGCTTAATGTATGGTACATATAACCGGTCGGTCTGATACCGAACCGGGGAGCGAGTTATGTGTGCTTTGGCTGAGCTTTACTGCGCTGCTTTAGCAGAACTGACGATCTAAAGCGGGAGAGAGGGATTCATCTCATTCTCGCGATTTTTCTTTTGATATTTTTTCTCCCTTAAGTTCCCTCAAAATCATAGCAGTTACGGACTTAGAAAAACGCCCTTCTAAGGGCGAAGTGCAGTGCAGACCACACGGTGACTTTAGTATCAGACTTCGGGTACGTCGTTGCCGTTCTGGTCCCCTAGCCAAACGACTCTTTGATCCTTGGCTAGGTCAAAGCCCGAGCGTCCGGATTTCTAAGTTTTAGCGTGAGTGGGAGAACCCCAGGGTGCCCACTCAGCACTTAGAAAAAAAAATTCCTGAGTTATCTCTCTCGCAGAGATGTCAGCTACCCACAAGAGTAATGCAATTCCAAAGGGGTCAGCCCCTAAACCGTCCGGGTCAACCCGGACTCTGAAGGTAGTGGCCGAGAAACTACCTAGCCCTGTCGGTAGTTCTAAGGGGCCTTGCCCCACTTCCAAGACCAACCGGAAGGTAAAGTTCAGCGCCAGGTTGAGGCCTTCTTCGAAGACTCTTGGTGCGAAGGGTTCAAGGGCCACTACACCCACGTAGGGGCCTCCCCTTCGACTGAGCCAACTCAGTCGAAACATGGTGAAAGCACGTCAGTGCCACTTCCGCCCATGGCAAGCAAAGGGACATCATCGCCCCAACCCGAGTCCTCTCGGGTTTCTGTGGGGTCGTCTGCTGGCCCTCCAGAGGCAACTCTGGAGTCCAACCAGCATCCCAGGACACCACCGGCCTTCTTAAGCCGCATCTTCTCTCTCCTAGGGGAAGTAAAGTCCGCTTTTAGGGACTCTCGGGTCTCTTCCCCAGGACGAGAACAAATGGAAGCGGGCCTGAAGGAGATCCGCAGAGCTTGCGTCGCACAAGCATATGAGACGGCAGCCCTAGAAGGTAGGCTGTCCGGTCTCCTGGAGTCGTGCTGCAAGGCCGACGCCGAAGCGGCCAGGAAAGGGGCTATTACGGCAAAGGGGCTTCTCCCGCCCTAAGCGGGAGCAAGAAAAAGTTGGGGGACAGAAGACACGTTCTCCTGGTCTCTCCGACTGTCGAGAATACGTCCTCAGATGACGTAAAGAGAACCCTGCGAACTGCAGTTAGGGATCAAGAGCATAAGGAAGGGTGGGGTTGCGGTTGAGTGTTCCCGTCCCGAGGAGCTCGCCCAGGAGTTGAGTAGCAATCCGTTGACCAAAGATTGCACGCTCCCCACAGCCTCACGAAAGAGACTTCCCGGTTGATCGTCTATGGTGTTGACGTGGATCTCTCGGGCAAGGAGTTCGAGGAAGGGGTTCACGGCAGAACTCTGACCTCGATAACGGGTTTACAGCTCGTTTCCTCATCAAGGGTAAGGGAGGTAGGGTCCACTGGGTGGCAGACGTGGAGCCCAAGGCCTTCAAACTCTTGATGAGGCGGAAGACACTGAACTTGAGTTGGTCATTGCTACTCCTAAAGGAATATTTACGCGAAGTCAGATGCTTCCGGTGTAATGGCTTCGGTCATTTCCAGAGCAACTGTCCTGAGTCCGAAGACAAGTGTGGCAATTGCGGTGTAGTTGGGCACCACCAGTGTGCAGTCACACCGAAGTGCAGCAACTGCTCAGCTGCAAATGCTAAGTTCTGCCTGATGCTAGATGATACTCACTGTAGCTTCAGTAAGATGTGTCCAAGTCTTATTAGGGAACTTCAGCAACGAAAAAGTCGGGTCAACTATGGTTGACAGATTGTGGTACCCTCAGAGGTACGTCGCTCTCGATCTTGAGTTTGTTGGTTTTTTGACCAAGGTGTTTGTGATGACTCTGGCGCGGGGTCATCACCACAGCACTGGCCCTAGTCCTGTGGACCATGTAAATAATTTTGTGTGTGGTTAATGTGATTCTGTGCTGAATATAGGTAAGAGCGGTGCATGAGACCCTCATACTATCAATGTGCATGTACTCATTTTGTTTTATTAGATACCGAATAAAGGACTGTAGTCCCAAAAACTCGCGTTGGCGGACGATCTCCCGGCCACGAGATGAGAAAAATTATAGAAAATTTGTTTGCCCCGTCTATAGCGCGTCGCACACACGGGCTATAATCGAAGGGTGTAGGATACTGATCCCGTGGGGGAGGCAGAATCCCACAGTTCCCTGGACCGATTCTGTCCGAGTGAAAGACTGTGGTTTCCGGTGTCTGGCGGGCTAGCTATCGCAGCGCCGTCCGGAATCTGATTAATTCCAAACTTGTAAGAGAGTTACACATTTCTCTGCGATGTCTGCAAAATAGACGGTACAGGTACAGTCATCGGCCTAGGTATGGTACTTATGGATCAAAGACATGGACTAAGAACCTTGAAACCTTTTGCTCATGAACAAGGTTTTATATATGTGAGATATAAATATACCCCACAAGCCGCCACTGGCTGCAATTAACCGAAAGAATGATAGAGATATATATCAGCGTTCGAATTACCTTGTGGTCAGCTGGCCGTTGACCAGTAAAACTTCCATCGGACCACTGAACTATTGGTTTTACTGGCTCGAATGTCTATTTCTTTTACCTTCGGAATGTTATTCTTGAAATAGTCTCTGCCCTGTGAGTTGCACTTTCAAAGTAGATGTTTTAAAAACAGATATTGGAAATAATTCCACTGAAGTAATACATTATTTTCTGCATATATTGTAGATGTTTAAGTTTTTTTTTTTTTTTTTTTACGGACCAGTGGGCATTTTTATGGACCAGTGGTTTGCAAATTCTAGTGATCTGCAGGGCCAGTAAAAGATTTATTTCTAATTCTAACATTGTGCATACTTTGTATAACCAGAAAAAATAGGAAGATGAACTCCTCGATCAGGAACCTGATAATATGTAGTTGATTACATAATTTTCAAGGTGAAGTCCTTGAAATACAGGGACGTCGCTAGACTTCGAAATCAGGATGGGCGAGCATTTTTTCTTTTTTTTTTTTTCTTGTGTGTGTGGGGGGGGGAGTAAGCTTGATAGATAGTAATTTTTATTTTTTATTAAACACAGAGAACTAATTTTTAATGCTTTTCACTTCTGGCTACAAAGGAATTCATGCAATCCTCTCCCTCCACCTGGACGCACACACATACATACACGGGCCTGACTAGTTATAAAACCTTAAACCTAAAACGTTTGAATCATCAATGTGAAACACATGGATGGAAAATATTAACTGCACACAGGGACGGATCTAGAAGTTTACTCTAGGGGTGATGGGGCTTCGGGTACAAAAAGGGGGTCAGAAGCCATTATGAAATGGTTTTTTTTTTATATATAACGTTAGTATATACAGTATATATATATATATATATATATATATATATATATATATATATATATATATATATATCATTGTCAACCATTATCAATCCACTGCTTTATGAAAGTATCTCCAAGATTTTTTTCACAACGGTCTGTCTTGTGCCAGTCTCCTCCATGCTATTCCCGCATATATGTATAATGTTAGTAGCAGGAGATGCCGAAAGTTACCCCGTAATAGCCACGCTGCCTCCCGCCCAGCCTACCCCCCCCCAAGCGGGGGTGGGCTGGGAGGGAGGCAGGAACAAAGGGAAGCGCCCGTGAGGCGTGAGGGAGCAGAAAAAAAGAGAAGTCTTAAAAAGACCAACTGGGAGGAAGCGGTGGGAGACATTTTTAAGAATTTTGTTTATGACCCAATTAAGATACGTACGCAGATCAGATTGTTATTCACAGTTTCTCCCACCTACCCTGATTTCAGTACCAAGCTCTGCCTTACCCTGTTTCGAGACTTTACAGATGCTAGACAATATGACAATAGCAAAGAACTGACAAAGAATATTGTCATGTTTTTGTACCCCCGCTGTCCCTGTTTTCACTTTATCTTTTGCGTTCTCTCTCTTTTTATTCTATTCCTTTCTTTTTTTACTGAACCTAAATCAATAAAATAAGTATTTTAAATCCTCCGTACTAAGTTCCATTATTAAATTTAAAAAAAAACACTGAAAGCAAAATATGCAAAGTTAATCATTTACGATCTTCGCTACTTTAAACGTAAAACCTTCCTTAAGGGTTTAGGGGGAGGGCGATCGCCCCAGTCGCCCCCCTTCCTCCGCCGGATCTGCCACAGATTGCACACCCCAGACAGCATGTCTTAGCTTGTTCTTGTAATGGTGAGCTATGTGCTTTTATACTAGAAAGGATCATGGTTGTAAACCCCAGAGCGCATTTTTTTTTTTTTTTTTTACTTCGAAGGTGACAAGACGTCCTCATTTTCTGGGGACAGTCCTCAATTTCGTAAAAACTTATTGAGGACGTCAAATGTCCTCAATTTCTTAGTTTTTGTCCATAATTTTTGAACCCACCTCCCCCCCCCAATTGAAATAGGTAAAAATGTGTTAAAAAAAGGCGTAGAATTCAATTGAATTTACCAAATGCAACCAAATTTAGCATCAATTTCTTATTTAATTTAAGGAAAGTTATGGAACTATTTTCCGAAGCGGATGAATTTTTCTTTGAATTAAATTAGAAATCATGCAGTGTTAATGGGAGACGTGCCGAAGCATCGAACAAAGTTATCTCGATAGATGTGGCGCTACGATTTCGTTTCTGTTTTAAGTACACTGCTGGCCATTAAAATAGCAACACCTAGAGGGAAGCATCCGACAGACCTGAAATTTATATGATGCGTACAGCATGGTAGGGCAAGCAAATGATTAGCAGCGCAGATGCAAATCATTTGCACCAGTAACCCCACCTAGAAGCATAGAAGCAATATAAGAGGGGAGATTAGAGAGCTGGTTTTCTTCAATGGAATTGTGTTTGCTCGCGGTTTTTTTTCTCGCATAAGGTCTCAGGATGCCTCGTGTAAGAAGACAGAACGCTTCCCAGCACGTGTCGGAATTCGATCGCGGCAGAATCGTAGTGTACCGAGACTGTGGAATATCGTGCCGCGAAACTGGTGTTCGTGTTGTGCGAAATCCGACCACTGTGATGCGAATTTGGAATCGATGGGTCCGGGAGGGTACGACGGAGGGACGAGAAGGATCACAACGGCCCAGACACACCAACGCCCGAGAGGACAGACATGTTGTGCGCATGGCCCTTAGGGATCGAACCAGCACATCACGGACCTTAGCTCACAAATTAGGGTCTGTGGCACAACAACAAGAATCCGGACGTACGGTGCGACGTCGTTTGCAGCGGCACAGCGCCCATTCCTGCGCCTACCTTTAACTCTACAGCACAGGCGTCTGAGGCACCAATGATGCACTGAACGACGCAGATGGACGCGGAAAGGGCAAGACATCGTCTTTTCAGACAAATCCCGCCCGGCTCATGGGGTCTTGCATTTTGCAGCGTCATAGCGGCCCAGCACCTGGAGTAATAGTATGGGGTGCCATTGGATACGCATCCCGCACGCGTCTAGTGCGCATAGCCGGAAATTTGAGGAGCCAGCGTTACATCTCCAAGGTGTTAGAGCCTCTGGTTGTTCCATATGTACAGGCCTCCGGGAGGGGGGGCACCTACCAACAGGACAACACGACCGCATGTCGCAAGCAACGTCCGACATTTCTTTGATGCCCAGCTGGTTCCACCTACTCCCTTGGTCGGCGCGATCACCAGATCTTGCGCCTATTGAAAACGTCTGGTCCCTGGTAGCGGAGCGAGTAGTCTTACAACGACCACCGGCGACTACAGTAGATGAACTCTGACACAGAATTGAAGCCTCATGGAATGCAATACCCCATCCAGAGGCTCTTCGACTCCATGCCGATCCGTCTGGCAGCGGTTATTCATGCCCATGGTGGCTACTCTCCGTACTGATTTTTGTCCGTTCTATGCATCCGAATTACCTCAAATTTTAATCACTTCATCCTTTTCTGTATGGTATAAATAAACTCAGTTTCGCTATCTTAACTTTTGTCCTTCTTGGTGTTGCTATTTTAGTGGCCAGCAGTGTACTTCTTTTCTATCTTAACTGGATTTAACTAAAATATTTTTAGGATGGGAAATTAATCTCATTTTTCTCAGCATCCACTTTCTTGCAATTAAATAAGTAATTGATGTAAAATTTGGTTACGTTTGATAGATTCCATTGAGAGTTCCACAACTTTTGTTCAGTACACTTTTCATTAAACTGTTTCTTCAAGTGAGATTCTTGGACTTGGAATATTCCTTCTCATAGAGATAACATATAGCTATTCCTTGATTTCTACTCGGTCAGCGTATAGTAATTTTCCGGCTTCTTTTTTTTTTTTTTTTTTTTTTTTTGATTGGAGGTTTAACGACCACCGTGAGCAACTCAAATGGGCTATAAGCAGTCGCCCGTCCCTAATTTAGGGTCACTGGTTCCAGGGAAGGGAGAGAGCCAGTGCCGTAAGACAAACACAACATCCATGCCTGACCGGGATTCGAACCCGGACCCCTTACGGACGAATGATCACAGGCCAACGCCTTAGACCACTGCGCCACCGGGGCGGCATTTCTGGCTTCATATATATATTCTTGTACAGAATCACAATGAAATTTCAGTACAAATTCAAAATGTAGCTTTGTTTGCAAGTGCTGACTCTACAAGTAAGATTTAAAATGTATCTCGCCGCCCCGGTGGCGCAGTGGTCTAAGCGATCGCCTCTGATTATTCGTCCGTAAGGGATCCGGGTTCGAATCCCGGTGAGGCATGGATGTTGTGTTTGTCTTACGGCACTGGTTCTCTCCCTTCCCTGGAACCAGTGACTCTAAATTAGAGACGGGCGACTGCTTATAGCCCGTTGAGTTGCTCACCGTGGTCGTTAAACCTTCAATAAAAAAATGTATCTCAGATTATTTTAAGTATTGAATTAATTTCTTTGTTTTACACACTAAAACTACCATCGGTATGTATATTTACGTTTTCTAAATCCGACGAGTCAATGCAGCCAATGCCGCCCCGGTGGCGCAGTGGTCTAAGGCGTTGGCCTATGATCCGTAAGGGGTCCGGGTTCGAATCCCGGTCAGGCATGGGTGTTGTGTTTGTCTTACGGCACTGGCTCTCTCCCATCCCTGGAACCAGTGACCCTAAATTAGGGACGGGCGACTGCTTATAGCCCATTGAGTTGCTCACGTTGGTCGTTAAACCTCCAATCAAAAAAAAATAAAAAAAATGCAGCCAATAATGTATACAATACCTCGAGAAAAAAAAACTAAAAAAGAAACGGAATTTCTGTTGCTAATTAGAGCCATAAATGACTTCACACAAAGTGTTAACATTTCAAATAACTGCTTTTTTTAAATGTAGCTCTGAAATCAAAGCAGTTATGAAAATATATATACTCTCTAGAAAAAAATTGTTGATCTAGATGAGAATGCTTTTGTAAATTTGTTTATAAATGGAACAATTGTCCATGTTAAAAATCTATTATGAAGTCCTACCAAAATTACTCTCAATTCTTTCTCCGAATAAAAATCAGGAGGGTAGAAGAAGACCAGTTCATCTGGATCACATATGCAAGAGGGGCAAACAAGAAAATCAAGCATTGTTTCACAATTCGTTAAATTTTTTAGAGTCTTTGTATTTGATAGTTAAGTTTACTGTGGATTTGTAATCACCAACGGCATGCTGCTTGCACTGCAATACATCATCATATTTTGGAAGTTGGTAAAGCTGAAGCTTTATTTTAGTCTATATAAATAAAAGCTGAATAGCAGCTTCCAAAATGTCATATTTAGTCTTGCAACAAGAGTTTTTCTTAATAATAAGAAAAACGCTTGTTGTAAGACTAAAATATTTTTGCCCCTCCTAATGTTTAGGGGAGAATTTTCTCCAGCACAGCAGCGTTATCTTACTAGCATCCTTAATATTTTACACCACCGCAGCATGGTGAAATCCGTGGCACATTACTGAATTAAAATAAAGGTATAACTCTTTTACATTTTTAATCACTTGCATGTGTAGATTTCACACCGTGAGATTTCAGAAAATTTGTTATATGTATTAATGTATACATAAATAATATACTATGTATTAATGTATAAATAAATAACAAATAATTAGAAGTTTGAGCTTCCTCAAAATTTGCGATTGACCCCGGAAAAAACTCTCTGTATGTAACGCTGAGTACGACCTCAAGACCGTGTTCTGTTGTTGAAATAAAAGACTTCCGTTGGAATAAATACTCCAGAATGTTGTTTGCCATATATTGTGTCTGATAAAATAGTAGGTGATCTGTCATGTATATATATTTCTAATATTTAGGAAATTACTCATATTTTTGTCCCTCCAAACTTAATCAAAAATGCCTTCAATTCCACATTTCAACGTGCCTTCTCCCCGAAAAAAACAACAACAACAACAACCGTCAAGCAGCTCATGGTTCTCTATACAAAACACATCAGTACTAATCTTGTTCTACAGCAGTGCGCGCTGACATCTATCGGCTTTTTCAGAACTATATAGATTGAAGCATGGCTTTCTGCGATTAATCAAAGATAAGTCACAAGTCCATGTTGATATAAAAACTCAAAAGTTCCCCTACCAATAAATTACACTCGCTATTTACCTCTTGTCGCATTTCGACTGTACGGGTAAAACAACTGGGGTTAACCATTGTCGCAATGAAAACACCCGAACATTAAAATGGCATATGGCGTGTGCAGCAAAGTTTAAATATCTCACTCACATGACACTCCTCGTAGGCCCCGCCTACTCGCAATCTCCAAAGAGGCTCTGAACCAATCGCGTGCCGGAAATGGCCTTAATCGCAATTCCGTACATTCACTTGTGAAATACGCTTCCGGGCCACCACTGTTGACGACTGATTTTTTTCTCGAAGAACAACTAAACTCACAATGGTGGAGGTTAAAAGCATATGATGCGGCCCCGGTGGCGCAATGGTCTAAGCGATGGCTTCTGATCATTCGACCGAAAGGGGTCCGGGTTCGAATCCCGTGGGGCATGGATGTTGTGTTTGTCTTATGGCACTGGCTCTCTCCTTTCCCTGGAGCCAGTGACCTTAAATTAGGGACGGGCGAGTGTTTATAGCCCACTGAGTTGCTCACAGTGATCGTTAAATCTTCAATAAAAAAAATAAAAAAAGTATGATTTAAATATGTAAACATACTACTTCTGGTTTCAAAATGGGCGACACTTCCACACCGCCTTTTTCCTGTGCTTTACAGATAAATACTTTTTCTGTTTTTAACAACGTGCATAGGTCATAAATGTTTTATCTGTCTTTTTTTTTTAATTGGAGGTTTAACGACCATCGTGAGCAACTCAATGGGCTATAAGTAGTCGCCCATCCCTAATTTAGGGTCACGGTTTCAGGGAAGAAAGGGAACTAGTGCCGCAAGACAAACACAACATCCATGTCTCACCGGGATGCGAACGCGTACCCCTTTTGGACGAATTATCAGAGCCCATCGTTTAGACTACTGCACCACCGGGGCGGTTAATATGTACTTCCTCTGAATAAGAAATATATTGGGTCTGGTTGCCGTATGCCAACTTCCTGTTATTTTCTTGTGTCTTAACATGCAGTATGTCCGATTTTATTTGCACATGGTCTCATAAATTTGTTGACTTTTATTTTGAATGCGGGGTAGTCACCCCCACTCCCTTCGGACCGGCACCGTTTGCACTTTCGAAAAACATTTCGCGTCACCTTCAAAGATACTTGCATTCAGCACAGCCGTCCCGGTGGCGCAGTGGTCTAAGGCGTTGGCCTCTGATCATTCGTCCGAAAGGGGTCCGGGTTCGAATCCCGGTCAGGCATGGATGTTGTGTTTGTCTTACGGCACTGGCTCTCTCCCTTATCTGGAACCAGTGACCCTAAATTAGGGACGGGCGACCGCTTATAGCCCATTGAGTTGCTCACGGTGGTCGTTAAACCTCCAATCAAAAAAAAAATTCAGCACATAGGGATCTTTTCCTTCAATCTCTGTTTTTTTTTCTAAATACAGCATTTGGTACTCGGAAGTTTCAAAATAGGACGCCATCATTTCAACGGGGACTGGTTGTCCTTCACTTGCGACTTGCGTTACTAAGGCTCGTTGCCATGCTGAAAGTCATCTGTCTGATACATCCTCATCAGAGCTTCATGTTTTGCTCTCGGAACGGGATTCCGCTGCTTTCCGGCCCATTTCCACCACAGGTTATAAAAATCTCCCGTCCCTAATAATAGGGCCACTGTTCGGCCGCGGATGGCCTAGTGGGCAACGTCCGTGACTGCCACGGAAAGGACCTCAGGTATGATCCTAGCAAGGTACGAACGCTCGATCCACTAACTATCCGCCGTGCGTCGGATGGGCACATTAAGCCGTCAGACCCCGGGTACTGGCTTCCCGGTAATAAATAAGGGCGTCTTCCTCCCCCCCCTTTTTTTTTTGATTGGAGGTTTAACGACCACCGTGAGCAACTCAATGGGCTATAAGCAGTCACCCGTCCCTAATTTAGGGTCACTGGTTCCAGGGAAGGGAGAGAGCCAGTGCCGTAAGACAAACACAACATCCATGCCTGACCTAGATTCGAACCCGGACCGCCGCTCCGGTGGCGCAGTGGTCTAAGGCGCTGGCCTTTGATCATTCGTCCGTAAGGGGTCCGGGTTCGAATCCCGGTCAGGCATGGATGTTGTGTTTGTCTTACGGCACTGGCTCTCTCCCTTCCCTGGAACCAGTGACCCTAAATTAGGGACGGGGGACTGCTTATAGCCCATTGAGTTGCTCACGGTGGTCGTTAAACCTCCAATAAAAAAAAAAAAAAAAAAAAAAAAAAAGAGAACCCGGACCCTTACGGACGAATGATCAGAGGCCAGCGCCTTAGACCACTGCGTCACCGGGGCGGCCTCCCCTTTCTTCTTCACTTCCGTGTCACCTTCCTATCGGGCACTTTAGCCCAAATCTCCTAGCTTCCTATTTCTAAGGGTTGTTTAAGACCTGGGGTCAGACACTTCCTTCCTAAAAATCCTCTACATATGATCATGATATGATATGATCATTTAGGGCCACTGGTTCCTGGGAAGGAAGAGAGACGGTGCCGTAAAAAAAAAAACAACGCCCATGCCTCACGGGATTCGAACCCGGACCCATCGCGGTTGTCTGATCAGAAGCTAGCGCTTAGATCACTACGCCACCGGGCCGGCGAATATAAATTCGCGTATGTAGAATTTCCGTTTTTTTTTTGTTTTTTTTTTAAATACTAGCTGAACTTCTGACTCTGACAATACATTTGGCAACATTAGTTCTCACTTAGTCTGTCAGTCAGTGTTTGTCGTCTGTTGTTTAAAATAGTTTGTGTGCTATTTGGTTATTTAAAAATTTTGTGTTTCCGCTTGAATCACCAGTACACGTGCCTCAAATATTATTGTATGGTTTTACCCTGCGAACATGAGTGGAACGGACACCAATCAAGATATATTAGGAGCCTTTATATCAAATCTCCAAACTATGTGTAATGAGCTAAAGGGTATGTTTTCAAAGTAATGTAACGTGGTAGGCTCATGGTTGTCATGGGGATATTATTAATGTTGTGTGATAAAGAGAAAAGAAAATTATAATTTGATTTTTTTGTAAATTTGAGATTTAAATCTGTTGCTATGCTTGCAGTTGGAAATCGGGGAAACAGTACCTAATTCAAGAAATGTACCTCAAAACCTTTTTTTTTTTTTATGTTGTTCCCACTGGGCAATTTTAAGTTTGAAATGTTCTTATATCAGAAATTTTCGGTTCTTTTAGTTGTGTGCTTGATATGCCAGGTGCTTTTACTTTGACCTACGATTTTAGCTGTTTTACAGTTGCATACAGAGCACCAGGAAGTCATGGTTTGGTATGATAACCATGTATCAGTTTTATACGTGTGTATTAACCATCACGAAGAATATGAATAAGAAATGCAGTTTTCAATGAAATGCTTTCGTACAATAGTGTCTAGAATCACTGAAAAATAAGTTTGTATTTATACAAATATATACGAACGATGAAGAAAGCGGGTTTCTTTACGCCCAATTAATGAGAAAGACAATAAAAAGTGAACTCCGTTTATTAGGCGTATAAAATAAAGAGATCAGGAGATGCTAGCTTCCGCTACCTCCGGGTAGCTTCATCAGGAATTTAGTAGCTAAAGATCGCAGAAGCAACTGGAAAAAATATTTCTAATATAACTAAATTCAAAATAAGCAAGACACTTGCACGATGTCACGAGTTGTTTGATCCCAGGGCCGGATGGTCACGTGTAACTTCAAGAAGCCGGTGCCATATCAAAGGAAAGCTCGTGGTTACATCCTTGTTACACACATTCTGTTGCGTGATGATCTCGATGGTCTCGCGAAGCGCGGTAGCTCTTGCGCTGTCATAAGGGGCTAGTTTCTTAAAATCTCTCCATCTGGGTACTGCCCCCTCAGATGCAACATCACGGGCTAGGGCCATCGTAAGTTTTCTAGCTTTAATGTCGCTTTGGTGCTCAGAAATACGGATCTGGAACGATCTTTTTGTCATCCCGATGTAGGACTTAACGGATGCGTCAGGGTAACCCAAAGAAATAGCATAGACTCCGGCGTCAGTTAGCGTAGAAGGCTACGCACGCTGGTCTGCTGCGAGGATATCTGACAAAGGTCTAGGTGCCCTCACGCCGATATCATAACCTAGTCTTCGGAGAGAATTCTTCAGAAAGTATGTTAGCCTAGGAATGTAGGGAATTGATTATTTTGAATTTAGTTATATTCTTAGAAATATTTTTTCCAGTTGCTTCTGTAATCTTTAGCTACTAAATACCTGATGAAGCTACCCGGAGGTAGTGAAAGCTAGCATCTCTTGATCCCTTTATTTTATACGCCTAATAAACGGAGTTCACTTTTATCGTCTTTCTCATTTTGTATTTATATTGGAAAATTATATTCTTGGCAATGCCATTATTTTAGATATCTATTACCATCAGTGACTATTATTAAATAATTCATCATAATAGAAGTGTGTAATACATGTAAGAGCTCGTAAAATACTAACATTTTCAGTGGTCTTGGGGCTGGTCGCTTTACTTGCTCCCATGGATGTAACTATTAAATTCATCATGATCAGGTTCTTGAAGAAATTCACCTGCCTCATTTTTTGTGCTGCAATAATTTCTTTTTATCTAGGGTAATCTAGTTGAAAATAATTACGTGCTGAAGAGTATGTATTTAAATTATGGGTATAAATTTTTTCATTGCCATTTTTATAAGTGCAAATTCAGTTTTGAGCTTAATCTTTAGCTGCATCAGTAATTCTAGCAGCTGGTAATGACTAAGTGCACACACACACACACACACACACACACACACTCTGGTCTAGTAAAGCAATGCATAGTCCAATGATAAAAAAATTTACAAGTCCAACACCCAGGTCTATCATTTTTTATACTCGCACTAGTGCTAAAATGTTTCCATTAGGCCAGGACCTGTTGAATATGATCTTTATCTAATAGAGTGATACCAATTCCTGTGTAGATATAATATTTAAGTGTTTGTACTATTGTACACAATACTATCCCACTTCAGAAGTACTGCACTGCTGTTTTGTGGAATGTCATGGTTAGTGAAAGGCAGGGTAAAAAGAGATTGATCAGTGTTGCATTGTCATACTGACAGTGAATAAAAACACTGCCTCTAAAGGTCAGATGTGGGTGGGTACTATTAGGAAGCACTCCCAAAGTGCTATGTGTAACCTTCCACTATGTTTGCCATTGTGCTTTTTTGTGTTTGAGATCATGACTTTGTGAGCCTCATTTTGCAAAATTAACATAACTACAATTATTCTCCCATTTCAACAGCCGTTGAGTTTGTTTACAGTTTCGACCACAAGTTATCAGCTGTGTTGTGATACATCACCCTACTGAGGGGGAGGCTACACAGCTGAGGATATAAAGCATCAGTACAAAATGAATGTAAAAAGAGTTATTTTACGAAGTAAAAAAATACATTTCAATTAAACAAATCAAAATATAAGTGAATGAACAGTGCAAATATCTGAAATAACAATTACCTTCTTATTTCTTCCATTCATTTTTTAATTATATTTATAAATTCATTAAACTGCAAAGCAAAGACCATCGGAACCAACAAAGAATGTTATTGACTTCTGCTGTTCCCTTTTACGAAAGTGTAACCTCACCGTCTCGTAAACGCAAGCAGCCGCCCCAGTGGCGCAGTGGTCTAAGCGCTGGCTTATGGTCATTCGTCCGTGAAGGGTCCAGCTTTGAATCCCGGTGAGGCATGGATGTTGTGTTTGTCTTATGGTACTGGCTCTCTCCCTTCCCTGGAACCTGTGGCCTTAAATTAAGGACGGACAACTGCTTATAGCCCACTGAGTTGCTCGTGGTGGTCGTGAAACCCCGAATGAAACAAACAAAAATGCAAGCAAGTTTAGAAAAGTCAGTTCAACTGCATATTAAAGACCATCCAAAGAAACTAAGAATGCTATTAAACTCTATGAAAATCTGTTATTATTCTACTTACAAGCATGGGTGCATTCTTTTGCATTTCATTGTGGAACTGTAGTAGATTCTGGTTAATTGGGACACATCAGGACTTAAAACAACCCAATAAAGTGGCTGCCCCAATTATGCAAAGCTGTTTCCCTAATCTGAGCTAATTTGGGATGTTCTTCAAGAATTGTTCCAAATAAATGGCTGTTCTGATTAAACCGGTAGCCCAAATTAACCAATATCTAAATTAACTGAATTGAACCTGTATTTACATTGCTTAGTGGTACATGGAGAGTAATCAGGGCTTGAAAAATATCTGAAAAGTTACATGCTCAGCTGGGCAGGTGCAGAAAATATTTACTTGCCCAGAAGTAAAATCTACATGTCCAGAAAAATTTATTTTTTAAGATAACAAAACAGAAGCCTCATTTTTTTAAAGTTAAAAATTATGGTAAACTTTTTATACATTTTTTGTATCACCATTTAAAAGTGTCTGTATTCAAAATGCACAAAAGCATATATCTCAAGTTTTAAGAAAGGTAATCGATGGTATTTGAGAAATTTAGTGATGATGCCATGTTTAAGAATTTTTAATATATGTCCTGTGTTTTACAAAAAAATTAAATAATCATAGTTAACTGTATGGCAGTTTAAAGTAGTTCAGAGTTGAAACAGAATCTGAACGTGGTCGGAGAATATTCCGATGCTCTTAACACACAGAAACTTGTGAATTCGTCGTCGTGGGTGGTGTTACGGATAGCACGCTTGAACAGAAATCGGGAGATGCTGGTTCGATTCCCGCTCCACGGCGATGAAATTTTCAAGTTTTCTGATGTGATTTAATTCATGTGTGAAACAGTAATTGCAATCAATTCGGCGATGTCCGATTGCTGTGTTAAAAAGTTTAAGTAGTTTTTAACAACAATTTTGAATGTAAAAATTATTTACCTTTTTGTCTTGTACAAACAAAAGTAATTTTGCATCATAAAATCCCAAGAATTGTTGTTTAGAAACAAAAGCAAATCTTATGTTTTCGACTACTGTTGTGTGCACTTAGTTATTAAACTATATTATCACCTGACACTCCACATTGCTTGCAAAAATTACTGGTGGTATCAACAATTTTAGAATGGATTTTGTAAACACTGCACAACATAATAGTCTTGTCATTTGATTTTAGCCAATTAAATGTTTTTATCCAAGATTCTTCAACTGTGCAACAGCTTTTTTTTTTTTCTATGCTTTATCATAATCCGCTTGCATAAGTTTCAGATTTGCCAATGATGTAGATTCCGATTCTGAAATGACGTCACTCAACAGTGCGGAAGACGAATTTGTAACTACCGCTGACAGATCGGGAATTTTACATAATTGCTTACGCCTTACTATGAGATATACTCTCATTGCTGGATTTTATTTTCCAAAAAAACATGGTATATCCGTTACTAAATACAACTTATATCTACAGCTAGCATGAACCGCAACTAACACGAAAACTGTTCTCTCAGATAAACTAAGTTATCGGCGTTGGTAATTTTTGCTCTTCTCCCGGTTAAGTGGAATGCATTGCGCAGGCTCGTTCTTAAACGAAACTTAGCTTTTGTTTCAGTAGTTCCGCTGTCAGTTCATGTGTGCAGGCGCGCACTCGTGCGGAAGCTTCCACTTTACCCTCCCTCACTTGACCAAGTTATGTCAGAGACGTAACCCCACCCGGGGCTGTGCAATAAATATTCTGTTGTCACTCCCGCCTCATAAAGCACGGCTTTTTGCCCATCAGTCTGCGTCCTCCTGTTTCATGGCAGTTTATGTGTTTTGTCACAAAACACCGGAGACTAGTTTCGTCCGATGCATGCATCCCGTCATTAACTGTAAACAACATCTGGAGCAAAACTACGTATGGCCCCAATTTCTGGACGTAGAGCATAATATTATTAAAGAAGCGCTATTCTCCTGGCCTTGGCACTTATTCCGTAACAACAATACAACTCCAGTAAAATGAAAAACATGCAACGACAGTCTTATTTTCTAGAGCCGAAAATTCTCCATTCCAAACTTTTTTTCTCTTTAAATCTTGTTTCCTGACCGGGCAACTAGATTTCATTTTTACTTGCCCAGGCCAATAATTTACATGCCCCGGGCATCTCGGGCATGGTATTTTTCAAGCCCTGGTAAGGATGGGAAATGTAAACAAAGTACCGACCTGCAGCCAGCAACCAACAGAACACAAGGCTGCCAGGTGATGTGAGGCATCTTTCACATGAAGAGAGAGATTTTTTCACTATACATTAGCTACATTTCACCTATTACTAAGAGCAGATGGACCACCATCTAAAGGGCAACTTCTAAAGTAGCCCATTGGTTCGGGATGGATTAAAAATGGCTTAGTACAGTACCTCTTACATTTGTCTCAATTCCATCTCTAAAGAAAGTTTTGGCCTCCTCAGAAATTATCTTACATGCAACAATAAAAAAAAAAAAAAAAGAAGAAAAATGTGCCTGTGTTTTGTGTTTGAATTGGAAAGTTTAGCAGGTGATAAAAGATGAAGTACTGATTACAAGAAGCAGTCCTTTGGGGGGGGGGGGGAGTTATACACTGTGGGGATGTTTAAAATCTATTAACATACGAATAATGAAACCTATATTAGAAGTAAAGTTTCCACTGTATTTTTGCTTTTTAGTCAAAATATAATTTTATTGTGTCAAAAGGGCAATTCTGGTAGCATTTTATGTTTGAATATAATGACGTCACGTTCGATTGCAATTTGAAACATTCTTTGTATATACATTTTTATTGGTTAAAAAGCCCATCACGTTCTGCCACACATTCTGTGCTCTCATGATGTTTTTCGTGAAGTCAGCACAAAATCTATACGGGTTGAGTATTCCATATCTGAAACGCTTGGGGCCAGAAGTGTAGGTCTTGTGGAGATGGCTGTTGATATCAAACTGGTTTTAACAAAATAGAGACGAGTCATTCTCAAGTGATTCTTCCTGAAAAGAATTGATTCTACAAAATAGCAAGTATCCTCAAATTAGTCAATTACTTTTCACTACACATCAAATGTTCCATAGGGGATCTCAATGAGGTTCATGTTCCAGTCAAAAAATGTAACCTTGCTCAGAAGTGTAAAAAATGCACTAAATTTCATGAACATCTTGAAACCAATTTATGTAAAAACTATGAGAAAACTTTTTCCGTAAGATTTAAAAATAAATTCAAACGGAAAATCATCTTAGTAATTAATGACGTCATGATACCTCCAATTATTAATCTACAGTGAAAAAATTTTAATTACAGGTTTTATTGAGAACTTTTAATACATTTGATGGTAGCAAAGTTACTTAACACAAAGGACTTTTTGATAAACTAAAAAGGATTAGTGAAAAATATAAAATCAGGCTTGCCCCAGATCTGAATAACGTAAGTTAAAAAAATACTTCCATCCCTAAAACAACAAGAAAAAGACATCCAATTACAAGAAGGGATAGTCTATAGCATTGACTGTACCTGTGGAGTAAGCTATATAGGTGAAACTGGGAGAAAAATCTGTTTGGAGGAACATAAAGCAGCTATTAGAAACATTGGGAGCAAAACGTGGTTGGACAGACGTGTACAAGCAAGTGGACACTCATAAAATGGGACTCAAATCACCCACCCATCACATGTTGTAAAGAGGAAACTTTTGAAGAAGGGATAGAAGTAGTGAAAAGTACAGCACTTAACGATAATTGTGGTTGGCACTCCTGACTGAATGGCAACAACTGCTTCAGTGATGTAGTCCTGATGATGAACTAGGTTCTAGTTCAAAAATTTGGTCACCAAATGTTTTAAAAATTATCTCTATAAAACCTGTAATAAAAAATGTTCACTGAAAATCATTCAGTAAATCAGCGAGTCTAATCAAGTGAATTGGTTTGCCCATCTCAACAACAGAACAGATCTCCGCTCAGTCTGTTTGAGATCACATACCATAGCTGTTGGGACACACAGAGAGCTGTGCAACACCTGGGAACCTTTTCAGAGCCTTCTGGAATTTTCCATTTGTGACAACATATCAGCATTAAAAAACAGCTTTGGATTTTGGAAGTTTTTGGTTTTGTGATTTTCGATTAAGGGATGCTCAACCTGTATTTGAAAGTATTGATTTCTTGTGTGCTATATTGATATAGCTCCATACCCAGCAATAACTTTTCATGTTATTACCTAGTCTTACCATAAATACTGTTACAAAGTATTCAATGAAATAACAAAAAGAAATTTAAAGATATTTTAATATACCTGTGATTTGACGTAAGTAGTACACTTGTGAATACATGGCACCAACCACTTTTCAAAATGGCTTCCTTTTGCCTTCACACAGCCCTTCAGTCTCTGTGGCCACTCATCAATAGCTATACGCAGGGTCTCCACAGGGAAAGCTGCTACTGCCCGCACCAAAGAGCGTTTGAGACTGTCAATACTGGGGTGTCTCTTTCTGCAGGCCATGTCCTCCAGTGTGGCCCACAACTTGTGGTCCAATGGGTTGAGGTCTGGGCTGCTTGAAGGCCAATCAGCTGGAGAAATGAAGTCTGGCAATTTCGCCTGAAGCGACTCCTGGGCTGACGTGGGCAGGTGCGGAATCCTGCTGAAAGCTTCACTGTCAGTTTTGGAAGAGGTTATGATTCACATTTTTGACTACTAGCTACCAAACCCTGTCCTGGTAGACTTTGGCAGATGTTTTCGCTCCTTTCTCGCAGAAATGGAACTCCGGGGTACCCTCGTAGAAGGTACCCCGGAGTTCCATTTCGCACCTGCCCTGTGTGGGCAGGTGCGGAATCCTGCTGAAAGCTTCACTGTCAGTTTTGGAAGAGGTTATGATTCACATTTTTGACTACTAGCTACCAAACCCTGTCCTGGTAGACTTTGGCAGATGTTTTCGCTCCTTTCTCGCAGAAATGGAACTCCGGGGTACCCTCGTAGAAGACTTCCCACCAAACCACGACACAAGCAGGATGAAAGTCCCTCATGATCCTTGCAGCTTCTTGTGAGGTTGACACATGCAACATGTCATTTCGGCAGTTGAATGCCTCTTCAAAAGTGAAAATTTTTTCATCAGATAAAAGAATCTGTCTGCGGTGATTGTCTGTGTAATGCTGCAGCAAACATTTCGCTTTTAGCACGCTCTGCTGCTTCAGTTGTGGGGTTAGGAAGTGTCCTGTACGCCACCGGTAAACTCTCACCCTTAGGTCACTCTGCAGCATGTGTTACATCGACAATCTTGAAATGTTCAGTCACGAGCCATCACTGACTGTTTTCTGACAGGATTTCATTGCACACAGGCTGCCACTGCTTTCACCAGGTGAGCAGTCCACACTGCATCTGACCAACACTTTCCGGGGCGGTCAGCGACGGTCCCAGTCTCAAGGAACCTTTTTATGGTTTGGTAAACAAAAATTTGGCTGATTTTCAGCATGTTGTTAATCCCGGGAGCTGATTTTCCAACTTTGTGCAGCGCTGTTACAGCAACATGATTCTCGTAATTGCCCAACTCCATGACAAGTACTTCACAAAACATGTTATCTCGTCTGTGACTGAACCAGGGTTGTCTACCCACCTACCCGCCCAAAAAAACGCGGGCGGGTTTTTTTTTTTTTCTAAACTTTAAAAAAATCCAATAAAACCCATTTTGCACTGGGTTTTATTGTTTGTTTTTTTAAACTGAAGTACACTTTGGAATTTTACTGCAATTTTGGGATATTTTCTTCCAAGAGTTTCAAAAGTAAGATTTTAAAATAGGAAAGCTTGGTTCTCAAATTGTTTTTTAATTATGCCTATTTTGTTTTTATTATTACATAGATGCATTATTATACCTGTTTGTTAAGCACTCAAGTGAATTGCAAATTCCCCCAAAGCAAATAAAATTCTAGAGAATGTAATCATTTACAAAGATGCAGTACACATGTTAAAACAGCTAAAAGAGGTTACTAGAGTACTAGACATTCTCCAGGCTGAACAAACAAACATTTATGAGGCAGTGGAACTGTGGCAAATCTTATGGAAAACGCAGATCTTGAACCGTATACACTGCCGCCCTGGTGGCGCAGTGGCCTGAGCGATGGTCTCTGATCATTCACCCGGAAAGGGTCCGGGTTCGAATCCCAGTGAGGCATGGATGACGTTGTGTTTGTCTTATGGCACTGGCTCTCTCCCTTCGCTGAAACCAGTGACCATGGGCGGAGTTACGGAGGGCATTGGAGGGCATTCCCCCCCCCATGTTGGAGGAGAAATTAATGAATTTTTCTACAATAAAGATAGTCTATATCTATAACCAAGACAATTATTGAATGTGAACCGGTCTCTGAACGAAATATAAACAACCAACAGTTGTCACCCTCACACATTCGACAACAATTATGCCAATGAGAAATAAAGCTATCTCAAAAAGTCAAAATGCGCTCCTATATACAGCAGAACGTCAACTTTCTTTCTAATCCGGTGTAATCCAGTCGCCATGACATCTGGCTCATAGCAACTGCCAATCAACATGGGACTTGGACACATGATCTGCCCGTCATTGATTGGACAAACTTCTGCGCCTCTCAGTCTCGAGCAAGCCTTCTTCGACCCCCTTCCCTTCACGAAGCTCTGCCGGTGTGTTATTCTTAGCACAGTATTTGACTGCTTGTGTGCGTGGTCTCAGTCTTACGTTGTTGTTTTTGCGTGTGGTAAAATACATGTATTATTGTGCTATGTGCTTGTATTTAGTATCTACATTTTAAGAAATTAATCATGAGTAAGTGTTCTAGAGACATACGTTTTTTTTTTCAAAGTCAAATGACTCGCAAACACCTTCTATGCGTAGTTCACAAACTTCAACATGTGAAAGTGAAGGGCTACGAGGACGAGATCTTCTTAAACATGGAACCATGTAGTTCTGTTGAGTTCATGGACGATCTGGGTGATTTGCTGAGTGGTCCATCTCACCCAGTCTTTACTGCAGTATCCACTTTCAGACTTATCAGGCACTAAGCGTGGATTTACAGCTTCGTAATTAAAAAAGTTTGAATGGCTAGAATATAGTGTGAAAAAAGATGCTGCATTTTGTGATGCATGTAGGCAATTTCTTTCAAGTAACAAAGACAATTTATACACAGAAAACGGAATGAAAAATTGCAAAAAAGCTGGTGAAAAGTTGAAAAAACATGCAGTTAGTGCAGCACAGTCATTTTCTATGTCGAAATGGGTTAATTTTAGGAAACCGACAGAGACAGTAGCTACGAAATTATGTGCGTCTCATAAAAAACTTGTGAGTGAAAACCGTGAATATTTAAAAAAGGTGTTGGATATTCTTCTGTATCTGGCAAAGCAGGGCTTGGCACTTCGCGGCCATGATGAGTCCAGTGAATCCCACAACAAGGGCAATTATTTAGAGTTGTGTGAACTTTTTTGTAAATATGACGAAAAATTTAACGACAATTATGAACATTACCATAATTTAGAGTCCTTGAAAACAATTGTGAACGAGGTAAACGAAGCTGGGTTCTTTTCACTCATGGTCGATGGGGCCAAATCCCATAGGCCAAATCCCATACAAATACATAGCTGTATATAAATACAGCTATGTATTTGTATATGATACCTTTACGGCCAAGAGTTAAAATAAAGAATATTGACAATGGAGGATGTATCGCTGTCATGAACTGCAGATTCGTTAGCAAATATTATTCTGACCTTTTTTAATGGCATAGGAGTTAATGCCCTGATGGTTGGCCAGTCATATGATGGAGCCAGTGCTATGTCTGGAGTGAAAAACAGACTGCAGAAAATTATAAGAGAAAATCACTCTTTTATGATATATGTGCATTGCTTGGCACATAAGGTCAACCTGGTTCTGATGGCTGCTTGCAAGGACAATGACTTGAGCTGTAATTTTTTCAACTTTATGCAGTCATTGTGTGAATATTTCTCATATCCGGACACTCATGCCATGTTCCGAGCTGTGCAAAAAGAAATAAATATCAAAACTCCAGGACCTCACAAAATAAATAAATTGAGCAACAGGCTCTGGTCTTATAGGGCCACAACTCTGCTGTCTGTCAAGCAAAACTACATGGCGATTGTGGCTGTATTAAGCGATACAGCGGCAGACATAAGACACTCTAAATCAGCAGAAGCAAGAGGACTCCTAATGTCTATCAAATCACTTGATTTCATTCTTTGCGTGGTTGTTTTTGCTGAATACCTGTTTCTTATCAATATCCTGAGTAAAGCATTACAAAGAGTGGACACTTGCATCTCACAATGTGCTAAGGCAGCCAGTGAAATAAATAAAGAACTTTATTTGAAAAGAAATGAAGTAGCTTGGGATCAAAAATGGGAAGAAGTGAAAGTTTTCAGAAAAGACTGTGAACTTGACATAAAACCTGTTACAAGTGAAATGGAAGTAGAAGATTGGGAGGTTCAAAAACAAAAACGGCCCCGGATGATTTTGAAAAAGTTAGATCGTTATGTTGTGTTGTCATCTGTCGGTCAAAGAATGAGGAACGAAGGAGTAAGTGCTGAAGTTGAATAAATCGAAAATGCGGAGTCTCAATTGAAATGAAATTACAGATGCAATTTATTTTACCCTGTTTTGGACATTTTTCTGGAAGAAATGAGGAGATGATTTACTGGTGATGTTCTTCAAGTCACAGAGACCAGTGAGGTGTTCCTTCGTTTAAATGAGGAAGGTTCCAAGTTCTTTATTGACACCTATTCTGTGTCAAGAAAAGATAACGCAATGTTGAAAGCAGAAATGTCTGTATTGAGAAACGTGATGGAAAGCTTGGGTGTCAGTTTAAAGGACAGGCCCCTTAAAAGTGTTCTTAAAGATATGAAAGAAAATATTTTGAACAAGGACATGGACCTTTATCCGAATATACGGAAACTCCTTAAGATCTGTTTAACTTTGCCATCTGACAGCGCTACCTGTGAACGGTCGTTCTCGGCAATGTGTCGTATTAATAACTGGTTAAGATGAACCTGGAGCGATTATCTGACTTGGTGATTTTATTTTCAGAATCAGATATAGTTAAAGATTTGGACCCAGATGCCTTGATTGACAAATATAACTTGAAATGTGAAAAACGAAAGATTGTTTTACAATAGTAGTTTGTGCACTTATCACTGATTTAGATCCAGACTCATTCTGTAAGTGATTTTTATTGGTATTATAGTCTGACTGTGTTGAAATAATTTTATTATGGATTGAATAATTTAAAACAAATATAAATAATCCATTGTTTTTATTTAAATCATCAATCTCTTAGTTACAATGTTACATGTAATTTTCACCATTCCAAACTTTTAATCCTAAATATAAAAATATATTCTACGATGGTTTTTATTGGTACGATGTCAGAGGTCATCGTCAATCGTATCGTTTTTGTAGTGTTGACAATTGCAGGTCTTGACATGACTTCTATCTTCTGGGATCATGGAGCACAACAATCCCCCCTTTAACCCGACATTTTTATCGTGCCCCCCAAGCAATAAGCGCTATCTCCGCCTATGCCAGTGACCCTAAATTATGGATGGGCGACTGCTTATAGCCCATTGAGTTGCTCATGGCGGTCGTTAAACCTCCAGTTAAAGAAAAAAAAACCGTATAGTCTGGTGATGAAAAAAGGATGGATCAAGCACTTCAGCCTTGCCACTACTTGGCCGACTTAATGAATCCAAAATACCAGGGAAAGAGAATGAGCCCTGAGCAAGAACAAATTGCTGATAACTGGGTGTTAGAAAAGAAACCTGAATTGATAATTTTTGTAATGTGTTTTAAAATATTGTAACACAAAGTACTATCCAAAGTCTGTGTTTGTAAATAATGATGTGCAAAACTTCAGTGCTGCCAAATGATGGCACCTGATGCAGCAACATGCAAGTGTGACCAAAGCTGGAACCCTGAAAGATTTCTGCTCATACATGTCAAGTCTATGTGGTTGCCCAGCCAGTTCATCTGCAATAGAAAGGATATTTTCTACTTGAGGACTAGTCTGGTCAAAACTTTGCAATTGCTTAGGTGTTGATAAAACACAAAAACTTGTCAAGATCCACAAATATTTAAAAGACAAACAGTAAATTTGTTACAAAGAATATTGAAATTTGTGGTTTTACCCAAATTTAATTAAACATCTCAGAAATTCTTTGAATAAAGCTCATATTGAGAAATGGCTTCCTAGTTTAATTGAGTTAATAATCTAAAGCAACTTATGGGAATTTACTAGGAAATTTTTTTATTTATAGCAAATTTTCGGAGAAAACTCTTCTCCTTCTTCAGGCTCTCTTGTTGTTGTCACTTTTTGCTTGTCACTATCATGGAAGGAGAAGAGTTTTCTCCGAAAATTTGCTATAAATAAAAAATTTCCTAGTAAATTCCCATAAGTTGCTTTAGATTATTATCTCAGAAATGTTCGATGATTGTTCAGAGATTGATCAAATACTAGTTAATAGATTGCAGTGAATGGTGTGCAAAGTATCTTAGCCTTTGTGTAGATTTAAATAAAAAAAATTCAACAGACTACATAAAAAGGAGATTTTCGTTAACCAATGGGTAAGTTGCATGGACTTTTCATTAATAATATTTAATCATTTGAAATCTTAATGAAAGGATAAAAAAAAAAATACCTAAGTAGAACCCCCACCCCCCAAACCCCAGAATAAAACCGCTAAAAGCCCAATAAAACCCAAAAAAGCCCAATAAAACCCAAAAAAGCCCAATAAAACCCACCCGGGTTGGTTTTTTTAAAAAAAAGCCTGGGTTTTTTTCAACCCTGGACTGAATGCACAATATTTCACTAGCTGCTTCCTGGCTGGTCAGTGACGTTGCCCACCGGTTGTGGCAGATTTGTAATAGTATTTATGCTAAGACTGGGTATTGATTCATAGCTTTTCCTAAAATTTAAAATTAAAACATTAGTACTTTACAAACATTTACTTGTTACTCATCTTGTTTTTTCAGTGAATGGCATTACTTTCTTTTTATCATTCAGTTTTAGTTGTGTGCATCTCATAAGAAATTTACTTTTTTTCTTTTATAATGTTTAGGTCATGCTTACAACAAGCAAAATGAATATTTTGATGGACAGGAATTCTGGAATAATCTTGGTGAGTTTGTTAATAAATTGCAAAGCTTTAATTTTAATTATGCATTTGTAGTTTTGCATTATCTCATTGCAACACCTTTTCATTTTCTTTCTTTTATTTTGTGGTAAGATTTTGTTTGTGTTTGTACAGATTTAAAAACACTCAGTGGCAATGGATTTGGAGGTGTTAAATGGTAGGACATCATTCTGCAACAGAAATATTTATCATATATATTAGCAGATCTAGAAAAACTTCAGAATTGTAACATGCCCAGTTCCAGTACAGTGCATGCTTGTGCCAATTTCTTTTCTGAATACACACATACATTATGTGCATACTGTACTATTTATTTCTAAACATTTCAGAAACAATATAAGAAACAGTAGCCTACTTTTACTGCATTTCATAAACTGTCCCCCAGCAGTGAAATTTCAACTCACCTGTATTTCATGGCATTTTATAAATTGTACCCAACAGTGAAATATGAACTCACCATGTGTCTTATTTGACATTGATGATTATGGTTCTGGTTTGGAGGTAGAAATCAGTCCATTTTGTACACTGTGATGCTGCACTTTGTGCAATACCATCCTTCAGAATCTCCCATCCCCACAAAAAAAAAAAAAAAAAACAGTACATAATCTTCAACTTCCATGAGTACAAATTTACAGGTATGTACACTGTTCATGCTGTGTAAATGTTGCCTTATAGTAACATCTATTATGCTTATTAGCAGAAACATTTTTAACCTGATTAAATTGATGTGGTATTTTATTAATTCTTATCTTTATTGCATTACTTTCGTTTTCTTAACATTTTGTTGTAAACATAGCAGCTATAAAAGTTCAAAAATGCAATAAAATTTTATCCCAGTTCATTGCCCCAGAACATTACATGTTTCAATATTTATCTTTGTCTGAATGAGTTAGAATGCCTTGTCCTGTGGCAAAGAGGTAAGTCCTTATCTCAATGTCCCATACAGAAGAAACCAGTTCTGCATCTGTGGCACATCACAAGGAGGCTACAAAAAACAGGTGTGAGTGCTTTGAAGTGTTAGAGTTACATCGTAGATCAGATCCCAGATATCCTTGAAGAAAGGGAATGATCTCCTCTTCCAGCACTGCCTGGTAATTAATACGTAGTGTGATCAAAAAGTTCCGAGACTAGGTATGTAGCGCGCCAACAGATGGTAGTATACGGATGCCCAAACAGCGGTCAATGGCAGTGACCTTCATGAGTCATTGGGCAGAGTGGTGTCATTCTGTGAACATCGGGGGCTGTGCTACACGATATTTGGTGACCACGTGCAGAACACAGCTGTGATTTCGGTATGGACTGCAAACTAGAGCAGCGAGCGAACATCAAATTCTGTATCAAACTTGGCAAATTGAGAACGGAAATGCATGAAATGTTGCGGCAGGCTTATTTCAATGAGTCGTGCGAGGTGTTTTGAGTGGCACTCGTGCTTCAAGAGCAGCAGAATGGCACTGGAAGATGACGAGAGGTCAGGGGAACTGTTCACGAGCAAACCCCTCCGAAAATGTGGACAAAATTAGGGAACTGGTGCAAGACATTGCTACCATCGTCAATGTGTCATACGGAACAGTGCAAGAAATTTTGACTCTGGTTTTTAACATGCACCGCATTGCTGCAAAGTTTGTGCCAAAGATTCTGAACCCCGAACAGAAGGCGCTGCATGTTGAACTCTGTCACAATCTTCATCAGCAGGTGGTGAATGAACCAACGTTCTTGTTGCAAGTCATCACTGAGGATGAAACTTAGGTCTACCGCTACCACCCAGAGACCAAGCAACAGTCGTTGCAGTGGAAGAGCCTGGCATCTCCACGACCGAAGAAGGCCTGACAGGTCCAGAGTGCAATCAAAAGCATGCTCATTGTGTTCTTCGGCATTCATGGGGTTGTGCACTGTGAATTCGTCCTTTAGGGCCAGACCGTCACCGCCCTTTTTTACTGCGATGTTCTGCTGCATCTTAGGGAGGACATTCACAGCAAACGACCTGAACTGTGGTGCAGGGGCGATTTCCTGCTCCATCACGACAATGCAGCAGCTCACAGAGCATTAGCAACAAGCCAGTTTTGCACCCGCAACAGCATAACTACTACCCTTGCTCACTTGCCATACTCGCCGGGTTTGGCCCCCTGCGACTTCTTTCTGTTCCCAAAAATAAAGCTGAAGCTCAAGGGTCGCCGTTTTGAAACCGTGGACAAGATCCAGCATGAATCTCAGACTGTGCTTGACAGGATTCTCGAACAGGACTTCCAGGAAGCATTCCAACAGTGACAAAAACACTGGTTGTATCGCTGCCCAAGGAGACTACTTTGAGGGAGATCATAGCCAGACCTAAGTAACGTTAGTACTTTGTTGTATATCGGCCTAGTCTCGGAACTTTTTGATCGGACCTCGTAAAAGCCACAATTCCTTGAACAAAAGTGGTTCCTCCTTAAATTCCAATTCTAGAAAAAGCATACTATAGTGTTACACATGCAAGAGAGACTTACCAAAGTGGTAATTTGAGGATTCCACTTCTGTGCCCCAGTTGCGTAGGTGCTAATTTTGTTTATTCACAAAGCTGTTATGGTGCAAATGTACTTCATCCAAAGATCAAATCAAACCAAGTTCAAGAACCCTATTTTCTACATTGTCATAATTTCTGCAGTAAATTTAAATCTTGCAAGTGTTAGTAGTTGCTGTCAGTAGTTGACGTGTTGAACCTTATAGGGAAACAAGTGAATATCTTATATATTGGTTCACAGAAGGATTTTATGCTTGATCACTACTCTAGAGCTACTCTCTTATCTACTTCTTTCTTTTGAATGTTTCCTAAGACTTTAGAATGTTGGTCCTTGCTACTGTTGGTCTCGCAAGGTCCCAGTAATCGTCCACAGCTGATCCAGTCTTGTGAATACTCTCAACAGAGTTTGTGATTGTGTGTGTTTGTTGTGGTAACAATTTTCATTTGGAATCACATACAGCAGCACTGAGCACTCTTTGTTCCTCGTTTTCAAATATACTTTTCAACAATGAGTTCTTGCTGGTTTATGGTGTAATTCACCATATTCTTATGAATAAGAAACCATCTCAAACAGAAGCACTGAAACTGAGGGAGCTTTAGAACTTGATGATCCTGTCAGTAAAAAAGATATGAGATCATCATCATTGTCAACCATTATCAATCCACTGCTGGACGAAGGTCTCCCCAAGTTTCCTCCACAGTGGTCTGTCTTGTGCCAGTCTCCTCCATGTCACCCCTGCATACTTTCGAATTTCATCCACCCATCTCCCATGTGGTCTTTTTCTGGGTCTTTTCCTGTCCCTTGGAATCCAATCTAAAATTTCGGCTGTCCATCGATGGTCTGTCCTTCTGGCAGTATGTCCAGCCCATTGCCATTTCAGGGATTTAACTCTGATCATGATGTCTTCCACTCTTGTCATTTTTCGGATCCACGAGTTCCTCTTCTTATCTCTCCTGGTTACACCAAGCATGCACCTCACCATGCTGCTTTCAGTTGTCTGCAGCCTTTGTATGTCTCTTTTAGTTAAGGTCCACGTCTCTGCACCATACGTAAGCACTGGAAGGATGCATTGATCAAACACTTTTCTTTTAAGACATAATGGCATATTGCTCTTGAAAATTATGCTGTTTCTTCCAAAAGCTCTCCAGGCAAGTTTTGTTCGCCGATTAATTTCTTCATCAATGTGACCCTCACTTGATATCTGCTGTCCAAGATAAACATATGTGTCTGTTATCTCCCAGCTTTTCTCCATCAATCGATAAATCTTCATTTCTTGTAAAAGCATTGAACATCACTTTTGTCTTCTGAAAGTTCATTTTTAATCCCACTTCTTTACTCTTGTCAGCAAGTTCCTGGATCATACTCTGCAGCTCTGATGGGCTAGTTGCAAAAATGACTACGTCATCAGCAAAACGAAGGTGGGTTAGATAATCTCCATTAATCTTTATCCCCTTGTTTTCCCAGTTCAGTGACTGAAAAACACCCTCCAATGTGGCATTAAAGAGCTTCGGAGATATGGTGTCACCTTGTCTCACTCCCTTTCCAATTTTTATGTGTGTTGTATTTTCAAACAGCCTAATCTTTGCACTTGCATTTTCATAGATGTTATTAATAATATTAATGTATGCATCTTCAATACCGCAGAGTTTTCAGAGCCATTGTAACTGCTGATGGTTTCACCGAATCAAAGGCTTTTTCATAATCAATAAAAGCCATGCACAATGGAAGTTCATATTCCCTCGCTCTTTCAATTAGTTCTCTCAGCACATGGATATGATCTATTGTGCTGTAGCCACTCCTGAATCCAGCTTGTTCTCTCGGTTGAGCCATGTCCAGTGCTACCTTCAAGCGGTGTGAAAGAACTTTTAGTGAAGATTTTATAAACTACTGATAGGAGGCTGATAGGTCTGTAGTTTCCGAGATCCTCAATGTCACCTTTCTTATGTAGCAGGATCATTGTAGCGGTGTTCCAATCCTCAGGAATCTTTCCTTCATTAAGGCATCGAGTGAAAATTTGGGCGAGTACTGTTTTTGATTTCTCCACTTGCTTCTTGTATGATGTCTACAGTAATTCCATCTTCTCCTGGAGCTTTTCCCCGCTTCATGTTCTTGATTGCATGTGCAACTTCTGCTGGAAGGACTGGAGGAACTCTGGTACTGGTATCTTTCATAATGTCTGGAGTGCATGTATCATCCCTTTCATATAATTTGGAGTAGAAATCTTTCACTCTAGTCAAAATTTCGCCTCTATTTCTTGTTACAGAACCATCTTCTTTTCTCAGTGCCATAATCTGTTTTCTTCCCTTACTGAGATGTCCCTTTGCTATCTTTAGGCTTTGGTTGTTTTCAATTGCTTTCCTTACTAGTTCACAGTTGAATTTTCTTACGTCTTCAGTGATACTTTTTCGTACTGTCTTGCATAGCTCTATATATTCCACTTTGGAAGTCACATCTTCTTTAGTTGTTCTCATCTCTCTTCTTTTTTGTATCAACATTTTCGTTTTTCCTGATAATTTATTTACATGCAACTTGTTCTTAGACCCAGCTAATTTTGTTGCTGTTTCCATAAGAGCTTTGGTTACTTTTCTGTTAACTTCAGAGATGTCCACTTCTTCCGATGTTAGGCCTTCTAAAGCAGAGAACCTGTTCTTCAGTTCCAACTTGAAGGTATTATGGTGTTTTTAAGGTTGGTTATGTCAATAGATTTTGTTTGTCTTATGAGCTTGCCACGTTCAAGTTTAGTGTTGAGGTGCATCTTACATCTCACCAATCTATGGTCACTACCTGTGTTGAACTTGTTTAGCACACTGCAGTCTTCTATGACGAATTTTTGTTACACATAATAAAATCAATTTCACTTGTCGTCCCATTTGGATGTCTCCATGTCCATTTCCTGTGTGGCTTTTTCTTGAAGAAGGAGTTCAAGATGAAAAACCCTTCTGCCTCTGCAAACTCAACGAGAGTATTTCCACGCTGGTTTCTGTTGCCGTGACCGAATTTACCTACTGAAGTTTCATTCTGTTGCCGTTGCCCTATTTTTGCATTGAAATCTCCCATAATTATTTTCAAGTGCTGCTTACCTTTATTATTTAGATGACAAATTTCCTCATAAAATTCTTCAATTTCTTCTTCAGGATGACTTGTGGTGGGTGCATAAGTTTGAATAATCTGAGCCTGGTATCTTCTCGATGGTTGGATAACGAGTCGTGCAGCTCTGTCAGAGGAACTTTCAACTTCTACCACTTTATCCTTCAGTTTCTTGTTTATTATAAATCCAACACCACTAGTTCTGCCAGTATCTGTCCCACGATAGTAGAAGAGATGTCCACTTTTCAGTTCAATGAGATCTTCTCCTTTTCTCCTTACCTCACTTAGCCCCACGATGTCCCACTTGATCCTTTGTAGTTCCTCTTCCAATTCAAGAAGCCTTGAATCAGAAGATAGGGAACGTCCATTGTACGTTGCCAAGGTCAGCATCAGATGGCAGCCTAGTCCGGTCCTCCGGGGATTCTTAGTACCCTCTGCCTTCATGTCGCACTGGCCGCTGCCTTGGCCAGGTACATACCCCTCAATATTTCCAGCAAAAAATGATTTTTTTTTATTTCTTCTTGAAAAAGTGATGAGATACATCTCTCAAAGAATTGTTACGTGCCGATCCTCTGGTCCTAAAATTACTTGGAAAGTAGAGGTGAGATGTTCTGAAATATTTAGTTTTGACATATTTTAAGTCTTGTGTGTATGTGTGTCTTTTCACTACATTCTTTTCTTTGCATCATTTGGCAGCAAGCCAGTCACTAATATGTAACCAAGTGTTATATAGGGTTATCCTCTCTATTCCAAGTTGATTTCTTTTCAACTGAACTTCTGTTTTCTTATCCTAATTCAAGATGATCAGCTACAATGGCAGTCCTGGTGAATTCCTTGCAGCCACTTCGCTTTTTGCATGTCATTCATAAAGTGTGAGATATATAAGCATAAGTAAGTGTTTAATATAAGCCAAAAATGATATAAAGACACTGTGTCATCATCTCTACAACTGATGAACTATTGGATTGTCGGAAAAGTCATGACGTATTTTGGCCCCCTATGGCGGTTGGGCGGTTTTGGAAGTACTAGAGGCAACCGTTATCGCTATGGCATATGACAGGTGCCAGTTCTAGCTGCAGTCTAAAAGGAATAGTGAGCGATTTGGTTGATTTGCAGAGATTTGACATCAAGTTGAAGGTGGAAGACCAAACTGTGCATTTTCGCCATATTTTACTGTTTTACTTCCGTAAAGGGAAGAACGCGCATCAAGCTTGTGGAAAGTTGCGTAAAGTGTACGGTGATAATGCTCTACAAGAACGTCAGTGCCAGTGGTGGTTTGCAAAATTCCGTGCTGGTGATTTTGACCTCAACGATGTTCATTGGTCCAGGAGGCCAACCGAGGTTGATGACGACCAAATCAAGGCATTGATCGAGTCAAACACGTTACATGACACGAGAGATTCAAGACACATTGCACATCCATCATTCAAGTGTTCATGACCACCTGAAGAAGCTGGAATACGTAAGCAAGCTCGATGTGTGGGTTACTCATGAACTCAAAGAAGCTCAATTGATGGCGCGTATAAACATCTGTGATATGCTCATTAAATGTAAGAAAAACTATCCTTTTTTGAAGCGACTGATAACTGGTGACGAAAAGTGGATTGTGTACAACAATGTGCTGTGCAAACGATCTTGGTTCTGACGTGCTGCTTCGCCTCAAACAACATCCAAAGCAGACATTCATCAGCGGAAGGTTCTGGTCTCAGTGTGGTGGGATTTTATAGGTGTTGTGTTTTTCGAGCTCCTACCACGGAACCAAACAATCAATTCGAATGTGTACTGTCGGCAATTGGACAGTTTGAACGAATCCATCGTCCAGAAACGTCCAGAGCTCGTTCATCGTAAAGGTGTTGTGTTCCATCACGACAACGCGAGACCACACACAAGTTTGATCACCCGCCAAAAATTATTGGAGCTTCGGTGGGATGTGTTGCCATGCCCAGCATACTCGCCTGACATTGCGCCGTCAGACTTCCACTTGTTTCGCTCTCTTCAACAGTCCTTGCGGGGTATAACGTTCAATTCAGATCAGGCTGTAAATCAGCACCTTGTACAGTTTTTCGCCACGAAAGACAGGTCCTTCTGTGAACGAGGCATTCTGCAGCTCACTGACAGATGGAAAAAGGTCATTGAACAAAACGGGCATTATATCATTGATTGATCTTTGTTTTTTCTATCAATAAATGACCTTTGCAAAACATGGCTAAAATACGTCATGACTTTTCCAACAACCCAATAGTTCTTTCTTTTCCTCCTGTGTATTAATATTTGGGTTGTAACAGCCAAGTTTGACTTCTGTAATATAGCTAAAACAGAATTGAAGAGCAATATCAGAATTAACTAATGGAAGTAATATAAACAGTGAAAAAATAGGGATGAATATAAAAAGCTTAAAAAAAAATTATGAGTTAAGTAAAGGGGAACTTAAACACCAATATGAATTTTAGCTCTAGGCAGTATGTATTCAAATTAATGAACTACTACAAGATTGTAACAATGCTTACAGTTGAAAGCCAATCTTTGTTATCTTCTCATAAACATTGGATTGTTTGTAATTATTCTAGTGGGCTGTCCAGAAAGCTCATGCCAAAAAGCATTGTGTAAGAGAACATTACGTATGACAAAAAAAAAAAACTTTAATCATGTAGGTACCCCTGTTGTTGTACAACATTTTGCCATTGGCCATGCTGGCTGAAGATTTTGTCCTCCTGGAATTTTGCAGGTTTCAGCACAGAAAACTGGTCTAGGCGATTTCTGAAGTGATCTGAAAATGTGGTAGTCTTAGAGAGCAATGTCCAGAGAATATGCTGGGTGAGGTAGGACATCCCACCCATACTCCAGCAACTTCTGTCATGTCCTCAAAGAGACTTGAGTTGAGGTCTTGACCTTGTATTTTCCTACTGGAACACAATGCCAGTCCTGTTTGCTAAAACAGAATACCGTTTCTTGATTGCTGCCTGTAGAATGTCCAGCTGTGAGCAGAACTTTTTACTATTTATCATCTGGTTGCTTGGTAGAAACGCATAGTGCAGTACACCATTATAGTCCCACCAAACATTGAGCAAAATCTGTTTTTGGTGTAGTCCCACTTTAGGGGTCACTAAGGGTGTATCACCATGCTGTAACCATGACCTTTTGCTCACCACATTGATGTAAGCAATCCATTTTTTGTCACCAGTTGCCAATCTTCTCAAAAACGGACCGTTTTTGTTGCGTTTCAGAAGTGTGTCACAGATGGAAACTCGATCAAGCAAGTCTCTCTCATAAATTGTGTGGGACCCATACAACATACTGGCTGATGTAACCAAGCCTTCGGAGGTGTTCATGGATGGTGGATTTTGATAGATTGAGTTCTGCTACGTCCTATGTTGTTTGATGGGAGTTGGGCCTAAAGATTGAAATAGGTGATTTTTTCAAGTGCCATTGGCCAGTGGATGGTCAAAATCTAGTGGCCACTTATTTCTATTTCATGTTGTATACACATTTCATCACTGCACTGCATACCTTTCATATATTTAGGCGTAGGTAAATTTAAGTTTTGTAGTTACAAGGGTCCACTGTCTATTGCCCTGTGCAATTAAATGCATAAATATAATCTTAAAAGTTATATGTTTCTTCAATGAAACAACCAAATTTTTTAGGCAAACAATTTTTATTGGAAAAATAATTTAATCATATTTATTTGGTCTCTGTGTCTTGAATAAAATCTCTCCACCATAAATTGATAGCAGTGGATGGGTCAAAATTTTTAAGCAATGCTTTGTCATACTTTTTTTGCTGCCTATTTTCTAAAATCATTGATTGAGCATTTTCTTGTCATGAAGAATATTGCCCATGATGCTCGTATTTCTCTTAACTTCTGCATTGCTTGGCATACTGGTTGGTCAGCAGTATTTCAACGATTTATGCTTTGACCTTCATGTACTAAAAATTGCTTGTTTTCAGTTTCTCTAGTGGTTTCTGGTGAGTTATTGATGGTAAAAAATGTTCAGACATTGTTTTAAAGCTGATTCTAATCTGTTAAATTTTTCTTTTTGTTCCTTTTATTTATGGTTAGGTTCTTCCTGGTGTCAAAATAAAAATAGGCTGTATAGCTTTCAAAAGTGAATTTTTTATTTCATTACAGAATCATTTTGTGGTACTGTGTGTTTGCCAGTAGATGGGTTCCATTTCAACTCTGGCTGGGTAGTTTTAGTAGCATCATGGTCTCAGATTTCCCTAAAAAAAATAAGGGGTATTCTTTGACTGAAATTAAGGAAACCCATATTTTTTCTTTCAGCAAGAAAACATTTTCCCTTCGAGATGGAGGGTTTCAAATCTTGCACCGTTAAACAAGCTCTCTAGAAAACGGTTATTTTTCCTAACTTCAGCGAGTCACTGCAGCAGAATTGAAAAAGATATTTTGTTCTCATATTTTTTATTACATTGTGTGTATAACATATAATAATATATATGCTAATATTTGTTACACATTGTATGATTAAAATTTAAAAAATCTCAAACTTCATGATTTAAAAAAAATTGAATTTTTTAAGATTTTTTTAAGTAGTTCGGATGGAGTTTTTTCTATACTCATTTTTTTGTTAAAGATATACAAATGTGCACTTTATTTGCAGTTTTTTATAGGGCAGTGAAACTGCTAGTTTCCGCATTTCAGCAGCGTTAAAAACAACCGATTTTGAAAAATCTCTAATTTTGCCAACGATTTTCTCAAAAATTCTGAAAAATCACCATTTTATTGTCAACAAGAGAATATCTGTGTAAATTTCCATGTACGTAAAAACGCCCATTTTCGAGTTGGACACGTTTGAATTTGGTTTGAAAGCATACCATTTCCCGTGTTCTAAAGGTGCCATTTTGAAAAAATCTCAGGTGCAAAGTATTCCCTTCCCTAAATGAGAACGTTGGATCAGCTGGCCCTGGTTGGATTCGTCCACCTCACCCTTCCGTGAGAGATAACATGCCTAAAAAATGGTCTTGAAAAAATAATAACAAATCTACACTATATTGACAAAAGTCACCAGACACCCCTTCAAAAGCAAATGAATGGATCTGCTGCGTTGTTAAAATGCGCGGTACTACTGCAAATGGTGTAAAAACAAGCCTGCAACTGACCGTGATGATATCGCTCTTTGAGGTTGAGTGAACATGTCGCAGCGGGAGAGAACTGAATTTGAGAAAGGAAAGATTGTTGGGTGTTATATTAGTGGTTTGTCCATAAGAGAAATTGAGAAGCGTTTAAACATAACCAAGTCAACTGTTTTGGACACATGGCAGGCCTGGAGCAGCAAAACGTACCGGCAGACCAAAGAAAATCAGTGATAGAGGACATTAAAGCCTCAGGAGAGTTGTTACAGCTAATCAGCGGAGTACTGCACAAGACCTCAGTGTACAGGACTACAGGTGAGTAACAGTGCTGGAACCTCGGTATGTACAAATACCATTTGCAGAGAACTTCATTCCATGGGTTACCATGATTATACGGCTGCTCATAAGCCTTTCATCTCCACTCAAAATGCTACTCGTCGTTTAGCATGTTGTAAAGAACATTTACCGTGGACCATAGATCAATGGAAATGGGTCCCATGGACTGATGAATCCAAATATATGATCCATCAGTGTGATGGCCATGTGTGGGTATGGCGGCAGCCGAGGGAACGCTATTTACCACAGTGTACTGTTCCTATGGTCAAGTTTGAAGATGGCAGTGTACTTGTGTGGGGGTGTTTTTCATGGTATAGTCCCGGCCCATTGGTTATTGTGGACAAACCTGTTAACTAGCACGTCTACCTCGATATTCTGGACAATTATGCCCTATCAACTCTGTGTCAATTCTATGGAACCGAGCCTTGTTGGTACCAGCGGGATAATGCACCGAGCCATAAAGCAAGGACTGTTACAGCGTGGTTTGACGATAATTCCATATCATGTGTGGACTGGCCAGCACAGAGCCCTAATCTTAATCCCACAGATCACCTATGGGACGAATTAGAGCGACACATAAGAAGTTTGGAACCAAGGCCTACCACTAAGCAACAGTTAGTGGCAGCATTATGTACTAAATGGAAGCACATACCTATTGCTGTGTTCCAAAACCTTGTCGAAAGAATGTCTCGAAGGGTCAGTGCATGCGTTAAGGCTAAAGGTGGGCTGACACCGTACTAATGTATGTAAATAAATGCTCTGTTGTGTTTCTTTTCTAGGTGTCTGGTGACTATTGTCTATATAGTGTATATACTTGTACGTACATAAAATTGAATGTTTGTTTATATGTCCGCTATACAAATCTACAGTTTTCAATTTAGAACCACCAAATTTAGTATACTATCTCATGGTACCCTAACTTGAACCGTAGATGGTTTTTGGAAGGGGTCAGTCATAGCCCGGGGTCAAGGGGCCCCACACAAAATTTCCGTAAAATCTAGTTTTCAATTTAGAACCACCAAATTTGGTATACTGTCTCTGGTACCTTAACTTAGATAGTAGGTGGTTTTTGAAGGAGGTTAGAGCCCGGGGTCAAGGAGCCCTCACACAAAATTTTCAATTTAGAACCATAAAAATTTGGTATACTATCTCATAGTACCCGAACTAAGACCATAGGTGGTTTTGGAAGGGGTAGGGCCCAGGCCTCGTCTTAGTTAGGGTATCATGAGATAGCATGCCAATTTGGTGGATCTAAATTGAAAACTGTAGATTTCATGAAAATTTTGTATTGGGCTACCCTGACCCAGGGTTCCGACCCCTTTCAAAAACTATCTGCGGTCTAAGTTAGGGTACCATGAGATGGTATACTGAAATTGGTGGTTCTAAATTGAAAACTATATTTTACGGAAATTTTGTGTGTGGGAGGGAGGGGAGGGGGAAATTTGACCCTGGGGCCCGACCCCTTCCAAAAACAGTCTGTGGTCCAACTACCAAGAGATCTGTATCCGGTGCAGGAAGAATTTTTCAAATCGCAGTTTTAGAAGCAGAGATATCAGGGAAAATGCGATTACCAATTTTGTCCCCTAGCAGAAAGTCAATGAATTACCTGAAAATTTTGAAATTATATGAAAAACATGTCGCACCAGAAACACTATTTAACATGGAAGAAATTTTTCAAATCGGACCATTAGAAGCAGAGATATTGACAAAAATAAGATATATATCTACGCCCCCTGGCGGAGAAATTATGCATTACTTTAAGAACAAAAATATTCCGAAAAAGTTTATCGACATGAGTAGTATCGTTACATGAAAGAAATTTTTCAGTCAAGATTTTAGAAGCTCAGATTTTGCTGCAAATACACCAGAAGCAGAAATTAATGCTTACACCCCTGATGGGCAAACCATTTTATACCAAAAATTAGAAATTATGTGCAAAATATGTCCCATCAGGAGCTATATACGCTGCAGAAAGAATTCTTAAAATCCAAGTTTTAGGAGCAGAGATATTGGAGGAAACACAATATACTTTTATGCCCTCTAGCGGATAATTTATGCGTAACTTGAAAAAGTGACTACACCTAAAATAATCTTCAACATAAATGGAATCGAAACGTAAAAGAATTTTTTGAATCGGATGTTTATAAGCAAATATATGGTTTAAAATGTATTTTAAATTTGACATAATCTGCTTTTATGCCCTCTGGCGGTGAAATTATGCATCGTATAAAAAAACGAAATAAGGGATCATCATTCGCACATTTCAAGCTTCCCAATGCAAAAAGAATTTTTCAAATTGGACTATTAGTTGTAGAGATATGATGTCCACAGACGGACGGACAGACAAACATAAGCATCTTTTTTACAAAAGACGTGCTAAAAAGTAAGATGATTCAGATATTCACAAAGAATGCATAGGAAAATGCTTTTTGTACGATTTTTTCTTATGTGGGTCATCAGGACAATCACGTTGGAGGCTCCAGCAGTAGTCTACCATCATGTGTTTGTCCCATCTACCTTGATACCTTTCCTCCATCACCTTCATATCCTGATGGAATCTCTCCCCTTGTTCCTCACTGAAGTCACCAAGATTATCTGGAAATCTAAGTGGCTATGAAGAGAGTGTACCTTTATGCTCATATTAGTACCCAAATAGTTAAAGTTAGGAAGCATGTTTTCCACCAGTTCTTCATGTTTGTCTGCTTTGTGGTTACCCAAGAAGTTCTTAAAAATTAAAGACATAACTGCACCAGGCAGATGGTTCAATTTCATTCATAAATTTGAGGAAATTAAAATCGTTGAAGAGTTTACCTATTTGAGAACCATCAAAGATCCGTGCTTTAAGTTTTTGAGAACTAAGCCCCAGGAACAATATACAAATGTATTTGAAGCAATCTCCATCTTTGTTCAAGGCCTTAACAGATTGCTTCATCAGTCCAAGCTTAATATGGAGTTGTGGGAGAATGTTTTTTTTTTTTTCAATGGCTCTTTAATGATGTTAGCTGCACCTACAGTCATGTTTTCCCTTGAAGGTCACGTCACTTTTTTTCCAATGATCTTGCTTTGCCCTACTACTAAGCACATCCTGAAAGTAATGCCTCTGCCTTAATAACTTTTGAAATTTTGAAGTGATTTTAATGAAACTGCACTGACATGTTCTATGATATGTTACCAATGTGAGAACAAATGTTTTTCAAAATTCGAAATAACGATTGTGAGTAACAGAGAAAAGCACTGAGCTGTAATTGAATTCCTGGAAAATGAAGGATGTGAATCTCCAGAAATCAACTGAAGACTTCTGGCGGTGTATGGAGCTGCCACAACTGATATCAGTAATGTCTGAAGATGGATGAAGAGGTTTCAAGAGGGAGAAAGTTCAGTGTCGGACCAACAATGGAGTGGAAGACCCACAACTGCAATGACAGATGCCAACAGACAACAAGTGAAAGACCTCATCACAGCTGATCATCGTGTCACCATCAAGGAGTTGCAACAATAAGCAATGCTGACTATGTGCAGACATTGAAGAAACTAAAGGAAGCTATCAGAAAGAAAAGACATGACATTCCACTTCATGGTGTTGTTTTACACCATGATAATGAAGTTCCCCCAATTCAACGAAGACTTCACAGGTTATTGTTAAAATGGGATGGGCGGTGATGCCCCAACCCCTACAGTTCTGATTTGGTTTCCTCAGACTTTTTCCTGTTTGCCCCTTTGAAAAACACCCTTTGTGGGGAACGTTTCGACGATGTGACAGACATTAAACTGGCTGTGAACTCATGGGTGAAACGACAGCCTCAGGAACTTTTCCAAAATGAATTAAAAGATGGGTTCAAAGATGTCATAAATGTATAGAAAGTGATGGACAATACTTTGAATAGACTAGCATTATTAACAATATGTCCAAGTATTTTGCCACCAAATTTCACATTTTTGCTGCTACAAATAAAAATCTTATGAGGGACAAGGCATTACTTTCAGGATGCCCTTTGTTTCCCACAAGCAGATGAAACAAGGGTACTTTGTGTATCCACTTTGCTGCCTGAGCAAGAAGTCAACCATCTTTAGATCAACACAAATAAACCACTGGTGCTCATGATAGCAGAGCTTCTGCAAGACCTTTTTGATATTTTCGTATTCTTCTTTAAGCTTTGTTGAGTGAGCAATTAGAAGAGGTGCATAGCGGTTACCATCCTGCAATAAAACACATTTTAAGCTTCTGGTGAAGCTGTCTATAGAAAGCCGCCAATTTTCTGGCCAATATTCCGGTAGTCCCATCTGGAGAATAAGTCCAGCAATATTGTTACCGTATATAAGCTCTTCATCTTGGCTGAAGTAAGGAAGAATTTCCTCCTCTCTTGTCCAATAAGCTGTTATTTTAACTTCCTGCTTTAGACAGTTCTTTTCTTTTAGCCTCGATGCTAAAAGTCCAGATGCTTGCTTTGACAAATTGAGTTCTCATATCAGATCATTAAGTTCTTTTTGGGAGAACTGCGGAGGTGTTGTTCCACTGCTACCACCTGTGGTACGTTCCAAGTCTTGCATTTCTTGAACTTCTGACAGTGGAAGGTCAGGCAGTGAGGTAAATACTGGTGTGGGAACCTCTTCGCAGTGTGGCATAGGTCACCTTGCTGATTCCAAATCAGGATACTCTCACTTAATGTTTCTTGTAGCAATTGAAGCCTTTCACAGCACAATAAATAACAATCACCGTGGTGGTTTTGTGGCTCTCTTCACACCATAGGCACACCAAAATGTAAGCATTTCCTTTCTCCATTTTTCCACTGTCGTCGGCACTCTACACAGGTTTTGCAAACATTATGGGGTGCCCAAGACTTATCTTGGTCTTCAAGCTTCATTCCAAAATAAGCAATATATGCTTGTCTTACAAAGTCAGTGATGTTTTGCATTTGTTTTTGCAGAGTGTGTTTGCCACAAACGTAGCAGAATGCATTAGGACTGTTTATGCAGCTTCTTCGTGAAAAACTCATATTTCTATGCTAAAGAAGAAAAAAATAATAATAAATATGATATTACATGCAAGGGAAAATCTTTTTCAAAACAATATTAAAGAAAAAAATCAAAGATTACGTTAGATAAAAACACTGTTAAAGAGTAAAAACCAGATCAAAAGCTGCTTCATATGTCACAGGCAGTATTGGTGTACAATCAAAATTTGAGGGTTATGCATTATGTCAAAAACTAAAGCCAGTTCTGCAAAACTAATGTCGTTTTTGGATTTAGCACGCTTCAAATACCTTAAATATGTTGAAAAATCCTCGGCAATAAAAAATAGATAAATTTGTTGACCATTGTTATAGAGGATTGAAATTGCTCTAAACTCAATAGGCAAAATTCACAAAAATGGGCTAAATTTCACAAAAAAAGACAGACTTTCACAAAAATGAGTATCATCTTTAAAAACTTGGGTCCACCCCTGAGTACAACAGTGAGGAGGGGGGAGGGTATTCTCAACCCACAGCCAATCACATATATTGCAGCATCAATTATTTTCTAAAAAAAATTACAAATTTATGCCATTAAAACCGATAATAAAAACAACCATTATGAACCTTTGATTTTTATTATATATTAGTTGTTATGGTGAAAATTCTTGTTTTTAAAGAAACTAATGGGACCTCTGATTTTAAGATAATGCTGTGATTTTGTTATGTTATCATGCTACCATAGTAGATTCTTATGATTAATTTTTCCCCTTTTCAGTTGGAGCTACCAAACTTGTTTCACATGATGCCACCAAATTCGGTATGCTGTTCTCCAAGAAACCACATCCATCACCACCAGAGTGCAGGTCTATTGTAGAAAGTATGGAAACCAAATGTGTTACTCTGCTAATGGTATTATTTTCTTTGCCAAAATCACAAGGTAAATCAACAAGATTTTTATTTTTTAAAAAATTTATCCTGAAAAGCCGGTTTCAGTTCACCTGTATGTTTTTACGGTGGGCTATTCTAGTTTTCATGGTGCATAAGTAACAAAAAGGAAGTCATCTGCCTTCCCATTGAAGACTTTGGTTCAGGGCACTTCATTTTAAAAAGAAGTTTGTAAGTTTTTATATCCTTATTTTTTACTTTTTACATAATAACAGTATACATAGTAGACTATGGCTCTTCAATCAAAGGAAAACATTTTTGATAGAACTACTAGAAAACTCTATTTTGAACAGGTCACTATCAGTATATGAAATGAGCTAAGGTTGTAAGTAAAAGTTTTGAATTGTGTGAAGATTTATGTTTCGATTTAGGTATAATAAAACATTTTAGATTTGAAAGCTCATCCGATGAGTAGTTTGTGCATTTAACTTAAGGTATGTAATATATGCAATATTTAGGAAGCATGTTTTGACAGAGAGAACAAATTACAATGCAATTCCAATTATCTGGACTAATAGGGACCAGGGTTGGTCCAGATATTTAAAAATCTGGATAATTGGATTTTCCATTGAAATTGGGTACAAAAAGATAAATGGTAAACACATTTCTCTATTCTAAAAAAAAGTAACTGCCGCCGTTGCTGATGCTGTTTTAGAAATTTCGAGACACTCTTGCTTTCCTAGCTCGCAGCGCAAAACGTATTTAACACAAAAATATGAAATTTACATCGTTTGTAGAGAATTGTTTGGAGAACACGCTGAAATAAACCGTTTCTCGATTCTGGCGTTACTTCAAGAGCTATTGTCTTTCAAAGTTAAGGTAAGCAAAAAAGTGCTATCAGGTCACATTCCCGACACACTAACAGCAACAGAACCACGAAACTTTGTAGGCATGTAGTGCCATGACCAAATTTTTGCACCTTGTCGACCACTTTCTGAATTTCGATTTAGTTTACAAAAAATTAAATTTCTAAATTTCACAAAATTCTCTATTTCGCGATGGGATCCATTAAAAAAAACGGATATATGGCAAACTATAAATCATAACGCCTTGCAATTTTTACAGCATAAACTTACAACTATCGCAGAAAAAGTTATTTTCTGATTTTTAAGCATTTTTAAAGACGCAAAGGAAAGAAACAAACGGCTTGTCTGTCTTCACGATAACCACAGAGGAACGTTCTGGTCCCGTGACCTGCTGACATGGTGATGCAGAGAATTTGTCATGCATTTGTTTTGTTGGTAAAGCTATCTCAGTTGTTTAAGGTGGGCGTCAAGTAATTTTGCTTCCTATACTTCCAATGGAAAAATTTCAGTACACATTTTCTTCACAATTAATGCGTTCCCAAGGATGAAAATTTGAACATTGATTAAAATAGCTTCATTTTATAACTTGGAATACTTAATATTTTCTAAAACATAACCATAATTTTGCAATCCAACATTTGCTTGCCTACTGAAGTCATCAAAGTACAGGTCGCACCATCTTTTTTCTGAACAATTAATGCATTCCCAAAGATGAAAACTTGAACATTGATTAAAATAGCTTCATTTTATAACTTGGAATACTTCATATTTTCTAAAACGTAACCATAATTATGCAGTTCGACATTTGTTTGTCAACTGATGCCATCAAAGTACAGGTTGCACCATCTTTTTTCTGGACAATTAATGCGTTCCCAATTATGAAAATTTGAACATCGATTAAAATAGCTTCATTTTATAACTTGGAATACTTAATCTTTCTAAAACATAACCATAATTATGCAGTCCAACATTTGTTTGTCTACTGACATCATCAAAGAACAGGTTGTGCCATCTTTTTTCTGCACAATTAATGCATTCCCAAGGATGAAAATTGGAACATTGATTAAAATAGCTTTATTTTATAACTTGGAATATTTAATATTTTCTAAAACATAACCGTAATTATGTAACCCAACATTTGTTTGTCTACTGACGTCATCAAAGTACAGGTCGCACCATTTTTTTTTCTGGTTCCAACACCACCAAAGGAAAAGTTATTGATTTTTTATATAATTATGGTTATGTTTTAGAAAATATTAAGTATTCCAAATTATAATATGAAGTTATTTTAATCGATGTTCACATTTTCATCCCTTGGAACACAATAATTGTGAAGGAAATGTGCACGAAAGTTTTTCCATTGGAAGTATAGGAAGCAAAATTACTTGACGTCCAGCTTGATGGTTTAGCATAACGGTTTACGGAAATGCTTTTTGGACCGCTTTTGTTTTCCTTAGTGGTAAATTTAGTAAGTGCTGTAAGTTCAAAGGACAAAAGTTCGAGCTTCCAAAAATTAACGACAGTAAAAAAAACTTTGAAATTTCGGAATAACAAGCCTTATTTGCTTAAGACATGCAATAAAAATTTAAATTTATATGAATTTTCCAGTTTTTATTTTGTGTGATATACTTGGAGATCGGGCTGCAGGGCCTGAGTGGTACTCTGGAAACGAGCGTAGCGAGCCTAGAGGCGCAGCCCCTAGTTTAAAAAAAAAAAAAGCAAGGAAAAAACTATTAACATATATTTAAAAGAAGACTGTTATTTTTTTCTGCTTGAAGGAGCTACATCCCCTCCTAGCAGTTGGAAAGTGTTCATTCTTCCTGATTCTCCATCCACACTGATGCTAGCTCCAAAGCATGAAATGTATCATTGTGAGAAGGCACGTTTCTCTCTTCTATTTCTCCCTCATTTTCACTTTCCCCTTCTGATGCACCCACATTTAAGAAGCTGTCCACAATTTCGTCATCAGTCATGATTTGGTAGCCAGGATCAGCAGAGTTGGATGTCAGCCATTCTTTCACATCTTCCACCTCACATTGAGATGAACAATGAATTTGGATGGCAATATTCTCTAGCTCATTAATACTTGTGATTTCTGATTCTACATCACTTTCACTTTGTATGTCACTCATGATTTTTCACCAAGCTCTCTTCAATGTTATTGGTTTGAGTTGATTCCAAGCATCTGCAGCCATGTAAGTACATTCCTTCTAGTCTATATGCTTACAGATATCCATAACTTCATCTTTGTCATCGAAGAGAAGTTTACACAGGAGTGTTTTTCTGTATTGCCGTTTCATACACTTGATAATGCCCTGGTCCATTTGCTGCAGAAGGCTTTTTACATTTAGTGGTAGGAAGGCAACCGAAAACTTTCCATTCTCTTGCTCTAAGCTTTCAGGAGACAGATGAGATGGATCATTATCTAAGAGCAGCAAAACCTTCCCTTCTTTACTGATATTTTCCTGAAATATTTTGACTTGTGGAACAAAACAGGTGTCATATCACTGCAGAAACATGTTACAGTTCATCAACCCTTGCTGTTGATTCATGTATACCACGGGAAGGTTTTTAACGTTCTTGAAAAACCTGGGTTTCTTTGATTTCCCAATCATAAGCAGTGAAAGCTTGCGAGTCCCTGTTGAATTTGCACAAATCAACACAGTGACCCGATCTTTGCTCATTTTATGGCCAGGTGCCATAAGTTTCTTCTTTGAGGCCAGGGTTTTTTAGGCAGAGCTTTCCAGTAAAAGTCTGTTTCATTGCATTATAGATAAAATCTTTGTTGAATTGTCTTGCAAACTTTGTTGTAAATTCTGAAACAAATGTATCTGCAGAATTCGTGTTGGCAGACATCTTTTCACTGTGAATTTTGAGCTCACAAATTCCATGCCTTTCTTTAAAATTTCTGAGCCAACCTTGACGTGCCTTGAATTGTGGATTTCCACCTAATTTTCCATTAAACATTAAGGCCTTTTCTGAAAGTACAAGTCCTAATATTGGCTGGCCTTGAGAACATTTTTGTACAAACCAGGTGTAAACCACATCCTCAACTTTATCATTTACAGGTCTTTTCATAGATTTTCTCAATTAACATCCTTCTATTTCACTTTTTGAAACAAATGTTTTTAATGTATTGGCATTCTTTTTTATATTTGAAATCACTGAAGTTCTGACACCATACTCATCTGCGAGCTTCTTCATTTATTTTCTCCTTCACTGTTGACACCACACATTTTCTTTTGAACACCATCAGTCAGCCAAAATTTAATGAATTTTAAAACGGCACACTACAGCTCACAATGAAAGCAGAAGGTAAACTGAGGATGCCCGCCATTAGTTGACCCAAGAAAAAGGTGCCTAAAAGGGAAAGATCCATTTTTTGGAGGGAAGAAAAGCATATAGCACACCTGTCACCCGTGTGTTAAATTGGACTAGTACTACTGTTGCTATTGTGATGTAAACAGCTGACTTCTGGTAAAAGGGTCTTAACTTGGGTGCAGTATAAGCTGTGCACATGTCTGTTTACAAGGAAGTGTTTGTTATTTAGAGGTTGGTAGTATTTCCGAGATTTCATTCCAAGAGCAGTGGCTGCTTATTCCCCCCCCCGCCCCCTGTAGTTCCTGAAAATTGATCCGGATAATCAGATGTCCGTATTAATCGGAGTGTGGATAATTGGAATTGCACTGTATATGGTGAAAAATTTGTGGGTGAGTGAATTTTTCTCTGAAAGTCATAGCTACTTAAGGAGGATTTCATAGAAATGATGGGTTCTCAAGAAAGACCCAAATAGCTGTGTATGAAAGTGTAATTGTTCCTACTCTGATGTATGACAGTAAAACCTGGGTACTGCAGAAGAAACATAGTATTCGTTTGTGTGCTGCAGAGATGCATTACTTACGAGGTGTGTGTGGCAAGACGTGCTCTGATCATGTGTGGAATGAAGATATGTTGCAGATGTTGTTATTAACATGGAGACTAATATTCTTTGGTGGTTTGGCCATGTTGAAAGAATGAGTGATGAAGTACTGACTAAGAGAATTTTTTCATCCCAAGTGGCAGGAAAGAACGGTAGTAAGAAGACCAAGGAAATCATGGGAGAACCAGACTCAGGAATGTCTGCCTAAAAAAATTTTTTAATATGAAGTGCAAAAGGTCTTGTGTGCTATGTGTGATGGATATCAGTGAAGCTCGAGTTATGTGCCGAGATCGCTGTAAATGGAGACGTCTGATACACCAACAGTAAGTAAAATCTAGTTCCATCAGTTAAATGTTTTTCTGGCAGATTTTTTTCTTTGAGGAACTAACCTCTGAATCTTAGAGAACAGCATAATGGTGTGTGTGTGTGTGTGTGTGTGTGTGTGTGTGTGTGTGTGTGTGTGTGTGTGTGTGTGTGTGTGTGTAGTTGTTCAGTTCAGCCCCACAGTATTCAGCAGAATATTGAGGCGTGTCATGAATTCACCCATGACACGTCTCAATATTCTACTGAATTGAATGATGAATCACAGAGTAATTAGTGTGAATTTGTATCAGTAGGTGGTGCTACGAGTTACTGCTTGTTGCATGCAATCTTGAGGTGATAGATACGAGTCCAGTGAATTGATCAATATTAACAATTAACTGTGATTTGGTACTGTTATTGATTTAATTCATTACGGGTAGCAATGATAATAACATATAGAACAAGGCAGTGTGTTCAATAAATTATATTTCTCATACATCAATGTGCATGAATGAAGGCTAAGGGATAGGCAATGTTGTGTACGTTCATCAATTCCAAAATGCATGTATGAGAAAGTCAAAAAAATTAAATTGCAACATACCAAATTAGCTGTGAAGCACTGGATATTCAACGGCTTCTTGGAAAAGACTCAAGTTACCAAAGTATCCGATGATATTGATAACAGGAGCTTGAAGTGACATGACAATGAATCAAATCAGCATTGGACATCTGCCATTTTCACTAGAAATGGTGTAACATATAGCAATATTTTCGATTGGAATAAGAAAACAGTGAACACGAAAACCCTAATACCCAAGATTAAGCTATAAATTTAAAAACTTCTATAAATCAAACTTTTGAAATGGAGATAAGTTTGTATGTTAAAACTAAATTAAAATTGCTAAATGCCTATCCCTAATTGGGATGTCACAATTTGCCCATCATAAGTGTAGGTGACTGTACTTGTGGATTGTAATGCTAAAACTTCTGCAGAAGGATAATAACCTTGTACCAACACACCATTGACATCATATCCTATCTCTGCATTGCTATCTGATGGGTTGTTTCCAGATGAATTTCTTTCTGATTGTCTATGATGCTTTTCCATTGTACTCCCTTTTCCCCTCTCATATTAGTTCCTATTAGTAGTTCTAATTCTAACTATTAGATAGTTATATGATACTATTAGATAACCGCTGTGCTAGATCTTATAGCTCGGCTTTGTTAAGTTTAGACAGGCTAAAAAATCAAGAGCTAGAGTTTATCTCGAAAATATCACAAGAGTATGGGTACCCGAGCAAGCTAATTAATAAATGGATACATGAGAGTAAAAAGCATATGACTCAGAGTAAAGAAGGCCAAGAAATGCACAACCAAAGGAAGATGAGGAATAAAAAATTGAAATACATTGGAGCTTTCCCATACTTGGAAGGAGTGAGTAAAGAAATCAATAGGCAATGTGCTAAATATGACTTACAACTAGGAAGCTCAGTGCACACCGTGAAAAGTATGACTGTCAACAAAAAAACAGAGGAAAAAATGCTAGAAGAATCAGGAACCTACGAAATTCCAATTGCACACATAACCCCAATGTCGTACTTTGGAAGTACGAAAAACAGATTAAAAAAAAAAGACTTAAACAACACATATCTAACTGGCAAAAAAAAAAAAAAGAAGCCAAAACTGCTTTAGTGCAATTCTGCATGGAAAACCAGACATTCCCAAAATTCGATGAAATTAAAATGCTAAAAAAGAATAAAAAATGGGAAAGGCAAATGAGGAGGGAAGAAGCAATATTAATCTATAAAAATAAAGCAAGGGTATGTAACCAGAACGACCCTAGCACATTATCTGGCCTGTGGAAAGAACTAATAAGACAAGAAAAACAACAACAAAAGAAAAACCGGCAAAAAAACAAGAAAACCAGGATAGGAAAAGAAACTAAAAAAAAAAAAAAAAAATTAAAAAAAAAAAGTTGTTTTAATGAAACATAGATGGCGCCAGACAGGCTTGATAACGAAATATATGCAGGAAAGTATATCCGACGAATGGCAACATGGAGTATCGGACTCCATTAGCGCAAAGTTAACCACGAACATCGGTGGTAAAGTCGCCACGCTCCTGAGGATGCCCAGAGTATGGGCGAAAATTTCAGTATAAAGAACGGTAAAAATTGATGTGTTTGAATCCTAAAGCAAAGATCCAATGAGTATACCCAGCGAAAAGTGTGAGAAGTAAAGCTAGTCATCGCATACAACGGACTTTAGGACAATAACATCAACAAAGACTGGAAAACACATGTGTGAAATGTTCCCATCGCTAGAAAGGAATGCCAAGGTAAGCATTGTCCTCTAGAATACTGTACAAGTTACTCTCATATTAGGTTTTTCTAGGTATGGGATAATTTGATAGGAGGGTTAGTATTGCACTTGTAATAAGTTATTGTTCTTTAATTTAGATTTTGTTTGTCCAAATATCTGACACATAAAGTCCCGCAGGTTTGATTGATTGATTGAAGGTTTAACGACCACAGTGAGCAACTGAGTGGGCTATAAGCAGTCGCCCGTCCCTAATTTAGGGTCACTGGTTCCAGAGAAGAGAGAGAGAGCCAGTGCCGTAAGACAAACACAACATCCATGCCTGACCGGGATTCGAACCCGGACCCCTTACGGACGAATGATCAGAGGCCAGCGCCTTAGACCACTGCGCCACCGGGACGGCAAAAGTCCCACAAGAGTGCTGTGTATAATGAACCTCTGTTTTATACCAAAATATTTTCTAAGGTGTTTCTGTGGAATCATGTTGTTGTAAGCCTCAAAAAACTCTTACTTTCAACTTATTGTCTGAGCTGTTTGAGGAAGTCTATTACAGATTTCTTTAGTGAATTTTACTTCTTTGTCAGAGAGTTCCCCTCCCCGCTTTTTAAGATGGGTTATTAACTTCTGATACAAAAATTACCATTTTCTCAAAAATTGCTTTCCTCATTCTTGCATCATCTTAAGAATGTAGATGAGGCAAGCATCAAGTATGTTCTTTTGTGTGTGTTTATTTTCATACATTTTTTTTTACTTTAAATACTTTCTCCATTGCTGTACTAACTGGCTGTTTTTTTTTTTTTCTCTACAAATGTTTTTTTTTTTTTTTCTGTCTGAATTTTTCAGTCTAGTGCATTTTATTTTCAACATAACATTTACTTGACTTCTGTTATTTCATGGAAAAAGATAGTTTGCTTTGTTTACAAAATTATCTGTCTTTGAAGTGAGAACCCATTCCCCATAACAAGTAAACAATAAAGTAATTGTTTATTTGAGGTTTCCACTAGAGTGATCTGTTTTGTGCTAAATTAAAAAAACAACAACACACATTTGTACCATGTCCACAGACTCCTTACCGCTATCACTGCAGCGGTAACAATAAGTCATTTGGAACCTCTCTAATAGTGAAAAACTCATGTGATGATTGATGACGAAATTCTTCTCAGGGTTAATTAAGTTCTTTCTTTCATATGATATCCATCTGATGACAGGTAATTTTATTTGATTCTGAGTTCATCTTGTAACAGTTTTTCTTTTATGTCTGTCTAACCCAGTTTCATTAGACATAAAAAACCTGTTAGTCAGTGGTGATATGGTCTATGCCCACCAGTCAGGGGACCTCTCATTAGGATCATAATGAATTTTCCCATTAAAAAATGGAAAGGAAAGTAAAATATTGCAAAGGTAATACTTTCTGAGACATTCTGACAGAGTAGATCTCTAAAAATTCAAATAATTGGGTGGAGGTAGATGGAAAAAAAAATGATATTGGACTACATAGTTTTATCATATTGTGAACTATTGCATGCATATTATTGCAACATAGAAATATTCTGTGATGAAATGTGTGAAATTTATTTTGCTTAACAAGTAATTTGCTGAATAAAAATATTTTTTTTGCTTAATCAAAAGTTAAATGTATTTATAGTAAAATGGGTGAAAACTATGATGCAAGCATCATCTACATTCTTTTATTATATATTTATACCAATATTTTTCTATGCTTTTTATTGAGGATGACTTAAAATGATTGATTTCTCTTATTTTGTTTCATTTAGGGAAAACTTTGCATAGGGAGCTCCAGTTGTTTGCTCTCACTATTCTTGAGGCTGTCTCTGAGATGTGCCTTGATGCTAAGCAAAATAGGTTTGCTCATATTTTTGTTCCTCTTCAATGACAATTGAGATAAGCTGTAATGAAAATAATTAGTTACCCAGTATTGGAATTATAATGAAGCATTATATTACTTATAGAATTATTGTATGTGGTACATTTATTATAATATTTTCTGAAAATAACGTCACACCAGGTATAATACTGCAGTTCCATTTATATCCTTGGTTTTGCTATTAGGAATAACCCTATACCCAGTTTAAAGCCATAGGTGAATGAACTTACCACAAAGGAATTTGATGACCATTCTGACAACACCCAGCCATCCACCTGCATGGTACCAGAGTACATTGCAAGAATGGCAAAACCCTCTCTCATAATATTTATAAACTTTTAAAGTCAAGCTCAAATTCTAAACACTCACCTCAGCATATGACTTCATATGACTACCTATATAAAATGCGTACTAACACTGACATTTGTCCACGGGACCCTCCCAAGCAAAACACAAAAATATAAATATCATTAGAAACCTACAGTTAATTATAAATTACCACCAAGTACTACCAATCAACACTAAACCAGCCATTCAGTACTAAACTTCACAAAATAAAATACTACCTAAAAAAGTGAAAAATTTCTGTCCCCCCCTCTTTTTTACCTTTATTACACTATCAATATACAGGGTATTTATAAATAAAGTATACAACTTCAGTACACTATTAAAAAAATACGATAGAAAAAAACTTACTTTAAACGTCAAGAGATGTGGCAAGTGTTAAAGTTTGTTAAGTCAGATGTTAGATGGCACTAGGTGTCTCATGTAATTAGAAATCTTGTCAAACATGAAATACATCAGACACAACTTTCCCTGTGGAGAAAGGAGCATGTCTGTTTTGGTTTGTGGAGTCAACATCTCTAACAACAGTTCAGCATAAGTTCAAAAAGGAGTACAAGAGACAGCTGTCAACACAAAGGAGCATCAAACAATGGGTAAATAAATTCGAAGCAACAGGAAGTGTCTTGAAAGGCAAAAGCACTGGGAGACCTTCCATTTAAGATAAAAAAGGTGGAAGACTTGTGTAAGGCTTATTTAAGGAGCCCAAAGAAGTCCATCTGCTTTGCCAGTCGTGAACTCGAAATACCTCGAGCAATGGTTCACAAGGTTCTGCATAAACATCTATGCCTATATGTATATAAAGTACAGTTAGTGCAAAAACTTTGACCAGATGATCAACCACGTCGAAAAGCATTTGTGGTAGACATGCTTAATCACATTGACGAAGACCCCCACACTCCTTTCATAGTTCGGTTTCAGCAATGAGTTGACATTCCATGTTTCTGGCAGAGTGTATAAACAAACATAACTGCCGAATCTGGGGCTCAGAAAATCCCCATGTGGTCGTAGCACACCAGCGAGACAGCCCGAAGGTAAATGTCTGGGAGACAGAGTGATAGGGCCCTTTTTCTTCGTTGAAACAACCGTTACTGGCATAATGCACCTGGATATGTTGGAACAATTCACAAATACACAACTTCAGGATATTCAGGACATCATTTACCAGCAAGATGGAATGCCTCTGCACTGGTCTTTGGATGTACGCAGATCTTTAGACCACCATTTTGCAGGGCGTTGGATTGGGCATGGAGGTCCGATGGCATGGCCACCCCACTCTCTTGATATTACCCCATGCGTTTTTTTCTTTGGGGCTTTATTAAGAACATTGTGTACAAGAGAAAGGTTACATCTATCACTGAGGTCAAAGAATGCATTACTGCAGCCTTCCTCCTTGTTACACCTCACATTCTGCAGTGTACATGGGTGGAACTGGACTATTGTTTAGACATCCTGTGAGCAACCAATGAAGCACACTTGGAGACCTACTGGCATTTAAAAAAAAAGACTTTCACAGTTACCATGTGTTTTGACATTAAAAGTAAGTTGTTATTCATTGTAGTTTTTTTTGTTCTATAGCATACTCTCAAGTTGTATACTTCATTTATGGACACCCTGTATATTCAAACTCGCACACAGCCCTCCCTCCTCCCTTTTTACTATAAAATGCGCAATTAATAAAAACATACCAACTATTTAAAACTATTATATTAATAAGGATTCTTCGTGCGCTAAACATAATTTTAATTAGACAAGCCTTCACTGCATGATTACTATATTTATTAATACTGCCTGTACTTAAAATAGCATTTTTAAGGTACAGCAACTTACAAGATCTTTCAAAGCACCAAGTGCTTCATCGTCAGGTATTTCAATATATATAAACAAAACAACGTATAAAAGCAAGAAGCATTTTCAAATTACGTGAGCATGTGATAACAATAACGAGGTTTACAATAAATATAGTTGAAGTTTGGTCATGCGCGAAGAAATATATACAAAGAGGATAATTAATAAGTTGACATTAATCGTCAAACTGTAAGTGAATTATTAGGAGTTAAGTGTTGTTGGAGAGGAACATGCTTTTCTGGCTGCATTAACATGGCCCAAGGCACTGGAACAAAACGTGGAGTTTCTTCATTACAGCAGTCAGAACTGTGCAATAAAATACATAAACCATCAGCGAATCGGAGGGATCGCTTTGTACGATTTGAGCTCAGCACACTGGCATTGGTCCAGTCTGGTCGGTAAGTACCTCTATTAACTAGTCGTGCATGAGAGGTAGGTAGCATCAGAGTTATTAGTAATTGAGTACTTGTGCTCATATAGTCTTGTGCACAATGGGCGTGCAGTGGATTCTATATATGCTATTGCTGGATCTTCTGGGTCAACAGGAATTAAGGGTATTTTGTAAACCCCATGTCTGTTGAGTGTGGAAACTTGGTCACGGTCGTTTTGCACGATGGCTCGAATACTTTTCGTACTTTCTCCAAAGGCAATGTGGTGTTTTTTTGCATATGTTCTTTAGTATTGTAGTGACTTCAGGTATATACTCCACAGTGCCAACATATTTTGTAACTCTGGTTTCCCTTTGTAAGGTATTTTTGACTAGACATTTCACTGATCAAGCAATTTTTTCAATTATTGCTTTATACTAGCCATGCACCATTGTAATCATCTGGATGTAATTTAACTCATTTCTTCTAGCTTGAATATTGGAGGAGTGGCTGAATGCTCTTCGGACCACGTACTCTATAGCTGCTAGTTTTTGTTTTCTTGGGTGCGATGAATTATGTGGAATAATAGCAGATTGTGTTATAGGCTTTCAGTACACTGTATAGGATAAACAAGTGGTATCACGGTGCCTTTTAAGTAAGACGTCCAAGAATGGTAGTATATTATCATTTTCATGCTCAATTGTAAAATTTATGGAACTGTAATGTTTTGAGAGCTCTTTAGCAAACTCTTCAATTTTGTCTTTATGATGCGACCAGAAAATAAGTATGTCGTCTACATATCTAATGTAGAGATCAGGCTTGAGTTGGAAATATTGTAAAACCTTGTTTTCTAGGTCTTGCATTAACAATTCAGCAAGTACCCCTGAACATTTTTATGTATATTGAAATTTTGTTCTTGTATATTGAAATACCTGACGATGGAGCACTTGGTGCTTTGAAATATCTTGTAAGTTGCTGTACCTTAAAAATGTTATTTTAAGTACAGGCAGTATTAATAAATATAGTAATCGTGCAGTGAAGGCTTGTCTAATTAAAATTATATTTAGAAATATTAATTTAAGAACACAGTCTTTCTGCACTTCACTTTTTGGGATAGTATTTTATGTTTTGCAAAATTTAGTTGTGAACAGTGTAGGAATTAAGCGGTATCATATTGCAGTTTGCGATACATAAATAGATCAATGCTAAATGAAATCATTTTTTGCATCGCAGTACTTGCAACGAATCTAATCTATACGATGCATTTTTTCTCCCCGATTTGTCCACAGTTCCGTTGGAATCTCACGTGGACTTGACACCAAATATACGGAACAAAGTTTTTTGGGGGAAAATCGGACTGGCGGCGGCATGTTCCAATGCAGAAACCACTTCCTTTGCTCCTTCCCCATGTTGACAAAGAGCCAAAAGCTGTCAAATCAGTTGTGATCACTTGCTTTCACTGTTTCGTTGATTTATGTAACGGGGAATATACCATTGGTGACGTTAGTATGGTCAGAAAGACCGCTTTCCTCTCTCGATGTTTTGGGAGCTCGAACTTTGCACTTGGGTTGTACCCAAGGAAGCATCAGCTACAGGTGAAGGAATTAGCATAAAAGGGGGAAAAACATCCTTCACTCTAGTGTTGGGTATACTCAATTGAATTTAAGAATCAAAAGGTTGTAATCGAGAGATCTGACAAACTGAGATATTCATTTGAATGATTTTTAATTTTAGAATTTATCAGTACATGGGGTGATACGCTCAGAGCTCCCATTTGCGTTTGACAAATCGAGATATTCATTCGAGTGATTTCTAATTAGTGCTATATGCTCTGAGCTTTCTTTCGCTAGATGGAATGACTGTAAGGATGCCTAAATTGTTTTGAATAGCATGGCCTGTCTCAAGAAAATGAAACCAAGTGATCCTTCCTGCACAAAATAATTCGATCACGCAAAAGCGAGTATAGTCCCAAACTTCTTGGACCTCGGTACCACATGAGACGTTTTCGGGTAGACGAGCAATTTCACCTTTAGAATGCACTCGTTCGGAGACAGTGTAGGAGCAATCGAGAGTTCTCTCGAGAGGTTTTTTCCATTCAAATGAATTTGTCGTAATCGAATGTTTCGAGAGATTTCCATAATCGAATGAATCTATTATTTGTACTCGATTATGCCCATTACTACAGTTGACTCATCACTCACTCCTGAATCACACACACAGACTGCGTGCAGGCCGAGAGCCATGTTTGGACTTCTGCACTAACCAATGAGAGGCTCGAATGGTTTCCTAATGCTAAAAGTCAACTAGAAAGGGAGATTTCATGCACAAACGCAAGAGCGCTGAAATACCGGAAGAGAAGTCTTTGTCAACGTATCGACAAGTGGTCGAATTCATCATTTTTGAGAAAATCACATTTAGCCATGGCTGTGCAGTTGCAAACAATAAGAAACTGGATTCATGTTCTTGATCCAAATAAAAGTTGTTTAGATTATGAACTAAATGAAAAAAATCTTGTGGTTAAGGTATGCCGCACTTTGGGTAAATGATATGAGGATCGACTGAAGTACAAAAGAAACTTCAGTTCAGCATTTATTACTGGAATTAGTAGTTCTGCACTCAAGAAGGTCAATGTTGTGAAGCATATAAAATCTGATATGCATATATCAGCTGTAAATTTTCGCCTAAAGCCAAGTACTATTGTTCAAATGATGCAGACTCCAATTGGAAGGAGTTTGAACCGAATTGAAGATAAGGAAAATGATAGAGTAGGTAAGCTTATTGATATAGCCTACTTTGTAGCAAAAGAAGAGCTACCATACTCTATATTCCCCAGAATTGCTGAATTGGAAAAACGGCATGGTGTTCAGCTTGCTGATACTTATCTTAATCAGAAAAAATGTGCTGAATTTATTGACTGTATTGCCAAAACCTTGATTTTTTTTCATTTTTTTTATTGGAGGTTTAACGACCACCGTGAGCTACTCAAATGAGCTATAAGCAGTCGCCCATTCCTAATTTAGGGTCACTGGTTCCTGGGAAGGGAGAGAGCCAGTGCCGTAACACAAACACAACATCCATGCCTCACCGGGATTCGAACCTGGACCCCTTTCGGATGAATAATCAGAGGCCGTCGCTTAGACCACTGCACCAAACCCTTGACTAAGGAATTATGTGCTGAACTGGAGAACTCCAATTTCATATTGATTTCGTTAGATGAATCAACAGACGTGAGTACCTGTGAGAAAATTCTTGTGTATGTAAAATACATGGACTCTAGTGGAAATATGCAGACTAAATTTGTTGCCCTGTATAATGTTACTTCTGGAACTGCAGCAGATTTAAAAATATCTTTATTACGTATATTTTAAGACTACGGAATTAACTTGAAAAAGAAGCTCGTTGCATTTTGTTCAGATGGTGCAAGTGTCAACCTAGGTATTAGGCAAGGACTGGCTACAAAACTAAAAGAAGATTGCCCGTGGCTTGTAATAATGCATTGCCTCAATCATAGTCTTGAACTGGCTGTTAAAGATACATATTTTGAAACTGTTATAAATATGATGATGAACCTTTATTCATATTATAAACATAGTCCAAAAAAGACGAAGGGAACTGCAGGAATTAGCTGATATATTGGACAAACAAGAAAATACGGAAACATATAATCCAAAAAATGTTCAGGGCACACGTTGGATCGACCACAAAAAAAGAGCAGCCATAATACTTGTGAAGTCAGATGCCCTCATCATTGCTCATTTGGAAAATACAGCTTCAAAAATTAGTGGGGATGTGGCAAAAATAAAGGGCTATTTAAAAATTTTAAAATCAAGGAAGTTCATGTACCGTCTGCTTTTGATGATAAAAATATATAGTATCATCTCGAAATTATGCCTAGCTCTACAGGAAGATAGTTGCGACCTTATACATGCCACCACTTGCCTCTGTAAACTAGAGCATGCCCTTCAAAATTTAACTGCTAACCATGACGTTACAGCATCCAACAGTTCTGCAGTTGCAAAAGGCGAGCCATTTGCCGGAATAACTTTAACAGGATGCTCATTGGATACGGATGCAAATGGGGTAACAAATTATGGTATCGAACTTCACGAATGCATCAGACAAAGGCTTTTGGACATCAAAGGTAAATTATTTCAATGTGTGAAAATTCTAGATGTTACACTGTGGCCTAATGAAATGGATACTTTAGTGATCTATGGACAAAATGAAATTGAACTGGTAAAAAAACATTTCAAATCACTTCTTTTAGGGAGTAATGTTGCCCTTTTGCAAATAGAGGAAGAGTGGCAGGAGCTGAAAGTGTTTTGGAACCAAAGCCTCAGACTCTTCATTTGGCAGGATTTATGGACTTTTGTTTTGAAAACAAATAGAGAAAAATTTCCTAACCTGGATCACCTATTTGAGATACTCTTGGTCTTTGCTGTCTCAAATGCTGTTGTGGAAAGAGGATTTTCCAACATGGGAAGGATAAAGACTGCAAATTGCAATAAACTGCAAGAAGAGGCATTGGAAAACTTGGCTCGTGTTAGTATTGAAGGCCCTGCTATTGAAGCCTTTTCACCAGAAGAGGCTCGAAAGATTTTCTTCCAAGCTCCTCGACGGCCCAACACTTACGCCAAGCAAAAGAAAGAGGGATTCTGACTGATATTTTCTTCCAAGCTCCCTGATGGACCAAGCAAAAGAAAGAGGGATTCTGACTGATTATTTGTTGGGTGGACTGGAAACTAAAATTTAAATGAAAGTGCAACATCAACAAAGGTAATTCAAATCTAATATGTACTTTTGTTTTGGTTTTGTAATTAGCAGTAAAGTTTAATGTAATATTTTATTCTACATATTCATCTGTCATTAATATGTAGAAATGTGGAATAAAATATATCTACAAACTCGAAATAATGCCATCACAATTCATTACCCCATGATATATTGCACATATGCCAGTGCTACACAATATTTAAAAACTGCTACACAAAAAAAATTATGCATAGCAGGAAAAAAAGTTAATCCAACGCTGGTTGTAAATGGCTGTTTAAGTGTTGATGGTAATTTATCATTAATTGTAAGTTTCTTAGTGATATTTGTATTTTTGTGCTTCTTTTGGGAGGGTCCAGGATGAATGTCAGTATTAGTACGTGCTTTATATATGTAATCATATGAAATACTGTAGTTTGTTGTACACATTATGCTACAATAAAAACTAATTGGGATGTTATTTTTAGCATTCTCATGAACTTGTGTTAATATAAGTAGTTTAGGCTCTCATAATGGATGCACAACAGAAGTTAACTTGGAGGCAGGCTTTCATTTTGGAATATCTTAAGTGTAAAAACTTAAGATATTTCAAATGTCTGTAGTGGAAAGCCTTTATCTTCTCTGTGCTTCAGTACTTTTAAGAAAATCAAGTTCTTTGTTCAAGCAGTCTTATCTGAGCATACAATATCACATGATATATGTAACTGCAGAAAGCACTGGGGTTTTGTTGTCAAGGGTGATTGGACTTGGCACGTGAAGATAAAAAAAACAGTGAAAGGTATATGATATAAAATTTTTTATTTTCCAGCTGACATAAAAAAAAAATGTTTAAGATATTTTTAAAGGTTTTTAAAATCTTTATGGGTTTTCCCTATCTGAAAAATATTACTAATGATATAAAATTATTTTTTTTTTTGGTCAAAAATGATGGCACTGTATTGAGAGATTGAAGTTCAAATAAAGCGCATATCAAGTGGGCAATCTGGCAACTTAGCATTGCGTGTTGCCAATACTCCAGACCACACACTCACCGTTCCATTCATTTCTTCTATCCCAATTTCCTTCTTTTGGTTTCACTTACATACAGCACATCCAATCTATACTTATGCAAATTTGAAGATTGTAATGCTGGATCTAGTCATCAGACATTAGCAAATCATGTTTCCAACCTTTTTGACAAGTCAATTAGTAGGAGACATTAAGCAATAAACATAAATGAATAGAATCTAAAAAAACAACCACATTCAGTTAAAAAAATATTTAAGTTGAAAGTTCTACATGTTCTATTAATTGGCCAGGTAAATGCCAAGCATTGTGTTATGGTGGATGTTCACACATTTTTTGAACGATTTTCCAGCAATATAATTAATGTTTAAAATGAAATTATTTCTTAATATTCTATCTGATAACCCTTTTTCAATGGACTGTGAACCTACATCTAGATTTCCAAGATAGCATGGCATTTCTTAATAGTCCATTGGTGACACACTAGGGGTCTTTAAAGGAATATGAGCAAAAGGTATAGACTTGATACTCGTCTCTTTTTTCATTTCTTTCAAGAAATAGAGTGTTAGATTTGGATAGCCTTATCCTGGTGGAGTTCTTCTCTTTGAAGGCTCTGTGGATAAAGGAATGGTATTTGCTCTCTAAATACAGGAGTTAAAACATTATTTTGGTAATATATAGAATTGATTTTAACATTTTTTTCAACTTTTCTTGACTTTAATTTCCCATTGTATGAGAGACCAGCAATAATCATGAGTCCTTTACTGAAACTTTCTTTAGGTTCTTGGAGCCAAGTTTGTAAGTCTTTTTCTGCTGTTTTGCGATAGTAAATCAGCTTTATTTTGTTACAATCGTTTAGGTAGATCCATGCTTCATCAATAGTCACAATAAATTTTCACCTGTCTCCGTCTAAGTGATTTTCATAAAGAAGTCTACAATGTGTTGTGCACTCAGCCACATGCCTAGGCAAAAGGTGGTGAACATTGCACCCCCCCCCCCAAATTCAAATGTTTTTTTACAGTTGATACAAAGATTTTTAACGACTTAGCAACTGCTTCTTGGGTAGGTGAGATTTTCTTTCAGACCAGAGACCTTACTTTTGAAATGGTCGTAAAAGTGTGTATCTTCTTGAGGTACTCATTTGGTGTTATTTTTCCTACTAAAAGCAATGCTTGATGATTTTTCCTTCTATTATTAATAATATTGCTTATTTTACATTTAGAAATGCTAACTCCATGATTTTCACATTATTTTTTAATTACAGAGTAGGAATATTTCTCTTTGTAAAGAGCAAAAACATAACCTTCTATCCACAGCTTGTTTACATGCGCCATTTTCTTAGTAGATGATATTTAACTGCAGCAGATGTCTCTTTTGTGTTCATCTAACAAGCTGTTGCCAGTTTCAGTTCTTTGAATTCCTTTTATTTTCTGTAAATTCTTATCAAAAACATTCTAAAAATGCATGAACATCCTCTGTATTACCAATGAAGTTGTTCTCGAAAAAGTAAGACTGCTTAGAAAAGAATACCAAATTCAAGAATACAGTAACAGCTGGCTTTGAGGATTTGAAAATTGGCACCAAATATAATTGAGAGTATGACATGGTAAAACAGGCAAAACCTTTGAAAGTTCAATGGATGTGGCAGGTTGGAAAATGTTAGAAATGTTTGATCATTAATTAAAAGATGTGTATAATGCAGATGAAACTGGTTTATTTTATAGGATGGTACTGGATAAATCAATTTCATACAAAAATGAGAGAGGTTACAAAAAGATAAAAAATAGAATAACTCACTCTTCAGGAGGATGGTTTGACGTCTGTAAGTTCTGTTTTACACATTCTGTAAAGTGAATACAGTCTGTGGTGGTGCATTAACTTATTCAATTTGGAGGACTTTTTTATTCTATTTTTAATTAAATAAGGTAATGCACCACCACAGACTGTATCCACTTTATAGAACGTGTAAAACAGAACTTACAGATGTCAAACCGTCGTCCTGAATAACATTGTGGTCACGTAATGGTATGTGAACTTTATGATAGAATCATATGAGATATAATGAGAATAACTCACTGTTTTAAATGCAGTTATTACTGATAAATGAAGTATTTATGTTGTGGGAAAATGTAAAAAACCATGTTGTTTCAAGAATTTCCATCATTTTACTTAATCACTGTGTTTTGAATCCCTTTGTTCTCAGAATTAGAAATCCAATAAATAGCATCATATGTTTGTTTTATTTCTCCCTTATACTAACATTCATTTAGTTTTGCCTTTTTTATGTGAACCTCTTTTTAACTGCCACCTTCTCATACCGCCAGTTTAGCATGATGAACAAAAATATGGTGGTTTAACGAGGTTTGACTGTATATGCAAAGCAGCATGTTTGCCCGGTATCTGCACTCAGTACATGATTTAAGTGGAAATTTAACTGTGAAATCCCAACATTTTGAAAGCTACAAGGTGAATTGGTGCTGCACAGCTTTCCTTAGCTCCATGCTGCTTGGGTTGTTTTTTGAGCAGTTGCATATTTATCAGTACTTAATGTTTTGCTTAATTATGTCTTCTCCATTTGCCATCGTTCTGATTTTTTTATGCGGGATATGCTTAGATCAGTGTTTACCAAACTATTTTGGCAGCAGAACACTTGTTAGAGTAAGTAAAAATATTTAGAACAACCATGGAAACAGTTATTTGGAGGACTTTTTTATTTTATTATACAGTATGTATATTACTGTATGTTTAATAATAGTGGGTAGTAACTCCACAGTTGGCATGCAGTAAGTCTTTGATGGCCTTTCTTCCCTATTTGTTTAGTTTTATATAAAATTTGCTTATTTATGCTCAAATATATTTTAATTTACTAAACAAAACAAAAAGGCTTATAAATAGTACAAAAAATCAAACATAGAGTCAAAAGTGTTCTATAACTCCCCCCCCCCCCAATTTCACATATGTGTTATACTTTTGTTCTCCTGTCTTACACTACATTTCTTACTTAAGAGTTATCTCATAACTACCCTAATGAGCTTAAATGTCTTTAGATGTGTTATAATTGCCAGTTAAAATAGTTACTAGTTTGGGCATCGTTTCTTACAAATTTTGCTCTATTAGGTGGTTTATTGCTTGTTTCAATTTGCTAACAGCTTTTAGATTTTATTTTACATGTCGTTCACTTAAAATTCCGTTTGTAAAAATTTGTATTTCAATTTTTTAATTTATTTTAGCTCTAATCAACTGCAGCTTGTTGGCACTGTGTGGTCAAAATGTGAAGCTGTCAGCAAATTACCAAGAGGTAAAATATGATTAGTCTATTTTTTTATGGAGAAATTGTGTACATATGTTTCTATCTTTCTCAGAGGTGGGATTGATCTATTATGTGTTTTAATTGTGGAAAATGCCATTTGTGTAGAGAAGAGAAAGAAATGCATGCTCAGCTGCTAAATGTTGACTTTGTTGCTGAACCTTATTTTTTTTATTTAATTTGTCACAGTACATTTTACTGTAAAACAGACTTTTGCTAAGAACGTTAGGCCAGTAAATTTTTAAACAAATTAAAAAAAAGTGAAGACATTTGTCAACAAGGTCTGATTAGTAGAATTGTAAGTAATCATTGTTCTGAAGAACAAAAAAGAGTGATCACACCAAATTTTTGGATGTGATAAGCATTCCCTTTAATTCAAAACAAAGTTCAGCAGTGTGACTGAAACTTTGTAATATTGAAATATTTTTGGTTTATGAAATATTATAACAATGAGTTTATGATAACTAACAAAATGTTCATTATACAGAATAAATTTCAAACACTCTTAAGATGTACAGGTAATTGGGAAAACAAAATGTGCCTCCTGCCCTCTAGTGGGAAAACTCTGCATCATCTGAAGGAGAAAATAGGTGTAAACTGTTCTTTACAGTCCAGTGGTCTAAGTGCTGGCTTATGATCGTCCAAATGGTTCCGGGTTTGAATCCCGGTGTGACATGGATGTTGTGTTTGCCTCACAGCACTGGCTCTCTCCCTTCCCTTGAACCAGTTGTCCTAAATTAGAGATGGGTGACTGCTTATAACCCATTGAGTTGCTCACGGTGGTCATTAAACCCACAAAAACCAAAAAAAAAAAAAAAAAAAGTCAAGGGTGTCCAACTAAGAAAAGTTTTTTAGAAAGTGATATTCTTCTGTCCTTGGCATTCCGTAACAATAATACAACTTCCGGTGATTAGCAGTGAAATGAAACAGGATATGCAACCACTATCTTTTCTCCTGTAGTAGGAAATTCTATTCCAACCTTTTTTATTCTTAAATTTATTTGCCCGGTCCAGGCAACTATTGGGGGTAATCAAAAGTTTCTGCCGCCCCCGCTAGTGAGCATTGTAGGGTCTAACTGGCTGGTGACCCGTGCTCTCAGTTTGTACATGAAGCCAAGCATGGTGGTCAATAAAGTTCATTTGCAGCACTCTTTGTTATTCATGTTTAATTTAGGGGGAAATGTGAGTGAAGCATACGGTTCAACATGTCAGGCTTATGGGGAAATGGTTATGGGTAGTGGACGTGTTGAGAATGGTTTTCCAGGTTTAAGAAAGGTGATCTAAGCTTGGAAGACAAGCCATGTGCAGGTAGACCTCAGGAACTCGCAGACGAGGAGCTGGAATCGCTGTTGCAAGAGGATGCCACACAATCGACCACGCAACTGGCGAAACATTTGAAAGTGGCTCAGTTGATGGTGGCACAACGTCTACAGGCCTTGGGGAAGATCCAGAAGATTGGTAAGTGGGTTCCGCATACTTTAACGGAGCGTAATATTGGTCAACGATTGGGCATCTGCATGTCGTTGCTGAAGAGGTTTGAAGGGAAGAATTTCTTATGGAAGATTGTCACCGGGGGTGAAAAATGGGTCTATTGCGACAACCTCGTATGCAAGCAATCCTGGGTCGACCCAGGCCAGCCATCAACATCCACTGCAAAACAGGATAGCCGCCCCGGTGGCGCAGTGGTCTAAGGCGCTGGCCTCTGATCATTCGTCCGTAAGGGGTCCGGGTTCGAATCCCGGTCGGGGATGGATGTTGTGTTTGTCTTACGGCACTGGCTCTCTCCCTTCCCTGGAACCAGTGACCCTAAATTAGGGACGGGCAACTGCTTATTATAGCCCATTGAGTTGCTCATGGTGGTCGTTAAACCTCCAATAAAAACAAAACAAAACAGGATATCCACAGGAAAAAGGTGTTTTTCTGTGTTTGGTGGGTTATGCATGCAGTGCTGTACTTCGAACTGTTGAAACTGGGCGAAACAATCCCTACACAACAATATAGCGATCAGTTGATGAAACTGAATGCCTCAATCGAGCAAAAACGCTCATGGACAGGTAAAGGACACCGCCCAGTCATCCTGTTACATGATAATGCCAGACCACATGTCGGTACCACCATGAAATCAACCCTTGAACAGTTACACTGGGAGGTTTTACTGCACCCGGCTTACTCCCCGGACATTGCACCCTCAGACTTTCATCTGTTTTACTCTATGCAGCATGCCCTAGCCCAACAGCGGTTCACCACAGTTCCAGAGGTGGAAAATTCCATCACTGCGTTCTTCAGCTCAAAACCAGAGTCCTTCTATAACATGGGCATTCATTTGTTGCCTGAAAAATGGCGAAAGGTCATTGATGCTAACGGCCAATATTTTGTTGAACAAATGTGTGCTGGTTTCCTGATTGTTTCTATCTCTTTTTTCCTTAAAACGGCAGAAACTTTTGCATACCCATAATAGATTGCTTTTTCATTTGCTCAGACCATTATTTTATATGCCCCGGGCAACTCAGGCATGGTATTTTTCAAGCCCTGGTACTCATGCTCAGGAATCATATATCATTCCATCCTTCATCCGTACTGATCTGCAAAATGAAAAAAAACAAGCAGTATGTGTCTTACTGGCACTAGCCCACCACATCCATGTGCATTTGCCATAAGGAATAACTACATAAGTGTTGTATTTTCATGTCTAATCAACAAACCTATTTCATGAAATCATGGTTGGCAGTGAGTGGATCACTGTATTACAAATTGAAATCATGACCAAGAATACACAGAAGTGTTGTGACATACAGTTTTTTTAACTTCACTTAAAAACAACTTTGTCATAATTTTTAGCATTTCTGATTGCCTTTTTTTTTTTTTTCTTGCAAATTTTCTATTTTCATGTTTTAATGGTGTACATTGATTAACATATTTTTGAACAGAAATTTAGAGATGTGGAATTGATTCCTGCTCCTGAACAAATAGACCTTTAAAGGTTTCTGAAAAGTTGAGTTTACCCAGGGAACTGTTTTTTTTTTAGCTAGTAAGTCAATATACTGTAGAGCAGGGGTGGCCAAACTTTGAAAGGCCAAGATCTACTTTAAGCTATCATTCCCTACTGTGATCTATCATGGTTTACCGCAATGGTATAGGCATATTTAAATAGGAACAAGCCTATATCACGAGTGTTTTGTTAGTGTGTGTGGTTTTGTAAGTTTGGAAACAAATACAGAAAAGTATTTAAATCATTTTTTATTTCTGAAACACTATTTTTCAAACAAATTATATAATTTTACTTATAGATTCTAGTATTTAATTCTCAGATGTTGATGCATGACACTGCATGTCTTCACAAAGTTTAGAATAATCAGACACATATTCAGTTAGGCACAGTCAGAGATACACTTCTAAATGAGCAGCAGTGAGGCAGCTCCTATATTTTGACTTCATTATTTTCATTTTTGAAAAAGCTGCTTCACAGAGATATGTGAATCCAAAGAAAGCAGTCAGCCGCAAAACAACAGATCTCAAGCAGGGATATTTTTCTTCTGAGAATAGAGTACAAAATGTGTTATCTGACACTCTTGCCTTCAGTACTATGTTGGATTGTAGTTTCATAATTCCTTATTCTAAATCTGAAGAATCGAAGAGGAAAGTAGAGAAAATGTTTGATGAAACTTCCTCTATATCACATTCGCCAAAAGGGTATGACAATTGAACTTTCAATTCCTTAAGTTTAATTTTTCTCAGTTCACTGTTAGCAGGATAATCACTTTGGTACAACTTATGCACACTCAAAAAATGTCTTTCTTGATTTCCTTTTTTAGGTATGACAACTGAAGCTTGACACATTAAACACAAACACTTGTCACTAAACTGTGAAAAAATAAACTTTCTCGCATTCATTGTGGAAATAATACGTTTTCGATTTCTTAGCTCCACTCATTTTTAGTACATAAACAAAGCTTAATAATTTAACTTATATCTGAACTCAATAAGCTAACTAATTTTTATGCACAAATAAGAATGTTGACAGATTGGCCTTCCTGTAAGTGTAGGCGTTGCAATTGACTTAGCAGAGCGAGAGATAATAACATGCTTCGTGCGACGGAGTACAGATGAGCAATGACCGTGCACAGCGGTTAGGGTTGGGGATGATTCATTCAATCATCTGGTCTCAGGCAGTCAGTTCATACGGAACAACATACTCCTGTGTGATAAAACAAACGATCGACCATACGAGATCTCGCGGTCGATCGCGATAGATTGTTTGGCCACCCCTGCTGTAGAGTATAGGAGGAATGGTTTAAATTTCTTAATTTCTGTATCTTCATTCATAAATAAACCTTGAGTATAAAATTAGCCTAGAACAAATACAATTAGTATTTCAAAATTCTGTTAATATGTTTTTAATGTTTCAGTAAATATTAAAAGGAAGAGAAAATGAGAACTTTTTCATTGTGGAAAAAAGTTGAATTTCACGAGTTTATTTTCTTCTTATGAACTGATGCTACCGCATTTCTTCTGTCCAACCAACCAGTCAAAGAAACCGACACACAAAGGTAAAACGAAGTCACACAAGTGTTCCATAGTGAGAGTGATGTTTGCAGCACGAGTTATGGTTCACTGCTTCCTCACAGAGTCCAATTGAAATCAAAAATCAAAAGAGCTTTTGATTTCAACAGGAAACCTGAAATAAATTAAGCATTGCAAATGGAAGCAATAGTTTATTTTAATTCAGTTGAGACATGCAGTCGAGAGATTCACAGAGGGAAAAAGATTGCCTTCGTTAACACTGGTCATTGCTATTCTGACTGCATGTCTCAACTGAATTAAAATAAACTATTGCTTGTAAGAATAGCCACCGGCTGTTGATACTGTTGTCACCAGCCAATTAACTGCATGGCTGCCACGTGTTTCAAAGGTTTAATCATTGTGAGATAAATTAAATGCACCCATTGGAGTTCTGGTGGCTTTGCAAAACCAGAGTTTGAATTCCCCCACAGGGGTCTTGGAGGAATCTTGAAGGGGATTCAATTAACATATGACAGCTGCCATTCCAAATTGGTCACTACAATTTTATGTTTATGTCAAATAGAAATATCCATTTCAGCAGCTTTTAAACAAGTTCTTTGTGAACGGAAAATTATATTTCATATGTTTTCAGAATGGTTTCTTATGAATGTAGTTTTGAGTTTTGGGTGCTTAAATTACAACCAAATTTAAGGCACAACATATATTTTTTTATATATATGCCGAAAATGCAGTACTTAATTGGATTGTGTGCTAGAATTGATGAGCTTACATGGTCAGTTGTGTACCTCATATTATAACCTTAAAACGAATAATCACTGCTGCCTTGTACAAAGGGATAGAAGAAAATAAATGAGAGCTAGGTTGTTATTAGACACTCTATTTATGGGATGTATTTAGGGGCTGCTAATGAAGATCGTTAGAGTGTATAAAAGTTTGTTGAACTTCTTGAAATTCGTGTAAGTTTTGCGTTTTCTTTAGGAACGGTGGAAGAGGGGGAGGGAGGTCATCTGTGATCAGTATCACAACCTTCTTGGACAACTCATCTTATGATTAGCTGTAATCTCCCCCATTCCTTATGAAGCTAGTCTTAGATGTCAAAAGCCGTGATGAGGGTGTTTCTTCACCTCCATTTTTATTTATTCAATCTGTATCACTTGTACTACTACTTTTAAAGTAGCCTTTGGTGATGAAGCTCTCAAGAAAAGAAACAGACATTTGTTAAATCACAAGCCTACTGGAAGTGTTAATGTATTTTTTTCAAATCATGAAGTAATGCTTAACTCATTTCCATTTTTATTTCTTTAATTTTATAACCTGTGTTTATGAATATGACAGTATTCAACATTATAAAAATTACATGTGACTTTTAAGTTAAGTAAAGGTTTCTGAATTTTTCCTGGTAAAGCTTTCATGACTAGTGAAAAGTATTATTAAAAGCTCTCTGAACTCATTTTTGTGGTGAAATTTGCAGCTATCTCTATTGTTGGTTATTTGTTATAGATAACAAAAGTGCTGTGATATGCATTATCCAAGAACAACTTGGTACTGTGCAAGATGCCTTACAAGAAATTCAAACAGTAAGTTTTCTGAAGCAATTGAAGTCCTTTTGAATATGTGTTTATGAATATTTGCTTTATGTCACATAAAAGTTATTGTCTGTAATATCATCTCATTTTGCATATCATTGTACATATTGTTGGTTAACCATGTGAAAACAAAAGTTTGTCAAATGCATGAGACCTTGCTTAAGTTCCTACTTGATTAATTCTGCCTCCCCCATTGTTTATCTTCATTTTTTCCCCACACTACTGTGATTTTATGATTCCCATCGAACAGCTTGTCACATTTTTTGAAGCTAAAGTTATACACTTTTTTTAATTTTTGTTTTTTAAGCGAAAGTTCTACTCTTAAAATAATTCTTTTTTTCCTGCATTGTATTTTGATTTTTCCATTGCTAAACATTATAACATTTTTTGAAACCTCGTCTCTTGAATTTTATTGAAATTTTGTTGTACACACAGCATAAGCAATTGTCTGTTCCTATTTGTTTTATGAAAAAAGGTTTTAGGTAAGCTATTTTTTAATGCTAGTAAAAGTGTATATAAGCTGGTACATCTCCATTTTTTTTGCCCCTTTTTATAGTGATTTGAGACTATTGGTGATAACAGGGCTGCAAGTGGCAACTAAATCGGCAACTATTGCTACTATTTTTTATGACAGGCGACTATGGCTACTATTTCTTACAAAAAACAGCCAAAAGCAACTATTTTCAGAAAAACTTCAACTATTTTAATTGCAAGGCTACTATTTAAAAAAAAAAAAATCAGGGTGCTCATGCGTGCTTGAAAACCTGGAAAATCATGATAACGTTTTTAAGGCCTGGAATATCCTGGAAAAGGATGTTTTTTTAATGCTGTCTTGAAAAGCCTTGAAATTTGAAATTAGTGCTTAAAAATGCCCGTTTAGGAAATTGTGTTACCCCTTCATTTTTTTAAGTTCCTCTCCTCTGTTCTCAAAGAAACCACAGGCCACGGTGGTGTGTCGGACGTGCACTGAATCTGCTATGACAGCTGATGGTCCAACAACTGCTAAAAACGGAAGGGGAAAGAAAAGACATTTAGCATTTGCAGGGGGAGGGGGTCGCCTATGTACCAAGTCAGCTGGCATCCACCAGTGAGGAGTATGCCTGAACAACACATTCATCTGCTCCTTGTTTATGTGCATGCCAGATACTTGATTCCGCCCCTCCCCTCCAGAGACTTCGGCTACTTATGATAAAAAAAAAAAAAAAAGAAAACTATCTTTTGCGAATTTTTCACGAAAGTGGCTGAAATTTTTACATTCAATGTAATTGGATTACAGAAGCTCACTCCCAAAATTCCAATTGAATGAGTTAAAAACTTTAAAAGTTTGCATTGAAAATTTTTATTGTGGGCAAGTATGTGTGCCTCTTTGGACAAAGTGAGCCTGCAGCAGGGTTGATTGACAGCTGGGAGTGCTGATTGAAGCTGGGAAGAAAGCAAACACCTGTCTATCAATCACTTCCATGGCTCAAAAGGACTAGGAAAAAAATTCAGAAATCCATTTTCTCGAATTTTGAAAATAACACAGTAAAATTTTTTCAGCGGTTAAGATACATCACAAGAAAGTTCTAGTGCAAATTTCGCCAAATTCCATTGGTAACTTTAGCAGATTCATAAAAAAAAAAAAAAAAAAATCATTTGTTGCATAATCGGATGGAGAAAAAAGAAACAGTAATTATAAATTACGGGAAAAGCAAGTGAATTATTTTTTTTATTTTTTTTAGATGCCATGGTTTATTTAAACAGTGACCCTTAAAAAATTTTCTGTGATAATATGGACTCTATTTGAATTACAAACATACATTTTTATTCAGACATCTGAGTTACTGTTTTAATAAAAAAATCATCTGTAATTAAAAAAATTTCAATGGATTTAAGCGAAACTCAGCAAATAAATATATTTTAGTAAGTTGCAACATCATGAGGTAAATTTGGTCATTTTGTCGAAAATTGGGGAGCATTTTTTTTTTTTTTCTTTTTACGTTTTCTCCTATAGTTAGGGTGAAGGAGGAAGGGTGCAACTTGGCAGTTCAGTGAGCTGCAGGTGGTGATTTATGGCGATGTGCCAAATGAAAAGAAGCTGTTCCATCAGGATATTCGAAAGGTTGCGTGGATGCGAGCTCCTGCTGTTTGATCTTAATCGGAATGTTTAATGTTTTTGTGCGGGGGGGGTATCTGTTTCAGCTTTACAGCTTTCACGGCCCTTTTTTTTTTTTTTTTTCCTTGGTAATAAATAAAAATCATAGTTGCTGCATTCACCATTGATCCATATTTGCATTTCTTGAATTCTTGAATATAAACAGCAGACAATCAGAAACATGGTGTTGGGTGGGTCTTGATGTTCTTTATTTTGTATCTGCTGAATTCAGTTCTGTGGGAATAAGGAATGACTTATATTGTATTCACAATATAAGTCATATGGTTAAATATGGTTTTGTATATATTCATATACAAAACCATATTTTTGAGCTGAAAAAATAGGTCTGCTTGTACACAGTAGCTAACGTGTGAACTCAGACGAAGACAATCAGACATACGGACCTCTGATTCCATAAAAAAAAATTAACATAATGTTTTATTATACACAAGGTAAAAAAACAAAAACATGTTTTTAAACATTATGAAGGAAACCGGATTTTTGAAACGCCATGACTTGATGATGATCTTAATTTCTGAAAGTTTCTTTTTTCCACATGCTTTTTTTTTTTTTTTTTTCAATTACAATACATTGTAACAGGATACCTGTGTGTTGTATCACTTAGTGATATGGTAGATTTTCGGTTGTCGATATCCACGATCGTAAGCGGTAGTTGCATTGCTATTGTTGATGATGACAAGATAAATACTGGAGTGATGTAAACTGTTGCATAAACTAACCCCCCTGCTGCCAAACTTTTATGCGGTCATCATAGTTGATCAACCATTTCATTTCGTGAACATCAGCACATTTCAATCATTTGACCATTGGGGGGGGGGGGGGTGAAGGAATTCAGCAGTACTTAAGTGCCTAGCGCAACGAAAACATGCTAATTTTGGACAGTTCTATTGCCTTCCCCTCTAATCCCTAATAATTAAGTGTACATACTGTAGTTTCAAATATTCTATTTATGAGCTAGTTTTCACGCTGTTCGTTATGTTTTTATTTTCGAAATTACTAACTCTTTCGAACTATAGGTTGCAGAAACGTTTATGCTTTGGGTTTGTCCGCACGATAATTCGCATGAAAGCGGCTGGATTTCAGCAAAATTTTAGTATGCTGTTGTGTACAACCTGGAACCTACCCTATTGAAAATGGTCGAAATTAAATTCAAAGGCCAAGACATAAGAGCAGTATTCGTTCTCCAAGCTTAGGAATGTTAACTCACATAAAATCTGTTTGATTGCAAGAAGTTTTGGTATATTATCAGGGAGGAGAAACCTACCCTTGTAGAAAATGGTCCAAATTGAATTCAAAGGTCAGGGCATAAGAATAGAACCCGTTCTTTATGATCTTGTGCTTGATAAACTTGATCAATTTGCATAAAGCACACTCATCCATTTGCATCTTTCATCATTTTTATTACTTAGAACTGAAATTACTTTTAAAAAATAATTTGAACATGGTACTGTAAAGCATAATAATCATCCTTGAATTTTTTCCCCCAAAAGTGTACGAGCCCTGGTAATTTGTGTTGCGTATATCAATGTGCTTGTATAAACATCAGTTTTAATATTAATACACGTGAATATCAACTTTGATATAGATATGTATATGTCGAATCCATGGTTCATACACATCCTGGAATTCCATTTTGTCCTGGAAATGTCCTAAAATTCTGTTACATGTCCTGGAATTTTATCCATTCCTGCCTTTTTGTCTCTGCACAATGTTTTGTAGTTGAGGATTTTTCTACTGACAAAACTTATGTCTGACAAATTTCCCTCCCCACCCTTGCAAAATGTGTGTGTGTGTGTGTGTGTGTTGGGGGGGGGGAGGCTATCGATTTTCTTGTTTAGGAGGACTGAAGCTGCGTTATTAGCATCTTTTGCGTCATGCTTATGTTATCTCTGTCTGTCCCGCCGGGGAGACCATATCTCCGCAATTATTAGTTTGATTTGTAAAATTATTTTTGTATTGGGAACCTTAAAATGTGAGAATGATGACCCGTTCGTTCTTTTGTTGTTTTTTTGTTTTTTTTTTCGATGCACAACTTCACCGCTATAGGGTGCAAATGGAGATCGTATCGAATTTCAAATGCATTTCATTTCATATATTTGCTTCTAAATATTCAATTGAAAAAATTATATTCCCTTTTGATGCCATTTATAGCGAAGACTATTTTAGTTACAGTCCCTTTTTCAAATAATGCATAAATTTTCCGCTAGGGGCGTAAAGGTAAATCGCGATTTTTCCAATATCTCCACTTCTAAAAGTCTGATTGGAAAAATTCTTCCTGAGTCAGATACAGCTCTTGAGGTTGAAATGTTTTGCATACAAATTCACATTTCTGGTAAAGAATGGTTTGGCCACCAGGGAGGGGCGGGGGGGGCGAACATGTTTATTTTGGCTTCTGATGTATTTGCAACAAAATCTGAGCAGAAAACTCGATTGAAAACATTCTTCCGTGAACCGATACCGATGAACTCGGAAAACTTTTTGAGGCGGTCGCAGTGAGCGATGGGTTTGCCTCCTCGGGGCGCTCCGTGGTAACAATGGCACACACAACAGCAACTAGGGCCTCTGTGAATCTTGTAGAGGTGCAAGCTAGTTCTGTGTGACATTGGCGAAAAGACCCCAACTCACTGGGTTTTGTTCCAGAATCCTTAGGTTGAATGACCAACTGGAACCCTCAGCTGTGGGCCAATCCCCCACACTGATGTACTTACCTGATTAAAAAGACAAAAAGAATTATTAAGAATGACTCAAGTGTGGGATATGGTGGACCTACCACACTTGAGAAGGACGGTCCACAACGAAATCGACCTGGACTTTCTAAACGGCGTATGAGAAAGAGATCTCGGCTGAGTGAATGCAAGATTGGTGTATGAAATACTAGAGGTATAAATGGCAAGATGAGTGAGGTGATTGAGGAGATGAATAAGTATAGATTGGATGTGCTGTGTGTAAGTGAAACCAAAAAGAAGGAAATTGGGGTAGAAGAAGTGAATGGCACGGTGTGTGTGTGGTCTGGAGTATTGGATAATATGAGAGGACAGGCTGGTGTAGGTGTGATTTTAAGTGAAAAGATGAAGAACAACTTGATTCATTATAGTTGCATAAGTGAGAGATTTCTCTGGATTCGTTTGAAAGTGAAACTTCAGAGAATTGTAATTGTTGTAGTGTATGCTCCTTGTGTCTTGGAACCTTCTGATAAGAAAGAAGATTTCTGGAATGAGCTAAAAGCTGTTTTGAGCCAGTATGGTGCTAAAGAAAAAGTTATAATAGCAGGGGATTTCAATGTTAGAGTAGGTGTGCAGAATGCAATTTCTGACAATGTTCTGGGTAAGTTTAATGATCCTTGTGTGAATGATAATGGTGAAAGATTTATTGAACTCTGCATTGAGAATGGTTTGTGTGTATCTAATACATTTTTACACCACAAGTATATACACACATATACTTGGAAAAATCATACTCTTGGTCAAAAGAGTGTGATAGATTTTGTTGTTTACGATCAGCGTTTGAAACACTTAGTTGTTGACACCCGTGTGATAAGAGGTGCGGATGTTGGTTCTGATCATAACTTGGTAGTGTCACGAGTGAAACTTAATGTTGGTTGGAGGAAAAGGAATAGAAAGAGACCCAGTATAAAAAGAATAAAGGTTGATAGGCTCCTTGAAGATCATCAGCGGTACTCTGACTTACTCAGAGAATGACTGAAGGATCTGAAATCTTGTGAGAGGGATGTAGAAAAGAAGTGGGAATGTTTTAAGAACTGTGTTGTCACTGCTGCTAAAGAGGTCTGTGGCACCACAATAGTGGGTAACAATAGAGGTGATGCTTGGTGGAATAGTGAGATTGATGAGGCAGTAAAGAAAAAGAAGGAAGCCTATTTGGGGATGTTGCAAGGTAGAGTCTCTGTGGATGAATATCGCTGTAAGAAGTGTGAAGCTGCTAAGCTGGTTCGCCACAGTAAGGCAAAAGATAGGAAGGAGAAAGTGGAAAGGCATGAACTGGCTTTTTGGAAAGATAGAAAGTCCTTCTGGAAGTACATGAGACTCAGGAAAAATAGGGGAAACAAAGTTGTAAGTTGTGTGAAGAATGACATTGGGGAAATGATATGGGAGCCCAATGAGTTAAGTGAGAGATGGGGTGAATACTTCTGTGAGTTATTAGATCAGGAGAGCAAAAATGATTCTGAGACAGATGTAGATGATGTCACAATCAGGGATGAAAGCACAGGAGGTATCTCAAGAGAAGAAGTGTGTAAAGCTCTAAAATCTCTTCAGAATGGTAAGGCTCCAGGAGTTGATGGCATAACTGCAGAGATGTTGAAGTATGGTGGTGACTCTATAACTGACTGGTTAACTGAAATTTGCCAGTTGTGCTGGGAGTTAGGAATGGTCTCTCAGGATTGGAAGGATGCTATTATTGTTCCCTTGTATAAGGGAAAAGGTGATCAGACTGAATGCACGAACTATCGTGGTATTAGCCTACTGAGCGTGCCAGGGAAAGTGTTTGGTAAGGTTGTTATTGAAAAAGTACGGGGTCTTACATCATTGAAAGTGTGGGATGTTCAGAGTGGTTTTATGCCTGGTAAAGGGTGCACTAACCAGATTTTTGCATTACGCATGATGATCGATAAGTATCTGGCTGTTGGGAAGAAAGTTTTTACTGCCTTCATAGATTTAGAGAAAGCTTACGACCGAGTCAATAGGACACTCTTGTGGAAGGTATTGAATGAATATGGTGTTACTGGGAATCTACTTAATAGTGTAAAAGCCATGTATGCTGGTAGTAGAGCTTGTGTACGTGTGAATGGTGTTTTATCAAAATGGTTTTCCATTGGTGCAGGAGTTAGACAAGGTTGTGTAATGTCACCATGGCTGTTTAATATATTTATGGACGCATGCATGCGTGAGGCCAAAATAGATAATAGTGGTTTATGTCTTGGTGATATCCGTGTGTGCATATTGCTGTATGCTGATGACACTGTCCTGTTGGCAGAGAGCAAAAGTGAGTTGCAGAGTATGTTGACTCGGATGCACGAAGTTAGCATGAAATTCAAACTGAGTATAAATAAGAAAAAAACCAAAGTTATGGTGTTTGACAGAGGAATGGGTAGCACTGAATGTAATGTAAGTATAAATGGCGCTGTGATTGACCAGGTGAGTGAGTTTGTGTATTTAGGAAGCATGTTTGACAGAGAAAACAAGTTGGATGGTGAAATCAGTAGGCGAGTGAATTCTTCTTTGAAAGTCATAGCTGCTCTGGGAGGTTTTCACAGGAATGATGGGTTCTCTAGAGAGTCCCACATGGCTGTGTATGAAACTGTAATTGTTCCTACTCTGATGTATGGCAGTGAAACCTGGGTACTGCAGAAGAAGCATAGGAGTCGTTTGTGTGCTGAAGAAATGCGTTATTTACGTGGGGTTTGGGGCAAGACACGATCTGATTGTGTGAGGAATGAAGATGTATTGCAGTTGTGTGATGTAAAGCAAAATGTTGTTAGAAAGGTGGAGACCAATATGCTTCGGTGGTTTCGCCATGTTGAAAGAATGAGTGATGAAATGCTTACTAAGAAAATATTTTCAACCCAAGTGGCAGGAAGGAAAGGCAGAGGAAGGCCAAGGAAGACATGGGTGGATCAGATTCAGGAGTGTCTGCATGAGAAAAAGATTATGAGTATGAAGTATAAAAGATCTTGTGTACGGCGTGTAATCGATATCAGTGAAGCACAAGTTGTATGTCAAGATCACTGTAAATGTTCAAGTTTGATGCGACAACAATAAGTAAAAATATCTGGAAGTTTGTATTTCTTTTTGGAGCTAACTGCTGAATCTCAGAGAACAGCTTAGTGATATGATGATGATGATTAAAAGAATTTTTCAGAATTTTTCCACCAGGGGGCATACACGTATATCTTATTTTTGTCCATATCTCTGTTTCTAGGAGTCCGATTTGAAAAATTCTTTCTTTTTTGGAGAACATTTTTGGTGCAAAATGTTTCTCATAAAATTTCAAATATTTCTTAACGCACAAGTGTGCCACTAGAGAGGGCATAAGCTCACATTTTTTTTTACAGCAATATCTGCGGACTAAAAACCCGACTAAAAAATATTCTCTTTCGATCAGATACCTACCTATGAAAACTTCTTATTTGTATTTTCTTCACAAAATAATCTACAATTTCGCCGCTAGGGGCGCAAATATTTAATCTATTTTTTTTAATATCTGTGCTTCTATATGTCCGATTTAAGAAATTCTTTTAACACCAGATACCATATTTACCTTATGGAACACGTTAGGTTTGTGTTTAAGGAGGTTTGTGGTTCACAATTCTGCCGCTTGATGGTGTTTGTGTACTTCTGTTTGCAGGCTATCTCTGCCTGTAAAAACCCTATTGAGAAATTTCTTTGTTTACTGTATGCCATTCGCTATAATAAAGATGGAGAGTGAATAAGGTTTTTGCTACAATAAGATCCTCTTCAAATAATGTACAACTTTCCCCCTAGGGGTTGTAAAGGTCAAACGTTTTTCTTGCTATTTCTGCTTCTGGAAGATGTATTTGAAAAGTTCTTTTTCCTTAGCATAGTTTTTGCTATGAAGCATGCTTTTCTCCTGTTTCCATTATGCAAAATTCTTCTGCTGAAGCGCATAGTTATATCATGTTTCCTTCTATATCTCTCCTTTTAACTGATCGATTTGAAAATCTTTTTGTCTCTAATACCTACCTTCCTTCTGCTATGGGAAATGTTTTTTGCACCATTTGTTGATTTTCGTAAGATATTTTTTAGCCACTAGTGGAAGTAAATAGCTGATGTTTTTAATAAATACATTATATAAAAATTGGCCATAAAATCAGATTGCTTTCTAATATCAGAAACTTAAATCTAGTTGTTTCTTAGTATTTTCTGAGCTTCTATAATTAGTTTTTTAATCATGTCCAGTTAAATTGCCATGATCACTAATGAATGCTATTGCACATAGCCCTTGGACATAAGGTTTTCCCGTTATTCTCTTTCATTTCACGTTGGAAATTTTTGTGCATACTTTTTGTTTGCTGGCAAGTAAAAATTTAAAACATAGCTACAGCGTCGATATTATGTTGAAAATTCCTTCCATAAATAAAATGTAACATAAATACTTGCTCCCATGATTATGTGTTTAAGAAATAACAATATATATGTGTGTGTGTGTGTGTGTGTGTGTGTAGTTGGGATGTAAGGTCAGGTGATGCATAACATCACAGCCTCTCCTTGACAAATGTCAACCCCGCCTTCTCGTGGTGCATCCTGTTCCCACTAAAGGGGCTCTGACGACCGCCAATAGCGGTATAATTATACCATCGGGATTAGAGGAAATGCTATCCCACACTCACCAACCTGCTTGGCCAGCGTGGTGAGTTATGGCCAAACCCCTCCAAAATGATTCCACAACTTAAATCTTGGCCCTCAGTCTCCGGCAGCTGGAATGTACCTGGTCAAGGCAGCGGCCAGTGCGACATGAAGGCAGAGGGTGCTAAGAATCCCCGGAGGACTGGACTAGGCTGCCATCTGATGCTGACCTTGGCTACGTATAATGGACGCTCCTTATCTTCTGATTCAAGGCTTCTTGAATTGGAAAAGGAACTACAAAGGATCAAGTGGGACATCGTCGGGCTAAGTGAGGTAAGGAGAAAAGGAGAAGATCTCATTGAACTGAAAAGTGAACATCTCTTCTACTATCATGGGACAGATACTGGCAGAACTAGTGGTGTTGGATTTATAATAAACAAGAAACTGAAGGATAAAGTTGTAGAAGTTGAAAGTTCCTCTGATAGAGCTGCACGACTCGTTATCCAACTGTCGAGAAGATACCAGGCTCAGATTATTCAAACTTATGCACCCACCACAAGTCATCCTGAAGAAGAAATTGAAGAATTTTATGAGGAAATTCGTCATCTAAATAATGAAGGTAAGCAGCACTTGAAGATAATTATGGGAGATTTCAATGCAAAAATAGGGCAACGGCAGCAGAATGAAACTTCAGTAGGTAAATTCGGTCACGGCAACAGAAACCAGTGTGGAAATACTCTCGTTGAGTTTGCAGAGGCAGAAGGGTTTTTCATCTTGAACTCCTTTTTCAAGAAAAAGCCACACAGGAAATGGACATGGAGACATCCAAATGGGACGACAAGTGAAATTGATTTTATTATGTGTAACAAAAAATTCATCATAGAAGACTGCAGTGTGCTAAACAAGTTCAACACAGGCAGTGATCATAGATTGGTGAGATGTAAGATGCACCTCAACACTAAACTCGAACGTAGCAAGCTCATAAGACAAACAAAATCTATTGACATAACCAACCTTAAAATACACCATAATACCTTCAAATTGGAACTGAAGAACAGATTCTCTGCTTTAGAAGGCCTAACATCGGAAGAAGTGGATATTTCTGAAGTTAACAGAAAAGTTACCAAAGCTCTTATGGAAATAGCAACAAAATTAGCTGGGTCTAAGAACAAGTTGCATGTGAACAAATTATCAGGAAAAACCAAAATGTTGATGCAAAAAGAAGAGAGATGAGGACAACTAAAGAAGATGTGACTTTCAAAGTGGAATATATAGAGCTATGCAAGACAGTACGAAAAAGTATCACTGAAGACGTAAGGAAATTTAACTGTGAACTAGTGAGGAAAGCAATTGAAAACACAACCAAAGCCTAAAGATAGCAAAGGGACATCTCAGTAAGGGAAGAAAACAGATTATGGCACTGAGAAAAGAAGATGGTTCTGTAACAAGAAATAGAGGCAAAATTTTGACAAGAGTAAAAGATTTCTACTCCAAATTATATGAAAGGGATGATACATGTACTCCAGACATCATGAAAGGAACCAGAGTTCTTCCAGTCCTACCAGCAGAAGTTGCACATGCAATCAAGAACATGAAGCGGGGAAAAGCTCCAGGAGAAGATGGAATTACTGTAGACATCATACAAGAAGCAAGTGGAGAAATCGAAACAGTACTTGCCCAAATTTTCACTCGATGCCTTAATGAAAGGAAGATTCCTGAAGATTAGAACAACGCAACAATGATCCTGCTACATAAAAAAGGTGACATTGAGGATCTCAGGAACTACAGACCTATAAGCCTCCGATCAGTGGTTTATAAAATCTTCACTAAAGTTCTTTCACACCGCTTAAAGGTAACACTGGACATGGCTCAACCGAGAGAACAAGCTGGATTCAGGAGTGGCTACAGCACAATAGATCATATCCACGTACTGAGAGAACTAATTGAAAGAGCGAGGGAATATGAACTTCCATTGTGCATGGCTTTTATCGATTATGAAAAAGCCTTTTATTCAGTGAAACCATCAGCAGTTACAATGGCTCTGAAATCCTGCGGTATTGAAGATGCATGCATTAATATTATTAATAACATCTATGAAAATGCAAGTGCAAAGATTCGGCTGTTTGAAAATACAACACACATAAAAATCGGAAAGAAAATGAGACAAGGTGACACCATATCTCCGAAGCTCTTTAATGCCACATTGGAAAATGTCTTTCAATCACTGAACTGGTAAAACAAAGGGATAAAGATTAATGGAGATTATCTAACCCACCTTGGTTTTGCTGACGACATAGTCATTTTTGCAACTACCCCATCAGAGCTGCAGAGTATGATCCAGGAACTTGCTGACAAGAGTAAAGAAGTGGGATTAAAAATGAACTTTCAGAAGACAAAAGTGATGTTCAATGCTTTTACAAGAAATGAAGATTTATCGATTGATGAAGAAAAGCTGGAGATAACAGACACATACGTTTATCTTGGACAGCAGATATCAAGTGAGGGTCACATTGATGAAGGAATTAATCGGCGTACAAAACTTGCCTGGAGAGCTTTTGGAAGAAACAGCATAATTTTCAAGAGCAATATGCCATTATGTCTTAAAAGAAAAGTGTTTGATCAATGCATCCTTCCAGTGCTTACGTATTGTGCAGAGACGTGGACCTTAACTAAAAGAGACATACAAAGGCTGCAGACAACTCAAAGCAGCATGGAGAGGTGCATGCTTGGTGTAACCAGGAGAGATACGAAGAGGAACTCGTGGATCCGAAAAATGACAAGAGTGGAAGACATCATGATCAGAGTTAAATCCCTGAAATGGCAATGGGCTGGGCATACTGCCAGAAGGACAGATCATCGATGGACAGCCGAAATTTTAGATTGGATTCCAAGGGACAGGAAAAGATCCAGAAGAAGACCACATGGGAGATGGGTGGATGGAATTCGAAAGTATGCAGGAGTGACATGGAGGAGACTGGCACAAGACAGACCGTTGTGGAAGAAACTTGGGGAGACCTTCGTGCAGCAGTGGATTGATAATGGTTGACAATGATGATGTATAGTTAGTTCTTGGGTGAATAAATAACAGAAGCATGCAGTAGATAACAACAGAAAATAATGTGCGACTTTATAATTTAAATGAAATTTAATTAGTAAGTTTTGTTTGTGTATTTTTTACATTATAACTTGTAAATTGATCCAAAAATGGTGCATTAATTTGTGTGCAAAACACCTTAAAGTATCAGACTTACAAATACATTTATTTAAAAAGTATCTTCAGAGCATTGTTTATTATTCTGATGTAGTTTTACTTATTTTAGAAGAAAAAAATTAAGACTACCCTGATGCTCTTTGTAGATAATTTGTGCTATGCATCTTTCACATGCCAAGACCTTTGTGGGTGTGAAATAAAATGAGTGATTCTAGAGTATACATGTATTAATGTACACTGCTTTGCATTATTCAAGTCACTCACGACCACCCCCGGCCACTTTTCAGTACATACTGAATGGAATTAAATCATAATAACAAAAAAATAAAGTTTACTAATTCCTTACATTAAGTGGTAATTAGGTAGGTGGATTAATGAATGCTATTGTAGTAAAACCAATGAAAGAAGGTATGCGAGTCAAAAAAGTAAATATTTATTAAATTATGGCAGTAGCAATAGTATTTCAACTGTTTTGTTTTCCGAAAACAATGTTTTTTTATTATTATATATTATTCAGATTCAGATGAACTTGTAAGGAATGACCCTGACATCGATGGAATTTGATGTAGCTACAAAGTCCATATGCACAAGCTAAAATCTGAGTCACTCATGATGGAAAGAAAAGCTGAACCACAAGTGTGTTTGTGAGGGGGATTGGCAACTTTTAGTTTAGGATATCCACAGGTTACACCCTATCATGTTATACATAATTTTAGAGCTCTCATCAATAGCAGCTAACCCACTACCCGTTTGGGCCGGGGGAGGGGGATCAATAGGAAGCCAAATTTTACTACGACGTACTATTTTTGATAGCATCAAAAATGCAATTTTGTCATGGCTTTTATTGCATTTAGCGTCAGGTTCTCTATGCTGATTGCAATGATATATTGTTATGTTTATGTAAAACATGGTGAAATAATGTTCAGCAATAGTTTAGTAAAACATATTGTTGAGTAACAATGAAAATAACTATTGTTGTTCATGGGATAGCATTCAAAAAACATTATATCTCGTGTGATTCTATCATAAAGTTCACATAAAATTACGTGACCACAAGGTTCTTCAGGAAGACGCTTTGACGTCTCTAAGTTCTGTTTTACACGTTCTGTAAAGTGGATACAGTCTGTGGTGGTGCATTAACTTATTCAATTAAAATATAAATCGGTTAAAAGTCCTAAAGATGTTACTCATGGAAGTGCGTGTTCAGTCCAATGGCAGTAGTTATTGAGTTTCTTTGTCCAAAGTTGTATCTTGCTTCAATATGGTCAGTTGTTAGGGTTAGTTCGAGAGCCATTTCGTCATAAGTTGTACCCTACTTCGGATATGTCCAGATGTTAGGGTTAGCTCCGTTCTGGCTGTGTCGACATCATATTGAATGGGTAAAGGTTTCCAGATAATAATTAAAGATTCTTGAGTTAAGAGTTACTATTTACATACCACTTGAAGTTCCACGTCGTACTTGGCCTTTTAGGGCTATCTTGTTAATGCTGCACTCTCTTGGAATTGCTGAGGAAGTGTTCAAGTTTGGTCAGGTTCATAAAATTTTTTTAAAAGCTTTAAAAGATTCCAGTTAAAATTGTTATATACACCACCTCATACTGTCTACAGTCTCAATCATCGGACGCACGTTTCGCCTTGGCTCTACCCTGGAATTTTCAACGGAGACTTCACACCCTCTGTCGAAGTCTGCTGTCTGAAAGTTTCGTGTCCACAGTGTGCATGCTCCTCATTTAACCCATTGCCAATGCCATCTAGTGTCAGGTCACATCAACTTTATCTTCATCTATGTCATTCTCACCCTTCCTTTTTCTTTTCCTCTCCCTATTCCATTTCTTCTCAGTTTCGATCAGGTTCCTCCAAGCATACGAGAGGTCATATAGACTGTTATTATTGCAGTTAAATGGTTTGGTCTTATTTATTATTACTGCTTCTGCTACTTGTATTGTTCTCATATTATTTTGCTGGTTTAATATTGTAATTCCTTCCCAATAGGGTATACATTGATTATCCAAACAGAAGTCAATAAGTGCTGTTTCATTCTCTCTTCTGCTCCAGTTCTTCATGTGTTTGGTCAATCTGATTTTAATATTTCTTTTTGTACTGCCTATATATTGGTTGACAATTTTATTTTGATTATTTATTATTGGTATAGAGTAGACACCCGCTTTTTGTAAGATTGGGGTCTTTCTGTGATAGTTACTAAGAGATTTCGTTATATCTCTCGTTCGTACACCAAAATCTAGGTCAAATTTTTTACATGTTTTCTTCATAATAGTTGTCATCTCCGGTATATATGGTAATGATCCACAAAATTTTTTTACCTTTTGAGTCTGTGTATTCCTTTGTTGTTTATTTCTAGGGTTGCATCTATTAATAAGGTTATTTATTTTCTTTACATCATAACTGAAGTTTATTGCTGTGTTCTTTATCCAATTCAATTCATTTTTTAGTAGTTGAATGTTAGATTTATGAGTAAACGCTCTATTGATATATGATTGGAAAGCTGCAAATTTGTAAGATTCTGGGTGGTGAGAGTTCTCAGGAATGATATTAATGATGTTGTCAGGTTTTCTGTATACTTGTAATTCGATGTTATTTTGTTTATGAGATAGTAATATGTCTATGGTAAGACTCCATCCTTTTCACGCTCCACGGTAACATTGTTTCGTAATAGTTATTATATTCATCTATGTACATCTGTAGCTGGTTATCACCATGCTGCCGTACCATAAGGATGTCATCCACGTACCTGCAAAACATCGATGGTTGTGGTATATTTTAATTGAATAAGTTAATGCACCACCACAGACTGTATCCACTTTACAGAACGTGTAAAACAGAACTTACAGATGTCAAAGCGTCTTCCTGAATAATTTAAAAAACAGATTTCTACAATGGATTTAACTACTTCCGTTGCTCATTTTTGTTGCATCGAAATTGTTTTACTTGGGGTTTACTGCTGTCAGGAAAGATGCATATCATCTAAAAGTTCGAGGAATGTAATAGGTTAGTTATATTGTGGTTTCAGTTCCTTTAACCCAATTTTCATTGCAAGATGTGTTAATTATAACAGATATAGGGGTTTTCAGACATTAAAATCCTCTGATTGGCAAGGGGGTACTGTACTTTGATTTAATTTTATTAAAATTTCCTTGAACGCTTTTTAACTTTTTTAGAAGTATGCATTATTTGATTCTATATGTGCACTGTAATTCACTAAACCCAACATGTTCCAATGTTTTGAGTTGTTTATAAATCTGTTCTGAGCCAGGTGAACATTCTCTTTCAATTTAGAATATAGAATCTGAACATGAAGAAATTGATGAGTTCCTTGTCCCTCCAAATGGTATGCAGCCACTTGAGAGCGATAAATGGAGTGATGCTGATCATCAGTTGTTGCCGTCCTGTCTGGGTTTGATAAAAGTTGTTAAAGCCTGTCTGAAGAAGACCAAAACAGCAATGTCAAATCATAGTCTTGAAGAAAATGAAGCTATTATCACTCAGCTAGATGAAGTATCAGAAATATGCAAGTCAAGCAGCTCTCTAGTTGATGATTTTGTCCTTTCTTTATATCCACCAGTGAACCACTCTGTTGTTAAAGATCAGGTAAATACAAAATGTTACGATGTTATGTTATTCAAAATATTGTAAAACTAATATCCAAACTAATGTATTTAGGCCAGAATATTTGCACAAATATAAATAGCATGCTAATCACATACACAGTGCGTCAAAGAATTTTTAAGACTGGCGCTAGATTTCAGCCTACGGTGGCGCCACCAGTGTAATTGCGAATGCGTTATAAACCGTGACCATCTGCTTGCTTTCTGCCAAAAGTACTGCCCAGTTGTTAAAGTAACTCAAACGAAACGGCCGTTCATTAGAGAAGTAAAATTTTTTTCATGTTGAATTATTAAGATGGAACAAAGGGCTGTTATTAAATTTAACGCAAAACTTGGTAAAAGTGCCTCGGAAACGTACCAAATGATGAAACAAGTTTACGGTGAGTTTAGTTTAAGTAGATCAAATGTTTTCCTGTGGCACAAACGTTTTTTGGATGGAAGAGATACGCTAGAAAATTATAAGCATATCGGAAGACCAAGTTCATCTAGGACACCTGAGATTATTGAAAAAGTGCGTGATTTCATGGAAAACAATTGATGTGCGTCACTAAGAATGATGGAAGAGTCTTTAAACATCAACAAAGAAACGATTCGAACCATTCTGCATGAAGATTTCGGCAAAACAAAAGTCTGTGCTAAATTTGTTCCACACACGTTAACCATTGAGAAGTGTACAAATCAAGGAATCAAGGAGAAGTGCACATTGCAGAGACATTTCAGGCACTGAAAATGATCCAAACTTCTTAAAATCGATTGCTACAGGTGATGAAACATGGTGTTTTCAATATGATCCTAAAACAAAGCGACAAAGTGCGGAATGGAAGTCAAAAAACTTGCCACAAGCCAAAAAAACAAGAAAAGTTCCATCAAAAATCAAAACAATGCTCATTACATTCTTCGATAGTAAGGGTATTTATCCACAAAGAATTTGTTCCAAGTGGACAAACAATTACTGGTGAGTTTTATTTAAATGTTTTGAGGCATTTGATGGGCAGAATTCGTCGCATTCGTCCAGAATACCGGGATGAAAACAGTTGGTGTTTGTTGCATGATAATGCACCCAGTCACACCTCACTTTTTGTTCGTAGATTTTTGGCGAAAAATAACGTCTGTGTGTTGAATCATCCACCGTATCTGCCTGATTTAGCACCCTGCGACTTTTCTTTATTCCCAAAACCCAAAATGACATTAAAAGGATGTTTGATGATATTTCGACCATACAAACAGCTTCGACGCATGCTTTGGAGGCAATTCTGCAAAGTGAACTAGAACAGGCATTCGAATCATTATTAAATCGCTGTAACAAGTGTATTGAAGCCGGAGGGACTTATTTTGGTTAACAAACCAAAACAAATTATAATTTCTTGTTTCTATTTCATTTTACAGACCCAGTCTTAAAAATTCTTTGCCACACTGTGTACATAAACACTGGAGAACAAAAAAAAAATATTTTTTTCGTGGTGCCTGGAATTTTCGACCTGATTCTGGGTATTTTTGTGCCACTGATTCTGGAAATGGTATCCTTTTTGCTCTAGTTTTTGAGATATTGTTGGTGTTATTACAGAGAATTACGTTATTTTCCCGCCAGCATTTGTTATCTGTAAAAAATTTGTTTTCATGGTGTGTGGAATTTTCTACCTGGTTCCTGGTATTTTAGTGCTGCTGATTCCGGAAATGGTATCCTTTTTGCTCTAGCAGCTAGAGTTTTTGAGATATTGTTGGCATTATTACCTAGTATTACTTTACTTTTCTGCCATCATTTGTTACCTATTCGTGTACATACCTTTGAATTTTTGGTTGCTGTCCGTGTTTGCGTGTGCACGTTACATGTTCAAACGTGTTTTATTTCTGTTTCAGGCATTGACATGGATTCATCACGAAAAAATGTGTCAATCATACGGATGTTTTTTGTTACATTTGCGGAGAGTACACGTTCGTTCAACATAGACAAGCTATAACGGACTTTGTGAAAAGAGCTTATTTTGCCTACTTCACAATAAAAGTAGGGGACCAAGATAAGCCTTGGACACCGCTTGCCATGTGTAAAATGTGTACAGATCACCTGCGACAGTGCACAAATGAGAAAAGGAAGTGCATGAAATTTGGTATACCAATGGTATGGTGCGAACAGAGCAATCACAATGATGACTGTTACTTTTGTCTGGTGAATATAAAGGGCATCAATGGGAAGAACTGGAGTAAGTGGATGTATCCTGATTTAGCCTCTGCTAGACGCCCTGTTCCACATTCAGAAGAGATACCTGTCCCAACATGTAGCAGGCTTCCAGAGCTCTCCGAAGAGTCAGATGAATCGGCTCGTGAGAAAGAAAGCTATGCTGAGCAACATGATAGTTATTTCCAAGGATCTTCATCAGCTTCACGAGGTTTCAGTCAAAAGGCATTGAACGACCTTATAAGGAACCTAAGTCTTACGAAGAAGGCAGCTGAATTGTTAGCTTCCAAGCTGCCAGAAAAAAAAATTACTGTTACTGGGAACAAAAATCACAGTGTATCACAACAGAGAAGAAGGGTTTCTGCCATTATTCTCAAAAGAAAACAAATTCGTTTTCTGCAGCAATGTGCCAGGATTGCTGATGAAATTGGGCGTACGGGAATACATTCCCAGTGAATGGTAGTTATTCATAGACAGCTTCAAATGCAGCCTCAAATGTGTACTTCTTCTTAATGGGAACAGATACAGATCAATCCCAATTGGTCATTCAGTTGTTATGTGGGAAGGTCAGGCGGCAATAGCCATAGTCCTAGAGAAGATAGCATACCACAATCATCTGTGAATTTGAAGATCATGGATTTCCTTTTAGGGCAGCAGGCCAGGTAACCAAGTACTCGTGCTTTGTATGTCTGTGGGACATCACCAAGTACCCGTGCTTTGTATGTTTGTGGGACAGTACAGCTAAAGATCAGCACTGGGGGAGAAGACAGTGGCCTGTGAGAGAAAACATGGTAGCTGGAGAGAAAAATGTCATCACAGAACCTTTGGTGGACAGAGAAAAGATCATATTGCCACCATTGCACATCAAACTTGGTTTGATGAAACAATTTGTAAAGGCATTGAAGAGATGGAATGTGTTTCGGCTATATATTAAGAAAATTTCCAGCATTGAACATGGAGAAAATAAAAGCAGGTATATTCAATTAACCACAAATCCGGGAACTCATGAAAGACCAGCGTTTGCAAGACTCAATGGACAATATTGAGGCATGTGCATGGTCGTCATTTTGTATAGTTGTACAGAATTTTCTTGGGAACCATAAGGCCGCTAACTACTGTGAACTCGTGGAGAATATGCTCACTGCATTTTGTACACTTGGTCATAACATGAACATCAAATTGCACCACCTCCACAGTCATTTGGATTGCTTTCCACATTGTCTTGGTGATATCAGCAATGAACAAGTGGAGTGATTTCACCAGGAAATAAGGACCTTTGAAGATGGGACACGCAATTTCACCTAGATGGGATGGCGGATTTATGGTACCATGGACGATGGGATATGCATGTGATAGCGGGTTATTGTTGGAGCATCCACTGCGAATGTCTAGGAACATTGCATTGCAGGAAATCACAGAAACGTGGGTTCAACAGCATGTCTCAATGACGAAACTTGTGTATTGTTGTTCATGTTCTAGGCTTTTTGGGATTTCTCTGCATATGTCATATCATGAGAAGCAGACCTGATGGACAAAAACGAATGGCATTTTCGGAATCTGTGACCCCAAAATACCTCACAAAGGGTCTAACATCTTAGGCACCAAAAGTTGTGGCAATCATTGCAAGTATGGTCAAATGAAACTGACCTAACTCCTTAATGATTCAGCTAAATTATATAAACACAATTATTAAACTGTGGTCTTCCAGGGTGTATAACACACCCATTCTTAATGTACTAGAGATGGGCAAACCATTTTTTCTCTCCAAAAAGATTCGTTTGGACCGATTTGTTTGTTTCAGTCATTTGATTCTTCCAGTTTAGAGAATGATTTTCGTCAAGGGAATCAATTCTAAGTCGGATCTTTTTGTTCATTTTGGTCAGCGATTCTTCCAGTTTAGAGAACAATTTCTATCTACAGAAATGATTTTGAGTCAGATTCTTTTTGTTCGTTGATAGGTTCCAGTTTAGTAGCTGATTTTAAAATTAAAATTTGTTCCTCAGTTTTCTTAAGTTCATTTCGAAATGTTCATATAATTCATTGCATTTGTACACTTCTGAATATAGTAAGATTCTCTGACTAGAACATGAACCTCGTCAAAACACTAATGAAATTTTGATGTCTAGTAAGAAGTAATTCTGACTGATTCATTCAGGGAATCTGCTTTTTTGTGGAATTGACTCTTTTTCAGGAAAGATTTGTTCGCCAATGACTCAGTTTGCTGACTTGTTCTCTTCAAACGAATTGTTTGTGAATGACAATCTCTATAACATACAACTTTACCATAATTTAAATGCCAGTGATATTTAAAGTATTAGGTCGATGCATAAGTTCATGCCGTTTTATTTCACGGGTGTTTCCCAGGTCAGTAGTTATGGTGCAGATGGCCAGTTGTATATCAAAATGTAGCCAGTAATATTGTGTATCTAAACTATATTGCTTTGTGTGATTGTGGCTAATGGTTTTTAGTTTTCAGGTCCGGAAGTATGGAGTGTCAAGTAGAGAGGAATGAACATTTCCAACATCTGCTCCTCTATGAGTTTAACAAGAGATCCACAGCCACCAAATTTACTCGACAAATTTGTGCTGTGTATGGGGAGGATGTTATTGCTCCAAGGAACAGCCTCAGAATCAAACCTTTAAAAGCACTGAATAAGTGTACTTTTAAGGGTTTAATTTTGAGAAAGTTTTTAGACTATTAAGAACTGAATAAGTGTGAGTGTAAAATGTTGAGACACTTGGTATAAAGATGATATAATGACATTTTATACATATATACATACATGCATATCACTAAGCTGTTCTCTGAGATTCAGAGGTTAGCTCCAAAAAGAAATACAAACTACCAGATATTTTTACTTACTGTTGTTGTATCAAACTTTTCCATTTACAGCGATCTTGACATACAACTCAGGCTTCACTGATATCCATTACACGCCGTACACAAGATCTTTTATACTTCATACTCATAATCTTTTTCTCATGCAGACACTCCTGAATCTGATCCACCCAAGTCTTCCTTGGCCTTCCTCTGCCTTTCCTTCCTGCCACTTGGGCTAAAACATTTTTCTTAGTAAGCATCTCATCCTCATTCTTTCAACATGGCCAAACCACTGAAGCATATTGGTCTCCACCTTGCTAACAACATTTTGCTTCACATCACACAACTGCAACGCATCTTCATTCATCACACAATCAGACCGTGTCTTGCCACAAACCCCGCGTAAGTAAGGCATTTCTCCAGCACACAAACGACTCCTATGTTTCTTCTGCAGTACCCAGGTTTTGCTGCCATACATCAGAGTAAGAACAATTACACTTTCATACACAGCCATGTGGGACTCTCTAGAGAACGAGAACCAATCATTCCTGTGAAAACCTCCCAAAGCAGCTATGGCTTTCAATGAAAAATTCACTCGCCTACTAATTTCACCATTCAATTTGTTCTCTGTGTCAAACGTGCTTCCTAAATACACTAACTCACTCACCTGGTCAATCACGTTGCTGTTTATACTTACATTACATTCAGTGATACCAGTTCCTCTCTCAAACACTATAACTATGGGTTTTCCCTTATTTATACTTAGTTTGAATTTCAAGCAAACTTCATACATCCAAGACAACATACCCTGCAAATCACTTTTGCTCTCTGCCAACACGACAGTGTCATCTGCATACACCAATCTGCACACACAGATATCACCAAGACATAAACCACTATAATCTATTTTGGCATCACGCATGCACGCTTCCAGAAATATATTAAACAGCCATGGGGACATTACACAACCTTGTCTAACTCCTGCACCAATAGAAAACCATTTTGATAAAACACCATTCACTCATATACAAGCTGTACTGCCAGCATACATGGCTTTTACACTGTTGAGTAGATTCCCAGTAACACCATATCCATTCAATACCTTCCACAAAAGTGCCCTATTTACTCAGCCGTAAGCTTTCTCTAAATCTATGAAGGCAGTAAAAACTTTCTTATCAACAGCCAGATACTTTTCTATCATCGTGCGTAATGCAAAAATCTGGTTAGTGCAGCCTTTACCAGGCATAAAACCACTCTGAACATCCCACACTTTCAATGATGTAAGACCCCGTACTTTTTCAATAACAACCTTACCAAACACTTTCCCTGGCACACTCAGTAAACTAATACCAAGATAGTTCGTGCATTCAGTCTGATCACCTTTTCCCTTATACAAGGGAACAAAATCCTTCCAATCCCGAGGGACCATTCATAACTCCCAGCACAACTGGCAAATTTCAGTTAACCAGTCAATTATAGAGTCACCACCATATTTCAACATCTCTGCAGTTAAGCCATCAACTCCTTGACTTACCATTCTGAAGAGATTTTAGAGCTTTACACACTTCTTCTCTTGAGATCCCTCCTGTGCTTTCATCCCTCATTGTGACATACATCATCTGCGTCTGTCTCAGAATCACCTTTGGTTTCCTGATCTAATAACTCACAGAAGTATTCACCCCATCTGTAACTTAACTCATTGGGCTCCCATATCATTTCCCCAATCTCATTCTTCACACAACTTACAACTTTGTTTCTCGTGTATTTCCAGAAGGACTTTCTATCTTTCCAAAAAGCCAATTCATGCCTTTCCACTTTCTCATTCCTATCTTTTGCCTTACTGTGGCGAACCAACTTAGCAGCTTCACGCTTCTTACAGCGATGTTCATCCACAGAGACTCTACCTTGCAACATCCCCAAATAGGCTTCCTTCTTTCTCTTTACTGCCTCTTCAATCTCACTATTCCACCAAGCATCACCTCTATTGTTACCCACTATTGTGGTGCCACAGACCTCTTTAGCAGCAGTGACAACACAGTTCTTAAAACATATCCACTTCTTTTCTACATCCCTCTCACCAGACTTTAGATCCTTCGGTCGTTCTCTGAGTAAGTCAGAATACCGTTGATGATCTTCAAGGAGCCTATCAACCTTTATTCTTTCTATCCTGGGTCTCTTCCTATTCCTTTTCTTTCAACCAACATTAAGTTTCACTCGTGACACTACCAAGTAATGATCAGAACCAACATCCGCACCTCTCATCACACGGGTGTCAACATTGTCAGAAATTGCATTCAGAGTAGGTGTGCAGAATGCAATTTCTGACAATTATCTGGGTAAGTTTAATGATCCTTGTGTGAATTATAATGGTGAAAGATTAATTGAACTCTGCATTGAGAATGGTTTGTGTGTGTCTAATACATTTTTCAACCACAAGTATATCCACACATATACTAGGGAAAAGAGTGTGATAGATTTTGTTGTCTACGATCAGCGTTTGAAACACTTAGTTGTTGACACCCGTGTGATGTGTGAATGATAATGGTGAAAGATTAATTGTAAGTAGATGTTATAAATATTTTAGTGATGTTTCTGTGTGTGTGTGTTAACCCAGAAAAATGATAACCCACTTTATCAGGCACACAAGTCTCTTTCAAATTTTAATCTTTGTGAATTTAGTAATACTTTAAAAAATAAGTTTAATCACTTTGTAATAGTTTCATTACCACTGTATTGGAAAACATGAAAAAAAAGAAATTATTCCGTGTAATGATTAGCTGTTTTCATTTCCCTTCTGTTGTTGATTTAGGCTTCTTCTGTGGTGGAACATTTAAGAAAGCTGCTTTCTGTAGTAAAGTAAGTATTTTAATTTTCTTTTCTTTTCGTTGTTCTCTGACTATTTTGAAACCCACATGGATAATTATTAGCTATTTTTATGGGGGGAAATATTTTACATTTTATGGAAGATCCACTGTAAGTTGTTGATGTTTGATGCAAGGAGACAAAGAGAGGATAATATGATAATTTGCTGAAATAAAAGTCATCCAAATTGTAATGCATAAGTGCATTTATTTATGTTGGGAACTGATATGTGAATGCATGCATACAATTAACACTAAGTGATGTGACATCAACTGAATCATATTTCCTTGTAAAAAAAAGGAAGAAACTGAAATGTGTAAATTGCATTTTTTAATAGTGAGAATACTTCATTTTTTTTAAAACAACATAGCAAACTACTTTGGGGGGGGATAGAAATGCCGTATTCAAAGAGAATTAAACCCCCATCCTCAGTTTCTGTTCAAGTATGGTAACAACTACACACATGCATGTGCACACACACACAAAACAATTCATAATCAAGTAATCTGTACAAATATCTACTTGTAGTAGTTGAGGTATCCAATTTTGTTCATATAGATGACCAAATTTAGGTAACACTTTTAGATATAAATTAGGAATTAATTCAAACAATTGAAATTATTTAATAAATTAGGAAACAAGAGTTCAATTCTCACTCCAGGGTTGGTACAGCATTTTTAAGTTTCGAAAGGAATTAACTACATGGTAACAGTTGAATGTGAAATTTCGATGCCAAAAAATAGCATTTATGTATTCTTATCACATATTTGTGAAGATTTATTTTGCATAGTAGTTTGGGATAGGAGTGCCTTTACTTCACTGTTTTCCATGAAGCCATCTCATCAGAAAATTTATTTCATTGCATACGCTAGAGTGAGAATTGAACCTGTATCTCCCAACTGAAGCTTCCTACCATTACACTACTCAAGACAAGTTTCCAAGCTATTGAAGCTAAGCAATACCATGCTTGTGTGCCTTCCATGTACTCCTTGGGAAGATTCTTTTTTAACAGTGACTTGCACCAATGAGCCATTACATTATGACCACCCCCAGGCTAGAGAAATGAGTGCACATGGAGACTGAACAATGGCACAGCTTTCAGTTAGTAGAGTGTTCGGAATCAGAATGGGAAAACCTGCCAATTTATCAGAGTTTGATAAAGGACATATTGTGTTGGCACAGCACCTCGGAACTACGATCTCCGAAACGGTGTGGGTTGTTCACGTGCCACTATAGTGAGTATGTATCAAAAGTGGTGCACAGATGGCCAAATGACAAACTGTCCTTCAGCCTTGTGTTGTCCACAGCTCATTGGTGCCAGAGGGGAGCAGCGACTGTCGCACATTGTTCACAAGGGCTACAGTGCGATAAATCACCCGCAGCTACAATGGGGTGATCAGGGCAATGTGTCGCAGCACACAGTTCATCACAGCCTTCTGTGCATGAGCCTGCATAGCCGAAGACCCAACCACCAGCTCCCCAGGCTCACTGCACGGCATCGCTAACAACGCATGAAATGGGCCCAACATCATCGAGATTGGACCGTGGATGATTGGAAGAAAGTGGCCTGGTCTGAGGAATCAAGATTCCTGGTGCATCACATAGATGTCCAATCGTGGATACACCAATTACCAATGGAGGCTATGGCACCTCAATGCGCTGTTGGGAGAAACAGGCAGGCAGGCGGCAGTGTTATGCTGTGGGCGATGTTTTCTTGGGACACTTTAGGCCCCATTATCCCAATCCCTGACAGCTGTCAGGCATCTGAACATTGTTGCAGACCAAGTTCACCCATTCATGGCAATTGTGTTCCCTGCTGGTGATGGTCTGAGGAATCGAGATTCCTGGTGCATCACATAGATGTCCAAGCGTGGATATACCAATTACCAATGGAGGCTATGGCACCTCAATGTGCTGTTGGGAGAAACAGGCACGCAGGCAGCGGTGTTATGCTGTGGGCGATGTTTTTTGGGACACTTTAGGCCCCATTATCCCAATAGCACAATCCCTGACAGCTGTCAGGTATCTGAACATTGTTGCGGACCAAGTTCACCCATTCGTGGCAAGTGTGTTTTCTGCTGGTTATGGCCATTATCAACAGGGTAATGTGCCATGCCACACTGCCACAGGGTAATGTGGCATGCCACACTGCCAGAATTGTCAAGGAGTGGTTAGAGGAACATGCTGGTGACTTTCTGTTAATGCCTTGGCCTCTAAATTCACCTGACATGAACCCAATAGAACATTTGTGGTTCGACTTGGGAAAAGCGGGTTCACGATAAATCACCACCACCCCGAAATGTATGGGAACTGGAGAACCTGCTGTTGACATTATGGTACCAGATACTCCCGGATACCTATCGATGCCTCACCGAATGGCAGCTGTTTTATGTGTCCTGGAATCATGGGATGCAATACCACCCAAACATTTCCAACATGTGGTAGGGTCCATGCCACAGTGTGTTGCTATTGGTGTGTGGGCAAAAGCTGGGCCTGCACATTATTAAGTGGGAGTATATATATATTTATAATAAATTGTCCTTTCAGTGTATTTGATTAACATTAGTAGTGGCACTGCTCTAGAAAGAAGCTGCAGAATAAAATTGTGATATACAGTGAGACCTCTCTGGCAAGGTCAACCATGGTTTTCTGGAAAACTAGCCATCTTGACAGGTGAGCACCAAACAGAGTGGTTCAATATACCAAAATACTACTCTCCCCCCTCCTCCTGCTTGAAAATAAAATTAAAAAGACACTGTTTTTTAATACAGCCTTCTGTGAAGTGCTTCTTCCCTGCCATTTTGCTTATTTAGGAATATTTTTTACTAAATTTCTCACTAAGATTTAGAGGAATGGGTGTAAGGTTATTAGATATGTAGCACCATTAACTGTAACATCGTTACATCAATGTATACTTTATTTACTCTGTATAATGATAACATATAATTTGTGAAACAACCTAAGGGTATTTCACGATTGATAACTATTACTCGTGTTTAGTATTCAAATACATAGCCACAAGTTACAGTGATATATACAGTCATACTAGAATAATATGACCACAATCACATTGTACCCGCCCAGGCGCGTCACAAAGTGCACGTGACAAGTTCGACCACACGGAGATGTAAGCAGCCAGCCAAGACAGATGAGCCATACTGCACAACGTGGAGGTAGTGATTTGACAGACGCTCAAAAAGGAATGATTATCAGCTACCATGCCAAGGATAAAAGCATTTCAGAAACAGCACTTTGAGGACTGTTTGTGAGGTGCTGTAGCAAGGGTGTACTAAAAATGGACTGCTGGCACACCAAGTACCTCCTGATGTTATAACTGTGGAGCCCCAAAGGCCATCAACCCCAGAGGAGAACGTTGACTGGTAAAGGCCACTCAACATGCAACTGTGCAGCAAATGAACGCTGGGCACCCAGGTATGTGTCCCCAACAACAGTAGAGCAAACCCTGTTATGCATGGGTCTCCAGAGTCAACGCTGCATCAAGGTGCCCATGTTAACCCAGGTCTATGAGCAATGACTCCTGCAGTTTGCGTGGGACTACTATCATTGGACAGTGGAAGAGTGGGAAAAGGTTGCCTTCTCTGGTGAATCGAGGTTTCTACTCCACAGAAGTGACAGATGGTGCCAGACACGAGAACCAACACCCAGAATCGCCTGTTGGTCAAGTACAGGCCAGCAGTGGCATGTCTGGGGGATGTTTCCCTGGTATGATCTGGGACTGCTGGATGGGTCCCTTGAACACCAATGGCTACCTGTCCATCCTCACTGATCACATGTAGGATGTTTACCCTGGTGGTGATGGTGTCTACCAACAAGACATTGCACCCTGCCATGTCGCTAAGGGGGCGATGTCTCCGTTCTCTCTTAGCTGGCAAAATCACTATCTCAATCCCATAAAGCACTTGTGGGACTATTTGGATCGACAGGCCGACCCACAACCACATCATCTCTGGGACCTCTGTGCTCTGCTGCAGTCTGAATGGGCCATGCCCAACAGTCTTGCCGCTGTCATCCGGGCCAAAGGTGGTTATTCCCATTATTAGGTAGGTGGTCATATTCTGATATAGGCGTCCATATCATTCTGATATGACCCTGTATATGGCCGCCCCGGGGGCACAGTGGTCTAAGCGATGCCCTCTGATCATTCGTCCAAACGGGGTCCGGGTTCGAATCCCGGTTGGGCATGGATGTTGTGTTTGTCCTACAACACTGGTTCTTTCCCTTCCCTGGAACCAGTGACCCTAAATTAGGGACGGGCGACTGCTTATAGCCCATTGAGTTGCTCACGGTGGTCGTTAAACCTCCAAAAAAAAAAAAGACCCTGTATATGCATTGGTATTAATGCTTGCTAAACCAATTAAATCAAATTTTCATTACATACCATTGCTTGATGTTGAACTTTCTACTTCACATTGCCGTCGTCATCATGCAAGTCTTCACGGGTCTGTAGTTACCTGAGGGCTCTTGGATAGTAGACAATATGCTGTGTATTGTAATATTTTTGCTTCCCAATCTCCTATTACTATTTTAAACTTCATTTGTTCATTTCCTCACCACTTGTTCTTAAAAATATCAATGTTTTTCTCTGTTGGCTATGATTGGCAAACATAGCCAACAGACTGATAATTTCTTGCTTCATATTCTGCAATTTTACCTTGTTCATCTCAATCCTGTATTGGCATTTTAAACCTTGTTTCATTTGCTTTTAGATTATCAATGCCTTTTAACATATCTAGAAATTCAATTCAGGCTCTAAGTATTCCTTCTTTTTTCAAAATTAGTCTTATAACACATTGTCTACTATCCAGGAGCCCTCAAATAACTACAGACCCATAAAGGCTTTGACAACAATGTGAAGTGGGAAGTTCAACATCAAGCAATGGTATGTAATGAAAACTTGCTTTAATTGGATTAGCATGCATATATATCACAGTAACTTGTGAATACATAGACATTTTCTTCTGTTGTCTGGAGCAGACCATCAATATGGCCACTAAGTGAGAAGGTTAGGTTTATTAAGATGAACTCCTACATTAACTTCACACTGTAATTTAGAACAAGTAATGATTGAACATGCATTACCCTAGTTAACAGAAAACCATACCGTCTGCAAACAAAATTCTAAGAACTTGACAGACCCCAAAGGCCATGCACCATTTACTATCTTGTGAAGGGTGGTGACAGAGAAAAAGTTTTTTAAACTCACAGCAGTTTAGTTATATTTCTAGAACTTCCTAAACAATATTTTTCTATAAGTTCTGTATATTGGCGATTGTGAAATACAAGTATATTCTGTTATGGCCACCAAATAGAGGTCTCTCACGCCCTGTTTCTATTAGTGATAACATCTATGTTGCCTGCTTTAGCAAATGACCATCAACACAAATTTCAACATGTTCATGTAACAACAGTATAGCTATGCAATTTGCAACTGAATTATTTTGCTTAGTCTTTTTGTAATGTTTTTTTTGTATCACTGTTTCATGAAATCAAGATAATCTAAATGTGTTTTTCAACCATATAAAAACTATTTTAATTAGGCCACCCTTATGTATTTGAATGCATTTCATACTTTTTGAGATAGGAGAATTAGATCCTGCCACACAGTGTGAGCAAAATTAATTGCAGAGATCAACATTCAGTACTCGTACCCTACCACAAAGCAGTTAAGAATTAATTGCAGAGATCAGTACTCGTACCCTACCACAAAGCAGTTAAGAATAATAATTGTTACTGACCATGAATGTGATTTTTTATCTAAAATATAATGTAAATACTGCATCGGCTTGGGATTTGATGCTATTTTCACCAGTTAAAATCAGATTAGAATTTAAATGTTCAAGTACTTTGCAGCAGTGTAGGAGATTTTAGATTCACTGCCAAAGAACTTGGCTTCTTTAAGTAGAAGGCACCTGGTAAAATTTGGCTGAGTACAAATTACCGTATTTATCGGTACATAACACACACCCTAATTTTAAGAAGGAAGTTTGAGTAAAATAAATGACTTGGAAGCTCTAAACTTTTTAGATAACTCAACACACGTTATTAATATTTATATCACTTATAAGGTAAGTGATACTAAAGAAAAAGCATAATTTTGAACGAAAAAACTTGGACATTAGACCTGTTACAAAAATAAATTTTAATCAGAATCACTATCTTGGAAAGTGATGACAGACAGACTAAAAACAGCCAGAAGTCTGGGTTCCTTAAACCAACACTGTTTGCCAATAATGCATGATCATCATCACGAGAAATGATACCCTCAAACCAGCACGGCAAGACCATGCATACACTAATGATTTTTATCACCAACCATCCACGGAGTTCGGACGTCACTGGAAGTTTAGTCATATTTTCCCCGAGCAGCTGCTGCTTAAGCAGGTTGTGCTGCGAGAGCAGACGCTTAGGCTTAACATGGCAGCTCGCGTTCACTGCTAAAGCGAGTGAGGTTACTTTTGGGCGCTTAAAAAAGGTAAATCAGGAGTCTACCTCAATTTTTTTTATTAGAACTGAAGATTGTATTGATACCACTTTTAATAATATGCATTAGAGAAGTGTCTGCAGTTAGAGTAAAGTGATACCAAACTGTTAACATTTGCCAATGTCGGGTGCCTCGCACTCAAGCAGTATTCATTTTACCTAAATTAAAAAAAGTAGTATACGCATATAGAATTTCAGCCCTAAATTTTAAGAAAAAAAAGTTTGTATTATACGCCGATAAATACAGTAGGTTGCCTTAATACATTTTATATCAGAGTAGATTTTCTTGCTGCATAGCATAACTGTACCCTTACAAAGTTAAGACAGCATAACTCTTGAAATAAGTAATTTTGTTGAAGCTGCTGCGTACAAATAAGACAGCCATTTTTATTTTTTGCATGCATCTCCTACTCATTGAAGTGGTTGTTACTTTTGCATAGAACTTTCAAAGCAACACCTGCTTTGAAAATATCACAAATAGAAGGCATATAAAATCACATGCTTTAGCAAACTTATGTTCTGACTTCAACCTTTTTACATTTTGAACAGAATTATTGTATTTTTTTAATTACAACACCATAGCACTAAATTTTACTGAAATGTAGTGTTTAACAAAGTACAGCTTGTAACATTATAAATTCCAACAATCATTTATGACATTAAAGGAAAAAAATGCTTAGATGGTGGAGTTGTAAAGTCTCTAAACCAGCATGTATAAATGACTCTACAATTTAGTTTACATCTTGAGAAAACTTTGCAAGACATGTTCTAGGCTGACAGTCCATGCACAAGTCTGTGTGGAAGTTAAATTAAAATGTATATATAGTTTAGTTGTCAGTAAATGTTAATTTTTTAAGGGTAAAGGAATTAGCTTCTAATTTATCTGTAAGCCATATGAGTTTGTTGTTTTGAAAATCTTGTTTTGACATTTTCCCAGGGAGTCTCAGTTCTGTACACCAGCAGATGAAGAGTGGATCATGTTTTTAAGGACGGCTATTACGCATAATTGGGAAAAAGTAACTGATCGCGTTCTTGAAGACTAAGTGTAAATTCTGTGCATATATATATAAGTTGTTGTACATAGCACAGGTGTGTGTATGTAAAAATCCCTTTTATTTCTTGTTAAAAATAAAACAATATGAATGTTTTTCTGTTTTCTTCTTGTTAAGAATCAATACAAAAGGTTCATAATCTGTAAGAACAGGAAGTTACTTTATGCATCTTTAGTACAAACACTTTTATTACGATTGTTCCACAAGCCTCTAAAAATCAGGTTTTACCATCTTCAACTGCTGTTGCATTGCATTTTTTTTTTCACCATCAAAACTTTTGAGAATGCAACCATTGATCATCTTCATGATTGAGCATTTAGCTCTTCTTTATAAATGTTCAGTTCCAACATTAGTTTTCAGTAACAAATGTTGACTTGTTCACAATATTAAAAATATTGTTTTGAGAGTCGTTTACAGCCGACATTAAACTATATAAATAATTTGAAGAGCCAACTCTATTGGTTATTGGCATGGGAACATAAAAGAAGCCTTGAAACTTGCGGGATTGTACATGAATAGGTAATATGTAGAACAGCAAAGATTCAATCTGGCCTTTTGTTTTGCACACAAGTGGTTTACTGTTTGACACTCTTTATTTAGGATTAATAAATTATGCTTTAACACTTTGGGGAGTGGGAAGGGGAAACATGGATTTATTTTATTTATTATTATTATTTTTTTTTTCAGCCTTGTGTGTAATACAGTCGATGAACCTATAAGGGAAAATTGTAAGCACATTCACTAACACACATGAAATTGTAGTGGTGTCTTCCTCTTTCCAAACATATACACCTCTGTAGGTAACAGCCACAGGCTAAACAACATTCACCTCCCACAATGAGGGGTTTATGACACAGTCTTCCTCTCTTTCACTACTCTTCCTGTCAAGCAAACAGGGTATCTATAATCGAAAGGCCTTTTACCAATTGTGAAAAAGAGTAACACAGGTACACCAATAAAGTAGCAGTGGTGGTGACAACTGCCATTTAGTACTCAACTTTGCACAGGTGATTCAAAGGATGAAAATTTAAGTAGATGATAGTCATATAAATCTGTAAATCGGTGTATAACGAAATTTATTTTATTGTGCTAAGCTTTTGCCTTCCAAGGGGAACTTACACTAGAATAGTGATCCATTGGAATTTAAAATCAAACAATAGCACGAGTATTAAACATAATAATGCATTACAAACACGTGAACTTACACTAACTAACTGCATGGTTCAATACTCACACAAAACAAGATATAACATAGTAATATTTTACTAGCTTCTGAAAAATTGGAGGTCCACGATGGTGGCAGCTCAATGAATACCCCGTCATTGCATACATCACTTCTTGTGACTATTTCAATGGACTCCCTGATCATAGTACCCTTATAAGTGATAAATGGGGCCATTATTTTCCTTTCATTCCATATAGTAATCGCTGCATTGTAAATTACCTCCTTTGCTAAAGTAGTCATTCCCTTAAGTCCCTCATATGCTCTTTATGTCGCACACATACAAATCTTTTCATCATACCGATGTAGAATTTTGTGGGGTAACCCGGGAATATTAATGGAATCGCATACACTCCTGCAATGTAGTTCACATCTGTTTTCTTGTTAAAAATCTTACCAATAATTTTTGGTGGCTTCAAAAATATACTTACTTGGTAAATTTCTGACATAGAACGAGAATTGTGGAATATACAAAATGCTGCTTGCAAATGTCATGTTTTCTTGGTGGCATTTTCTCAGACGAGGAAGACACCACTATATGCAGTCTCTCTTCATTGCATTGCTTATCTTCAATGAAAGTCATAGAATTTACTCTGCTACCATGTTGGAGGAAGCATTAGGAATGGTAATAAAATATAAAAATTATTTTGTGGTATGGTTTACCTGTAGCTTTATTTCTGATAAACCAACGAGATTAATAGAACTGCTGCAGCGTTATTCTCTGTACAAAAAGTTGCAGGGAACCATTAATTATCTTTAAGTTTTCAGTGATTCTTGCATATTAGTCAGTATGTGTATATATTTCTCTGTAAGCAGTCATGAAATGAACTTGGCTGAGGTGTGTTCCTGCCTGTCATGAACCACAACATATTATAAAACATACATACATGCATATCACTAAGATGTTCTCTGAGATTCAGAGGTTAGCTCCACAAAGAAATACAAACTACCAGATAATTTTTACTTACTGTTGCCATATCAAACTTCTCCATTTACAGCGATCTTGACACACAACTCGGGCTTCACTGCCATCCATCACATGCCATACACAAGATCTTCATAATCTTTTTCTCATGCAGACATTCCTGACTTCCTTGGCCTTCTTCTGCCTTTCCTTCCTGCCACTTGGGTTGAAAATATTTTCTTAGTAAGCATCTCGTCACTCATTCTTTCAACATGGCCAAACCACCGAAGCATATTAGTCTTCACCTTGCTAACAACATTTTGCTTCACATCACACAACTGCAACACATCTTCATTCCTCACACAATCAGAATGTGTGTTGCCATAACTCCCCATAGGTACCGCATTTCTCCAGCACACAAACGACTCTTGTGTCTCTACTGTAGTACCCAGTTTTCACTGCCATACATCAGAGTAGGAACAATTACACTTTCAAACATAATTTAACATGCTGCAAAAAATTGCATCAGATTTTGGCAAAACTTGCAAAGACATCTTAAAGTTATAGAAAGTCTATGGGAAGGATTGTATGAGTTATGCACAAGTTATGAATGGTATAAAAGTTTTAAAGATAGTTGAAAGTGATAAACTGTCTGGGAGGCCCAGAACCAGCAAAAGTGAAAACAATGTCAAACTTGTACGCAGAGCTGTGCAGGAAAATCACCGAATCACTATTCACGAGTTATCTAAAGACTTCACCATTAGTTTCGGTCCAGTCGATTCTTATGGATGATATGAGTACGAGATGAGTCTCTGTCAAAATTGCTCTCAACTGAGCAAACACAGGAACATATTTCAGTTGCTAGTTACGTGCTTGAGCGTGTCAAAAACTTTTAAAAAACTATCATAACTGGTGATGAATCATGGGTTTATGACCCTGAAATCTAGGCCCAGTCTTCACAGTGGAAGACCCCAAACTCTGCCAGACCTGCAACAATGTTAAGATGATGATGTGTTTTTTTTTTTTTTTTTTCAATCATGAGGGAATTGTACTCCATTAGGCCAGCCAATGGACAAGGAGTACTACTGTCAAGTTTTGCCATGTTCGAGGGAGGCAATTCGTTGCAAAAAGTTGACATCACAGTGTCAACTCCACCATGACAACACAGCTGCCCATGCATCACAACTTTGCAAGTTTTGTTCCACCCTATTTGCCAGATCTCACTCCCTATGACCTTTTTCTATTTGAAAAAACATTTCAAGGAGATGCAACAAAGCAGCTGTTCATTATTTCAGATGATGATTGCAAAAAATGCCTGAAGTAGCGGAAACATCACTGGGCTAAGTATGTGGCTCTGGAAGGGGACTATTTCAAGGGCAATAAGTTGCAAATCTGTAAGTCTTGTACTTTTTTTTTTTTTTTTTCATAAATTCAGTCTGGATACTTTTTTTTTCATACTTTGTATGCTGTGGTTTTACTTCTTCACAAAAATGCATCACAGCCAGCTCTAAAAGGTGAACAGAACAGGGTGTGTAAAAAAACTCTTAGTACTTCCTGTTTGAACCTTGTAACAACTCCAATAAACTTACCTCACATTTAAATTTTCTAAAGTTGGGGGTACTTGAAGCCCTCATGCTATGTCTATACATAGGAGAGACAGGTTGCAAACTAGAGGTTTGCACATCAGAACACAAAGCTGCAATAAGAAAGTGTTCAAATAAAACTACGACCACAAAATGGGATTCTCAATAAAATCATTAGCTGTCAGAATAACCTTTCGAAAGGGAAGAAGGGCTTGCAAAATGAAAAAGAAAACAACCATGATCTAAGCATACATGAGACTGACGATGGGGAAAAAAAAAAACAGAACTTTTCAACCGCACAGGTGAAAAATGAGAACATGCTGTGAAATAGTGTGAATATAACGCGGTGTGAGCAAGACAAAATTGTTCACTGAAATTTATTATGTAAATATTAAGCTAGAGCACATCACTATATATTCAAAATATAATAATTATTATTTTTTACATTTAACAGCAACACGGGATAAGTGTAACATTGCAGAGAAAAAAAAATTTGATTACCAGGGAAATCTACGCTCTGTCCAACTCCCATTTTAGGAAAGTTTTCCTCTATTTTGAAGCTGCAAAACAAGTATTTATGGAATAAATTTATATTTAACAACACTACTGGGTAGAAGAAACATCGCGAGAAAAACAGATTACGATTACGGGAGAAACCTTCACTCCGTCTAACTTTGGTTTCTGAAAGTTTTGAGTCGGAATTCCGCCCACCGACGAAAAACGACCCCACCACCAATCCCTCCCAAATTTCTGTTCAGTTCCGCATCGATCTCGAAAACCATCGAAATAACGATGGAAAAAGCGGAATTCTTCGAATCCACTGAAGAAACACGTGCCTGAATATCACGGAAATTTTCGCCAACTTCCGTTTTCGGAATTTTTCTTCCATTTTCGAGCTGAAATGCAAATATTTATGGAACAAAATTATATTTAACAATAATACGGCGCCGAAGAAACATCGTGAGAAAAAGAAATCACGATTACGGGGGAAAATGTTCACTCCTTTAAGTTCTGTTTTTGAAAGTTTTGAAAACAGAGTGGTCTTTTGAGTAAATTCAAATTTTGCACAACAAATCCTTTTATTTTTATTAATGTTTTTTTTTCTTCTTTTATTATTTTAATCTTAAAATGACTGTATTTAAAATACCAAAGAGTAAGAGAAAATTCAACGAAATAATGCTCCCTGACTGCCACAATTGAAACATTAGTAAATCATAAGGGCTATTTTGACATCTGCTACACTCATGATTTTGTTCTACGGCTCCTAAAGAGCTACAGATGGAATTAATTGGACTCTCAGAAGATGACATTTTAAAGTCCTTATTTGACGCCAAGAAAGATCCAGTTGAAATATAGAAAAATGCAATAGAATACCCACACCTTCGGCAACATGAACAAAAAATGTTTTCCAACCACTCATTGCTGAGAATCTACATTCTCCTACCTAACCCAAATCAAGACGAATTTAAGGTCACAAATAGAGGATGCGCATCTACAGGATCAGCTAAAAGTGCAAACCTCCATGTTGCAACCAAATATTCAAATGCTTCCCAACAAAAAGCATCCACAACAAACTCGTTAAAAGTTAGTTAACTGTAGAATTAACATTTTTTTTTCTTTGTACATTTCGAAGTATATCTAAGTAAAGTTTCTTGAATGTGGTTTTCCAACATGAAAAGGTTCCCCACCTCTGATCTAAGATGTCATGTGGTGCAGTTTAGTTAAGAGTTAATCATAACTGAATAACCAAAAGATATTTGAACATGCTTGATAACACGATAGAATTTGCAAGACAAACTTTTTTTCCAGTAAAACTCCCTAAAAAAAAATTTCTCAACATCAGAGATTTGTTAAATTTCAAATCTGCACACGTGTCAAATGTTTTTTATTTGAATATTTTACAATAAATATTTTAGGAAAGCATACTAAATTTAAACTTACCAAAATAATATCCAGCAGAGTTGCTTAGGTGAAATTTGATGTTTAAGGTAGTGGTTGGAACATGGCTATCAATCCATACATACTGAAGACATTTGGTTGTGTAAGAAATAGGGTTATATTAAAATGTTATATATGCTCAGATTTACATTGTTGATACTCTGTTTGATTTCCGAAGTAGAAATCCAAAGAGCATTACCGATTTGGTACAGAAATGAGAATGTCATTCTTATAACTAGAATAACTAAAAATTTTAACTGTTTTTACGTAAAATTAGCTAAGTCCAGTCTTTGATGAACAAATTCATTTTATTACAAAATTAGTCAGTACATATCAACACAGAACAAATATTACATGTGGCTGATGAATATTTGATGAAAATACATCGAACTGGTAGGAAAACTTTATTGCACATTCAGTCTAGCATAATTTATTTAATGTCACACATAACTAAACTTAAAAGAAAAAAAAATGAAATAGAAAACAAGTTTGATACCCTATAATATATTGTATTCTATCCAGTGCTTAAATTTATAAAAAGTTGGATATTGTATTATGTACATAATTTATTCATACAAAATAGAGATTTATTCCAGTACATAGTCAGTGAACTGAACAAGATGTATTGTTGTAAATCATATGTATTTATAATATTTTTACTGTTTGCCTTGGCAGTTTGTATTGGCACACTAGTGTCACCATGTGAAAGGATATTCATGATCTCTCTATGAGCTGTTCATGCTTCATAAATGTGTTATTGCTCTTCTTTACAAGCATTTTTGGCTCTGCAATTATAATGAAAGAAAACGGTTTTGCTCCATAGAAAGATTTTTACTATCGAGTATTAGGATATTCATAAGGGATAAAGGGGTTACGTGTTTGCTTTGCACTACTTCCCAGAAACATCTTTTAACACAATTTAAATGCATGTGACTAAAGGAAAACATTTCCCGGAGAAACCCATTATGTTAAGCCTTTGCCTGAATTAATATCCATACTATAAATTAATCTCTAAAAACAAACTTTCTATTTACACAATTTATAAAATAATAAAAAATTGTGTAAATAGGAAGTTGCTTTCTGAGTTTTTATTTACAGTATGGATATTAATTCAGGCAAGGCTTAACATAACAGGTTGCCTCTGGGGAACATTGTCCTTCAAAGTCACGTGCATTTAAAATGTGTTAAAAGATATTGGAAAGTAGTGCAAAGCAAACATGTTAGTCTTGACCATTACAGGTATCCTGATACTTGATATTGATAGTAAAGTATATCATGCACATTAATTAGAAAACCTAGGGGAATTAACATTTTCCAGGTTTCTAGAAAAAGCTTTTTTGCTGGCTTATTATGATTTAAAATGTCTTAAAGCCCAAAAAAAAAAAAAAAAACCTCTTGGTACTCTGCTCTAGTCTCAGAAGGTTGAGAACTGGAATCTTATCTGTAGTTAAGGTTAAAATCTCTTCAAAGTACAACTTTCCTAGGGCTGGTTCATTCATTTCCATCTGAAATTCTGTTAAATTACAGTTTTAATCACAGATTGTCATTATATCATTTCTTTTCCATCCAGTTTTGGAGGGATGATCTCCTCCCATCTTCAGAGGGAATAAAAATACAAATGCCGATATCCTATTTTACAGTCAAGTGCCAACGGGTGACCTCCGCATCAACAGTAGGTGGTGATACTGCTGTGCCTGTGAAAAATGTTCTTCTACGGGAGGGTTGTATAGTGATGTATACTCTGTTGTATTCATTACTAGGTTTTGTCTGCTGTGGCAGTATTTTTTGGTCAATTTTGTGCGACTTTTCCTTCATTTCCTTCACTTTTCGATTTTATTCAAATGAATAACCTTCACGGGTATGAGAGTGAGATGGCATGAATATTGCAGGTATCCTGTTCATTTTTCTCAATCATATTTGTAAGAAGTAAAATCTTTTATTGTAAGTGCAAAGCCAGAAATGTGTAGAAATGCTGTAAAGATATATATATATATATGTTTTGAAAGTTAGCATGGAAATAAAAAATCTTGATTCGAAAATGGAGTTTAAGCCTCCACTTTCTTATATGAATCTCATAAGAATTATGCTTCACAAAGATATTTTTCTTTGATGAAAGGAAAATATAAAACTAAGTTCAGTAAAGCAATGTTAAGATAATATACATTTGGCAGTAACTATGAGATCATACATGGACTAGTTATTAAATGTAGCCATACAAAATTTTCTGGAATAGAATTAAAACCCGCTTTACTCACTGTTAATCATAAAAAGTGCTCACAATGTTGCTGCTAATAACACAACTCTTCCATTTCTTGCTATGTAAGCGTGCATCAATGGAGAAATGCATGACAAGGTATTTCTATTAATAAAATAATTATTTCCCCAATATAGCTATTATATTTATAGTATATATTTTATTTATTATTATCTTTGATTGACTTAGATGTCCTATGCTTCATTAGACACTGAAATATCTTTTGATCAAATAAAGATATTACAGTGCAACAAAAAGGAATAGTTCTCATACGAGATTCACATAAGAAATGGGGTACTTTAACTACCATTTTCACTTTTGACTCATGATTTTCATGTCTCGGCAAACACTTTAATTAGTTATTAAAAAAAATGTTCTAAAACCACATAAAAATCTAAAAAAATTATCTGTTTTCTCAGTACAATTTTTGGAACTCCTCTGTAGAAATCTCCCACTCAACGGACTGCATTGTATATTCCCTCTTTGTTTGAAATTTTCTACCAATTTCAGGCAAACTTCGTCTTTAGGAATACCAACAATACATTTTGTTGATCTTATTCTGCATTTGTGTCATGGGTGAAATTACAGACAGAGGCTATAAGTGATTGTACATTTCATGGCACTGCCACCCCCATGTTGGTGGGGTAGGGAGGTTAAAGAAAAAAAAATTCAACATAAGAGTTACATCAAATGACAAAGAATATGAAAGCCCTTATTATAAGATCATTATCGAAAACAAAGTTGAAATTCTCCAAGAATGTTGTGAAATGGTGGGGATTCAAAATTAACATGAATCTAAACAAACCTCCCTTGGCACAAAAAGTAGAACAGTAATCCCAATAGAAACAGAAGGAATTTCATTAAAAATGTACAAGAATAAAGGCATAATACACAAAGTGATGCTCTGAGCATACTAGGGAAAAATCTATGGCATGCCTCTCCATAACTATGGATTGGTACTCATGGGCTAAAAAAATGGTATCCGAGATCTCCAGAAATGACAATGACACCATTAGATTACTTTCTGTGAGGTCGTTTAAAAATCGCATATTTGAACGAATTGCATACAATGGGCGAATGATAAGGAATACATTCACAATATGATAGATTACCCTTGAAGAATTGTACATCAAGCTACACATTAAGTACTGATCTCAATATTAAAGCTCTGTCTGCAAAACAGTAGAACACTTTGAACATCTAATTCTATGTAGCAGCTTTTTTTTTTTTTTTTTTGTGGTTTGCTATCATATAGAGAAGCTTTTCTACTATAACACAAATATGATGTTTGTAATTGTTGTGACCAGTGTAAATTTAATGATTTTCATAATGTTGGCAAAATGTATCCAAACTATTATTATTTGCACTTAGTTTCAAAGTTTGGTTTCTAAACAATAGGGATTGTACATTCAGTTCTGCAACAATAGCGACACTGCTTTTTTTTTTTTTTTTTTTTTTTTACAATATTATAGATGTTACAAGAAAATGGTCTAGCACTGGAAACAATTGTATTTTTGATGATATATTGTAAAAATAATCATCATATAGTTCTGCTTCACACATTATATATATTGTCATAGTTAACGACAGAGGCCCATAGTTGCTTAGTTTATTTTATGTTATCACATGGTACCATTAAGTAAATTAAAATAAATGAAAAGCTTAACCTTGTTCTCATTAAGCAGATGTTGCACAATTATTATCAAAGTTTGTAGCTCAACAATATGGTGCCATAACTCGCACACATAATAGATTATTCATTAAAATCAGTACAACATAAGAATGAGGTGGTTGAAAATAACAATGTAGTTGAAACACAAAGGAAATAAAACATCAAGTGTGATAAAATGCCGTTTTTAAAAGGCAATGAACTGCAGTATAAAATACAATTAAAATGCAAAGAAATTCTTTAAAAACCATGTAATGTGAGGCAGATTCCAGGTCAAGAAGGAAAAACAGAACATTCCACATTGCTTCAAACCAAGCAGACACCCTACCTATCACAGAACCTGAATTTGGTTCCCAAGAACATCTATTTCTTAAAAGAAGTTTCTACTAGCTGTTCTATCAAAAATTAATGGGATTCTGTTATCAACCTATGATCCACAGTAAATTTAAGTATTTTGCCTTGAGAACTGTTGAATAGATGGCCATTGTTTGTATTAAATAAAATATTTTGAATAATTTGCTGCAACACTAAAGTCTATATATTTATGTGTATAAAAAATAAGATGCAAGTTTCTATATAAGATAAAATTTACGTATATACATAAAATAAAGTTCTTGAAAATGCATGAGGTATAATTTAAGCATGTATATTAACTAAGATATAAAAAAAAAAAAGTATTCCCAAATAACTTCCTTACTTTTCTCTCTTCAACAATTCTTTTATATTTATGCAGATACTATTCTGGATGTTATATCATTTTCTTATTGCTAAAAACAGCCCAATGGGCCCTTTTTTCTTCAACCGAAACAGCCAAGAAGTAATATCTTTTTCTAAAGACTTTGAGATGTTTATGAATGAGATTGTCTACACTGTAAAGGTGTTTTGAACATTTCATTGAAGGAAACCCTGTGATGCTATTCTTATCTACTATAAAGGTTCTTATAGGAAAATTTGTACTTCAAGAACATTTGTATTAAAAGTAATTGAATTTGGTTACATATGCAACACTGGGGGGTGAATAAGTTCTTTCTAAAATTTCAGCTGTACAGATTTACTTGTATGTATGCATATGAGATCTGTACAAAAAATTCCCGTACTTTTATGATAGCATGCTAACACAATGTCACACCGATGTGTGATAGGTGGCACTGCATAGCAGTTACCTTGCCAAGTAACCTCTCGTTTACCGCTTCTTTCTAGTGTGATTAGTCATCATGCTGCATCGCTTTGTTTAAGAGCTTGTGCGTGTTCTGCGATTTTCAAGATGGATGAATTTCACGAGCAGCGTAGCAACATCAAATTTTGCATCAAACTTGGGAAAACGTTTACAGAGACACGTGAAATGATGAAACCAGTTTATGGTGATCAATGCTTAAGCCATACACAGTGTTATGAATGGTTTAAGCACGACCCTCAACATCAATTGACAACACTCGTGTGGCCCAAGCTCACTAAATCGTATGTTCAAATGGTCCACTGAATGACTGAGAAATCGCAGGTGATCGCAACATTTTAATTAGATTGTGTCATCACATTCTGACAAAAAAAAAATTGGAAATACATTGAATTGCTGCAAAGTTCATCCCATGTCTGCTGACTCAGCACCAGAGAGACCATTGCATTTGAGTCTGTCAGTAACTTTTAGATTGCAAAAATGAGGACAAAAATTTCATGAAAAGAATTATCAATAGAGATGAGACATGGGTTTATGGCTACAATACCAAGACTAAAATGCAGTTTCATAGTAGGTTGGAAAAATTAACCAAGACCGAAAAAACCTCGCCCATCTAGAAAGATGCTGTAAATGAGAAGTTACTTACCAAGGTCACTGCTATCTAGTGCCACCTACTGCACATTGGTATGACACTGTGTTAGTCTACCATCATAAAAGTTGGTGAATTCTTTGAACAGACCTCATACATTAAGAAGGAAAAAGAACTTTTAGCTTAAAGAAGTCTTCCTCCTTTTGAATTAAAATTTATTTGTGTTGACTTATACATATCACTTCAAAAAATTGCACATAAAAAGAGTGTATATGATGACAAAGTACTTTGAAATAAACCTGAATAAATGGCTATTCAAACACTTGATGCATGCACTGATATTTTTTAACACACATCTCAATTTAAACAGTACATGCAAAAGGAAGCACTGAAAACATTAGCATGTTTCAGTAAAATATCCCCAGGTAATGGCAGATGCAGGAATGCCAATCTCTTGCAGCATTCGTAAATGTGTAGTTTTGAGCTTTCATGTGTAGACACAAGAAATATTACAAAAAAGTTTTTTTAAGAATTGTTTAAAATTTACTAGACTAGACAGTTATAAAAACCAGAAAAAAAATCAATATTGAGAACTGTATGTGCGAATTTGAGGAAGCACATGGAAAGCAAGATGACTCACTTGCTGATGAAAGAAAAGTACTATAATGCTAAAATCCAATCTGAAGCTGTACTGTTAAAGCGAGTGACACAGAGCTGCCACGTCCAATTAGAAGAAGGTGAAACGTGTGTGCACACACATACATGTGTGCAAGTTGTGAGATGTGTTCAAGACAGAAAATATTTTGAATAGCCCCCCACTCATACACACACACACCATGGGCACTCAAAGAAAAAAAGTTACAAAATTTACTGATACATAGTGAATTTCACATACGTAAATTTGAAATGTGTATGCATACGAGTGTAAAATACAGCAAGATCAACTGGTGCTATAAAATAAACCACATGCTTACTTCAGTGAAAATGCTTCAAGTAGAGGTACTCTTTGGTACAGAGTGCATGCACTCTGATTCCTACGTGATGCTGCTACCCATCAGAGGAGGATGAAACCGGTTATGGTATGTGATGTAGCAAAGAGGCACGGCCGAGGGAGTGGGGTGAGTAGCTGACGATCAGTGTGGAACCTCTAGGGGCTGCTAGCTGCTCCTCGATTCCTTTTCCCAACGCTCAACTGTGTTGGTTTAGCACCTGTTTACAAACAATCGCTTCTACTTCCTCCTTCTGTGGTAGGCAAAATATTGATGGAGGTACTGTATTGCGCTTTTTGACTATTATATTCAACCTGTTATTGAGTTGTCTGAATATGTGCACTTGGATCCATGACAAATGCTAAGGGGGTCTACAAATAACACATAAATTATGTTAAATAAAGTTAGTGGGAGGAAAATGCAGCATCATAGCAACAAAAGTGTAGTATTGAGTATATGATGCATAATAAAGCTAAAGAAATATGTAGTTTCCACACCAAATGTGTAGGGGTTGGAATCCCTGCAGATGTCATGTGAAGCTGGTGGTGCACTGTGTTTATTGCATGAGAAATACCACTAAATTGTTAAAAAATAATTGTGGTGAATATTTAATGTCACTTGGATGATCATATGAAAAGAAAGACTGCCAATCAAGAAATTTGCATCCATCAACACAAATATGTATGGCAAAAGAATCTGTTTTTCAGAAGACCAGTTGATTTGAGATGTGTATTTATGTAACTGAATAATTCCATCATGAATCTATCCTACAGAGTTTTAAATGCCAAACTGCTGCACAAAACTGTGTTCATAAAAATAAATATGTACACAAAAATATTTTTTTTATTTACATGTTAAAAAATATACAATACACCAAGCAAGGGACTGTAGCTCTTCAGAAATGTATCAAATAACACTTGTATGCAAACACTCTTTTCACTGGGAAAATCTCTCACACTTTTTACAACTGCATCATAATCAAAATAATATAAACACACAATTTATTACAATTATAAAAACTTTTCAAACTTCAGTTTATGACTCATGCCATTTGCACCTCAATATTTTTGCATTGCTTTTGCTTTAGTCTATAAAAGCTGAACTGAACAGTGGTGTCAATTCTCCTTACTGAAAGTTCACTAACTACTTTTCATTTTATATAGATTTTTATTCAAAAGCTACTTGAATAACTTTCCTACATTTTCAAGATGCATCCATGAGTTTGAAAAGATGGCATCATTGGTATGTAACTCTCATTACTTTTAGAATTCAATAAGTCTGCATGTTAGAAGTATTTTGCATTGTTTTATAAACAGTAACCTTATATAAGTGGTGGAGGTGGGGAACGTCTCAGTCCTATTCATCATGATTATGAAGACCTTGCTAAATTTCCATGCTATGTTATGAAGCTGAAGCAAAAGGGGTGCAAACCCCCAGGCTGTTTGCTAATGAAACAGTTTGGAATAATGGCTCCCTGACTTCTCACAACATAGATCTCTGATTTTACATAACACATAGCTTGGCAGTTAAACTTTGAATCAAGATTCTGAAGAGCTGAACTAAACACGTCTAAACAATAGAAACTTCCCAGTAGAAATGAAAAACCTGCACAACTCCACACCTTTTGATCAAGATCCTAGAAAGAATGAACTAAACAATAAAAGCTTCCCAGTAGAAATGAAAAACTTCTACACCTGAGTTATGAAATGTCATCCATTTTGACAATAAAATGGATGACACTTCATTTATGACATATTTAATTGTGTGAATCTATATTTCCATGAACAAATTCATTTTACTTGAAATATTACATGTCTTTATTCTTAGTATAATAATATTTTTTGGCAATGAAATTCCATATTTTGCCATTACCATGTGACCACTCCTCAGAAACGTTGAAAAATATATTATCCTGACACGGGAGTCAAGCCTGTCTCTCCCAAAAGAGGAAGGCTGTAGCTACCAGAAGGGCATCAGGAATGGTTGCTCTCCCAAAATGTTCACACTAGGGCAGTCAAATCATGCTCTAAGGAGCATAATAAATAGATATCCACACATGTGAATAATTTTATGGAAAATTTTAACTGAAAAAGAAAGTTATACATTTTAGTATTTTGTTTTTTAGAGACTTTAGTTAGCCCCTTACAGAATTCCGTGCAACTAACCAGGGTACAGAGTGACCTACTCTGTTAGGAATAAACCCTTCATATGAATGAAATGAATTGCCCAAAACGGCAGACACAGTATGCGGATACGACCAACTTTTGTGCCCTTTCTAAAGGATGACTACTTTGTTCTTTTTCTTTATGAAGGGATAGAGCAAATTAGTCATCTGTCTCAGAATGTTCCACTGAGGGTTTGACCTTAAATGCAATGTTTCCAAGCCCTACCCCAAAAGTGTCTTCCTACACTACCTGATATTCATTCTGTGCTATGCTGGTTTGTTTTTATTCCACCGAGTGCTGTATTGTCGGCATTCACATAACTTTTATGTTTTACTTGACTCTTAGGTATTTACCTAGTTTTCATATTTTTAATACATTATGCACAAAACTGGAATTCAGATTTTTGAACAATTGTAATCCTTTCCTATAATAGAGGTAGGAGACAATCAAACCTGTATGCTGTTAGAGTGAACTTTTACACTTGGAGGGGCATGAAGCTTGCTCTGGCCTTGCATCAGAGTATGCTAACCACCACACAATTCAGCGTACCTTTAACTTGAAGTATAGGAATCTAAACAAACCTCGTATTATGTTCTTAATGCATGTGGAACTTCCGCATCATGACTACCACTCCAATCTGGAAAAAGATCCAAGCCAAGAATCACAGTTCTTCTGATAATATCTCAGATGTTACTGCTGATCCTAGTTTTAATTGTAATTCCTAGTCTGGGGCTATTGCTCGACTGGACAAGTCTTTGATCCATGAAGAGACCCTGGATGCATCAAATTCGATGGATTCCAATACTTCAGTTACTTACTTGAAAATGGATTGTCCTGGATAGTGTATAGATAAGCATACGTGGACAGAAATCGGGACACATAGGTTTGATTCTCTTCTGGAGGAGTTGCTTACATCGTAACACTGAAATGTCGCATTTCTGAAGAAAGAAAAAATGCTCTCTGAATGCTACATGATTTGTTTTGTTAATATCTTCAGCATGACTGTATTTCTCATCTGTAACTGACTGGTAAAAAAATGTCTCATATACTCATGCATAAGTTAGTTTTGAAGGCCAAATCTTTGAACCCAAATCATGAAGTCTATCTATATGCGGGTAACACTTTGTGGAGGTATGGAATACCCTGATGAGCCATTACATTACGACCAACCCCAGTCTAGAGAAATGAGCACACCTGGAGACCGAACGGTGGTGCAGGTGAAGTTCATAGAGCAGTATATATAGAACCTGAAGAGCAGCTTTCGGTTAGTTGAGTGTTCAGAGTCAGAATGGGAAAAGCTGCCGATTTATCGGAGTTTGATATAAAGGACAAATTGTGATGGCACGGCACCTCGGAACTACGATCTCAGAAGTGGCGCAGCTTGTGGGTCGTTCATATGCGGCTGTAGTGAATACGTATCAGAAGTGGTGCACAGATGGCCAAATGACGAACCGTCATCCACAGCTCATTGATGCCAAAAGGGAGTGGCGACTGCTGTGCACAGTTCTTCTGATAATAATATCTCAGATATTACTGCACAGTGACTGCAGGGCCACAGTGTGACAAATCATCCACAGCTAAACAGTGGCAATCATGGCACTGTGTTATAGCACACAGTTCATCACAGCCTTCTGCACATGGGCCTGCATAGCTGAAGGCCCAGCCAGGTCTTTATGCTGACTATACGTCATTGTCACCAACACATGAAATGGGCCCAAGATCATTGAGATTGGACCGTGGATGATTTGAAAAAAGTGTCCTGGTCTAATGAATCAAGATTCCTGGTGCATCACGTAGACGGCTGAGCACGGATACACCAATTACCAATGGAGGCTATGGCACTCGGATGCACTGTTGGGCAGAAATAGGCCAGCAGCAGTGGTGTTATGCTGTGGGCGATGTTTTTTGGAACACTTTAGGCGACATTATCTCAATAGCACAACCCTGACAGCTGTCAGGTATCTGAACATTGTTGCAGACCAAGTTCACCCATTCATGGTAACTGTGTTCCCTGCTGGTGATGGCCATTACCAACAGGATAATATGCCATACCACACTGCTGGAATCATCAAAGAGTGGTTCGAGGAACATGCTGGTGACTTTCTGTTAATGCCCTGGCCTCCAAATTCATCTGACATGAACCCAATCGAACATTTGTGGTTCAACTTGGAAAAGCAAGTTCACACTAAATCACCACCACCCCAAAATGTATGGGAACTGGAGGACGTGTTGTTGACATTATGGTACCAGATACCTTAGGATACCTACTACCACCTCATCGAATCAATGCCTTGCCGAGTGGCTGCTGTTTTGCGGGCTAGAAGAGGTCCTACAGCTTATTAGGTAGGTGGTTATAATGTATTAGCTCATCGGTGATTGGTAGTTATAGTTACAAGTAAACAATACCCATTGCTCTCTATTAGGTGTAATGTCACTAACTTCATGTGACATTTTAATTGAGATCAGATATGTGACATCAGGTACAATTTTTAATGTAAGGTGGCAAAATCATCCTGAAACATTTTATATTCATACATGAGGTAACTATTATATCATTGAGATCATATCATTTATCAGTCAGATTGTCCTACAGCAGTGTCAGCACAAATCATATCATCAATGTCATCATTACAGCAATAATCATATGATCTTGATGCACACTTTTTGGCTTAAACAGTTTTGCTGATGAATGGAGGGAGACTGCTGTGAGCAATTTTTAATTCCTACTTGAGTTGAAGTGGTCTTGTCCCTTCATAATTGTAGCTACATTCTTTAACAGTGAAAATGACTGAAAGCTGCTTCCTCAAGATCTGTGTTAACTTACAACCAGGGATGTGTTGGAGCTGGTTTAGTCCAGTTCGTGTGAACCATTTGTTAAAATTTTTGAGGTTCCCTTGAACCATCTGTTAAATTCCTCATGAGTCGTTTGTACATTTTTATCATGTAGAGAAATCTACAGGTCATATAGGAGACCTGTGGAAGTAGAAGGAAGCAAGAACTCCTGACGAAGATCTAGTGTTTAGATCGAAAATTTGAGAGGTAATGTACCTAATAAATTTATCCTCGATAATTCCCGTTAAATATTTATAATACTGAAAGTAATAAGAGGAAGCCATGAAGTCATTAATTACTAGGTCATTTTTGTTAAAAATGTCAACTTATCATGAAATTAAAAAAAAAAGAACTGCAATGGTTTTTAAACCAAATACCATTTAAAAGTTTAGTAACAACTGAAGTATATCAGGATCTGTAACATCTACTGCAAGCAGTGCACAAAACTTGGAAAGAGGGTCACAACATTAGGGGGCGGGGGTTCCTTTGCCATTGTGTCAACAGTACTAAGATACACAACTGAGTGGAAAGAAAATAACTTGGATTGGGGAGTTCCTGCCCGACACCTTACTTCTCTAGCAACGGATACGTCATCCCCCAACATGAAGATTTTGTGTATCAAAGCCCCTCCCCCAAACTATTATATGAGGGGTCTTGCTCCCCTTCTTTTGATATGAAGGTCTGTCAACCAGATCTTTCCCATTGATGTTACAGTAATTATGGCCATTCTTAATTTTCCAGAAATACTTTTCTAAAGTGGAAGGGACATTTCCTTTTGCAAGGTTTTAATCACTTTTGCAGCCAACATCTGATGTGAACTGATATATACATGTCATGAAAGTTATCAAAATTAATAACTTCATGTTTCAACATGCACTTAAAACAATTACAGGTAATAGAGGTAACAACTTACCCCCAATTTAACATATATGGCACGTTATGAGTTCAGCAGACACGTACTCCCACCCCGAGAAAGGCCTAACATACATGGCTATTTGTAAATATTTCAACTAAGAAATAGCTACATACGTTAAGTATCAGGGTGGGAGCATGTGTCTGCCGAGCTCATAACGTGCCGTATATGTTCAATTGGGGATAAGTTGTTACCTCTATTACCTGTAATTGATGTGAACTGGTTGTTACAGAACTGGCAACACACCTGTGTGTATAACCTGCTTGATTCTTTGTCTCCCCATCTCTGGATGAGTGTACTTGTTTATTTTTTCTTGCAAAGTCACAGGATGAAGTAGAATGAAAAATTAATTTAAAAAAAAGTTTCTAACAAACCAAAGTTCACACTATATAATGCACTTCCCTTTTCCAAAATGCATCTGCAATAACTTGCAACCTGTTTGATTCTTTGTCTCTCCTGATCTCTGGATGTGTCTGTTCATTTTTTCGTACAAATTCACACCCTGGAGTAAACAACGAAATGCAGCATTTTGGTAGACATGCTTGCAAGTTACTATTTACTGATGAACATTCATGAAGTATCTTTACTGCTCAGTACCAGACAAGCCAGATTGCGCCATGTAGCGCCCAATGAAGACACTGAATGCCAGGGGCAGCGTTCATGCGCATACAGGACATTAGTATAACAGAAGTGCCAAATTCTTGCATTGTGTACCTAACTAGAACAGAAATAGTCCCCAACCTTGTACATGAGAGTAGATACAATTTATATAAGAGAGTATACTGTCGATCTCACCAATGACGTATTTAATTTTTGTTTTTTTACTAAAATGTATGCTTCACAAATATGACACTGCTCAAACTTGAACTAGATTAAAAATAAAATCCTGTTTTTCTCTTATAATGATTTGAAACTCATGAAAATGATTTTAGGTTAAACATTGTGAATTTGCATTTCATTTCTCATTTTTTTTTAAGTGCAGCAAACCAATTGTGGGCCTTAGTTAACTGTATACTTTCAATTCTTATCACAGTTATTGTTAAGTAAAATATACCCTTACATCATTGGCAATCACAATGTTTATATCATACATTTTAAAGATACTGCCATTTAAAACTTCTATTTAGTTACGACATTTGGGCTTCAGAGATCTATCAGAAACATTTTCTTCTTATATGTACAGAGAACAACAAAATGAACCTTTGTTGTTTACCTAATGCAACAACCTATGGCAGTTATTGCTTTGCTATTAAGTCATATACCCAATTGTTTTGAATACTTCAAAACATCTCTACTATTCTCCTTACAAAGAGGAAAAGAAAAATATCTGTGGCAAATGTTTTATGCAATAATTTCCCCTCTTTTTTTCTATTGGAAGATAAGCTTTTTTTCACTTACTTGGCCTTTAGACATTTATATTCGAAAGAGTGAAATAAAATACCCAGATGATAATGCATGAAAATAAAGACTTTCATGAAGTTACTTGTACTTTCCAGCACAAATCTGGCATGAAGATGAACAATAAAACTGGGAGAAAAACAAATGTATGAAGTTTCCAGGTACTAGCAGAATTTGATCCAACAGAGGCTTCTTTTTTCTTGATCGTGTTACATCCTTCTCCACAATCATCATCATCACAGATATCACACATTACAGTTTTATGGGGTCTGTAGAACATTCTGGAACTCTGGGCTGCAAAGAAAAATACGAAGCAATGCACAGAGTACTTTAAAAGTAAATATTTTTTTTTAATCAAAAGCACAAACAAAAGTTAGGTACACACCTCAACTAACAGATACATTACTGAGTTACATAAACTTTCAATGTCTAAGTACGCGATTCTCTCTCTCACGGTTGACTTAAGACTGTTTTTTTGTACAAAAGTACCAAATAGGAATACACAAACCATGGCTCTTACTCTAGATACTTTGTCTTAAATTTAACACACTTGTCCCATCTGTATCAAAGACTGTATTCCAGCCATGTAGTGGGATTTGGGTTGGTGTTGTAGTCACTGTAGGGCACATTCCTGTAGTTGTTTATCTGTAGTAAATTTTTTTCCTTGTTAAATGCTCCTTAAGTATGCTGAACAGGAGGAAATCACTTGGAGCCAAGCCAGGACTGTCGAGGGGATGGCCGAATATTTCCCAGCCCATTGATGTGACAGCTGTCGTCACATGAGCAGTGCATAGCCTAGAATTGTCATGCAACAGAATGATCTGTTTTGACAATTTTCCTGGTGTCTTCTTGTGATTGCTTTATAAAGGTAGCACAATCCATGTGTGCATTCATCATTGTCCTCTGCACAAGAAAATCTACCAGGAGTACCCCATTAGAATTCCAGAATGAAGTAGCTATTAGTTTCCCTACAGATTACACTGCCTTGAATTTCATCAGCTGTGGGGAACACTTGTGGTGCCAGTCACAGCTGTCTCACTTGGTTTTTGGAGTAAAATAATTAATCCAAGTCTTGTTACTGGTCACAATCTAGTACACCTCCCTCAGACTTAAAGTTATTCAAAAGCTCTGTGTAAATGGCAACACAAAATTACTTCTGACCAAATGTCAAGGACTTTCGTACCCAATGAGCACACACTTTTCAGAAGAGCAGGTGTTCATCGACGATTTCCTTCACATGACCTATTGCAGCTATGGCACATACATTTACCATTCTCTTTTCAAAGTAACCAGTTGCAAACGATCAGTGTTGACTTCAAACACAACAGTAGACAACGCATGTCCACGCAGTTCATTGCTACTCTTTCTCAGCCCTCAGAAAACTTGTCGCACTAATTGTGGACACTTGCTTTCGAAAGTATTTTATCTCTGCATTGTGCCTGCAATCTTAGCAAAATTTTGGCAGATTTTACCTTCACAGAAAATTTAATAATACAATGCCGTTCCACACCTACTGATACCTCTACAGACTCCGTGTTTCCCACATTATTCCATGCAGACAAAACCACTACTGGTGTAAAAAGGAGGCTCACATTTACCAACTGGTGTAGTACGTGAAAAGTTAAATTAAAAAGTCCAGGTCAACTTCGAGCACACTTACATCTTCAAATTTAATTTATTTGCTAAAAATTTCAGTCATGTACTCTAATAACCCACCACCCTTTACATCAAAATCAGTGATGCCATGGTAAAAGCAAGAAATTGGTTTGTAAGTCATAGTTTATCGAGATCAATGTTTGTAAAGACAAACACAATCTTTATATATTCTATAAGGTTTTTTACTGTAAGACCAGTTGTGAGAGAACGGCTGAACATAAACATATGGTTGAGGTATCAAAGTAAAGGTCTTGCCATGTAGATGAGCCAGTCGAAGAGAAAAATAAGATTGGGAAAATGGGTGGTATTGCATCCCATGATTCCAGGACACATAAAACAGCTGCCATTCGGCGAGGCATCGATAGGTATCCTGGGGTATATATCGTACTATAATGTCAACAGCAGATCCTCCAGTTCCTATACATTTCAGGGTGGTGGTGATTTAGCACAAACCTGCTTTTCCAAGTCGAACCACAAATGTTCAATTGGGTTCATGTCAGGTGAATTTGGAGGCCAGGGCATTACCAGAAAGTCACCAGCATGTTCCTCGAACCACTCCTTGACTATTCTGGCAGTGTGGCATGGCGCATTATCCTGTTGGTAATGGCCATCACCAGCAGGAAACACAGCTGGCATGAATGGATGAACTTGGTCTGCAATGATGTTCAGATGCCTGACAGCTGTCAGGGATTGTACTGTTGGGATAATGGGGCCTAAAGTGTCCCAAGAAAGCATCGTCCACAGCATAACACCGCCAGCCTGTTTCCCCCAATAGTGCTTCCAGGTGTCATAGCCTCCGCTGGTAATCAACGTATCCCAGCTCAGCCATCTATGTGATGTACCAGGAATCATGATTCGTCAGATCAGGCCACTTTCTTTCAATCATGCACAGTCGAATCTCGTTGATCTTGGACCCATTTCATATGATGTTAGTTGATGATGTGTAGTGAGCATAGGGACCCAGCTGTGTGCTGTGACACATTGTCTTGATCACTACTGTTGTAGCCACAGGTGATTTGTTGCATTTTGGTCCTGTAATCACTGTGAACAGTGCACAAAAGTCTCCACTCCCCTCTGGCATCAATGAGCTACGGACAACACATGGCTGGACGATGGTTCATCATTTGCCCATCTGCGCACCACGTTTGATACATACTCGCTACAGTGGCACATGAACAATCCATAAACCATGCCGTTTCCAAGATCATAGTTCTGAGGTGCAGAACCATCACAATTTGTCCTTTATAAACTCCAATAAATCAGCAGCTTTTCCCATTCTGACTCCAAACACTCTACTAATCAAAAGCGGGTTCCATATATACTGCTCTGTGAACTTCACCCGCGCCACCGTTCGGTCTCCAGGCATGCCCATTTCTCTAGGCTGGGGGTGGTCAAAACGTAACGGCTCATTGGTGTATACCCTTAATTGTTCAGATAAGTCTAAAATATCCCCAAAATTTGGCATTATGAAAGTAAGAATGTTCATTAAGTTTGCTTTTCATATTTGCTGGGTTTTTGTTCTATGGAGCAGTCTTCCATACTTTTTGTTCATTCACTCGTAACCAAGAGAATGAACAAGAAGTCATATTTGCTAGCCTCATGTGAAAACTGGTAACAAACCAAAGCGGAACTTGCAAAGTTTGTACTAGAAACTTTTCAGAATTTATTAAGCGTAAAATAATAAGCTATTTAAAACTGAATTACTATTTAAATTATCAGAACTTAAACCACAGCAAGCCATGTGACATCGTACACCACTGGGACTAGAGTGTTGGAAAATTGTTTTATATGTAAATGAATAATGTTTAATACATACATAAAAATAAGATTTATGGAAGATAGAAGGTTTAATCAAATATTGCATTTCCTGTCTGACAATTTAAATTCCTATCACTTGCATTTGGACTTTTTATTAGATGCGCTATTTTATCAGAGTTTATACTCCCCATATATTAACACCATCATCATACATTTTAACATCTGATCACATTTGTATGCAATATTATGTTTACTACAGGAATACTTACACTGGTTATAGTAATCATACACTCTCACTGGTGCTCGCCTTTGATTAGCAACCTTGTGGATTCTATGCGCAGGAACAGTAACACATGATTCTTCTTTATCTAGCTGTTGATTCAAAAAGAAAAAGAAGGAAATGAAAGCACAGGAAACAAACGTGGTTGACAGCATTGATACGTAAATCTAATTTTTTTTATAACAATATTTTCATCGAGAATAAAAAGTTATCAAATTTAAGTTATATTGTAGATACTTTCAAATTCATGTACATAAAAGGAAAATTATTTAACAGGACTCAAACACTTACACGACTTTACTCAAAATTTAATTAAACAAATTCTATTTCAACTTAAGAGTTTTTAAATGTTCTTATCTTCTGTGCTCTTTTGTATTTTCATCATTTATGGCCTCTGGATCTTTATCTAGGCAGGCCATGTTTAAGATCCAGAAGCTGGAAATGTCTGAAAAATACAAAAGAATTCAAAAGGTATATAAATATTTGAAATCTCTTGAAGTTGAAATAGCATTTATTTTAAAATATAAACACTTTTCAACTTAGAAATACATATTTTACTTTAAATTATACACGGTCGTATCAGAATAATATGACCACCACCAGAATCACAGTGTACTGGCCCAGGCACATCACACAGGGTGCACATGACAAGGTCGACCACACAAAGATATAAGCAGCCAGCAAGAACAGATGAGCTATAGTGCATAACGTGAGCACAATGGTCAGAGGTAGTGATTTAACGGACGTTAAAAAAAGGAATGATCATCAGCTACCGTGCCGAGGGCGGAAGCATCTCGGAAACAGCAGACTTAGTGAGCTGTTTGCAAGGTGCTGTAAGTAAGGGTGTACCAAGAATGGACCTCTAACACACCGAGTACCCCCAACGTCATAAATGTAGAGCCCCAAAGGCAGTCAACCCCAGAGGAGAACATCGCCTCCTTCAATTGGTAAAGGGCAATTGAAGCGCAACAGTGCAGCAATTGGCCACGTGAATGAACACTGGGGTACCCAGGTATGTGTTCGGATAGCAGCACAGTGTACCCTGTTACCCATAGGTCTCCACAGTTGACGATGCTACAAGGTACCCACGTTAACCCAGGTCCATCGGCAACGACGCCTGAAGTTCGCATGGGACTACCGTCATTGGACAGTGGAAGAGTGGGAAAAGGTTACTTTCTCCGATGAATCCAGGTTTCTACTACACAGAAGTGATGGGCAGTAACATATACGGCATCAGACACACGAGAACCAACACACGGACACGCCTGTCAGTCATGTACAGGCTGGCAGTTGCAGTGTGCCTGTCTGGGGGACGATTTTTTTTTTTTTTTTTTTTGGATTGGAGGTTTAACTACCACCGTGAGCAACTCAATGGGCTATAAGCAGTCGCCCGTCCCTAATTTAGAGTCACTGGTTCCAGGGAAGGGAGAGAGCCAGTGCCGTAAGACAAACACAACATCCATGCCTCACCGGGATTCGAACCCAGACCCCGTTCGGACGAATGATCAGAGGCCATCGCTTAGACCACTGCGCCACCGGGGCGGCGGGGGATGATTTCCTGGTATGACTTGGGACCACTGGTACCACTGGATGGGTCCCTGAATGCCAATGGCTACCTGTACATCCTCGCTGACCATGCGCATCCCTTCATGTTGGACGTTTACTCTGGTGGTGATGGTGTATACTAACAGGACAACGTGCCATACCACATCGCTAAGGGGGTGCATGACTGGTTCCAGAAAACGACAGCAATGTCTCCGTTCTTTGGTTGGTGAAATCGCCCAACCTCAATACCATAGAACACTTGTGGGACTATTTGGATCAACAAGTTCGATGTGCCAACCCACAACCACATCATCTCCGAGACCTCTGTGCTCTGCTGTAGTCTGAATGGGCATATGTGCCTCGGCAACCTTCCAGGGTCTCATTGTGCCCATGCCACATCATTGCGCTGCTGTCATCCTGGCCAAGGGTGGTTATTCCCATTATTAGGTAGGTGGTCATATTATTCTGATACGACTGTGTATATATATATATATAATGCATTTATACAATTACCAGATGCAATTCTCCTTGGTTGATCTGAATAATATACAACTGCTCAACAGAGCTGTTTAATACGTTCGCCGCGTTACGACCCACCCGTGGGTCGCATTAATTTCTACATTTTTCAGAGGAGGAAAAAAAAAGTTTATATACATAAATCTGGAGTGGGTCTTACAGCACTGTATTGAAACAGTGGGGTCGTAACGTACTACAAAAAATAACCGAAAAACGTCGCAGCAGCGAGTGTGTTAATCAATCTGTCTGAGAACTGAAAATACATTTCTTCATGGGGAGGGGGGATTAATTTAATTAAGTACACATTAAACTGTTTTTATTTTTAATAATCCTTCATGCAACACACATTCAGCCTGAAGTGTTTATTGAGAAACTAAATGCTTTTCATTATTATTTTTGCTACTCTTTCGTTGCACATAGCTGTTCAACGTGTGAATTTTTTTTTTACTTTTGAGAAATTAAATGAATTCTGTTTAATCTATCAGCAACAAAAGTCAGGTGCAAAATGGCAATTAAGTTGACAAAAGGCAAATGCGATGTTTTTTTATGAGATTACTGCTCTCTGTAGACGTGTTAGCCATATGATCTTCCAGAACATTAGCAGGGGGGGGGGCATGAGTGGGCCTAATAGACCACTGATGTGCTGCTGATTACTTTCGACTTAAATAAGAAAATGTTGCTGAATGTATTCTTAAACTTCTCTTTATTCTTCTCTCCTGTTTCAAAACAGTGCTGTACCAGAGAGGAAACTTACCCTTTAGCACTTTAAATGACAACATATCTCTTCCATTTTTTATTTTCACTCACACAACAGTTAAGCTTTTTTTCTTTTTTGGAAACTTTAGATGTATTAGGTAACCAAAAAAGTTTGTGCGGTTTTCGGTAGAGTTCATTGCAATGACTTGTTTTATTTTCTAGAGCACCATTTGTTTTACGTGCATCATAAGGCACAGATACGTGTCAGTCAATCGGTGTGCTCTGACTTGGTGTGCACTCCTTTTTTCCGTAACTTTGAGCCCTTTTAAAATGTCGGTTGAACCTGGTGTAATTCGGGCTTGTTTGCTTTACCAATTTAAACTTGGCATGAAGGCTTTCAGAAGCGTCCCATAAGATATATGTGACATTTGGAAAAGATGTGGTAGCAGAGCGTACTGCATAGAAATGGTTTAAAAATTCATTCCCGGTGATGAATCACTTAAAGGTGTACCACATTCAAGAAGACCCTCCATTATTGATAATGGAGAATGCTGCTGTTGAAAATAATTAGAGATTAACATGCCAATAACTTTCACAAATGTCTAACGTGAGTGGTGAAACCATTTGTTTACATTTGCATCAACTGAGAAAATCATGGAAGCTAAGCAAATGTAGTCCCACATGCAATATAAAACCGCACAGACTTTTTTGGTTACTTGATATGTGTATATGCATATATCAATATCAACAAATATTTTCAATTCACAGCTGAACAGAGGTCACCCCCAAGTATCTTCACAATTCTGTCTTAAGCAACTTTCATCCGCCTCACTCATGTATACTTTCGGATTTCATCCATGCCTCTCCCAAATGGTCTTCTTCTGTGTGTATCCCTTTGTATCCAGTCTAGTATTTTAGTTGTCCAATGGTGGTCTGTTCTTCTAGCAGTATATCTAGCTTGTTGTTATCTCAGGGACTCATGATGTCATCAACTCTTGTTATTTTCTGGATCCATGAATTCTTTTTCCTATCATAGTGAGAAGAATTGGTAGGGAAACACATAACACACAAAACATTAGAAGAATTCTTGATATCATCATATCACGCATAAGTTACGTTGAAAATTATAAGCAGGCCTTTTTTGGTAGCAACTTCTACCTTCATCAGCCATGGAATGAGACACGTGGTAAAAGCATCAGTTGTTGCCAGATTTCAAAATCGCTTTCCAAATGATAGGGATCCTTATCATTTGAAAAGCAATTTAATGATAGCGATCCCTATCATTTGGAAAGCGATTTGAAATCTGGCAACAACCGCTGCTTTTACCACATGTCTCATTCTATTGCTGATGAAGATAGAAGTCGCTATCGAAACGTCCCGCTTATAATTTTCAACGTAACTTATGCGTGATATGACGATATCAAGAATTCTTCTAATCTTTTCCTATCTTTCTTGGTTTACACTTTCCTTCTTTTTCCTATCTTTCTTGGTTACACCAAGAATGCAACTCTCCATGCTTCTTTGAGTTGTTTGCAGCCTCTGTTTTGTAGTTAAAATCCATGCCTTTGATCCATAAGTAAACATTGGAAGGATGCACCGAATAAAAACTTTTCACACATGATGGTAAATTGCTGCTGGAATTTGTACTGTTTCTTCCAAATGCACTCCACCCAAGTTTTTATGCCTATTTATTTCTTCAGGTATGTGACCTTCACTTGATATCTGCAATGTAAATATAGGCATCAGCTACTTCTAAATTTGACCTATCAAACTCTAAATCTCCAGTTCTTGTAAAAGCATTGCACATTAGTTTTGTCTTCTATAAGTTTATCTTTAATCACATTTCAAAATAACTGATGCCTCTGTTATGTGTCACTCTGATTTAAACAAACAAAATAAAAGAAGGCACTTTTTGTACTCTGTCACTGAGTTCTTCCCAAAATTTATTTGACATAATCTGGCAATACATTCTTATTTTTTTTTTTTTGGATTGAAGGTTTAACGACCACCATTCTTATTTTTTTTTTTTTTGGATTGAAGATTTAACGACCACCATGAGCAACTCAGTGGGCTATAAGCAGTCGCCCATCCCTAATTTAGGGTCACTGGTTGTAGGGAAGGGAGACAGCCAGTGCCGTAAGACAAACACAACATCCATGCCTCACCAGGATTCGAACCCGGACCCCTTTCGGACGAATGATCAGATGCCATCGCTTAGACCACTGCGCCACCGGGGCGGCATCCGATCATGGCCCCCAAACAAAATACATACACAGACAAATATATTCTCAGATTCAGATATACTGCAGGTATCTCTATAATATGAATATTGCCTTGTTTCTGTATATCCACGTTATAACAGGCTTCCACTGTACAGGAAATAATCTCAAACTATAATGTTTTATGAAGTGGCGAAACAAATATATACATACCCTATCAAAATATATAATGACATTAGTGTCCTCCAAAAGAGTTTCCACTCGCTTAACTTTTGGAATTTGCAGAATACTTGGAAGCGCATCAACATCTGCTACATAACCTGAAGGAAGACCAACTTTCATGACAGCCATATTACTACTATCCTCATTATTGGTTTGGCTACAAAAGAAATGAAAGCAATTTTAAATTCATTTATTTAATAGATGATATCTTCCTATTATTTTCATGTGGCATTTTACAGAATGTGTGCTCTTTTTTATTCACACAGTGCTTTACCATAAATATTACTCAGATGCACATGCCTAACAACTATATATTTGAAGTTTTATCAATGAAAACAAAGAGCAGGGAAAATATTTTATACAGATATGGTTACTTCCTAAACGCTTCTTTTTTAAAAGAATTATATCTAGAAATTGAACACCACTAAACTAATATTTATAGTTTAATGACACACTTCTTTTTATGTAATATTAGATTAAACATCAAAACAAAATAGGATTTCCATTTCCTAAACACACACAACTAGGGAAAGAAAATCTTATCCTGCAGTCCTTAAATTTCTGCTGAAGGTCCATGCATAGTGTATTTTTTTACAACACAAAGCAACAAAATCAAAATTTTTTTCAGAAATATTGCAATCTAAAAAAAAAAAAAATACATTTTAGATAAAAAGTATTCATTTATGTTTTACAAAAAATAATTTTACAGATGCATATGAGTCAAGTAAGTGTTATTTTTGGTGTTCTCCATGGAATAAAGGTCAAAAAATGCTGTTTCATTAAGAATTGTTTTGGAAATTTCTGAATTTATTGTTTCTCTTACAAAGAGAAAAATAAAAAGTTTATTAATCTAAAGCAACTTATGGGAATTTACTAGGAAATTTTTTCATTTATAGCAAATTTTCGGAGAAAACTCTTCTCCTTCTTCAGGCTCTCTAGTTGTTGAAGAAGGAGAAGAGTTTTCTCCGAAAATTTGCTATAAATGAAAAATTTCCTAGTAAATTCCCATAAGTTGCTTTAGATTATTAATTCAATTAAACTAGGAAGCCATTTCTCAATATGAGCTTTATTCAAAGAAATAAAAAGTTTCTCAAAAATATTTAAGGTTTACTTATTGTAAGAAATTACTAGAATTGCAAGTTTTAATAATGTTGTATTTTTTGGAGGGGGAGTACTCACTGGTGTACCTGAGAACCCCCCCTGCAAAAAAATATCTTCGAGGACCTTTTGTGAAAATCTATTTGTTCTCAATTATTGAAAATTTTGAATTCTATATTGTTAACTAGGTTTTATGGGTGTATTAATAGTTCATATTCTTTGGAACCTGTAGGTATTTTTCATAAAACCAAAATTGTTACACTTTATTGCTTGTAATACAAATGTGCACATTGTAATTAAAATGATTGCCCTAGTTGTACAGTAATACAAAGTATGACAAACAACTTAAGCTAAAGTTAATCATATGAGGCAAATTTTATTCTTTTAGAGGACTAAGACCAGCCTTTTTGAAATGTCTCATGATCACACACACAAAGCATATAATGGCCGTGTGACAAAAGGTCATTATACGCTACTACTGACAGGATCTAATGACTTTTTCCAATTTATATGAAAATACAGAATGCAAGTAAGCAAATAAAAGTTACAATTAAGAATTGTGGCACAAAAAGAATAAAATCACTTAAATTATTTTCTCTTGAATATAAAAAAAAAATACACTTACATAATGTCACAATGTTTTGCACATAAGTTTTTTCTTTTGACTGTTATAAAAAAAATGACACAGGTCTCTGTATTTTTGTTTATGCGAAGAACAACTTTTAGCTCATTATATTCTGAAGGATGCGTAGTTATGCTCAAAAAAGTGTAATGTATAACGCCTTATCCTCATTGATATAAAATTTTTATTTATTCAACTGATATTTCATTCACATTCTCTTGTTAATATGCTTGCATAGGAACGATTGATATGGCTGTGAAAAGGGGCCTCAAGTTCCTCTGAAATAGCTGCTTTCCCATCACCCAGTTTTATGAACTAAATCAAAAATGATTTCTTAGAGATTTTACTTATTCACTGAAAAAAAATGCTTTTCTTTTCAATACTTCATTCAATGCTGCAGTCAAAAATTTCTTTAACCAGTTTCACATGAAGTTCCCGCAAAATTTTTTAAAAATTCTTCTTCTGAGGCTAGAGGCCCTCTTAGCCGTGAGGCCCCCTGCACTGCAGGAGTTACCAGCACGCCCATGGGAGTAATGTTTCTATTTCAACATCAGAACAGCAAAGAAGTAAAAATAATTTCAAAACTGAGTTAATTTGATACAGTGCTAGGTTCTCTATCGTGTGAGATAACTTGTTTGCAATTTATGTCGAAAGGTGAATTGTGATAGCAACTGATTTTATCCAAAAACAAAATGCTTCAGCGACAAAAATAAGATTTAACAGATTTTAAAAATGTTTGCTAGCTATGAGTAATACTAACTGAAAATGCTATTCTACACTTAGAGGTATTTACAAACTTTTAAAAACTATGGCAACGATGGTAAGGTGCAATTTCAGTTGAAAAATAACACTCTTACTTTAGAGAAAGAAAATGATCGATCATGAATTTGAACACACTAAGTATTTCATCACTATATGAAAACAAAAGATTTTGGTGAAATTGCATTTTCAGTGGAATTAAAGCAAAAAATTGTGTTTCTTTGCATTTGCTTTTTGAAGTGTCTATGGATGTGTGTGTGTGTGTGTGTACACTGTAGTGCTTTATGCCTAACCTTCCAATCTTTTAACTCACATTGGGTGTGGTTACAATACTATATATTAGCACCTATAGCTTTCTAACAGTTTTTATGATATTGTAACAAACCCAGATGTGAGTAACAAGATTGAAAGGTTAAAGTCAAAAAGCAAAATATGCCTAATACATTATAACAATGAGATAGCACAAATCACAAACAAGTAGTGAAGAATCTTGAAATAAATAAAGCATGTTTTAGAATTTTGTGAAGAACTATTTTCAATATTTGAGATTTCATTTGTATATATATTTCAGACTTGATGCAATATCTGGCATACCAATAAAAATGTGTTAAATGTGTTGAACATAATTGAACTGGTGTATGTGCACCATTTATACTGTATAGTATGTGCACCATATATACTGAACCATATATGCCGCAGCTGGACCTCGTGAGTGGAACAGACTGCCATTATACATCAGGGAAATAGTGGACTCAGGGGTATTTAAAAAAACAGCTATGAGAGTTTTTGTTGTTTGATTGAGTTCCTGTATTCTTTTTTTCACAGTATGCTCAACACCGGTCGTATTTCTAATGTTGCTATTTTTATCGTTTTGACCCAACACATTTACCTTTGGAGATCAGGGGCTTGTCAGGCTTAAATTTAAGCCTTTTTCCCTGGCTCCATGCTACAGTTTCATAGTACATTACGCTATCATTTTTTTTTCGATTAATTACTTTTTATTGATTTTTTGGTCAATTTTAAACGAGTTTTAGTGCTTGTATGTTTATGATTATTATACTAGATATATCTGAGGTGGTTTGAGCTCTTGTTTACTCTTGAAGTAAGTAGTTAGTACTAAATGTTATTAATTTATATTGAACTTTGTGATATTACTGCAATTCCATGTTTTCATTCCATTGTGCTAACATTGTGTTAATATTTAATTTAGTACATATGACAATTTTGATGTTTGTGTTCTGTCAAATTTGATGTACTGTGTTGTGTGGCAAAATTTTCTTTAAATTCAATTCAATTCAATTCAATATACACACTGAGTTGGCTTTGCATTAGGAATACCCGTTTTACATATTTGGAGCGATATCAAAGTGCCATGTGATATCAACATTACATGCAGCTACTATAAATTATGCACACCTATCCTCTCTGCATAATCAGTAAACATTTGCCAGTAATGGGAAAATGTGACAACTTAAGCCAATTTGATCGTGGCCAGACAGTTGGGGCCCGGAGGGCAGGTGCCAGTATTTGGGAAACAGCCGCACTTATTGGCTGCTCCCATACTACTGTATTAAGGGTGTACCAGGACTGGATTAGCCATGTACAGACATCCAGAAGACGGGTTCACATTGGTCAGCCACACACACAGTCGATCCTAGAAGTGAGTGTCGGGTGTTATGACAGGTATTTCAGCAACGACATGCACCAGTCGCCCAGCTCACCCACCAGTACAACAAGCGGTGCAGTTCGACCTATTTCAACATGCACCATGTGCCATACCTTTCTTTGCCTGGGGTTCCACAGCCAGAGACCAATGAGGGTACCCATGATGATGCCCAGTCATTGAAAACAATGCCTCGCATGGGCCAAGGAACAGTGGCAATGGACTCTCGACAGATAGAAGATCATCTGGAGTTATGACTCCTGTTACCTGCTGCACCATGCTGATGGCTGGGTTCGCATATGCCGTAAACAGCAGGAAGCCCTATCCCCTGGCTGCACAGTTGGGGTTCAACAGGCTGGTGGAGGTGGTGATCTGGTCTGGGGAGCTTTTCCCGGAAACACTTAGGTCCATTGGTTATCATCCCATAAACTGAATGGTGCAAGCTACAGGGACCTGTTAGCTGCCCATCTCCTTCTATATCTGCAGAAGGTTTGCCCAGACCACAGTACTATCTTTCAACAGGACAGCACACCAAGTCATCGGGCTTTTATAACCACTGAGTGGTTGGATGAACACAGCAATAAAATTTGCCACACTGCCTTGGCCTCCAAACTCCCCTGACTAAAGCCAAAATGACCCAATTGAACATTTGTAGGATATGCTAGGACGGTATGTGCAAACTGCTGATCCTCCTCCATGCAATGACCGTGAACTGAGGTGGCTGCTGCAGCGGACATGGGAAAAGTTACACATGAAGGATGTTTAACACCTTGTGGAACCTGTTCCTCGGTTTCTGCGAGCAGTGACTGTACACAGAAAGTGGACCAATGCATCACTGTGTAGGTGTTCCTAATGCAAAGTTAACTTGGTGTAGTGTGTGTGTGTGTGTGTGTGTGTGTGCGAGCATGTGTGTACACACACACACTGTATATATGATTATGCTATGTAATTATGTCAGGAAACTATATATTGCAGTTATCCAAATGGACCAAACCATCATATCAGTTGCACAAACTTTACAGATCAGTAAGAAGTTTCAAAAGGTTAAATGAAAAATTACTCAATTTATAGTTATGTTACTACTCAGCAATTCATGTTCCCACAATGATGTTTCCAAGATAGACTTCACTAGCTTTGCCACTGTAACCTCCTTACATTTTTACATCTCATGTATGTACTGATAGTCTGTTAAATTCATCACACAAAAATAATAATTAAACAAAAAAAAAAGGAAATTAAGCATGCAGTAAAAGCTTAAACTTGAGTTTCTGGAGAAATCTACAGGAATCTGGATGGTACAATATGAAACTAACTAACACAAAAAATTAAAAGTAAGCACTCACACATTCTTGAGAGATTATATTGCTAAGTGCATCACACAAAATACTTACTGTGTGCATATGCTGAGCTGCAAATAACTTGCAGTGGATGTTTTATCCAACAGTGCATTGAGGAAAAATGCAGGTGCTTCACCTGAAACAGCTATATTAAACTCCCATGAAACCTAAAAGGCACAAAAGAAAGAAATGAATTAAACCATAACCGTGTGTTGCAATAAAAAATGAGTACAATGCTTGTAACAGTGCAACAATACATGCAATGGCTCTATAAGGCATTTCATTTTAATTAGCATCATAACACATTGAGAACTTTATGGTTAAATGAACATGGAACAAAGGATTTAATTTCCATTACTATAATATAATTTAATTTCCCATTACGAAAAAAAATTATCAAAATACTAACAATGCACAAAGAAGAGTCATATCTAAAAACAGTAAGGTTTTTATTTGTAAAAATATTTAAAGCTTTTGTATAACTTTACAAGCTATAGACTCCTAATGGTCACTTCTCAGAAGGCAACACAAATAATAATAATGAGTTGTATTAACACTTAACTGCTATATAAGTCTTGAAATCAATAAAATATTATAATGGAAAAGCCTTACTTGTATATGTGGATTTTTGCATTATATATTTTAATAGCTTGGTCCACATAGTGATAAAATACCTCTGTCTAGTGTTGCCTCTGTTATCATTCAATGCAGCATGAAAATGAGTGCTTAAGTTCCTGCTCATATGTTGCTTCAGTTAGAAAGTAAGTATGATAGAAATACAAACCTTAAAAATGTTGAAGGTAAAAAGGCAATAAAAAGAAGTTAATATATGTTGATCCCTGCAAGAGTGTTCAAGTCCAAACAAAACTGGCCATCAGTGGATTTCGAATTTTGTTCAGCATTCATTTTCAGGATTAGATAGCAGTCTGGCACCAAAACTTCTAAAATGAAAGTCATTCTGTCACTGAGGGTCACCTGATGAAACATCACAATATGTCATGGATGAATTCCCACTGATTATGTGCATACTATTAATGAGCAAATTTCACACACTGATTAATTTGATCTTTTAATATTTTAAAACCTCTTTCTTCACGTATCAGAAGTTTCCACGGATAAGGTACAGTAACTGGGTTATCATCATTATAGATTGTGTGTTTAGTTTTCAATTATACAGTCACACGCATTATACATATCATGGCCAAAATTCGTTGCCCTTTTCGCTGATCTCATTGTTTTTTGATTTCAATTTCATCAAAAATAGGTTCTGTTTCATATGTTATTATACAATGCTGAATCAGAAATTTTTACTTTTTTCTTTCCCTATTCTAAGTTAGATACTGGGCAAGTCAGTGCTTATGTTTCTTTTTAGTGCTTCCTGCTTAAAAAGTATTAAAATTGTAGACATGTTTAAAAGAGGAATATAACCTTCTTTTAAAATTAGAGAATTAAGAAAATCAGGTGAAGTTACAAATACTTTTTATAAAAGTTAGATAGATTCCAAAATTGTCTGTCATACAGGTTTGAAATGTATCTTATGTCGAGATGCAGTCATTTTCACGTGGTTTTGAAATGTGCCTTTCTCTGAAACAGAGCTGAAGGCAACCCTCATTCACATAAAATAACATTTTTGACAAGAAGCTGTTATTTTCTGGTTTTAAGTCTGAATAATCCTTCAAATCTACCCTCACAGCAAAAGTTACCCATATTAAAAAGTCAATCCTGCTGCAGTGGTTGCTCTAGTTTTTTTTTCTTTTTTTTGCCAACCCATTCGCCAAATTGATTTTTTTTTTTTTTGCCAAATGTAATCTGAGGTATTACCAATATTTTTGCTAAAATGTTTTATTCATCAGCAAAACTGTTTTTTCCCCACTAATTGCAAAGAATGTTATAGGCACAGCATGACTCCTACTGCTGTTTTGGGTTACACAATATTTTTCTTTGGAAGCAGTTTCCAATTCCTGACAAAACTGTTGCTCATATCCCAGGACATGATAATTAAAGACAATTAAAAGTGAAGTGCTATCTAATGGCAGGTATTCAGTTGTTCAAAGAAAAAAGAAAGTCTAACTTGATGTGTCTTTTGCACTTCCAGTATAACTAGCTCATTTGCACACACAAAGGAAGACAGTACAATCAAAATCTCCGAATTCAATAGGTATGTCATTCATTGCCTCTCGCACAAGCATGCAAAACAAACTAGTTTTGTGCATTGTTTTAGAAAGATAATGCCATGAGCACTAACATACAACTCTGATTCCATCAACTGCACATATTCATATCACTATACTAACCCAAGATAAAAATTCAAGATTAAAACATTTCTTCATCTATTAGATGTTTTCACTGTAACTGAAAAAATTTAGTTCTCCCCTGGAGCATTTTGTGTTTTTTGCCAACAACATAGCTCCGAGCTGTTTGCAATTTGGGTGTAGCCTAGAATTCTGGGCTTTTGTCACATTCTACAGCCAGAAATCCAAGTTTTTAAGTTTTAGAAGAATTTGAGATTCCTCATCATTTCATTTCTGAAAATGTTATGAAATGAGGACTAAAAGTTCTTTTTGAGTTCCATTTGCTTTGGGAATTAATGTTTGATGGTTACACCACAGTTCCATATGGATGGTGAGTGCAGACGATTTGTGACATCTTCAGAGCCTGTTTTGATAACATTTTGTTTTTCTATCAGACAAGCTCTCAAGAAAATAGCCTGCTGAAAGGAATGGATCCTTTTTTCATCATTTTAAAAGTTGCATTTATATCAAATTATTTGGTAATACACCAATGAGCCATTACATTATGACCACCCCTAGCCTACAGAAATGAGCGTGCCTGGAAACCGAACGGTGGTGCAGGTGAAGTTCACAGAGCAGTATATATACACTGGTGTGCAAAAATTAAGGATGAAGAAGAGAAATTAGCGTAACGACCAGGCAGAACGGACCGAAAGACCACTCAGGAGATAGACTAGGGTCCGGTACGGTAGGGCATGTGCTTATATGTAGCCTGACGGGGGTGGGGGTGGGGGTGGTATCGGAAGGGTATAAAGCACACGGGCAGTGTACGCTCAGCAATTCGGTGAAACCTATTGCACGCTGTACATCGGTTTGAACGACGTCGAGTTGCTGCCACCGTGTGATACGGCCAACAGGCAATCCAGTAGACGACATCTGGATGACTTTACCCGAGGTCGCGTCATTGGGAAGTTGGAAGAAGGTCGAAGTGTGACTAGTGTGGCCGAGGAGTTTGGGATCGCTCACAGCATCGTTTCACGAACTTGGAGAGCATTTAAAATGACAGGAACAGCTGTCCCAAAGTTTAGCAGTAATCGTCCACGAGCAACCACGGTGGCGGACGACCGGTATATTGTTCTACAGGTGAGAAGAGACAGGCGGCAGACAGCGGGAGAAATCGCAAGGCACATGCAACAGACAACTGGACGTCCGTTATTGCCTTTTACCGTGGCCAGAAGGCTGCACAAAGGTGGTCTATTTGCACGACGACCAGTACGGTGTGTGCCATTAATGCCTGCTCATCGGAGACGGCGGTTTCTGTGGTGCCAGGAACACAAGAACTGGACACATCAGCAATGGGGTCGAGTTCTCTTTACGGATGAGAGCCGATTTAGTCTGACGAGCGATTCTGAACGTATACACATCTGGAGAGAGCAGGGAACACGCAATCACACCTCCAACATCATCAAAAGGGACCAATTTGGAGGTGGCGGAGTTCTCATTTGGGGCGGTATTACGCTTGGTAGCTGTACTGACCTCCACATCTTCCAAGGAGGTTTAGTCACTGGTGTCCGCTATTGTACCGAGGTTCTCCTGCCTCACGTGCATCTGTTTAGAGGTGCTGTGGGTCCTGAGTTCCTCTTCATGGACAACAATGCTACACCTCATCGTACAGTGGCTGTCGCAGAGCTGTTGGAGAGTGAAGATATTCAACACATGGATTGGCCCACAAGGTCCCCAGACCTAAATCCAATCGAACAAGTGTGGGACCTTCTCGGGAGACGCTTGGCAGCACGTCACCAGCCGCCAGCAACGATTCCACAGCAGCGATTGGCGCTACAAGAGGAACGGGCTGCGATGCCTCAACAGCTCCTCCACAACCTCGTCCTCAGCATGGACAGATGTTGTAAATCCTGCAACGCAGCCAGGGGTGATCATATCCCCTACTGAAGACTGAATTTTTCTTGGCAGCCGCCTGTCACATGGACGTCTCTGTCTTCTCTCCAGTTGTGCTCGAAGCTACCTTTTCAATAAAGTGCCTTTGTATCACTTGGATTCCTTGTTTGGACGGTTTTGCTCACTTGTCCCATATTCTTACATTTTGGGGATCTTATGGTATGATTTGAGTCGATGTGGAGCACTTCTGCACGACGTTACATTCGAAAAACTGTCTCGTCCTTAATTTTTGCACGCCAGTGTACAACCCAAGGACCGGCTTTCAGTTAGTAGTGTTCAGAGTCAGAATGGGAAAAGCTGACGATTTATTGGAGTTTGATAAAGGACAAATTGTGATGGCATGGTGCCTTGGAACTATGATCTCGGGAACGGCGCGGCTTGCGGGCTGTTCAGGTGCCGCTGTAGTGAGTACGTATCAAAAGTGGTGCACAGATGGGCAAACAATGAACCGTCATCCGGCCATGTGCCGTCCACAGCTCAGTGATGCCAGAGGGGAGCAGAGACTGTCGCACATTGTTCACAGCGAACACAGGGCCACAGTGTGACAAATCACCCGCAACTACAACTGTGGTGATCAGGGCAATGTGTTGCAGCACACAGTTCATTGCAGCCTTTTGCACATGGGCCTGTGTAGCTGAAGACCCAGGCAGGTCTCCATGCTCACTGCATGTTATCACCAACAACGCATGATATGGGCCCAAGATCATCGAGATTGCACTGTGGATGATTGAAAGAAAGTGGCCTGGTTGAGGAACATGCTGGTGGCTTTCTGTTAATGCCCTGGCCTCCAAATTCACCTGACATGAACCCAGTTGAACATTTGCGGTTCGACTTGGGAAAGCAGGTTCGCACCACCACATTGAAATGTACAGGAACTGGAGGACCTGCTGGTGGTGTTATGGTACCAGATACCCCAGGGTACCTATTGCCACCTCACTGAATCGATGCCTTGCAGAGTGGCCACTGTTTTGCAGGCTAAAGGGAATCCTACACCTCATTAGGTAGGTGGTGATAATGTAATGGCTTATCGGTGTATTAGATTCAGTGAATTCAATAAGCTACACTTATTAGAATTGAATGGAAACCACTGTGTGGGTTCCAAACTGATCTCTACAAACTGCTCAAATAAATAATCTGAAGTGCAAAATTCAACCTCAAAAATGCAATTTCTGAAGGATTTCCAGCAATGATTCAATGCAATTTCCGAAGGATTTCTAACAATGATTCAATGCAATTTCTGAAGGATTTCTAGCAATGATTTAATACAATTTCTGAAGGATTTCTCTATATGTAGAAGTGACAGAAAATTTGCTTTAAAAATGCTGAACCAAAGATATTTTTTATGCAATGCATTTTGCTCACACAATGCAGTGAATACCTTCAGACATACACATCTCTTCATAACTGTTCCTGTAATGGTTTTAGGGCAGACTTTGAACTCATCTGGAATTATACCAAAACACTGATACAGGGACAGCTGTAAGCAGATGTGTATGGATGAACATCCCCTGGGCACTACATCAAGAAAAATGCCTGCAAATAAATACAATTTCATTCATTATTTTTAATGTGAAGAATTTTCATCACAAGAATTATCCTTCTGCATACAAAATTGTGTAACCTAAATTTCAACCAATAAGAGGCCTTTTAAGTAAGACATGCAAAATATAATGCAAATTATGACCTTCTAGGGCAACAATAACAAAGGTTAATAGCTACAAGAAAATAATAACTGTATTATTTTGCATTTTATTACACTAAAAGAAAATGAGTCATATTTTATAGAAATAATTAAAAAAAAAGTTAAACTGTGCAGTATAGAAAAAAAACAGAACATAAAGAAAGATTTAAAAATCCTAATGAATGAGGGGACATCAAACGGCACCACGATTCACATGATCGTTATGTATAATTTTCAAATTGCCGCCCCGGTGGCGCAGTGGTCTAAGGCGTTGGCCTCTGATCATTCGTCCGTAAGGGGTCCGGGTTCGAATCCCGGTCAGGCATGGATGTTGTGTTTGTCTTGCCGCACTGGCTCTCTCCCTTCCCTGGAACCAGTGACCCTAAATTAGGGACGGGCGACTGCTTACTGCTTATAGCCCATTGAGTTGCTCACGGCGGTCGTTAAACCTCCAATCAAAAAAAAAAAAAAATTCAAATTTCAAATCAAAACCTAACAGAGACTTATTTTTCAATGCTGCCACTACCAAAATCATACATGAAACTTGTGGGAAAAAAAAAACCTAAACTTTTTTAACTGTGTGAAAAATCATAAACATGTGGTTAGAAAGTGTTATATAATGCAGCATTAGCAAGACGAAATTGTTTGCTGTAATTTATTTATGTAAATATTAAACTGGAGCACACCACTGTATTCACAATATACGAGCTGCCGTTGCTGCTGCTAGATCTGCCTCCTCTTTGGTCGTCACACCCTTGCCACTGTTTCACCGTGATTTTCGCTTTCTTGTTCACGATCATATCAGACAAACGTGGCGAAGTCTGTGGGACCAACAGGTGGAGAATAAACTGCACCGTATAAAACCTAACCTTGGAATCTGGAAATCATCGTGTCGCCGGAACCGTAGGGAAGAAGTCGTTCTTGCGCGTCTCCGCATTGGGCATTGTCGCTTCACGCATAGCTATTTGCTGTGTGGCGACGCTGCCCCAATGTGTGAGGCGTGCGACTGTTTACTCACCGTCTCTCATGTTTTATGTAGTTGTGTTCGTTTTTGTAATCATCGGTTTCACTATTTTCAGTCTCATCTACTGGATGACGGCGCAGCTACACTGCAGAAGCTTTTGGGCGACCACTGTGATACTTTCGCAGTATTTTCGTTCTTAAAGCAGATTGACTTTTTAAAAGTTATTTAAAAAAAAAATAAATAAATAAAAAATAATAATAATAATTAATAACAGTGAATTAATAAATTTATATATAAACCTATTTAACTAACTAGTCTTCACAGCTTTCATCATTCTCTTTTCTAACTTTTACCAAGCCTGTCTGCTCTTAATCATTTCACCCCGCTTTTAAAAATCTTTAACTGATAGTTCTGTGTCTGGCGCTCTTTGGCCAAACCTGGCCCTTGCGCCACTAAAATCAATTAACTAACTAACTAACAATATACGAGCATTGTACCAAAAGTAATGCAAAAGTGGTCATAACTTTATTAACTGGCAGAGGTCATTCAAATTGCACATGTTGGTAAAGTAACTCTTTCTCTATACAAAGGTACTACTCAACATAGTCTCCACCATAAGTGATGCCCTTGCGTCATTGTTGAACACAACTCTTGAATCCTTTTTGAAAAAATCCAGGTGTGGACTGTTGTACCCACTTTTTCACAGCCACTATCACCTCGTCTGTGTCATCAAATCGCTGTCCCCAGGGACTGTCCTTCATTTGGACTGAACAAGTGGAAGTTGGAGGACTCTAGATCTGGGCTGTATGGTGGATGGAGGACCATCGACCAGCCTAATTTTCTGATTGCCTGATTTGTTGCCAAAGATGTGTGTGGTCTCGCATTGTCATGGTGAATGTGGATCCTTTTCAGGTTCCTTTTCAGTCTTTTCCTCCTCATGGCTTCTCAAAGCTTCTTGAGCATTTCAATGTACCGCTCGCTGGTCAGGGTATGGCCACATTCCAGAAAATCAAAATGAATGACACCCCTCTCATTCCGAAAAACAGTCACTATGACTTTCTGTGCTGATCAGTGGCTGTTTAACTTCTTAGACCTTGGAGAAGAGGCATAACGGCATTCCATGGAGGATTGATTCTTTGTTTCCAGATTGAAAAGATATGCCCATGTTTCATCCCCTGTCACCAGATTTAAAAAAAAAGTCTTCATTGGCTTCAAACGCTTCCAGCAGATCAGAGCAAACTTCCACCATTTTCTCCTTCAAATTGGGTGTCAACTGCCAAGGTACTCACTTTGCACACACTTTCTGATACCCTAAGTCTTCTACCATTTTCTGTATGGCATTGTGCCCACAGTTCAGTTGTCTACAGTCCAGTTGTGCAACAAACTCACCAATTGTGACTCATCTCTCCACGCGAATCAATTCATCCTCTCGCTGACGATTAATGTCTGTGGTCGCAGTTGATGGTCTCCCACTGCGTGGTTTGTCTTCAATGCTGGTTTCCTCTTCTTTGAACTTCTTCATCCATCTGTGCACATTGCTCTTGTCAATGGTGTCAACTCTGTAAACAGTTTGTAGCCTTCTGTGGAAGTCGGACAGCCTGCACCCTTCATTCGTCAAGAGCCCAATGATGGCACATTGCTTCTGCTTGGAATCCATTATTTACCTGCAATGAAGAAGAAGGGTAACTATAGAGGATGAGTTATTCTACCAACATTTGCAATTTGAATGACCTCTGTCAGTTAATAAAAAAGTTATGCCCACTTTTGCATTACTTTCGGTACAACCCTCATAAAATTGCTTAATATAAAACAAAATATAATTGTTTCAAAAGGCATTGCTTCAAACATAGTTTTTTTTCTTGTTTTGTTTTATTATTGTATCAATTGCAGCTTAGTTTCCTCTTGTGAGCAAGCCTTGCTTTCTTCTCAGCAAGTAGCACAGCCATCCATTGCTTAACTCTTCTTTCTGCTGATATCTTTTACTTGCCATTTTTTCATTGTCCTTTTTCTTTCTCCTTTTTTTTTATGCCCTCAGATGACAATAATTTCATCCATCATACTTAAAGAACTTGCAGCGTGAAGACCATCAATGCATGCCATCAAAGTTTTCACTATTTTAAATAAATGGTGTAAATTTGAGAAGGTGAAAACTTTTGAACACTGTGCATCAGTTCTTACAAATTTTCCAACTCTGTCCCTTCTGTTTTCAGAAAATTTTCCCTTCCTTATCAAGCTGAAATGCAAACATTTATGGGGGAGATAATATTTAACAACAACACGATTTGGGCAGTGGGGGAAATTAGGATGACAGGAGAAATATTTATTCATTCGACTTCCACTTTCAGAAATTTTCTCCAATTCTCAAGCTGAAATACAAATGTTTATGAAATAAAATGTTACTTAACAACAATACAGGGCAGAAGAAATATTGCGAGAAGGTAAAAAACTATTCAGAGTTGAAGAAATATTCTTAACATAATATGTGGTAAATACGTCATGATAATTAACTCAATAATCGGACATTGCCGAATTAACTGTAATTACTGTTTCACATGTGAATTAAATCGCATCAGAAAACTTGAAAATTTCGTCGCCATGGAGCGGGAAACGAACCCGCATCTCCTCGAACGTAAATCGGGAGATGCGGGTTCGTCCCCGCTCCACGGCGACGAAATTTTCAAGTTTTCTGATGCGATTTAATTCACGTGTGAAACAATAATTACAGTCAATTCGGTGATGTCGGATTGCTGAGTTAACTATCACGCAAAAAACTATGTTTTTGGGAGAAATCTTTGCTTCGTCAACTTTTCATTTTTCAAAGTTTTGAGAGAGGAAATACCATTCCCAAACGGACGACGACACCCTGTTGCCTAGTAATCACCCACATTTTTTATCTTCAGTTTTGCATCGATCTCAAGAATAACCCAAATAATGACACAAAAGGTGGAAATTCACAAATCCACAGAAGAATCTCATCTATGCAAAACGCCTCCATGCTCATCATCTGCACCTTCCCACCTAACACTGCAACATTTGCTACAGCAAATGCCAAATTCAACACAACTTGATCAAGATGACAATACAGGCCTCAGATGGAGTTTTCTGAGAACATTTTGTGCTAAGGCTACGAATTTTCTTAGACCAATTCCACTTAGTTCTAATTCTGACTATTATATAGCTCTAATTATTGTACTATTCTCTTTTATGTGCGATATTTCAAAGTAACTACGTGAAATGTTCCCGTCGCTAGAAAGGAATGCCAAGGTAAGCATTATCCACTAGATTTTTGTACAAGAAATTTTCTTAGACCTTTATGAAACCAAGATAAAAATCAAGTGCAATGTCTCACAATTTGAGACCCACCTTCTCTAGTTTTTAAGTTTTATTAAATACTTTTCCTATTATTTGCAGCATGAAAATGAAAATACACAGCACTCCACAGTTTATAAATTATGCATTTTGTTCCACTTATGCAAAGATATATGCAAATCTTTGCATTTGAAGTTTGCATTTGTCCCTTCTGTTTTAGTTCTGTAGGAAACAAGTTTCCACATAAAAAATATACATAGGTATATAACGAGGGAATATGAACTCCCATTATGAATGGCTTTTATAGATTATGAAAAGGACTTTGATTCTGTAAAACCATCAGCAGTTACAATGGCGTTGAAATCCTGCGGTATTGAAGATGCCTACATTAGCATTATTAACAACATCTATGAAAATTCAAGTGCACAGGTTCAGCTACTTGAGGATACAGCACCAATAAAAATTATAAAGGGATAATACAAGGTGACACCATTTCTCCCAAACTCTTCAATGCCACATTGCAAAATGTCTTTCAGTCGTTGAATTGGGAAAACAAAGGGATAAAGATTAATGGAGATTATTTAACTCACCTTTGTTTTGCTGATGACATAGTCATTTTTGCAACTACCCCTTCAGAGCTGCAGAATATATGATACAGGAACTTGCTGATATGAGTAAAGAAGTAGGACTAAAAATGAACTTCCAGAAGACAAAAGTGATGTACAATGCTTTTACAACAAAGGAAGATTTATCAATTGATGGGGAAAAGCTGGAGATAACCGATACCTACATTTACCTTGGACAGCAGATATCAAGCGAGGGTCACATTGATGAGGAAATTAATCAGCGTATAAAACTTGGCTGGATAGCTTTTAAATGAAACAGTAAAATTTTCAAGAGCAATATATCTTTATGTCTTAAAAGAAAAGTGTTTAATTCATTCATCCTTCCAGTTCTTATGAATGGAGCAGAGACATGAACTTTAACTAAAAAAGACATACAAAGGCTGCAGACAGCTCAAAGAGCATGGAGAGGTGCATGCTTGGTGTAACCAGGAAAGATAAGAAGAGGAACTTGTGGATAAGGAAAATGACAAGAGTGGAAGACATCATGATGAGAGTAAAATCCCTGAAATGGCAATGGGCTGGACATGTCAGAAGAATGGACCACAGATGGACAAGTGAAATTTTAAACTGGATTCCAAGGGACAGAAAAAAGACTCAGAAGAAGACCACATAGGAGATGGATGGATGAAATTCGAAAGCATGCAGGAGTAACACGGAGGAGAGTGGCTCAAGACAGACAGTTGTGGAAGAAACTTGGGGAGATCTTCATTCAGCAGTGGATTGATAATGGTTGACAATAATGATGATGATTCCACCTAAACATAGAAATCGAGTCAAAACACACAGTCACAATGGTAATGAAGTTCATTAAGTGGTAGCTTTCGGCTGTTCAATTACCTTGATAAGTCGCGATCAACTGAATCTGAGGACTGATTGCCAGAATTACACCTTAAATTTGAGATGCAGGAACTGTTGTTAGAGTTTAGTATAGAGACCCAAATAAATGGGATTTGGTTGAGGAAGGGGGGGTGAATTGCATTTCTTGGTAAAAAAAAATTTTCAATGCTTTTTTGGAAACTAAGGGAAGCTTTGTTGATGAATGGGGCAACTTTTCTTATTTCTTTCCAAAGGGAAACTGCAGAAGTGTCTTTCAGGGTTAGTGCAGATAATGCTGTTTTTTGAAGATCATTTGATACATCTTGTTTGTGTTCACTCAGTTGAGATGTACAATCTAGTGATGTGGCATTAGCAATGGGACTCTAGTAGGAGGGTGACTCCTACAACCTACGGCAGCTAATGATTGCCTGATGGTCTTGATGGAGACATTTTCCTCACCTCCCTTGAAATCAGCAGTGATTTGTGTCACTGTTGCTCTCCGATTGGTAACAATTATGCAAGACAGATGTTGACAGCCACATTCACCCACCACCTTTCTCGATCCAGCACTGTTCATTAGGGTGGACCGAAAAAACTAACTTTCGATTTTTAAAAAGCTTATGTGCGGAAATGTGGTCTATTAGGTAATAAAAGGAAGGGTAAAATTTCAAAGAAATTGGACTATGTTTTCCGGTGCCACAACACGAGTGAAGTTTGTAACATCATTGCAAAAGTGTATGCCACATAGATCATCTGAGTCACCCAGCCTTCCAGGCATGACAACTTCCTGTCTGGTATCTTGCTTTTCCAATCTTTTGATTGTGAAGATTTACACCTACACTATCATTTGGGCACTTGCTCTCGTCTGGAAAGGTCCAAAAGTAAAGCAAGGATCACATAAGTTCTATTTTTTTGTCATATACTGATTACAGAGATTGCTCTTTTTCAATATGCCTAAAACTAGAAAAAAATCAGACTACCCTTTATTTGGAGCACCTTCACAATTTCATGCTAATGTGTTACCCTACAAATGCTGATATGATTCGGAACTATTTATATACCAAAGAAAAAAATTTGTTGAATGCTTCGAAAAAATTGCAGAGCTAACGCTCCGACAAATTTCTGAAATTTTGGTTACAGATCTTAAACTGATATAGAACAAAGCCTCTCTTCCAACTGTATCGGACACTCAAATGAGACATTTGATTAAAGAATATCATCAAAAATATTGAAATGTAAAAAAATCAGCAAAAAGGTTCACTGCAACTTTTAGTAGAAAAATTAATAAGTTCAAGGAATCAGTAGAAAATAAATTATTCAACATACCGTATATACTCGTGTATAGGTGGACTTTTTTTAATGAAATATTTAGGTCGAAATTAGGGGGTCGAACTATACACGGAAAATATTTCTGATAGGTTGAAAACCAAAATTTTGATGCCTTATGGAAATGCGCATACTTGGCCCTTTGCACTATCAGTGACGATTATGGGCAAAACACGTAACAATATTAACAAAGAAAGGTGACTTGATCACGCTAGTTACGTTAACTAAATCTTTTACAAAAAGTTCGTAAGTTGGAAGCTTTCGACCTTATCTTAGGTCTTCATCACGCCAATGGAGGACTAAGATTGTTGCCAGATTCTACATTTGAATTTTTCCTATTTTTGTTGCCAAAACTTAGAATTGATCTCCAGATCAACGGAATGTAGAGAGGAGATTCGGAGTTGCAAGTCATTGTGATGAAGACCTAAGATAAGGTCGAAAGCTTCCAACTTACGAACTTTTTGTAAAAGTTTTAGTTAACGTAACTAGCGTGATCAAGTCACCTTTCTTTGCACTATCAGTTCATTTGAAGTTGTATATTTAGTCATTTTCCGGGTGTTACTGGTACAGAAGAAAGTTATTGCTAAGAATTTTCTTGATTTTATATGTACGAGGTTTTTTTATTCGCTAATAGAAAAACTCATCTCTCAAGGATGTCTCAAAGTCCATTTTAGGTCAGTCGATATGGCCTTGACTGCCCCGCTGGTAAATCACCCAGAGGAAAGAGGTGAACTCGTCAGCCAGTAGTTTAAGTTGCACCGTGCCGTGACATACGACCGTGCTAAATTCTCGACAGGATGAAGAGGGAAAAGAACAGACTATTGAAAAAGGAGACTGCTGCCCCTGCTTAGCAGCGGCGGAGAAGAGAGGCGTGACAATCTACAGAACAGCGGTAACTTGATCAATGCATCCCGAAAAAGAAAGTGTTTAAACTTGGCCGATCGCTCAGAATAACATTGCCACTGATAGTAAAAAAAGCATTAGTTTAACAACCTACTTACGTTTGTTATTAAATTGAGTGTGCCCCGGCTGTAAAAATCAAACAAACAGTAACATTTTCCTAAGACTAAGAGCGAGCAAAAAGGATTGCATCTTTACTGAATGGGGCAATGTTTGGTTTTGTCACTAAAGCCGATTGTTTGTCACAAACATGATGGAGAGGGAGGATGAAACTCGGGAGTAGATAAACGACTTCTCTGTCAATCACACACTCTTCCAGCTAAGAAATTGACCGACAGCTGCTGCGCTGCACAGGATAGTGGGAGAAAATTTTATAGAACAAAATTTCTTCAATTTTTTAAATAGTTGCGTGCAAATTTTACAGTGTCCACAATACATCAAAATAAAGATTCATTTTAAATTTTGAAGAGATCCATTGAAAACTTCAAAAGTTACACATTTATTTTTTACAGCATGCATATTCTTTATGGGATAAAAAAACTATCAGATTGACATCGAGACCTATTTACGCTTTCCAAATATGTTTCATGAAGTATTTTTTTCTTTTCTTTTTAAATAACGATGTGCCTTACGATGTTTGGTAAATGCATCATTATTCGTTTGCTGTGGGAGCAAATGTTTTACTCTCCATGAATGAAGTAACTGCAGAAAACTCACTCGCAAAAAGTGGAGAAAGGGAACTATGTGCAAAAGTGGATTCATATATTGTTAAAGTGTGTAATCTTCCCCTGAAAACTCTCTAACCAGGGTGGTGAGCCCTATCATCTTCCCAGAATTGTGCCTCAATTCCACCCACATTTTGCAGGAAGCTGCCGCAAGCAACATTGCGAGAGCCAGCTACAACAATAAATAGTAGGTTCACATTTCCGCGTGCGGCAGCATCCTCGGAAAAGATTTTTTTTTTATTTATTTATACACAAGATAGGTTGGTATACAAAAACTGCAGATATTCACATACAAATCAGGGGGTCGACTTATACACGGGATATACAAAAACTGCAAATATTCAGATAAAAATCGGGGGGGTCGACCTATACATGAGTATATAATATACGGTATCTGCGTGCAAGTGCAATGATTATGGGACTTGCAAATGTAAGGAGAAAATTCAAATAACCGAAATAAATTTTCTTTCTATTTTTTTTTTTTTTATGTGAAAACTACAAAAAAACTCATGCGTTCATCTTATAGAAAGAAGGTAGAGACAAAATCTTTGACTGAACCTTCGACTTCTAAATTAGAAAAACAAATTCATCATTTAAGTAGTATGAGCACAAGCAGTGAAACGTCAGGACCAGATAAAGAAGATTCCAATTATAGCAATGTTTGCAATATAATGACTACATCTGCAGTAAAGGAAGGGCTGCAGATGTAGTCATTATATCGAAGCAAATGCGCCTGACATTGTCAAGTTTGGCACAAGCATGCAATGGGCACTGGTGTTTCCAATAGATTAGCTGCTATAACAGCTAGTTCCAAACTAAAAGATGTAGGCTTAATAACAGAAGATACTAGTAATCTCATTATCAGCTCGAATAAAGTTAGACGTGAACGAGAAAGAAAACGTCAAGAAATAATGGATAATGCTGTGGATGATAATGAAGTAGTTAATGCTATTTACTTTGATAGTAAAAGACAAGACTCTTGTGCAGAAGAATAAAGGTGCTAAATTTTACAGAATGACAGTCACTGAAGAACATATTGCACTGTTATCTGAACCTGGCTCCAAATATCTTGGTCATGTAAATGTGCCTTCTGGAACAGCCAAAGGAATTGCGAAAGCTATGATACTTTTTATTCAAAAGAACATAAACTTTGTGATTTACTAGCCATAGGGTGTGATGGTACTGCTGTGAACACTGGAATTCACAATGGAGTAATTTGTCGCATTGAAGCTCACATCGAACATCCATTGCAATAGTTCATAAGCCTTTTGCATCTAAATGAGCTACCATTTCGTTATTTGATTCAGCAGTTTGATGGAGAAAGGAAGGAATTTTCTGGTGAAATCGGAAAAATGAACAAATCTTGCGTACATTAACCTGTTGTCGCGTTTCAAAAAATATATGCAAATTTAGCAGAAATAGACACAAAAGATCTAAGCACAGATAAAAAGTTTTTTTTTTTTGATTGGAGGATTAACGACCACCGTGAGCAACTCAATGGGCTATAAGCAGTCGCCCGTCCCTAATTTAGGGCCATTGGTTCCAGGGAAGGGAGAGAGCCAGTGCCGCAAGACAAACACAACATCCATGCCTCACCGAGATTCAAACCCGGACCCCTTACAGACGAATAATCAGAGGCCAGCGCCTTAGACCACTGCGCCACCGGGGCGGCTAAAAAGTATTTGTACGATATATTAATAGTTCATTGCATAGGGAAGGGAACCGTCACAGAAAGTTTAGCCACCAGGCAACCCGGTAACATAACACATGCTAGATGGTTAACAACTGCAAACAGAGTATTGCGACTGTACATAGGAACCATGAATCCATTGGAAAATTTTAAAACTTTGGTGCAATTTATCATGAATGTTTATGCTCCAATGTGGTTCGACATTAAAATCAATAATAAGTGTAAAGATGGGTCTGTTCATTTGTACAATATGATAAAAAGATCTCGATACTTGGCATCTGATTTAAAAAATGTGGTTGATAAGGTTATTCAAACTAACGGATACTTTGTGCATCCAGAAAATATTTTTATTGCTATGCCCTGCGACAAACGACGACACATAAGAGAACTTGGCGTAAGACGAATTCAGAAAGTCCGATCTTTGAAGACGTCAACTTTAAAAGCTCTTAGGAAATTCAAAGTGCCTCTGATGAATTTTGATGCCAAAGATTAGATCGGTATGATACAATGAAAAGAAGATGTTACAGAACCACCTTTAACAAAATCTCTCACCGAGAACGAGCTGAAAGAAATGATAGAAAATTCACCTGAGAAAAACCAAATTTTCAGATTCCCTTGTCATTCTCAAACAGTTGAAAGATGTGTTAGACTTGTGACAAAAGCTTCTGCAAGTGTTTGTGGCCCAGGTGCAAGAGATGGACTTATCAGATCCCTGATTTCTTCCCTTCAAAACCTGCCCAAATTTGAAAAAAAAAAGGAGACTTTTTAAATATTTTCAAATAATTTTTAAATTCCTCTTAATATAAGTTATTGTCAAGGTTTTTTCACTCATTTTCTTATGTATACTAATGTAATTTTATTTCGTGTTGATAAATATTATCTCTAAATATTAAATTTTTTTTAAATTGTATTTTTTGAAGACTTTTGCAATATTCAAAGCTGTTGTGGTACTGGAAAATATTTTGGTGTCGAATTGAAAATTTTCAGGGTGAATAAACACTAACGTAAACCACTTTTCTGCATATAGGCTTCTTGATCTTTAAAAAAAAAATTTACCCCCTCTTTTAGTCCACCCTACTGTTCATGATGTGATGTTGAATTTCAGGACATCCCTTCAAAGCTACATATTGCAATTGCTGTCCCACTTCCCGGATAGATAACCCATGCACCAAGCACCCACTATCATCCCCCTTTCAAACTCTATTAACTCACTACGTTTATCCATACTGAAATTGAATGACTGTTTATGTGAATGTAGCGATGTATTCCACACCTGCCAAGTTGTGGGTTCATCCAGTAGTAAGAGGGGTGACGGCAACGTGTTACCCCAAAACCAGGTATCCTATGATTTCTATTATCTCAATGTATTAATTGCTGAACTTTTTTAATTTTTTGTTATCAAGGCAATTCCTTAAGTTTCAGCTGCTTGGAAAAGCACTGTCCTAGGTGTTGTAAGTAGCACACTCAACAGGAAACCAACAGATGCAAGTTTGATTCCCTATGCAGGGTGATGCAAAGAACTTTCAGGACACCCCTTGAAAGCTACATTTCCACATATATTTTTAATTTACAAAACAGTATTAAATGAATAGTAAGCATGAACACTGCTTAAATTTAAAAGCTGTATGTATGTACACTATGAGGAAACCTGTGCTTATTATAAATACTTTCAAGAGTAGCTTATTTACACACATACATCATTTAAAAATTTCATCAATAATAACAAAAAAATTACTTAAATTTCAAGTGAATAAAGTTCTTTTGATAAAAAGTATTAATTTTTTAAATTTAGAATTTTCATTTACTATTATTACAAATGCACAGCACTGAAAATTGCTTTTGAACTGTTGAAATATACCTGTACTACACCAACTCCATTCCCATTGGCTTCAACAACTATGTAAGGTGTTTCTGATGGAACCTGCAAAATGCAGTATCATATGAAACACAAAATGCTTTAGTATAATTTACTAATGCAAGATATACACAGTTCATTCAAACATAATTTACTAATGCAAGATATACACAGTTCATTCAAACATAATTTACTAATGCAAGATATACACAATTCATTCACTGCAGATATGAATAAATACAGCAACTTGTTATTTAAAAGGACTAAGAAACTATGGAAAAGGGCAATAGTTATTTTCAACAATTCAACATCAAAGGTTCGCATGAAAGAGAATTAGCTTTCACGTGAATCCCACCTGAATTTTATATATATAATTAATATATATATATTTTTTTCCAAAGGTGGCTTTGTTCAGTTGTCTTATCTGTAGGACCATTACTAATTGCAAGTAATTTGATTTAGGAGTAACTGCATTAGTAATGCCTATCCATGGTATGATGCTGTTAAGGCTGTCTTTGAATGAGTGCTAGGGTTCATCTTCTACCCTATATCTGCAATGTAAATTCTTTTGTACACATTTTCTCAAAGACTATTACATTGTAGTGTTTGAAATTTTGAGCACAAATAAAAACAACCTATATCTAATATATGCCGCAGTTATTATTCCGAAAAATTTGTCAGAAATTTTTCCAAAATTCAATTTATCTGACCCAAAAGCATTCCAATTTGGCACGATAAGTTAACATAGCAGTGTTTCTGTCTGGAAGCAATGATAAATAATTTATTTCTTCCTGGTTTTTCTAATTATCAGAGCCAAATAGAAATCATTGAACACGAGCAAAAGTGAGATTGGGATCTTATGTCCTGTAGATCATCTTAAATCCTACTGTACATTCATTTTTTAAAGAGAAAATGTGTACATTAGCAGAGAACCCCTGAATTTGAGCTATAGAAAATCCGTCAACTTACCAAGCTCCATCCCCAAATAATGTCATTGGTTAAAATGTAACAGTGCATATTTTGTCTTTTCATTGTGGAGCCAACAAGAGACCGCTTCCATTTTGAATATGGTGAAGTCTGTAGTGATTCACTGATGCCAACTTCTGGGACAGTCACTCAAGACGTAAAAGTCATAGCCAAGGTATGATTTTCTACGCCATCTATGGCAGAAGATTAACCCTAACACTCATTCAAAGATAGCCTTAAATCTCCCACCTACAAATATAAAAATGCCCACACACACAGCCCACTGCTAAAACTTGCACACAGCTCTAACGATGTTGAATCAACATATGAGACAAAGCAGTTGCTACAGTGGACTCAGCATAACACTTGAATGCCAAATAATCTCACAATCAAAGCAAAGATCATTTTTAAAAACTTGCACACAGCTCTAACGATGTTGAATCAATATATGAGACAAACCAGCTGCTACAGTGGACCCTGCATAACACTTTAATGCCAAATGCACCTCACAATCAAAGCAAAGATTATTTTGCAGTTGTACATTAGGAGTAGTGCCAAATTACCTGATTAAGTTTAAAGCAGTGATATGTGGGCATTTTTCTATGCTGTGTATTTACATAAAATAAGTCACTGTAAATACCAACCAGGAACTACCACAGCAAAAGGAAATTTACATTAAATAAATAAAAATAAATGTTTTTACAGCATATGGATTCCCAAACTTTTTACAAAACTAGAGGCTGCACCTCTAGGCTTGCTACGCTCGTTTCCAGAGTAGCGCTCGGGCCCTGCAGCCCGATCTGCAAGTATATCACATGAAATAAAAACTGGAAAATTCATATAAATTTCAATTTTTATTGCATGTCTATCTAAGCAAATAAGGCTTGTTATTCCAAAATTTCAGAGTTTTTTTTACTATCGTTAATTTTTCGAAGGTCGGATTTTTGTCGTTTGAACTTATGGCACTTACTAAATTTACTAAGAAAAACAAAAGCGGTCCAAAAAGCATTTCTGTAAACCGTAAACCGTTATGCTAAACGGTTAAGGTGGACGTCAAGTGATTTTGCTTCCTATACTTCCAATGGAAAAACTTTTGTACACATTTCCTTCACAATTATTGTGTTCCCAAGGATGAAAATTTGAACATCGATTAAAATAACTTCATATTATAACTTGGAATACTTAATATTTTCTAAAACATAACTATAATAATATACAAAAATCAATAACTTTTCTTTTGGTGGTGTTGGAACCACAAAAAAGATGGTGCAACCTGTACTTTGATGACGTCAGTAGACAAACAAATGTTGGATTACATAAATATGGTTACGTTTTAGAAAATATTAAGTATTCCAAGTTATAAAATAAAGCTATTTTAATCGATGTTCAAATTTTCATCCTTGTGAATGCATTAATTGTCCAGAAAAAAGATGGCGCCGCCTGTACTTTGATGATCTCAGTAGACAAACAAATGTTGGATTGCATAATTATGGTTATGTTTTAGAAAATATTAAGTATTCCAAGTTATATACTAAAGCTATTTCAACCGATGTTCAAATTTTCATCCTTGGGAACGCATTAATTGTGAAGAAAATGTGTACAGAAGTTTTTCCATTGGAAGTATAGGAAGCAAAATTACTTGACGTCCACCTTAACAACTGAGATAGCTTTACCAACAAAACATATGCATAACAAATTCTCTGCGTCACCATCGCAGCAGGTCACAAGACCAGAACGTTCCTCTGTGGTTATCGTGAAGACAGACAAGCCGTTCGTTTCTTTCCTTTGGGTCTTTAAAAAATGCTTGAAAATCAGAAAATGACTTTTTCTTAAAAACAAATTTTGTAAGAAAGGGATGATAGTTGTAAGTTTATGCTGTAAAAATTGCAATGCATTATAATTTATAGTTTGCCATATATCCGGTTTTTTTAATGGATCCCATCGCGAAATAGAGAATTTTGTGAAACTTAGAAATTTAATTTCTCGTAAACTAAATCAAAATTTAAAAACAAGTTAGTAAAATCATGCAATGCATTGATTATAATACGATTTCCAACATACCAGAAATCATTACTCAAGTTATGGGAATAATGGCTGTGGAATAAATCTCGGTCCTGTGCCCTGACCTTTGATCCCATTTCGATGATATTCAAAAGAACCGGTTTGGTATACCTCCGAAATAACATGATAAGTTTTGTCGCAATCGAAGCATTTTTACGTAAGTTATGACGCATAATGGCGATGGAAGTGATTCTGCTTCTATGTCCTGACCTTTGACCCCATTTCGCCCATTTTTGATAAGGTTTGTCGCCAGGAGGTCCCCTACCACATACTAAAATTTCATCGAAATCGAACCTTTTTACGTTAGTTATGACGCACAACAGCGGTGGAATGGATCCCGCTCCTATGTACTGACCTTTGACCCCATTTCGTTCACTTTAAATAGGGTTTCTTCCCAGGTGATCCCCTACCAGATACTAAAATTTCATCGAAATCGAGCGATTATTACGCGAGTTATCCTGCGGGCGGACATACGCACACAACCCGTGACGTAATGAGGCAGACGGGAATCACGACCATCTGCTTGCCGCAAAAGTGTGACGTCATAAAACTTTAATAGGATCCACACACAATGCGTGACATAATGAGACAGATGGCGTGACCGCGCGCCAACATTCTCAAAGGCGAGATTATGACGTCATAAGATTTCTAAGCATTGGTAATATTAATGGAACAACGCCATCACTAAAAACGTTATAATTCGGGGTGGTTATTTAACCCACTAAACGAATTCTCCTAAAGTCGAGATCAAGCTAAATCGATTTCTAGTACCAGAAAACAGTAGGTTAACGACTTTCATCAAAATTCTTAGAGCCGTTTTCAAAGTAAAATGTACATACATACATACATACATACATACAAGAATTGCTACTTTAAGGTGGACGTCAAGTAATTTTGCTTCCTATACTTCCAATGGAAAATCTTCTGTACACATTTTCTTCACAATTAATGCGTTCCCAAGGATGAAAATTTGAACATCGATTAAAATATCTTCATTTTACAACTTGCAATACTTAATATTTTCTAAGACATAACCATAATTATGCAATTGAACATTTGTTTGTCTACTGACGTCATGAAAATACCGGTCACGCCATCTTTTTTCTGGACAATTAATGCATTCACAAGGATGAAAATTTGAACATCGATTAAAATAGCTTCATTTCATAACTTGGAATACTTAATATTTTCTAAACCATAACCGTAATTATGCAATCCAACATTTTTTTGTCCACTGACATCATCAAAGTACAGGTCGCGCCATCTTTTCTCTGGTTTCAACACCACCAAAGGAAAAGTTATTGATTTTTAATATAATTATGGTTATGTTTTAGAAAATATTAAGTTTTCCAAGTTATAATATGAAGTTATTTTAATCGATGTTCAAATTTTCATCCTTGGGAACACATTAATTGTGAAGGAAATGTGTACAAAAGTTTTTCCATTGGAAGTATAGGAAGCAAAATTACTTGACTTCCACCTTAATAATATGGAATAAGAGCAATGGAATGGATCACAATCCTATGTCCTGATATTTGACCACATTTCGTCCATTTTGAATAGGGTTCGTCCCCAGGTGGTCTCCTACTACATAGTAAACTTTCATTGAAATCGAATCATATTTACGCAAGTTATGACGCATAAGGGCAATGGAATGATCCCGCTCCTAAGTCGTGACCTTTGACCCCATTTGTCCCATTTTCAATAGGGTTCGTCCCTAGGTGGTGCCCTACCACATAGTAAACTTTCATTGAAATCGAACCATATTTACGCAAGTTATGACGCATTAGGACAATGGAATGATTCCGCTCCTACATCGTGACCTTTGACCCCATTTGTCCCATTTTCAATAGGGTTCGTCCCTAGGTGGTCCCCTACCACATACTACAATTTCATCAAAATCGAACCATTTTTACGCCAGTTATCGTGCGGACGGACGAACGGACAAAGCTGGAGCATATACGCTTCTTCAACCTACGGTTGGAAAGCGTAAAAAAGGGCGACGAGGTGCAAATATTCGGTCATGGCACTACATGCCTACAAAGTTTCATGGTTCTGTTGCTGTTAATGTGTCCGGGACGCAACCTGATAGCACTTTTTTGCTTACCTTAACTTTGAAATACAATAGCTCTTGAAGTATCGCTAGAATCGAGAAACGGTTTATTTCAGCGTGTTCTCCAAACAATTCTCTACAAACGATGTAAATTTCCTATTTTTGTGTTCAATACATTTTGCGTTGCAAGCTAGGAAAGCAAGAGTATCGCGAAACTTTTAAAACAGCGGTACTTTTTTTTAGAATAAAGAGAAAATTTGTTATGCAGAATAACCAAAAATCGTACATTACCAAAATCACGAAAATGCTCAGTTTACCATTTCAGAAAGTGACCATTTTTAAAAGTGAATTGAGCATTCCCTTGTTTTGACAATGTATGAATGAGAAGTTGGATAGTGTTGGTAAGAGAGCATGCTTGCGTGTGTAAATGTGTTATCGTGGTTGCAACATTAATTTTGACATTTTGAATTACAGGCAGATATTTTCTAATGTAGAGCTCTTGCAGAGACCTTCTGATCTCTTAGCCTAGCAGCTTCCTTTATTCTTTGAATGTCAGCTACATCTTTGGCGGTCAGCACTAAGTCAGGCCTTCCACAACTAAACTAATCCTAGAGTCAGTTGCAGACTCTCTGAAATTCCTAAAGCTATAGAAACACAGCTGCACAAAAAGAATTATCATAACCAGAGGCCATTATTAGCAAACACACTAAACGTTCATTTTCATGCAAATGAACTTAGACATGGTAGAAAATCATCACTCCCATCCCTCCATTTCCACAAAATACATCATTGTTATTGTTCCATAAGATTTGAAGAAGTTTACAAAAGCCTCCTCTGTTATATCAAGTCATCCACCTCATCAGTACACTCACTGTAGCCAATTTTTTGAAATAAATTTTTTCAGAGCTCAAAACTTCCAGAAAGAACTTTATATCTTCACATATTTTCACATCAGATTGATCTCAAAAGAATGAATTCAGGCAATTTCATACATACATATTATTAAGCTGTTCTTTGAGATTCAAAGTTAGCTCCTCAAAGAAAGACATCTGCCAAGTAAATGTTTAACTCATGGAACTAGATTTTACTTACTACAGGTGTATCAAACATCTCCATTTACAACGATCACAGCACACAGCTTGAGCTTCACTGGCATCCATCACATGTTACATAGGATACCATTTGTGCTTCATACTCATAATCTTTTTCTCATGTAGACATTCCTAAATCTGGTCCTCCCATGATTTCTTTGGCTTTCCTTTAACCTTTCTTTCCTGCCACTTAGGCTGAAAAAATTCCCTTAGTCAACATCTCATCACTCATTCTTTCAATATGGCCAAACCACCTAAGAATATTAATCTCCACCTTATTAACAACGTTTTGTCACAATTACACATCTGCAACACCTCTTCATTCCTCACATGATCAGAGCGTGTCTTGCCACAAAGCACATTTCCCAAGAACATAAACAACTCCTATGTTTCTTCTGCAGTACACAGGTTTCACTGCCATACATCGGAGTAGGAACAATTACACTTCATATACAGCTATTCAGGTCTTTCTTGAGAACCAATCATTTCTGTGAAATCCGCCTTAAGTAGCTATAATTTTCAAAGAACAATTCTCACTCGCCTACTAATTTCACCATCTAATTCGTTCTCTCAGTTGAACATACTTCCTAAATATATAAACTCATTCACCTGGTCAATCACTGTGCCATTTAGACTTATCTTGCATTCAGTATGAACAGTTCCTCACACAAAAACCATAACTTTAGTTTTTCCTTATTTACACTCAGTTTGAATTTCATACAAACTTCGTACATCTGGGACAACATACTCTGCAACTCACTTTTGCTCTCTGCCAACAGTATTGCATTATCAGAATACAGCAATATGCATACATGGATAGGCAATTTCAACTACCCAAATAACTAACATAACATTCAAAATCCTAACTAACATTTGAAGACAATAAATAAAAATGAAGCCTCAGCTGAGCGCTTTCATCCTATCAAATGGCCATCTTCAGAGTGGAATTATTACTCATAGCTGCAGCATTTCACTTGCACATGGTTGTTCATACACTCTTTCATTCACAGTAGTCAGTTTGGCATTCATTTTCATGGGCTGATCAAGGTTCATTGCCCATGTCTGCTACTGAGTATTCAAAAGTTTTAAACAATTAAGAATTTAAATGCTTAAAGTTATTTAAAAGAACATAGTTGTACAGACCTGGAAGACTGTTGGAGTCAATTATGTGCAGAGAATATGTATCTCATCACTTAGGTACATGCATTTATTTTTTGTAACTTTATGAATTCATAGTTGACCTCTGTTGTAAATGATAACACAGTGGGGTAGTCATAGTTACCAGTGAGTCACTATGATGTATCACAATAATGCAGGGATGCACAGAAGTAATCATGGTAGTCAATACACGAAAAATATAACTTGCATCCCATAGATCTGCCATTTGCAAGCAAGCAAGTCACTTTATTAAGGCTATGGTAACAAACACACACACACACACACATAAAAAACACTGTCAACTCACCTCAATCTTCTGTACTTCCATTGCATTATCTGTGGTTATCTTCAGAGACTTCCGCTCATCATCAGGATATGTAAATTGTACATTAATATTTGTTGATAGGGAAAGCATGAGCGGTGACATCTGACTTATAGCATAAAGAGCAACCACAGTGTCCTGTCAAAAAAGTAACAGCAGATGAATTGTTGAAAGTTCAATGGAAGAATACTGAAATAATGTCCAATTGCATATATCACAATTTCTGCTGTATAATCTGTGGGTTATCTGTTATAAAAACTAAAAAATTATGCTCTGAAGATAATACACCCATTTAAAAACAAAAATGTTTCCGTGGCACATTTTATTAAAAAAAAAACTGGGGCAATTGTGCAGGAGAGGTGGTATAGTTCGAAAAGTACCAAAAATGGCCTTAACAATAGAGAAAATGTTATGCAATATGAAGGCAGAGGTCCAGAATGAGTAGGAAAGAAGGATTTTTATTTACTTATGAACATTTTAACAGAAATGACAGTACTACGTGTTACTAGCTTAAGATTATATGTTGTGATAAGCACAGTTGCACACACGTTCATGGGTGCAACTGAGCTATATCACAGCATGAAATCATTGCCACTGGTAATCATTTCACGAATCTCATTTGTCAATTTTGCTGCATTAATCACATTAAGGTTACCTTATATACTGGACACCTGTCCAACACCCAAGGTTTAAGTTAACGTGCAAAACTGTGATAACAGTTTTAGGGCAACTTACCATTCTCTGGTTTTTGCTCCATATTTAACATTTCCAGCGAGTGAGACAGCCGTGGACATAGTGGCGCATGTTTCGTAGAGGTAGCATGGGGGCTCTTTAACTTTTTAGCTGAAGTCATTCCCTTTTGTCCCGATAGTTTTATGAATGTTAATATGCACAATATGACCACAACTATGTTGTGTAGATATATATGACGTGACCACCTTTATGTTATAAATGAAGAAAAATATGCGGATTACTACATGATGCCTCCAGAATGACCAAGAACAGAAAGTAACAAAAGTGAATGACTTCAGCTAAAAAGTTAAAGAGCCCCCATGCTACCTCTACGAAACATGCGACACTATGTCCACGGCTGTCTCACGTGCTGGAAATGTGAAATATGGAGCAAAATCCAGAGAATGGTAAGTTGCCCTAAATCTGTTAATCACATTAGTTTAAGCTTTTGCTCCTATTTCAGTTGCAATACTTTCATGGATACCAAGTACTACAGATTGTCCATAGTTTCTATTGATTTTTAGATTTAACTACAGAACTATGGTAATGCTGAAAAAAACAAAAAACAAAAAAACTAGGAATTTTTGCTCTTTAGTCACTTTTTAAAAAACAACTACAGAATTTTTCCCTTCATACGTTTAAGAAAAAAAAAAAGCAATGGAATTTTTGCCTACAGCTACTTTATTTAATGAGATTGGTTTGGTTCTTCTTTGGACTTCTGGGTCATCCTGTGAATCTCAACTTTTCTGTTGGAAATCTCAGTTCGGTATCAAACATCACTGGAGTGGATTATATAGTAATTATTTTTTATCTTTTTATTTGAATTTCATGGCTTACAGATTATATGACACGAAAAAAAAAACTCAACTTCATGGTCTGCATATTATACAAAGGAATACATGGTATTTGAAAAATACATGACCATATTTACCCATCACTTCTTGAATTGCAACATTCTTAAAAACACTTTTGTATGTTGTTATGCTGCAAGAGTTACCAATCAGTATGACAATAATGTTAAATTTCTAGGCAACTAATGTGTGATAATGATGTTAAAAATTTCCAACAAATCTCACTTTCAAAAATTTCACTGGAACCACACACTATTATATATATATATATATAAAAGTAGAATGAACATATTACAGAACAAGAATACAAAATTTCAAAACAAGTAAAAAACTAGAACAGGTTGCCATCATCAGGAGAGCATCAACCTGTGGGAGTGGACTTTCTAGTACCAACAAAACCACAAGGCAAGCCAAAATTGTCGGTTGGTCATGCTCCCTAGGCCACAAAACCAAATTACAAAAATCAAATTCATAAAACTAAAAAAAGAAGAATTAAAAGCTTACCGGCAGAACAAAAACCGCCATGACAAAGAGTCAAACAAGACTGAACAGAGCACCCACAAGAACCCAAATATATACACTGATAAGAAAGGTGGTCACGGTTAAACAACTACCTGGTAAGCCAAAAAAAGTGTGAATTGACAAGATGCAAAACTGTGTATGTAGATAAGATCTTCAGCTATTAGGGACCCACCAAATAGCACTTTATGTTACCTATATATTTAAAATTGTTAGGTCCTAGGTTAATAAAGCATGTCAATGTGTAATTTGAAACTTTTGGACACTGAATTAAAGTTCAAAATTAAATGGTTAAAATGATGCCTTAAGAAATTTTTAAGAAAATTGTTAGATTGCAATTTAGAAAGAAGAGCTTTCAGATTTTTTGCAAGTAAGAGCTGTGTAGAACAAATTTTAGCCATTCTATGAAACTGGGAGATGAGTAGATTGCAATGTATAACTTTTGAAATATTGGATGACCAGTGAGTGTAGTGAATGATATCAAACTCAAAAGAGTTTCTTTTATCAAATAAATTCACCACACCTCTTCCCTCCTCGTCCACCTGAACCTTTAAATCAAGGTAACAAGCACAAGTAGACGATCTGTTGTTTTTTTCTAGGGTAAGGTCGTCAGGATACAAGTCAGTGGCGCAACGCAAAAGTCCGGAATGTTAATGACAATAATGTCATCAACATATCTTAGAGCAATCCCAGGTAAAGGATGATTGGCAACATATCTATCCTCAAAAAAAAAATGCAGATAGAGATTAGCCAAAATAATTTATGTACTATTTATATATATATCATCATCATCATCATTGTCAACCATTATCAATCCACTGCTGGACGAAGGTCTCCCCAAGTTTCCTCCACAACGGTCTGTCTTGTGCCAGTCTCCTCCATGTCACCCCTGCATACTTTCGAATTTCATCCACCCATCTCCTATATATATATCATCATCATTGTCAACCATTATCAATCCACTGCTGGACGAAGGTCTCCCAACTTTCCTCCACAACGGTCTGTCTTGTGCCAGTCTCCTCCATGTCACTCCCGCATACTTTCGAATTTCATCCACCCATCTTCCATGTGGTCTTCTTCTGGGTCTTTTCCTGTCCCTTGGAGTCCAATCTAAAATTTCGGCTATCCATCGATGGTCTGTCCTTCTGGCAGTATGTCCAGCCCATTGCCATTTCAGGGATTTAACTCTGATCATGATGTCTTCCACTCTTGTCATTTTTCGGATCCACGTGTTCCTCTTCTTATCTCTCCTGGTTACACCAAGCATGCACCTCTCCATGCTGCTTTGAGTTGTCTGCAGCCTTTGTATGTCTCTTTTAGTTAAGGTCCACGTCTCTGCACCATATGTAAGCACTGGAAGGATGCATTGATCAAACACTTTTCTTTTAAGACTTAATGGCATATTGCTCTTGAAAATTATGCTGTTTCTTCCAAAAGCTCTCCAGGCAAGTTTTGTACGCCGATTAATTTCTTCATCAATGTGACCCTCACTTGATATCTGCTGTCCAAGATAAACGTACGTGTCTGTTATCTCCAGCTTTTCTCCATCAATCGATAAATCTTCATTTCTTGTAAAAGCATTGTACATCACTTTTGTCTTCTGAAAGTTCATTTTTAATCCCACTTCTTTACTCTTGTCAGCAAGTTCCTGGATCATACTCTGTAGCTCTGATGGGGTAGTTGCAAAAATGACTATGTCATCAGCAAAACGAAGGTGGGTTAGATAATCTCCATTAATCTTTATCCCTTTGTTTTCCCAGTTCAGTGATTGAAAGACATTTTCCAATGTGGCATTAAAGAGCTTCGGAGATATGGTGTCACCTTGTCTCACTCCTTTTCCAATTTTTATGTGTGTTGTATTTTCAAACAGCCGAATCTTTGCACTTGCATTTTCATAGATGTTATTAATAATATTAATGTATGCATCTTCAATACCGCAGGATTTCAGAGCCATTGCAACTGCTGATGGTTTCACCGAATCAAAGGCTTTTTCATAATCGATAAAAGCCATGCACAATGGAAGCTCATATTCCCTCGCTCTTTCAATTAGTTCTCTCAGTACGTGGATATGATCTATTGTGCTGTAGCCACTCCTGAATCCAGCTTGTTCTCTCGGTTGAGCCATGTCCAGTGTCACCTTCAAGCGGTGTGAAAGAACTTTAGTGAAGATTTTATAAACCACTGATAGGGAGGCTGATAGGTCTGTAGTTCCTGAGATCCTCAATGTCACCTTTTTTATGTAGCAAGATCATTGTAGCGTTGTTCCAATCCTCAGGAATTTTCCCTTCATTAAGGCATCGAGTGAAAATTTGGGCGAGTACTGTTTCGATTTCTCCACTTGCTTCTTGTATGATGTCTATAGTAATTCCATCTTCTCCTGGAGCTTTTCCCCGCTTCATGTTCTTGATTGCATGTGCAACTTCTGCTGGAAGGACTGGAAGAACTCTGGTACTGGTACCTTTCATGATGTCTGGAGTACATGTATCATCCCTTTCATATAATTTGGAGTAGAAATCTTTCACTCTTGTCAAAATTTCGCCTCTATTTCTTGTTACAGAACCATCTTCTTTTCTCAGTGCCATAATCTGTTTTTTCCCCTTACTGAGATGTCCCTTTGCTATCTTTAGGCTTTGGTTGTTTTCAATTGCTTTCCTTACTAGTTCACAGTTGAATTTCCTTACGTCTTCAGTGATACTTTTTCGTACTGTCTTGCATAGCTCTATATATTCCACTTTGGAAGTCACATCTTCTTTAGTTGTCCTCATCACTCTTCTTTTTTGCATCAACATTTTGGTTTTTCCTGATAATTTGTTCACATGCAACTTGTTCTTAGACCCAGCTAATTTTGTTGCTGTTTCCATAAGAGCTTTGGTTGCTTTTCTGTTAACTTCAGAAATATCCACTTCTTCCGATGTTAGGCCTTCTAAAGCAGAGAATCTGTTCTTCAGTTCCAATTTGAAGGTATTATGGTGTTTTTTAAGGTTGGTTATGTCAATACATTTTGTTTGTCTTATGAGCTTGCTACGTTCGAGTTTAGTGTTGAGGTGCATCTTACATCTCACCAATCTATGGTCACTGCCTGTGTCGAACTTGTTTAGCACACTGCAGTCTTCTATGACGAATTTTTTGTTACACATAATAAAATCAATTTCACTTGTCGTCCCATTTGGATGTCTGCATGTCCATTTCCTGTGTGGCTTTTTCTTGAAAAAGGAGTTCAAGATGAAAAACCCTTCTGCCTCTGCAAACTCTACGAGAGTATTTCCACGCTGGTTTCTGTTGCCGTGACCGAATTTACCTACTGAAGTTTCATTCTGTTGCCGTTGCCCTATTTTTGCATTGAAATCTCCCATAATTATCTTCAAGTGCTGCTTACCTTTATTATTTAGATCACGAATTTCCTCATAAAATTCTTCAATTTCTTCTTCAGCATGACTTGTGGTGGGTGCATAAGTTTGAATAATCTGAGCCTGGTATCTTCTCGAGAGTTGGATAACGAGTCGTGCAGCTCTGTCAGAGGAACTTTCAACTTCTACAACTTTATCCTTCAGTTTCTTGTTTATTATAAATCCAACACCACTAGTTCTGCCAGTATCTGTCCCACGATAGTAGAAGAGATGTCCACTTTTCAGTTCAATGAGATCTCCTTTTCTCCTTACCTCACTTAGCCCGACGATGTCCCACTTGATCCATTGTAGTTCCTCTTCCAATTCAAGAAGCCTCTGAATCAGAAGATAGGGAGCGTCCGTTATAGGTAGCCAAGGTCAGCATCAGATGGCAGCCTAGTTTGGTCCTCCGGTGATTCGTAGCACCCTCTACCTTCATGTCGCACTGGCCACTGCCTTGGCCAGGTACATTCCAGCTGCCGGAGACTGAGGGCCAAGATTTAAGTTGTGGAGTCATTTTGGAGGGGTTTGGCCATAACTCACCACGCTGGCCAAGCGGGTTGGTGAGTGTGGGATAGCATTTCCTCTAATCCCGATGGTATAGTTATACCGCTATTGGCGATCGTCAGAGCCCTTTAGTGGGAACAGGATGTACCACGAGAAGGCGGGGTTGACATTTGTCAAGGAGAGAGGCTGTGATGTTACGCATCACCTGACCTTACATCCCATATATATATATATATATATTTCTGAACACACCTGGAGTTTAATTTTCCAACTTGGTTTTACGTATTAGCCGCGACTCTCTAAGAATGACTTTGTTTATGTCATGAAGGGTTTGGTGGAAGGATTTTTGTTGCTGTTACTGTCTTTTAATCTTGTAGGGAGAATTTTGACTGAGTTTTTGTTTTGTTGTTCCTTTTTTGTTTATACAACAGTACATGTAACATTATTGTTTTGGTAATGTGCTTTATAGTTCATTTTTTAGTTCAATTTTAATCCTAGTGACTCTTTCGTATTTTCTATAGTTCAGGTAGGGAAGACAGAATGCATCAAAATTTACAACACAAAATTTCAAATTGGATATCCATTATTGCTTTTTTGAGATTTTTGCATTCTCATGAAACCTGAACTGAACTTGTGTGCTCAGGGCCTCTGGATGTCTTTCCCTGAAGAGTGATCCAGGGGTTCTGAGTAAATGTTTTTATATATATTTTCTTAACATTGTTTTGTCATTTTGTTATTCACTTCAGTTTTTTTTTTCCTAAAGGTTTTTGGCCCTATTTGTTTGTTTATGAGGGTAGATTGCGTGTATGTTAATTTTCTTTTACTTACACTAACTACATCTAATACTTGCAGCATTGCGCAGTTTTGTTGTGGTTTATATTATATTACATGAGTGAAAATTTAACTTTCCTTTGCTATATATATATATATATTACTTACAGTTGAACTTACATTAAAGAGTTTGCATAATATGGAATTCCACATAAACTGAAGTTTTTATACATCCTTAAACTTTGTAATATTCTCCCTTTGCTATTTTAACAGCATATTACAAACAATAAATTTTGGAAAAACCTCGCATATCAAAGTTCAGCATGGTTATCAGCAAACAGGATAAGTGACATTCACTTAGTTTTTACCTCTTCCTCTTTCACCAGAAAACTAGGGATTACAGACAGAAAATTAGGGATTACAGTTTTTACCTCTTACACCAGAAAACTAGGGATTACATCTGTAAATCAAACTCATCTTTGTTATGTGGCTTCCTAGATTATTATATTCAAACTAGTTACCTTTTTTATGGAATTTATCTAGGTAAATTCTTAAAATTTCTGCAAATTTTCGGAGAGAACTCTCCTTTGTTCAATTTCCGTCATGGTCTTCGGTTACGGTTAACCTTGACAGTTACGTCAATCTTGCAAAATGCCTTGTCAGATGTTAACAAAAACCCTTACAATCATTAATCTTGAAGTTCTGGTATTTTTCAATTTCAAGTCCCTCTTTCAATTTTGGACATCAATCTACTTGAAATTAGAAAATACCAGAACTTCATCATTAAAGACTCTAAAGGGTTTTCACTGCCTAACAACTGGGAAGACATTTTGCAAGATTGATGTAACCGTCAAGGTTAACCGTAACAGAAGACTGTGACAGAAATTGAACATAAGACTGCATGACAAAGGAGAGGAGTTCTCTCCAAAAATTTGCAGAAATTTTAAGAATTTATCTAGATAAATCCCATAAAAAAAGTTAACTAATAGGGATTACAGTTTTTACCTCTTCCTCTTTCACCAGAAAATTAGGGATTACCATTTTTACCTCTTCTTTCACCAGAAAACTAGGGATTATAGTTTTTACCTCTTCCTCTTTCACCAGAAAATTAGGGATTACCGTTTTTACCTCTTCCTCTTTCAACAGAAAATTAGGGATTACAGTTTTTACCTCTTCTTTCACCAGAAAACTAGGGATTATAGTTTTTACCTCTTCTTTCACCAGAAAACTAGGGATTATAGTTTTTACCTCTTCCTCTTTCACCAGAAAATTAGGGATTACCGTTTTTACCTCTTCTTTCACCAGAAAATTAGGGATTACCGTTTTTACCTCTTCTCTTTCAACAGAAAATTAGGGATTACAGTTTTTACCTCTTCTTTCACCAGAAAACTAGGGATTATATTTTTTACCTCTTCTTTCACCAGAAAACTAACTAGGGATTACAGTTTTTACCTATTCCTCTTTCACCAGAAAATTAGGGATTACCGTTTTTTGCTCTTCTTTCACCAGAAAACTAGGGATTATAGTTTTTGCCTCTTCCTCTTTCACCAAAAAACTAGGGATTATAGTTTTTACCTCTTTCACCAGAAAATTAGGGATTACCGTTTTTACCTCTTCTTTCACCAGAAAACTAGGGATTATAGTTTTTACCTCTTCTTTCACCAGAAAACTAGGGATTATAGTTTTTACCTTTTCCTCTTTCACCAGAAAATTAGGGATTACCGTTTTTACCTCTTCTTTCACCAGAAAACTAGGGATTATAGTTTTTACCTCTTCTTCTTTCACCAGAAAATTAGGGATTACAGTTTTTACCTATTCGTCTTTCACCAGAAAATTAGGGATTACCATTTTTTGCTCTTCTTTCACCAGAAAACTAGGGATTATAGTTTTTGCCTTTTCTTCTTTCACCAGAATACTGGGGATTATAGTTTTTACCTTTTCCTCTTTCACCAGAAAATTAGGGATTATAGTTTTTACCTCTTTCTTTCACCAGAAAACTAGGCATCATAGTTTTTACCTCTTACTCTTTTACCAGAAAATTAGGGATTACAGTTTTTACCTCTTCCTCATTCACTAGAAAATTAGGGATTACCATTTTTACCTCTTCTTTCACCAGAAAACTTGGGATTATAGTTTTTACCTCTTCCTCTCTCACCAGAAAACTAGAGGTTACAGACTGTTTACAGTATCTATGGTTCCCCTAACAGACAGATCAGTTTGCATGAAGACAAGAATGTTTCTGTTGTGTTTTCACCTTTTTGTCCTCAAACCTACTATACAGACATCTCCTGGGCAAATGATATCTTTTATCCTCTCCTTGGGTCACTTTTAAGTCATTTGATCTCAGCTCGGTGCCACAGCAAACCTGATTAATGACATGCTAGGGATGGGACTCCTTATTTCTTCAGGGATGTCATCCTGCTATCCAATGTGTGTTGTTCAACAAGACTCACCAGGTAACAAAGAATGGCATTATTACATTTGTTGTACTTCAACTGCTGAGTTGCTCAGTAGTCTGCAAAGTGTGCTAACGAAAATAAAAAAAACATGGCTTTAAACAAGTGCAAAACTTGAACGCTCGGTGAGAAAAACAAAATAATCAGTTTGGCAAGAAAATGAAGTTAAAAACTGAATACTACTACAACTTCAGAAAACAATGATGAATGTAATTGAGATTTCAGTGATGGTTTGACGAGTGTTCAAAGAAAAAGTTTTTGAGAGAGAATTCACATGATGTGGACATAGTAGTGCACATTCAGAGCAAGAATGATAATCAATCAAGCAATGAAAAAGAAATCCATAATTAAACAGTCCTGCTATTGAAAGTTTAGAAAATCTTAAGAGTTTATCTTACATCTAGAAACACCTCACCTACTACCTTAGAGGAAGTTAAAAAAACAACTGAACAGTAGCTGTCATAGAAAATACAAAACAAACAACAATTGACTTATATTTCCCACATAGCATATAAACAGCAAACAAACATGATAGATGAAATTTCAAATTTTTCCAGTCACTTTAAGTTTTACATTAAATCACAGTGAGAAGTATTGGCAGGAAAGTGCGTAACATGCTAAAAATGAGAAGAATCCCTAATATCCTCATATCATGAATTGGTTATGTTATGGAACTGTAAATAATGGAACGATTCAGTAGTTGGCTTCTACCTTCCTCAGCCATGGATATATGGTGATGGCATCAGTTGTTGCCAGATTCATTATTTGGAAATCTATTTTGAAAACTGGCAACAACTGATGCTAACACCTCATGTTTCATTCCATAGCTTAGGAAGGTAGAAAGAAGTCAACTACCAAAATGTTCCACCATTTACACTTCTATATATAACATAACCAATGCTTGATAAGAGGATATTAGGGATTCTTCTAATTTTACATTAAATATTTTGTTTCATCGCAGATTTCATTCATATTTTTATATAGCCATATTTTTTAGTTAACAAGTATTAATTACCTTCCATTAATTCATGAACAGTTTATGATTAACCAGTTTTAACCTTACACGATGTAATATTCTAAAAATAGCACTTTCCTGATTTCTTGGGTTATGACAAAGTTTACACGTACTGAATGTTTTTTTTTTTTTTTTTTAACTCTCCCTCTTCGTTATATGCGAGTTCAACTTTATGTTTAAATATGTTGATGTTGTAGAGTGGATAACAGCAAATTATGCCACCACTTTTTTATTCTGCTAAAACATATAATTAGAACTGTCACATGGAAGCACAGTGCACCTTCTTCTACCTTACTTTTGAGATGAATTTTAGAAATGAACAGATACCAAGCAGAAGTCTCATTTGCTCTCATTTGCAACATCTTGTTCCAATAAAAACAAACCTTCCACCAAGAAACTCCCCTACTCCTTCCAATAAAAAAACACTAGACAAAATTTCAGTTAAATATCATCAAAGGTATGACTTCATCAAAATACTGAAGTGTATTATACAAAAATCTCCCATTAACTGGTTTTATGCATATATGTGCCCATTTTGAAAACAAGAAAGACAACACTGAATTTTTGTCTGTAATAAGCATGTCTTTTAAATATTTTCAAAACAAAAATAAAAGCAAAGCAGATTTTTAGAAAATCTAAAAATTCAGCAAAAAATAAAATACACCACATAAGAAAAACTGTGCACAATTTAAACTGTGCAGTGTGAGCGGGGTTATTCATAAACCAGTTGCAAAAATAAAATGATTTCTACAATCAATAAATCACACAGAAATAGCTACTTATTTCCATTAGCAGCTGAAAAGCATGTTACAAAAATTAACAAATTGTGCACACAAAATTTCTCATAGTGAAAGGAAGATATCAGAAGTAAAAACAGATTTTGAAATCTAACAATTATAAGAGATAGAGAGGAAAACACAAAAGAAATTTGCAACCCCCAGTGAAAAAGAAGTGCATTGCTTAAAGAAGAACATGGGTGGAAAATGTTCTTCATAATGAAGAGCATCCTACTAAAAATAGATTTTTCTAAGGGATTTTGAGAATCAAATAAACTCTTCCAAATAGAAATATACACTGACACCAGCAGAAGAATTTTGAAAAATAGAAAAGTAGAAAATATGTGAAAAGAATTTTTCAAATATATATCTTGGAAGCTGAGATAGTGCAAAAAAGTTTTGGCAATTATGCCCAAAGCAGGGAAAACTGTGCATTAATTAAGAAGATAATGTTTTGCATCTTTACAGCAGCATATAATTTTTCAGTGGGATTTTTAAAAGTGGAGACACTGTTCCAAACAGAAATGCACAGTAACCCCACCTAGTGCCAGAACTGTAAATTACAAAAAACAAACAAACATGAACACAAGCAAAATGTTTCACAAGGTGAACGGTATCCAGCGTTAAAGGAATTTTTAAATCGGATTTTTTTAAGCAGAAATGCCAAGAAAAACGGGTCAATATCTGCACCCTCTACCAGAGAAATTGTGCATTATTTTGGGCAGGAAATGTGCACAAAATGTTTTCATAGTTAGTAGTACCTGACTGAAAAACTATTTTTTCAGTCGGGTTTTTAAATGTACAGGCATTTCTGTGTTAAACGGAAACTTGAACTTATGCCATTTTAGTGATCACTTGTGCATTCAGAAAATTTTGAAATTATGTGCAAAACTTTTCTCAACAGAAACACTCTCTGACAAAGAAATAATTTTTCAAATCAGACTGTTAAAAGCAGAAATATCGAGAAAAATAAGATATACATTTACTATACATAAGATATACAAAACTGTGCATTATTTTAAGCAGAAGATATTCTCAAGAGGTTATTTGTGGTGAGAGGTATCTGACCACAAAAGAATTTTTTCAATTGAGTTTCCCAAAGTGCAGATATTGCTGCAAATACATCAGAAAAAAAATGAACTTATGTCCCCTAATCGCAAAATCATTCTTTACCAAAAATTATATGCACCACATTTCCCATCTGGAGCTCTAACTGATGCATTTTTTTTCTTTTGAGTCAAGTTTTAAGAAGCAGAGATATCGAGGAAATTGCAATTTACCTTTATGCCTCCCTAGCAGAAAAACTACGCATCACTTTAAAAAAAACTGTACCCAAAATAGTCTTTGTTACAAATGGTATTGAAGGGAAGAATTTTTTTTTAAATTGGAAAGAATGGTATGGTGTATTTTGAGTTTGACAGCATCTACATTTAAGCCCTCTAGCAACAAAGTTATGTATCAGAAAAAAAAAGGAAAGCAAGAATCACCATTCTCACATTTTGGGCTCCCCAATTCAAAAATAATTTTTCAATCAGGCTAATAGTTGCAGATATTTGACAACCGGAAATGGAAGGGCAGAGTGATACCATAATCACTTAATTTTTTATACAGAAGATGTGCTAAAGAGAGTAGGTGGGAGAACTGACTTCTTAGGTACTAACCACTGCATTAAGAGAAATGCATCAAAATGTATGCACTCAACAGAACATATAATGTGACCTACAGAGCCAGTAACATAATGTAGGATCATGACCAATGTCATATGACTGAAGTTTATTTAAAAGACTGATGCCAAACTTTATCAATGGTTCGATATATCAAGTGCCATAACTCAAGCTTCACCAAACGTACAGTGCACATAAGTTAAGCTGAGTACCTGTGTTACTTCATGTGCTCATGTTTTCAGAACAATAAGTCATACCATCTTGATCATAGGCCTCTATTAGTTTCAATAACCAGAATATTCTGAAAAGACCATTAGAAAGAACCACTCACTCACCATAAAGATCATGGTAACCTCCAATGACAACACACTTCCAACACGTCATTCATCGATGAATGACGTGTTGGAAGTGTGTTGTCATTGGAGGTTACCATGATCTTTATGGTGAGTGAGTGGTTCTTTCTAATGGTCTTTTCATTTATGAATTGCACATAAACTATGCGCACTTTGCAAGAGGTTAATACCTTAAAAGTGCAAATATAATAATTCAGAATATTCTGTGTTTCTTAGAAACAGTAGAACACAACTAAACTGTCAGAAGCATGTTGAAATGTAAGGGTAACTTATCAGTATTATTTAGAATAGGGTTCTCAATGAAAATTAAGGCAAGAAGGTCAACATTTTCCTTAGAATAGTTGACAACACATACATAAACACATGTATAAAATGAACTTAAGAACAAAAACTGACTTTCAGTATTTGTAAACATCTTTGAACAATACAAAAAGAAATCTATATTTTGTTTTCACTCTTATTTTGTGTTTTGCAGACACTCAGTTCAGGGCAAAAGGTATTGAAAATTTCATCACCGATAAAAAAATCTTCAAAGAATTAAATGTGATACTAAATACGAAGGTAATACATATTTATTTTCCCTAAAAAAGAATTTATGTTAACAATAGTAGACAGCACAAGCCTAAACAGAGTGATATAATGATGATCTAAAGTTTTTCCAAATATTGTAGTTGTTGAACACATTAAAAAAATAGAAAAAGGTGTTTTTTTCCTCACATAATTCAGAGTAATTTATTCTGAAATTACCACTTCCTTTTCAAACAATTGCTATTGGTAATAAGACCTACAAGAAAGTGAATTATACAAATATGCCCTACTCATTTGGAAATTGCTTACTATGGCTTAAAAACTTTATGAGATTTCAAATGAACTGACTAATTTTTGATGGGCATTAAAGCTCTCATGGAAGTAGCAGTTCTCTCAGTAGCAGTTATTAGCAAAGTAACAGAAATTAGGTTTACAAAAAAAGACCCCACTCTTCAATACAATAAGAGTGCACTATTCATTACCTGTGAAGAGGAAAAGCCACCATTCTTATTTTGCTTGGAAATGAGCCATTTCAAAACTGAAACACCATTTGAAACATCAAATCTACTGGCAAATGTTAACAGAGCATAAGCTGCAGTTTCCACATCAACAGATGGTGCTAAGAAATAATAATCAGATTGCTTGTCTGTAGTATTCACTTCAATTTCCTTGTTTTTCCAGTACATAACACCATCATCTAAAAGAATTTTTACTCATTTAGAACAAACATTATAATGAGAAAATTTTGTTTTGGATGATACATATGACAATTAAGTAACACCTACAGTAATCAAAACACCATAAAATAAAATTAACAACACCTACTGTAATCAAAACACCATAAACACAAAATTGCCAATTTCCGTTAACAGTGAAATTACAAATTTATTTTTATATAACAAGCATATTTTAACAATAACTGAAAGATATTATAAATTCAATGTACTGTAATGATGCTGTACAGAAAGAATGAACTTAAAAAAAATTACGAAAATTGCAATTCATGAGGCAACCTTATGGGTTGTCTTATGTTATAAACGTGCTTTTGATTAACATATACATAATATCTAAGGTATTTTACCTGATATTGTCGAAGTATTTTGCATGTTGTTTGCTCTGTGAGGCACGTGCTCCTGGCCCGAGAGGTCCCTTCGTTTACTAACCTTTTTGGTTAGTTATAAAAATTTTGCACAAATAAAACAGTTAGGTTATATATTTTCAGTTCCACATTCATTCATTTGCACAATCAAGCATTTGAAATTTACTATTAATTAAAAGATTTTAGTAGAAAGAGTTATACTCATCGGGGTCAGGAGACGTCTCACAAGGGGTTCGTTGTTACGGCCAGCGCTTTCAGCGGGGCACAACTGCCATCTTCTGGCCACTGTTTCTACACGAGGGTTCCTCGCGTGTATATGGTTTTTGGAGTTGCATGTCGGGAATCGATGAGAAGGTTTGCTGCCTGTGTGTGTTAGATGATTTTGTTTTGTTAAAATATGCTTGTTATGATTTTGTTTTGGAAACAAAACAAAATCATGATTTTGTTTTGGAAACAAAATCATTTAACACACACAGGCAGCAAACCTTCCCATCGATTCCCGACATGCAACTCCAAAAACCACATATACGCGAGGAACCCTCGTGTAGAAACAGTGGCCAGAAGATGGCAGTTGTGCCCCGCTGAAAGCGCTCGCCGTAACAACGAACCCCTTGTGAGACGTCTCCTGACCCGATGAGTATAACTCTTTCTACTAAAATCTTTTAATTAATAGTAAATTTAAAACGTTTGATTGTGCAAATGAATGAATGTGGAACGGAAAATATATAACCTAACTGTTTTATTTCTGCAAACTTTTTTTATAACTAACCAAAGATCAGTAACGAAGGGACCTCTTGGGCCAGGAGCACGTGCCCCACAGAGCAAACAACGTGCGAAATACTTCGACAATATCAGGTAAAATACCTTAGATATTATGTATATGTTAAAAAAAAATTGATTTAGATTCTGAGTATGAACCACTCTGGGTATACATCAACAGCCAAGGCAAAGTCAGACAAAGCCATCTCACACAGAAACTAAAAACAACTTAAAAAAAATGAAAAAAATTGAGACATGAACAACTGCAATCTGATCATCATCACACATACACACACGCACACTCAAGAGGGAAAGAGCATGTGTGCGCACTTTCTATGTACTCTGATTTGAAGTATCTAACTCTGTAGTGACAGTGCAATGTGAGTTCCATTTAGTTTTCAGAAAGACACACCGCATGAGAATAACATTTGTGCATGGTATAAAGCAGTTTGTGAAAAACGGATGCCTGTGTAAAGGCAAGAGTACAGGCCAGTCAAGTGTGTTTAATGCTGACATTGACAGAGTAAGGTAGATGTATCAGCAGAATCAGAGGAAGTCACTAGCCAGAGGAAACAGAGTTGCAAATGCCAAAAATGTGGTTTTAAAACTCAGGCTACACACGACAATAACAGATGAACATAGAAATCGAGCGAAAACACACAGAGTCACGTATGGTAAAAAGGTTCGTTAAGCAGCAGCTTTCGGTCATCCTACGACCTTGATCACCCACGATGGACTGGATGGGCTGCTTTGCCAGAACTACAATTTGAAGTTGGGATGTTGAAACTGTTGCCAGATTTTAGTAGATATATCCAAATAAATGGGATTTAGTGAGGAGTCTCTGAATTGCAGTTTTTGGTGAACAAAATTTCAATGCTTTCTTGGAAATGCACAGATGCTTTGTTGATGATGAATGGGCAAAAGAAACAAAAGAAGTTGCCCCATTCATCAACAAAGCATCTGTGCATTTCCAAGAAAGCATTGAAATTTTGTTCACCAAAAACTGCAATTCAGAGACTCCTCACTAAATCCCATTTATTTGGATCTCTCTACTAAAATCTGGCAAGTTTCAACACCCCAACTTCAAATTGTAGTTCTGGCAACCAGCCCATCCAGTCCATCGCGGGTGATCAAGGTTGTAGGATGACTGAAAGCTACCGCTAAACCAACCTTTTTACCATACGTGACTCTCTGTGTTTTTGCTCGATTTCTATGTTTAGCCAAAAATGTTGTGGAAGGTGTTGTGTAAGCAATTAGCAATGAAACTGTAAACAAGCAGCGGTTGCTACACATGCTAAAAGCATCAGACAAGGAACTGAGAACTGTGTTTGCCCAGGACATGTACGAGAAGATGGTTTCCTGTCTCATTTTCTGTGATGAAGCCACTTTCCATCTGAGTGGAAATATCAGTATTAACAATGCCCATATCTGGGGGAGGGATAGAGCCTCCACATGCAACGATTGAAAACGAGTGTGACTCCCCAAAGAGGTTGATGTATTTTGTGCTCTCTCACAGAGTAAAGTGTGTGACGCCTTTTTTCTTTGCCAAAGCAACAGTGACGGGTTTCACCTACCAGGACATGTTGGATATCTGGTTGTTTCCACAATTAACAGTGATTACAATGACTGCATTTAACAACAGGATGATGCCTCCCCCCACCCATATATATATGGATAGATGCAGACAGCCACCTCCTCTGGTGGCCACATTGGTCCCCGGAGCTAATGCCATGTGACTTCCTGTAGGGGTATGTGAAAGACAATTTATGAAACCCCAATGTCCTGATCTCCCCGGGATCTCCAGGAAAGGATCACCCGTGCTGTGAGGCCATTACACTGGACATGCTTGATCAGGCCTGGCAGGAATTAGACTACTGCTTGGTGATGAAAGGCGCACACATAGAGGGACTTTCAGTGACGCACATCAAACTTGGACAGTTGCACTTCCAACTGAGAGATGTCACTACTGCATAAAGTAGAAAATACAAAAAATACATGTCTGTAAAACCCTACCATTCTTTTATGAACAACATGTATAGTCCCACTCCTAAACAAAATCAGCCTAATTGCTATACCCTGTTCTCAATGAAGGGTCTCTGATAAGAGGGCGAAAAACAGCAGTTTTACTATACCACCAATATTAGAAGAAATGCTGTCTTACACTGTCCAACCTATTTAGTCAGAATAATAAGTTCTAGCTAGCCCCCTTGCCCCCTTCCTGCACCACTTTCAAACTAAAATCCTGGACCACATCACAGAAGAAATTAATAGGGATATAACACTTCACTGCAGAGCATTAGGAAGAAACAGTAAAATTTTCACAAAGAATTCACCATTGCATCTTATAAGTGTCTAATCACTGTATCCTTTCTGTTCTTACTTACAGATCAGAGACATGGGCTTTTACTAAAAAAAAAAGACAAAGAGAGGCACAGGATAATGCAAAGAAGTGTAGAGAGATGCATGTTTGGTGCAACCATGAATGATACGAAGGAAAACTCATGGATCAGGAAAATGTCAAGATTAGACGACATCATGATCAAAGTAAAGACTCTCAAAGTGGCAAAGGGCTGGACATATTGCTAAAAGAACTGTCTATCATTAAACAACTGAAATACTAGACCAGATACCAAGGGATAGGAAAAGCCCCAAAAGAACATCACATGGGAGATGAAATTTGAAAGCATGCTGGAGTGATGAAGTAGAGAACTGCTCATAACAGAAAGTTCTAGAATAGACTTAGGGATACCTTTATCCAGCAGTGCATTAATAATGGTTAATGACGACATCCTCTCTGCATAATCATGAACATGCAGTAGACATTGCATGTTTTTAGGCATGTACCTCCGATAATCCTAAAAACAAATGATCGATTTACTGTTCTTAATAAATTCCTAATATTCATGGATATTCTGAAAAAACTATGAATTTTAGCAAAACTTGTGTTTCACAGGAGCATCCTCAAAAACATTTGTGAAAACCCCTTCCACGACAGATATTAACTACATCAGAATTTTGTCTTATACGTAACATGCAACAAATTTACCTTGTACTCATAGTTTCCCCTGCCATAACTTTGTCTTGTGTTTTACTCTTGTGTTTCACAAGGTATTACAAATTAAATATCTTTTTACTAAATGTAAAAAAAGTAAAAAAACATGAAGATGCAAAAGCTAGTTCACAAGTTTGATGATTACCATTCCGTTCAGCCAAACTCAGCAACATCTGAAAACCACTGTCTTTTGATGGACTGTCAACAAGATGAAGAGCATATGTTATTATTGAAACAACATATGGATTTTTACTTGACGGAAGTTCTCTCTCAATATATCTTTGGGCTAGAATCATTTCTCTACCATACTTCTCTTGAACCTGAAAGAATAATAAATTCCTTAAATTTCTTATAAAACAAAATGACAAATATAAGAATGAATATTTTAGTTTTACTATTTTTCAATTAATTACAAAAATACATGTATAAACATACCATAGAAATTAATATTTAATTTTCAAAGCAGCAGTTGCATTTATTAATGTCCTTTATTGCCAAAAATAGATTAATAAAATTATTATTATTATTATTATTATTACAGGCACACTATAAGAACTGTTTGCAAAATAGGATTCACTTAAAATTATTGGACATCAACAAGATCTTGTAAAAGGAAAATTAAAAAGGCTGTCATCAATGATCACATTGGTTTATCATTACTAGAAGAACAGTCTTGATTAGCTAATCTTAACTATGTGGTGACTGTGCATTGTAGTAATAAAAGCCTGCTGAAAAAAGGCAAGTCATCTTCAAAAATTAATTAATCAGATAACAATACTCTTCTTCATGTGGCATTACATATGATCAAGATCCCTTTGCTGCACAATAGAGCCCCTGGCCAGGAATGCACCTAATTTGGGGGGACAATCTAATGCTGGGGGAAGGGTACAAGTTGCAAGAGCAACTGACAGAAGCAACTCCTATATACAGAGCCAGTTTTGGGGACATTGCCATGCATTCACATACAGTTGGAAAAACTCTGGAAAACCCCCAACTGAATGGGCAGCAATGGGAGGAATCAAGCCTGAAACCATTGGCCAGTCACCACACACATATAAGGTTCGTTGGAGTTTATTGGTGCAATGGGCCAAAGAGCACCATACAGACACATGGCTGGCGATTATCCAACTACACTATGCCAGCCAACTACTACGAATTTTGTTGTTTGACTACAGAACTACGGAACTCACTGTCGAAACTACGGATTATACGAATTTTCATTTTGCTTATTTTTTTATTTGGTTATTATTTTATGATATACATGAAATTCTAAAGCAAATTTGCAGAATTCTGTTTTTTTTTGTCATCATTTAGATCATTATCAAGATCAATGTGAAGATAATTGGGAGGGGGAGTGGGTTGTTTTTCATTTGGGGATTGTATTTCGTGTTTGAAAACCGTCGTTAAATGGAGTAAAAAGTTCTGCTGTAATTGTAATTTTTCTTCCAATGTGGCCTTTGTGTCAAGTATTGTTGTTAAATATCATTTCATTGCATAAATGTTCATATTTCAGCTTGGAAATGTAAGCAACAATTTGCAAAAATGTCCCCATAATCTTCAGGCATAAGATTCTTCCACGAATTCGAAGAATTCCGACATTTTCGTTATTATTTTGGTCATTTACGAGATCGATGATAAGTGAACAGAAATTGGGGTGTGGAGGGACGTTCATCAGAGGACAGAATTCCATCTTTACAAAACTTTCTAAAACGGAAGGTCGACAGTGTTAAGATTTTTTCCATAATCGTAATTTCTTTTTCTCGCGATGTTGCCTTTGTCCAGTATTATTGTTAAAAAGCATTTTACTGTATAAATATTTATATTTCAGCTAGAAATCAGGGGGAAAATTTCCAAAACCGGAAGTCAGACAAAGCAAAGATGCCCCCTCCCCTCCCACGATGTTCCCTCTCTCCTTGCGTTGTTAAATAACCCCAGTCTCATAAGTTTTTGCATTTAAGCTTGATAAGGAAGATGGGAATTTCCGAAAATGGAAGTGACGAATTTGGAAAATTGATGCATTTTTTTACAAATTTCGGGTTTCTCGTCTGTGAAGCGTTGTGGAATTCCGAACGCATCTGACTGATTTTTACTGGTGGAAGTTTTGAATTTAAATCTTGCAGTGCGGTTATACAAAAAGACTTCTTAATTTTTATAGCATATATTTAACTTGCTTTCCTTTTGAGAATAAAATAGTGAAATCTTTATTCTCACGGCAAACCCCATAATAGTTTAATTCAATTTTGATAAAAAACCAGGATTAGACACCCTGCTATTCTTTATAGTATAAGGTAGTATATTTGAGAAAAACCTTTGTACTTTGGCGGCCCTCCTCCTTCTCAGAGGAACTTGTTATTTAATCAATAATCCGCGTTTATTTTCACTTTTTTCAGTTTTTATACTGCCGTCTAAAAGTTAAAATAACATATTGTAACCTCGCCAGAAGAATCAACTTTGTGTTTTGCATGTGTTAAGTTCATTAGTGTCCTTGTTTGTTGTGACGTCTTGCTGTGGCACGTATTTCTTTTTCACAAAGAGATATCGGATCGTTTCATAAAAAAGTGTCAATGTGTGCCGCACAATAATACTAGTTACTACTAACAAGGCTCTTACCAATGTTGGCAGGTATGTGCCAGTGGTATAACAATGCTCTGGCACATAGGAATCTATAATAATATTTAGAAATTAGGGTGCTTTCCAGTCATAGTCATATGTTACCAAACAACTGAAGCATGTGAGATTTCTTTCTATTTGAATAGTAAATATTTGAAGACTTAGAATATTATAAGTAGAGAAAATTTTAAGCAAGCATGACATGTTCATTAAAAGTTAAAATAATCAATTATCTGAGATGTTCGTGATATCTCGACAACAAATCTTTTAATACTTTTGATCGGAGTTAAGTAAAAGCAACTTCTACACACAATGATTGCGACAAAACTATTTTACCTGATTTTCTAGAAGTGACATCAAAACAAATGCAGTAAGAGCAGCTCCGTTAACAGCACCACCCTGTGAACAAAAGATTACAGTGAACAAATGAATGATAACTGCACAAATGGGCAAATTTTTTTTCATAAACATATTCTTGAGCATATCAATTACTTAATAAACATGACTAAATGTTTCATCTACTTCGAGGTACTTACTAAGGCTAATATACTCTTATTGAGGAGGTTACACAAGTTTCAAATATTTTATCTCTCTTTCCTTCTTTTCACATGCATCTCCTTCAGTGGGCAAGAAGGAAAGAATTGTAAACAATCATTTAGTTTTAAAATCTCAAAAGAACCAACTCACATATTTAATTCTATGAAATACATCCCAAAACACATTAATAACATAATCAACAAGTTACAAGGAAGTGATCATCCAACTGCAAAAAAATTCTCTACAAGTGAAAAATGCACGTTTCCATAATCTAAAATTACTTGTGGTCACATATTTCCAATTTTAGAAGCAACATCATTCCAACTTTACACACACACAAAATAGAAATAGCAGCAAAAATAACATTGCATTCATTACCTGCAGTGCTTTATGATGGACTTCACCCGGTTCTTCAAAGGAGCCTTGAGAATTCTGTTGTTTAATGATCCACTGAAGACCCTTATCAATAACATCATGATCCACAACAATATATGGTTCAGCCTGGTGAAGTGATTTCACTGCAAATGCAGTCAACCTAAATTTAAAAAAATATACATATTGATGTGGATCCAAGCAGTTTGATTCATTACAGAGCGTGAGACGTTCTCAAATATTCAGGAGCTGTTAGGGTATGGCATGAATGGATACTAGCAAAACTGAAGCACAGAAATACAGTACCACAGCCAAAAAACATAGAGCAAAATTTATACACACAAATACTTTCCTTTAATCTCGGGAAAATCCCATCGGCCAGGAGGCGTATCTCATTGTATTACAATTGGTGGGGGATCTCCCCTTTTTACAATTTCCTGCATACACTCAACATCTGTGAAGCAGGTATTCACCGCTGGGCATACCTGGACCCTCAACTGTTCAAAGTCTGCAGGTATTTTGTAGGCACACCAAAGTTCACCTTTTCTCACTGGCACACTTCCTTAAGATTTTTCGTTCAAGATAAGGCAAACCCAAAATAATAAAGAGAGTACTTACAACTGAGTGTTGATCTGGCATAATCCAATAAAGGCAAGGATTCCTTCACATGGGATAGCACTAGGCAGTCCCCCATTGACTTTGATAAGCTGATGAATGGAAGGTCAGTAAACAAACACACATACACACACAGGAAGGGTGGTAGCTTGGTCCAGCATTGACTCAGAGAGAGGGGTATTCCCCCTCTCTCTCTCTCTCTAGTTCTCTGCTACCAAGGTGCTTCGGGAGGTATCACTGGTGTCTGCGTGGTCAATGACCCAGCGTAGTTAGGAGCTTCACAATGACCATCCTCTGGATTTTCTTATGGCATCAGGCACTGTTAGATAAACTTCCTGGTTTGGTTTTTCTCCACTTTGGCACTACGATCTGCCTCACCCAGCTATGACGCTGACTGGATTAGACTTAATACGGCCAACCGCCGCTTTTAGTTCTTCCACGAAAATTCCCTTGTTAGTTTACTGACAGTGGCTACCCAGAAATCAGACTTGGCGGCTATTCCTGTTTTATCCAAAATGTACTCCGATAGACTGACACAGACTAGTCGAAGACTTCACTCCCTTTCGTGTGCAAAAGAAGCCCAGCCCGTCTCATCTTACTTCTGCAGGAATGGGGATTCAACTACAGGGATGTTCAACTGCAATGGACTGACTCTCTGCCATCCAGGTTATTTCTCAATCATCATTTCTGTTATTCCATAGTCAGTAGGCCGAATGACTTACAATGGCGTTGTAGAGACTACAACTCCTTTTTCCTTGAACAACAAGCCCCTTCCATTTTACATCTACGGAATGCGACATTCAACTACCCTTTTTCTCTTCTGTATTTCTTAAGCCTTCCTGTTGCTAGCCGTCTACCTTTTGTCAACCTCTTAGGATTTATCTTCTTTCATACAGTGCAATTGAGGCTGCCAGGCTCGGTAGCGGTCACTTGACCTCTAACACCCAATCACCATGACTTAGATGTGGCTTAATGTTTTCCTGAGATTAATGCCCCACTCGAAGGTCTATTTACGAGGGCTCAAGTGTCATTCTGTCGAAATGCTGGGGTCTCCTCGCTTCTGGGTGGCCTCTTCACATAACCCTTATCTTTCCTTTGTTTCCACCCAGCTAAAGAGTATTAACTGACTCACTAATTAGGTGCACTAATTTCTCCATTTAATTTTGCAATAGGCCAAATATTTGATTAAATCGTTAGCATTATTTAGTCACACCCTTTTGGCTCATCCCTTCTGTTAATTAATTAATTAATTTAGACCCCTAATTTTGTATCAATATATATATACATATATACACACACTGAAGAAGAAATTATACTCATCCTGAAGAAGAAATTGAAGAATTTTATGAGGAAATTTGTCATCTAAATAATAAAGGTAAGCAGCACTTGAAAATAATTATGGGAGATTTCAATGCAAAAATAGGGCAACGGCAACAGAATGAAACTTCAGTAGGTAAATTCGGTCACGGCAACAGAAACCAGCGTGGAAATACTCTCGTTGAGTTTGCAGAGGCAGAAGGGTTTTTCATCTTGAACTCCTTCTTCAAGAAAAAGCCACACAGGAAATGGACATGGAGACATCCAAATGGGACAACAAGTGAAATTGATTTTATTATGTGTAACAAAAAATTCGTCATAGAAGACTGCAGTGTGCTAAACAAGTTCAACACAGGTAGTGACCATAGATTGGTGAGATGTAAGATGCACCTCAACTCTAAACTTGAACGTGGCAAGCTCATAAGACAAACAAAATCTATTGACATAACCAACCTTAAAAAACACCATAATACCTTCAAGTTGGAACTGAAGAACAGGTTCTCTGCTTTAGAAGGCCTAACATCGGAAGAAGTGGACATCTCTGAAGTTAACAGAAAAGTAACCAAAGCTCTTATGGAAACAGCAACAAAATTAGCTGGGTCTAAGAACAAGTTGCATGTAAATAAATTATCAGGAAAAACGAAAATGTTGATGCAAAAAAGAAGAGAGATGAGGACAACTAAAGAAGATGTGACTTCCAAAGTGGAATATATAGAGCTATGCAAGACAGTACGAAAAAAGTTATCACTGAAGACGTAAGAATATTCAACTGTGAACTAGTGAGGAAAGCAATTGAAAACAACCAAAGCCTAAAGATAGCAAAGGGACATCTCAGTAAGGGAAGAAAACAGATTATGGCACTGAGAAAAGAAGATGGTTCTGTAACAAGAAATAGAGGGCGAAATTTTGACAAGAGTGAAAGATTTCTACTCCAAATTATATGAAAGGGATGATACATGCACTCCAGACATCATGAAAGATACCAGTACCAGAGTTCCTCCAGTCCTTCCAGCAGAAGTTGCACATGCAATCAAGAACATGAAGCGGGGAAAAGCTCCAGGAGAAGATGGAATTACTGTAGACATCATACAAGAAGCAAGTGGAGAAATCGAAACAGTACTCGCCCAAATTTTCACTCGATGCCTTAATGAAGGAAAGATTCCTGAGGATTGGAACACCGCTACAATGATCCTGCTACATAAGAAAGGTGACATTGAGGATCTCGGAAACTACAGACCTATCAGCCTCCTATCAGTAGTTTATAAAATCTTCACTAAAGTTCTTTCACACCGCTTGAAGGTAACACTGGACATGGCTCAACCGAGAGAACAAGCTGGATTCAGGGAGTGGCTACAGCACAATAGATCATATCCACGTACTGAGAGAACTAATTGAAAGAGCGAGGGAATATGAACTTCCATTGTGCATGGCTTTTATCGATTATGAAAAAGCCTTTGATTCGGTGAAACCATCAGCAGTTACAATGGCTCTGAAAACCTGCGGTATTGAAGATGCATACATTAATATCATTAATAACATCTATGAAAATGCAAGTGCAAAGATTAGGCTGTTTGAAAATACAACACACGTAAAAATTGGAAAGGGAGTGAGACAAAGGTGACACCATATCTCCGAAGCTCTTTAATGCCACATTGGAGGGTGTTTTTCAGTCGCTGAGCTGGGAAAACAAGGGGATAAAGATTAATGGAGATTATCTAACCCACCTTCGTTTTGCTGATGACGTAGTCATTTTTGCAACTACCCCATCAGAGCTGCAGAGTATGATCCAGGAACTTGCTGACAAGAGTAAAGAAGTGGGATTAAAAATGAACTTTCAGAAGACAAAAGTGATGTTCAATGCTTTTACAAGAAATGAAGATTTATCGATTGATGGAGAAAAGCTGGAGATAACAGACACGTACGTTTATCTTGGACAGCAGATATCTAGTGAGGGTCACATTGATGAAGAAATTAATCGGCGTACAAAACTTGCCTGGAGAGCTTTTGGAAGAAACAGCATAATTTTCAAGAGCAATATGCCATTATGTCTTAAAAGAAAAGTGTTTGATCAATGCATCCTTCCAGTGCTTACGTATGGTGCAGAGACGTGGACCTTAACTAAAAGAGACATACAAAGGCTGCAGACAACTCAAAGAAGCATGGAGAGGTGCATGCTTGGTGTAACCAGGAGAGATAAGAAGAGGAACTCGTGGATCCGAAAAATGACAAGAGTGGAAGACATCATGATCAGAGTTAAATCCCTGAAATGGCAATGGGCTGGACATACTGCCAGAAGGACAGATCATCGATGGACAGCCGAAATTTTAGATTGGATTCCAAGGGACAGGAAAAGACCCAGAAGAAGACCACATGGGAGATGGGTGGATGAAATTCGAAAGTATGCAGGGGTGACATGGAGGAGACTGGCACAAGACAGACTGTTGTGGAGGAAACTTGGGGAGACCTTCGTCCAGCAGTGGATTGATAATGGTTGACAATGATGATGATGATGATACACACACTTTAAAAGAATTCATGAAATCGACATCACACGTGTAAGTTACGTTGAAAAATTATGAGCGGGACATTTCGGTAGCGACTTCTACCTTCATCAGCCATGGAATATGTCCCGCTCATAATGTTTCAACGTAACTTACGCGTGTGATGACGATTTCATGAATTCTTTTAATGTTTTGTGTGTTACGTGTTTTCCTGCCAATTGTTCTCACTATGATATATACACACACATAATTAATGTGAAACTGAGAACTTAATATAATACAAATTTGCTGGTTGTGCAGCTACTAATGTGATATTGTACAACAGCATGCTCTGATTACTTGCATACATTTTTAATTATGTTTAAAGCCTTTTATGTCCTGTATTTTGAACACTTCTGTCCAAACCGGTTTGCTCCAAATACGGTTTGGATAAACATGTTCAAAATACAGGACATAAAGTGCTTTGGGACTGTGGAAGTTCTGACACATCAACAGCACTTTTTCAAGAGAAATTGTCAGAAGGACTGGAAATAGAGAGAAGAAGAGGTACAACATTAAATGATGTAAAAAGTTGAAATTTACCTCACGAACGGCAACACCTACAGTAGCTGTAGTCCTGAGGAAGGGTAGGAGTACTACCTGAAAATTTGACTCAAAAGTCTTCTTTATTCCTTGGTAAACACCATAAATTTGAAATATTTGTAATGCATTAAGTCTAAGAATAGACATGCCATCAATTATTACCAAGTGCCTGCAAATAGAAAAGAAAAGAAAACTCAGCAGAGATGGAACATGTCCCATCTTCAAAAAAAGTAGTGGTGTGGGTTCCCACCATGTCCTCCAACAACTGCAGCTCTGATAATGAGGGAATTGTGCATAAAGAGTTTGTGACCAATGGCTGAAGTGTTACCACTGTTTACTATCTGGACATTTTGAAATGTTTGTTGCAGAGAATCAGTTGTGTGTGGCCTCAGTGTTGAGAAGATGGAAGTTGGTTCTCCTTGCATGACAATACATCAGGATACAGTGCTTTTTGTTTGAGAGTTTTTGGCTAGCAAAAATGTTGTGTACAGACCCACCACCATATTCACTAGAGTTAGTTTCATGCAACTTCTTGTTCCTGAAATTCAAGGCACTACTGATAGGCTGTTATTTTGAAGCTGTGGACAAGGTTCAAAGAGCTGTCATGAGAACATTGAGGAGTGTACCAAACACAGCCTTTCACCATTTATTCCAATCACTTTGCGATCACAGTATGCAATGTATGTGGACATGATATGAAGCATTATATATAATATAAAAAAATAATCTTAAATAAAAATGTACCATGTGCTTCCACTCTTATCTCTTTCTCCAAAAGTACTAAAAGACCCATCTTCTCTTTTATAAGTCAGCTGTCTTTGATATCCTGTAAAAACAACAGAAAGGTGGTACAGAAATCATTAAAAGAAATTACATGTTATACTCAACTACAAAATGTTATTTAGATATTTGAATACAGGTTAGCACAAGCATGATATTACAGGCGCTGTAAGGTGCATTCCAGGCCTTCTCTCTCTCTATATATATATCATCATCATCATCATCATTGTCAACCATTATCAATCCACTGCTGGACGAAGGTCTCCCCAAGTTTCCTCCACAACGGTCTGTCTTGTGCCAGTCTCCTCCATGTCACTCCCGCATATTTACGAATTTCATCCACCCATCTCCCATGTGGTCTTTTTCTGGGTCTTTTCCTGTCCCTTGGAATCCAATCTAAAATTTCGGCTGTCCATCTATGGTCTGTCCTTCTGGCAGTATGTCCAGCCCATTGCCATTTCAGGGATTTAACTCTGATCATGATGTCTTCCACTCTCGTCATTTTTCGGATCCACGAGTTCCTCTTCTTATCTCTCCTGGTTATACCAAGCATGCACCTCTCCATGCTTCTTTGAGTTGTCTGCAGCCTTTGTATGTCTCTTTTAGTTAAGGTCCACGTATCTGCACCATACGTAAGCACTGGAAGGATGCATTGATCAAACACTTTTCTTTTAAGACATAATGGCATATTGCTCTTGAAAATTATGCTGTTTCTTCCAAAAGCTCTCCAGGCAAGTTTTGTACGCCGATTAATTTCTTCATCAATGTGACCCTCACTTGATATCTGCTGTCCAAGATAAACATACGTATCTGTTATCTCCAGTTTTTCTCCATCAATCGATAAATCTTCATTTCTTGTAAAAGCATTGAACATCACTTTTGTCTTCTGAAAGTTCATTTTTAATCCCACTTCTTTACTCTTGTCAGCAAGTTCCTGGATCATACACTGCAGCTCTGATGGGGTAGTTGCAAAAATGACTATGTCATCATCAAAACGAAGGTGGGTTAGATAATCTCCATTAATCTTTATCCCTTTGTTTTCCCAGTTCAGTGATTGAAAGACATTTTCCAATGTGGCATTAAAGAGCTTCGGAGATATGGTGTCACCTTGTCTCACTCCCTTTCCAATTTTTATGTGTGTTGTATTTTCAAACAACCGAATCTTTGCACTTGCATTTTCATAGATGTTATTAATAATATTAATGTATGCATCTTCAATACCGCAGGATTTCAGAGCCGTGGTAACTGCTGATGGTTTCACCGAATCAAAGGCTTTTTCATAATCGATAAAAGCCATGCACAATGGAAGTTCATATTCCCTCGCTCTTTCAATTAGTTCTCTCAGTACGTGGATATGATCTATTGTGCTGTAGCCACTCCTGAATCCAGCTTGTTCTCTCGGTTGAGCCATGTCCAGTGTTACCTTCAAGCGGTGTGAAAGAACTTTAGTGAAGATTTTATAAACCACTGATAGGAGGCTGATAGGTCTGTAGTTCCTGAGATCCTCAATGTCACCTTTTTTATGTAGCAGGATCATTGTAGCATAGTTCCAATCCTCAGGAATCTTCCCTTCATTAAGGCATCGCGTGAAAATTTGGGCGAGTACTGTTTCAATTTCTCCACTTGCTTCTTGTATGATGTCTATAGTAATTCCATCTTCTCCTGGAGCTTTCCCCCGCTTCATGTTCTTGATCGCATGAGCAACTTCTGCTGGGAGGACTGGAAGAACTCTGGTACCTTTCATGATGTCTGGAGAACATGTATCATCCCTTTCATATAATTTGGAGTAGAAATCTTTCACTCTTGTCAAAATTTCGCCTCTATTTCTTGTTATAGAACCATCTTCTTTTCTCAGAGCCATAATCTGTTTTCTTCCCTTACTGAGATGTCCCTTTGCTATCTTAAGGCTTTGGTTGTTTTCAATTGCTTTCCTCACTAGCTCACAGTTGAATTTTCTTACGTCTTCAGTGATACTTTTTCGTGTTGTCTTGCATAGCTCTATATATTCCACTTTGGAAGTCACATCTACTTTAGTTGTCCTCATCTCTCTTCTTTTTGCATCAACATTTTGGTTTTTCCTGATAATTTGTTCACATGCAACTTGTTCTTAGACCCAGCTAATTTTGTTGCTGTTTCCATTAGAGCTTTGGTTACTTTTCTGTTAACTTCCGAAATATCCACTTCTTCTGATGTTAGGCCTTCTAAAGCAGAGAATCTGTTCTTCAGTTCCAACTTGAAAGTATTATGGTGTTTTTTAAGGTTGGTTATGTCAATACATTTTGTTTGTCCTATGAGCTTGCCACGTTCCAGTTTAGTGTTGAGGTGCATCTTACATCTCACCAATCTATGGTCACTACCTGTGTTGAACTTGTTCAGCACACTGCAGTCTTCGATGACGAATTTTTTGTTACACATAATAAAATCAATTTCACTTGTCGTCCCAATTGGATGTCTCCATGTCCATTTCCTGTGTGGCTTTTTCTTGAAAAAGGAGTTCAAGATGAAAAATCCTTCTGCCTCTGCAAACTCAACGAGAGTATTTCCACGCTGGTTTCTGTTGCTGTGACCGAATTTACCTACTGAAGTTTCATTCTGTTGCCGTTGCCCTATTTTTGCATTGAAATCTCCCATAATTATCTTCAAGTGCTGCTTACCTTTATTATTTAGATGACGAATTTCCTCATAAAATTCTTCAATTTCTTCTTCAGGATGACTTGTGGTGGGTGCATAAGTTTGAATAATCTGAGCCTGGTATCTTCTCAATAGTTGGATAACGAGTCGTGCAGCTCTGTCAGAGGAACTTTCAACTTCTACAACTTTATCCTTCAGTTTCTTGTTTATTATAAATCCAACACCACTAGTTCTGCCAGTATCTGTCCCACGATAATAGAAGAGATGTCCACTTTTCAGTTCAATGAGATCTTCTCCTTTTCTCCTTACCTCACTTAGCCCGACGATGTCCCACTTGATCCTTTGTAGTTCCTCTTCCAATTCAAGAAGCCTTGAATCAGAAGATAGGGAGCGTCCGTTATAGGTAGCCAGGGTCAGCATCAAATGGCAGCCTAGTCCGGTCCTCCGGGGATTCTTAGCACCCTCTGCCTTCATGTCGCACTGGCCGCTGCCTTGGCCAGGTACATTCCAGCTGCCGGAGACTGAGGGCCAAGATTTAAGTTGTAGAGTCATTTTGGAGGTGTTTGGCCATAACTCACCACGCTGGCCAAGCGGGTTGGTGAGTGTGGGATAGCATTTCCTCTGATCCCGATGGTATAGTTATACCGCTATTGGCGGTCGTCAGAGCCCCTTTAGTGGGAACAGGATGCACCACGAGAAGGCGGGGTTGACATTTGTCAAGGAGAGGCTGTGATGTTACGCATCACCTGACCTTACATCCCTCTCTCTCTCTATATATATATATATTAACCAGGAAAGATAAGAAGATGACAAGAATGGAAGACATCACGATCATCGTAAAATACCTGAAATTGCAATGGGCGGGACATGTTGCCAGAAGAACAGACCACAGATGGACAACCAAAATTTTAGACTGGATTCCGAGGGACAAAAAAAGACACAGGAGACCACGCTGGTGATGAATGAAATTCTAAAGCATGCCGGAGCAGCACGGAGGAAAGTGGCTCAAGACAGACAGTTATAGAAGAAACTTGGGGAGACCTTCATCCAGCAGTGGATTGATAATTGTTGAAAATGATGACGACAAACATATTTTTTTTTATTGGGGGTTTAACAACAACTGTGAGCAACTCAGTAGGCTGTAAGCAGTCACCTGTCCCAAATTTAGGGCCACTGGTTCCACGAAAGGGAGAGAGCCAGTGCCATAAGACAAACACAACATCCATGCCTCACCAGGATTCAAAGCTGAACCCATCTCGGACAAATGATCAGGAGATATTGCATAGACCACTGCACCATTGGGGTGACAGTTGAAAAATATCAGCAAAATATTTCATTTCTCTCCGCGATGATTGGGTAACAGTTTAGTGTTCATCGAAGATATATCAATCAATGGTGGAGTGTTGTGTTCACCCTTAACACATGAAGAACATATCTTGGTTCTTTTAAACATCTGAAAAAAAAGGTATAATTTTTTGAAAAAAAAAAAGAATCAACTACATAAAAAAAAATCACATACATATTTATTCCCGTAACTGATCCTCTTTTGGAAAAATTGCTGTACCTTTTTTCTTTCAGACACTTAAAAGAATCAAGATATACACCAATAAGCCATTACATTATGACCACCTACCTAATGAGCTGTAGGACCCCTTCAGCCCGCAAAACAGCGGCCACTCGATGAGGTGGGGATAGATATCCTGAGGTATTGGGTATAATGTCAACAGCAGGTCCTCCAGTTCTTGTACATTTTGGGGTGATGGTGATTTAGCGCAAACTTGCTTTTTCAAGTCGAACCACAAATGTTCGATTGGGTTCATGTCAGGTGAATTTGGAGGCCAGGGCATTAACAGAAAGTCACCAGCACGTTCCTCGAACCACTCCTTGACGATTCTGGCAGTGTGGCATGGCACATTATCCTGTTGGTAATGGCCATCACCAGCAGGGAACACCATTGCCACGAATGGGTGAACTTGATCTGCAACGATGTTCAGATACCGGACAGCTGTCAGGGATTGGCTATTACATTGCCCACAGCATAACACCACCACTGCCAGCCTATTTCTGCCCAACAATGCATCCAGGTGCCATAATCTTTGTTGGTAATCGGCGTATCCTAGCTCGGCCATCTACATGAATCATGATTCATTAGACCAAGCCACTTTCTTTCAATCATCTACAGTCCAATCTTGATTATCTTGGGCCCATTTCATGCATTGTTGGCGATGACGTTCAGTGAGCATGGGGACCTGGCTGAGTCTTAGGCTGTGTAGGTCCATGCGCAGAAGGCTGCAATGAACTGTGTGCTGTGACACATTGCCCTGATCACCACTGTTGTAGCTGCAAGTGATTTGTTGCACTGTGGCCCTGCAGTTGCTGTGAACAATGTGCAACAGTCTCCCCTCCCCTTCGGCATCAATGAGCTGCGGATGACACATGACTGGACGACGGCTCATTGTTTGGCCATATGTGCACCATTTTTGATATGTGCTCACTGCAGCGGCACGTGAAGAACCTACAAGCTGCGCTGTTACCGAGATGCAGTGCCATCACAATTTGTCCTTTATCAAACTTCAATAATTTTGCAGCTTTTTCCATTCTGACTCCAAACACTCTACTAACTAAAAGCCGATCCTCGGGTTCTATATGTACTGCTCTGTGAACTTCACCTGTGCCACTATTCGGTCTCCAGGCACGCTCATTTCTCTAGGCTGGGGTGGTCATAATGGAATAGCTCATCAGGGAATGTTTCATGGTAGTTTAAACACATTATGAACATTTTTTTGAGGGTTGGAGAGAATTTTTGCAAATCCTTTACATCTACACAAAAATACTGAAATATGAACTAAGCAGAACATTAGTAGTTTTCTGGGAAGTGTCTTGTAGCAGATGCCTATCACTAAAGAGGAGGGACACCACTTGCATACTTAAAATTGATATTCTTTACCAAGCTACAAATTGAGATGCATAAACAGTTTCATAGAAGCAAAATTTCTCTCCCCACTCCCCAAAAAAGTACATAAGCTTGAATCCCTAACAAGGTAGCGATTTGTTTAAAGCCATGAAGGTTCACATCCCACTGACACCTCCTCAGGTATGAATTGAATTAACTCCATATATAACATAAGTTTTTGATAAAAAATTCTATAACCTAAAATAAAAATGGTTGTTGTTCTTTGACACATGCAGAGTTATAGCAATTCATTGTAGAATGGACTCACTCTGGGGTGGCAGCAAGTAAAATTTGATGACTGGGCCTGAAATTTCAAATCATAATATAAGATATAATAATGATGTTAATTTTGTTAAAGTTTTATTTTTATTTCATTGCAGTAATTCTTGTTCCTTACTGTCAAGCGGCTATACATAATTCAGTGGGTTGCTGCCTTATATTAGGCTCATAGGGAGTTGGCTTGGTGCGCAATAGCAAGCATATACAGTACACTATTGTTTAAAAAAAATAAAAATACAATAAATAAAAGGCAGATCTTAAGATTAAATATAATGACACTGACTTCATTAACCACATCAGAATACTAAAGAATTCTGTAAAATTTGAAAAATATTTTGAGTCAAAGATCACCTTACTTTATTTTGCTCTGTGATTGTAGTTTGAGTCAAATTGAAATAAAATTAAGAAGACATTTGTTATGACATCAGAGATCTTTGTGCATCATTTCAAAATATATATATATATATAAAAAGACATTAAATTGCAGTTTAACATGCCACAACCCCACACTCAGCTGCAAGAGATAGTGATATTTAATATAATATGTACGAATATCTCAAACTTTACAAGCACTTCAAGACACATATAAGCACATTAACAACCCTAAACAAAAGTCAGGCACTGGGCACCAATTGTCAGGGGAAGACATATCCGACAGCTGACCTTACTGACAGGTTTCATGTGGATGTCATTTTTTTAAAAATCCTGCCAAAAGAAAATACATCCAGTCTTCCCTACCTGTCAGTACATATCACAACATCAGTAATAACACCCACCTAATCCCTAGTAATCTCATGCCCTGTAAACAATAATTCAGTACTGCCAACTACATCAAGAATAATTAAAACTCTTCTGTAGAAGTCAACGCTAGGTGCGTTCAGAAATAAGTATAAGTGTCTATTAGGTATGTTCAGAAATAAAAATAAATATATGATTCCCTTAAATAGAAGTACCATGTGTGCAAGACAAGAGTGATGTTAATATAGTTTCAGGGCAGCTCAGAAAAAATGAAATTGGCAGTGTAGCCCTGAAAAGTTAGAGTAGAAAAGCATATGGTTTAATGATGTTACATATCCTAATATTAAAATGTTTAATTGACTCTACAGTCCGCAGGAGATAACCAAAGTGAAATTTGCAAAATGCTTCAGGAAATTCATTCTAGATACACCTCCAACAAAGCCTCCCAAGCTGCCTGACAAGTATGTATATAACTCTATGAGATTTATTCGTTAATCTCTTCAAGTAATTCCATTACGTGGTACATAGATTTTGAGCATTATGACATGAGTTGTCAAATTCTTTCTGTTCATCACGTTTTATTTGACCTTTGTCGGAAGAGCTACACAGGTTTTTGGTTGGTTCTCATTACTGTTGTGTTAATGTTGTAAATTTAATTTTTTCCCCCTTATGTCACTAATTCTTTGAGATAATATACATTTACATTGAATGGCATATCTGTAGTGTGTACATTATTAATTACATAAATATAGTAGAACATTTATAATGATTAGTTTTCCATCATATTCATTTCATACAAAGATATCCTTTGTTTTTAACAAGGATCTCTTTGTATGAAATATCCTTTGTTTTTAACAAGGATCTCTTTGTATGAAATGAATATGACGGAAAACTAATCATTATAAATGTTCTACTATATTTATGTAATTAATAATGTACACACTACAGAAATGCCATTCAATGTAAATGTATATTATCTCAAAGAATTAGTGACATAAAGAGAAAATAAAAAAATAAAAAAAAACAAGAAGCAAGACCCAGGGTAAATACATTTCTTTATTTACAACATTAACACAACAGTAATAAGAGCCAACCAAAAACCTGTGTAGCTCTTCTGACAAAGGTCAAATAAAACGTGATGAACAGAAAGAATTTGACAACTCATGTCATAATGCTCAAAATGCCTGACAAGGTTTTTTTTTTTTTTTTTTTTTTTTTTTTTGTTGCAAATTCTTGTAATCTGTAGAACCTGAGAAATAATTACATTACAAAAGACACGTCTGGATATGTTAGATAACCAGTGACTACATATTTTAGGCTCATAATTAAAGAGCTCCTTTTTACCATATATATCGAGATATAAGTCAGAACCTTTAAATTCCATTTTAATATCCAGGAAATTAATACCAAATATATCCTTGTCAGTCTTCAGCAAACTCAAGTTCTTTGGATATATATCCTTCAAAGCAAAACCAGCATTACTAGGTCTAAAACATATGAGATCATCAACATAGCAAAAACAGACCATATCAAGATGATGAAACTTTGTCTAAAAGGCATGTAGACATAAATTAGCTAGAAGTCTTCTAGCTAATTTATATCTTAGCTAGAAGTCTTCTAGCTAATTTATATCTTAGCTAGAAGTCTCCTAGCTAATTTATATTTTCAGCAAACTATTTTATCTGATGATTTCTTAATTGGACTAACACTGTCTAATGCATTTACTTTTTTCAGCACAGTGTGCACAGCAGCTTACTTTGCTCTACTGCACAGATATATTACATTCATTCAGTTTTGATGTACACACTCCAAATAGTTTAGGTAACTAACACCTATAAACTAACACTTAAAAAAAGCTCACATTCAAACATGCAAGTACTAGAGATCACATGATAATTTGTTATACAAATGAGACTTCCACTTACCATTTCTTAGGGAGCTAATAGCTCGGTTCCTGTAAAATGGTGTAAGCTTGTTGATTCTTCCTAAGTATTGCAAAGTGATGAGATGAGGTACAAATGAAACAAGGTTTGGCTCACCACAACCAACCGGGACATATAAAAGCCGATTTACGTCTTCTAACATAGGTGCCATCAAGTTTCCTGGTAAAAATATGCAGGTTTTAAGTTCCAAGATCATTAAAAATCTGTATTCACTAGATGTTCTAATTGACAAGCATTAAGTTCTGAAACAACATAATAATTGCAGTTGTAAATGCATTTATGGCACCTCTATTCATAGTGATTGTGGAATAACTTTTTTACGGGTCTTATAGAGGTTATTTTTCATGAAAGTTGGTTGTCAAATTTTCGCACTAAAGCCTAGTTCGTCATCAGGACTATGTCACTGGAGTAGTTGCTGCCACTCAATTGGAAGAGTCCATCCGCAATTATCGTTAATTGTGGTACTTCTTCTTCTTGCTATTTCGATCCCTTCTTCTAGTTTCCTTTTTACTAAGTTTGACTGGTGGGCGATTATTTTCACTGAGTCCCAATTTATGGAGTGTCCACTTGCTTGTATATGTCTGTCTAGCCCTGTTTTGTTCCCAATGTTCCTAATAGCTGCTTGGTGTTCTTTCATTCGGACCTTAATACTTCTCCCTGTTTCTCCTATATAGCTGAGTCCGCAGTTACAGTCGATGCAGTAAATTACTCCTTCCTGCAATTGGATGTCCAATTCTTTCTGCTTTAAAAGCTGGCAGGAATTTCTTTATTTTGTTATTAAGATCTGGAGCTAACCTGATATTATATTTTGCTCCGATCCTCTTCAGTTTCTCGAAAAGTCCCTTGTGGTACGTAATTTTGCTGGTGAATTTGAAGTTGGTTTTTCCTGCTTCTTTTTTGGCACTTGTTTAAATATTTTCTCAACATATGGGGAGGGGTAATTGTTTTCTGCCAATATTTCCTTTAATTCTTCTTTGTGAAGATCTTTTGAGTAGCTGAAGAGACCAGGATTTCAATTTTTTCCAAAAATTGTCTCGTCGTATTCGATTTAATATAATCAGGGTGGAATGATCAGAAGTCTAACATCTTCCCTGTGTTGGTGGGTTTTCTAAAAAGCTGAGTGAATATTTCCCCCTCTCTTGAGGTCAAGGTTAAATCTAGGTAATTGATGCTATGGTCTTTTTCCTGTTCCATGGTGTACTGCAAGGTATTCTCTAGTAAGTTAAATTCTTCCAGAATCTGAGAGGGTAGAGATTGGTCCACAGTATCTACTATAATTAGGACATCATCCATGTACCTTACATAGAGAGCAAACAATAATGGCAAGCCTGGATATAGTCTCTATGTATACCAACATTAACCTGGACCTCCTACTGGAATTCATTGCAGATGACCTTGCGGAAAAAATAGTATTCCATAATCACAATAGAGAAATACTACTTGGCATATATGAACTGCTCCTATTTTCCTTCAAGAATAATTTCTTCCAGTTTGGAAAGAAATATTACAGGCAAACTTCAGGACTTGCAATGGGTTCTCCACTAGCACCTCTGCTAGCAAATTATTATATAAGTAAACTAGAGGCAAAAATCCTTATACAACCCTCCTTGTTTGCTCTCTATGTAAGGTACATGGATGATGTCCTAATTATAGTAGATACTGTGGACCAATCTCTACCCTCTCAGATTCTGGAAGAATTTAACTTACTAGAGAATACCTTGCAGTACACCATGGAACAGGAAAAAGACCATAGCATCAATTACCTAGATTTAACCTTGACCTCAAGAGAGGGGAAAATATTCACTCAGCTTTTTAGAAAACCCACCAACACAGGGAAGATGTTAGACTTCTGCTCATTCCACCCTGATTATATTAAATCGAATACGGCGAGACAATTTTTGGAAAAAATTGAAATCCTGGTCTCTTCAGCTACTCAAAAAGATCTTCACAAAGAAGAATTAAAGGAAATATTGGCAGAAAACAATTACCCCTCCCCATATGTTGAGAAAATATTTAAACAAGTGCCAAAAAAGAAGCAGGAAAAAACCAACTTCAAATTCACCAGCAAAATTACGTACCACAAGGGACTTTTCGTGAAACTGAAGAGGATTGGAGCAAAATATAATATTAGGCTAGCTCCAGATCTTAATAACAAAATAAAGAAATTCCTGCCAGCTTTAAAGCAGAAAGAATTGGACATCCAATTGCAGGAAGGAGTAATTTACTGCATCGACTGTAACTGCGGACTCAGCTATATAGGAGAAACAGGGAGAAGTATTAAGGTCCGAATGAAAGAACACCAAGCAGCTATTAGGAACATTGGGAACAAAACAGGGCTAGACAGACATATACAAGCAAGTGGACACTCCATAAATTGGGACTCAGTGAAAATAATCGCCCACCAGTCAAACTTAGTAAAGAGGAAACTAGAAGAAGGGATCGAAATAGCAAGAAGAAGAAGTACCACAATTAACGATAATTGCGGATGGACTCTTCCAATTGAGTGGCAGCAACTACTCCAGTGACATAGTCCTGATGACGAACTAGGCTTTAGTGCGAAAATTTGACAACCAACTTTCATGAAAAATAACCTCTATAAGACCCGTAAAAAAGTTATTCCACAATAATAATTGTCTTATGTGGTTCGGTAAAACACACAAAATGGCAAAATATTAACAGAAGTTATATAATAATACAATATCTATGATACAGTAGCATTTTAAGTAAATTCAAGTTTCTTATATAAAATCTTAAATTTATAATCATCAACAACTGTCATTCCCAATCCACTGTTGGATGAAGGGCTCCCCAAGTCTGTTCCTACAACTGTTTGTCTTGAGCAATTCTCTTCCAAGCCATCCTTGGCATGCCTTTGAATTTGATCCATCCATCTCCCAAGTGGTCATCTCCAGTCCTTTGGTATCTCATTTAGTATTTCATTTGTCCAGATGTGGTCAATTCGTTTAGTAGTATATCAAGCTCATTGCTACCTGACAGTGTTTACTTTGATCACTATGTCATCCACTCTTGTCATTTTTCTGATCTATGAATTCCTTTTCCTATCTTTCTGGGTCATATCAAGCATGCATCTTTCCATGCATCTTCCAGTTGTTCACTGCTTCTGTTCATCTTTTTTAGTTAAGGCTCATGTCTCTGATCCATAAGTATGAACTCGAAGGGTACAATGATTAGACATTTTTTTTTAAGATGTACTGTAATGAAGTGTTCTTGAAAATTGTACAATTTCTGCCAAATATACTCCAGCTAAGTGTTATTTAATTTCTTCTTTGATGTGACCCTTACATGACATCTGTTGTCCAAGGTGCTCCTAAATCATCAGTTACATCTCAATTTGTTCAATCAACCTGCAAATCTTCAGTTCCTGTAAAAGCATTGTACATCAGTTTTGTTTTTTTCTCAGTTCACCTTTAATCCCACTTCTTTGTTTTTGCCTGCAAGTTCCTGGATCAGACTCTACAGCTCTCAGGGGGTACTTGCAAAAACGACTACACTGTCAGCAAAAGAAGGTAGATTAAGCGATCTCCATTAAGTACAAGTCTCCTAGTCTTTTCAGTTCAATGACTAAAAGACATTCTGGGATCTGTTATTGATGAGATTGGAATATATGGCTAGAATTTATATGTGGTATTTTATTTACATTTTTTCATAAGAGCAAAAAGAGTGTGTGTTTTCTTGTTAGAGCTATATATCCATCTTGCTCTTTGCTTCTGTACTGCCATTAATGTTTCTTAGTTGCCATTAAAGTGTCTTCTGTCAGCTTTTATGTTGATCCTTGCAGTTGCCTTTTAGAAGTTAAAAGATGTATATTTTATTTCTGTTGTTGTTCAAAAATGGACAAAATAAAATGTGTTTTTCTAACAGAAATATCAGAAAAACAGAATCTCCATGAAAAGCTCCAAAGTTAGGGCTGAACTTCATAAAAAAATTTTTGTGCCAGTTTTTGTCTCATTGTTGGACTAAGAAAACTCTACAATAACAAAAAAGGAATGTGCAGTCGAATCATGATCTAACATTTTTGGAGGGAACATCAAAAATAAACTTTAAATCTGAGAAATCGTTAAAACGTGGAAAAAAACAATTCTTTGATTTTAAAATTGTGATTTAAAAGGCCAAGCAATGTCAACAATTGGATCGTTTTTCATTGTACATTATCACTCAAACGAGTAAAAAGAATGAGTCAAAACAAAACTTACATTGCAGATATTCACAAGAAAATATGCACAAAGTAATGCTGTAATACTTTAAAAAATATGCAATTTGTAAATGTACATACATACATATTCTTGCTAAGAGGAGTTCTATTGAGTCCTGTTTCATCAGCATTGAAGATGTCTTTCTCCCTGTAGCCTGCAGTAATTTTAAGCAATTCATCATTTTTCTGCTTTTCTACTGCCACAAGATTTACATTTGCTGACCAGGGCTTGAAAAATACCATATCCAAGATGCCTGGGGGCCTGTAAATTATTGGCCTGGGTAGGTTAAAAGAACAATCTAGTTACCTGGTCTAGGCAACTAAATTTAAAAATAAAGTTTGGAATAGAATTTCCTTCTACAAGAAAACTTTTCAGATACTTTTTAAGCCCTGCTGGCTTGCAGATAACACCTTGTACGAAAGTCCATGTCTACTTTTTAATTCTGTCAATCCAACTAGAAGATACTGTGAACTGTTAAGTTCTGACTTTGATGCAATTTCCTTGGCTGTTTCACATAAGATCACATCATTAATAATAGGCAGATTGCTATTACGTGCTTCTTGAAACTATCTACAAAGGTCATTTCATACAAAATGAGAGTAATTTTTTTGAGTTGGCAACAGTGTGAAGGGGGAAAATGACCACGCAGATGACTAATGGAATTAAGGAAGTATCTATGGAAACAGTTATTAGCCATGACAGACTATTATGGTTTTGTTATTGTGCAGTTGTTTAAGGTAAGTCTTCATTTTGCCATACAGCTATGGAGGTGAGAGATTCAGAGTTAAATGCGTTATGCAATAAAATTTTGCTATCGTTTGTGCAAAACACTTCCAGAAACAATTGATTTAATGAAAAAAACTTACAAAGATGTCTGGGTGAGTCAATAACTTTTAGATGGCACCACGATTTCAAAAAAAAAATTGGCGTTTATCAGCAGAACTCGCTCCTAGGCCTGGTCGACCTGAAAGCGTTGTTATGGAGCATATTGTTAAAACTGCTTGGGCAATCCTGCAAGAAGATTGACAAATGACGTGTGTAGACATAGCAGCGTCAACTAATATTTCGAAAATGTTGGCATTCCGCATTCTATGTGACAAATTACTGCTGCATTGTGTGTCCCAGATGGGTACCTCATCACCTGAGGAGAGAACAATTGTTAGGCAGAGTTCAGATGTTTCATGAGTGGAAACAAATGATTGCAAAGGATTCAAACTTTCTAAACACAGTAATAACTGTCGATGAAACAAGGGTTCCCTATTTCGACCCCTTCACGAAGCGTGCAACGGGTGTCTGGAAACACACAGGCTCACCTCCTCTGATAAAAGTCTGCCAAACCAAATCGGCTGGGAAGGTGATGATGATAATTTTCTTTGATCATACAGGGGCAGTCTACCAACATGACATTCCTCCACAAATTACTGTCAATGCTGAGTATTACATTTCAGTCTTGAAGGGTCTGCAGCGACAAACATCTATTAAGCGACCGGAACTGGTGGGCAAGTGGACCCTACACCATGAAAACGCCACATGTGGCTGCTTGTGTTCAACAGTTCCTTACAAAATGCAGTATTAAAATCATACCACAGCCTGCTTAGTCCTGACCTCCCCCTGTGCGATTTCTAGTTGTTTCCAACAATGAAGGAGAAGTTCTGCGGTGAACATTCAAACACAGATGCTGATGTTATTCAAGTGGTAGAGGGGTTGCTAAAGCAGCTTCCACAAATGCCTTCGCCACATGCTTTGAAAAGTGGTCTGCGCAATGGGACTGTTGTACATCATCAGAGGGAAGATACTTTGAGAAAGAATAACATATATTTTGCTGTACTGGTATTTCTTCATTTTGTGTGATTTTACTCTCAGTTTTTATGGAATGGCCATTGTAAGTAGATATTTTTCTGAGCCCTCATATGGAGACACCTTTGAATTCTTTCTTTTCAATGATGATAAGCAAGATGACGATTATGGGCAAAACACGTAACAATATTAACAAATAAAGGTAACTTGATCATGCTAGTTACGTTAACTGAAACTTTTACAAAAAGTTCGTAAGTTGGAAGCTTTCGACCTTATCTTAGGTCGAAAGGTTAGCTTTCAACCTTATCTTCAACAAAATTGTGTATAGGCAACAATCTGGTCTCCCCATGGGCTAACCTCTTTCCCCTCTGCTTGCTGAAATCTACATGCAACATATTGAAGTTTCCATCATTCCTCTATACCCTTTTCAACCTTCCCTATGGTTAAGATATGTAGACGACATTTTCATTAGCTGGCCACATTCCGAGTCTGAACTACAGACACTGATCAACTCCATTACGGAAAAATTTTCTTCCATTAAGCTCACTATATGCTGTGATGCGTAACATCACAGCCTCTCCTTGACAAATGTCAACCCCGCCTTCTCGTGGTACATCCTGTTCCCACTAAAGGGGCTCTGACGACCGCCAATAGCGGTATAACTATACCATCGGGATTAGAGGAAATGCTATCCCACACTCACCAACCCGCTTGGCCAGCGTGGTGAGTTATGGCCAAACCCCTCCAAAATGACTCCACAACTTAAATCTTGGCCCTCAGTCTCCGGCAGCTGGAATGTACCTGGCCAAGGCAGCGGCCAGTGCGACATGAAGGCAGAGGGTGCTAAGAATCCCCGGAGGACCGGACTAGGCTGCCATCTGATGCTGACCTTGGCGACATATAACGGACGCTCCCTATCTTCTGATTCAAGGCTTCTTGAATTGGAAGAGGAACTACAAAGGATCAAGTGGGACATCGTCGGGCTAAGTGAGGTAAGGAGAAAAGGAGAAGATCTCATCGAACTGAAAAGTGGACATCTCTTCTACTATCGTGGGACAGATACTGGCAGAACTAGTGGTGTTGGATTTATAATAAACAAGAAACTGAAGGATAAAGTTGTAGAAGTTGAAAGTTCCTCTGACAGAGCTGCACGACTTGTTATCCAACTCTCGAGAAGATACCAGGCTCAGATTATTCAAACTTATGCACCCACCACAAGTCATGCTGAAGAAGAAATTGAAGAATTTTATGAGGAAATTCGTGATCTAAATAATAAAGGTAAGCAGCACTTGAAGATAATTATGGGAGATTTCAATGCAAAAATAGGGCAACGGCAACAGAATGAAACTTCAGTAGGTAAATTCGGTCACGGCAACAGAAACCAGCGTGGAAATACTCTCGTAGAGTTTGCAGAGGCAGAATGGTTTTTCATCTTGAACTCCTTTTTCAAGAAAAAGCCACACAGGAAATGGACATGGAGACATCCAAATGGGAAGACAAGTGAAATTGATTTTATTATGTGTAACAAAAAATTCGTCATAGAAGACTGCAGTGTGCTAAACAAGTTCAACACAGGCAGTGACCATAGATTGGTGAGATGTAAGATGCACCTCAACACTAAACTCGAACGTAGCAAGCTCATAAGACAAACAAAATGTATTGACATAACCAACCTTAAAAAAACACCATAATACCTTCAAATTGGAACTGAAGAACAGATTCTCTGCTTTAGAAGGCCTTACATCGGAAGAAGTGGATATTTCTGAAGTTAACAGAAAAGTAACCAAAGCTCTTATGGAAACAGCAACAAAATTAGCTGGGTCTAAGAACAAATTGCATGTGAACAAATTATCAGGAAAAACCAAAATGTTGATGCAAAAAAGAAGAGTGATGAGGACAACTAAAGAAGATGTGACTTCCAAAGTGGAATATATAGAGCTATGCAAGACAGTACGAAAAAGTATCACTGAAGACGTAAGGAAATTCAACTGTGAACTGGTAAGGAAAGCAATTGAAAACAACCAAAGCCTAAAGATAGCAAAGGGACATCTCAGTAAGGGGAAAAAACAGATTATGGCACTGAGAAAAGAAGATGGTTCTGTAACAAGAAATAGAGGCGAAATTATGACAAGAGTGAAAGATTTCTACTCCAAATTATATGAAAGGGATGATACATGTACTCCAGACATCATGAAAGGTACCAGTACCAGAGTTCTTCCAGTCCTTCCAGCAGAAGTTGCACATGCAATCAAGAACATGAAGCGGGGAAAAGCTCCAGGAGAAGATGGAATTACTGTAGACATCATACAAGAAGCAAGTGGAGAAATCGAAACAGTACTCGCCCAAATTTTCACTCGATGCCTTAATGAAGGGAAAATTCCTGAGGATTGGAACAACGCTACAATGATCTTGCTACATAAAAAAGGTGACATTGAGGATCTCGGGAACTACAGACCTATCAGCCTCCTATCAGTGGTTTATAAAATCTTCACTAAAGTTCTTTCACACCGCTTGAAGGTGACACTGGACATGGCTCAACCGAGAGAACAAGCTGGATTCAGGAGTGGCTACAGCACAATAGATCATATCCACGTACTGAGAGAACTAATTGAAAGAGCGAGGGAATATGAACTTCCATTGTGCATGGCTTTTATCGATTATGAAAAAGCCTTTGATTCGGTGAAACCATCAGCAGTTGCAATGGCTCTGAAATCCTGCGGTATTGAAGATGCATACATTAATATTATTAATAACATCTATGAAAATGCAAGTGCAAAGATTCGGCTGTTTGAAAATACAACACACATAAAAATTGGAAAAGGAGTGAGACAAGGTGACACCATATCTCCGAAGCTCTTTAATGCCACATTGGAAAATGTCTTTCAATCACTGAACTGGGAAAACAAAGGGATAAAGATTAATGGAGATTATCTAACCCACCTTCGTTTTGCTGATGACATAGTCATTTTTGCAACTACCCCATCAGAGCTACAGAGTATGATCCAGGAACTTGCTGACAAGAGTAAAGAAGTGGGATTAAAAATGAACTTTCAGAAGACAAAAGTGATGTACAATGCTTTTACAAGAAATGAAGATTTATCAATTGATGGAGAAAAGCTGGAGATAACAGACACGTACGTTTATCTTGGACAGCAGATATCAAGTGAGGGTCACATTGGTGAAGAAATTAATCGGCGTACAAAACTTGCCTGGAGAGCTTTTGGAAGAAACAGCATAATTTTCAAGAGCAATATGCCATTATGTCTTAAAAGAAAAGTGTTTGATCAATGCATCCTTCCAGTGCTTACGTATGGTGCAGAGACGTGGACCTTAGCTAAAAGAGACATACAAAGGCTGCAGACAACTCAAAGCAGCATGGAGAGGTGCATGCTTGGTGTAACCAGGAGAGATAAGAAGAGGAACACGTGGATCCGAAAAATGACAAGAGTGGAAGACATCATGATCAGAGTTAAATCCCTGAAATGGCAATGGGCTGGACATACTGCCAGAAGGACAGACCATCGATGGACAGCCGAAATTTTAGATTGGATTCCAAGGGACAGGAAAAGACCCAGAAGAAGACCACATGGGAGATGGGTGGATGAAATTCGAAAGTATGCGGGAGTGACATGGAGGAGACTGGCACAAGACAGACCGTTGTGGAGGAAACTTGGGGAGACCTTCGTCCAGCAGTGGATTGATAATGGTTGATGATGATGATGATGATGATGATGATCTAAGGAAGTAAATCACAAAATTGATTTCCTGGATGTATCTATCTGCAGAAAGGCTGATCTCTCCATTACTCGTTCCGTCTATCGAAAACCTTCTGCGGCCACTAACATCATTCCCTACAAATCTTGCACCCTGCATCTCTACAAACTTGCAGCATTGAAGTCCTACATCCACAGGGCTCATATCATTTGCAACAACCAACTCTCTCTTCAAGAAGAACTCTCCAAAATTTCTACAATAGCCCTCTCTCATGGTTTCCCTGCTGTTATAGTCAACTCCCTCATAAAGAAATATGAAAACCATTCGAAAATCGAATGCCTCCTTCCTCACAAGAAAGAAGACCTGAAATTCTGTGGTTCTGTTCCTTACCATCCTTCCTATGCTTATAAGTTACAGATTCTTTTTAGAAGTTTTGGTTACCATCTTGCCATTAAATCTACCCCAAACATCTTGAAACTTCTACAAAGGGATAGGGACAAAGTTGAAAGCCTGAACCTCCCAGGAGTTTACTGCATTCCTATCTCTTCTTCTACTGGGGATAACTTATACATTGGAAGCACATACAGGAGCATTAGCCATAGAATTTTAGAACATAGAAAAGATGTTTCGAAAGCCAATCCCAATACTGCCTTGTCTATTTTGACAATGGAAGACACATCTGCAGTTCCCCACTGGAACGAAGCAAAACGAATTGCTTCTTTTGACAATCGTTTTGCCCTCCGTTACCGTGAAAGCATAGAAATTATGTTCAACTCAATGACTTGCAACTCCGAATCTCCTCTCTACATTCCGTTGATCTGGTGATCAATTCTAAGTTTTGGCAACAAAAATAAGAAAAATTCAAATGTAGAATCTGGCAACAATCTTAGTCCTCCATTGGCGTGATGAAGACCTAAGATAAGGTCGAAAGCTTCCAACTTACGAACTTTTTGTAAAAGTTTCAGTTAACGTAACTAGCGTGATTAAGTTACCTTTATTTGATGATAAGCAAGACTTTTTCACAGCAGATACGATCAAATCACATTGCTATGATTGTATTTAAAGTAGAGATAGCTAATTTCGATCTTTTTGCAAGTTGAACATAATAAACATTTTTATTTATGTCCACTTTCTAATAATATAATTTTTGCTTTCTAGATTAAAGTTGATACCTTACAATGTTTTAGAGACATTTTTACTGCTGTGATTAAGAGACCACTAACTGACCTGAACAAACAAAGCTTCATGTTACAAGCTCCTGATCACATGGCACTTTGTTATTAGTTCTCTGTACTTCTATGTGTTATGTGTGTATGTAGAAGACGTGGAAATAAAACCTGTGGCACCAAAAATGTTGCCAAACAATCCATTCTAACATGCCACATTACAAGGTGTTGTTATGAGGGAAAGAGGGGGAAACTGAAAATGCACAGTGGCTTTGATGGCTTATATGCCATTCTGGTCCAAACTGCAAAGGAAAATACTCTAAATTCAGGATGAAAAAAGTTCTGAGACTGACAAATTGGAACATTAGATGTGGGAAAATGTTAACATCAAAACATAAGATGAGAGTTTTCTTAACATTATGTTCAAAGAGAAAAAATTGGGGATTAAAAAATTTAATGTTAAATGCAGGAAATTGTTAAATCTGGGAAATGTTAGATTGTGATTCCACTGTAGATTTCTTAGACTCTGAATGAAAACAATAAGAACCAATAGAAAATGCAAGTAAAAACACCCCAAGGGCAAATGAAAACACCAGCAACATCAATGGCAGAATAAAAGTAAAGAGCAAAGTAGAAATCCTCTAATAAGGTACAAACCCTTTGGTATTTTGAGATAATTCCAATATCTCTTTTGTACTGATAGTCTCTCTCTCTCTCTCTTTCTCTCTCTCTCTCTCTCTCTCTCTCTGGACAAAACATTAAAAATATTTTTTAAACAGCTGAAATTATTTCAAGCTGATTCTTTTAAAAGCCATAAATAACATTTTGGCATATTGCATCAAACCATCAGATGTAATAGATTTTATGGTTAAATATTATTCAAGAAAATCATGTCGCATATTATGATAGTATGGTGAAGGTCATGTGTCCATGCCTCTACACCAGATACAATGCATGTCATTGACACAGATACAACTGAAATATAAATAAGAAAATATTTCTTAAAAAATATAAAAAAATATTTTTTTCTTGAAACACAGTATTTTGCAAACCATTGCAATTTTCAACTTTCCTTATAATTATAGGAGAAATTTGAAATTGAAAGTTAAATTCAAAGAATATGACAAAATTAGAAAAAAAATAAAAAAATGTCTGAAAATCAAGAAAGGAAAAGAGACAATTTGCATGAGCAGTTATGTGATAGATGGGCATAATAATTCCATCAAAATGTTTCTTTTTCTGTTTCCATTTAAGAAAACAACTTAAATGATAACAAGAAAGATGACACCGAATTTTCGGGTGTAATAAGCACGTCTTTTGAATCCGTCCGGACGCAAATTAAATTTATTAAAGCTATTCAAAGTCAATGGAACCGGTATGGAAAACAATAGTATCTGATGGAAGAAAGAAGTTTTTTAGTCGGGTTTTTAATCCCTCAGATATTGCTGTAAACGGAATCATGAGCTTACGCCCTGTGGTTGCAGACTTGTGCGTAAAGGAAAACATGAATTTATATGAGAAACATTTCGCACCAGAAACACTCTCTAATTTAGAAGCTCATATTTTGCTGCAAATACATCAGAAGTGGAAATTAAGATTTATGCCCCCTGGTGGCAAAACCATTTTTTTACAAAAATTAGAAATTATGTGCAAACAATTTCCCATCAGGTGCTGTATCCGGTGCGGAAAGAATTTTTCAAATCGGAGATTTAGAAGCAGAGATACAGGGGGAACGCAATTTACCATTACGCCCCCTAGAGGAAAGTCTATGGATTACTTGAAAATTTTGAAATTATATGAAAAACATGTCACACTGAAAACACTATCCAACAAAGAAGGAATTTTTCAAATCGGACTCCTAGAAGTAGAGACAGACAAAAATAAGATATACATCTACGCCCCTGGTGGAAAAACTATGGAATATTTTAAGAAGAAAATATTCTGAAAAGGTTTATCGATATGAGTGGCATCATTCCACAAAAGAATTTTTTCAATCGATATTTTAGAAGCTTAGATTTTATGGCAAATACACCATAAGCAAAAATTAACACTTACTTTACCAAAAAATTTGAAATTATATGCAAAAGATTTTTCATCAAGAGGTGTATTCACTGAAGAAAGAATTTTTCAAATCGGAGTTTTAAAAAAAGAGTTATCAGAAAAAATATAATTTACTTTTACGCCCCCAGTGGAAAACCTATGCGTAATTTGAAAAAGTAACTATATCTAAAATACTCTTCGACATAAATGGAATTGAAAGATAAAAGAATTTTTTCAATCAGATGATTAGAAGCAAATATGTGGAATAAAAAGTATTTTTGAATTCGACATCTGCATTTACACCCTCTTGCGGCGAAATTGTACATCGTAAAAAAAACGAAATAAAGGATCATCATTCGCATATTTCAAGCTTCCCAATTCAAAAAGAATTTTTCAAATCGGACTAATAGTTGCAGAGATATCGTGGGGACGGTCTGACGAGCGGACAAACCGGTAACATAAACACGATCTTTTTTTACAAAAGACATGCTAAAAATGATGAAACAATCACTCTAGAAACAGAAAATACAAATTATGGGACGAATACTAAATGGCTTACCATATGTAGACACTACAATTTTTCCAGAATCTCTTATGGCATAGCGAGGAATGACAGTCGACACGTTCAGTTTGAAAGGTCCACTTGGATTGCGGAAGTCAATAAGAGAAGCGTTATTGAAATTTTGGGTTGATCCTTCAGGCTAAGCAGTGAAACATGTTAATTAAAACTTATGCTTTCAAAACATTAATATAAGAATATATTTAATAAAGCCTATGAAACAAAAAATAATAATAAAATATAATTTTAATGAGAACTTATGGTTAATTACCCAGAAACATTCTGCATATCAGACTTTTCCTCATAAAAATGGTACTGAAGCTTCTTTTAACAAAAACTAATGTGTCACAGCTTACACACACCCAGGTGGGCTGTATGTGATCACATATTTAGTTCATTCACATTCACACACACACACACCTCAGCTGTTCTCCGAGATTAAGAGGTCAGCTCCACAAAAAAAGACAATCTGCCAGATAGGAACTCAAATTTACTTACTGTTGGTGTATCAAACATCTCCATTTACAGCAATCTTGGCACACAGCTCGAACTTCACTGACATCGATCACACAACACACACCCGAGTATCACACACGAGACTTTGTACTTTATACTCTTAATCTTTTTCTCAAGTAAACGTTCCTGATACTCATAATCTTTTTCTCAAGTAAACGTTCCTGATACTCATAATCTTTTTCTCAAGTAAACGTTCCTAATACTCAATCTTTTTCTCAAGTAAACGTTCCTGATACTCAATCTTTTTCTCAAGTAAACGTTCCTGATACTCAATCTTTTTCTCAAGTAAATGTTCCTGATACTCATAATCTTTTTCTCAAGTAAACGTTCCTGATCTGGTCTTTCTATGATTTCCTTGGCTCTCCTCTACCTTTCTTTCCTGCCACTTGGGCTGAAAAAATCCTCTTAATCAGTATCTCATCACTCATTCTTTCAATATGGCCAAACCACCTGAGTATATTGGTCTCGACCTTACTAACAACATTTTGCTTCACATTACTGATCTTCAACACATCTTCATTCCTCACATGATCAGAGAGTGTCTTGCCACAAACTTCCTGTAAGTAACGCAACTTTCCAGCACACAAACATCTATATCTTTCTCTGCAGTACCCAGGGGTTCACTGCTGTAGATCTGAGTAGGATTAAGGCTGTGGGCTGACCACCCACACTGATATACTTTTATGATGTACTTAAATAGAATGCAACATAAGAATTTTAGAACTTATTTGTTACTCAGTGAAAAACAGCAGCCACTTTAAGCCATTTGGAGTGGAGCTTGAATCTGAGTATGCTGTGAAAAATACCAGAGCACTGCTATCACCTAATTTCACTCTGTGAGACAGGCCATGAATTCAACATAGCATTAACTTCCACACTGCATAGGAAGCAAAGACATTGCAGCAACAAGATCCATCTCACATGGGATCACCAGATTGCATGACAACAAAAGAAGCACATTTAAAACATAAAAAGAGTTCACTTAAGTAGTCAAAGCATATAATATAATTGTAAACAACTTGTAAGAATTTTTGTTATATCATATACATTATCGTAACTATGTTTCAATCTACCAAAAACATTGTCTCTGGTAAATTCCAACAAAATTTATATTTCAATTATTCCTTGTAAATGCAGTATATTTTTCTTGATTAGATTTGTTTGTTCCACTGTAGATATTACTGAACATGAAATTATTAAACATTAACTATGAATAGCCAAAATAAAATGATTTTAATTTAAAAATAGCTGTAACTTTACTAAAACTGCAGCCAGATTGTATACTTTCTGTGTTTAGCTGAATACAAATGTTATTCCATATCAGCCTTTCCTTTGTTACTAAGAGAAACTAAACTAAGTCTCAGCATCAGTTTTGGTTCTTCTAAAAATATATATTTTTATGAGCTCTTTGTTAAATTTTCAGTTTTGTTGAGACATGATGAGAGAAATTGATTTTTAATCATGTTATAAAAACAAAATGTACAAAGTAAGTCACCACAAACAGTTGGAAAATAGATTTCACGACGAACCCTATGTAATCACCACAGAGAAAAAGTTTCACTCTGCAGCAGTGTCATTATTATACTAGAATAAATGTTCAAGTTGTCAGGGTCACAGTACCTGAGATCTGATTGCAGAAAGTTGATAGCTCTGCCAACTGTTGCTATTTCCACACCTGTGAGAACAAAATTTTTGTATGCAAAAAGAGTATAGTCATGAGAAAGTAGAGTACAATAGAAGCATATCCCAAAAAGAGTGCACCTGGTAATCCTAATCTAAGGTCAAACTTTCTTTCTTGTGAATATGCAACATTTTTCCTTTGTGATTTGTTGTGGCTACACATTTATGCCTCTGATTTTAAGATGTCACATGAAAGTACAGCATGAGAGATACTAAACAGTGTTTTTTTTTTTTGTCACTTAAATATTTAAAAAAATAAGTTTATTGATATTAGGCTGACTTTCTCCTAAAGTCACAATATCAACTTCTGAAATGGTAATTCAAGGATCAGGGTAAGTTTTGGGGAGACCTTTTTGCAAGAATGGAATTTCTGACTAGCTTTATAGATGTGACAACCTAGAAAAGAAATTTTAATTGGCACTGTCTGTTCTTTTAAAAGTCAGGGAGAGTTTTGTGGAGATGCTTTTAGAAGAACTCCGAAATTTCCGACAAGCTTTATAGATGTGACCTAGAAAACAAATGTTAATGTTGGCAGTGTCTGTTCTTCTATAGCAAAGAGAGCTGTACCACATCATGGGTATTGTGAATTAATCAATTTGAATACTGTGATGAAGAAACATAGTGAGCCTGGCCAAATTTCTAGTTATTTTTTTATTTGACAAATTTAGTGCATCACTTATACAAGAATTGACATTGTTTTGTATATTTGGATAAGCAAAAAAGTATTAAGATCTTACAGCTGAAGAGAGAGAGAGAGAGAGAGAGGTTAAAATTAAAATGGTTGACTAATGCTGTATATTACAAAGAGCAAAACAAGAAATAGTCAGATGCCATGGAGAAAGCTCAAAATCTCTCAATAAGGGAAGTTTTTATTTTTTATTTTGTATGTCAATTATTTATGACATGAAATTATTAATGCATTAAAATTTCAATTTTATATCAGGCAGTTTACATACAGGATTGTTACATCTGCTAATGTTCTAACAAAAATCAATACCATAAGAAGTTTTCAGAATTTCAACATTACAACTTTCTAATACAATTCTTTTGTTTTTATCATACTGAGCAAATATTGTGAAGTTAACAGCATATTTAACATCAATATTAATTTAATACAATTCGAGCTATAATTATCTGTTACACGTGGATTACGTTTGATCTATTACAACCTGAACAGAACAAGTGTGCAAAAGACTCACACCCCTTTCACACACATTTAAAAATTAACAGCATTACAACACACCATAGCTACAAAATTGCGAGATATACATACCTTAACAAACAGTTTTTTTGTTAAAGAATCTCCAGCCAATGATGAGGAAGCAATAACTCGAATGTCAATATAACCAACTTTCAGTGGACTTATGAGGAATGAAACTGGAACTCCATCAGAAGGTGGAATCTGTAACAAAAATAAAAAAATCAATGTTGTGGAAGACATTTTAATTTTAACTGAAAAGACTTAAGAGTTAAATGCTCTAGGAAAAAGTCAAATTGTAACTTCTAATGCCAAATACGCAAGAACCTATCAAAACAAATAAATACTCAATGGTCAATGATGCCCCTAATGGATTTTCATCATGCCTTGAGTATGAAGTATAGAAGATTCTGTGTACGTCATGTGATGGATGTCAGTGAAACCCGAGTTGTACGTCAAGATTGCTGTAAATGGAGAAGTTTGATACTGCAACAGTAAGCAAATAATCAGTTAAAAATTGGTTTAAAACTCAGGTTTCACATGACAATAACACATAAACATATAAAACGAGTGAAACACACAGAGTCACGTATGGTAAAAGGTTCATTTAGCGGTAGGTTTCGGTCATCCTACGAAGGATGACCGAAACCTACCGCTAAACGAATCCTTTTACCATATGTGACTCTGTGTGTTTCACTCGTTTTATATGTTTATCAGTTAAAAATTATCTGATAGTTTGTATTTCTTTGTAGAGCTAACCTCTGAATCTCAGAGAACAGCTTAGTTATATGTATGTAATGTATGTACTTAATGATTTCAAAAAATATATCAATAAAATAGAAAAAATTAAATTATAGACACATGTAACAGCGATTGTGTTTCACAAATTTACACTTAACATCATGGTACATTGTGTTACAATATATACAGGATTAATACAAATGAAACAGACAGTTTCAACATTTTGTAAAACCAAAACTATGTAAGATATGGACACTCACAATGCACCATCCTATTACAATAGCAACAATTTTATTATATAGATGGATGCATCACTAAATGATTGTACACTTTCACCATCACATGACCAGTCAGGCAAGATGGCTACAAATGCTGTAGAGAAGGCATTCTGTGTGCTTCAATTAAGCAAAACAAATTCTGTTATTGTTGTGCAACGGCATTTTAGAACATGTTTCAAGAAATCATCGCTGAGTAGACAATCTATCTATGACTGGCACAAGAAATTTTAAATAACAGTTTACATACAGGATTTGTGTAAAGGTAAAAGTACAGAGAGACGACCATGTGTATCTGATGAGCAAGTGGAACATGTTTGTGCCATTTATCAATGCAGCCCAACGAAATCCACAACAATAGCAGGTTGGGACTTACAAATTCCACAACCGACTGTTTGGAAAATTTTAAGGAAGTGGCTGAAAATGACTCCCTACAAACTGCAGTTATTGCAAAGTCTAAGCGACAATGACAGAACCGAACATCACAATTTCTGTATAGAAATGCAGGAGCATTTTGAAGCAGATGGTTTTAGTGAGCATCTGATTTTCAGTGATGAATCATGGAAAAGATAACAAAAATAACATTCGCATGTGGGGGGGGGGGGAGGGGGACTGAATATCCTAGAGCAGTGGTTCCCATTTTTTTCACTTTCCTACCCCTTGGCAGCTTCTCTCTACAAATTGTACCCCTAATATTAGCAAAATTAATAATTAATATAAAATTTATAGGTTGTAACTGGAAATGAATGGGCCAATAATGGGATTGGAAATAATGTAAAAAGAATAAGTGTTGAACAAACAGTGCATATATTTTTACATTTAAAAATCAAAAGTTATAATACAAATTTGCATATTTGAAATTGAAATCATTTTGTAAAAAACACACAATACACAACAAATGTTCAGTGCAACCCTTGAGCTTGTTTTGAAGCATACAATTTTTTGAAATTAGATTCAAGTGATGTAAGATATAGTAACAAATCTGGGGAGATGCATTTATATACATGTATATAGCTTACTAGAGTATTTATTTTTTATAAAGGTATAAGAAGAGAATGCCTTCTCCACCAGCTCCGTACTTGTAAATGGCAACAAAAATTTAAGTCCCTTGTCAGTCAGCTGTTCATATTTGCTGCTGATGTCTGCCCAAAAGCAAATAAGGGATTTTCTTTTCAATTCAGCTCTTAAAGTAGTATCAGTTGAAAGCTCGATCAACTTTTCTTTTTTGTTGTTTGATTATTTGGCTGCATGGAAATGTTCTTCTTCAAAGGGATTTGTAATTCAGTTGTTGCCTTTTCTAGGTTTTGGGAAGCACTTCTCAAAGGATGATTTTAGGCCTTTCAACTGTTCAATAATTTTCTCTCTCATTTTCTGGGGGAGGTGAAGCTTATCCTCAGATAGGATAATGTGCAGAGTTTCAAATACTTGAGGCTGGCCTTTTTCAATACATGACCTCCAAAAATTTAATTTTTTTAATCATAAAATCAATTTTGTCTGAAACATTGAAGATTGTACCTAAACTATTCTGAAGTGCCAAATTTAATCTGTTTATTTGTAGAAAAATATCTAATAAGTATTTTGCAAGACTCTAAGCCAATCACAGTCATGTAACTTGGAAGCAAACTGGAAAGGATGGTCTTAAAAAACACTGGACCTCAAGTCTAAGTTCGAACAGCCAGGTAAGAACTTTACCTCGAGAATGCCACCTTACTTTTGTATGATGCAGCAGGGTAAAATGAAGACTCATCATCTTTTCACACAATGCTTTAAAAAGCCTCGAGTTTGTGGACTTTATAAAATTAACCACTTTCACAGCTTCTTCAAGAATGACTTAATTCACCAGGAAGGTGCTGACACAAGGCTTTGCCTGTGGAAGCAGCAGTGACTCCAGGTTATATTGGGGCTAGCTTCATGATGTGTGAGCGAACAACCTGACACAGACATGTCTCTGCTAGTGCATAGTTCACAATAATTAGACCAATTAACATTGTTTTCTTTGAAATAACAGCATATACATATCACTAAGCTGTTCTCTGATATTCAGAGGTTAGCTCTTCAAAGAAAAACCTTACTGCTGCCGAATCAAATGTCTCCACTTAAAGCAATCTTGGCACACAGCTCAGGCTTCAATAAAATAATCATCAATAGTATTAAATATATCCTCGCATGTTCTGCACTTTGACAGAGGATGGCAAAGCAAAAGTTTTACTTCAACTTCATTGCTTTCCAAACGCCATGCAATACAAGCAAAACAGTGAAATTAGCAACATCTGTGCTTTCTTCAACTTGAATAAAGAAGCGTTTACTATTTTCAATTCTATCTATTACTGTCGCCTCAATGTCAGACATATCCTGAATTCTCCAAGAAATAGTATTGTTTGAAAGAGCGACAGTGTTAAGTTTTCGAACATGTTCATCTCCGAGCACACACAGAACAGCACTTTTTATACAAGGAGAAATTCAATTCTCAATCAGAGTACGATTTTCACCACAGTTAGCAATACAATAACTATTACAGTAGGAGGTTTCAACCGCATTTTCGTTATCTTTTCAAAAAATCACAGCATGAAAACACTTGTTTGAGGTTCACAAAACAACACTTATTAAACTGCACACTACCAACGACGCATGCATGATAAACAGGTGTGGCCGGTTGCTTTGGTTACTACAATGATTACTGTTTTTACAAGACTCGTGCTAAGGTCGAATGCAGTATTGCACATTTTTTATAAAAAACATTCTCAGTTGTTTGGGACAAGCTATGTGCATCTTCAAAACTTAGTGCTATACAGTTACTGCTTAATCATTGAGTTAGGTTTTTCAATTGCATAATAAAGTCTCTTTTGACTTACCATGTGTTACCTGGTAATCAACCTTATTGGAAAATGAATATTTAGAAACTTAAAAGATATTCAGTGCCATAAATGAAAGTTTCTGAACAGAAATGAACTAAGTTTATTTTTCACAGTTGCTTTCATTCACAATATCTACCACAACGAGAGAAGAATGAATCCTTACTTATCAACAAACAAATCCCTTTAGACCACTGAATCTGAAAAACTTATGGGAAATAATGTGCATGCAGCTAAAAAAACATTAACATACTAGACCCTTCTTAAATTACTTTATCACCACAAAAGAAAATCATAGGTATCATTTTCTGGTACTGACAAAGTTTCTATTATTTCTTTTTATCCTGGTGGATAAAGATAATGTAAAAATTCAGACACTTAGGTACTTACACTAACAATTCTTCTCCTTCTGTCTTCTGATTTTATATCCTCTGTATCTTTCCCAGCTGCAGTAAACTGAAATTCACCTTTAGTATTTTCCATTGTAACTTCTGCCTAAAATGATTGAGAAAAAAATAAATAACCACCTATGAAACAAACATTGAAATTATAATGGTAAAACAAAGGCACCAATACTAATAACTAAAACCCCAAAAGTTCAAGCATTAAAAATGTCACAAATATAAGCAAGTATTTATGCATACTCATTAAGAGTTAGCACTATGTCATTAGTAACCAGTAGTTGATGTTAGAGATTATTGACCATTTCTACTTATACATGGGTTATGTTCACATCAAAATACACATTACTTTAAAAACAAGACAAAATCTGAAAGCTCATCTAGATGTTGTTTTTATTCTTTGGTGGCTTACATGAAAAATTTTCATAAAGCCACCTGCAAATTTAAAATGTATAACTACCCACCCTAGCCTATTTCAAAAAGAAGAAAAAGACTTAGTGTACAAGAGAAACTTTTGTTAGTGCACAACTTTCAAATTGGTCACTGCTTTATATCACAATCTTACTTAAAACAAGTGCATATTACTTTTAAAAAAAACTTTGCATGTTACATTTAAAAAAACTTTGCATGTTACATTTAAAAAAAAACTTTTTTTTTTTAAAGTAACATGCACTGGTAACAGGTACAAAGCATTAAGAGACTTGAGTAGCAACACTATGTGTGAATGTCGAAAATCAGATCAGAGGTAGAGGATTTTAGGAAGGGAGTGTCTGACCCCAGGTCTTATACAACCCTTAGAAATAGGAAGCTAGGAGATTTGGGCTGAGTGCCCGATAGGAAAGTGACACGGAAGCGAGGTAGAAAGAGGAAGGAAGACGCCCTTATTTATTACCGGAGGGCCAGTACCCGGGGTTCGACGGCTTAACCTGCCCATCCAATGCACAGCGGGTATTTAGTGATTTGAATGTTCGTACCTGCCCAAGATCGAAGCTGTGGTTATCTCCATGGCAGTCACGAATGCTGACCACTAGGTTACCCGCGGCCCGTGAATGTTGAAGAAATTGTTTTCTTAGTTCTTTTATTCCATTTTTGGAATACTTTAGTGAATACAAAAAAATTATGGGGAAACTTGTAAAGAATACACACACACAACTGGAGAATGTATCCTTAAGAAGAAAGGATGGAGAACAAATAAAGCATTCATGTCTTACAGAGAATTTGGATTCAGGATCTGCAGTATAAGGTGTGAAAAGCACAAAGGCCTAATCATTACACTTCTAAGCAACCAAAGCACTTGATCATTAAAAAATTCATCCATGTACACAGAAATCTTTAATAACAATGAAAAATTCTCATAAATCAAGAAAAACTGTACACTAATCTAAATATGAAATTAAAACAAGGCTTAATTATTATATAGGAAATGGAAACAAAAACACTACGAATTAGCAATCCACAATTAAATTTTCAAAATATCAGGGTTTTTGCTGTTGTTTTACTTTTGAGTATGCTGACAGAAAGACAGAAAATGCTTACATTCTCAAAAATACATTTCAAATATGGTTCTTTTACACTTTAAAACAAGAACAAATAAAACACACTGGCATGCTTTCAGTCAAAGTCGAGTCAAATGTCATCTTGTGGGATATCAATCCTGACATGTTCCCTTAAAATCTAAACTGACAGATCAAAAAGTGAAAGTATCGAATTTGACATTAACAATTTTGTCTCAGACTAGTTTGACTGGGTATGGATTAAATGATTTTGCAAGCCATAGGAGGATATTTACATTCTGAAATGCCAGTCTGGTCATTTTTGACAACATGAGGATGAACACTATCTTGTTGGAAACTGTGATATCAGCAATTACAAAAACACTGAGTGGCCATTCGATTTGTGGAACCTTCAATAAAAGAATAGTTGTCTTACTGTCTGTCCCCTCCCCCATATATGAGAGATATTTTCTTGTCACAGCTCCCTATACCACTACACCAGGCAACTGCAATACCAAATCCATTCCACACACACCCTCCCAAGTGCACTTTCTGACTAGCATTTGCCCATCACTCATACATAGCTAGAATCAGATTCCCATTACAAAGCATTACTGAACTTCATTACAGCCTCCAGTAAATAAGAAAAGAACATTCCAGATGTTTATGACATTGAGCTGTAATAATTAGCAGACAGTTCAGTGACATTTGAGATCTCACTTCTGCTTTCAGTAAGTAATTGTGAAAAGAGCAAGGAGTCCTATATAGATCTGCAAAACACTTTAATCTGAATGGAAGGCATACTTTGCATACACTAGCAATTCCATTATTTGTTGGCACCTGGTCTTTGTGTGTGTACATGCCTTTTCACTCCACACTGTAAATAACATTAATGTACTCAAAATAGTATAACTATACTAGTAATCCGAATTTCTTGGTGTAGAATAGGATTATGGACACACAGGACTACAATAAGAAACTATAGGACTTTATATCCGATTCTGGATCTATAATCTTATGAACGAACCCTCAAAATTCTTGGATTGCACATATACAAAGAGCTGCAAGACTACCAGCTATTCTGGACGATCTCCACTAAGACCGATCGTGTCCAGGAGGTCCACACTGACATACCATCTAGATAAAGCATTATCCAAATTCCTGACTAATCATCTACCCGAATTGGACTTTATAATAACTTCTACGCTAGATTTTATCACAAAGACAAAGAAGCTCACTGTTCAACAATGTGATATTATCAGCAGTTTCGACGTGGTTTCTCTTTACCCATTGGTCTTTGTGCCGGAAGCCATTGGAACGTTGAAAGAGGCTATATCAATTTCATCCCTTTATTCACAGGTGTGATGCCTCAACATCTTCAAGTTAATGGACTTGGTCTCAAATTCCACTTCACTTCAGTTTCCAAGGACAAATAAATCTATAAACAGATAAATAGTGCTTTGATAGGATCCTCGCTTTCAGCTGTCCTCGCGGAAGCAATACTTCATCCAACTGAACAATATATATTTTCCAGCATCACCCCAAGGCCTACTACATGGCTATATGTGGATGACATATTTTTCATATGGCTTCACGGAAAGGAGACTCCCACTTTTCCTTGATAAAGTCAATTATATACACATTATGATCAATTTCACTATGGAGCTTGAATGCAATGGTACCTTACCTTATCTGGACATCCTGGTGAACAAATCACCTGACCACCGCCTTTGCACAGAAGTCTATTATAAACCCTCCTCCATCCCCAACCTGAAGCTCCGCAGTTCATTCTGTCCTGATTCTTACAAGACATCTTTCTTCTGTTAACTATGCTATGCCAAGAAATTTGGATTACTAGTACAGTTATACTACTTTGAGTATAGTTGGTGTATGGTTCCCATTTATTGACATTAATGTATTATACATAATTCTCAGCCAAATGATTCTTCAAAGTATACTGCTTAACATAAGTATGTAAATTCAATAAATTTTGATTAAAACATTTCTTAAAATTTGAAATATTTGAATGCTAATTTAAAAATGTAAATTTTAACTCTAGGATTTATTCACAATGTATATAACATATTCCCATGAAACAATTATTTATTCTCACAATTCTTCACATAGTCACCAAATTTCAGCAATATTAGACTTTAATTTTGCTGAAATTTGATGGTGTTCTAGTTTCCATTCCCACTAGTGTATAAGAGGTTTGTGAAAATAGATAGAATGAAAACAAACCAGAAAACAAGGTAGCTTACTTGAATTGTTTTTTTGTTGTAGCTAAAGACAACCACTTGAATGGCTAGTGATTCCCCCATTAATACAACATAAGGCAGACTCATAGTTATGAAAAATGGTCGATACACTGCAACCTGTATAAAAGCAAAAGACAAATAGGCTCATGAACTAAACTATGCAATGGGCTTACAAAGGTATTTAATGCAAAGGAAAAATAAATTAAAAAGCATAATGTCACATAACAAAGGCTAAACTTTTTAAATACAGAATACATAAACAAATTGTTCATGTCTAATGGCACACAGTTTTTTGTACAAAATAAAAGACTGGCATGTTCATGGAACAATTAAAACCTTTGAATTTCAAAACTTTATGTAAATGAACAGGTTGAAAAATTATTGGTGCAATTTTCACTCCACTATTTAGGCATCATACATACAAAGCTTGTTCACATTTACAGAAAATAAATTCCAGGATTTTTCCAAGGGTTTCCCCTTTGTTTTATATTCTGCAAACTGGGTTGAAATTTACTATGCATTCAGAATTCTTATGAAGTCCTATGGGTTCCGCTGTTACTTAGTGTTCTTGAGTGGGTGTTGTCTTCAATGAAGTTGCAAAATTTTCCCGTGTAAAAATTGCTCTGTATATAACTTATATGAAGCAATCTGGAACATAGCACAATGATAATACAATAATACAAAAAAAAATTGTTTGCCATGGCACTGAAGATTCCATATTTCAGTCATCTACTGTATTCCCACATGGACAGTGGTGTGTGGGGAGGTCAGATATCATCCTCCTTCAGTGAGTAAAACATGTGGTAGAAGGAACAGCCACCTTGTAGTTGTGGGAAGGTTTTCACACACTGTTGTGACTCGAACTGCATACAAAAGCTATGCCACAAACGAAGGTGGCTGGTAATATGGCACTAACATCTTGAACTCCAGTATGGACATGGCATCACGTCTTCGCACTCCATGGAAGTGGTGTCATCACGAACAGACACTGCAGAGAGATAGAACAAAGTGATGCAATCAATCCAAACATTTCAACCAATGATAATTAACACAGCAATCAGACATTGCTGAATTGACAGTAATTACCGTTTCACACGTGAATTCAATCACATCAGAAAACTTGAAAATTTCATCGCCATGAAGCGAGAATCAAACCCGCATCTCCCGATTACCGTTCGAGTATGCTATCTGTTGCACCACCCACGACAGCAAATTTGCAAGTATCTGAGTGTTAAGAGCATCGGAATAATCCCCAACCATGTTCTTAATCAATGCAGATCCTGCTGCCATCTAGCTTTGTTAAGAACGATCCTGCTGCCATCTAGCTTTGTTAAGAATGATCCTGCTGCCATCTAGCTTTGTTAAGAACGATCCTGCTGCCATCTAGCATTTTAAGAATGATCCTGCTGCCATCTAGCATTGTTAAGAACGCTAGATAGCAGCAGGATCTGCATTGATTAAGAACGTGGTCAGAGAATATTTGGATGCTTTTAACACTCAGATATTTGCGAATTCGCCATTGTGGGTGGTGCAATGGATAGCATGCTTGAACGGTAATCGGGAGATGCTGGTTCGATTCCCGCTCCACGGCGATGAAATTTTCAAGTCTTCTGATGTGATGGAATGAAACAGTAAATACAGTCAATTCAGAGGTCTGATTGCTGTGTTAATTATCATGACGTATTTGCCACGTATTATGAGAAGAATATTTCTTCCACTGTATTTCAACCAATTTTTTTCACTGCAAGAAAAAATTCCAGGACTATTCTGGGATCTTTTACAAAAATAGGAAAAATCTAGGATTTTTTCAGGCATAGAAAAAAAGAAATCAGATTCCAGGACTTTTCCAGGATTTCAGGGGCCATGCAAACCCTGTGCATAATGGTGAAATACCCCCCCCTTTTTTTCACTACTTCTATAGATTTGTACATAAGATCATCTGTCAAATCCAATTTATTTGTGCTTTTAGATTTCGCTTACTTTGTTGGTGTATTAAACACCTCTATTTAAAGCAGTCTTGATATGTAACTCAAACTTCGCTGACATCCAGCACATGTCCCACATAAGGCATTTTGTAATTCATGCTCATTAGCTTTCTCTCTTGAAGACCTTCCTTCCTGAGCCTACTCTATGATTTACTCAGCCTTCCTCTATCTTTTTTTCCTGCCACTAGGTACAAATAAATTCTCTTAATTAGTACCTCATCACCTGTTGTTTTCACATAACTGAAACACCTCAAAATATTTGCTTTCACCTTACTAACAATATTTTGCTTCATGCCACAAGTGAACCGAACAAATCTTGCCATGAAACCCATAAAAATGTATCACAACCGCACACGAATTAGTCCTGTGTTTCCTGCAAACCCAGATCTCAAAACCTTACATCAGAGCAGAATTAATTACATTTTCATACATAACCATTCACGATCCCTTCTGACAACTTGTCACTCCTGTGAAATCTTCCGAAATCAGTTGACTTGCAAAACTGAATTCCCTCACCTACTAATGTTACCATTTTATGTGCTTTCTCTGCCGAATGGGCTTCCAAAATACGCAAACTCATTCACCTGGTCTAACTCTGCATCATTTAGACTGATCCTGCATTCAGTACTAACAATTCCTCGCTCATAAACCATGACTTTAGCTTTTCCTTTATGCTGTAACATACTCTGCAACTCACTTCTGCTCTCAAACAACAGGAGTGCATCATCAGTATACAGCAACCTCCAGTCAACTATGCATAATATAAATGTTGGATGACTGTATATCTAGTGCAATGCAAGACTCCAGATGGCAGAACAAATGCTTATGTATCTGTAAAGCAATACTCATAACTAGGGAATGGATTTTCATGTAAATAAATATTTTTACATAAAAACATTTTCAGAAATTTAAAAATTTTGTATGTAAAATACATATTTTCCAAAATTCTGTAATAAACACATAAATTTGCATGTTTCCTCATTTTTTTCATTTTTTAGTGTAAATAAACCCAAAGTAAAAAATCAGTGCCAAAAAATTAAAAGGAAGACTACTGTTATGATTGGATGGAATTTACAACCCCCCCCTCCCCTTCCTTTCACAAGGGCACGTTATATCAGCGCCACAAACTTGGCAAATGACATCTCTTCCTGCTTGGAGAAGCAAAACCAGAAGTTCTGTATCCACAAAAGTTTAGGTAACACATGGATAAGTCTCAAAGTCCAACTCCGAGAGTATATATACAGTGCTTGCATTATAGTCGTTGTTGATACGGTTCTGTTGAATTGCTGTGGCTGGCACCTTCTTTCTCCAATATTATTCTGCACCTATATTACATGCTAAAGTGCAGTTGTAAAGTGCACTGAGTTAATTATTTACAGGAACTGTATAACTGGGTGGTATAAATTTCTGTTTTGAGTTTTAACTAGTGTCCTGCCTCTTCAGTGCGAGTTTGTGAGTTAAAAAATAGATCGTTTCAAATCTGAAGCCCAAAGAAAGTATCAAAAACATAACATCCTACAAAGAAAAACTAGAGTGGCTGCGACATCATATGGCATTATCATCCATAAGGAAAATGAGCCATGACTAAATGTAAAACAAATATCCACTGCAACTCTGAAGAACTTTTTCCATCAAATGTTTAGCTAAATTAGTAAGTTGAGTGCTAACATTATTTTTTTTATCACAGAAAAATAGCTAGTTACACTATTGTTGAAGAATTATTTCTTATTTTTAGCAAATATTTTTCTATTTTCAGCACTTTTTTTATTAACTGGCACATAAAAAATCAATATTTTTCTGTTTTTCAGCACCTAAAAATTTACTCCGTACTTATTAAAGTTCCTCCATAAACTATTCTGGATGACTATGCAAAAGGCACTAAATAGATGATAATAACTAAAATCAATACTGAGTAATGATTAGCTGGGTACTCGGTGATTCCTTTAAATTTTCAAGAAACTGATGATTACAGAAAAAAAAAATGACGGCATGAAATTAAAATTTTAAAGCAATGAGTTATTTTTAAAATAGAAAAAACAACATACCTCAAGGAGCAATGTATGAAGAAGCAAAAAATGTGTACAAATGACACCACTTATTCTTGGATTAGTACTAACTGTATAAAATCTGCTTGTCAGAAACAAAAACAAGTGAGGGATTGCAGGGATCATAGCATACTTCTGGAAAATTTTAGGTAAGAATTTTAGGAATTTTAGGAATTTTTAGAAAAATTTTAGGAAAATTTTAGGAGTGTATTTCAATAAAAACTAGATGTATATTTGTATACATCTAGTAAAACAACTTTGTATACATTGTAAAGAGTTTGCTTCACACCCTTCAACCATATATACTGATAGACTGCGCATGACATCAAAATTTCTGGCTCCAACATAAAATCACATGACAACAGTCAAAAAGATGGGTTACACCTGCTGTGCTTATGGTTGCTCTGACCGATATAGTAAAGAAAGTTCTATGATTTTTCATGGGTAAGAAACGAATTAAATACCGAAGTCAATAAAGTTCAATTACTTAACCAGAAACTTGCAGCTATTGATATAAAAATATAGTAACTTAAGAAAAAAAATGGAATGCATGTTCCAAATTCTTCGCAAATGTTCATCACATTATAAATCACAAAATGTAAACAACACGATCATGCATGTATATAGCTCATAAGTAAACTTACCTGAAGAGTTTTCATTATATATGAGGTGCATTCACATAATACACCGAAAACACTGAAGTTCTGCAGCGTAAATTAGTAATCATAACAGCATTTGTACACGAAATTTGGAGTCTGATGATGACGTGCCCAATGTTTGAGCCATGGCGGCTTTGATGCAGCTATTGCCAATGCGCAGTCCATTAGTATATATGGTCGAAGTTCACACCCAAATTTTTTGCATAACGTCTAATGTCTAAAGTTTAAGTATGATTTACTTCTAATGTTCAGTTCTTATATTTTCACGTGTTATTATCATATTCAAGTATATTTACCACATTCAAGTTTCACTTTGAACATTAATATGCTGTTGAACCAGAAGCAATTCACGATTTTCACAGTAAAGTTTTCAGGTTTCACATTAAACTATAATATCCTAAAAAGGTAATTGAAAACCAAGAACTATGTACAATTGTTCACTGAATTACTTTTTTCATATTATTGTTTTAACCTTTTCCTGATTAGCCTATCTTTTTCTGCTTCCACCACAACTAATTTACTTTCAGTTTTCTTTATTTCAGCTGAACCTTGTATGATCAAGTTAGAGGCAACTGCTATTTCAACAGTATTTTGTTTTTCTACAGCTTTTCTCATTCTTTCTGTTCCCTCTTGAATTACTGCTAGGGAGGCTTCTTTATCTTTTTAAAGCCTATTTATTTCTGCATCATTTTCTTTTATTTTGTCATCAAACTCAGCTTTTCTTTTTTTCTCTAGCTGCTTTTCCTTATTTTCCCTCTCTTTCTTCGAAAATAAAAGCATAACAAACAGCGCGAAAACTAGCTCATAAATAGAATATTTGAAACACTCTCAATGTATGCACTCTCAATTATTAGGGATGGTAGAGGGGAAGGGAATAGAACTGTCCAAAATTAGCATGTTTTCGTTGCGCTAGGCGCTTAAGCACGGCTGAATTCCTTCAGATACCCCCAATGTTCAAATGATTGAAATGTGCTGATGTTCATGGAATGAAATGGTTGATCAGCTATGATGACCGCATAATAGTTCGGGGTGGGGGGGGGGAGGGCTTTATTATTTTTATTTTTTTAGTTTATGCAACATTTTACATCACTCCAGTATTTATCTTGTCATCATCAACAATCGCAATGCAACTACCGCTTACGATCGCGGATATCAGCAACCGAAAATCTGCCATATCTCTAAGTGATATAACACACAGTATCTTGTTACAGTGTATTGTAATTGAAAAAAAAAGGATGTGGAAAAAAGAAACTTTCAGAAATTAAGATCATCAAGTCACGCGTTTCAAAAATCAGTTTTCCTTTATAACGTTTAAAAACATGTTTTTGCTTTTTTACCTGTAGTGTAAATAAAAAAACTATGTTGATTTTTTTATGGAATCAGACGTCCGTATGTCTGATTGTCTTCATCTGAGTTCACACTTTAGCTACTGTGTACAAGTAGACCTATTTTTTCAGCTCAAAAATATGTAGTTTTGTATATATTCACAGTATAAGTCATTCCTTATTCCCACAGAACTGAATTCAGCATATGCAAAATGAAGATCATCAAGACCCGCCCAACACTATGTTTCTGATTGTCTGCTGTTTATATTCAAGAAATGCAAACATGGATCAATGGTGAATGCAGCAACTATGATTTTTATTTATTACCAAGAAAAAAAAAAAAAAGAGCCGTGAAAGCTGTAAAGCTGAAACGGATATTTCTCTCGAACCCCCCCCCCCCCCCCATGCACAGAAACATTCCAATTAAGATCAAACAGCAGGAGGACGCGTCCACACAACACAACCTTTGGAATTACCTGATGGAATGGCTTCTTTTCATTTGGCACATCGCCATAAATCACCACCTGCAGCTCACTGAACTGTTTTTTTTTTTTTTTGCATCTGCTAAAGTTCCTAACGGAATTTGGCGAAATTTGCACTAGAACTTTATTGTGATGTATCTTAACTACTGTAAACATTTTACTGTGTTATTTTCAAAATTCAGAAAAATGGATTTCTGAAAATATTCTCCTAGTCCTTTTGTGCTGTGGAAGTGATAAACAGGTGTTTGCTTTCTTCCCAACCAAGGGCTTCAGATCAGCGCTCCCAGCTGTCAATCAACCGTTGCTATGGTAACACCCTTTCTGCTGGAGGCTCACTCTGTCCAAAGAGGCACACATACTTGTCCATAATAAAAATTACCAATGCTAACTTTTAAAGTTTTAAACCGATTCAACTGGAATTTTGGAAGTGAGCTTCTGTAATCCAATTACAGTGAATGTAAAAATTTCAGCCACTTTCGTGAAAAATTCGCAAAGATAGTTTTCTTATTTTTTATCATAAGTAGTGGAAGTCTCTTGAGGGGAGGGAGGGTGGCATGCACATAAACAAGAAGAAGATGAATGTGTTGTTCAGGCATACTCCTCACTGGTGGATGCCAGCTGACTTGGTACATACGCGACCCCCTGCAAATGCTAAATGCCTCTTCTTTCCCTTCTGTTCTCAATTGTCGGACGGACATCAAGCTCCCCTTCGACCTACTAGTAATCGTCCAATTTTATTGCACTGGAAGTAGTGCCTTTTTTTTTCTTTTTTTCCCCCAGCCAAATTAGGATTTGGTGCACATGGAAACCACTGCCGGTGGTTTCTTTGAGAACTGAGAAAAGGAACTTTAAAAAATGAAGGGGTAACAGTAACACGATTTCCTAAAAGGGCATTTTTTAAGCACTAATTTCAAATTTCAAGGCTTTTCAAGACGGCATTAAAAAAACACCGTTTTTCCAGGATATTCAGGCCTTGAAAACGTAATCATGATTTTCCAGGACTTTCCAGGTTTTCAAGCACGCGTGCGCACACCCTGCGTAATGGTAAATTTATTGGCGTTAATAACGGTTGTGTTTTTAATAAATAAGCTTAAGAAAATTTTAGGATGAATAGCAAATTTTAGGTATAATTTTAGGAATTTAAGGAGGGTCACAAAATATTAGGAATTTTAGGAATTTTAGGAGGAATGCGATCCCTGGGATTGGTGTTTCAACAGTTCTGTCAGGAATTTTGAACTGATTTTAACACAGCTGCACCATCACTTTGCTATACAATGAAGCAGGTGCTATGATGAAATACAATACTATTACTTCAGCAGAAAGCCTGTGGCAACCATTTATCAGTTGTGGAAATATCTCACAGAAAAAAAAAAAAACCCAAAAAAAACAGTTGTTGATCATTAGAGCCAAACTGAATTTTCAAACGACAATAATGAAGACAACCAATATTTCAGTGATAGCAAAACCAACAATTAAAACTTGAATGAAAATAATTATTAAATTTTCATTTTGTAACTCATTCATAATAATATAATTTCATTATTTAATTCACATTTTTGCAATGTGAAGTATGACTTTTTTTAGAAAATTATACTTTTTCAAAGAAATATTAATTTAATAAACCACACAATTACATTTTCCTCTGAAAGAAATCACAGTGATGCAAGAACCAGGAAAACATATTCCAGAGGTGTGCTTCAATGTTCCAGTTGTTGGATTGTCAGCAAACAACCCTCAATTTACAGACCCCAGTGTAAGCACTTAAGTGGACCCTCACTCTTATCTCTTGAAATGCAAATAACTACCTACTACGATTACTTCAGCAGAAGTAATCGTAGTAGGTAGTTATCAGCAGAAGTAACGAAAACAAAATATTTGTGCAATGAAAACAAATGAAAAATTACATAACGATGGATTTTGCTTCACTATGGTTTCATGCACACATAAATGATAAATAAAAGCACTAAGATATTCTTTGATTTGCAGCAATAAAATCAGTTTTATTTCAGGGATTGGAACAATACTATAAGAATATTTCTTTGAAAACATTATTGAACGAAAACTTTTTTTTTGCTTTAAGCTTCTCCTGAAACACGCATTTTCCAAATAGGGTGGATGCTGAGGTGTGAGCAAGAGGCTAGATGAGAATTTTTTTCTTTTCAAAAGAAAAAAACAAAAAACAACAACAACAATTATTTGGCTTCTTTTGTTGAGGGTACCTTTTGCACGCATTCCCATTCAAAAACTTTGTCAGCTAAGTACACTGTTTCACATAAATTTCACAATATACTATGGTGTTCTTTCAGTTTCATCCACATATTTGCTGTTTATAATTTAAAATGTTGTTTGTCCTTCTTTGCCAGACCACGGACACCACAGGGAATCTGTTCCCCTTTTCCCACCCATGATTGGGAACTGTGGATTGCTTCAACTAGTGCACATTTGGAGTGTTGTTCAGATTCCCAAGACATATTTGCTTAGCTTCAGTTGCTTGGAACTTCATTGTCCAGGATGCTGTAACTGTATCACACTCGAACATAAAATGGGAGACGACAGTTCAATTCCCATTTCAGGACAATGTAATTTGCAAATTTTTTAAGGATTGCTACATGGGAAAACAGTACAAAATATGCAACCTATGTACTGATATGTATTCTTATTATGTCTTTATGTTGACTGGCATTTTTCCTTTGGTAAATTAATATTTTTAATTAACCAATTAATATATCTAGTGCTGTATTTTACCTTAGATCTTATCATAAGGAATAGTTCTTTTATTTCCTTAGTGTTAATAATTCAGTGGTTTTACTTTGTGTTCAATAAAAATAACCATCCAATTTTTAGTACAATATTTTAAAAGTCTGGAATTCTGATTCACATGCAGTCTTCCCATTTATGTATAAGAATGAATATGTGCATAAAAAGTAAAAAAAATCACTTAAAATGAAATTACTGAACAACACACTAAATTGCAAATGAATGTTTACTTCTATTTATTAGGATTAAATAAAAAAGGTGAAATAGATATACCTCAGCAGTAGCAGGAGAGATTCCAAGACCATCAGTAAAATGAATCGCAAAGGCACTTATTACCCATGAAGTAAGGAATTCTGGAACTGTGTAGCTTATTGAAGCAGTGCCATCATTTCTGTAAAATATCACAAATTATCAGCATCGAAGACATGTAAGGAATAGCAGCTGACATAACAAAACAAAAGGAGAAGTTCATATAATAACAATTAAGGACTGAGTCTTGTTTGTCATTACACAATCCAACAGAAACACATTTTGCACTTCAACACAGACATATGAAAAAATATTCCCCTCCCTTCTTACATGCACACAAGTTTTATTCATTTATGAGCAACAATGTTGTTGCTAATGAAACCATGTTTCATGGCATATACTGCTATTGACTCAGTACTGGAGAAATTGTAGAGCCAATGCACATTTTAGCACTCACTGTAGTAGAATACCCTAAGAAACATCAGTGGAATAAAACATGTGTGCAAAAGGTACTTTAAGGACATTATGTAGTGCTAAAATATTATGAATTTTGCACAATGAATATAATTTGAGTTTAAATTCAAATTTCCTCTCTCAAACTTCTGATTGCTTTCATATTTTCTTATTACTGTTGTATCTTTCCAGGCTTCACTTCACTCACAACTTACTATATATACAGTATCTTCTAATTCTGTTTCTTGACATGCAAAACATTTACTACTTCATTTCTCCATTGCATTAAAAAACAAACAATAAAAATGCACATGAAAATTAAAATGTTGTTTAAGTTTGACTTTTGTTTACAGGGATTACTAAGAAGACTTTCTATTATCATTTGTCAAGTTTTAGGGTAATACTCCAACCTGTCCTTGGACTGAATCATTTGTCAAATTTTAGGGTTACACTCCAACCTGTCCTTGGGACTTACTCAAGAGAGTAATAGGCAGTGCCACTCATATGGAAATGCCCAACCTTTCTGTTTGCTAACTGTGGCTCTTCTTTCAATTTCACTTCTTCCAACTTTGTTTTCACAAAGTGCTGCTGACGTGACAGAATTTTTATGGAGTCCCAGTTAATTGAATGTCCATGTTTTTAATGTGTCTTCAAGTTCTGTTCTGCTAGCTACAGCATAAAGCTGCTATAAAAAATATACTAGCAGAACAGGACTTGAAGTATTAAAAAACACTTGCAGACCACTCAGATTAAAATAATTAAATTCTATTTTCACTTTCTTTGTAAACGAAGTGTTTGTTACAGTTTCTAATCATAGAGCACAGTCCTTGATAAAGATCTAGAGGTCAGAAACATCTGAAAATACAAAAGAACTCACAAGATGTGAAGAATATTTGAAAGATCTTCAAGTTAAAACAGAACTTAATTAAGGACTTGAAGACACATTCAAAACACTGGACATTCAATTAATTGGGACTCCATAAAAATTATATTACATCAGCAGCACTTCATGAAAAGAAAGTTGGAAGAAGGGCCACAATTAATGACTAGAACCATACAAGTGGATACACCTACTGTCTTGAGTTGGTCCTGATGACGGTTTGAAGTTGATAAATGATAGTAAAAAGTCATCCTAAGAATCCCCATAAAACAAAAGTAAAATTTAAATCATAAAAATATCACTAGGGTTTACCATGACTTTGTTAATTCAAAAGAAAAATACTTTTTTAATTTATCATACCTATAATAAAACACAAGTTGTAAATCAAGTATTAAAAGTATCACATATTTAAATTTTCAGAAAATCAAAGTAATAGATATCATTTATAATAAGCGGGGAGAAAATACAAGGTATAATTTTAGAAGAATAATGAATCAGCAAAAAATCTAACAGGAAGGCAACAATTTTTTTCAAATTTTCAATCTTCATGTACAAAGCTTTTCCCCGCTATTTTATTGAGATGATTTTCTAAACATAATCAATATTTTTATACTTCTCCCTTTCCAATTTCAATAATTGAAAGGCTACTATTTTTTTACGTAAAGTTCATACATTGTGATACAATTCGAAGAATATACTACAAAAGTTTTAAATAATACACTTCATGTAATTGTACTGGTAAAATTAATGATAAGCATTCATGTGAAAATGTTTTATATCAAATACTTTTAAAAATAATTTCTTTTTCATGTAAATATGAAAAATAGACAAGTACCACTCAATTTTTTATATGAACTATATGAATTAGCATAACAAGTCACATGAATTTTTATATTTTCAGGCCAAACACTCATTATTTTTTATCTTAATTGCAAATCTACATGTTAGAAATTAATGTGACTTGAAAAAAATAATTAAGTGCAAAAAAAAAAAACCAACAAAAAAACCCTGAGGTGCAATTATTTAGTGTGGTACATCAATATAATTGTAAGTTCAAAGAAAATGCACATGAGCTTCACAGTATAAAATTGAATGTTACAAAAATTCAATAACAATACCCAGCAGTAGTATTAATCCACAACCATGTGTTTGGGTACTTTTTACGTAAAACCAGTCTTCCTTCTTTTACTTCTGCACCTGGTAATTCCGATGGTGGTTGGATTGGTCTGCTTGATCCACTTTCATCAATATATATGGCATTTTCTGGATACTGGTCTAAAATATGATACTAGTGTAAGTACATTAAACAAAGAAAGAACAAAAAAGAATTTAGAGATACAAATCAGCATTACATCATGATTCAGCATAAAACAAAGCTCAACATACACTTTGTCAGTATTTGACAAAAGCAAAAGCTGAGAAATAAATGGCTGTTATGCACACATACATATATGCACATTACCTATAATTTTATTTCAACTTATACTAAAGTTCTTTACTTTCAGTACATAAAAACCTCATGCAACTGCCACAAAAACTAAACAATAATAACGTGCAAATTATATCATGTTTGAGATAAAAATGTTATACTTAATTACTGTAACATTTCCTAACTACCGTATATACTCGCGTATAAGCCAATTTTACATATAAGTCGATCCCTACTTCAAGAGCTAAACATTTGAGAAAAACCTTGACCCATATATAAGCTAATATTAAATTTCAAAATTTTAGAAAATATATTTATTGAAATGAATTATGCAAATTTCTGAGATTATCTAAAAACCTTTAAAGTACAATTCACTGTCAGAGTTTCCAAATAACTCCAGTAACAAACATTTCATTACTTATGCAGCATTTTTTGAAAGACTGTATAACCATTTCTGGTGAAATTGCACCCCACAATTCTTTCAGCCAAGAAGTAACAAGTCCGTGTCTGTCTTTTTACAAGTTACCACCTTTTATTAAACACTGTATCTTCTCTATTCCATATCGCAGATGGCTTTCGCCAGTGCAGAGCGAAAGACACGCATGCGCCCACACTTGCTGTGAAAACTCAGGGGAGTAGAGATGCCTGATTGGCTGATAACTGGTAGGGTGGGCCAATCGGGCATCCAGGCAAGTGATTTACGCAGTGTCGACGGCATCCTTTGCACATGGGAAGTAACGAGATATTCCATGTTTGGAAGCAAGAAATTTCACAGTCTCAACTTGAAACAGGATTAGGTTTTTCACTTATCATATTAGTGGCACCTATTTCCATAGGAATTCTACTCTGGGTGAAAAAATATTTCATAATTTTCTTTTATATTTTTGAAAGTACTTCCAAGGAGGTGTTAACATGAAACCTCGTGCTGCAGTTGTCGGCAATTTGTTTACTTTGAGATCATGGCTTTCTATGTGCCACTACGTGATATAAATACTAAATGCACACCAGGGTCAGATTTGTTTTAAAAAATACATACATATATATTTCAATTAATACGAGTAGAATACGTAGAATTTTCTTATTCTTTGGTGTGAAATCAAGGTCTCTTTTACATCGTGTGTATGACATTGGCAGATGGAAGGAGTATTGTTTCTGCACAATGTCTTGAGAGAAGAATAACTATACCTTCCAGTTATTATCCATAGCTATGCCTTCTCAAAGCAGGAAACACAGATGAGGATATGATTGTGTCACTGCATGATAGTTTTCAGACGGTTCAGAAAACTATCACACAGTGATACGCGGAAAGCCATGATCTAAAACGTAAACAAATCCTCCAGTAAGTTAAGTGCAAGAAATCACAGAAGCCAGCCCTAACTTTTACTGACCCATGTATAAGACAACCCTCCAACTTTGACAGCAGGATTTCTTCCAAAACCTTTAGGCTTATATGTGAGTATATACAGTAGATATCTTGTCTTCTGACTCAGGCAAAGGGAAAATCTGTATTTAACTGGTCATATATGATAAATATATAAGAAAAACAGAGTTACAAACACACCAGACCCTACATATACACCCACCAGACAATATATATACACACCAGATGTTGGTACTAAAAAAATAAGTAGTAGGAAATATCACTTAAATCAAGTGCAGAAACAGATCTATGACAAACAACTATGTTCATTTAAAAACGACAAACAACCACAAAAAATTTGCATTATATGAAAACTGTGTAAGAACAACATGATATGTACAGCAGTTTATGATAAGGATAATTAGACACAGAATATAGGTATCAGCAACACTAGATGCATCATCATCATCATCATCAACAAACCATTCTCAATCCACTGCTGGATGAAGGTTTCTTAAGTCTCTTCCACAAATCTCTACCTTGAGCAATTTTCTTCCATGTCACTCCAGCATTTTTCTGAATTTCTCCCACTTATCTCCCACATGGTTTTCTTCCAGGTTTTTTCTCTACTTTGAGATCCAGTATAGTATTTCAGTTGTCCAATGGTGGTCAGTCTTCCTAGCAACATCTAGTCTGGTCATATTGCTAGATGCATAATATTGTATATCTGGCATGCTAGACAATTATAAGCAACCTAGGATAAATAAGTCATGCACAACAGCTGAGCTTACAGATAATTACATTAATATCTAATTTACAAGCACATTTTTTATGGCTGAAGGATGAGATTACTGGAATTATCATTAAAATGGCTGTATGCAGTCATACAGATATAAATTATCAGCAACTGACTGATTCATTGACTATTGGATTTTTATGGTGCAAGAGCTAAATCTGGCCAAAGAGTACCAAAAAGACAGAGTAAAAAATGGAAAATTGGTTATGAAATGAAACATTACAAGAAAATACGACTGTATGACCCAATTCAAAGTTTCCTCATGAAAACAAGTCCATGCTTATTATCAAACACAGTTCTGACTCCCAGAAACAACACAAAGATCTCCCGAGCATAAGCATTATTAATAATTAATTAGATTGTGTTAAAAAGACCAGTCTCCCAAATAAAAGAGAAAACTACCCTTACAAAAGGTTGATCACCCAGAAGTCAAAATATCACTGTTTAAAAGCATGATGACTGCAATATCAAAAACATGATTGGCTAAAACAACATTCAATTAAAAAATGACATATGGTGAATATGTCCTGCAAATAGAAACATTACATTGTCGGCGCACAGCAGATGGCAATGGGCAAATGGTAGTATTCAATGCAGAGACATGAAATCTCGGTTTCCTCATGACAATTCTCCCACAAACATCAACTGACTGTTGAGAATTTGGAAAATCATTCACATTATGCACTTTTGTCAGAATGTATTATACACCTCTGCCCATGCATTGTGCACATTAAGCTTATCTTTTATTGCCAACTTTTTGGGTATTTGTTCAAAATGCTTTTGAATTACTCAAGTAAAATACAATCTATATAGCCATGGCTCTACAATCTATACAACTATACAATCCTCTTACTTAAAATGGGAAATTGAAATAATAAAACTACTGCTACATGGGATAAAACAGGAACAGCAGTACAGTGCCACATAATGATGACAAATAATATCACCAGAACTTTTTCTTTTAATAGACTGCAACTCATTGCTATGCAGTCAGTTGAGGATTTTATGCTACGCCATATCCTCGGCTCCTCCTTTTCTCATAGCATTATTAGCTCAACTGTTACACAAAGTCGCTAAATATTGCAAATCTTGATTCATCTCTCAGCTCTACGCTGTGCCACCTCAAGCACTATGCCTCCACTCTAATTCATTGCTATACATGTTTGTAACTCTATACTTGGGGCAAGGCTAACCTGACTATGGAGTTTAAGTTATGGAGTGTGTACTTCCACTGCATAATATAGTTCCAGTTTAAAAGCCATGTTCGAGCTTGAACAGAGATCTAAGAAAGCACATGGACATACTCGGACGTTCTATAATGTCATATGTACACACATTAAAAAAAATAAAATCCCAGTTTGGGTCGCGTTTCTAAAAAATACAAATATTCGTATTTTGGCAGCATCATTGTCACTGCTGTTTTGTTTCAGAGAGACTATACAGTTAACACAAGGATATTTACTGTGACTGGGAGGGGAGCATTCTTAGCCGGAGGCGGGGCGATAATGGCTGGGCACTCACTGTAATGAGCTTAGTCCTTTCTTCATGGTTGCTGTTTTAAAATGCTCATTCAGAAATCATTTGTCTGGTGGTTGCCAAGGTTAAAAAAGTGTGGGGGTGGAGGGGGACATTGTGATGGAATGCAGGAAGTTTCCTTTTGTCTCCCCTTCAGTTACCCTTAGGGGGGAAGGGTTTGCAACACATGCCACTCTATTAGAGCATGAAGAAATACTGGTAAACAAGAGATTTCATGTCAGTGAATCGGTTTGACAACCTTAACGGTGTAATCAGATTAGCTTTGCCCCAAGTATAAGTTTTTTTAACAGCATGACCGTAACAACAAAATTTCCCTTCTTCAGCCTTCTCCAAAAGTTTTGTTGTTTTAAAATAATGGTCTCTTTCCCTTTTCAATTTCTCTCTTCCTGGTGACATGGCACCTCCACCTCAGCATCTTTATTTCTGCATTATTCAGCATAATCTTTATACATTTCATCATTTGTTAAGACTATTACTTAAAAGTCATGGGAACTTCACAGGCTGCCCCTGCAACTTTTCAGCCTCAATGGAAGACTTTTCATCACATAGCATCATACCCTGTGTTTTCTCTGTTATTCCACCTTGTTTGAACATTACACTTATTGCGTACAAGTTTGTCGCGCAAGGCATCGAACATGGGTCCTCTCACTCCGGAGTAAGTTGCTCTCCCAACTGAGCTACACGGACATGTGCTCTCACTGTTATCTGCCCCCCCCCCCCAAAAGAGGGCCGGGGGCATGGCCCACAGGTCAGCCAGGACCACGTGTCACTGTAGGCAGTCATCCCATGAAGAACATGCATTTGAGAAATTCCAGACAATTTGGTGTGTGGAACGTAACATCACACTGATTTATTTTTTTGACACTGAAGAAGGGATTCTCATTTTTCCTGTCTCGCCATGTGGGAAGAACATCACATCATTGTGAGAAACTTAACAGCCGGGTCATCCTGGAAGTTTGGGCGCCAATGTGAAAACACAAGTTTGTCCGGCATGGACAAACCTGTGTTTTCACACACTTCACAATTAATTTTTTTCATTATCATCTTCCTCCAATACTGATCCCAGATATTTGGATCTTAACTATTAATAGCACCAAAAATCTGATTCTCCCCTTCTCTGCTGCAGCAAAATATTCTATTTTGGTTCCTATTATCTTGAGTTATCTATCTTCTAATGCTTTTCTCCAAATTTCTTCCAGTTACTTTTAATTATCACACAGTACTATATTAGAGCACTATATGGTGCTACCAATATGGAAGTGATAATTGGCACCTCCATAATCATCCAAGAAAAGAATGAGCTTAATGCTGATCCTACATGCACTGTTCAACTGTTACAGCAATTTGCTTTGTCTGCCCCCATTGATGCTTCTAACACATGTACATGAACCTCTGTACCTTTCATTTATCAGTTGCACACATTTCTTTAGTATTGCTTTTTTTGTGTGTCATATCTTTTGTTTGGTTAGAAATGGTCACTGTCTTCTTTTTTTATGTGTAGGGGGATAGGGTGTTGAACAACCACCATGAGCAATTCAATGCACAATAAGCAGTCACATATCCCTAATTTAGGAAAACTAGCTCCAGGGAAGGGAGAGAGTCAGTACCGTAAGACAAACACAACAGTGGCGGCTTTTCAGGTGAAGTAGGTGAAGTGCCTCTTCACCTATTTTACTTAAAATAAAGTTTTATTCAGTAATTTGTATAATATATTATTTTTTGTCTCTATTGTGTTACAAAATACTCAAAATTTCGATTAGATATCAATTCACATAGCGCGTTCAAGACGGAAAACAAGTCCTCGTACGCAAAACAGTGCAAGTGAAGAGCCGAAATGAAAACCCTTGGAAGTCTGCAGCAGTCGACCGAGTTGCTATGGTAACCGTGACGTCAACCTCCTCTATCTGGCGCGCAAGTGAAGTGTTTTATCTTTCGGCTCCGAAGCTCTGCAGATGGAATAGTGACCTTCGAAGGAGATCACGGTGAAAAGTTATGTTTTACCCAGGGTATCTTGCAGTGTTGTGGTGCATGCTTTCCGAAAGGGATTTGTTTTTCGTGCTTTGTTATTATTTGTCAGAAAGTTTAGCTGTTACTTTAGTTTCGTGTACAGTTTAACAGTTAGTGATAGTTTTAATTAAAGTATGTATCCTGTGAACAACATTGTTTGTAATTTATTACAAACTCCATTTAATCGGTGGAAAGATGAAGATAAAAGAGACATTTTACTTCAAGGACGACCGACGGATTCACAGAAAATTGTTGCCAAAAAAAGAAATCAAGAAGAGCGGTAAATCCTACAATATTAATTTAAAAAATTGTTGGTTTACTGAATATAAATGGCTTTGTAGTACTTCTGTGTTACAAAAATTATTTTGTTGGCCCTGCTTACTTTTTAGTAATAAACATTCGGCGTGGAATAAAGACGGATTCTCAGATTTATTAAATATAACACGCTCACTTCATAAACATGGTGATTCTAGCGAACACATTGCCGATGCCCTGAGGGAGAATGCTAGGCTTTTGAAAATGAATTTCAACAAAAACGTTTGTTTAAATACTTTTCCTGCAGACAGTGATTGATGCAGTATTATATTTGAGCAAAAAGAACTAGCATTCCGTGGCCATGACTAAAGCATGGACTTGATAAATTGTGGAAATTTCAAGGAATTACTTTCATTGTTGATATCAAGAAGTCCTTTAGAAATTCAAAATCAATACGAAAAGATAAAAAATGTCTTCACAGAGGACTCAAAAACTATTCAAAATGAATTAATTGAATGTATTTCTGAATATATAAACGATCACATTAAAAATGAAATAAATGAAGTTCAATGCTTTTCTATTCAAGTAGATGACACAACAGACATAAATCAGACTTCTCAGTGCTCTTTAATAATAAGATTTGTTGATTCGGAAGGTGTATTGGCTGAGCAATTTTTGGGTTTCCACGACGTGAGTGGAGATCGAACGTCAGAAGCTTTATACAAAATGTTAGACAAAATTTTGGAACAATTCGATCATCAACACAAATTAATAGGACAATGTTACGATGGGGCAAGTGTAATGTCTGGACACTTGAATGGGCTCCAAAAAAAAATCAAGGATAAAACTTCTCAAGCTGTTTTTGTTCATTGCTTAGCACATTGTTTGAACCTTGTATTACAGCAGTTTTTCTAAAATTTCAAAGTGTCGTATATTTTACGCAAGCCTCACTGGAATTCCTTCGTTTTTTCACCACTCAGTGAAGCGATCTTATACACTCACATCTACAACCGCAAGATGCATACCAACCATAGCAGAAACTCGATGGTCCTCCACTTCGAAGTTAGTAAGTGTAATTGTTGAAGATTGGGATAAATTGAAGGAAGTATTCGAATTTCTGACAAATAGTGAGCAATCAGACAAAAAATCAATTCAACTTGCCAAGGGATTTTTAAATGATATGAACACTTTTGAATTTACATTTTTGGCAATAGTATTTAATGAAATTTTTGGCCCCATCGATCTATTATTCGAAATTTTGCAGAAAAAATCACTAGACATGAACTACTGTGTAACTCAAATTAAAAAAAACTCTTGAAATTTTGAGTCATAAAAGGAATGATGAAGTATTTGAAACACTGTTTGGAAAAGCTAGCAAAATCACAGAAATAAGCAGATCTAAACGGGAATATGCTGCTCTTACACAAGAAACAATTTTTCAAAATTATAAACAATTGTATTTTGAAATTTTAGACCACATTCTTATGGAAATGGATACAAGATTTCAAGACTGTGAAAAACTTCAATTTGTTTGTCTTGCTGACACAACCAAATTCGAACAATTTAATTCAAGCTTTCCCTCTCACGCTTTTGAAAATCTAGAACATTTTTACGGAAAAATATTTACTTAAACTCCAGTGCCTTAAAAATGAACTGAGTCTTGTATATGCCAACGAAAAATTAAGGAATATATCGACTCAAGAACTTCTTCGAGTGCTTCATGAAGATAAAGACATTTTTACAGAAGCTTATAAATTGGTTGCCCTCATTTTAACCATTCCATCTACAAGTGTGTCAGTGGAAAGAAGTTTTTCTTGCCTTAAAAGAACACAAACTTTCTCAAGAAACACCATTTCTCAAGACAGACTTGCTTCTTTGGCAAATATTTCTATTCAGAAAGATATTTTATTGATGCTTACGAAGAAACAACCATTCTATGATGACATAATCGACAAATTTGCAGCTTTAAAAGAAAGACGAATTGATCTAATTACAAAAAATAGGTCAGTCCTCATATAGTTATTTTCATTGAAGACAGTAGATATCTTTTCATATTGCTCTTGTAGCTCTTCACCTATTTTTTCAACCACGAGCCGCCACTGAAACACAATGCCCATGCGTCACTGATATTCAAACTCACACCCATCTCAGACGAATGGTCAGAAGCTGTAGCTTAGACCACTGCGCCACCAGAGCAGCATCACTGTCTTTCAAATGTTTTTCCCCATCCACATTAATGAGAGTAGGTCAATAATTATTGGCAATGTATTTTTAAAAAATATTAAAACAACCAAGGACCAACAAGGGCATAATTTTTTAACATGGTCCCCTTGCTTTTCAATACATTTAGTCCAGCATTGCATGATCTCCTTCATGAAATAAAAAAAATCTTTGTGCGAGATAAAAGTCATGCATGCACTACTTCCTTCATTTCTTCGTCCATTTTGCCACCCACCTTGCACAGACATTATGACAGTTAAGTCTGTTGCAGAGGATTTCATACACAGAATGATTACTCTGCACAGGATTTGCCACTTTGTCAATAGTCACACATCTGCTTGTCACAGCCATGGCACATACTTTTTCAGTTTCTATCAGTACTGGACATTGACAGGTGTCCCACTTCTTCGTGCACTGCACTTATGGGAACATATTTGAATTTGGAATCTATTTGTATACATTCTACTCTGGCTAAACCCTTTTCCCATATACTGGCACATACTTTTTCAGTTTCTATCACTACTGGACGTTGACAGGTGTCCCACTTCTTCATGCACTGCACTTATGGGACCATATTTGAATTTGGAATCCATTTGTATACATTTTACTTTGGCAAAACACTTTTTCCATATACTGTTGAAAGCCTTCAATAAAACAAGTAATAAAACTTTAAAAAACAGGCTTAAGTTACATAAAAAATGTTTAAATAAAATATTTTCTAAGGTTGAAGTTATGACTTCAAGGCTTCTTCATTTAAACAAGATGTTTTCTTTATTTTTACATAACTTGAGCATGTTTATTGGTTGGTCGGTAGGATTTTTGTTGTGCAAGAGCCTCAAAGAACTTAAGAGTTCCAAGCACCACAAGTAGTGTGTGTGTGTGTGTGTGTGTGCAGGTGAATCAGAAGTAGAACACCAACAAAGTATAACATAATATGGATGCTACTATGAACACAAACACTACATGAAACAGTGTAAACAGCCAACACAGGGACAACACATTAAGCAAAATAAAAAATATCTATGCAGCATAAACGAAAGAGCTCAGAAGATACATCGCTATGACCATTTTAAAGGCACCTCAGGGTTTCTGAGTCATCTTGCATAATGAGTAAAGGTAGTAGAAAATGAAAACATTCAATAAACAAAGTGATGGCACAAACACAAAGCATGAACAACAGCTAAGAAGTGCATTATGGATCTCACACACAGGAACAGTGTCACAAATCGCAGTGAGCAAAACAACAGTACCCAGTGCAAAGACATGCTAGTTCAACTTTCTCCCTGTGGTTCTGATGATGAAAACTGGAAGACCGTATTTCCAGAACTGGCTTTATATGATGCAATTTATTTCCTACCTATTGGTACTCACCGAGCCTTCCACATTCACTTCTTATTTTCCCAAACAAGGAAAACCATGTCTCAGTGGATTTACGCATGTTTTTAAAAGTTCTATTGCTTGTTGACTTATGGTTGCATGCGTATGTCCAAATTACCATGATGCCTTCAACAAATTTTATTTAGCCTCCAAGCACACTTGCAGACGATAAAAAAAAAAAAAAATCTTATGTCAGCATTTTAGTCACTGTGGCAAAGCATCTACTCGATAGAATGGACATTTGCTGTTTTCGATGAGATCCAAGTTCTGCCCGAATGGAAGATTTACGGAATAAAAAACACTATTTTGAGTTAAAATTCTATACCCTTGAATAGGTGTTCGCAAGGAATGATGATTAAAACGTGAAAGTTAAAAACCCAAATGAATAAAAAAGGACACAAAGGAATAAAAGATGGACCCAAACATAATTCACCACCACAACACACTTCCAAGCATGTTTCGGCAGGAAATTTGCCTTCCTCAGTGGAAACTTTAAGGTGTGCTTGGGCACCAAGTCCTCGTCGACAATCCTCGAAAGACTGATGTAATATCTTGTATTGCTCTGCCTTCAGCCTTCGTTGTCACAGACCATGGACAACTGCCTATAACTGTGCTAGTCGTTAGTGGTGACATATATGGCACTGTGTTCTTCTTGGTCTACTTTTGCCATTCCACGCCTGCGATCTTTGAACCTGTGTTTATTAGCCTTTTGAAACCAATTGTTTTCCTGTTCGATCACATATCACCAGGCATGAGGTAATTCAATTGGCGAATTAGTGTTGCAGCATTTATTTCCGAATTTCTCAATGACTACAGCTTCCTATGTTATGATCTGTCTATGAGTCCTGTGTGATGTTAAATGTCTAATATTCTCCCAGTCGGGCTGCGATTGATTTTCTATGCAGTGTTGTATCAGAGCTGTTCTTGGTTTTTTTGCCAATCTTGAATATGTTCTTTCAATCTCGTAATCATTCGTCTTTTTGTACTTCCGATATAAATGGAATCTTGGTGATTATCGTCTGTTTTGGTTGGAATGGCATATACTCCTGATCGATTTAGGTTGGATTTTTGGTTATTACCAAAAGTTAGTAATGAGCCATTATTAATGATGGTTTCTGCAAGATTTATTTCATTTGAAACACATTCTTTCTTTAATATCTTACTTAATGGTGGTAAGTATGGAAAAGAGATGTAAGGTTTATACAGTATATGTTCTTTTGTTTCGTCTGGTTATGATTATTCTTAAGATTGTTATATATTGAATTAATTAAACGTTTATTGTATCCAAAATGTTCAGCTATATTTTCAATGCATTATTCTTAAGATTGTTATATATTGAATTAATCAAACGTTTATGGTATCCAAAATGTATATATATGAATTCATCAACATTTCAATGTGTTGAATTTTTTATGTGGCTATAATTCACATTTACATAAATGTCAACAATTCTGTGGTTGCATTGTTTACTGTTTTTCACGTTATTGTTGAAATGCTTTCGGGAAACGTTTATAATACAGAAATAAATAGATAATAAAAGTTTCAGAATGTTACTCACATTTGGTCATGGACCATTCCGGGATATTGCAGAGTCCTTTGTTGTCCCATTGTGACGAAATCTTCAAATGGTATGGTAAAAGCAGTAAAAGAGTATCACTCTTTTTGAGTCGTTATTTGAAAGATGATGTTCAAGAACACTAAAATAACTAAATATTCCGAACCTTATGTTAACGGGGAGTTGATCTGGTAAGAAATATCCTGTATTGACGAATGCTCGATCTTCATTTCCCGTAGCACCAAATTCCCATAGTCTTCTTCAGTGGGCAAAAATGATGTATTTCTCATCATTCTTGCTGTTCCTTGGCCACCTATCTCAAATCCACTGGCAGAGTCAAAAGTTCTACTTCAGCAGAACCACCGCGCATTCGGATTTTGGTTTGACTGCGCACCTCACGTCGTGCGTGTTTCTAATTGGAGCGTCCGAATTTGTTCCCGATTCTAATTCCTCAGGTGTCACCATCTTCTGTATGTCGATAGACTTATAATTTATTTTGTTTCTGTACTTTTTATTTCTATTCTGTTTTTTTCTTTTTCTATAAGGTATCTCCAAGCACATAGAAGATCCATTGGGTCGTTATAATTACAATTTGTCTTTAGTTTTTTCTATCATCACCACTTCCGATGTTAAAATTTGAGCCTTTGTTTTATGTGATGTTATTCATTTTGCTTTCGGCCAATCTGGGATGGCCTCATTTTCAATGCAATGTTGAATTAAAGATGTTTTGTTCTCTTTTTTGTTCCATTGGATATATGTTCTCCCAATCTGGTCCTAAATCTTCTTTTAGTACTTCCTAAGTATATTTTATTCTTTTCTTCAGTTCCCTTCGTTTCTGTAGAGTTTCTTGTTGGTATACAGTATACTCCTGCTTTATCGATTATTGATCTTTATTTCGCTTCCTGTCGTCAATATGGTTTCGTTATCGATAACTGTCTTCGCCAGTATCATTTTTTCTTTCGCGCATTCCTTCTTTAAAATATTCGTTAGTGGAAAAATGTAGGGAAATTTACTTGCAAATTTCATTTCAGTCTTAGGTTTAATGTTGTTGTTATTAACAGATTTTTTCGTATTTTCAAGTATTTCTTCAATAATTTTTTTCTGTATCCAAACTTCTTAGCTGTTTCTTTTGTTTTATTACTTGAGTGGGTTAAAGCTCTTCTTAACATAGAATTGTAAAGCTGATCCTTTATATTTCCATAGATGGCTTGAATCAATCGGAATAATTGCTGGAATAAATGTTGGTTTTCTATAGACTTCATATTCAATCATATTGTTGTTTCTAAATAAAGAAATGTCTAAAAAATGAAGTTGTCTGTTAATTTCTTTTTCCATAGTAACCTGTATTGATGGATAAAAGCTATTGTATTTTTGTATGAATGCATCAAGATCTTTTTCAGATTGCTGCCAGAAGATACGGATATCATCTACGTATCTCAAATACATTAACAGCTTATTTTCATTGAGTGGTTTAATAAGTTTATTTTCAATGTCCTGTAATACTATTTCAGCAAGAAGACCAGAAATTGGGGATCCCATTGGTGCACCTTGTTTTTGTCTACAGATTTTCTTATCATATGTGAAATAGTTATTATCAGCAACAAGTTTAACTGCTTGGATAATACTGATTCTTTGTGATTCTGGAATTTCTCGATCTCTTAACTTCTGATCTAATAGTTTAATTGATTCGTAAACTGGAGTATTTGGATACAGAGAGACTACATCCAAACTGATCATAATAAATTCAGTTGTTTTAATTTCCTTGATTTTTTTAATAACTTCAACAGAGTTGTTAATCGTATATTCATGTTGACAATATTATTGTTTTAAGTGTTTAAATAGTTCTTTTTCTAGGAGGATAGTTGGAGCAACTTATTAGTTACTTACAGGGGTATTTTGGAAGTGTGTTGCGGTGGTGAATTATGTTTGGGTCCATCTTTTATTCCTTTGTCCTTTTTTATTCATTTAGGTTTTTGACTTTCACGTTTCAATCATCATTCCTTGCAAACACCTATACAAGGGTATAGAATTTTAACTAGAAATAGTGTTTTTTATTCCGTGAATCTTCCGTTCAGGCAGAATTTGGATCTCGTCTAAAACAGCAAATGTCTGTTCTATTGAGCAGATGCTTTGCAAACAGAAACTAACATGCCAACATAAGATAAGCGTAAATTATTATGAGTAAGTGAATTTTTTTTTACCATCAATGTTCATTTTGTATTTTCATATCATTATATGGACCTAACTACTTCACCCGGCATACTTAAACAAAATATATGTGACGAACATTATTGTCGCTGCTTTTAATAGCAGTTCTACATTAAACCAAGAAGCCTGCATGTCTGCATTCAATATGACTGGTGCTACACAATGCAAGAGTTCATCTGAAACTGCACTCCAACATCTATAATACTCAGTCAGTTTCATGCCATCTTATCAACACACACTTCTCATTTGGCTATTTCTCTAATCCACTGTGTGTTGCTATTAACTGAATTTTACATTTAGTTGACAAAATTTGTACCTCTGTCTCATTTACTGAATCACCTCCATATATCCAGGGCTTATTCCAAAGCGCAACTAAAACATTGAAAAAAACAAAAACAAAAGTGGGTGGAACCACTTTTTAATAGAGGTGGGCTCAACAGTGATTTTCCTGTCACAGTGACAATGGTGACAGTTCTACAGAAAAAACGACAGCTTGAAATGGTGAAAAAAATCACCATTTATGACAGAGGTGACGGAGCTGTAAAGAAGCCAGAACTGTGAGTAACTGTCTTACTTGTAACAGTGACAAAATGACTGTTTAAGACATGGGTGATGGTGTAGTAATGGACGGTAAGTCATCATCTCATTTGCAAGAGTGACGAAATTACTGCTACAATCAGCTCCCCTTAAATTCGATGTTTACGAGTGAATGCACAGCGAAAGATAAAACAGAAACTATCTTAAGCATGGGGAGAGTCCAAGGGGAGATTGAAAGAAAGCTCACATCACTAGTGACCACTAAGATGTTTCAACAGAAAAGGAGACACATTGTTCAGACAGGATGACATGGTAACAAACTATGATGTAACAGTGATTTTGGACCCCAAACATTGGTCGGACATAGCTAACTGTGACATTCTTATCAGTTATTTTGGAACTGCTACCTTTTGTCATTAGTTGCAATGGTGACAGTGATTTTCAGTAACTGTGACAAAATAATAGTGACATAATTTCTGACCCCATCTCCACTTTTTAACTCAATTGTGCATTTGCTATAAAAGGGCAGGGTTCAGACTGAAAAAAAAAAGGGGGAGGTGACTTTTAACATAAAATTACTAGCTCTTCATTTTAACTTACTAATAACAACAGAAAAAAGTAGTTACATAGATATGCAATGTAGTTTTAGAGCCATCTGGGAAGATATTTTTCAAACTTAAATGCAGCAAGACACATAATTTTATCACCATGGTGGACCCACAAAAAAAAGCCTAAAAGTGCTGAATGTAACTCTATATGCCTCTGAATTCAATTGTTTTGTGGGATTAAATGGCATTTTCCAAAATATCTTAATATATGTACACCATCGACAATTATACCTAGTTGTGAATGCTAGAATTATTATATGCAGCCTGACTTAGTTGGAATTTTTAAAGAAGTGGAAGGTCATATCAATATGTGAAGTGTTTTACATTCACAGGAACCTCCCTTTAAAAAATGCTGCACAATAGTAGTCATCAAATACTGAAAACAGTTGACATATATACAAGTACTTACAAACAATGGTTCACACGATAAAAAAAAAGAAATCACATACTAACCTTCATTTCCAGTTCTAGAAAGCAAAGCATTAGTTAAAACAACCGCACCAGAATCCTATGAATAAAAGGGGGACATTATTAGTCAAATATCAAAACAAATATATCCACATTCATTGAATATAATATACAACACAGATTTCAAAAGCAGATTTATCACTTCATATGCGACATGAAGGCAGAGGGTGCTAAGAATCCCCGGAGGACCGGACTAGGCTGCCATCTGATGCTGACCTTGGCTACGTATAATGGACGCTCCCTATCTTCCGATTCAAGGCTTCTTGAATTGGAAGAGGAACTACAAAGGATCAAGTGGGACATCGTCGGGCTAAGTGAGGTAAGGAGAAAAGGAGAAGATCTCATTGAACTGAAAAGTGGACATCTCTTCTACTATCGTGGGACAGATACTGGCAGAACTAGTGGTGTTGGATTTATAATAAACAAGTAACTGAAGGATAAAGTGGTAGAAGTTGAAAGTTCCTCTGACAGAGCTGCACGACTCGTTATCCAACTCTCTAGAAGATACCAGGCTCAGATTATTCAAACTTAATGCACCCACCACAAGTCATCCTGAAGAAGAAATTGAAGAATTTTATGAGGAAATTCGTCATCTAAATAATATAGGTAAGCAGCATTTGAAGATAATTATGGGAGATTTCAATTCAAAAATAGGGCAACAGCAACAGAATGAAACTTCAGTAGGTAAATTCAGTCACGGCAACAGAAACCAGCGTGGAAATACTCTCGTTGAGTTTGCAGAGGCAGAAGGATTTTTCATCTTGAACTCCTTTTTCAAGAAAAAGCCACACAGGAAATGGACATGGAGACATCCAATTGGGATGACAAGTGAAATTGATTTTATTATGTGTAACAAAAAATTCGTCATCCAAGACTGCAGTGTGCTGAACAAGTTCAACACAGGTAGTGACAATAGATTGGTGAGATGCAAGATGCACCTCATCACTAAACTCGAACGTGGCAAGCTCATAAGACAAACAAAATGTATTGACATAACCAACCTTAAAAAACGCCATAATACTTTCAAGTTGGAACTGAAGAACAGATTCTCTGCTTTAGAAGGCCTAACATCAGGAAGAAGTGGATATTTCTGAAGTTAACAGAAAAGTAACCAAAGCTCTTATGGAAACAGCAACAAAATTAGGTGGGTCTAAGAACAAGTTGCATGTGAACAAATCATCAGGAAAAACCAAAATGTTGATGCAAAAAAGAAGAGAGATGAGGACAACTAAAGAAGATGTGACTTCCAAAGTGGAATATATAGAGCTATGCAAGACAGTACGAAAAAGTATCACTGAGGATGAAAGGAAATTCAACTGTGAGCTAGTGAGGAAAGCAATTGAAAACAACCAAAGCCTAAAGATAGCAAAGGGACATCTCAGTAAGGGAAGAAAACAGATTATGGCACTGAGAAAAGAAGATGGTTCTGTAACAAGAAATAGAGGCGAAATTTTGACAAGAGTGAAAGATTTCTACTCCAAATTATATGAAAGGGATGACACACGTACTCCAGACATCATGAAAAGTACTAGTACCAGAGTTCTTCCAGTCCATCCAGCAGAAGTTGCACATGCAATCAACAACATGAAGCGGGGGAAAGCTCCAGGAGAAGATGGAATTACTGTAGACATCATACAAGAAGCAAGTGGAGAAATCGAAACAGTACTCGCCCAAATTTTCACTCGATGCCTTAATGAAGGGAAGATTCCTGAGGATTGGAACAACGCTACAATAATCCTGCTACATAAAAAAGGTGACATTGAGGATCTCAGGAACTGCAGACCTATCAGCCTCCTATCAGTGGTTTATAAAATCTTCACTAAAGTTCTTTCACACCGCTTGAAGGTAACACTGGACATGGCTCAACCGAGAGAACAAGCTGGATTCAGGAGTGGCTACAGCACAATAGATCATATCCACGTACTGAGAGAACTAATTGAAAGAGCGAGGGAATATGAACTTCCATTGTGCATGGCTTTTATCGATTATGAAAAAGCCTTTGATTCGGTGAAACCATCAGCAGTTACAATGGCTCTGAAATCCTGCGGTATTGAAGATGCATACATTATTATTATTAATAACATCTATGAAAATGCAAGTGCAAAGATTCGACTGTTTGAAAATACAACACACATAAAAATTGGAAAGGGAGTGAGACAAGGTGACACCATATCTCCGAAGCTCTTTAATGCCACATTGGAAAATGTCTTTCAATCACTGAACTGGGAAAACAAAGGAATAAAGATTAATGGAGATTATCTAACCCACCTTCATTTTGCTGATGACGTAGTCATTTCTGCAACTACCCCACCAGAGCTGCAGAGTATGATCCAGGAACTTGCTAACAAGAGTAAAGAAGTGGGATTAAAAATGAACTTTCAGAAGACAAAAGTGATGTTCAATGCTTTTACAAGAAATAAAGATTTATCGATTGATGGAGAAAAACTGGAGATAACAGACACGTACGTTTATCTTGGACAGCAGATATCAAGTGAGCCGCCCCGGTGGCGCAGTGGTCTTAGCGATGGCCTCTGATCATTCGTCCGAAAGGGGTCCGGGTTCGAATCCCGGTCAGGCATGGATGTTGTGTTTGTCTTACGGCACTGGCTCTCTACCTTCCCTGGAACTAGTGACCCTAAATTAGGGACGGGCGACTGCTTATAGCCCATTGAGTTGCTTACGGTGGTCGTTAAACCTCAAATCAAAAAAAAAAAAAAAAAAGATATCAAGTGAGGGTCACATTGATGAAGAAATTAATTGGCATACAAAACTTGCCTGGAGAGCTTTTGGAAGAAACAGCATAATTTTCAAGAGCAATATGCCATTATGTCTTAAAAGAAAAGTGTTTGATCAATGCATCCTTCCAGTGCTTACGTATGGGGCAGAGACGTGGACCTTAACTAAAAAATACATACAAAGGCTGCAGACAACTCAAAGCAGCCATGGAGAGGTGCATGCTTGGTATAACCAGGAGAGATAAGAAGAGGAACTCGTGGATCCGAAAAATGACAAGAGTGGAAGACATCATGATCAGAGTTAAATCCCTGAAATGGCAATGGGCTGGACATACTGCCAGAAGGACAGACCATCGATGGACAGCCGAAATTTTAGATTGGATTCCAAGGGACAGGAAAAGACCCAGAAGAAGACCACATGGGAGATGGGTGGATGCAATTCGAAAATAGGCGGGAGTGACATGGAGGAGACTGGCACAAGACAGACCGTTGTGGAGGAAACTTGGGGAGACCTTCGTCCAGCAGTGGATTGATAATGATTGACAATGATGATGATGATGATACTCTTCAAAACAAAAATGAATAAAATGTTCCTACCATTACATAATCAAAATGCCTTGTATGCTACATGAAATGTAAAATCATTTAGTTTCAGGATATTTAAATGTTTTAATAAGCACATATGTATCAAGATTATCAAGATTTAAAAAAAACATGTTTTTCATACGTTATTTTTTCAGGTAGAACCATTTAATGGTGGTTTTAACTGTTGTAACTTTTTACATTTTATATTTCCTTTGAGTGAAAAGTAATTTCTCAGTTGGAAGTTATTAATATTCACTGCGAATATATATTGCGGTAATCGAATGTGATTCAAGGAAAAATCTTTCATGTACCTCTCAGTTGTAGGTGGTCAATGTTAAAATCTTTGCATGGTTGTTCTCATCAGGTTCTTGAGTGTAGGCTTATTTTGAAGTTAGTCCACACATTTTCTCGAGTAGGATATACTTTTTTTAGTTGAACTACGGGAAGCACATGAAGACAAAGGAGATGTGAAAATTACGTTGGAAAATTTGAAATAAACGGAAAAATGAATCACTCGTAAAAATATTCGCATGAGGAACTGCAATCACCAAAAAACTTCGTCAGACTTGCTGGATGTACTGTCCAATGCATTTCAGCAGATCTGCCTGCCAATCTGTCGGAACACAATTTTTCAGTCGCTATGCATTGTTTATAAAATAACGTGGACAGAGCGATGACATCGTCCATTTACATTATCTCCACGTATTTGATATATATTAAACAAATTAAATGTTTTAATTCAGCGATACACTGTATCACACCCAGATGGCACTGAAATCAACTAGACTTAATTGGCAAAATATTACACATATAAATAACTTACCATGTGCACTGATGAAATGCAAACATGTCTTCTGGTAAAGACATTCATTAAAAAATTCACATGTGAAATTGCAGCCACAGAAAATTCAACATATGTGCCAATATATGTTTTCCTGACATAAGGTCATGATCTGTCAGCCATATGTCCTCCAATGCATTTGAAATTTTATTTACCTTCCCCAAACCTTGTCATTAATTTATGGTTGGGATAGCAGGTTGTGTTCATGTGCAAAATAATACGCACATTTTTGTTTTAATTTGAAGGAATTGAATTTCTTATCACAGACAGTTCAGGAAATAAAAAAACTCATTTTGCAATCTGTAAAAAAAAAAAAAAAAAAAAGAGTTCAAAAATTTGTTCTTGACTAAATGAATAAATTCTATTCTAGCTTGGAAGAACTTTCAAATATTCATCCTATGTTCTGAGTTCTTTATTATAAAGTTTGTTCTTAAAGATTAAAATCTATAACAAAGGCTTTGTTTACATGGAAAGTATTTAATATTTTTGCCAGGTTCCTCATTTATTATGGCCAATCTTCTTATGTGTTTTTAAGTCTGTTCTTATTTATATAACTTGCTAATAATTCAAGTTATACATTTTGTAGGTTCATTAATGGAACAGTTTTTCTGGACGTACAAACTTTCTATAATTAGTCTCTTCTTTTTATGTGGTTTATATAATCCAATATTTTCAAGTTAAAATAGAATTTATTTATTTTAATCTGAGCAAAGTCTATGAGTAAGTGTTTTTAATTTAATGACTAAATGAAAGTAATGACCATGGAATCCAACCAAACGAAAATTAACTCCCACATTTTGTCAAGCATTGTAAAGAATTTTTTTTCTTTCAAAATTGCAGTTCTCATTTAAGAATTTAAATTCCCACACATTTTTCCCAAGTTGCAATTCTCTGGTAAACCTGCTTCACAGCCACTGAATTTATGTGAAGACAGGGCAGCACCCGGAAATTTTTAAAAGAAATAACACAAGGGAAGTACACACCCGTAACCAGCAAACTAGGTGAAAACAAGACAATTACTTGGATTTAAAATGGAGATGCAAAACAAAACAAAAATGATACTCCTGAAAACAAACTGCTGGAAGGCACCATGTATAACCACAATCTGCAATCTGATTCAAACCTATGAAAAATATCTGAACAGTACAATCAACTTATACCTAAAAATAGAGAGTGACAAAGAATGATTAAAAATTATATGAGTTGTTAGCAAGATACCATAGAAAGCCAATTATATGGACTTGAAGTTGAAAAAGAAAATGAAAGATCAAATTGCCCATGTTCACATAGTGAAGACTGCTTGCAGGACAGTGGCCCTGACAGTCGTGTAGTGGATTCCAGAGCCTGTCTCTTCTGTAGCACACGAGTTTCACAAACACATATCACAGTAGAAACAATTACACTTTCATACACAGCAGTTTTGGGACCTTTTTGAGAACCCATCAGTCCTGTGAAATCCCAAAGCAGCTATGACTTTCAAAACTGAAATCACTCACCTACTAATTTCACCATCTAATTTGTTTTCTCTGCTAAATATGTTTTCTAAATGCACAAATTCCTTCACCTTAAGATAAAAGAAAAAAATTTTGCTTATCAAAATAGTTAAATGACATTTAAAACTACTTTCTCTTATATGTTAGGGGTAACTAAAGTTCCACAATTTGACAAAGGTAATGAGATAATGCCTCCTGAGCTTTCAATCAGTTGGGGTGCTTTAGATCTGACTGGCTACTAAAACATATGTGCTCATTTAGAACTGGTGTAATTAAATAATAATAAAAATAATAACACCATTGATATAAATTAATATTCTATCACATAGACTTCCTATAGGTCCATTTACTTCAGATTTGAAATAAAGGTAGAATAAACCATGCCTTTTTCCTAGTTAAAAGTAAACACAATGAATTCAAAATGATCAAGACAAAAGTTATAACTGAATGTTAATAAAATAATTATCCATTCAATCAAGTTTTCACTTTGGATTAGCAATTAACATTTAGTCAGTCAAATATTTTGTGCCAAGTATCTAAGACAGTGAGAGAAAATTAGCAAGAACACAATGAATAAAAAGTAACATACAGAATAGCACTAAACCTTAAAAATAAAAAGACTACAGAAAAGAAGGCAAAGAAATTAAAAAAATTAGGCAGAACTTTTTGACAATGAAAAAAATGTGCATAACAATATACACCCGAGTTTTGGTGAGGAAATGCAAAACATAATAAAACAGAAGCCATTAAAAAATTAGAAATATGAGGGAGAAAATACTGCTCTTTTTGCTCAGTTGAAGCCTTAAAATATACATGTACAGATATAGCTAATGAATCCAAGGAGGACATTGAAATCAACAAAAAGAGCTGCTTTATTTGTTCCATATTGTTTTCACCCAGATAAATAACAGCACTACATTTTTTCTATTAATATTCATATTTTATATATGACAGAGCATTTCAATAAACACTCCTGTCAACCTTGAGAAAAAACAGAATTTCCATTTTACATGTTGAAACTTTTCTAAACAGGCATGTCATTGTGAGGATAAGGAGCATCGTTAATAACTTTTCTTTACATATTTTGCCATTATTCTTCACCAACTGAGCAGTTAACAATACAAAAAGGTAATAAAATACATAGTAGCATCAGTTCCAACAAAAATAGAAGTATAAAAGAAATTTACCGAAAATATTATGCCAGAAGATTTAGATCCAGGCCAAGAAAGAGATCTCCTACGACGTCTGTACCATGGAGGTCGATACTTAGTTTCTTGTCCACCATCATAAGTCTCAAGCTCTTCTATAACCTGTAAATAAATAACATTCTGTAAATAAGAAAATATGCTTCAAAAAGGCAAAAAAATTACAGAATTTGTTCCTAAAAGGACAATGTACATGTATTTAATGTTAAGAACACTAACATGACATTTCCTTTTTACTTTCAAACAACTGAAAGACACAATTGTTAGAACAGCATAAGGAAACTGAATGGAACAGAAATTTGGCACAATCCACATGAAAAATCACATTTATTTTATCTTCAACTAAAATTGGGAAGAAAAGTTTCTGGTTGTCGTTTCATGAATGACTAGCAAAAATTAATTATTAGAAAGTAAGAAATTTTAATACACAATGGTATGTCCTTAAAATTTTAGAAATCACAAATTTTGATTTTACAGCAGAATTATAAAATTTAAATTTTGAGATTTTTTTTTTTTTTTTAAGTTGAAGAAAAATCAAATGTTGTAGTGATACAGCTATCCCAACAAAAATGAATACAGACTAAAATAGAGACAATTCACAAGGAAAGCATCAGAAGTATCCAATCATAAGTGGACAGTTTCAGGAATAAATACAATGAGAAAATGTCACAAGAATTGATTGACACAAATGTTTTGGTTTTGTTTATCCCAACTTCAACATGTTATTTTTAGAATTTACCAACTACTTAAGCATTTTCTTCTACTTTGTTCTATTTCATTTTTAGTTTTATTTACTTAATGAGTTTTATAACACAAATAATTTCCTATGAACACAACCATAGACGTGGCCAGGGGAGTCAGTGGGTCTAGCCCCCTTTGAGAGGGATTGAACACTAATTTAAAATGATTATATATATACATATGCTGCCTGTGCTTTCAGAACAAATTGGATGTTTTTGTATATATATTATTTATTTATTTATTTTTTCATTTTTTGACTTTTAAAGATTTTGGGCTCATTCTCATTTGGAGTATTTTTTTCCGGGTGGCTTTCACCGATGAACCAAATCTATGGACCCCCTCCTTAGAAATTTCTGGCTATGCCACTGAACATACCCAGTACATAGTATCACTCACATAACTTGGTTTTCTACTACAAGAATATTGAAGTAGAAGTATACATATACTTTTTTTTAATATAACATTATTTCGAAGGTAAAACAAAAACGTATTTCAGTGATAATACAATCATTTATCCATTGGGTATTTTGTAGCTTTATACCCAAAACTGAGAAGGTAATTTCCAGTAGAAATACCCTGCAAACTAAGATCTAATCCAGTTCTTGGTTATCATTTAGTTATAATGGAAAGTAATATTCAAATTTTTATACACAGTAAGGTTATATTGCCCAAAAAGATCTATGCTCAACTAGTCAAAAAGATCACAAAACTACTCATTACATGTGACAGAAAATCAAAAATTTGACAAGTGAAAAACAATATATTCCTATGAAACCCCATATTATACTTAAAATTTTATAATTAAGTAGCTGCCTGTGCTTTTAGAACAAATTGGATGTTTAGGCATATTGTGTTCAATTAGGCCTGCAAACAGTGGTGGACTGGTGATCCATAAATGGCAGTAGAAGCTTTTCATGCACCACAATTTTGAGAAAAATTATTGAGGCAACACATCCATGATGAAAAAATATTTCAGCATCGCCTTTTACCGTTTAAACACATTTTCGACAGAAGTCTATGAATCATTGCAGTTTTCTGTATTGTGGCAATAATTAAAAACATTTTTACCCATTTTCCTGGATTACAGATTCCCAGTACACTGTAATGTAAGAACAAAATTACTTCTGTTGCTGAGAAGCAATAAACAAGGTACGTCCTCTGAGAAGGGACTGTTGAAGACTTTATTCCGAATATTCTTATGATTAGAATAATTCTTGATGTCCACATATCATGCTTAAGTTACGTTAATAATTATAAGTGGTGGGACATTTCGGTAGTGACTTCTACCTTCATCAGCCATGGAATGAAACACGTGGTATGAGCATCAGATGTTGCCAGATTTCAAAGCAGCTTTCCAAATGATAGGTATGTCAAAAGGTGCATCTGTATTGCAGGTGTAGGAGTAAGGAAGATTTCAATGCTTTCACGGTACCTGAGGTCTTTCCGATTGCTGAACGGAGCAATACGTTTAACATTTTGCCAATCGGGAATCGCGGACTAATCGCTGATGGTCAAAATTGAAAAGGGAGGTGGAAGGGTTGCCTTTCTTAACAACAGCGATGTGTTCCACTAATCGCTGGTTGATGCTTTGGTAAATACCACCAATATAGTGGGTAATGCCAGTGGAATTGTTAACAGGGAAAGAGTAGACACCTCGCAACTCTAGGGGTTTATTGGGATCTCTGTCTTTAAAGATAAGGTTAAGAAGAAGATGTGGAGGTGGTTTAACAGCAATCCTGTAGCCAAAAGACTTGAAAATGAAGCAAACTTTGTGAGTGAAGGCCAGGCTAAAGGGGCAAAGTGCTAACAAACTGATGAGTGGAGGAAAGTTCAGGCAGTAAACTAATAGATCTATTAGATGCACCTTTTAACATACCTATCATTTGGAAAACTGTTTTGAAATCTGGCAACAACTGATGCTTATACCACGTGTTTCATTCCATGGCTGATGAAGGTAGAAGTCACTACAGAAATGTCCAACCACTTACAATTTTTAACGTAACTTAAGTGTGATATGTGGACATCAAGAATTATTCTAATGTTTTGTGTGTTACATGTTTCACTGCCAATTATTCTCACAATTCTTATGAATTTTATTGCGATAACTGAATTCAGCATTTGTGATAGTTTCTTCACTTTTACTGAAAATGGAAATCCAAATGTGCCAAAAAATTAATTTCTTTTTCAAAACTTACCTATCATTAATAAAATAATTACTGAAAAATCTCTTGAAAAAACTGAAAATGTCCAGAATTGCAAGAATTTCAGAGCAAATTTATAAAGTGAGGGAAATTAAAGAGTGTGAAAATTAATTTTTATTTAATTGCTTTCAAATAGAAAGTTTTTTTGCTGTAACTGAAACAGACATGCAGGATGACAGTTCAAAAATTCATGCAATTGTGAAGCCTGAAAAGTAGTAAATCAGATGCAGATCTAATTAGAAAAAAAAAAAAACATATCCACAACCCAAGAGTTTTACACTGCAGGTGAACTTCAATGTATTAACACACAAAGAATTTTGTGTGTATCCCAGACAACAGCATATTTGGTTACATTATATTGATTATTTAACTGCAAATGCAATTGGGAAAAGTGGCCTGAGGTACAGGATATCTGCCCAAGAGGGACGAGGCTTAAATTTGAAAATAGAGAAAGGGGAAGGGAGTGTATCAAAAATAGTGTTTCGCCTAATTTACTATGCATTTTTATTCTACCTAAAGCCGGAAAAGTAGTAAACAAACGCTGTCGTTTTTAGTATAACTTGGTTTTCTTTTACAAGAATATTGAAGTAGAAGTATACATACTTTTTTTTCTTTTTTTTTCTTGAGTTAGCATAAGGTCTACTGGCCCGGAATACGGCGGCCCATCAGGAATTCTCACTGTATCCCGGAGGCCCAGTCTGCACCCATCTGGTTATTAACATGTTTGGGATTTAAGGTCTTTTAATTTACAGAACATATAGCCTATCCTAAACAGATATCAACCTTTACTTCTCATGGTGCATGCTGTTCTATAGAAGGGCCTCTGTCAGCTAGCCAACAGTGATATAACTATATCATCAGGATTAAAAACGAATGATATTCCATGCTCAGCAAACCCCACATGGGCAGCGTGGTGTGTTATGGCCAAACCCCACTACCTCCAATGGCTTGACAACTCAGAGCATGTCCTTTATAAAGTTGTGGATGAAACTTGGGGAGACTTTCACCCAATAGTAGATTGAGAATGATCGATGATGATGATTGAAATGTTTATAGGTGCTTTTTTATGTTAATAAATTTTAAAGAAATTACATTATACGATGGTTCCTAGAGTATGAGTCAACAATGGTTTAAAAAATATGAGATCTTCCCCAAAGATAGCCGACGACAGAAGCAGCCGCGAGAACCACCGAATTGCCCAGCTGACACGGTCCGTGCTAGTCAGAGCAAAACGTCCCCTCGAAGACGGTAAAGGAATTTTACTGAAAGTACTCGGGTATGAATAAATATTGAAGTAAATGAGGATGCAGCAAAGGAAAAACTCATTTGGTGATGAGACAAAATAAATTCCAATGGGAAAAAAAAAAAAAAAGCGGACCCGTGGCCAAATGAAAAACCCCCGTGCGGCATCCACATAACGGAAATAGGAATTGAAAGCCAAGCCCCACGTGCGGTAAGTGTTCATCGAACTTAACCAACTAAAAGTGAAGTTCAAAAATGCAAATGCATTAATGCACGTTAAATAATATAACCTCCAATATCGGAAGTAAATTGAAACTTCCCCAAAACATTGTAATTCGGTCAGCTAAGTTAAAAGAATTATAAATTATCATTAGTTTATGTATTAAAATTTTAACATATTTATATGAATCATAAACTTTAAGTTCAAATTACATCTAGATTGACCACTGAAGCCCTATATAATCATAATGAAGTGGCAAAACATTTAAACTAACAAAAAAATAAAATGACCTTTTCCATTTAGTTAGCTGGCTTTTCAAATAGCTACTAAACTATTTAAGGGAATCTAATACATCAGCATAATTCAACAAAAAATTTTATTTGTCAAGCATGAACCAAGAAAATCACTATTCACTTATTCCTATCAATGCTGAAATCCAATCTAAACCCTATTTCAGTAATAATTAAAAACATTTTCTATTTATCATTATTTAGAATCAGATTTTATAACTGAATCTAAAATCCAATCAAAAATAAATGGTTTGATTAAAAATTAAAAACAGCATTGGGTTTTACATTAATTAGTCTAAGTTAAATAAGCAACACAACTAAGTTTTTTCTCATTGTGCATCATTGTATTTCAGTTGCAAATACATGTAGCTTAATGCTCATAAAAACACTTAGCAAATAGCAGAAAGCCTACATAAAAGTAAAACTGAATGGCACAATTAACGTGAAAAACATCAGCCAATTTTAAACAACGCTCAAAAGTACATTAAGATATAATGAATATATACTTTGATATTTATGTTATTATTTCCTTCACATTTTCCATATTACCACAATGAAAATTTCATCAATTTTACACACAGCTAAAGTGTTTCTTACATCTGACTTAGTGATATCATTTCCAGATTTGACTTGTAAGATGCCTTTATCAATTCCAAGGATTCCAACAAATGCATTAGGTTTTGTTTCTAACCTAACAGTAACAGAATTTCCTGGCTGCGTCTCTCGAACAGCTGTTGTTACAGATACCTATAAATAAAATTTCATGCTTAATGATTCAAACCCATAAGCAGCAAACTAAAATGCAACAACACATATAAATGCAGCAGCAAGTTTTATGTGGTATAATTCAGTAAAATTAAGATATTGTGATAGTCCTTTATTCAAACACAGTCCAGTCAAAAAATTATGACCACCCCTAATGTAAAGAAGGAACCATGACCAGCAGCCAGATGGCATACATAGCAGCATATGTAAATCATGTAAGGCATTTAAAAGGACACAAACTCGTGGATGGTATGCAGTTTCACACGAAAATAGGAAAAGAATGTGACCTAACAGAGTTTGAAAAACGAATGACCATTGATTACCGACTGAAGGGTGGTAGCATTACAGAAACAGCTGATATTGTGGGTTGTTCAAGTGGTGCAGTTGTTAAAGTGTTCCAGGAATGAAAAGAAACTGGCAAGACCTTCAGTAATAAGGGTGACAGCGGATGACTGGGTGCAGCGACAGCTCTCTCGACTAGTACGATCCAACAGATGGGCCACGGTGGAACAATTGGCCAGAGCATTTAATGCAGGCACATCAAGGAGTGTATCACAGACCACAGTCCAACGAACTCTGCTCTAGATCTATGGGTCTCTGGAGCTGCCATCTGTTCACAGTAGCCATGCTGACAGCAAGAGATCATTGATTGCAGCGTGAATTTGCATCTGAGAGGATGCATTGGACCAACGAAAAGTGGAAGAAAGTTGCCTTTTCAGATGAATCATGTTTTCTGCTTTATCATGTGGATGGTCGATGGAGGGTATTGCAAAATACTGCTGACTGAAAAAAATCCTCCTACCGACTGCTGATAACCCACCACCGATGGCTTTTCATGATCTGTGAGAAGCTCTGGTGTCTGCATGGTTTACTATTCCTACAGAAACTTTCAAAGGCTTCAATGAATCAATCAATACCATGGCATATATTTGCGGTATTGGCAGCATGAGGAGGTCATTCCTCAAACTAACAGGTGGTCATAATATTTTTAATGAACTGTGAATAATAACTGTGACAGTATGTTCAAACAAGTTAAGCAAACTAAATGACAAAGCTTTATTCTGCATGAGAAAAATTTACTCTCAAATATTCTTTCCTTTTTTTTTTTTTTCTCTTTTTTTTTTTTTTTTTGATTGGAGATTTAACGACCACTGTGAGCAACTCAATGGGCTATAAGCAGTCGCCCGTCCCTAATTTAGGGTCACTGGTTCCAGGGAAAGGAGAGAGCCAGTGCCGTAAGACAAACACAACATCCATGCCACACCGGGATTCGAACCTGGACCCCGTTCGGATGAATGATCAGAGGCCATCGCTTAGACCACTTGTGCCACCGGGGCTGCTCAAATATTCTTTTCATTTTTCATGCAGAAATCTGTACTGGTTATGGGATTTAAAGGTTTAGAGTGTTAAGATTTTCTCCAAGTTTTTTCAAATCATCACGACAAAAACTTGGAGAAAATCTTAACACTCTAAACTTTTAAATTTCCCAAAAGTCTTTCGTAAAAAAAAGTTGTGCTTATGGTATCACTTTGTCTCTATCCATCCTTCTGTGGAAACCATATCTCTGCAAGTTTTAGTCCAATTTTGAAAATTATTTTTTCAAATATTTTTTTTTTTTACTTTCTCTTTGAAGGAAAGATATACTGCCAAACCGGCAGGGCACCAATAGGGTCCCCCTGTCTGGAGTCTTAGCAGAAATTTTTCTACGATCACTAGAAACTGAGTTACTACCACTGGCCCCAGTAAAACCACATCTTTATATTAGATATGTGGTATGTGGACGATGTCCTTGTTTTCTGGACTGCCTCTTTGGAATCATTGGAACAGTTTTCCCAATACATGTCAACCAAGTATCAAAGCATTACTTTCATTCTGGAAACTGAGAGTGACCAAACATTACCATTTTTAGATTTCTTACTGAAACGGGACCCTTCTACAAATAATATAACTTATTCTGTTTTTCGAAAGCCTGGTTCTAATAATACTTTAATTCCATTTAATTCCAATCATGCTTTCAGTCAAAAATTGTCATCCTTACATTTTTTACTACAACGGGCGTACTCCCACTCCTCTAGTTCAACAGCCAGGAAAACTGAACTTTCTTATATAAAAGATCTAGCATTTGAAAATGGATATCCCAAAAGTTTAGTAATGAAAGTGTTGAGATGTATGAAATTGACACAATCTTCCACTCTTATTCGTGAAAGAAGAAATATAATGTATGTTGGTTCTCTCCCATACATACCAAAAATAGTGAACCCATTACGAACAGTGTGCCGAAAATGAGGTTTGGGATTTCGTGTAAAATGTCGAAATATATCATCCTTGATTAAGAACGATAGAGATACTGTGGATCCTGGCGATAAACATGGAGTATATTCAATACCCTTAAAAACTTAAGGGGAAGGCCAACAAAATAAAATCTACGTCAGCTCAACATCCAGGACTCTTAAATGTCAATTGGCAGAACATAAATATACCCTCCGGACAGCTTCGGGGTCTACAACAATGTCAAGACTATGTTTACAAGGTGAGTGAGTACACACCTCAGTGGGATGATGTGACTATTCTTAATACACCAAGAAGGAAATCAAACTTATTATTAACTGAAAATATGTATATATACAAGTTACAACATCAAACTTGTAATGAGGACTACCCGTGCATTATTGCGGAACCATGGAAATGGTTGTTGGACAATGAAGGGCTACTTGCTTAACCTATTAATCTTCAAAAAAAAAAATTAACATGTGTGCAAATGCGTAAACGTAAATCATTGTAATACCCTGTGTATATAAAGATTGTAACATTTAAGTGAACTACACCTCAAGAAGAGCCTAAATAGGCCTGAAAAGTCTAGCGTTGTTTTTAACTGAGATAGTGCTTTTAATTAGTAATGTAATGAAGTACTTTCAGCCTGTAAATATTTTAATTAAAGTTTTAAGCTATCGTGCATAAGGCAGTAAATTTATTTCCTTAGTTTCTTTAGTATTTTTGCATTGAAAAGTATGGAATGTAAGAACGATTATCCTTGCTTTTCAGTTTTCTTTCTGATGCATAACTTTGCCACTAGGGGCATAAATGCAGATTCTATAAAATTCACAATAAATTTTATTCCACATTATTGCTTCTAAATATCTAATTTGAAAATAATATTTCTTCCCTCAGATACCATTTATACATAGCAAAGACTACTTTGAGTATATTTTGTTTTTCAAATAATGCCCAGTTCTTGCATTAAGGGGTGTAAAGTTAAATTGCAATTTCTTTTGTATCTCTGATCCTAAAAGTGGTACACAGAATGATATACACAATGCCTTCTTTCCAGCACAGAAAATCTTATTACCCCACGGCATATCAAGTTGGAACTGGTGAAGCAGTCTGCGAAAGCACTGAATCCTGATGGATATACATTCAAGTTCAATCGCTCAATGTTCCAAAATCTCTCGGATGCCAAAGTAAAAGGTGGTACATTTGTGGGACCACATATAAAGACAATACTGACCCCAGAAAAACTAGAGAAAAATGACTGATGTTGAAATGATTCCTGGCAGTCATTCCATCTTGCTGTGACTGAATTTCTTGGACATATGAAAAGCACCAACCACAAGCAGCTTGTGGAGAGTTTAGTATCATAGACAATTTTGGTAGAATGGGGTGTTGAACATCAGTGAAACTTCATTACTTGCACTCACATCTCGATTTTTTCAGAGAAAATTTGGGAGTAGTGAGTGATGAACATGGTGAGAGGTTTCATCAAGACATACAAAATATGGAAAAGAGAGAAAGGAAGATGGAATGAAACCATGATGGGAGACTATATCTGGAACTTGGCAAAGGCAATCTAAAGTTACTTTTTAGAACAGATATACTTCTTGTCTTTAACTGCTTCAATTCATGCTGTGTATTAATAATATTCATGATTTGTACATGCTTACATCCCCCTGTCCTATTGCACTGTAATACACATCATACATTATACAATTGCATAGATTTTGGAGTAGCATAAATTGTGGCTAAACCACTGATGCTATGCCCAAAACAGTGGCAATTTTGAAATCCTCACACCAAAGTTAATAAAGAAACATGAAAATATTCAGATAAACACACTTGTTCAAATTTTGTTACACAGTGTAATCTACTTAAAAGCCCAAGAATGAGTAATAACCATTTAGCTGTTATATTGCTTTTAATCAGCAAGTGAAATAATGCAAGTTTTTTTTTTTTTTTTTTTTCACATTGTTTCATATCAGAGGCTTTGTACCAACAAATAAGCTAAGAAGATTACCCACATAAGAATGGGTCATACTACCAGAAAAGTACCACTCCAGATGTCTCTGATCAATAAAACATTTTATCAGCTCTTTTAGCATCAGAAGAATCTCTTTCTCACTGAATAATAATTTTATTTCTATTTCTATTTTTTTCTAAACACATTTCATGATCTCTGCTTTCTAAAGCATGAAAGTGTTGTTACAATTGCAATCATATTTCTAACAAAGTATAAAAAAACCCACACCACGCAATGATACAATTAATTTATTCTTTTTTCTACAAAAAAAAAATCACACAGACAAAAAAAATTACTTTCAATAGTGTAACAAAACACCCCATGATTTAATGTAAAATGTGAAGAAAGTGTCACATATACATATAACACTAATGAATATCTAATATCATACCGTTGTACGAAACAGTCCTTCAACATCAAAGCTGACAGAATCGGCCACAATTTCATTGTTGGTGCTCCTCACATAGTACACTAGGACTCTCGCTCTAGGAGCTAAAGATGTTGGTGCTCGGAAACTGAATCGATATATCTTCTGATTTGGCACTGGAATTGTACTTGCAATCTGAATGTTACCTGTTCCAATGACCTAAAATAAATATAACTAATTTTAATAACATCATTTGAAATCCTGTGTGATATATTTTAAGATTTTTTAAAATGCAAATAACCAAACCAATAATATACATTTAAATCCTAAAACAGAACAGAGAAGGTCACGATTCGCAAAGAAGTTAACAACTGAAATACAGCACTGAATTTCTAGCATTTGTAGATCTCAAAAGTTTGAAAGTTGAAAATATATATATATTAAATATAATGAGATATGTATGAATTTTACAGATGTGTCATTTGAAAATGTGATACAGCAGAATTATACACACACACACAAAGTAAAATGGCAGAAAAAAACAATTACTACACTGGTTTCCATAAATTGAGAAACAAAATGAAAAATCGCGATAAGTTGGCTAATTATCGTTAAACATGCATGAAATTTGGATATGTTACAGGTAAAGTACTACAGCATCAGTGAATGGTATGCAAGTGAGTGGCGCTCAAATAGCTTTATGCATATTAACAACAGCATAAAACTGGTTGTTTCTCAGCGAGTCACCATTTCACATCCAGAGATTGAAGAAAGCATTTCACGATAGAGATTGTGTTGTAATGACTTCAAGACATCGTTTACCAGTGGAATTATGCAACAGAGCCATAGGCAGACTTGACGCATCCCAATGTCAGGTGAACGTAGCCAGGTGATTGAATGTAAGTCGTTCTGTGGTCTAAAAGGCTATGGAACAGCTTCCAAACCACAGAATCACATCCCTGCAGGTACAGTCAAGGCAGGCCTAACGTAATTACTTCCTCACAAGCTCAGTATTTGCAGCTATCTGCATGCCAGAACAGGATTGCTATGCCAACCCATCTTCAATCTGTGTTTGCTGCAGCTACCGGAAGAACAGTGTCAGTTTCTATGGTACACAGAGGACTACACAAAGGTGGGCTCTATGTTAGGTGGCCCATAATGTATGTGCCCCTAACCTCTCACCACCAGAGTGAATGTTTGAATTAGGTGGGCATGCATGTGAATTGGAGTCCAAATCAATGGAGATCTGTACTGTTCACGGCCAAGTCAAGGTATGTTTTACGGAGTGATTCTTAATGAATTTTCATCTGGAGAAAGCAGCCAGGGACCAGATATCATATCTCTCATATCCATAAAAGGGACACGTATGGTGAGGTAATGTGCTTGTATTGGGAGGCATCACTTTAGGTGGACGCGCCAACTTTTATGTGCTGTCAGGTGGCACCTTGAATGCTTGGAGTTATAGAGATTATATCCTGGACTCTTTTGTTTGGCCTCATGTAGATGCAATTGGCAACACATTCATACTGCAAGCCAATAATGCCTGCTCACACTCACAGCGTGGCTGGTACAGCAATACCTCAAAGAGAAGACTATTGTCCGTATGGAATGGCCAACACACTCTTCTGACCTTAACACAATCGAGCATGTGTGGGAGGCTCTAGGTAGGTGTGTTTCGGCCCTCAATCCCTTCCCCTGCAGGAGCTTCAAACTGCTTTGCTATGACAATGAGCATTGCTACCTACGGATTTCATAGACACCATTATTAACAGCATGGAACATTCCTGCCTGGTCTGTATCGCTGTTTAGGGTGACCACACTCCATATTGAGACGCTTTTTAATTTAATTCTTGGTATACTGATTCATGTTTTTTTTATAGCAAATACAAAATGTAAACACTTTGTATACAATGTTCTTGCGATTTTCTGTAACATATGGTACAATGCAGATTTTCGCGAAATTTCATTCAAATCGATTGCATAGTTTTTGAGTTTTAACAATTTTTCAATTTATTCCTTAATTTGTGGAAACCAGTGTATAAAGTAAGGTGCAACAAACCAAAAATAAATAAATAAATAAAAATAAAGCTAAGCAGATTCATTTGTAAACTAATGTTTATCACATAGCTTTTGCTCTCTAGCAAAGCTATTATAACTTTAACACAGAGACTGAGTAAAATAACGGGTACACTACTGACAAGAGCAGGTATCATGATTAGTGGCCATTTTCAATCCACTGCTGGATGAAGGTCTCCCCACGTCTATTCCACAATTATCTGTCTTGAGCAATTCTTTTACACATAATTCCAGCACATTTTCAAATTCTATCATCCATCTCTGAAGTAGTTTTCTCTTCTAGGTCTTTCCTGTCCCTTGGTATCTTGTCTGTTATTTCAGTTATCCAACAGTGGTCCATTCTAGCAATATGCTCAGCCTAGTGCCACTTGAGGGTCTTTACTTTGATCATGATGCCATCCACCCTCATCTTTTTCTTGATCCATGGATTCCTTTTCCTATTTTTCTAGGTTACACCAAGCATGAATTTCACCATGCTTCTTTCAGTTGTTTGCAGCCTCTGTATGTCTTTTACATTTAAGGTTCATGTATCTGATCCATAAGAAACATTTAAGGTTCATGTCTCTGATCCATAAGAACTGAAAGGATGCATTGATTAAACACTTTTCTTTTACTAGACATAAGAAAATTAATTTTGAATTGCGTACGGTTTCTCTCAAATGCACTCTGACCAAGTTTTGACAACAAAACTATTGCAGCTTCAACAGAGGAAGTGGGTAAAATAACAGAAACACCATTAAAAAGATTTTTTTATTGGAGGTTTAACAACCACTATGAGCAACTCAATGGGCTATAAGCAATCCCCTGCCCCTAATTTAGGGCCACTGGTTCCAGGGAAGGGAGAGAGCCACTGCTGTAAGACAAACACAACATCCATGCCTCACCAGGATTCGAACTCGGACCTCTTCCATACGAATGATCAGAAGCCATCGCTTACATCACTGCCCCACCGGGGCAGAGTGGTCTAAGCGATGGCTTATTAATATAGTGCTGGACCACCATTTGCTTGTAATGCAGCTTACATTTTCTTTGGAATGGATGCAAATAAATCCTCTGCACTCATCACTGAAATATAAGAACATTCTTCATGAAGAAAAACTTCATGCTCCTAGAGTCAAGATGCCTGGTTCTTATGCTCATTATACCACCTCCTCTTATTGCTAACATTGAAAAACATATACTACTTCCTTTTATTACAAACAATTTGTAACAAGTGGTTTAGCAATAGCAATGCTGCCATAAAAAGTGGCTTTATGCAGCTCCCAATATATTGTTTTACTGGAAATTTACCTGTCAAGATGTATGTTCAGTTCTGTAGCTCCAGCAGAAGCATTTTTTTTCTGCAATTCTCGCCAAAGTACACAGTCCATCCACACACAATAGAGTACTCAATAACTGTTTGTGTTTGCAGATGCTGTCTGTCCATGTTTTGTGAATGTTGCCATGGCTTAATTAAGGAAATTAATAGTTTTAGTAACAGATACACCTGCTAAAACAGCACCAACAAGTTTTTCCCCTTCAAAACACAAATAGGTCCCTCACTTTTCTTTGAGTAATTTGTTGCACATCTGGTAACATATATTGCAATTTGTCGCACTCTGTTGGCTGTTGAAACACCTGTCAGTACACTCAATGAAAAACAAAAAATTTTGGTTCAACTACACATGTAGAGTTATTAAATTGATGTTTTTATTGTCTTATTTAAAAAAGCACAGGTTTTTTCCATTATTTTGTCAATCCCCTGTGTGATACATACATCACACACAGCCCTGTCATTACTATCTGGACACCTCTCTATTAATAATGAATTGGGTCCTATGCAAGCACCATGTCACAAATACAAATAAAAATATGCTAATAGGGTTACAATGAGACAACAACATGACTATGAATGCAAAAATATTTCAATGGACAGAGTTAAATTATTTCCAGCACAGATTAATAATAGGACACTACATAAACATTCACTCCGTATGTCACATTTCAGTAGCATTGCAGATCCCTAGGTCAATGGTTGGTGATGTGATATGCAAATAGAAGCATACTGGGACTGAATCTACCAAGAAACAACCCAGTAACATCCAAAGCTAACGGAATATGACAGGGCAGCAATGCAAATAACTGTCTACTTAGAACACAAATCAATAGGCCTTATTGTAAGACTATATGAACTAATGTTAGCACCAGTAGAGTGTACAAGATGCTGCATGGCATGGGCTACCACAGTCGAGCAGCCATTCACAAGCTGCTGATCACTTTGACTTATGCCACACGTTGATCAACACGGTGTGAGGAACACTGACCTTGGACTATAAACTAATGGAAAACCATGTTTTTAACTGATGAGTCATGGTATACAGTTTACCAGTCTGATGGTCATTCTTCAGTGTGGTGGATACTGGTAGAAAGGTACCTTCTAGATTGTATCACACTGACAATGCAGTTTGGTGGAGACAGCATAATGGTATGGAGCTGTTTTTTTATGGTTCAACTTGAGCCCATTAGTTGTTTTGGACAAAACCGTGAATGCTGAGTTCTACCTAGATGTCCTGGACAGTTATGCACTACCCATGATGTTATGGTAGTACTGTGGGGAAGACATGTACAACTATGAGCAAAACAACATACCATGTCATAGTGCTTGTATTGTTACAGACATTTGAGGACATGGGCATCAAAATGTTGTTGGACTGACCAGCCCAGAATCCTGACCTGAACCCTATAGAAAATACTTGGGATGAACTGGATCTTTGGGTGCATGGAAAAGAAATTTCCCAACAAATAAAGCTGACACCTGGTCACTGCTTTGGAGGCTGAATGGAAGAACATATCTCCAAATATTTACAAAAATCTGGTGGAAAGCATTCTATAAAGGCTACAGACCATCAAAAAGGCCAAAGTTTTCAACACACTTTAAGTAATACTCTAACAATATATACACTGAAGTTCCAGAAACACTGGTACAGACGAGCTTATGCAAAATACTGAGCAATCTCACCTGTGCACGTACTCGGTTGCGTCCGTCAGTGCGTATATAAAGCGATAGATATCCTTGCCAGTGGTCAGTGCTGTTTTTGGCATGAGAATGACAAGTAATAACGATTTAAGCGATTTTCAATGCGGTGTCATAGCTGACGCTCGTGAGATGGGCCATAGTGTTTCGGAGGTAGAAACGAAGTTCAGATTTTCACGGACAACCATTGCAAGGGTGTACCGTGACTACAAGAATTCCGGCAAAACCTCCAACCTATGATACCAGTGTGGCCGTAAAAAGACATTGGGTGAATGTGACCATCCTCGGCTGTCAAGAATCGTTTCACGTGATAGGCGTGCAACACTCTCGCAGGTATCATCGGAATTCAATGCTGGAGCCTCAACAAGCATCAGAGTCCGGACTGTGCAACATACCCTACACGATATGGGCTTTGGGAGCCGACGCCCAACTCGAGTCCCCTTGATGGGTGCACGACACAGAGCTATGTGCCTCGCTTCTGCACGGCAACACTGCCACTGGACACTTGATGACTGGAAACAAGTAGTCTGGTCTGACGAGTCGTGTTTCCAACTGTATTAGGCAGATGGAAGGATTTGTGTGTGGCACAAACCCCATGAAGCTATGGATTCCGCCTGTCAACAGGGAACTGTACCGGCTGGTGGGGGGGTCCACAATAGTATGGGGTGTGCTTAGCTGAATTTCACTGGGACCCCTGGTACATCTACAAACGTCTATGACTGGCCAATGCTATGTGCACATCCTTTCTGACAAGGTACACCCATTCATGTCCTACATTCATGCTGATGGGTTGGGCCTGTTCCAACAGGACAATGCACCTCCACACAAGTGTCGGGACACCACATCATGGTTAGAGGAGCATTCATCTGAGTTTGGGGTGTTGCCATTCCCACTCAAGTCCCCAGATCTGAACGTGATAGAACACATTTGGGATGCCATGCAACGCACTATTGAACACAGGGATCCGAGACCTCGGAATACACCCGAATTGTGGAACGCTTTGCAGGAAGTATGGTGTGCATTGCCTACAGCATATTTCAGAAGCTAGTGGAGTCCATGCCCCATCATATTTCTACAGTCCTGCGCTCCCGTGGGGGACCTGCCAATTATTAGACTGGTGTACCAGTTTTTCTGGCACTTCAGTGAGCGTATATATATATATCAAAAATTACATATGAAATACTTGAAAGTACACAAAGAATATAAACACCAAAGCTGGAAAACAATATAGTAATCACACGATATAGTGAACTATAAAATCAGAATATTATGAAATCTAAACACTTACCTACAAAGAGGAAACAAAAAAAGAACAAGTATGGAAAAAGGAGGTACAAGTATAAAAATATGTAAACGAATAACTATAGTCAGTAGAAAGCGCTGAAAGCCGCTAAACCAAAGCTATAGCCAATGTACAAAAATAAAATACAAGTACAAAACCAAGATCAAAATCTCAACAAATGTACCCAAAAAGACAAGACACATAAATGGAAAAAATATATATAAATTAACCTGCAAATAATGTAGATGCAGTAACGGTCATCATCAGGGAAGCACCCGTTATGCATGTGGCTTTTCTGAGACCAGAAAAGGGACGGATAAGCACCAAAAACCCCCCTGGCCGTGCTCCCAAAGCCACTGAATGAATGCATGTGAAACACACCAGAGTTCCACATCGTAAGCTAACAGCCGAAGCCTGGACACAACCAACATCAACAGAAGTAGCGAGACAGAAAGGCATATCAACAGAACCTGACGTACGGATAAGAATAGGCACCGTCGCCGGCACTAGTATGCAAATACATAAAGCTGTGTTGTGTGTAAAAGTATGTTAGATTAAGGAAAGTGCAAGTGACCCACCATGCAAAAAGTATAACCTACATTTTAATCTTGTAGGGTCATTTGTTAGAAGAACGTATATTGTCAACAGTAGCAGAAATAACAGAATCAATCTCAGAGTTCCTAAAAAGATACGAAGCAATAAATTTTAAAGGTACTTGACTGATCAATAAACAATGAAGCAGAAATTTAAGATTCTTACTAATGTTTGTGGAAGTGTTACAAATTCTATTAACACGTACAGATTGTGATATAATTAAATTTCGGTGTGTGATGACAGAAACGTTAGAAGTGCAGTGTGTAAAGAAATTTATATTAAAATCAAAGCCACAGCGCTTTATCAAAAAGATCAACAACGACACCATGATCATCCCTCAAGGAAACACTGAAGTCTAAATAATGCACCACCTCAGTTTGATGCCCGGTACATTCCAAGATAAGCTCATTAGGATAAACGGAGCGTGCCAAAACGGAAAAATCAGAATAGCCAAAGGCTATCAAATCATCAATAAAACGAAAGACATATCCAGAATTCTGAGTGATGTGAGTCATAAATTTGTGTTCATAATAATGCAGATACAGGTTAGCCAATAAACTTGAAAAAACGCTACCCAAAGGTATTCCGGTAACCTGAAGAAATAGACCATCACCCATGTTGACATATTTGTGCAAGAGACAAAACTAATAAGCGAGTCCAACACGACTAAATTATGTTGATAGCTGATCCATACTGCTCCATAAGTCTGTCACAAACATCAAGTAGGTCCACAAGAAGAATAGACGTAAATAAATTTTTGAAGTCATAAGTCTCAATTGTTCTAGGTTGAAAATCGGTTCTACTTCGAACCGGTTTCTCTGAGATTGATTCTGTTATTTCTGCTACTGTTGACAATATAGTATTAGACTGGTGTACCAGTTTTTCTGGCACTTCAGTGCATATGTACTATACTGACAAAAGTCACTCGACACCTAGAAAAGTAACACAACATAGCATTTATTGACATACATTAGTACGGTGTCGGTCCACCTTTGGCCTTAATGCATGCATTGACCCTACAAGACATGCTTTCGACAAAGTTTTGCAACACAGCGACAAGTATACGCTTCCATTCAGTACATAATTCTGCTGCCAACTGTTGCTTAGAAGTAGGCCTTGGTTCCAAACTTCTTATGCGGTGCTCTAATTCATCCCATAGGCACTCTATGGGATTAAGATCAGGGCTCTGTGCTGGCCAGTCCCCACACGATACGGAATTATCATCGAACCACGCCATATCAATCCTTGCATTATGGCTTGGTGCATTACCCTGCTGGTACCAACAAGGCTCGGTTCCATAGTATTGCCACAGAGTTGGTAGGGCATAACTGTCCAGAATATCAAGGTAGAAGACATGCTGGCTAACAGGTTTGTCCACAATAACCAATGTGCCTGGTCCATACCACGAAAAACTTCCCCACAAGAGTACACTGCCAGCTCCAAACTTGACCGTAGAAACAGTACACTGTGGTAAATAGCATTCCCCCAGCTGCCGCCATATCCACACATGGCCATCAGACTGATGGATCATGTATCTGGATTCATCAGTCCATTGAACCAGTTTCCATTGATCTACAGTCCACGATAAATGTTCTTTATACCATGCTAAATGACGAGTAGCATTCTAAGTGGAGATGAAAGGCTTATGCGCAGCCGCATGACCACAATAACTCATGGAATGAAGTTCTCTGCAAATGGTACGTGCACATACTGAGGTTCCAGCTTTTTTACTCACCTGTACACTGATGTCTTCTGCAATACTCTGTCGATTAACTGTAACGACTCTGCTGAGACTTTGACGTACCCCATCACTGATTTTGTTTGGTCTGCCATTACGTTTTGCTGCTTCAGGCACGCCATGTGTCGTCCACTTACTCAGTATATCCAAAACAGTTGACTTGGTTATGTTTAAACGCCTCTTGGTTTCTCTTATGTACAACCCACTAATATAACAAATAACAATCTTTTCTTTCTCAAAGTCAGTTCTCTCCCGCTGCGACATTTTCACTTAACCTCACAGTGCTATATGATCGCAGTCAGTTGCAGGCTTGATTTTATGCCATTTGCAGCTGTACCGCACATTTAAACAATGCAGTGGATCCATCCATTTGCTTTTGAAGGAGTGTCTGGTGACTTTTGCCAATATAGTGCAAGAGCATCCAGGGGGGGTCGACCCCCCTCCGTTGGTAAAGCCACATTTTTGATAAATTTAAAACACTAAAATAGACAAAACCTTTTTTTAATGCGTTTTTAAAAATAATAACATATTAATGATTGATTGTATCAATTATTTTTGTTGTATTTTAGTATCTTGTACATTTACTAAAATGTTTGACATCGTTGAAGGAGGTAAGGATTTTTCTTACCCTCCCCCTCCGTGAAATTATCGCAGAACGCTTCTGTCTTCCAGGCAGAACTTCTGGCGATAGAGATGGCACTCACCTGGGCACTCCCCAGGCGTAGTGAAGAAAGAATAAAACTCTACTCGGACAGTGAGGCAGCACTGCAGGCTCTGAGTAGATTCAGGGGAAGAAACCCCATCGTCCAGAGGATCAAAACCCTCTTGAGGGCAGAGGGAGATGGGGCAGTTAGTTTCCACTGGGTACGAAGCCATGTCGGAATCCTAGGAAACGAAAGGGCAGATCAGCTGGCGAAGGCAGCCACGCTGAAAGAGACGGTCGACGTGCAATGCAGAATGCCGCGAAGGTGTACTCGCGCAGCATTAGCACGTCGGACCATGACCGAATGGCAGGTCAGATGGGACACGGGAGAGACAGGGCGGAAGACACACAGAGTGTTTCCGAAGGTCTCGACCAAACGAGCACAGACAAATAAGTTCCTGAATCAAGTACTCAGTGGCCATGGCATCAGCCCTGAATACCTAGGCAGATTTGCCATCAGGAACTGCACTTGTCCCTGTGGAAAGAGAACGGCAAGCATAGAACACTGCGTACTTGAATGCAGTGGCTTCGCCGAATGGAGAAACACACTGATCCCAGGTGTGCAAAGAACGCGAAGATTGGATCTGCTCATCCAATCTTCCGTTAACAGGAGGGGGATAATAGCCTTTGTAGAAAGGCTAACCCTCCAGCAACATACCATCTTCCCCAATCAAACAGGGACCGAAACGCAGGAGGTGAACGTGCACACCGAAAGCGATTCGGAAGATGAATGAGGGTAGAAGTCTGTGGGAAAGCAGACGAAGAGACCACCAATGTAAATATTCTGTAAATAAATTTTTTGCTATCTCTTGATGTTGTAAGTCCTAAGCATGAGGACAGTGTATACATGTGTGTAGATGTTTTGAAAAAGAAAATAAAGGGAAATTATTCCCCAAAAAAAGTTCGAGGGCAAGGAATCTTCCAGTCAACGATAAAGTAAGAAACGACCTATCCCGCCAGACAGAGCGGGAACCCAGACAAGGTATACTAGGTCGCCTGCCAGCACGTCACCACGGGCTGGTCTCTGGGCCATTGGGGTGGCCAGGGTCCGAACCGGCGTCTCAAGGCAGGATAATTGTCGCAACATGTCAAAATAACATCCAAGGTGCTCAATAAGTCCCCGTGGAGCCAAGACAGATTGGCGGAACAGGACAATGAAATCAGTATATTACCCTCCCCTCCCCTTCTTAAAAGTATTCATATGGGTGCCACTGATATAGTGTGTGTATATATATATATATATATATATATATGTATGTGTGTGTGTGTGTGTACATTAGAAAAATAGTCACAAATTTTTTCAGCATAAATATATAATTTTACAATATTTTATGCTGAATTACATTTAAACATCATATATCATTAAGGGTGTGCAAGTTCTCATAACCTTGTAAACAAGATGGTTAAGTTCTTCTGTAGCATTTACTTCCAGCTCAATTATCTGCTGAACTCTTGGATTAGGAGTGATTAACGCTACTTGAATGAAGTTGTTGCTAGGAGATAAGGCAGCATATGTTCGGTCAATATAATATGTTTGTCCCTGATATATGGCTCTCATGTTTAAAAAATTTATATCATCTTCATTTGGTGTAGTTAATTCTACTTTAACGATGCCATTCCTAGGTACTAAATAAGAAATTGTTTTCCATTCTTCCTCACGCAGAGAATATCCATATTTTAGTTGCAAAGCATTCCTGTTGTCAGAAGCTGGTGTATCATCTTGGTATGCAACCTTTAGCTGTTGAAAAGAAGAGATAAAGCATTACTAAGTTTCATGCATTACATAATCAAATTCATACACACACATACACAAAACCTCAAAACACATAAAAATCTGAATATTTTTTAAAACAAAAAGTTGAATTGCATCTTATGAAAAATAAAAAACAAATATGACATATAATTTACATAACTATTACAATAGTTTTACAAAAAACTTTATGCAATGAAAATAATTCAACAGCACATTACTCAGTGGGCATTTAGAACATTAATCTTTTACACAGAAAACCAAGACTGTCTTGTAGAAGTTGTAAGTATTGTGTACAGTATATGGTTCAAAACCTTTCTCCTTCTTTGAACAAGTAGCCCTCAAACAGACATCGTGGCACCCTCTAGCCTTCAGCTGTTTTGGGGCGACAGTAAAAAAATTTGCTGGTATGTATGCAAAGGTTGAATTGGATTTTACGAAAAATAAAAACAAATTACTTTAGTAAAAAATGGCTTACTTTTATCACTTCAAGGATCTACAAGTAATTCTCAAGATACACTTGTTCAAAACGTTTTTCACTAATGCATCACAGAAATGTAATGTGTAATATTTGCCATTTTATTAAATTATATGAAAAATACATTTCATGGCCACAGCATGCAATATTTTATGTTTATAAACTTATCTATTGAGACAGAGAACTGCAAAGGTCAAATAAATGTGAGAGTTTTGAAAGCAAATTCAACATCTCTGAATCTTGGCAAGTGCTGAAGAGGACCATGATGATTGGAGTTTGGTGTAACCTTTGGCTTGAGCATTTTGTAGGCCAAGAAGACATTGTTCCAACATCAACAATATGAAATATTGTAGTAGTGGCAAAGAGAATTAATGTGGAGGTAACAGAAGAGAAGGATATCAAAAATTTATTAGAGGTCCAGGAAGAATCCTTAATCTATGCAAAATTAGTTGACTTTGACACAAAGCAAATATCAACTGTAGAAGATATTAATAAGAGCTGTAAAGATTAATTTTTTATATGAAAAAACTTGCCACAACTCTACTCCAATTGAAAATGCACTGGAACAACTCTCTGACTCAGATCTGGAAGAGTACAGTACAATGTCAGCAAGGAGATGAGGAATACACATCGCTGCTATGTAAAAATCTAAGAAGAAATGAAAAAATAGTAGTCCTAGCATTGCATTTGGGCACTTTTTTTCACAAGAGCTCTTATGGTAAAGAAAAAAAAATTGAAGAACTTGATACATCTATTAAACGTTGATTCTGACAAAGGGCAATCTGCAGTAGATCTTTTCTCTTTATTTTTCATACTGACATTAAAATTCTTAACTCTTTTCAGAATAATACCCAAAATTATTTATTCTCATTTACTTCCTTCAGATGCAGTGGGTATACTTTCTCTTAAATTTGTGATTTATATGTTATTTTAACCTGTTCTTTAACTTCAGCTATAGGATGATATGAGTTATATGGAATTAATACTGGTATATATTAGGGTCTCCTGCATACTTTAAATTCCAAACTATTATTTTGTTTAGTAAGCATAATAACTAAAAAAGTATCATCTTGTTATTCTGAAATTCCACAGTTAATTCGATAGAAAGACCAAATCATGCTAAATTGGTTGACAAGGATTTCTAATTCTGATTTAGTTATACTGACCCAGGAAAAAAAACTTTTAAAACTAGGATGAGATAAAAGGTGAATATAACACAGCATAAGCAAGATGGAATTTTTCACTGTAATTTATGCAAATATTAACACTGGAGCACATCACTATATATTCACAATATAAAATTACTGAATTCAAAACAAAATAAAATGATCTAAAACACAGTTTCAAATTTTTTTTTTTTTTTGGTAATTTTATTTGGTTGTACTTTCTAGGACATCACCTCATTTTTCCTTTTGTGTTGCTTTCTTCTCAGCAAGTTCCACATTCATATTTGCCTTTTTTTGACTCTGAAGCTGCACAGCATTCATTGCTTAATTTTGCTTTCTGTTTCATTCGCTTCCCATTGTCACACTTTCCTTCTTTTTTTTTATTCCCTCAGATGAAAATAATTTTGTCCATCATGCGGAAAGAACTTTCAACCTGAGGACCATATCAAAGCTTTCACTATTTTAGATAACTTTGAGAGCATGCATAGTTTGAACACTATGCATCAGAGTTTTTACAAATTTTCCAACTTTGTCACTTCCATTTTCAAAAATTTTCCTGTCCTTATCAAGCTTATATGCAAACATTTATGGAGAAAAATAACATTTAACAACAGCACAGGATAGTGGAAACATCGCAGGAAGAAGAAATTACGATTACGCAAGAAATCTTCGCTTCAACCGATTTCAGTTTTCGGAAACTTTTTCCTCCTTTCTAAAACTGAAATGCAAGTATTTATGGGATAAAATGATATTTATGACAATGCTAGGCAGAAGGAAAACTTTGAGCAAAAAAAAAAAACCGATTATAGGAATCTTTCATCCCATCTAACTTCCATTTTTGAAAGGTTCGAAAGACAGAGTTCCGTCCTCAGACGGAAAACGAACCCCCCCCCCCCAACTAATTCTGTTGAGTTGTCCATTGACCTCGAGAATGCCCTCAAATGACAACAGAAATGATGGTGGAATTCCTCAAACCCACGGAAGAATCAATCTCATGCCTGAAGACCACAGGGAAATCTTCCTGCCATCTGCCATCTCAACTTCCAATTTCGAAAATCGCTGCCCGCCGTTCCATGCTGAAATACAAACATTTAATTAAATGAAATACAGTCGTGCTAGAAACGTTTACATTAAATGAAACACTACCATCTTAGATATGATAACAATGTTGCTTTAATCATATCTAAGCAGTTATCACTGACTGTCACATACGCCTAAATGCACAGAATAAAATGACGATTTTAAAAAATAGTCAGTAAAACCACTATATACAATTCAATGAAACACTTCGACCATTAGCACTTTCAGCTGTACTTTACAGCCTTCATCAGATGGATTTTAAAAGCAATGTGTGACCAGGTTGCAAATACATCACAAGTTATATATACAATCAAGGAGGGTTAAAAAATCCTGCTCATGCGCAATGTTCTAAGTAACCCCGGTGCCAGATTTTTAAACTCATGTTGATTAGAGTCCAGAGCAAATTTCCTAGCGGAACAAGGAAATGTAACTCAATTCCCTGTTCTGCTCCTTCTTCTATGTTGAAGGAGCAGAACAGGGAATTGAGTTACATTAAGGCATTGGCTTTTTTGTTTGAATACCCTGTCCACCTAGTAAATAAGCTAATCAGACAGCAGGAAATGAAAAATATGTCAACACTACAGCGCTCACTAAGAACTATTAAGTATGTGGGTTTGATTCCATATGTTCCGACCATTACAAATCCTCTTCGTACTATCTGTAAAAAATTGGAGTTGGGCTTTGGTGAATCAACTAAGAACATTTTTACATGCATAAGAAGAGATCGAGACGACATTGAGAAACTGAACAGATGCGGGGTTTATTCAATTAAGTTACTGCCAAGAGATGGAAGCTGTGCTCAACTCATGTATGTGGGATCCACATCGAGAGCTTTGCGCTTTCGCCTAGATGAACATAAATATAATGTAAAAACTCGATCTTCATTAACAGCTCTATCAAGATTGTGTAAAAATGGTGATTATTACCCTTCTTGGGAGGAAGTTGATATTTTGACTATTCCTCGCACTAAAAGTCAATTATTATTATGTGAAAGTTTGGTCATTTATGGGTTTTTAAGTTATTGTTGTAATGATGAATATCCAGCTACAGTTTTCAACCCGTGGAAATTTGCTCTGCCGCCCCGGTGGTGCAGTGGTCTAAGCGATGGCCTCTGATCATTTGTCCGAACGGGGTCCGGGTTCGAATCCCACTGAGGCATGGATGTTGTGTTTGTCTTACAGCACCGGCTCTCTCCCTTCCCTGGAACCAGTAACCCTAAATTAGGGACGGGCGACTGCTTATAGCCCATTGAGTTGCTCACGGCGGTCGTAAAACCTACAAAATTTGCTGTAGACTCTAATCAACACAAGTTTAAAAATCTGGCACCGGGGTGGCTTAGAACACTGCGCATGAGCAAGACTTTTAACTCTCCTTGATTGTATATATAACTTGTGATGTATTTGCAACCTGTTTGCACATTGCTTTTAAAACCTATCTGATGATGGTAGTGCAGCTGAAAGTGCTAATGGTCAAAGTGTTTCACTGAATTGTATATAGTGGTTTTACTGACTATTTTTTAAAAACATCATTTTATTCTGTGCATTTGGGCATATGTGACAGTCAGTGATAACTGCTTAGATATTACTAATCTAAAGCAACTATTATGGGAATTTTACTAGGAATTTTTTTCATTTAAATTGCAAATTTTCGGAGAAAACTCTTCTTTTTCTTCAGGCTGTCTTGTTGTTGTGACAACTCCGAAAATTTGCAATTTAAATGAAAAAAATTCCTAGTAAAATTCCCATAATAGTTGCTTTAGATTAGTAATTGAATTAAGAAACTAGGAAGCCATTTCTCAACATGAGCTTTATTCAAAAAATGCTTAGATATGATTAAAGCAACATTATTATCATACCTAAGATGGTAGTGTTTCATTTAATTTATACAAACATTTATGTGATAAAATTGATTTTTAGCAACACTGGTCAGAGCCACCATAGTGAGAAGAAAAAACTATGATTATGGTGGAAATCTTCACTCTGCTTACCTTATGTTTTCAAAAGTTCTGGATGACAAAATACTGTTCCCAGGTGTGCGTGTGTGTGGAAAACGACTACTCCCTCCCCATTAATCCCCCCCCCCAAATTTCTCAATTTTTGCATCAATCTCAAGAATGTTCCAAATGACAACAACGACCACCCCCCCCCAAAAAAAAAAAACGGAATTCCGCTAATCCATGGAAGAATCTCATGTTTAATGCGCTTACGTAAGATGGAAATGTCATCTGCGTAACGGTAATATAGAAGTGGTGGTTCATTCATTTTTTTTCAATAACAGTAGTTTCTATAAATTCATCACCACCAGCAAATAAGGCTGAAAGTGGTGAACCCATTTGGTCCTCCTTGCTTCCCTTTTATGTAAGCTATCTTAAAAAAAAATTTTTTTAATGTAATGAAATATATTATTTAATTCACGAATCTGAATAGCATTTACGAGGTTAGACTGAGTTAATTTTTATGTGATAATGTCCATTGCCATGGTAACAGGGGTACTGGGATATAAAGCTTTAACATCCATACTCCCCTGTTATACACCAATGAGCCATTACATTACGACCACCTACCTAATAAGCTGTAGGACCCCTTTTAGCTCGCAAAACAGCGGCCACTCGGTGAGGCAATCGATTCGTTGAGGTGGCAATACGTATCCTGGGGTATCTGGTACCATAATGTCAACAGCAGGTCCTCCAGTTTCCGTTCATTTTGAGGTGGTGGTGATTTAGTGCGAACCCGCTTTTCCAAGTCGAACTACAAATGTTCGATTGGGTTCATGTCAGGTGAATTTGGAGGCCGGGGCAATAACAGAAAGTCACCACTTAGTTCCTCGAACCACTCCTTGATGATTCTGGCAGCATGGCATGGTGCATTATGCTATTGGTAATGGCCATCACCAGCATTCAGTTACCATGAATGGGTGAACTTGGTCCACAACGATGTTCAGATGCCTGACAGCTGACAGAGATTGTGCTATTGGGATAATGGGGCCTAAGTTTCCCAAGAAAACATAGCCCACAGCATTACACCGCCGCTGCCAGCCTGTTTCCGCCCAACAGTACATTCAGGTGCCATAACCTCCATTGGTAATCAGCGTATGACATCTATGTGATGCACCAGGAATCTTGATTCGTCAGACCAGGCCACTTTCTTCCAATCATTCACGGTCCCATCTCGATGACCTTTGTCCCACTTCATGTTGTTGGCGATGACGTGCAGTGAGCAGGGGGACCCGGCTGGGTCTTCGGCTATGCAGGCCCATGTGCAAAAGAGTGCAATGAACTGTGTGCTATGACACATTGCCTTGATCACCACTGTTGTAGCTGCAGATGATTTGTGCCCTGTGGCTCTGCGGTCGCTGTGAACAATGTGCAACAGTCTCCTCTCCTCTCTGACAACAATGAGCTGCAGATGGCACATGGCTGAATGATGGCTCGTCATTTGCCCATCTGTGCACCATTGTTGATACGTACTCACTACAGCGGCATGTGAACAACCCACAAGCCGAGCTGTTTCTGTGATCGTAGTTCCGAGGCATTGTGCCATCCCAATTTGTCCTTTATAAAACTGCGTTAAATCGCCAGCTTTTCACAATACTAAGCCACACTATACTAAGCTGGTCCTCGAGTTGTGTATATACTGCTGTGTGAACTTCCCCTGTAACACCATTCGGTATCTAGGCGCGCTCGTTTCTCTAGGCTGGTGGTAGTCATAATGTAATGGCTCATCGGTATAATGTTTTAAATCTTGTCTAATTTTTTTTTAATTTTTTTTTTTATTGGAGGTTTAATGACCACCGTGAGCAACTTAGTGGGCAATAAGCAGTTGCCCATCCCTAATTCAGGGCAACTGGCTCAAAGGAAGGGATACAGTCAGGGCCGTAAGACAAACACAACGTTCATGCCAAACCGAGATTTAAACCCGGACCCATCTCGGACAATGATCAGAAGCCACTGGGGTGGCACCTAATCTCTTTAATCTGTTTAATAAAAGTATAACTATTTCTTAAGGTTTATTTATTTTTCATACTTAAGGGAGCTTAAAACTTATGTTTCTTTCTAGTTTTATTAATGGGGAATTTTGCTTGAAAACAATAATTCTCATTGGTGAATTATTCTTGTGTATGATGATTTAAAAAAAAACAACAGTACGTACCCTTGATTCTATGAGGAGGGGGGGGTACCTAATGTTAAAATTAAGGAATGATCATTCCTGAACTTTTACGAAGTGGATAAATCAGGATAAATTGTATTATGAATACTGAAGGCTATGATAAGAAAATTATAGTGCAATAAATCTTTCACAAATTAGAAATCACAGCACCCTGCCTTATGAAATTAAGAAAGCATATCCACCTGTGGAGGCAGGGGTACCTATTTTTTTTTCAAAAATCAAACCACATAAGAATAATTCACTGATGAGAATTATCGTTCCTAAGCAAAATTTCCCATTAATAAAACTAGAAGGAAACATAAGTTTTTAGCTCCATTATGTACCAAAAATAAACATACCTTAATTTAAAAAATAGTAATACTTATATTAAGCAGATTAATGAGATCAAACAAGATTTAAAACACTACTAACATGGCGAGTATGGATGTTAAAGCTTTATATCCCAGTACCCCTGTTCCCATGGCAAAACACATTAACATGGAAAAATAACTCAATCTAACCTCTTAAATACTAGATTTAAATAGCATATTTCATTATATTAAAGATAATACTATTTTTTTCTTTTGGAGATATCTTATATAAAGAGAAGCAAGGAGGACCAATGAGCTCACCACTTTCAGCCTTATTTGCTGAAGTGGTGATGAATTTTTATAGAAACTAATACGGTTACTGAAAAAATGAATGAACCACCACTTTTATATTACTGTTACCTTGATGACATTTTCGTGTTATCTAAGCTTACTAAATCAGAATTAGAAATCTTAGCCAACCAATTTAGCATGATTTGTCCTAATGAATTAACTATGGAATTTGAGAATAACAAGATTTTACTGTTTTTAGATATTATGCTTATTAAACAAAATAATAGTTTGGAATTTAAAGTACACAGAAAACCTTCGTATACACTGGTATTAATTCCATATAACTCTTATCATTCTATACCTCATAAAAATAATAGTATTAAAGCATTAATTAAAAGAGTCTTCACAGTCTCCAAACGATAAACAAAGAGAAGAATTAGTATATATTAAACAAATTAAAAAGTGTATGGATACCCTTCTAAAGAATTTGATAAATTGAAATTAGAAATAAAAAGTTTTAGAAATAAATAAAAAATGCAAAAAACAGTCTCTTAAATATATTATATCTTATCTCTTTATTAAAAACATTTCCCATGAAATCAATACACTCTGTGCCAAATATGGTTTGCAGTTGGGCAAATGGAATTAATTCAGCTAATAATATAGTAATAGGTAATAGATGTAAAAAAAAAGAGTTTTAGATTCTTCTCGAGTACATGAAATTCCAATCACTAATAATCCTTGGAATCTCCTACATATGAAGTACAAAAAATAAATTAAAGCACAGGTTTTTTTTTTTTTTTTTTTTTTTGATTGGAGGTTTAACGACCACCGTGAGCAACTCAATGGGCTATAAGTAGTCGCCCGTCCCTAATTTAGGAATTTAGAGTCACTGGTTCCAGGGAAGGGAGAGAGCCAGTGCCGTAAGACAAACACAACATCCATGCCTCATCGGGATTTGAGCTCGGACCCTTTTTGGACGAATGATCAGAAGCCATCGCTTAGACCACTACGCCAACGGGGCGGCTCAAGCACAGGTTCATAGATGCCAACCTCTAAAAGTAGTTTTCAGTAACCAACATGTTCATTTTTCAGTAATTTTCAGTAATCCAGTCTACAGCGACAAATTTGGGTATTTAACACTGCAACAAATTTTAATCTGTCAGAACTATTAACAAAATAATAATAATAATAATAATAATAATACAATAAAAAATAATTTGCTAGTGGGAAAATTTAAAATACTGTCTACCAGAAAAATATAATAAATTACCTCCAGACATGAAGAAAAATTATTCCTTGGAATGTTGCCAAATTATTATGATAAACTGGCTGTAGTTGCCATTTTGGCCTTCCTTAGTTCAATTTGCAAAAACTTCTTCTGATAGCATAGTTCACTGTGTGCAATGCTGTTTATTTTTTCTACTAATAAAGAAGACAGCACATGACTACTTAAATTAGGTCTGAATCATTCATGTTTTTTTTTTCACAATACTGAAAATTCTTTCTGTACTTGCATTGCTATGAGGGACTATTAAAATCATTTTCATAATTTTGCTTAATGATTCGTACTTTAACTGGCCACTTTCATTTTTCATTAAAGAAATTCTGTGCCACACTTCATCCATTCTCCCAGAAGTAACAGCACAGTTAAAATTTTCAAACTGGTAGTGAGTAAATTCAGATTCCACCTTGTCAGATTCTTCTGGTTTCAAAACTGGAAACAGGGAACACATATATTGGACTGATGCAAAAGAAACACTTTGCCTTAATGCTACATCTGCAATTTCAGCATGACTCAGAAATTCATCATTAAGTGGAAATTTTCTTAAAATGTAATTGCAGCCTGCCTTGTAAAATTCCCTTACCTCAGAATAAAAAGTAGCCACTGTGTCTTCACTCAGATCTGCAGTTGTGCCTATATAAGATCTCGCTTTTGACCCAATTACGAGATCACAGTTTTCTTTTTGATTTCTCCTTCTTTCAAAATTTCCATCTGCAAGAGATGTTGCTGTCACATCAAATGCCGATGGCTTGATAAATCGTACAAGCAATTCAGATAACAGACTATGAAGTTTTCTTTTTAATACATGCACAAGTGGAGCTTCCTGCTGCAAGAACATGTTAACAGATGTAAACAAAGGAAGAGTAGCAGACAAAAAAAGACAAAGTTTAGATGAAGGATTTCCAATCATACTTGCAAGGTTTTTATACTGTGAATTAGCTTCTTCATTGTCACTAAAATAATGTTCTAGAGCCTCTCACTGTTCTAAAATTCTGTCAATTGATTCCAAAAGTGATAACCAGTGAGTATTGACATGCTTTAGAATTTTGTGTGGCTTAGTACCACAAACAGCTTGACTCAGTTTTAGATTGTGTTTCCTCTTTGAACTTTTCTCCAAAAAAAAAAAAATACAACTGTATCAGAAACTGCTAAACATTAAATCCTTTCAGTTGAGTAGCAGATTTCTGTGCAGCTAAATTTACTAAATGGCATGAACATCGCTGCACTCTGATTGCAGGCTGAACCTTCTTTATGTGAGAAACAACACCTTTTACTTGACCTATGATAGTGTTAGCATTGTCACAGGAAAATGACACACAGTTGCTCCACGAGATATTTTTTTTAAGAAACTCATTGTTCAAAACGTTGGATATTCCTTCACCTGTATTATTACTTGATTCAACCAATGATAACAAAACAGTTGAATTTTTCCCTATTTTTTCGTCAAAATATGTTATTGTAATGGGATACAGTTTATTTGCTTGAGCATCATTACTTCCGTCCGTAGATAGAGTAAAAGGATTTTTTTTTTTTTTTACTTCAGATACGATGTTACTTGTAGAAACACTGGCCATGTACTGAATTAGTGCAGTAGCCTTGGTTCTTCCACACGAATATTTTTTTGCGATCGCTGAATCGGGAAACATGGCTTGAAATAACGGTTTTTCAAGCCTTCAATTTTCGGAAATTTACCCAACATTTTCAAGCTGAATTGACTTCACTTTTCGGAAATTTATCCAACATTTTCAAGCTGAAATACAAATATTTATGGAATAAAATGATATCTAACAATACTGGGTAGAGGAAACATTGCGAGAAAAAAAAATTACGATTGCCAGAGAAATCTTATCTCAGTCTACTTTCCGTTTTCGAAGGATGAAATTCCGTCCTATGACGGAGAAAACGGTCAACACCCCCCCCCCCCCCCCCGCCGCCGCCACCAATCCTCCCAAAATTTAAGTTTTTCGTACATGGTCCAAATGATAACAAAAAGACAGAATTCCTCGAATCAGCGTGAGAATCTCGTCGCCGAAGATTACGGGGAAATTTTCGGGCGGCCTAACTTCCGTTTTCGGAAATCGTTGCCTACAATTTCAAGCTGAAATTATGCAATGAAATTTCATTTAACAGTACTGAACAGAAGCAACATCGCGAGAGAAAAAAAAATACGATTACGGGAAAAATCTGCACTTAGTTTAACTTCCGTTTCCGAACGTTTAAAAAGACAAAACAACGTCCTCAGACGGAATACAACCCCCCCCAACTAATATCCCGAAAATTTCTTCACTTTTGCATCGATCTCGGAAAAAAAAAAAAAAACGGAGGGGACTCCGCGAATCCGCGGAAGATACTCACGTACGAATTCACTGCTGAATCGATTTCGATTGTCGTAAGATAACGCTAAAATATCGATGAGCGGTAAATTTTAACTTTTGGTGCAAAATTGGCGCAGATTTCGTCGAAATGGCGATTTTTTAGCAGAATGGCGCAAGAACAACGTTTTGGCGCGGGCTGGCAGCCTTGAATGTAGCATTTATTTTTTTCTCCCAGAAAAACTTGAAGAACCAACAAAAAATTTTAAGTTGATGAAAATTTGCTTTTTATCTCAGAAAATTAAATCAAATGGCGATTTTCCGTAATTTCAGCGGTGTTTCTGTACTTCCGTAACAGCAACCAAAAATCCGTACTAGTTGGCATCTATGCAGGTTAAATCAACATTTTGAAAACGGGCAAAAAAAAAAAAAAAAAAAAAAGAAGCTGAAACCACATTAATACATACTACATCGCAAATCAGGTATTTGCAAAATTTGATCAAAATTTTAAAATTCTGAAAAGCTGTAAAAAAGAAAAACACTTACGATCATCATAAACTGTATTAATTGAAAAAATAGAGACAAAATCTGTGCTTTTAATGATCCAAACTTACTTTAAGCCCATTGGAAAGAATGAATAAAACTGGAGAAAAAAGATGAGCACAGGACAAAAGTGAAGTGGCTTGTCTTTTAATCTACCACATTGCACCATGCCAGCAAATACACTAGGCTTCCTGATATGACCAGTCTTGATCTATTCTGTTCCTCGGTTGCAGTCAGCTGAGACATTTGTTAATTTCAGACCTTCTGAGGATGCTGATGCTAATAAGCAAAAATGTTTTAGCATACAGTTTATCTGCCATCTCCCTGTGTGGTTTGATATGCATTCACAGGGTTTTTAACTTACTCATTTTTGGCCTTACAAATTTAAGTAGTAAATGTACTTTGAATGTGTGTTTGGTATGTAAAAAAATTTACTTCTTAATGCAAGAGTGTTTTGAAAGCTAGTGTTGAGGTAATGAAGTATGTTTTGTTAGTACGTTTGCCAGTAACTTAAAAATTTTATATGAATAAGGTGTTCTTGCAGTTTAAAAGCTGTTTTCATTGAATTTTATAATTAGTTATTAGTAAATTTTGAAGAGAGAATTAGCATATTTTGTCACTAGGAGATTGAGGTTTTTGTCACTAGGATCTTGAAGTTATTTGAAATAGGAATTTAGCAACATGAATTTAGCTTACATAACAAATTAGAGCAAAATTACTAATGGCATTTCATTATGCACAGATCAGTTTTGAATCATAAATAACACATTTATTTAAATATCAGTCAAGGAAACCAAAACTGGGCCATGATTTCAGCAACTAGGGCTCTCATCAACCTATAGTAAATTTCCTAGTTTTATGCTTTTAGGATTTAGCTGAATGTTCCTTACTATATGGAGGGCTGACTGTAGATGTTCGCCTGCTATATATCATTTTTGAGTCATTGATAGCTGTTCAGCATAATTTCAGAAGAGAGTAAGGACATCCATCACCTGATCATAAAAGGATAACACCTTGGTATGCAAAGTTTAAGAAGATAGAAAGTGTTGATGACCGGAAACAAATAGGCTGACTCAGTGTTAGTGAAGAAACTGTTGATGAAGTGTGGACAGCTTTTGTATGCAGTCCTTCAAAATTCACCCATCGAGCTTCATCTGAATTTCGAATTTCCTGCAATACGCTGTAGAAAATTTTACACAAAAGGTTTTGTTTTTATGCATACAAATGCACATTGTTCAAGCCTTGCAAGTGGAAGACCACTCAGGTCGTGCTGCTTTCACAACTGAGATTTTACAGCGTATTGCTGACAACTACTTGTCGCTTGCATATTTTAAGGATGAGCCAACTTTTCACAACTTTGGTGAAGTAAACAGACACAATGTGTGTATATGAGGGGGTAAGAAAATACCAATGTTGTCTTTAAAAAAACAGCTCAACAGCCCAAAAGTGAATGTTTGCTCCCATTTGTGCATTTTCAAGATCCCACTGGCGACCTCATCTTGCAACAAGACAATGCACCATGCCATCGCTCCCGAATCGTAACCAAATGGTTGTATGAACATTCCACCGACGTGACCTTGCTTCCTTGGCCAGCTAGGTTACCTGACCTCAATCCCATCAAGCACATCTGGGATACCATCGAGAGAGATGTTAAAGGCTCTCACCCCTCTCCATCAAATTTTCGTGAACTGTGGGAAGCTTGTTCAGGGGTCGTGGATCCGTATGGCTTCCCAACGCTTCTGGTATCTTGTAGAGTCCATGCCGAGATGAATCGCCGCCGTCATCAGGGCGAAAGCTGATGCTACATGTTACTAGACAGGTATCTCTAATTCAATTGCTCTTCAGTGTACAAGGGAACAATGATAGCACCCTTCCAATCCTGAGGGACGATTCCTAACTCCCGGCACAACTGGCAAATTTCAGTTAACCAGTCAATTATAGAGTCACCACCATATTTCAACATCTCGGCAGTTATGCCATCAACTCCTGGAGCCTTACCATTCTGAAGAGATTTTAGAGCTTTACACACCTCTTCTCTTGAGATCACTCCTGTGCTTCCATCCTTCACTGTGACATCATCTGCTTCTGCCTCTGCCTCTGAAACACCTTTGCTTTCCTGATCTAATAACACACAGAAGTATTCATCCCATCCTTCACTTAACTAATTGGGCTCCCATATCATTTCCCCGATCCTATTCTTTACACAGCTTACAACTTTGTTTCCCCTATTTTTCTTGAGTTTCATGTACTTCCAGAAAGACTTCCTATCTTTACAAAAAGCCAATTCATGCCTTTCCACCTTCTCTTTCCTATCTTTTTCCTTACTCTGGCGAACCAGCTTAGCGGCTTCACGCTTCTTACAGCGATATTCATCCACAGAAACTCTACCTTGCAGCATCCCCAAATAGGCTTCCTTCTTTATATTTACTGCATCTTCAATCTCACTATTCCACCAAACATCACCTTTATAGTAACCCATTTTTGCGGTGCCACAGACCTCTTCACCAGCAATGACACACAGTTCTTAAAATATTCTCACTTCTTTTCTACATCCCTCTCACCAGACCAGCCCTTTCAGTCATTCTCTGAGTAAGTCATAATGCTGATGATATTCAGGGAGTCTTTCAACCTTTATTTTTTCCATCCTGGACCTCTTTCTGTTCCTTTTCCTCCAACCAATATTCAGTTTCACTCATAACACTACCAAGTAATGATCAGAACCAACATCCACACCTCTTATCACACGAGTGTCAACAACTAAGAGTTTCAGATGCTGATCATACACAACAAAATCCATCACACTCTTTTGACCAAGAGTACAATTTTTCCAAGTATATGTGTGGATGTGCTTGTGGTTGAAAAACTTATTAGATACACTCAAACCATTCTCAATGCAGAGTTCAATTAATTTTTCACCATTATCATTCACACAAGGATTATTAAACTTACCCAGAACATTGTCAGAAATCGAATTCTGCACACATACTCTAGCATTGAAGTCCCCTGCTATTATAACTTTCCCTTTAGCACCAAACTGGCTCAAAACAGCTTTTAGCTCATTCCAGAAATCTTCCTTCCTATCAGAAGGCCCCGAGTCACAAGGAGCACACACTACAACAATTTATTCTCTGAAGTTTCACTTTTAAACAAATCCAAAGAATTTTCTCACTTTTGCAGCTATAGTGAATCAAGTTGTTCTTCATCTTTTCACTTAAAATCACACCTACACCAGCCTGTCCTCTCACATTATCCAATACTCCAGACCACAGACTCGCTGTGCCATTCACTTCTCCTACCCCAATTTCCTTCTTTTTGGTTTCACTTACACACAGCACATCCAGTCTATACTTATTCATCTCCTCAATCACCTCATTCATTTGCCATTTATACCTCTAGTATTCCATACACCAATCTTACACTCACTCAACCGAGATCTCTTTCTCATACGCCGTTTAGAAAGTCCAGGTCAATTCTGTGGTGGACCGTCCTTCTCAAGTGTGGTAGATCCACCATATACCACACTAGAGTCAGTTTTAATATTTCTTTGTGTCTTTTTAATCAGGTAAGAACATCAGTGTGGGGGATTAGCCCACAGCTGACAGTTCCAGTTGGTATTCATCCTAAGGATTCTGGAACAACACCCAGTGAGTTGAGGTCTTTTCGCCAATGTCACACAGAACTAGCTGGCTCTCCAAGATTCACACAGGCCCTTTTTGCTGTTATGTGTGCCATTGTTAAATTAGAACAAAATGGAAGAGGAATGCCATTTGTCAAATAACAGTGGGTTGCAATAACAAAAATATTGCACAAACAGCATGGAACGTAAAACAGAGACTTAAAAAGAACGTAAGACAGCTATTGAAAAGGCTGACCAAAATAGTGCAATTGTAAAACACATAGAAAAATGTAAATGCAAGCTAATGGTGATCAAATACAAATTTAGGTTTATGAATCTCAAATCAACAGGAGACTTGTAAAAGAAATCTACTACATCAAGGAAAACGGCTCAATCAAAGAGCCAACCAGAACTATAAGCCCAATATTCAATGTTTGGTTTAATGATTCCAATTAAGATTCAAGAACAGCATTAAACATATTTTATTTAAAACATATCATAACATAAATCTGATGATCTGGCAACAATATTCAAATTGCATTTATTTCAAATTTAATAAGCAATTTTAAGTGCATTCTATGGCAACAACAAAGGTAACATGAAGTGTAGCATTGATAACAGGCCTTGACAGTGAGAGAAAGGTGAGAAACTTCTGCAAGAAAATAAAATGCTCAGAGTAGAAAGTGAAGAAGTCTTTAATTAAAGAAAACTTTAAAATATCTATGAGTAAAGCCAATAAATTTACCTTTCTGATAGTGAAAAGAATTCTAAATGATATCAATCCAGATAGGAAAAAAACAAATAAAAAAGAAAATGTACATTTATTAATAGGAATCATGACACTAACAAAACTCAAGCCTGCAGAAGTCACAAAGAAAATAATAAGTAAAAAAAATGACATTGAGGTTACCAAGTAGACAGATAACAACAAAACAGCACATTCATTAAAGTGCATCATGGTAGCAAAACAAGTCAACTTATTGGAAGATTACCAAAAAGATTTCGTATATTCTGAAAAAAATATCACATGTAAGATAAAATTTTCTTCCCATATTTTGAAAAGTAAAAACCATCACCTAAACAAACACGTGTATTGTTGTAACTAAAAGATTCAAAACTAAAGAAGGAACATATTTTATAAAATTACAACTTACAAATGCAGTGTATTTTAATCCTGGTTTGAATGTATCAGAAGTTCTGATAAGTTCCACTTTAATTTCCTTATCATAAATCCACATTGTATTTGTTGAATTATATTTGTGACCTGTTTCTTCTTCTTCCACTAAAGCAAAAAATTCTATTTCTCGCTTGAAAAAAATCTGTTCTGAGATTCAAGTCATGAAGCAAATTCAAAGCAATGTCAACTGTCCCATCCATCTGCATAAAAACAAGTGGTAAAATAAATTGATATGAATGCAAGTACTATATTATTTAAATCACACATCTTAAACTTCACTTTGTGTTGAATACACACAACAGAATTAGTAGTAACAGAGGACATGATAGTCTGAATTTAACCTACACTTCAATTATATTAGTTTTTCACTAAATTTCTGCTCCAGCCATATTTAAAGACCCAGAATATGGCAGTATTACTGAAAAACAGCTGTCACCAACAATAAATAATGATTTACTTCTTGTTAGACTACATTCCACTCCGTTTTCAAATGGAGTGAAGAATTACAAGCTGCAATCACAATTCTATTTTAAGAACATGCTAGGCTGAACCAGTGCTATCACCCAAATTATTTATCAACAGATTCACTTAAAACTGCAAACACTTCTACAGTGGATTCTTAAGGAGGTTCGTGTTGAATGAAATACTCAGATGAGCATAGACGCTTTCAATTCCTTTGAATTCGGCAGTCATAGAAGCAAAATATCTATAATACATAACTTAGCTATTTTAGATCTCATGAAGTGAACCCCAACCTCTTTTTTTTTTTTTTTTTTTTAGATGTAACATCGTAATTTTATGTGAACTCTAATTACAGAGGGTGAGTCGGAAGTTTTGCAATATTTGGATCACTTTATGTCCTCATGCGTACCTTTATGACGAAAGCTGACTAGCATTCAAAGTATAGGCCATTGTGTTGCACTGTCTTTAGCCATCTGTCTGCCAGTTCTTTGATTCTGCAGCGGTGCTAGTTCTTGTCCTTCGAGGAAAAGAACTCCTTTACCCCAGCTGCCACCTCCTCCTGGTTGTTGAAGTGATGCCCGCAAAGCGAAAGAAGTGGGCCATGGACCAGAACAAGTAATAATCCGATGCGACAAGATCCGTACTATATGCTGGGTGTGGCATCAGTTCGATGCCCACAAGTTCTTGGAGTTTTGCTCAGGTTGTTCATACGATATGAGGCCAAGCATTATCCTGCTGTAGGAGCGCACACATTATGTTCACCAGGGCCGGGTACTTCTGTACTTCTCCTCTAAAACAGCATACATCCACTCCAGCTGTTCAGAGTACAGGTTGGCGTTGATGGTCCAACCATCTAGGACAAATTCGTAGTGGTTTATCCATCGAAATTCCAACAGACGCAGACCATCCCCTTGTGCTCGAAGCGCCGACGTTTGGCAACAGGTTCAGGAAGCTGGCCCGGGCTCAACCACTGCCGTTGTATGTTAGGATTATGGGAATAGACCCACTTTTCATCACATGTAACAATTCTCTTGATGAAACGTACATTGTGCGGGTTTTCTAAGAGTTTCATCCACACTTCCACTTGGCGAGTTATACATTGTGCGGGTTTTCTAAGAGTTTCATCCACACTTCCACTTGGCGAGTTATACATTGTGCAGGTTTTCTAAGAGTTTCATCCACACTTCCACTTGGCGAGTTATACATTGTGCGGGTTTTCTAAGAGTTTCATCCACACTTCCACTTGGTGAGTGATACATTGTGCGGGTTTTCTAAGAGTTTCATCCACACTTCCACTTGGTGAGTGATACATTGTGCGGGTTTTCTAAGAGTTTCATCCACACTTCCACTTGGCGAGTTATACATTGTGCAGGTTTTCTAAGAGTTTCATCCACACTTCCAGTAGGCGAGTTATACATTGTGTGGGTTTTCTAAGAGTTTCATCCACTTGGCGAGTTATACATTGTGCGGGTTTTCTAAGAGTTTCATCCACACTTCCACTTGGCGAGTTATACATTGTGCGGGTTTTCTAAGAGTTTCATCCACACTTCCACTTGGCAAGTTATACATTGTGCTGGTTTTCTAAGAGTTTCATCCACACTTCCACTTGGCGAGTTATACATTGTGCGGGTTTTCTAAGAGTTTCATCCACACTTCCACTTGGCGAGTTATACATTGTGCGGGTTTTCTAAGAGTTTCATCCACACTTCCACTTGGCAAGTTATACATTGTGCGGGTTTTCTAAGAGTTTCATCCACACTTCCCCTTGGCGAGTTATACATTGTGCGGGTTTTCTAAGAGTTTCATCCACATTTCCACTTGGCGAGTTATACATTGTGCTGGTTTTCTAAGAGTTTCATCCACATTCCACTTGGCGAGTTATACATTGTGCGGGTTTTCTAAGAGTTTCATCCACACTTCCACTTGGTGAGTTATACATTGTGCGGGTTTTCTAAGAGTTTCATCCACACTTCCACTTGGCAAGTTATACATTGTGTGGGTTTTCTAAGAGTTTCATCCACACTTCCCCTTGGTGAGTTATACATTGTGCGGGTTTTCTAAGAATTTCACGCACACTTCCACTTGGCGGTTTGCTTCAGCAGGCATCAGTTCGAGAGGGACAATGCGGCAGCTCCTGTAGCCCTTGCCGAGGTGCTGAAGGTGACGAACCACAGTGGTCTGTGATATGCCCAGCTCACCTGTTAATCTACGAGTGCTGGTTGTCGGATTTGCCTCCACGGCCTGGTGCGCAGTCTCCGAATCCATTGTTTGCGGCCCACCTGACCTTGGCTGATCGTCAAAGTTTCTGTCCCCGGAGCAAAATTTCTTGAACCATCTGGTTGCAGCGCTGTGGTCCACGGAACCTTCCCCTTTAGCATGACAAATGTTTTGTGTTGCTTGACCAGTGTTATGGTCGAGTTTAAACTCGTAAAGCAAAAGTTTCCTAATTAGCCGGTTGTGGCTGTTCATCTTTCAGGCATCCAAACCACTGACAGAATGACATCATGCAATGCTGTTTACAGCAATGACTACCACTTTATATCCCTTTTAACTGACTGTAGTGCGCGACTTGAACTAGTTTAAACATGTGACATACCCGCAGCAGCACATGCGTTTATGCAAATATTGCAAAACTTTCGACTCGCCCTCTGTAAAATCTCTATTCTACATATTAATTTAATTTTTCCCACTTATTTTGACAGCATTCTTTCATAAACACTGAAATCCTCTAAGCACTAAAGACATATTATTCATGTCAAATTTATGATTCCAAGAGAATCCACGTAAAAAAATTGTGTGCATAAAAGCTAAAATGGTATATTATTTACATTGAAAGCAATGCGAATTTTGAAATTTTACACAGAGAAACATATAACACAGATTCATTTATTTTATACCAAACAACAAAAGAAAAAATATGAATTTGCATGCACATAGTCTATAGAAAGTAATAGTTATGTACAACACTTCAGTAACTCAATATGCAGCACTTTCTTAAATAAGAATAGAAATATTCATGATACAGCTTACTTTAGCTTTCATCTGAAATGATTCATAGGGTCTGACAGCTAACTTGTTGTATCGGGTTCGAGGAGCAACTGTTAAAGTCACCTCTCCTTTCACAGGCTTTCCAAAGGAGTGCCTAAAGAATTAATTTGCATTACATTGATAACATGTAATACCAAACAGAAAAAAGCATACACTGAATAATGACATTCCCACCTAAGAGATAAATTTAAAACAAAGAAATTTTTGAATTAATCATTTTCATTTAATTGGATTCAAATAACACAACATTCAATAGGCTAAAAAAATTGTTCTCAAGGAAAAGCAACTTAATACAAAAGTCACAAATTCATTAACTTCAAAATTTGCAAAAGTATTTCTTCTATATATAACAGTAACTTTTAAAATCAGTATTTTAAATAGTGTCACGGCTTATAAAAGAATGTGTTTCAAATAATCAGTTTTTTCACAACTTTTATACAACTGACGAGTTTTCCAATCAAAAGAATTAGCATTTTTCTTTTTTGCATTTACATTAATAATACTAATTACTGACATCATAGCACCTCCAATTATTAATCTACAGTGAAAAAATTTTAATTATGGGTTTCACAGAAGTACTGTAATTTTCGCCATATACAGTATTATCTGCTAAAAAAGTTTAAAATATAGGTTCTGCAGATTATATTCCAATGTGGATAATATTCCGATTTAAAAAGAAAGTTTTTATGGCCCTTTGATTTTTAAAAAAATCTGCAGGGTAATTGTGCAGAAGAGTAGATATAATTGGAAAAGGTGCTCCCTCAGAAAAATTTTCATCAGTTCAGGAGTTTGTACGAAACGGAGAGGATGGGGGAGGGGTTATTGTAATGAAAGATCAGGAAAGTCATGGGGAGGCATCATTCACAACTCTGACTGTTGTACAGTCTCTGGTTTTGTCAGCCAGCCAATGAAAACATATGCACAGTGCTTGCTGCATGAACCTATGTGTTCCTCTTTTTGTCCTTCGCCATTTTAACCAATGTCTTTGCAGCCGATATTTTCCTTCATTGCTATTCATGATGTATTTTTTGAAAAGAAAACGTTTCAGTTAAACTACCGAATTTAAACTTGAAGTGGTGGGCTCAGTTGAGGATATGATCATGCTACTGTGCTATAGTTTTGAGATGATCAGAAAACAATCGCGCAGCAACACGCGGAAAGCTGTTGTGCAAGGTCTGAAACTTAAACAAATCTGTGTTCCATGGGTGAATTCACAGAGCTTAGCCCTACTTTTTATTGGCCTGTGTATAAGCCAATCTCCCAACTCTGAAAGCAGGATTTCCTCCAAAAACTTTTTACTTATACATGAGTACATACATACGGTATTTCTATGACTTGTTCTGTATCAGAGTTTCGTCATTGGCAAAGTGTAATGCAAAGCTCTGGAGCTGCATCAGCGTGATCTATGGATGCCATGCCACTAAGCTTTATCTGTTTGGAGATATAAATATAAAAAGTAACCTTTAAAATGAATTTCTTTGTTTAATAATATAATTGTTTTTTTACCTTACTTCTTTGGACTCCTGGTCATTAATGTGACAGACTTTTCTGTCAGAAATTTCACTTCTGGTTCAACATCTATGATGTGTGGATTATACAGCGATTTTTTTTTTCCGTGTCATAATCTGCGGACTATATGCCGGTGTGGATTATATGAAGGGAAAAAAAGATTGTGACTTTCGCGGTCTGCAGATTATATGCTGGTGTGGATAATATGATGAAAATTACAATAATTTTCAATACATTTGGTGGTCAAATTTTCGAACTAGAACCTAGTTCATCAGGACTATGTTACTGGTGTGGTTGTTGCCATTTGGTCGGGAGTGCCCAACCACAATTATCATTAAGTGTGGTACTTCTTCTTTTTGCTATTTCTATCCCTTATTCAAGTTTCTCCTTTACTACATGTGATTGGTGGGTTATTATTTTTATTGAGCTCCAATTTTATGAAGTGTTCACTTGCTTGCACACGTCCGCCTAACCCTGTGCTGTTTCTGATGTTTTAAATAGCTGCTTTATGTTCCTCTTTACAGACTTTTACACTTCTCATTTCACCTATACAGTTTAGTCTGCATGTACAGTCTATGTTGTAGACTACCCCTCCTTGTAATTGGATGTCTTTTTGTTGCTGTTTTAAAGATGGAAGGAAATGTTTTAACTTGTTATTCAAATCTGGGGCAAGCCTGGTTTTATATATTTCACTGATGGTTTTTAGTTTTTCAAAGAGACCACAAAGACCTCTTGCCTTCCAGAATTATTCTATCTACTATTACACTGCTGATGTGTTATCTGCTGAGATAATAACTCACAATTATGTATCATAATTTTCTTCATAAAATCCACAGATTGAGAAATTCAGAAGAAAAGCAAATCACAGTATAATCTGCACCTGCAATGTTATTCCCAAACTGCACATTTCCTACAGGAAAGTAGTAATTCACAGTATGACCATGCAGTCTAAAGAAACAGGAAAAAACTATCTTTGATTAAAAGAAACTGTCATTTTTTAAATGCTTTTGTGTTACTTTCAGGTAAATAAATGGAAAAAAAATCAAAGTTTTTTCAGCATTACCACAGTTCTGTAGTTAGACCTGCAGCACCCATGGACATGTATAATGCTAAGTTTCTTGCAGCACATGATTGTCCACAAAATAAAATAATATTGCCTTCTTGTTTTCATTTTATTTTTCGAGAAATTATTCACGGAAAGCACACATAGGTGAATCACAGAAATAGGATATAAATTAAATACACTGACAGTGATAAGTTCCAATTCTCACAGTTTTTTACATATAATTGTTATAAATAGCATAAAGCTGTATGCTAAATGAGAATACCTTGCCATACCAACACAATTAAAAAAAACATAAAAGCAAATGTGTATATGCATATGCAATAATATTGATACAAAATTTGGGGTCTAAAATAATTAATTAGCAGGGGGGACAAGTCAAAAGAGTGTGATTAAATTATGCTAATGTTTCAATTAAATAACTGGCCCTATTACAAAATTAAAGGGAGAAATTAGTACGCGCAACTGAGAGGTCGATTAATGGGTTTTGGGGTAGTTAAAAAACCCCCAAAGGAATTGTAATGGTTGCTTGAAGAGCTCACCCAGAAACAAAGGGACCACCAGAGTTGTGATGGCAAGTCATTTGGACCCTCATAAATAGTCTTTCAAGTGAGGCACTAGTGACAGGAACAGTCAAGCAATGCCCAAATTATGGATATTATGGTCAAGAGCTGTGGTTGGAGACCAGCGGGTAAGCGCTCTGTACAAAAAAAAAAAAAAGAACCATCTCGAAAGGTTGAAAAAAAGCAGATGCCTAGCAACAAAAAGGGACAATTTTGCTTGCCGCCAAGAAGTGCAGAGGAGAAAAAGCAGCAGTTACATCCGGAAGTTTGGAGGAGTAAGATGGAGGCAACCCGGCGGCCCAAAAAGAAATAGCAGGAGCACCCACTTTGTGGTGGTCAGACGAACGGGGAGCTGTAAATGGGAGCATAGCCATACCTGAGGAATGAACAGCAGTCTGCTCACAAACCTCAAGTAGAAATGCAAACTGACATATTCTTCACCTTGGCAGCTGTAAGTCCAAGGCAGAAAGGAGTTTTACAGGAGGAAAGGAATAGCAGTTAAACTGGTAGCCAAGGTAAGCCTATTCGGTCAAGAAGGGTGCCTGTCAATGGAATTCTTAGGCAAATTAACGATGAGAGGAAAGGGAAACATCGTCCTGCTTGCTAAGCCCACGATCTTAATATCCGACCAGAGATTTTAGAAAGCCAACACCACAGGTAGTGTTTGGAATTGTTCTGCTGTCCAAGGCACCACTGCTCTTTAGGTCCGAATAATCCTGCCTCGAGATCCACTGATCAGTCAATGTGTGATTCGTCCAGGAGGGTCAACGACCTATAGCTGACAGCAAAATCTCTCTTCTTCCCTTTGAAGCAGCACGACAGCGGAGGAACAAGTGAGGAGAAGAGGGGGAACCCCCTTCTGTGTCGACGCACAGCTGCTAATGACTTCCCCAAGTGTGTGTGTGTGGGGGGGGGTGACAGCAAGCCTACTCTTCGACTCGCTTCAGTTTTTAGGTTGGCAAACTCTCATCCCAACGAGCGAGAAGAACCATTTTAATCTATTGGATTACGACATACCTGCCACCCATTCGCGAGTGTTTTCTTTATCATTATCTAGTATAGTTTTTGGACGGGACTGCTCATCTTCTCTCAAGTGATTAGACTGCTACCTGCACTCATTAGCCATATACCCAAAATCCAGATCTTTAATTATTTCCGGTAAGGTGAATTGTGGAGAGCCTAGTCTCAGGAAATAAAGAAAGAATAAAGACTGAATAAAGAAGGGAGATCCCTCCCCTTTTTTATGCATACCGAATGTACAAAATTGCATACTAGCCGACTGGGTGTTCTATCAATTAAATAGATCAGTGTGTTTAGTTTTTGGCTCTCTGTTCTTTTAGGCCCTACTATTAAATTCCTGGGTATCAGCCGACCAACATTCGTTCTCGCCTACTTACACTAGCTCTCGAATATTTAAAGAACATCACACCCTATGTAACGGATCAAAAACACTTGGACCCGCAACAACATACATTGAAGAGCAATTGAATTAGAGACAGCTGGCGTTATGCATATGTGGCATTGTGGGTGGCCCTGTAAACGGAAACGACATGATGTATGCAGCGATCCGACAATATAAGGAGTGATGCAATGGGAATCAGTAAGAGTCGGATGCAGTATGGGTAAGACAAAATATCTAAGTGCTTTTGATCGTGGGCAAATTGTCGGGGCCCGACGAATGGGTCACTCCATCTCGTAAGTTGAGCAGGCACTGGGATTTTCACGAGCCACTGTGTCACGGGTGCACCGTGAGTTCATTGAATACGGTGAAACCATCCCTGCAAGGGCCAACTGCCGTGGACAACAGCGTGTGGATGAGTGGGGTCATCGTCGCCTAACTCACATTGTAACAACGGATAGATGGGCCACAGTGCAAGAAATCACTCGGCAATTTAACGCTGGTGCACAAAAACGTGTAAGCAGCCACACCATCCATAGCCATCTCCTCGCTATGGGATACAGAAGCCATCGTCCCACGAGGGTACCGCTGCTGACCGCACATCACAGGATGCAAAGATTAGCATGGACGCAGGAACACTGCCACTGGACCCTAGACATGTGGGAAAATGTTGCCTGGACTGATGAGTCGAGATTCACGTTGGTACATGCGGATGGCAGGATACGAGTACAGCGCAAACCACATGAAGCGATGGATCCTTCTTGCCAGCAGGGTACTCTTCAAGCTGGTAGGGGTGGCATTCTCGTCTGGGGACTGTTTACGTGGACTGAAATGGGACCCCTGGTACGTGAGACATCGTCCCTCACAGGTCAACATTACCGGGATATCCTGGACGACCATTTGCTCCCATTTGTGCGTCTTCAACATCCCACTGGGGACCTCATCCTGCAACAAGACAATGCACCGTGCCATTGCTCCCAAATTGTATCCGAATGGTTGGATGAACACTCCACCGACGTGACCTTGCTTCCTTGACCAGCTAGGTCACCTGACCTCAATCCCATCGAGTACATCTGGGATGCCATAGAGAGAGATGTTCGAGGCTCTGACCCCCTTCCATCAAATCTTTGTAAACTGTGGGAGCTTGTTCAGGGATCGTGGATCCGTATGGCTTCCCAATGCTTCCGGTGTCTTGTAGAGTCCATGCCGAGACGAATCACTGCCGTTATCAGGGCGAAACGTAGTGCTACACATTACTAGACAGGTATCTCTAATTCAATTGCTCTTCAGTGTGATGTGTGTGTGTATGTGAATGGACAAAGAAATACTCATTAGTTATAATTTAAAGTTTCTACATTCCACTGAAATCTGCGAGACAGACTGGTTTGTGGTAGATTAAATGGTGCTCAATAAATTTTCACGAAAATCCACAAAAGCAACTTATACTTTAATTAAGTCAGATTGAATTGGTTCTTAAAAACTGGCATTTGCTTCTGACCTACTGCATAAATGGTAAAATTTTTCCTAAGAACCGCGGGGAACAAAACCCATGGTTTTCGGATACCCGAGATGATTTTTAGACACGGAAATTTTTGCAAATAACTCTCCTTGAATTTTTGACAACTTTTTTGCGTTTTAGATCCAAGAATATTAGTAGAGACAGGTGGCCCTTTACCCGACGCTTTTGCAAGTAAATTCGTACACGACAAACACAATGGGAGCAAAGAAAGAACAATTAACTTTGAAAGATTTCATAGCTTTATTATGCGGATAAATAGAAAATTAGCATTAAATGCTTATGATACGAAAAAACTAATCAAAAAGGTATTTTAAATTGCATAAATCAATCAATTCTGGAAAAAAAAAAAGGATAAAATAAAACATCCCTTTGTTTAGCAGAACATTTTTACACGAGAAAATAAAAAGAACAGCAGCACTTCCCAAATCTGTCAAAGTAACATAAACAATTAAGCTCTCTAACAACAGCGAGGAGCATGGGAAAATAGGTCACGACTGTGCGCACACACCCAGAAGCTTCTCATCGCAACTTCTGCTAGACGTTTTCTTTGGCTGGTTGCCAAAGACACATGGAGAGACTTTCTCTTGCCCTAGGCAGAACATACTGTGCGCGAAGAACAAACTCCTGGGTAGGTAACATAAAAACAGGCAATAACAGCGGCCACACATCCAGGTAGCTTAGTTATGCGCTCTGCCGGAAAAAACAAACATTCAGGATTTCTTTGATCCACAATTATTTCCTTCGATCTGATGACTATTTGCTCAGAGCATTTTTTTTCTGATACCCCGCCCGCCCCTTACTTTGGTGAAACAAATATGCAATAGCAATTAACTATTTAAATTAAATTTCAGCAAAAAAAAAAAAAAAAAAAATTCACGGAAACATGCGACCGCTGCAAACATGGAAATTCCAACAAATAACATTCCTTGTACTGCTGCGAATTTTTATTTTTTTTCACACCACTGGAACTGGAAGCCACTGAAGCATGCTTCATAACTACAGCTATTCACGTCACACCACAACTAATCAACTTAACAACAAGAACAGAAAACGTGGAATCGACTCTAGTCTACCTCCATCCTCCGACAACTTACGTTAATTCAGGGCGCGGTTAAGGTTTTCCCGAAGTTAACAGACGTCGTGCATTACGAACGCCTTTCCACGGCAAGCCAGGTACAAAGTCAAGTGATCATACAGAACGATCTCCGCTGCAACATTTCCGTTTGCTTGTCGGCCAGCCAAACATGCTTGCTGTGTAACGCCTTCGTGACGTTACCGCAAAAAAACACTACATTTGACTATGCTCGACTTTTTTTTTTTCAATTAATTAAAAAAAAAAAAGTTTTCCGGAAATATCCGAGATTTTTGGAAAAATCCGTAGTTTTTCACACCTTCTCCATAGTCCGTAGTTTGAACATGATGTCCGTAGAAACTACGGACAATCCATAGTACTTGGCATCTCTGCAACTGAAACCTAAAAGTTGTCTAGCTTTTTATTGTCTCTGCATTACATCAGGCTAAATATCCATTTAAGGACTCTTCAATTAAGATATCAAAGGAATGCTACATACTGCCCATAAGATATCAAAAGAATGTTACATAATGCTCATAAGGTATTAAAGGACTGCTACATAATGTCCACATGAAAGAAAGTGTTTCCTTTGACATTATAGAATGTGGCTTCAGCTAAGAAAAGCATACAAAAACTTGTTTTTTAGGTATATACCACATTTATACAGCACCCAAAAATAATATTTTTGGCACTGTCCATGCAAACATTTGAAGGAACAAGTGCGTGGTGTACAATTTATGAGTTTAGCTAAAAAAAATACTTAAACATTCATAACTTCATAGTGGAATATGACTACACTTCACTTACACATAGTAAGTTATCTAGAGTTCTCCATGGTTAAAACTGCCATTAAAAATAAATCCAGAAACACATTGTAATGCCATTAAACAGGAATATTCCTAACAGCATAGCACCTGCTTCATAAAAACATCACACAATTGCCACATATAATTCATTTTTTTTTATAAAATACGACACCTGGAAAGGAAAATAAATAGAAACACACAGTCCAGCAAACTATCATCAACTGAAAATTGAAGCAATTAAAATCTGGAGACTTGAAAACAGCTGCACATGGTACTTTTCATAATAGAAACAAATAGCTCAGAAAGTATTCATCACATATAGCCATGCAAACAATAATACAATTTCCAAGTCCGTTATAATCCTAGTAATTAATGGCATCATGGCACCTACAGTGAAAAAAATATTACAGATTTTTATAGAGGTAATTTGTATAAATATGGTGGTCAAGTTTTCATACTAGAACCTAGTTCATCATCAAGACAATGTCACAGAAGTAGTTGTTGCCATTCAGTCAAGAGTGCTGAACCACAATTATTGTTAAGTGTGGTACTTCTACTGAAATAGTGTGTATAAGTACCACACTTAACGATAATTACCTTCATAAAACCCACATATAAATTTTTTCACTGTGAAGTCCATTATGCTTTTAATTTTGCAGGAGAATAAAAAATGAGTATACAGTGTAAGTACCTGGAAAGTTACAGTACAAGTTAAGAAGTCTAGCACATACATATATGAGACAATTTAAACTTGCAATAAATATGTACGATTTCACAAACCTAAATTTCACATAAATGAAAAAAAAATATGCTCATTAATTTCACAAGTGCTCATATCACTAAGAAATGTTACTCACATAGCTTTGACTCTAGCAACAACATCTGATTTGTTGTATGTGACATAGGGGGTAGCTCAATTTGAACCTCATATGTTGGTAAAACTAAAAATTTAATTATTATGTTAAAATTGTGATGTAAAAAGCATAACAGAAGACAAACAATACATAACAAAACAAAAAAGAAACAAAGTAACAAAATGAAAAAAAGAAACAAAGTAAAAAAAGCAAAAAAGCTTTCAGAAAGCAGTCACTGAGAATTTAATACAAACAGACAGAAAAATAAGCAGATAGAACAACAAAACAGAGGTACACAAAAGTAAACTTTTTGATTTGAGAATGCTGGTAGGAAAAAAAAATAACTTAAAATTAACAGAAAAGAAAGAAAATTAAGACTGAGCTTCGGTCATTGGACATACCATTTAATGACTAGTATTAAAAGAAATCAAATTGTGTTTTCTTTTATAGCAGTCACTCTACGAATATAAAAAAACCCATTTCAATTTTTACTGTTTTTTTAGGTGCCCCCTCCTTTTGTAGTTCCTAAATCTAGCCTGAAGTGATAGAAAAAAATCCTCAAATCAGCATGCAGAGATCCCACTCATGAATGGTGCAATTTTCTGAGGAGCTGCTACAGAGATAACAGTGAAGCCTGGCATTTATGTGGCACAAAAACAACTTATTTCCTGAGTTTGTTTTGTAGATCCTAAATTTTTCTTAAAACAGATACAGAAGGTAACTTTCAAAAGTACAATACAAAGCATTACAAAAGCAAACATAAAACATTAAAAAAGAGTAATAAAATAATTCTGCATGTGTTTTTGAACTATGGCGAAGATTTTAAATGAAACTCAGCTGGTGATACAAGGGGAGAGAGGTTATTTCATAATTAATTAGTCCTCATATTCCCAATATTTACACATCAGTGTAAGATATATCTACAATGAGACAGTATACAGAGAATTGTAAATTATCCAAAATGTTGAAGCAATAGCATGCATTTTCTTCCACATTTATTTTCTACTCCTGTTCTGTTCTCTTGTATAACAATATCAATTTACAAAACACCTAAAAGATGTTTTTCGGAAAACCTCTTCAATAATACCTTGATTCAAAGTTAAAATTTAAAAAAATTAAGACTATTTTCAACAAATTTTAGGACAATAGCATTTTCAAACTAACCACATGGTCCTTATGAATTACCAAAAACATGAACATTTTTCAAACTCTTATGTCACATTACACAAAGTCAGTGTTTCTCAAACTGTGGGTCGCAAACTAATTTTTAATGAGCCATGAAAACTTTTTAAAAAGTGAAAATTTTTTTAATTTTTGTAATTATTTGAAAATAGAAAATCATGAAAAAATTATAAAAGTGAAAAAAAAAAAAAAAGACGCATAATATATGGATCGAGGAATTGGGTTTCATGTTCATTAGGGCGGAACAAAAAAAACAAGATTTTTGATTCTCAAATGCCCTACTGTTCAAAAATTGTGGTTGGTGGTCAGTATGCCACAGCTCAAATAATTTTTGATTTGGATAATATCTTCTGTCTGCACTTTTACATCAAAGTTTCAAATCTTAGTTAAAAATCGAAACTTTTAACTAGAAGCAAATACATCTCGCTTTCGCAGGTTTTTCATTTATAGATTTCAGGTAAGTAAAATAAGACTATAAAAATGTTTCATTTTGTCATAGAAGAACCCTGGGCTCAGGGGCAGAATGTTCATTTTGTTGGGAAACCAGTCAATTTACGTCTGATTCGGGGAGTGTTTCAGACAAGCACATGCTGCATTTGTAACATCGTACAGATCCAATATATGGATTATGCAGTGCATTCTCTCCCCCCCCCCCCACACACACACACTTTCCGCAGAGTAAGCGGCGCTAAGCTAAGGTGGGGTCTAAGCGGCCTGCAAAACACGAAATATGCAGTGGGACAAATGACGCTGTGTTACAAAAGTACCTGTTTTGGTCATAATTGAATTTGTGAAGATGAGTACAGTCAACACACATTTCCAATTGAGTATGGAGTTGGCTTTTGTGCAAGATCAGAAGTTCGGCGATTGTGTTACCCTCTCACGGAGATGTGGTGAGGTATTACTTCTATGAATGGAGAGAGCAAAAGTCCCGGCGTGGGAAACGAAACCCATCATTCTCAGAAGTCAGAGATACTGTTGTTGCGAGAGTAAAGAAAATCTTGACCAAGGCATCAGTTCCTGTGGTCAGCAATCAACGGATAAAAGCACTGCTCAGGTCAGAGGTTGATACGTACCAGAAGTTAAACAAATCACACGCAAAAAAGAAAACAAAATTTTCTGCAATGCATGTGACTGTATTATCCTCTCATGGAGATGTGTTGAGGTATTACCAGTGGCGTAACCACTGGTAATACCTCAACACATCTCCATAATATTCAGATCTTGCACAGAACCTAACTCCATATTCCACTTGAAATGTGTTTTGACAGCACTCATCTTCACAAGTTCCATTATGACAAAAACAAGCACTTGTAACAGAGCGTAATTCACCCCGCTGCGTATTTCGTGTTCCGTAGGCTGCTTAGACTCACCCCCCGCTTCCCCCTTAGCTTAGTGGTGCTTACTCTTGGGATTGGGGGAGCGGACGAATTTGGGGTTTTGCGAGAACGTACTGCATTGTATTGCACTCAAATAATCCATATATTGGATCAGTACAATGTTAAGAATGCAGCATGTGCCTGTCTGAAATACTCCTCAAATCAGACGTAAATTGACTGGTTTCCCAACGAAAATGAATGTTACACCCCTGAGCCCAGGAGTCTTCTATGAAGAGATGAAACATTTTTATAGTCTTATTTTATTTACTTGAGGTCTATAAATGAAAAACCTGCAAAAATGAGACGTATTTACTTCTAACAAAAATTTGATTTTTGGCTAAAAATTCAAAACTTTGATGCAAAAGTGCAGATAGAAGATATTGTCAGAATCAGAAACAATTTGAGCTGAGGCATACTGACCACCAATCACAATTTTTAAACACTAGAGCATTTGAGAATCAAACATTTCAGCTTTTTCACACCACCCTAATGTTCATATCTGTGGTGTTTTCCAAAGCGGGATAGGAAACCCATCACAGCCCACTAGTATTGCCATCTAGTGACAATAGCACAAACCTGGGTGGGCAAACAGGCACATCTCAATGCTGTCATCTAACTCAAGAACCTACTGGGCACTTCCATTTTTAGATGTTTTCCATTGCTAAAAGTTTCCAGAATTTATCATCACATTTAAGCAGGAGTATCCTATCTCATGTCCAATCTGTACACAACAGTGAAAGCTGTAACTTTGAATTGATCTAAACCAAAGTTTCTCCCCTTTGTGGACATGTAGGACACATGGATAAGTGGGTGACAAAGAAGCTGATTATGCAGAATGCTGGAATTGAAGAAAACAAAACAAAACAGAAAGAACAGCAGTGGACGAAAAGGTCAATTAAAGAAAAATGACTGAAGTCAACAAAGATGAGCCCTCAACGAGTTCCAAGTAATCAAGATGAAGAAAAGTCTTAAGAATGATTTTGACGTGTAAATCAAACTCATCTTTGTTCTGTGGCTTCCTAGATTATTATATTCAGACTAGTTAACTTTTTTATGGGATTTATCTAGGTAAATTCTTAAAATTTCTGCAAATTTCCATAGAGAACTCCTCTCCTTCATCAGGCAGTCTTTCGTTCAATCTCCCTCATGGTCTTTGGTTACGGTTAACCTTGACGGTTACAGCGATTTTGCAAAATGTCTTGCCAGATGTTAGGCAGTGAAAACCCCTTACGGTCATTAATGATGAAGTTCTAGTATTTTCCAATTTCAAGTCCCTCTTTCAATTTTCGCTTCAGGAAGTTCGATTGATGTCCAATAACTGTGAAAGAGTCCCAGTCCATGCAGTGTCCAGTTTCTCTAACGTGTCTGTCTAATCCTGTTGTCTAAACTGGGAGCTAATCTAATATCATATTTACTGCTTATTCTCTTTAAAGATTCAAACAAACCTTTTTGATACGTAATTTTGTGTGTGTGTGTGTGTGTGTGTGTGTGTGTGTGTGAACTTGAACTCCTGCTTGCTTGTTTTTTTTTTTTTTTTTTTTTTTTTTTTTTTTGAAATAGGTAAATTACTCAAACAAGATAAACAAAAAAATACAAGCAAGCAGGAGTTCAGATTCACAAGAAAAATTACATACCAAAAAGGTTTGTTTGTATCTTTAAAGAGAATAAGCAATAAATAGGATATTAGATTAGCTGCCAGTTTAGACAACAAGCTAATATTTTTTTGCCGTAACTTGGTTAAAAAAGAAGAAAACTTGTTAAAAATGCAAGGAGTCATTTATAAAGTAACCTGCAGCTGTGGAAAATACTACATAGGAGAAACAGGTCGTAGGCTGGAAACTTGTATCGCAGAACACAAGGCAGCAATAAAAAATTGTTCAAACAAGACAGGATTAGACAGACACGTTAGAGAAACTGGACACCGCATGGACTGGGACTCCTTGACAGTTATTGGACATCAATCCAACTTCCTGAAGCAAAAATTGAAAGAGGGACTTGAAATTGGAAAATACCAGAACTTCATCATTAATGACTGTAAGGGGTTTCACTGCCTAGCATCTGGCAAGACATTTTGCAAAATCGCCGTAACCGTCACCGAAGACCATGACGGAGATTGAACGAAAGACTGCCTGACGAAGGAGAGGAGTTCTCTCCAAAAATTTGCAGAAATTTTAAGAATTTACCTAGATAAATCCCATAAAAAAAAGTTAACTAGTATGATTTTGACTATATAAAAATCAGATTTGTGTGGAATAGAGAAGCAGAAGATCCACAGGCACAGTGCATTGTTTGCTGCACCATACTTGCAAACCCAAGCGAGTTGACCAAGAAAATTGCATCTGCATATTGACACAAAGCATCCAGATCTGAAAAACAAGACACTCAATTTTATTTTATTTTCGAAAGGCAAACTGAACAGTTGAAGACATTGAAAAAAAAAAAAAACCTTTTGCATTTCAAGCCAAGTAACAAAAAAACTATGCAAATATCATAATTGATCAATTTGTGAATTAGGAAAGTTGGTAAAGCCCACACAATTGGCAAGTCTTCGCTCCCACTGATGAAATACATCGTTGGAGTCATGTTTTGTAATAACTCGAAAGAAGTCAAAACAATTCTGCTTTCAATAAACAGGGTTACACTCAGAACAAATGAAATATCCCAGTGTACAGAAGAGCTGATCCAAAACCGTTGGTGCAAGCAAATTTTTCTTCACAGATGTATGAGGCATGATCAAATGAAACCTGTTCATGTTGCGTCATGTGGACAGGCACACGGGGAGCATGATGACATCACAGCTTATATGGTAAGCACAGACCAATGAACAAGTGAGCACGCATTCATTCTCCTCGCATGTGTGGTTTGTGCTGCAAATCGTTGACAACATGGCCAGTGTGATTCCGAATCCATCCAAGGTGGAACAGCGAGTGGTGATTCAGTTTCTAACAGTGGAAAGATGTGGACCAGTCGACATTCATCACAGAATGCAGGTGGTTTATGGTGCCAAATGTGGATCGAAGACAACAGTGACGGACTGGGTGCGAATAAATGTTTCAGGAAGGATGTGAGGAAACGAAAGATCTTCTGCAGCCGAGCCAGACGCATGTTGTTGCAACAGACGAAACCATCTCGAAGATGGATGCAGCAATATGGGTGGACCGCCGTCAGAGCTTAACCTTCACTAGTGGCGGAATTCACTATGTCATTTGGGATAGTTCAAATGGTGCGTTAGTATGGAAAGGGTGGAAGATTTTGCACCACCCAGCCTATAGCCCTGATCTGTCACCATGTGACTTTCATTTGTTCAGACCCTTAAGAAAAGCACTAAAGGGACAACGATTCCACTCCGATGCAGACGTTCATGGCCGCGGTGACCAAATAGTTCAAGGAGTAACCAAAGTCCTTCTTTGCGGATGGTATCTGCCATCTCCCCAAGCAGTGTAATGCATGTCTGAATGCCTACGGCGACTTCTTCTAACGAACACTGGTGCATTCTTGCTTCCTTTTATATTGCTTTGTTTAATTCTGCCACACTTGCAGATGTGCCTTTTCGTTCATCTTAATAAAGCCACATGAACAGGTTTTATTTTATCACGCCTAATACAAAGTTTGTCAGAGCTGCTTGTTTTCATATGTTACATATGGAACAACAAACACATGAAAATATGCTGTGCTACAAACCAATTATTTGAGGTACTAGCGAGGATATTTTTGAGACCCTTGATACTTATGTAAAAATGAAAGGCCTGGACTGGATGAAATGCGTAGGGATATGAACAGACAATGCATGGGCTTTGAGCGAACAAAAATAACAGTGTTGTAACTTAAGTTCATGAAGTTAGTCCAAATGCATCATGAACTCACTGCAACCTTCCGAAGGAAGAGTTAGTATAAAAAAACTATGTTTAAAACAGTTCTTTGAACATCATGAACTTTATCAAGTAGAGACTGTTTTAGACACGCGTATTTGAAAAGTTGTGCAGAGATGGGAAGTATCTATAATAAACAACAGGTGAATTTCAGTTTCAGAATGCTGAAGATAATTTCAGCAGAATTTGGGCTTACTGGTGCAAATTCTAACGTTTTTCTTGTGTCCACAACGTGTTCTGTGTCTTTTATTATAAATCAGAATCAAAATAATTTCAAATTGACGCCAATTGAGCAAAAAACTCAAGGAAAATGTTTGGTGAAAAATTGCAACTGTCGAATGCAAACAAGTGTAATGATCATGACTCACAAAACTGACAAGCGACGTCATTGACGCCATATTGCTGGCCTCGACTGCGACTTCAGCAGTTACAGTTAGAAAAGAAACAAAAGCAAAACAAAAATAAGGCTTACCGGTGCCAATTCTAAAGTTTTTCTTGTGTACACAAATGTGCTCCTCTTCCTTTTTTTATCAGTTTGAACCAAAATAATTTCAAATTGATGGCAAAAGAATAAAAAAACTTGAACAAATTGAGTCGTAAAAAATTGCAACCATCGAATGTAAACAAATGTAATGGAATGTTCGTGCATGTTTTTTTAATTGAAAAATCAATTATTAGTGACATAGGGTTGGTATCGTGGTGATCGGTCATGTCCTATAGGAATAACGACCATTAAAAGACTGACCAATTTTAATAATTTTAATTGAAATTCCTCAATGGCATGGAATTTCAGGAATCAGAAGGCAACAAAACCTGACAATGGATGGTGTCCAATCGCATGCCAAAAATCACAGTGATCGGATGTGTCATGTTGTATCTATGCCCGAACTACAAATTGTCCCGAGTCTTGTATAGAGAGCGGACTTTTTCAATTATTATTAAAATTGGTCAGTTTTAATGGTCATTATTTTTATACGACATGACCAATCACCATGATTCCAACCCCATGTCACTCACCAAGTGCCACCCTTTCTCTGTGGCAAGTGTCACTGTGATTGGCTGAAGATCTTTGGAGGAAATAGGTAACAAATGACCCCTTCTCAAAACCCGGAAAACCCCCTAAAAATGCAAGTCTGTGGACGATTATTCCTCAATGACACTGAATTTCGGGAATCGGAAGGCATCAAAACCTGGCCATGGACAATGTCCAATTGCATGCAACAAATCATGGTAATCGGATGTCTTATCTCGTACCTATGCCAGAAAAATTAATTGTCTCGTAAAGAGAGCTCCGCTCAGCCTTCAGCCTCGCTTTGCTCAACTTATATTGTAACACTGTTCTGAGAACACCATCTAAGCATTTAACATTTTTTGCTTGCAACTGCATGATAGTTTATTTAAAATGTAAAAAGGACCTGAATCTGGGCTACATGCATTTGCTAAAACTTCAATCTCATGTATACAATCATAATTCTTCCTCGCATACAAAATGCTTTTTTATTCTTCAAAACAAATTTTCACTTTAATTCAGAAAGTTTAGCAACTTTTCTGTGGGTGTAGTACATGGATTACTTCTATCATTTGGAAATAGTCCTGGTTGTCAATAATTTTTTTGTGTTTAACACCAGCTGAGTAACACTAACCTACAAAGCTTATAGAGATTGAATGAAATGTCAGTACAAGGATTAAAGAATAAAAATGAACTTGAAATAAACTATAATGCCATAATACTTATAACAAACACAAGAAAAAAACCCTGAAGAATCATCCCTGTTACCTTTAAACAATGAAAAATACAGAGAACAAGGGAAAAGAAATAGTGGTGTGCATGCAATGATGATAACATTACAGCATGTTTAAAAATGCACAGATATTTGAAAAAAAAATTAAAAACACTGAAAAAAAAATTAAAGGCAATTCACATACTGAATTCTGCAACATCAAAGTGCTTCTTGAACTTCTGACCCTACATTAAAAAGAATAGACAGTGAACAATATGAAACAAAACAGGAACATTTATTTATATATACAATCATAAACAGACAGAAAAATAAAAATAAAGAAGCATAGAAAGAAAGGTACAAATAAGCTTTAGTACTAATGGACAAATACAAGGCTTGAAGAGAAGTTTGATAATCCAGTTTAATAAGTGTATAAAGAATCATAAAACTGCTAAGTTTTTGCTCACACATGGGTGACTTCATCAAGCCACCAAACAACCTACAGTCTATAACTAACAAGTTCTAATTAGTTCTGTTTAAAACCAGTGGTTGGAAAAACTACTTTTTATTTGTAGCAAACTACAACTACAACTACTTTATGATAAATGCAGTTAACTACAACTACATTTTTAACAAAGTAGTGACTACAAACTACTTTGAAAATGTAGTCACTACTTCACTACTTTTTTTTTATTATGAACATTTTAATAGTACTTAGCATATTGCAGTTTCAATTAATATATTAATATCTGTAAATATGGCTTTGTACCTGATATTTTAAAACAGAAAATTTTCAAATATAAGGAAAAAAGTAGAAAACCAAAGTTTTTTCTACTTTTCCGTTATTTAAAGTATAAAAACTTGGTTATGACATATAATTAGGGTTACCAGTTGTCCGGGATTGGCCCGGACAGTCCTGGATTTGTAATGACATCCGGGGCTGTGTCCGGGAATGAAAAAGTCCGGGATTTTTAAATGAGTGGTTATAAAGACAGCGAAAAATACACATAACTAATTATTTATTTCATTACTATTAGTACTGAAAATTTTGACTTACCTCTATGTGCAATTTCAATTTGGAGGCGGATGACTTTGAAACCGACAGCTTCTTATTTAACGGGCAAAGTTTGCATGTGACTGTAAAATTCCCGTTTAATTGCTTCTCGAGCACTGTGAAATAATTATTATACGCCGACCAAGGCTGTTCAATTCTTTCTTCATCAAGCTGGACAGTAGCTGCCATATTTCAAGAAAACAGAAAAATTTATAATCACCTGGAAACATAAGTTAAACAAGTCTTCGAAGCAAGGAAAGCAAACACGTTCGTATTCACACGAGACGAAAACGACAACGAGACATGTGTTGGTGTAGCCAACCTATGCTAGAAAACTCTGTGCTTTGAAACACCAAACGTTCTTATTCCGAGACACTCGTTCGTCATAACCTGTCCATTTTTATCCGCTCCATAGCCGATATCATGAAAGAAATGCTCGCTAGATGGCGATACTTAGCGCTGGTGCTGTGCAGTTCAAACGAGGAGTATTAGCGTTGTGTCGCAAACACACGTGACGATCACGTGATATGTAGAAGGGCGCCTTGTTTGTTTACTGAAGTAACGTTAAAAGTAGTGTCGAAACTCGCTACAAACTATAGAGGTTTGCATCGCGCTACTCACTACACAACTTTTTTGTTAAAGTAGCGCGTTACATTACAAACTACGCGGAAAAGTAGCGACTACAGTAGTTTTGCTACTTGTAGCGCACTACTTCCGACCACTGTTTAAAACTTGTCACACATAATCTGTAGGTTGCTTGATGCCTTGATGAAGCTGTCTGTGTGAGCAAAAGCTTAGCAATTTTTTTATGAGATTCTTTAAACACCAACTACATCAGATTATCAAATCTCTACAATCCTTGTGCCTATTTATTAGTTAATCCTGGTGAAACCACAATATTTTTCTTCTTAGCCTCAGAGATTTTTTTTTTTAAATCAGTCTCCCTGCTTAATTGCCACCCTGTTAACTAGACACGTTACCATGGTATACATGGATATGTGACTATTATACTTCAGTTCTTTGAACAAACTAAAAACCATGTAAGTTGGATCAACTTAAAAGTGTAGCAATCACTTTATGATTCCACTGCTCCTAGTACAGGCAATGACATCCATAAAGCATTATACACTATATACATACACAGACTCACTTCACAAGTGTACAATGGCAATAAAACTCTTTGAATAATAATTCAGAGCTACATCCAAAACACAGGCATAAATAAAATGTGAACCACATGATTTTTATACAATTACAAAAATTAACTATTTTGCTTGAGTTCATAAAAGATGCAGTTAAGACTTAATGCTACTCTGGAAAGCCAGTTGCCACTGAATGTGGAATTTCAAATAGGTTGCAACAGAAATACTATGATTAGCTAGAAAAAATGGACTAGAATGCATTTCTTAGATTCACCTTTTATGGAATTTACTACACTATTTCAGTATTCACACAACAATCCTATCCTTGGACCCAATAAACATGACAAACAAGAGTAGCCAGTCAACTGTAAGATTAATGAACAAAAGAATGAAATTGAAGTACAGATTCTACATAATTTCTTAGATTTATCTTTTGAGGAATTTACTACACTATTTCAATATTCACACAGCAATCCAATCCTTGGACCCAAGAAACATGACAAACAAGGTTAGCCAGTTAATTGTGAGATTAATGAACAAAAGAATTAATTCAAACTGCTCAACTTTTTTTATGGGATTTATCTAGGTAAATTCCTAGAATTTCTGCAAATTTTTGGAGAGAACTACTCTTCTTCGTCAGGCAGTCTTTTGTTCAATCTCCGTCACGGTCTTCGGTTATGGATAACTTTGACGGTTACGGCGATTTTGCAAAATGTTTTGCCAGATGTTAGGCAGTGAAAACCCCTTGCAGTCATTAATGGTGAAATTCTGGTATTTTCCAATTTCAAGTCCTTCTTTCAATTTTTGCTTCAGCAAGTTTAATTGATGTCCAATAACTGTCAAAGAGTCCCAGTCCAAGCAGTATCTGGTTTCTCTAAAGTGTCTGTCTAATCCTGTCTTGTTTGAACAATTTTTTATTGCTGCCTTGTGTTCCATGATACGAGTTTCCAGCCTACGACCTGTTTCTTCTATGTAGTATTTTCCACAGCTGCAGGTGACTTTACAAATGACTCCTTGCATTTTTAACAAGATTTCTTCTTTTTAAACCAAGCTAGGGCAAAAATTTTAAGCTTGTTGTCTAAACCGGGAGCTAATCTAATATCAGATTTACTGCTTATTCTCTTTAAAGATTCAAACAAACCTTTTTGATACGTAATTTTTGTTGTGAACCTGAACTCCTGCTTGCTTGTACTTTTTTGTTTAGCTTGTTTGAGTAATTTATCTATTTCCTTTTTTGGGTAGTCAAAAGAATGAAATTGAAATACAGATTCAACATAAAATAAAAATTTTCTTAATTTAGTGTACATGTTCTGTGGGCTGTTCTATATTAATACCAATATATTCCAGTTATCCTCCTTGAATAAAAATGAGCTAGTGTGAGTACTGTTCTACTGAATAGTAATATCCTTTCATGAGTAATTTTCAATTCACTAAAGGATATTTTGCAGCAGTAAGATACCATAATGCTTCATGGTTAAACACTTAAAGATTTCCAGAGTAGCTTAAATATCATATGCCATTTCAATGACTTGTGTTAAAATACATTAGAAGCTTCCAATGACATACAGCAGTTGATGCAGGAAAAGAAATAGCAACATAAAGCTGCTACTCTATAGTAAAATAAAGGTTTGAAAATACCTGAAAGGGAGTCATTTAAGCAAGTAACATGACAGCAACTCCTCAAAATTATCCCCACAAAAATCTAGAAGGCAAGTGATTCTTCCATAAACATATCACTGTTCATACAGAACAAAACAGCTTCAATTTCAGTTATTTAGTTGCCATGACCAAATTACAGTGCATAAAAGATAATAAAAGTAATCATAGGTTACATAAAACTAATCCTAGGTTTCGATGTCCTAAATTATGAAATCAAAAGCTGTGTTGCTGAATTATTCAGACAGTTTCAAATGCTAATATCCCATAAATGAAAAAAAAATGAGTGATATATTTAATTTTGCATTTTTGAACTTCACTTTTAGTTGGTAAAGTTCAATGAACACTTACCGCACGTGGGGCTTGGCTTTCAATTCATATTTCCGTTATGTGGATGCGGCATGGGGGTTTTTCATTTGGCCACGGGTCCACTTTTTTTTTTTCCCCATTGGAATTTATTTTGCCTCATCACCAAATGAGTTTTTTTCCCCTTGCTGCATCTTCATTTACTTCAATACTTATTCATAACCCTAGTACTTTCGGTAATACTCCATTACCGTCTTCGAGGGACGTTTTGCTCCGACTAGCACGGACCGTGTCAGCTGGGCATTTCGGTGGTTCTCGCGGGCTGCTTCTGTCATCGGCTATCGCTTCTTCTTGGGCATTGTGGCGCCATCTCTTGTTGGTGATCTCAGTGATCTCATTTTTCGAACTTTTTCATTTTTTTGCTCAATTTTAATTAAATTTCTCCAGCTGTTTCTCAAAATATTAGGGTCATTATGGTTGCAAACTTTTGTCCTATTTTTTTCAATCATTACCGACTCTGCTATTCTGAGGTGTTTTTTGGATTTACAGCTTTTAATGATTTTTATATTTTCGAATTTAGGATATTTTTAGTTATCCAGACAGTATTGAATAAGTGCTGTTTTTTCTTCTTTTTTCTGCCAGTTTTTTACGTGTTGTTTTAATCTGTGTTTAAGCTTATTTTTGGTACTTCCTATATAAGCCATTGGAGGATTTTCAGTAATAGGAATTGAGTAAATACCTGCTTTTTCTAACATTTTTATTTTTTCATTATTTTTTATTACTATATTTTTGATGGTATATTTACTTTTCCTCCAATTTGAATGTTATGCTTTTTACAAATATTATTAATTTCATTGGTAGTACCTTTAATGTAAGGAAAACCATTTAAATATTTGACTTCTTTTTTATTTACTACAGCATTATTTTTTATTTTCTTTATTACTTCTGTGTCCCATTTTTTTATTAAATGGTTAGGATAACCAAAGCTGCCTGCAATTTTTTTTATGAATTTGATTTCTTCATTGATGAACTGACTATTTTCAGAATGCGTATATGCTCTTTTAATTAAGGTTTTTATACTATTGCATTTTTGAGGATAAGGATGTGCTGAATTGTACGGGATTAGGACCGGAACAAATGAACTTTTCCGATAAACCCTGTATAGTAACTTATCTGTGGATTTGATAACATGTACGTCCAAAAAGGCTATTGCATTATTTTTCTATTTCAACAGTGAGTTCTATAGTTGGATATAAAGAGCTGTAACATTTTGTTAATTTTTTTAATTCTTCTTCGTTCAGTTTTGATAGAATGAAAATATCATCCACGTATCGACAGTACACTTCTGGTTTTTCTTCCATGCGATGCAGGACATTTTCTTCAATTTCGTTCATCACAACCTCTGCATATAGAGTTGATAATGGTGAGCCCATTGGGCCTCCTGAATTTTGCTTGTCAACTCTATATATCAACTCTACATGCAGAGGTTGTGATGAACGAAATTGAAGAAAATGTCCTGCATCGTATGAAAGAAAAACCAGAAGTGTACTGTCGATACGTGGATGATTTTTTCATTCTATCAAAACTGAACGAAGAAGAATTAAAAAAATTAACAAAATGTTACAGCTCTTTATATCCAACTATAGAACTCACTGTTGAAATAGAAAAAAATAATGCAATAGCCTTTTTGGACGTACATGTTATCAAATCCACAGATAAGTTACTATACAGGGTTTATCGGAAAAGTTCATTTGTTCCGGTCCTAATCCCGTACAATTCAGCACATCCTTATCCTCAAAAATGCAATAGTATAAAAACCTTAATTAAAAGAGCATATACGCATTCTGAAAATAGTCAGTTCATCAATGAAGAAATCAAATTCATAAAAAAAATTGCAGGCAGCTTTGGTTATCCTAACCATTTAATTAAAAAATGGGACACAGAAGTAATAAAGAAAATAAAAAATAATGCTGTAGTAAATAAAAATGAAGTCAAATATTTAAATGGTTTTCCTTACATTAAAGGTACTACCAATGAAATTAATAATATTTGTAAAAGGCATAAAATTCAAATTGGAGGAAAAGTAAATACCATCAAAAATATAGTAATAAAAAATAATGAAAAAATAAAAATGTTAGAAAAAGCAGGTATTTACTTAATTCCTATTACTGAAAATCCTCCAATGGCTTATATAGGAAGTACCAAAAATAAGCTTAAACACAGATTAAAACAACACGTAAAAAACTGGCAGAAAAAAGAAGAAAAACAGCACTTATTCAATACTGTCTGGATAACCAAAAATATCCTAAATTCGAAAATATAAAAATCATTAAAAGCTGTAAATCCAAAAAACACCTCAGAATAGCAGAGTCGGTAATGATTGAAAAAAATAGGACAAAAGTTTGCAACCATAATGACCCTAATATTTTGAGAAACAGCTGGAGAAATTTAATTAAAATTGAGCAAAAAAATGAAAAAGTTCGAAAAATGAGATCACTGACCAACAAGAGATGGCGCCACAACGCCCAAGAAGAAGTGATAGCCGATGACAGAAGCAGCCCGCGAGAACCACCGAAATGCCCAGCTGACACGGTCCGTGCTAGTCGGAGCAAAACGTCCCTCGAAGACGGTAATGGAGTATTACCGAAAGTACTAGGGTTATGAATAAGTATTGAAGTAAATGAAGATGCAGCAAGGGAAAAAAACTCATTTGGTGATGAGGCAAAATAAATTCCAACGGAAAAAAAAAGAAGTGGACCCGTGGCCAAATGAAAACCCCCCATGCCGCATCCACATAACGGAAATATGAATTGAAAGCCAAGCCCCACGTGCGGTAAGTGTTCATCGAACTTTACCAACTAAAAGTGAAGTTCAAAAATGCAAATGCATTAATGCACGTTAAAAAATATAACCTCCAATATCGGAAGTAAATTGAAAGATATATTTAATTTTTAAATGTTTTTATTGTGAAATGATCTTCCCTTAGAAAAAGTAGGAACACTGTGGCTTTTTTTCTGCCGTCTTTGCTTTTTTAATGGAGCTTTCTAGCAACCTTAAGTATATTAAAAGTATTGTGAAGAAACACTGCTTAAGCTATGTACAAAGGAGAAAAATGTACATAACTTTGGTGTCATTTCTTCACAATGCTTTTAATACATTTCTATAAAAGGAACAAAATTACTGTGACATGTTTAATTTTTAAATATTTATAACATCAAAATGCCAAAAACGATTTTCACTTAGAAAAAAAACAGGACACTGATGGCTTTCTCTGCTGTCTTTGCTAGTTCTAGCAACCTCAAATACATTAAAAGTATTGTGAAGAAACAATGCTAAGGTTACATACAAAGGAGGAAAATCTAAGTACCTTTTTAGTGTCGTTTCTTCACAATAATTTTAATATACACTGCCGGAAAGTGAAAAAAGAACACCAAGAAGGAATTGACAGACGATCACGAATTTACATATGTTTAATGGGGTCAAATTTACGTAGGTGTGATGTTAATTTCGGGACCAACCGATGAGCGCTTAAGGAGTACGGCAAAGTGAATGTAATCAGTCATCGGCATACGGACACGTGCGAAGACCCTGAAGAAGCTGCAATGCCTGGACATGGAAGACGTGTACGATTTCAGCAGTTATAGGACTTTGAGCGAGGTCATCTAGTCAGACTCCGCGATTCCGGCTGGTCGTATCGTCGTATTGCGGAGCGAATTGGACGGGAAGTATCAGTGGTGGTACGATGGTGGCGCAGATGGTCCGAGGAACATTCCCACACGAGAAGACGCGGAACCGGGAGTCACAGATGGACTGATGAGCGGGCTGATCGACGCATAAGAAGAACGGCGTTGTCAAGCAGAACATCCACTGGGACGCAAATCCGAGCTGCCGTTGCACCTGAGGTGACTGTGCGAACAATCCGTAACCGTCTACTGGATGCAGGACTACGTGCACGTGTGCCTGTGGCATGTGTACCTCTCTCTCCAGCCCACCGTCAGAAACGGCTGCAGTGGTGTCGCCAACGTCTGCACTGGAGAACTCAATTACGATCGGTCGTGTTCAGCGATGAAAGCAGATTCTGCTTGAGAGCCTCCGGTGGTCATATGCATGTTCGCAGACGCACAGGGGAGCGTCTCCACCCTTCTTGCATCCGCCAGCGGCACACAGGGCCTACACCTGATCTCCTGGTGTGGGGAGCGATCAGCTATCACTCCCGTACACAACTAGTGTTTGTACCGGGTATGTTAAACAGCACCTCCTACATCAACAACATCATTCAGCCAGTTGTTGTGCCATTTGTAAGGTTGGTCCATCGTGGTGTTTTCCAGCAAGATAATGCACGACCACACACGGCACGTGCAACGCAACATGCACTTCATGGTGTGAGACAACTTCCATGGCCTGCACGTTCACCGGATTTGTCTCCCATTCAGCACGTGTGGGATTTTATGGGACAACGACTTATCCGGTCTCCACGGCCAGCCACGACCATCCCCGATTTACGCGTCCAGGTTGAGGATGCTAAGAACTCAATACCCCAAACTTACATCCAACATCTGTACAACAGACTCCATGCCAGAATTGCACAGTGTGACGCAATTCATGGCAGTTCAACCTCGTACTAACCATGTTACATGGAAATGTTATTTTTAAGTTTACCAGCAAATACAGCTGTATTTTGCCATAATGTTTTGATCACGTTATCCTCTGTATTCCGTTATTATGCTGTATAAATTTCATTGGTATCAGAAGTCTCCTTCTTGGTGTTCTTTTTTCACTTTCCGCCAGTGTATTTGTCAATCAGTATTGTTTTACAAGGACTTCTGCCACTTTCTTGTTTGGCCTTCTAGAAATCTGTATCCTAGTTTAAAAAATGTATGGAGAGGTCTCATTTTCAACATTCATTTTATTTAAAATTACAGTTTGCTGTTTGGTTAGACATAGTTACTTATAGCAAAAAATAAAATGCATCTAAAATACAAACATTAACCCTTTGTGCAAGCCTCACACATGCTCGGCATCAGGTACAGACCCCATAAATAGACTATAAGCCTAACTCAGAAGAACAATGATGTCCACCACTTCCCATGCATTAGGAGTGCTGAGTCTTGGCACCCCTGAACAATGCCACTTGAGGTTGCAGGATATTTTTATGACAACGAATATACTGTTCTAATTTTATTTTATTTTGCAGTAAATTCGCCATTTGCAATTATCAGAATAATTTATTACCCCAGACATTGCTTTCCACAATTCAGGACAGCAACACAATGAGGACTGCTAAAACTTAGGTCTCTTTAACAACTCAAGTTTTAGTAGTGCATACCTGAATGTCTGGCATGGTGCTTTAAATTACAAAAAAAAAAAAACTTTAACCAGACAACCCCAGGTCTCAAGGGTTCTAGATAAAAGATCCTATACAGAGTTCTTGTGAACTCTCAGTCAATGAGTGATAGGACAAAGGAGCCATGAAACAGACTACATGCTGTCCAGGATAAACAGTTAAATTTTTAAACCTAACATATAGTCCAGGATAGACAGTTAAGTTTTTAAACACAAATGAGAACACCAAACAGAAGTCATCGTTGGTGTTCCTGATCCACGTCGAGTGTATGAATTAATTAACAAATGAGAAGTTGTTACACAGAGAATATCTGGAAAATGTGATGAACCTCAGAGCATACTATCGATTAAAATATGGTGCCTAAAAATGCTAAAGAGAAAAGAATGTTCTAGTCTGCTTTAGAACTTTTGTATGGCCCATTAGTTGAAATACCAAGAACCTCGAATTTTACTTAATGTTTTAGAAAATGTGAGACCAATAATTTTTTTGGAAGCTGCCCCTTGTATGTTTCTGCATATGCTCTTATTTATTCTGCATAGGACTGCAAACTCGTGGTTTCTTAAAACTAATGTTTCTAAATTGGAGTGTCTCATGCAAAGTCATGATCTCAATTCCACCATATGCATATGAATTTGTATTAAATGAACAAATGGATACACAAATTCCCACACCAATTTTCCTGAATGTAAATGCATATATGCATTGTTTGCAGAATAGGAAATGGGAAGTTGTTTCATTCCTCACTTCTGCATTACTCTGTTCCACACATTTTAATTTATCATGTTCTCATTGGGCTATATCACTTACCTTAGTGAGGCATATTATAGGGGCTCTAACCCACCACTATCTTTAAATCTATGCTTTTTCATCTGCTTAGTCATCAATGTGTCTCTGCACATATACATGCTCGTACTAAGTTTGCACACTTGGAAACAGATGTGAGGATTGAGAAATTTTTTATTAAGAACAATAACTTCTCATGAAGTAATTCACATAACAGTATCAACTTTTTAGACTTAAACTGGAAACTTTACATGATTTCCTGACATGACTGGAGAGAATGCATAGCTCTAAGAGCCTTTTGCACTTTCTACAGGGTCTGGGTTTAAATTTAGCATTGCACAAATTTTGAGTCACAGTCTTACTTTTATGACACAAGACGAATGGCAGAAAAGAACAATAAAAATTTTCCTACTGCCCAATTCTTGAGAATAAAAAAAAACTTCTGCAGCAAAAGAGAGGTTACACAGTCTTGCTCTCTCTTCATACATACTAACACACATATATCTTGGGTCTGAGCAAGGCTGTAGCCAGAGAAAATTTTCAGGGAAGGTTTCTGAATTTGAAAATTTTCATCGTGCATCATACATATGTTAAATTTTTCTCTGTCACATTTGACTTACACATTAAATTCTTCTATTTAATACTCCCCATTTTTGAAATACTGACTTACATGCTATACTACTTAAACAAGTATATGTATCTATTTACCCTCTCTTTATTTAAGTATGACATTTTGGGGAGGGTTTAAACCCCAAAACCCCTCCCTGGCTATGGCCCTGGGTGTGAGGCTGTCTTTTTTATTCATCCACACAGCTGAGAACACAGCTTAATTCAAATTGTAAATGTCTTCTTCCTTGGCTGATTCCTGAAATCAAGTTACTATACAACACCAAAATCTGATGTTTCAGCAAGTGTGTTAATTTCATTCTTAGTAGTAAATATGATCAATTCTTTCTCAGTAAATCCTTTACCAGGAATTTCATATAACTATTCAAAACACGGTAAAATCTCAGTAGTATCTCAACAGAATCAAAAACAGCCCAGCTGATCTTTGTGCATTCATATCAATGCAATCTGTAACGAAAGTTCAAATATTTCAAGTGAGATCATATATTCCCAATGATGTGACAGGCATTATACATACACATTCCCACTACTTATTGACTGTCACTGACATATAACCAGTATCTCATTTTGAAAATATGAGTGAAAGATATAAGATACAGTAGATTTTAATTACTCGGGACACATCAGGATTAGAACACTTTGGGCCAATTAAATGGCTGTCCCAATTATGCAAAGCTTATCCCAAAGACCTAATTTGGGATGTTCTTTAAGAATTGTCCCAAATAAGAGGCTGCCTTGATTAACCAGTAGCCCAATCAACCAGAGTCCACTGCATTTGTCTCATGATTTTTATGTATCTTTGAAAGGAAGGTGACATCACACTTTAGCAATTTCTTAATTCCAGGTATCTTTCATATATCTCCAGAACTAAAATGCAAAAATGTTATTTAGACAAAATTTCTCTGATGCAAAGTAAAAGAACAAAAGCAAAACTGACCTCAACTTCTACATGAACATTCCATTCACCAAGAACAGGCTGATCAGCCAAGAAAAATTCAGCAGAGGCAACACCTAAAAACATTTCACCACATTATTAGTGCTGTAAGTGTAAATGCAAATTCACAGTGTTATTTTACTAAAAAGAACATAACCATTGTTAAATAAATAAATGAGCACAGGGTAGAGATCTGCATGGGCCTTGATTTAAAATGCCAGGCCCAGCTCGAGCCCAAACCTTGGGGGCCTGGCCCAGTTCAGACACTTCAGTTTATGGCTCGGCCAGTTTCGGACTTTTGTCCAGCATTCTCTGCAACTTATTGCAAATAGCACAAGGCTTTCTCTGCAGAAATAAAGCAGCTCCACTGAACTTAACTACCTCAATACTAAATGGAATGTAACGCAGAGAGATGTGCTATGTCTCCTAAGAATTCCTTCCAGAAATGAAGTTTAATCCTGACGACCTACTTCAGTTACAGATATAAATGCATTTCTTCTTCCACACTTATAAAACAAGGTAGCCTGGATCCCCAAATATGTAAACAAATACTTTCAACTTCCTCCTCTTTGCTGTAACAACGAATCAAACAGAAGCTGAAAATCATCTATTTTCATAAGGAGGAAATGTCTGTTTATGTAAACATTTCTAGGAAAAGAAAAATTGCCTAACTCTGTGTATATAAGCAGTGCTCAGAAACGAGTATCGTTCACTGGTTCGAAAGTCACTTGACTGAAAATCAGTTTGCTGAAAATCACTTGATCAAAAAGTACATTTCGCTGAAGGGTCACTTGACTAAAAAGTTCATTTCACCAAAAGGTCACTTCACCTAAAAGTTCATTTCATCAAAACATAATTTGATTGAAAATTTCATTTCACCGAAGGATTACTTCACCTAAAAAGTTCATTAGATCGAAAGATCATTTCGCTGAACGGTCAGTTTATCGAAAACAGAATTTTGTTGTTGGAGATTTGTTTAAGTGTGGTGCAGGTTTTGAAAAACTGGCCACCTAAACATCATGGGATTGTATAGAAAATGCACTTTTGATTTCTATGAAAAACTTTTCCATAGGTAGGTCTTTTTAAATATAACATTAATTATAAGGCCTAGGTCTGGGCCTTTTTAGTAAATTTTAATCCTCCAAGCTCATGTTCATAAGGTTTACACAGCAAATCAAGAAAATAATGTTCTACTTTTACTCAACACAAAACATCAATTTTTTTACCATAGGCTTAGATATAGACTGTTTTAGCAGATTTTAATCCTTGGTACTCATGTTCATAAGCATTACATAAAATTTACAGCAAAATATGTTGCACTTTTACTCAAGCCAAAAACATTAATTTTAAGGCCCTAGGCCTGGATCTGGGCATTTTTAACAAACTTTAGTCATTTATGCTGATATTCATAAGGTTTCCTTAAAGAGTCAAGTTAATAATGTTCCACTAGTACTCAACCAAAAAACCTTCATTTTTAGGCCCCAGGCTAAGATATAGGCTTTTTTAGAAGATTTTAACCCTCTGTGCTCATAATCATAAGCATTATATAAAAAGTCAAGTTAATAATGTTGTACTTTTACTCAGGCCCAAAAGTTAATTTTAAGGCACTAGGCCTCTTTTTAGCATATTTTAATCATTTGTGATCATATTCATAAATTTTCATAACAAGTCATGTTAATAATGTTCCACTGTTACCCAAGCACAAAAAGGTTCATTTTTAGGCCCTAGGCCTAGATATAGGCCTTTGTAGAAATTTTAATCCTTTGTGCTCATGTTCTTTTTTTTTTTTTTTTTTTTTTTTTTTGATTGGAGGTTTAACGACCACCGTGAGCAACTCAATGGGCTATAAGCAGTCGCCCGTCCCTAATTTAGGGTCACTGGTTCCAGGGAAGGGAGAGAACCAGTGCCGTAAGACAAACACAACATCCATGCCTCACCGGGATTCGAACCCGGACCCCGTTCGAACGAATGATCAGAGGCCATCGCTTAGACCACTGCGCCACCGGGGCGGCTTTGCTCATGTTCATCACTGATTTTAAAGCTGATTTTTTGTGTCTGAGAAAAGGTACAGTAGTATTAATTTGATTTGTTATGCAAACCTTATGATTATAATCCTGGATTGGGGGCCCCAGGTGCTGAAGCACGGATGATTTAAATCAGCTGAAAAGTCCTAAACCAATGCCTAGGGACTTAAAACTAATTATTTTGGTTTTAAAATTAATTCTTTGTGACATGGAGAAACCAAAAGTACAATTTGAGTATGATCCCCTAAAGTTTTGGCAACTTGCAAAGCAGATAAAACTAGGTGCCATGTCATAATCCCCAAACTGTTCTTAATGAAAAAGCAGAAACCATCTCCACTTCAAATTGAAAAGTTCTGAAATTTGATAGCACCTCTAAACTAAAAACAGCAGATGACAGACTAAACAAGCCTACTCTAAAAGCCTTCCATGGAGATTTTGCACCACCTGGTTATTTCTGAACATCACATTTGTTCTTCCAGATTAAACTACATAAAGATGGCTTTTCTCTTCAATCACTCGTAGAATAAATAGAACACACACCATCTTTACATGATTAAAAACATTTTTTAAAATTGTGTAAAGATAGTGTGTGTTCTATTAATTTTACATTACTACACGAAAATCATATTATTCTTCACTCATAGAATACACTATCTCCCCCACCTGCCACCTAGAAAAGAAGATTGTTGAAAAACAAAAGCATCTCACTTCTAGCCATATTATGCCAATTACCTGCACTACAGAGTTCATTGAGCCGCCCCGGTGGCGCAGTGGTCTAAGGCGTTGGCCTCTGATCATTCGTCCGAAGGGGTCCGGGTTCGAATCCCGGTGAGGCATGGATGTTGTGTTTGTCTTACGGCACTGGCTCTCTCCCTTCCCTGGAACCAGTGACCATAAATTAGGGACGGGCGACTGCTTATAGCCCATTGAGTTGCTCACGGTGGTCGTTAAACCTCAAAAAAAAAAAAAAAGAGTTCATTGAAAAACTTTCATCCAGTATTGCACCTTCTGAAAAACTGTTCACATTAGATCTGGACTTTCTCTTCACTTCAGTTTCTCTTTCCCATTCACATATGCTGTCAGTACAATTGCTAAAAGAAAACCAATCACTTTCTGGCTCTCTAATAAATGATCTGTATGACTGACTTCAAACTTTAAGAGATCAACATTGCTTTCGTTACAACAACGAATATATTTGTCAGTCAACAACACTGACTTTCAGTGGGTTTGCCTCTCTCACCACTTTTAGCCAAAATTTTCATACAGCATATTGCCATAGTCATGAAATACATTCCACAACCTTTGATTTGGCTTTGATATGTAGATGATATTTTTGTCCTCTGGTTCTACAAAAGAACCTATCTATAATCCCTAATAAAAAAAGATTTCCTTGAAGTTCCCCATCAATAAAATTCACCATCAATAAAGAATCACAGCAAGACATTGACATCCCGGACATCCATTTGACATTACTGGAGAATCTTTTTGACATATCTGTTTACCCAAAACCCACTGCAATAGCAAACATAATCAATATTCTCATCATACTTTCCCACTGCAATAACAAACCATGATCCTATTCTCATCCTACTCTCCCACTGTTCACATATTTGTAGCTTTAAAAATTTACATTAATCATGCCAAGACAATTGTAAATCAAGTCCCCATTTTGAAAGAAAAAAAAAAAAACGTGCCTCTTTTATAAACAAAGTATCATTATGTTTTCAAGAAAGTATTAAAATATTGCTAACCTTACATACTTACATACATATCACTAAGCTGTTCTCTGAGATTCAGAGGTTAGCTCCAAAAAGAAATACAAACTACCAGATATTTTTACTTACTGTTGTCGTATCAAACTTCACCATTTACAGCGATCTTGACATAAAACTTGGGCTTCACCGATATCTATTACACGCCGTACACAAGATCTTTTATACTTCATACTCGTAATCTTTTTCTCATGCAGACACTCCTGAATCTGATCCACCCATGTCTTCCTTGGTCTTCATCTGCCTTTTCTTCCTGCCACTTGAGCTTAAAAAGATTTTCTTAGTAAGAATCTGATCACTCATTCTTTCCACATGGCCAAACCACCGAAGCATGTTGGTCTCCATCTTGCTAATAACATTTTGCTTCACATCCCACAACTGCAACACATCTTCATTCCTCACACAACCAGACCGTGTCCCCCCCCCCCCCCGTAAGGTAAGTAACGCATTTCTCCAGCACACAAATGACTCCTGTTTCTTCTGCAGTACCCAGGTTTCACTGCCGCACATCACTGTAGAAACAATTACACTTTCATACACAGCCATGCAGGACTCTCTAGAGAACCCATCATTCCTGTGAAAACCTCATAGAGCAGCTATGACTTTCAATGAAAAATTCACTCGCTTACTAATTTCACCATCCAATTTCTTCTCTCTGTCAAACATGCTTCCTAAATACACAAACTCACTCACCTGGTCAATCACAGTGCCATTTAGACTTACATTACATTCAGTGCTACCAGTTCCTCTCTCAAAAACCATAACTTTGGTTTTTCCCTTATTTATACTCAGTTTGAATTTCATGCAAACTTTGTACATCCGAGACAACATACTCTGCAAATCACTTTTGCTCTCTGCCAACAGGACAGTGTCATCAGCATACAGCAATCTGCACACACGGATATCACCAAGACATAAACCACTATCATCTATTTTGGCCTCACGCATGCATGCGTCCATAAATATATTAAACAGTCATGGTGACATTACACAACCGTGTCTAACTCCTGCACCAATAGAAAACAAATTTGATAAAACACCATTCACTCGTACACAAGCTCTACTACCAGCATACATGGCTTTTACACTATTAAGTAGATTTCCAGTAACACCATATTCATTCAATATTTTCCACAAAAGTGTCCTATTTACTCGGTCATAAGCTGTCTCTAAATCTATGAAGGCAGCAAAAACTTTCTTACCAACAGCCAGATACTTTTCAATCATCGTGCTTAATGCTAAAATCTGGATAGTGCAGCCTTTACCAGGCATAAAACCACTCTGAACATCCCACACTTTCTCTGATGTAAGACCCCGTACTTTTTCAATAACAACCTTACCAAACACTTTCCCTGGCATACTTAGTAGGCTAATACCACGATAGTTCTTGCATTCAGTCTGATCACCTTTTTGCCTTATACAAGGGAACAATAATAGCATCCTTCCAATCCCGAGGGACCATTCCTAACTCCCAGCACAACTGGCAAATTCAGTTAACCAGTCAATTACAGAGTCACCACCATATTTCAACATCTCGGCAGTTATGCCATCAACTCCTGGAGCCTTGCCATTCTGAAGAGATTTTAGAGCTTTACACACTTCTTCTCTTGAGATCACTCCTGTGCTTCCATCCCTCACTGTGACATCATCTGCATCTGTCTCAGACTCATCTTTGCTCTCCTGATCTAATAACTCACAGAAGTATTCACCCCATCTTTCACTTAACTCATTGGGCTCCCATATCATTTCCCCAATCTCATTCTTCACACAACGTACAACTTTGTTTCCCCTATTTTTCCTGTGTCTCATGTACTTCCAGAAGGACTTTCTATCTTTCCAAAAAGCCAGTTCATGCCTTTCCACTTTCTCCTTCCTATCTTTTGCCTTACTGTGGTGAACCAGCTTAGCAGCTTCACGCTTCCTACAGTGATATTCATCCACAGAGATTCTACCTTGAAAAATCCCCAAATAGGCTTCCTTCTTTCTCTTTACTGCCTCTTCAATCTCACTATTCCACCAAGCATCACCCCTATTGTTACCCACTATTGTGGCACCACAGACCTCTTTAGCAGCAGTGACAACACAGTTCTTAAAACATTCCCACTTCTTTTCTTCATCTCTCTCACCAGACTTCAGCTCCTTCAGTCGTTCTTTGAGTAAGTCAGAATAATGCTGATGGTCTTCAAGGAGCCTATCAACCTTTAATCTTTCTATCCTGGGTCTCTTCCTATTCCTTTTCCTCCAACCAACATTAAGTTTCCCTCGTGACACTACCAAGTAATGATCAGAACCAACATCCGCACCTCTCATCACACGGTTATCAACAACTAAGTGTTTCAGACGCTGATCGTAGACAACAAAATCTATCACACTCTTTTTACCAAGAGTATGAATCTCTCTACTAAAGTCTGGCAACAGTTCCTGCATCTCCAATTTACATTGTAGTGCTGGCAACCAGTCCTCTGATTCAGTTGTTTGCAAGTGATTAAGATCATAGCACATTCAAAAGTTTCCACTTTTAACAATTTCATTATTATGTGTAATTGTGTGTTTCTGCTTAATTCTAAGATGGTTAAAGTAAAACAATACAGGTAATTTAACAAGTTTAACAATTGTTAGTAGAAAATAGCTAACATGAAATATCTAAGTTAACACAAAGACTCAACTTGAAACAGAAACCTAACAAGGATAGCTTGTTAACAGTTTCACTTGACGTTAATGACTGCGACTCATGACTGCAACTCAGTCATAAATATTATTTACTAATGACTGCGACTCAGTGACTGCGATTCATTCAATGAAGACAGATCATTTGTGACCACACCCTTTAAAAGCAGCAAGGTCATACACCACCTGACAACAAAGTTCCAGGACAGCTGCTGTTACGAGGAAAGTTTAGTGCACCAAGTCCAGCTGTGGTTATGGTTCTTCAAAGTAGTCCCCTTTCTTATTGATGCAACATTTTGATTGCCCCACTAGATGTGTGAAACACATTTTGAATTCATTTACCGGAACACTGTTAATTTCTGCGGTAACGATTTTCTTGATGTCCTGAACAGTCATGAAACGTCATCCTTTCAACGCCAATTTCACTTCAGGAACAGCAAGTTCTCAGTGGGAGCTAAGTCCAGGGAGTAGGGTGGATAGTTGAGCCTGGGTACTCTGGACTTGGCGAGGAACTGTGTCACCGACAGTGCCAAGTGGGCAGGTGCGTTGTCATCCAGAAGGAACCAACTTCTACATGTTCACAGGTGCGGCCTCACACATAAATTCTCTTCCATAGGAGATCAAGAACTTGCAAGTAGAAGGCACTGGTGATTGTTGTGCCCTCCGGAAGCCATTCCCTGTGAATGATACCGCTGCTATCAAAACACGTGATCAGCATTGCCTTGATTTTCGACTTCTGCAGGTGAACCTTCTTGGGTCTCGGTGAACTTGGTGCTCTCCTCTCCAGGCTATGCCTCTTTGATGCTGGATCGTATTGAAAGCACCATGTCTCATCACCTGTTGCAATGCGGTCCAGCATCAAATGGTCGGATTCCACAGCCGCAATGAACGCCTTGCAGCTTTTGACTCTTTGAACTTTCTGTTCTTCAGTCTAACTGTGTGGCACAAACCTTGCGCAAACCATCCTTTTCCTGAGCTTTTCCTTTAGAATCAGACGGATTGTTTCATGGTTGATATGGAGTTTGTCCCCCATCATCCGTATTATCATTCGACGGTCTGACTGCACCAGAATGCAAACTTTTTCCACAATTTCCTCAGAATGGCTGGTTGACGGTCTTCCAATCCTTAGGTCATCATCCCAGCGTCTTCCCTTCCCTCATGAAAGTGAGCATACCATTCAAAAACGTGACCACAGGATAGAGCATTGTCCTCGTAAACAGTTTTGATCATTTAGTAGGTCTCCGTTGCAGACTTCATGGACTTGCAGCAAAATTTTATGTGTACTTTCTGTTCTCTGTTCAAATCCATGACAATGGTCTTTGGGGTACCTTCTATTAACAGTCTTCAGAATCGGACAGGTCTGCACTTTCTTAGATCTTCATGTGTCCTGCAAGAGAGGGAAAACACAATATACAATTTGTCTAATAGAACATGTTTTTACCACTACCATTAACAGAGTAATACCCACTGTCCTGAAATTTTATTGTCAGATGGTGTATATATGGTAAAACCTTCCTAGTGGACACTCCCAAATAGCAGACACCTCCACTTAGCAAATAATTTTGTGATCCTCAGTCCCAAAGTATATATGTTTCTGTGCATTTACAAACAGCAGACCCTCTGAATAATGGACGGTAATCTTGGTCATAAAACAGTTTCTTTGGACGAAAGCAAGGTGATATTTTGTCCTCAAAATCCCCATTACAAATCTATTTGTCTGGTTTCAATAGGACTGACCTTTTTGGTTAATTGGACAAAACAGCTCCCCTTTATCCTCATGTTGACCCACATGCCTATGAAGCACATATCCTGAACCCCCTTTACTGCATTCCAAAGAGGATTAAATTCACTGCCCCAAACCCCATTCTTCTTCAATGTTAGCAAACTGCTCCTAATAGGGTCCACAGTTCATTTTAAAATCAAATGTTTTTCCCCTTCTTTGCAGAACCAGCACAAAAACTCAAACATGAAGATAAATGTAGCTAGCTGACTATTCATTTCTGAAAATGAAACAGTTCTCTATCTCATTGCATTGTCAACTGGCATTATTCTTTCAGTTTAATAGTGATTTTGTGCTTGTGTAGCTTGTAGCATATGCATACAATTTTTATTTGGATAACTTGGTTTTTAAAATTGAGACAAAGAGAAAATAATTAACGTTGGAAAAATTCCTATTTTAAATGCAGCTGAAAGAGAAAATTTAAGTGTGCAGATTTTTGCTGAACCTTTCAAAATAAGCAAAATGTAAATAAGTGAACTTTTGAGAAAGGAGGAGGAAATCAGCATATTTGATCATCAACACTGATGAAACTAGCAGTACTGTTAAAGTTTGCAAAACTGAGAGTAGTGCAATTGATTCTTTGGTTTTCAGTTGGTTTAATCCAGTCCAGTAACAGAAGATTCCTGTTAGTGGTCCTCTGATACAAGAGAAGGAATCAAAATTAGGCTGTAACAAAGCTAATTCAAAAGTATGTACTTTGTAGCATGCATCAAAATATGTACATTGTATGCACTGTACTTTACAATACAAACATTGTAGATGTACTTATCTATGTATACATATGGTATTGGTTCTCACTGTTAAACAACAGCAAAAAAAAAATGAAAGAGTTAATCGCAAAACATACTGTACATATGTCCTTAGTTTTTTATACTGTGACCCTTGGGTGGGCTTAGAAACTCCCGAATAGTGGGCAAATGCTGATGTCTCAAGATGTATGCTACTGAGAGATTATATGTATATGATCAACACTTTTAGAACTGAATTCATCCACCTACAGAAATGTCCCAGGATGTATGCTGTTCAGAGGTTGCATATGATAAACACCTTTACATGTGATAAATTCATTCACCTAAAGAAATCACACTCTATCATTTTCCTCTGTTAAACATATCACCTAAAAGCAGAAAGTCATCATGCTGGTCTAACGACACACGTTTCAGACTGATCATACAGTGTGTCACAAAATTTTTGCAACTTGATTCCCTCACTTTCATGTAACTTACATTTCATACATATTGCATCTGAATTGAAAGTCTTACTCAGAAATGCACACTGCCAGTCTGATGCTGCAGCATGTGGTCAACTGGTTCACCTTTTGGAGATTGTCTTCCCAAGTCATTAAGCAGTATATTACCATAATCTGTCAAACATGGCAAAACAGTCTATCACTATAGTTTCTTGTTCTTGGAAACTACAGCTAAACCTAACCTTGTGCCATTAAAATCCCAAAGGCAACAACCCAAACAATAAAATCTCAGATAAAAGGTTTGCATCAGCATCATAGAAAAAAGTGCATTCGAAGAAAGCACCAAGACACAAACCCAACTTTGCAACAAACATGCATGTGATAATGAAGGTGTTAAAGCCATACAGACATAATGTAACTTTGTTGCAAAACTGATTCAGTAAGTAGCATTTTACTCGTATTCAAACTCTACTACCAGGTTGTACAGCTTTTATACAGTTAAGCATATATATATATATATGCTTGGTGTAACCAAGAAATATAAGAAGATGAACTTGTGGATAAGGAAAATGACAGGAGTGGACGACATCATGACCAGAGTGAAATCACTGAAATGGCAATGGGCTGGACATGTTGCCAGAAGAACGGACCACCGATGGACAACCAAAATTTTAGACTGGATTCTGAGGGGCAGGAAAAGACCCAGAAGAAGAAGACCCCATGGGAGATGGAAGGATGAAATTCGAAATTATGATGGAGTGACGTGGAGGAGACAGGCCCAAGACAGACAATTGCGGAAGAAATTTAGGGAGACTTTCATCCAGCAGTGGATTGATAATGGTTGATGATGATGATATATATACACACAGTATATTACTACAAAAACATTATAACATTGAAGCTCACTTTGTAACTTTCAGCTTACCATTTGTTGCTTGTACACTTTTCCACTCCTCTATTAGGTTGTTGTGTGCATCCTGTAAAAAGATTTTGAAAATTATATTTTTCTCTCCATTGGAGCATTAAATACATGTGTTGCTCTCGTCTTAAAACTACTAAATATTCAAAATTTTATTCCACAATTTTTGAAGAGATCTGTTCACAACAAACATGTAAAATACGTAATAAGAGAGAAAGACATACATCATGTTATTGCAAATACATAGTGTCATCTCTCTCTCTCTCTCTCACACACACACTCATAACACACACAGTGGAAGAGTGTACAGTGAATAAGCAAAACTTGGTAGGTGAATCTTAACCAGTTTCTTAAGATCAAATTAAATGATTATAATATTAAGATGGTAGGATAAAACACATTACTTTTTACTCTGAATTTTCTTAAAACTTTACTTTAAACATGTTTTATTCACATGTTCACGAAAGTTTTCAAAAGTGAGAAATATTCACTCCCTATTTAAAATATGCATTTAAACTACTAAATAAATAAAAAAGAAACTAGCAATAAAGTAGATAGAAACAAAAAAATGCATATATTACCACAGCATTTTAAAAAGTACCGCATTTTTATCAATTTAGGATTTAAAGCATAACTTGCTTTTGCTTTAATTTTACATAAATAGTTTTGGAAAAAATTGATAAGATATATCTGCATTTGTCTGGTGTCAGCAGATCAGTACAACTTGATCAGCTATTACGCACGTATTTCTCAATGTATCGAGATTTAAAAAAACATGTTTTCCATACGTTATTTTTTCAGGTAGAACCATTTAATGGTGGCCTTTAACTGCAGTAACTTTTTACATGTTATATTTCCTTTGAGTGGAAAGCAATTTCTCGGTTGGAAGTTATTAATATTCGCTGTGCATATATATCGCGGTAATCGAATGTGATTCAAGAAAAAATCTTTCACGCACCTCTCGGTTGTAGGTGGTCGATGTTCAAATCTTTGCACTGTTGTTCTCATCAGGTTCTTGGGTGAAGGCTTTTTGACTAACTGCAAAAAGTCTGCACGTTTATTGAGTAGGATATACTTTTTAGTTGAACTACGGGAGGCACATGAAGACAAAGGAAATGTGAAAATTACGTTGGAAAACTTGAAAAACGGAAAAATGAATCACTCGTAAAAAATATTCGCATGAGGAATTACAATCACCAAAAAACTTCGTCAGACTTGCTGGATGTGTTGTCCGATGCATTTCGGCAGATCTGTCTTCTGCCATCTTCTGGGACCTCTGGTCGTCCGTTCTCTCTGCAACACACAAAGATTCCCAAACTGAGCACGTCGCATATTCAGCGTAAACTGCAGAGAGAACGAATGACCAGAGGTCCCAGAAGATGGCAGACAGATCTGCTGAAATGCATCGGACAATACATTCAAGAAGTCTGACGAAGTTTTTGGTGATTACAATTGCTGATGCGAATATTTTTACGAGTGATTCATTTTTCCGTTTTCCAACGTAATTTTCACATCTCCTTTGTTTTTATGTGCCTCCCGTAGTTCAACTAAAAAAGTATATCCTACTCAAGAATCGTGCAGACTTTTTGAAGTTAGTCAAAAAGCCTTCACCCAAGAACCTGATGAGAACAACAGTGCAAAGATTTGAACATCAACCACCTACAACCGAGAGGTATGTGAAAGATTTTTCCTTGAATCACATTCGATTACCGCGATATATATGCACAGCGAATATTAATAACTTCCAACCGAGAAATTGCTTTCCACTCAAAGGAAATATAACATGTAAAAAGTTACAGCAGTTAAAACCACCATTAAATGGTTCTACCTAAAAAAATAATTGATCAGCCATGCCTTTATTTACTTTTCTGCATGAAATAGCCTCAAGAAACAATTCATCAGAATTTAAAAACTATGCACTGGATACATTAGAAGTACACATTGCATTTTAAAATTAAAACTCACTTTGCTGATAAAATTGTACCAAAGCTTACATTCAGCTCCTGAATAATGCAGTGTTGCAATTGTTCTTAGAAAGGTTTTCAAACTTTCTTGGCTGAACTTGAACATTATCGTAAAAGTCATTTTGCCCTCCCCCTCCTACATTTAATGAATGCCTTCAGATTCTCATCTTCACTTCCCTATGATGTAAATTCTATGCATATATTCATGGACCCCCTAGCATGGAACTGAAGATTTTCACTATTTGAATTAATAAGTGGCATTATCTTATCTTATCAACTTTGCTTTAAAAAAGTGTTTTTGGTAAACAGATAGAATTCCATGATAACAGTGAACCACAAGGATATTTCAACATTAATTTCTCATGGGATGATAATGATGAGATTTATTTTGTTTTGTTCTTTTAACCAAGATTGATAATCTTTAAAACTCTCAAAATTTCATATTGTTCTGATTACAAAGTGTGAAACCCTTAACGGTGACGGAGTAGATAATCATGAACAATTCTTAAAGCACGTCTCACATCAATCTTAAATCCAAAAGATATCCTGAACTTTTGATATTTAAGCCAACAGGCGGGATAACTGTCATGTGATGAAAAGAAAGCCACATGGTCTAGTAAAAGAAGCCAATCTGTCAAATGATAAAAGGAAGCTGAAATGAACATACATTGTGGCTGAAACTTACATTTGTCAGCAACACTGGAAGCTCACTTTTTGTATTCACTATTTTCTGCTCAGATGTTATTGAAATCTTTTATATCTCCACTAATTTGTAAAAACCCTGTACAGCTAATGGGACTGAAGTGTCATAGGGTCTGTTAAATGTTTTTACCTAAAATAACTTCCATGCAAAACTTTTATCAGAAGCAGATGAAGCCTATCACATATTTGAAGTAAAACAATGGACTTGAAAGTGCATCTTTGGAACCTAATAAAGGAGGCAACTCTTCAGAATGAAGAGAAGAAAATGACAGTACAGAATATGAAAAACAAAAATGATATGATTAACAAATTGAACAGTAATGAAATAAGTTCTCGGGTGCTCAGACTGCACACCTCCTATAGTAAGAGAATACTTAAACAGTAATGCAGATGATCATGGATATCAGAATTTTAAGGATGAACATATTGTGAGCATGGCTGAACAAATTACAAAGATGAAGAAAATGAAAATGACCCTGATAAAAATTATGTTTGACCTTCACATAGAAAAGCATCCAATTCTTTAAATATGATTACAGTTTTAAAGGCACAATGAATCTGATTCTGTTGGCTGCTGTATCTTAGAAGACTGCATGACATGGCTAAAAAAAATGCTTATATTAAAATAGAGAAACCTTTTATGTATTTTTTACTGGAACAAAAATGCAACAGAAAATGTGTTGCAAACTGACAAATGATGAGTGATTATTATATGTATAAAAGAGTTATGAATTAATAGAACTACACATAATATTTTAAGGTTTCTGATCATTACTGGACAGGTATGCCAGTTAACCAGATTTTCTTTATCATATAAGTCATACTTATACTCAGTCTGCAACGGTTTAGATAAACAATGTTTTGCTATGGTTAAAAACTGTGGTACAAAATAAAAACTATCACTTACCCTCACAGATAAATCCACGCGAGTCGACTGGGGTGCAGGCAGAAGAGATGGGTCAACAATGACGCTCCTAAACTGAACTGCAATTATATAAGAAAAAATGAACTACAGATGATGGATTTGCATATTTTTCTTATACATAATGAAAAGTATCACACCAAATACACCAAAATAACTGATTGCTGTCTAGACACGGTACCAAACAATGGGGATAATTGCAGATTAAAAGATGAATTTTTATTTACAACTTAAAATTATATATACATGCAAGATCTTTCAGACCCACTATGGGTCCATCATCAGGCACTGCAGAGGGGCGGTTCCAAGATTATAAAGTCAGGAAAAACAACCCACAATGCATTGGCATGGAGGCACTGCTCAAGCCCACGCATGCACACTTGTTAAATATACAAACATGCAAATATTACAAAGATACAATAAACACGATTACGGATTAAGATGCTATGTACAATGGTGTAAAATAAAATGTCTCCATGATGAGGGTAATGTCGACATATCGTCATTACAACATTGGTTAGAAAATAGAGTTATATACATGCTTTCAGTGAATAATAAGCTAGTCTTAGTTGCAGGTGTTGCTAAGATCTTGGTGTTGTTCCAGTACGGGATGTGTTGGCCTTGTTTAACTAGTCGGGATAAGGCAGTGGTACTCGATCCGGTCCGGACATTATACATGTGTTCAGAAATATGGGTTGCAACAGTTTGAATCATGGATCCTATGTAATTGGTGTCCCGAAAATATCCATACAATTGGCCTTAGCTGTAAGCTCATGCTTCAGATCTTTCACCAAATAATAAAAATCACTGAGAATTTAAAATTTTTGATAAGGCATCAGACACTATAAAAAACATATGTGACCATCCTAATTGACTATCAATTAAGGTATCACAAGTGATATTTCATTAAAATAACAGGTATATTAATCATAAAATGCATCCACAAAATTACCATGAAAATCACCATTATTTAAATACAATTAATCTTGACTGAACAATGAAATTTCCAGATACAGCAATTACAATTTACCATATTATGTTGTTGTTACAAACATTACATACTCAAAAACCTAAAACTATAAAATTCCTGTGTGTTTCATATAACACTAAACTGCATTAGACAAAACACAAAATGTTTGCTACATCCCACTTTAGCTATGTAATCTATACAATGCCATATACGACATGTGGGTGGCATGTAAAATACATTGAAATGTTGAAAAAAAAACCTCTGTTCATTGTTTACATTGAAAGTTCACATTGAGGCATCCTCCACTGATATCTGACTCATTAATCATGACAGATCATCACAGCAACACTTTTACTCAGAATTACAGAAAATGTACAACTCTTTGTAATGGAAAAGGTACATCTCTCTCACAAATCACAAACAACGTAACTTCTTTTGATGCACAGTCTCAACATGGCTTTCCCTCTCTCCTGGTTTCTAAATTAATTCAAAATGCTAAGAAAAAAACCAGTTGTTGCTCTTCAACCTGTTTCACCAAAAAAGGAACTAACGTTTGCTGGCCCAATCCCTTACCACGAACCTTCTGCCTACAAACTCATCAGTATCTTCAAAAGAGAAGGATATAGACTTGCCATTAGTTATTCCCCTTCAATTTCTGTTATACTACGTAATGACAGAGAACTAAGACCTCCGCTTTTGTTCGCCTGGAGTGTATAAAATTCCGATCAAGACTAAAGTTGGATTAACCGCATACATAGGAAGTTCAATCCGGAAAATTCCCTCAAGACTTCAGGAACACAAATCTGGTGTGAAATTTGGAAAACCTTCATCTGCCTAATCTCTTCTTACCATGGCTGAAATCTTCTGCCATTCCACTTTGGTCCAATACTAAAAAGTTGGCTCCCTTCCAAAATCAGTATTCTCTGAGGTTTAGAGAAAGTTTGGAAATTTTATTTTCCAAAAATTGCAACTCTGAGCTCCCCATTTTTGTTCCTTACATCTGGAAATCCCTCATTGCATCATGTCACCCGGAGTTACCATTACAAAACTTACCTTTCCAATCTGGCAACGTAAACCAATCGTAGTCGCACTGATGAAGGCCATAGTGATGGCTGAAATATATTTGCATTAAACTTTTATACGTAACTTAGCGTGTTCTACACTACCTTCTTCTTAATTTGTTTGTTAGTTACGTGCATTGCCTACCACTCATTTATAGGTTTTTATATCTTTGCATATGTCTCTGGTCTTCAGATGACTATCAAATGTAAGAATGTAATTCAGATATTGCCAGATCCCAGATTCACGTTACAGTATCTTTTAAATAAAACTAGGGGATGCACCTCTAGGCTCGCTATGCTCGTTTCCAGAGTAGCGCTTAGGTCCTGCAGCTCATTCTCCAAGTATATCACATAATATAAAAACCGGAAAATTCATATAAATTTCAACTTTTATTGCATGTTTAAGCAAATAAGGCTTGTTATTCCAAAGTTTCAGAGTTTTTTTACTGTCTTTATTTTTTGGAAGGGCGGACTTTTGTCATTTGAACTTATAGCACTTACTAAATTTACCACTAAGGAAAACAAAAGCAGCCCAAAAAGCATTTCCGTAAACCATTATGCTAAACCATTAAGGTGGACGTCAAGTAATTTTGCTTCTTATACTTCCAATGGAAAAACTTTTGTACACATTTCCTTCACAATTAGTGTGTGTTCCCAAGGATGAAAATTTGAACATCAATTAAAATAACTTCATATTATAACTTGAAATACTTAATATTTTCTAAAACATAACTATAATTATATTAAAAATCAATAACTTTTCCTTTGGTGGTGTTGAAACCAGAAAAAAGATGGTGCGACCAGTACTTTGATGACATCAGTAGACAAACAAACGTTGGATTGCATAATTATGGTTATGTTTCAAAAAATATTAAGTATTCCAAGTTATAAAATGAAGCTATTTTAATCGTTGTTCAAATTTTCATTCTTGGGAATGCATTAATTGTGAAGAAAATGTGTACAGAAGTTTTTCCATAGGAAGTATAGGAAGCAAAATTACTTGACGTCCACCTTAAACAACTGAGATAGCTTTACCAACAAAACATATGCATAACAAATTCTCTGCGTCACCATGGCAGCAGGTCACGGGACCAGAATGTTCCTCTGTGGTTATTGTGAAGACAGACAAAGCGTTCGTTTCTTTCCCTTGCGTCTTTAAAAAATACTTAAAAATCAGAAAATGACTTTTTCTTAAAAAAAAATTTTGTAAAAAAGGGATGATAGTTGTAAGTTTATGCTGTAAAAATTGCAATGCGTAATGATTTATAGTTTGCCATATTATCCATTTTTTAAAATGGATATTTTTTTTAAAATGAATCCTATCGCAAAATAGAAAATTTTATGAAATTTAGAAATTTAATTTCTGGTAAAATAAATCGAAATTCAAAAAAAGGGCAACTAGGTGCAAACATTTGGTTATGGTGACATGCCTACAATGTAGTGACATGCCTACAAAGTTTCGTGGTTCTGTTGCTGTTAGTGTGTCAGGAACACGACCTGATAGCACTTTTTTGCTTACCTTAAGTTTGAAATACAATAGCTCTTGAAGTATCGCTAGAATTGAGAAATGGTTTATTTCAGCGTGTTCTCCAAACAATTCTCTACAAACGACGAAGTAAATTTCATATTTTTGTGTTCAATACGTTTTTGCACTGCGAGCTAGGGAAGCAAGAGTGTCACAAAATTTCCAAAAAGTGTGGCAGCATTTACTTTCTTTTAGAATAGAGAAATATATTTAATGTTTTTCTTGAATCTTATTTGTTGTCATTAAACCAGACGTTAAATATTGGGCTTGTGGTTGTAGGTTCATCGACTGAACCTTCTTCTCTGATGTGGTAGGTTTCTTTTACAAGTCTTATGTTTATTTGAGGTGTGCAATCCAAAATCCAAATCAGATTTCACATTGGCTTGCATTTTCATGTTTCTGTGTGTCCTTCAATTGCAGTGTACTGGTCACCTGTTCCAATAGCTCTTTTATGTTCTTTAATCCTCTGTTTAAATTTACGTGCTATTTGTGTCCAATATATTTGTTATAGCAATTCGCCATTATTTGATAAATGGTATTCCTCTTTTCCATATTATCCTGTTTTGTCTGTAAGAAAATACAACATTCAGAAGAGAGTGATTCTTCTATTAAAGAAAACTTTAAATGATTTATGAGTAAAGACTGCAAATTTAACTTTCTAAATGCTTACTAAAACTAAAATGTTGGCTAACCCAGAGTAGATGTGTATTACAATTGCACTGTTTCTATGTGTGAATTACTTACTTTCTGAATGCTCTTTCAATTTGAGGATTACTTGTGTTTATGTTCTAAATGCTATTTTTATTTGGCAATTACAAATGTTCTCTATATACGGCGATTATTATGATCCTGGTGTAACCATGTGCTGTTCCTCTACCAATGAGAGTGGCAAAATGAAAATAAAAATGTTGTTTGAAAAGAGAATACACCAATTAATCCAATATCTATGTGAAACTTGTAATGTAGCTACAATCCATTTATTAGGGTAAGGCTAACACATCTGTGTACATAACGCTGAGCTTTCACGTATCAACTGGATGGTTGTGTGAAAGTTATTAACTGGACATTAAAGAAAGGAGAAGAAAACTAAATGTAAACTGTTTTACATATTTACTTTGACAATAGTTCAAATTTAACATATAAAAACAATGCAGAGAGAGAACTAAAATAAAATCATTTTACATCGTAACTCTGAAAATAATTTGTTTAATTTAAAGCAACTGCCATAACATTCAGTTTGTTCTGTATAACATGGAACATGCATATACTACAATGAAATATCATGTTGGAAAATATAGTACTTATCCAAAGGCACACTACATAATGGCAGCCTATATGACACATTTTTGTCAGTAATTCTGGGTATCATCAAAATTTCTATATCTTTCCTGACAGCAGTTTCTTTGTGGGTGGTATATCTGGCTAAGTATTTTGAATCATTCTACATAGGGGTGGCTGCTTTGAACAAGACCTCCTTAAAAACAGCAGTAGTATGAAAAATAGTTTTGCATTTAGTTTGTTCTGCATTTGTTTAAAACATAGTTACATTTGTAGCCTTGACAGTGTCACCTAGTCTACATACGAAAGCTCAAGGTTATGTATATATGTTTAAACTTACACTGTAATATGGATTGGAGCTACAAATTTCATATAGATATTAAAAGACATTATGGTTTTTCCTATCCTCTCTTCACTTTTGGCATTAAGGAAACAAACCATTAATACATGCCCTTTAATATTTAGTGGATATCCCAAAATAGGAATTACAAGCATAGAAACTATAAGTTAAAAAAATAGCATGTGACACAACACTCCACAGAGAAATCCTAAATGTGTTCTTTTGCAATAAAAAATGTAAATGAACAATACTTTACTGAGCAAGATTCAGGTTTTTTATTACCTGGAATCTGATAGCAATTCAGAAGAACTACAAACTATTTTGAGCACATTTGCTATTTCATTAATAATTGTTATTCTGTAAATAAAGGTTTATGCTTTTAAAGTTACCTACCCATTTGCCCAGGCCTATAAACAGCTCTATCCGTTTGTATAAATACAGAATAACTCTTATGTTCAAACACTAGCTCAGTTTCATTTTCAAATGTCAATCCTCCAGAACCAGAAACTTTCAAAGAATAATTGCCAGGTTTCCAACCATCAGTCTGTAAAAAAAAACAAAAAAACCCTAATAATTCAAAAGAATTCAAGAAAGAAAAAGAAATAGAGGCTAAAAAACTTTTTTCGTGAATAACTTCAACTACTTGATTAGAAAAGAGTATAACCACACTAGTTTTTGTTTCAACATGATTATCAGTGCAGTGCAAAAGTTGCCACATACGATGACACATAAAATTGCAGGTACTTACCCGGAAATCAACAACCTTTGTTCCTTCTGAAAAATAATGGGAAAATGCATCAGATAAACAAAAAAATGCTGCTCAAAGTATCAATGTAAATAGATCATGTGAAAAAAAACATTTGTTTACAATATATGCTACAAATCTAGAATACAGAAGTAATTTTTGGATATGTTATATTAAAGCAAAAGTAACTAATTATCCATACAGCATATAAAGATGAAAAAAATTGTAATAGACAATTGGTAATTAATTAGATCACTGGATAAAAATTGACATTTGAAATAACTATAGCACATATTTATTAAATCATGTTTAGATTGTAAGTAACTTGATCACATCATTTCCGATTGTTTAGTGTTCCTTTCTGTTCAGCCATTGTTTCTTATTTGTATGACATAACAAACAAATGATTAGTTCATAATTTACCTTATAGAGTAACTTATAGCAGTTTACAATCAAATACATATCTGATTTTGTCTCTCAGAACTTTTTTTTTATTATTACGAAGAACCCTATTCGATAAAGTTATCTGATTTTTTCCTAACAGAGAGAATTTATAGACAATTTTGCTTGGCCTTTGCACACCAAAAATTGATAAGTCTAAGGAAGTTTTGTATGACAAAAACAAACAAAGTATATATAATGTTAATTAGTTAATGGAGTATGTTACAGCATTTTATAATGTGAAAGACAGGAATAGCAACAGAATAGCAAACACGTGGTTTGTAAAACTGACAGTCCAGTTGTATCACAAAGACACCAACCAACTGACAGGAGAGTAATATAATATTTCTGTAATTTCAAGAAGTGGAAATATTATTTACACTAGTTTTATAACATAATCACCTCATACATGTGTACTAGTACTGTACTCATGCATGTTTATTGGAACAGACTCCACACATTAAAATAAATAACTCTTCTCTGCTTTAAATTTTTCTCATCCTCTCTACTAGAAAAGTTTTCCCTGTAATGTACCACTTCCTTTTGGCTTTTCATACTTTCAGACCACCTTGTTTAGGAAATATTTCTCTCCCATTCAACACATGTGCTTACACCATCTCAACAAGTTCTCATTATCTTTTTTTTTTTTTTCCCTACTGAAGCAGTGTCCAACTTGGCATTAATATGTGTGCATCACTAATTCTGTTTTGCACTTGTTATTCATATTTTTTTCATATATACCTCTAACCACTCTCATGTCTGCAATTTGGCAGCTTAGTAGGTCTAAGCACTGCACTGTATACAGCAAGTTTAGTTGCTCAGCTGCCTTCCAAAATTTTCCATTTGGGACGTCCTGTCAGGAGTCAAAAAAGTTTCAGATTTCTGAAGTTTTCAGTTTTGGAATTTTCAGATGAAGGATGTTTAACCTGTATATGCAAATGTTCTTCACAGTAAACTCTGACATAAAAATAATTTTTCAAATCAGACTTTTACAAGCATCGACATCAGTAAAAATACAATATACCTTTATACCCCCTAATGGAAGGGAAAACTGCATTACTTGAAGAAACTGCATGGATATGAAACAAATATATTTTGAATCACATGTACCTGCATCCCTCCACTCCACCCCAAGGCAAAGTTATATATATAAGGTAGGTTTTAAAAATTCCAGGAATTGTTCCCAACTGTGGGAATAAAGAATCGTGCAGGGGATTATTTGATTTCAGAAGTCAGCAGCACCGGTGACTAGGTGTAGACAAATCCGTGATACCTAAGTTTTCAACTTAATATATATCAAATACGTGGAGATAATGTAAATGGGCGATGTCATCGCTCTAAATGGACGATGTCATCGGTGAGTACAATTTTTCAGTCACTATGCGTTGTTTAAAAAATTAAAAAAAAAGCACGCATGGCGCTGAGAATTGTTGGCGCCGTAACGTAAATTCGAACGGACTCGACTAGTTATCGAGAGTTCTGGGGTTCGATCCCAGCGGTGCCGGAATACAATTTTTCAGTCGCTATGCGTTGTTTAAAAAATAAACACGCATGGCGCTGAGAATTGTTGGCGCCGTAGCGTAAATTCGAATGCACTCGACTAGTTATCGAGAGTTCTGGGGTTCGATTCCAGCGGTGCCGGAATACAATTTTTCAGTCGCTATGCATTGTTTAAAAAATAACGTGGAAAGAGCGATGACATCGTCCATTTACATTATCTCCACGTATTTGATATATATTAACCATTTCTATCGCCCTTTGAATTTATAAGCTACAATTAAAATAGCTGTTGCGTTAAATGCCACCAGATGACGACATCTCAGTTGCTGAGACCATCGATACGCATTCGTGTAGTCAGATGCTGACTGATAAACCACGCATGGCGCTGAGAATTGTTGGCGCCGTAGCGTAAATTCGAACGCACTCGACTAGTTATCGAGAGTTCTGGGGTTCGATCCCAGCGGTGCCGGAATACAATTTTTCAGTCGCTATGCGTTGTTTAAAAAATAACGTGGAAAGAGCGATGACATCGTCCATTTACATTTAAGTTTTAACTTCTATTCGAAAAATTTTATTTTTCAAAATTTGGATTTCTACAATGAAGCTTCCATTTCTTTAATAAAGCAACAAGTACAATACACAAACTTTTTTTTTTTTTTTATGTGCGTATCGTTTTTTTGTTTTTTTTTTAAAGACTACTTATGGTAAAATCAGAATAATGAAAATACAATCATGAATTTTTGGTATTATGGTCAGCAGAGTTACACATTCTGAAGCAATGCAGGCAGTAGTGATTCAGGCTGAAGTTCGACTATGAAACCCGACAGATGTGCACACATGTAAAGTAAGTAAGCATCAGAGATGTTCATAGCTATGCCAATGACTTCTCTTGGAATACTTATAAGTATATTTTAAATTTATTAGAAGTTTTATTGAATGTAATATATCAGAAGACAAAGCTGAACTTTTTGAAATGAAAGCCTATGTTGAGATGAATCTATAAATACAAGAGTAGAATGTTCCCTAGTTTTAGTTGTGGATATTGCACTGAATTATTGAACAATATCTAAGAAATAATACATTAATTTTGACTGATGAAGGTCACAATTCTGTATGTGTAGTTTTTGTTTAGATCGATTGTGGTTTTGTCCTCATATCTCTTGAAAACATGTGCTGGATCCTGAAGAAAAAGAGACAGCACCCCAAAATTTCGGGGTTTTGTTTACCCTTGCCCATGGATGTCATCTGACAGCAAGTGGTGCCTTTCCATTACTAGTCACTGTGGGGCACCAGTAGTTTCTAATAAATAACTTAAGATAAGCAAAACTTACCTTCAATTCGCTTACATATGTGGTACATCCTAATATCAGCTGACGTACTTCCACAAAGATGGACGCATTAACAACACATGGTTATTTGACACTAACTCCCTTTCGTCCTGAAGAGTCACTTCAGGTTGCTGCATAGTGAGGTTGACTCTCGTGTGACATCTTGTAAACCTAATGATGCTGACCACAAAACTGTGAAAGTGCTAGCTGCTAATGTCACTGTGAGCAGCATCTATTTATCTGGCATGACAGTATTTTTATGTGCTTTTAATACTAACCATTTTAACAGTTTAAATGTTTAGTATGTTAATTTAGAAGACCTAGGATGAATAATAACAGTGTTTTATAACTTCCCATTTTATCTTGTAAAAATTTAGCTTTAGTGTTAAATAACCATGCGTTGTTACTGCCTCTGTTGTTGTGGGAGTATGTCAGTAGAGATCAGAACATACCATATATGTATGGGAATTGAAGGTAAATTTTTCTTACCTTAAGTTATTTATCTTATATATAAAACACAAAACATCCGTTTGTCTGAAGCAGCAAAAACTCTCGAACGCCGAACTATGGCATCATGAAATTTGCATAGCTTATTAATACTGGAATTTCTAGGTCAACGCAACTATTTTAAGATCTCTACGTTGTTCCGTTCATGAGTTATGAATTAATTAATAAGCTAATCAATAAAGTCAGCATCGTTTGCTACGTCATCGCTATCCTGGTCGAAACCTGAAAGCATGTGACTGCATTCATCACCACGACACATCCACAGGTGTTTTTATTCTTTGATAACTGTGCATAAAAAAATGCAAAAATGAACTTTGCAAAATTTTAATGAAATGGGCTGAAAATTTTATCAACACCATGAATTGGTAATATAAGAGGAGTCTTTTTAAAATAGGCATGGAATTTTTAATTCATTGGTAAACAGAAATACATACGCAGAAACGGTTAATAAAATTTTGACAGCTAATTTAAAAAGTTATTTACCAGTTCAGGCGAAAAATTTGGAGGTCATGTTCCTGTTAACGATTTATGGTGTTCATTAAAATTTCAGCCAGTTTCATAAAATGTTCGCAAAAATGCGTTTTTAACTTTTCTATCCCAGAGATTTGCCCCTCAAAGACATCTGAAACTAAAAGCATGTGATACATTTGATTGTCGATAACAAATTGTTAACGAATTTTGTTCAGTCAGTGTTCTAATGCTGTGTCTCCTAGATGCATGTTAAATAATTCATAACATTTTTGGTCAGTTTGATTCTACAGATTCCATACATTGTGTACATTTCGTTGCTTTAATTCTCGACAAATTTTTGTGACAGCAATGTATGGCCATGTGCTGAAATAATCACACTATGAATAAATAATTTGTAATGACCGAATTTGTGAAATCAGCTTTTTTCTTTCTTGCAAGCACCATTTCTTTTCCCTGATTTTTTCAGTGACATATAAGGGAATATAAAATTAATAAGCCTTAAATCCCGGGCAAAGCCGGGTAGTAAAGCTAGTTAATTATAAAAAGTAAAGTACATTTAACATGAGCTTTAGGACAACATGGACCTTCATGATATGCTTATACTAGTAGTTTCTTTGTTTACTATGCACTTAGCAATGTTGCAGTTGAAAATGTTGGCAACTATGCTATGTGTGAACATCAAATTTTGTATTTTGCTTTACAAAATCACCATCACACACTTCAGCCATACTACTACATACAGTGAAATGGCAATGAAGAAATAGCACATGCTCATGTGGCAGAAGCATTTCCATGATGGTCATGTGAGTGCTAATGATGATCTGTATAGTGGGGTCATGTACCTCTTCAACTGCCAAAAAGATTGGCAGTTGAAGAGGTACATGGAGAAAGAAAAAAAAACTATAAAGGAAATGGCACCAGAGGTAGGAATACCAGTTGGTAGTTTTCACAGCATTCTCCACAATGATTTGAACATGCATTATGTTTGTCAAGACTCATGGCAAAACTGCTAACTCCCAAACAAAAAGAAATGCAAATGATCCTTGCTGGAGACCTAATCACGATGGCTGATGAAGACAACAATTTGCTAAGAAATCACAGGAGATGAGACATGGTGTTTCTTGTATGATCCACAGGTGAAATGTCAATCCTGTGAATGGAAGTCAATGTCATCACTCCAAATCACTGACAAGTGTAAAGGAGCAATAATGTTGGAAGTTTTCCTTGACTCTCAAGGCTTTGTCAATGTACTTAATCAAACACCTAATATGTTTGTTTTTCTTGGAAATGTTTTAATTAAAACCGCAAATTTTTGGAGAAAACTCTTTTCCTTCTTCAAGCTGTCTTTTGTTGTCACTCTTTCTCCATCACTATCGTGCTTATGGTTAACCCTGACAGTTGCATATTAGATGTTTGACTAAGTGTTTAATTTAAGAAACTAGGAATCCAGTTTTCAACATGAGTTTTATTCAAAGAAATGTATGTTGATATCTTCCGTCACCTCTGGGATGCAATCCAAAGGAAACGTCCAGAAACACAGATAACAAACAGTTGGTTTCTTCTTTTTGACAATGAACCTACACATTGATCCCTAATAGACAAAGAGTAGCTTGCACAACACAATACAATGTCATTGGAACATCCTCTATATTATCCTGATTTGGCACCACCTGATTTCTAGTTGTTTACAGAGTTGAAATTAGCCCTAAAAAGATGACAATTCATAAGTACAGTGAAAATGTAACAAAGGTGCTGAAAGAGGTTTCAAAGAATGGATTCCACGAATGCTTCACACAGTTTTATGGATGTAGGCAAACGTGTGTAACTGACCAAGGAAACTATTTTGAAGGAAATGTGGTTTAAATAAAGGTGATGTTACTGCTTTCTGTACAGACAGGAATTTCCAAAACTTTTTAAGCTATGTTGTATATGAAAGATGAAAGGCAAGGATCATCATTCTCACAGTTAAAGCTTCTCAGAGCAAAAATATTTTTTTTCAAATCAAACTATTGGATACATAATATGGAGTACACAAATGGACAGGACATAAGAATACCTTGGTTTTTTTTTTTTGGTTTTTTTTTGTTTTTGTTTTTTTTGTTTTTTCAAAAGATGTATCAATAAAAACAAAAATATGTTTACTACTAAAATTTCTTCCTATACAGCTATAATATGCATGATAATAATTAATGAACTTTCAATAAAATGGAAAGCAATCTAAATTTTACAAATAAGTGATAAAACATGAATTTCGCACAACTTACGAGGCTCCACATGAACTGTCTGTACAACATTTTGAACAACTCCTTCTTGTGTTACACCTTTTATTTCAACCACAAAATCCACATCAGCTGGCGCACTGTGTAACGTAGTACTCACATGATAATCCATATTTGGACGTAACTTAGATGGTGCAACAATTGTGTAGATGGGTCCATTTCTTTGGGATACAACTCTGCAAGAAAATAAGAAGTACATTTCAAGACAAACTATATTATAGCCAATTTCTTCTACTTCCAAGTAAATCATGTTTTATCGGTTACTCAAGGTCATTTCATATCAAATCAACCAGGGGTCTGAACTATGATGTCTCAGATTAGCTTAATTTTTGGTATATTGGTAGTACCTAAGAAGCACATGAAAAATCCAGGTGTTTAGATTTTTTGAAGCAGTTCTTTTATACAGATTTTTAAAAATTGAAAAAAAAATTCAAAATTTATGTGCACTTTGTTGTACATAAACACCCATAAATCTATGACCCTTAGGGAGAGATCATCTAGGGCTAATTTTAAAGCTCTGTTAAAGGGTTTTAATTTGATATACAGTACATACTAACTGGAGAGAAAAAAATTGTTTGATGGATTTTCAAATTTTTGAAAATCTAAAAGACATTATTTTTTTATTTATTTTTTTTTTGGAAAAATATATGTTCAGTTGAAATATTTCATTAATTCATCTGCAAAATTTCAAAATGGGATGAAAATGGGATCACATTTTTAAATTTTTTTGAAATAAACATTTCATTAGATTTTAGTGATATATGCCAAGAATAAAATGCTCATCAGTTGATTTCTGTACAGAATTGTAACTGTATAACATTGGTTTTAAACTATTATTCAAGTTGAGGTAAAAGATCTACATCATTAATATATGTTGTACATTACAAGTTCTGCTGAATGTGCTTCCACCCTGATGGAGGCCTAAAAACACATGGTTACTTATCTCTAAAAATTATATATTTACAAGTTAAAATAAACTATGTATTACACACATAATTAATTCTAATTCAATACATTAAATATTCAAACCATTCAAATACTCAGTATTAAAAACAAATGAAAATACCATTTCATCAAGTGGGGAGACGCAGTTAACAAACATGCTCGACCATCGTCAAGAGCGCTTTTTTACTAGCCCTTCGCCTAGCATCATCAGCTTTGCATGATGTTGCTCAAGGATCAATCTCACATGTGTGTTAATTTGAAGATTTTTGTGTGTTCTTCAAATTACCGCACATGCAAGGTTGATCCTCGAGCGGCGTTGTGCAAACCTGATGATGCTAGCCAAGAGCTGGTGAAAGCGCTCGTGACAATGGTCATGCATGTTTGTGAACAGTGTCTCCCCAGCTCAACGAGATGGTATTTTTGTATGTTTTTAATACTAAGTATTTTAATGGTTTGAATGTTTAATGTATTGAATTGGAATTAATTACGTGTGTAGTAAATAATTGATAATAGTTTATTTTAACTTGCAAATATATAATTTCTAGATAAAAGTAACCATGTGTAGCCTCCATCGGGGTGAAAGCACATTCAGCAGAGCTTGAAACATACAACATACGTTAATAATTTGGAGGCAAGATTTTTCACCTTTACTTGAATAACAGTTGTAAAAGTATGTTTAACGTGAGGTTCGTGAATTTAATACCCATATATTGGTTTTAAATGTAAATTTTTTTAATGATTTATCTTGTGTTTACCAGTGAGAAAAACAACTTCAGAAGTGAATGTTACACTTTTATGAATTCCAACTCAAACTAATGAATGTAACAGTAATTAATTGTTCTCTTTATAATCTTTAAAACCGATTTTCACTTGCCAAACTCAATCATTAATTCCACAGTGTAAAGCATTTTCTTGAGCATAAAAGAACATGTTTTTATACACTTTTTTGGCACTTTTTTTTAATAGCCCAGGAAGATATGTATATAAAAATATTTACAAAAAGTTGTATTTTTGTACAGGAGTAGGAAATTTACCTCACTAGTTTGTCTAGTTTTTGTGATAAACGAATCAAAGATCTTGAAGGGTTACTTGTAGCACATTTGAAATAAAAAAAAAAAGAAACAGTTCTTTGAAATTAAAAAAAGTTATACATTTTTGAAATTCTCTCTAGCTTCAGATGTACTGTCTGTTCTGAAACCCACTGAGAAAAGAAAAATTTAAAATAAAACAAAATTGTAATATTATTTTCAAGAAAACTGAAGTCCTTCATTCAATTGATTTTTGTTTCAGAATTGCTAAATAATGAATGAAATGGGTGATGGCATTATAATTGCTTTGTTAAATGGTTTAGAAATCGGTAACACTGTATACGAGATTTTTGCTCATTTAACCCAGATCAGAATTAACTAAAAATTAATCACACTTCAGTTGACTCCTTATATCTATTTCTTTATTTGTTTTTATTTATTTATTCACTGTATATACTTGTACATAGATTGAGCTATGAAGACCAAATTTTTTAATAAAAATTATGAGGTTGGTCAATAATACACAGGCAATGCTTTGTGGAGGAACAAAATAATCTGACTGACTGTTACAGTTACAACTATGCCCATTGCTTTCTATTAGGCTCAGGTATCATGTGACCAGTCATTTTAATTGATATCAGCTGTATGATATAAGGGAATGAGAACAGCTGTTTAATTCTTTTAGTGCAAGGTCAGGTGGCCGAATCATTCTGAAAGTGTTCCCAATTCTGATGTCATATAACAATTGAAGACCTTATGGCAATAGTGGGCTGATCCACATTTTGTAAAAACACAATTGCAGTCACCAGGGACATACATTCAAAGATACACCAGATGGTAGCATATTCCAATAGATACCTAGGAGTAGCTGTGGGTTAGCCCAACCTCTGGGGAAAATAGACTGCCAGTTCACTCACCCATTTCCACCATTATCACATGTTCTGCTACACTGTTGGTTAGCCCATTGTTGTAGCAAAGCCTTCAATTATATTGATGTGAACTATCACATCATTTACTAATAGTATTTTCCTATAGCTGTATTAACATAAGTCATATCAAACAATGACACTGTAATCATTTAAAATAACAACAACAAAAAAAAACAAAAAAACTCAAAGTGTGCCTTTCAGCTTTTAATAATTTTGCTGACAGATGGAAGGCGACTATTACAAGCAATTTTTTTATTCCGACTTTAGTTGAAGCAGTCCCTTCCCTCTAATGATTGTAGTTACATTCTGTAACAGCAAAGTGGCTCAAAGATGTTTTCTCAAGCTTGATCAGATGTATGATAACCTACAACCTGCATGATTCTTTGACTCCTCATCTCCGGAATCACGTCTTTTTATTTTTCTTTGCAAATTCACACCATGAAGTAGAACAAAATATAAAAGAGAAAGCTTTTTATGAACCAAAGTTCACATCACTATAATATTTTTTTTACAAAATACACCCACAACAATTTACAACTCGCTTGATTCTTTCTGTTTTGATATGTCTTTTTCTTTCAAAACCCACACATGGAGTAGAACAAGAAAAAAAAAATAGAAAGAAAATAAAGCTATTTTTAGTAAACACACTTGCAGTTACCGTGAACTTAATTGTTTACAGCTCAACACAAGCCCAGCCAAATCACACCACCAACAAGAATACAGAATGCCAGGAGCAAAATGTGCGTAAAGTTTCTTTCCAGGTGTATGCGACAAAGAGAGAATTGGCCCCCAACTTGTACACAAGAATAGAAATAATTCCATACATATACATTGTATATATATATATATATATATATATATATATATATACACAGTCAGGTGATGTAAGGTCAGGTGATGCGTAACATCACAGCCTCTCCTTGACAAATGTCAACCCCGCCTTCTCGTGGTACATCCTGTTCCCACTAAAGGGGCTCTGACGACCGCCAATAGCGGTATAACTATACCATCAGGATTAGAGGAAATGCTATTCCACACTCACCAACCCGCTTGGCCAGCATGGTGAGTTATGGCCAAACTCCTCCAAAATGACTCCACAACTTAAATCTCGGCCCTCAGTCTCCGGCAGCTGGAATGTACCTGGCCAAGGCAGCGGCCAGTGCGACATGAAGGCAGAGGGTGCTAAGAATCCCCGGAGGACCGGACTAGGCTGCCATCTGATGCTGACCTTGGCGACGTATAACGGACGCTCCCTATCTTCTGATTCAAGGCTTCTTGAATTGGAAGAGGAACTACAAAGGATCAAGTGGGACATCGTCGGGCTAAGTGAGGTAAGGAGAAAAGGAGAAGTTCTCATTGAACTGAAAAGTGGACATCTCTTCTACTATCGTGGGACAGATACTGGCAGAACTAGTGGTGTTGGATTTATAATAAACAAGAAACTGAAGGATAAAGTTGTAGAAGTTGAAAGTTCCTCTGACAGAGCTGCACGACTCGTTATCCAACTCTCGAGAAGATACCAGGCTCAGATTATTCAAACTTATGCACCCACCACAAGTCATGCTGAAGAAGAAATTGAAGAATTTTATGAGGAAATTCGTGATCTAAATAATAAAGGTAAGCAGCACTTGAAGATAATTATGGGAGATTTCAATGCAAAAATAGGGCAACGGCAACAGAATGAAACTTCAGTAGGTAAATTCGGTCACGGCAACAGAAACCAGCGTGGAAATACTCTCGTAGAGTTTGCAGAGGCAGAAGGGTTTTTCATCTTGAACTCCTTTTTCAAGAAAAAGCCACATAGGAAATGGACATGGAGACATCCAAATGGGACGACAAGTGAAATTGATTTTATTATGTGTAACAAAAAATTCGTCATAGAAGACTGCAGTGTGCTAAACAAGTTCAACACAGGCAGTGACCATAGATTGGTGAGATGTGAGATGCACCTCAACACTAAACTCGAACGTAGCAAGCTCATAAGACAAACAAAATGTATTGACATAACCAACCTTAAAAAACACCATAATACCTTCAAATTGGAACTGAAGAACAGATTCACTGCTTTAGAAGGCCTAACATCGGAAGAAGTGGATATTTCTGAAGTTAACAGAAAAGTAACCAAAGCTCTTATGGAAACAGCAACAAAATTAGCTGGGTCTAAGAACAAATTGCATGTGAACAAATTATCAGGAAAAACCAAAATGTTGATGCAAAAAAGAAGAGTGATGAGGACAACTAAAGAAGATGTGACTTCCAAAGTGAAATATATAGAGCTATGCAAGACAGTACGAAAAAGTATCACTGAAGACGTAAGGAAATTCAACTGTGAACTAGTAAGGAAAGCAATTGAAAACAACCAAAGCCTAAAGATAGCAAAGGGACATCTCAGTAAGGGGAAAAAACAGATTATGGCACTGAGAAAAGAAGATGGTTCTGTAACAAGAAATAGAGGCGAAATTTTGACAAGAGTGAAAGATTTCTACTCCAAATTATATGAAAGGGATGATACATGTACTCCAGACATCATGAAAGGTACCAGTACCAGAGTTCTTCCAGTCCTTCCAGCAGAAGTTGCACATGCAATCAAGAACATGAAGCGGGGAAAAGCTCCAGGAGAAGATGGAATTACTGTAGACATCATACAAGAAGCAAGTGGAGAAATCGAAATAGTACTCGCCCAAATTTTCACTCGATGCCTTAATGAAGGGAAAATTCCTGAGGATTGGAACAACGCTACAATGATCTTGCTACATAAAAAAGGTGACATTGAGGATCTCAGGAACTACAGACCTATCAGCCTCCTATCAGTGGTTTATAAGATCTTCACTAAAGTTCTTTCACACCGCTTGAAGGTGACACTGGACATGGCTCAACCGAGAGAACAAGCTGGATTCAGGAGTGGCTACAGCACAATAGATCATATCCACGTACTGAGAGAACTAATTGAAAGAGCGAGGGAATATGAACTTCCATTGTGCATGGCTTTTATCGATTATGAAAAAGCCTTTGATTCGGTGAAACCATCAGCAGTTGCAATGGCTCTGAAATCCTGCGGTATTGAAGATGCATACATTAATATTATTAATAACATCTATGAAAATGCAAGTGCAAAGATTCGGCTGTTTGAAAATACAACACACGTAAAAATTGGAAAAGGAGTGAGACAAGGTGACACCATATCTCCGAAGCTCTTTAATGCCACATTGGAAAATGTCTTTCAATCACTGAACTGGGAAAACAAAGGGATAAAGATTAATGGAGATTATCTAACCCACCTTCATTTTGCTGGTGACATAGTCATTTTTGCAACTACCCCATCAGAGCTGCAGAGTATGATCCAGGAACTTGCTGACAAGAGTAAAGAAGTGGGATTAAAAATGAACTTTCAGAAGACAAAAGTGATGTACAATGCTTTTACAAGAAATGAAGATTTATCGATTGATGGAGAAAAGCTGGAGATAACAGACACGTACGTTTATCTTGGACAGCAGATATCAAGTGAGGGTCACATTAATGAAGAAATTAATCGGCGTACAAAACTTGTCTGGAGAGCTTTTGGAAGAAACAGCATAATTTTCAAGAGCAATATGCCATTATGTCTTAAAAGAAAAGTGTTTGATCAATGCATCCTTCCAGTGCTTACGTATGGTGCAGAGACGTGGACCTTAGCTAAAAGAGACATACAAAGGCTGCAGACAACTCAAAAAACCATGGAGAGGTGCATGCTTGGTGTAACCAGGAGAGATAAGAAAAGGAACATGTGGATCCGAAAAATGACAAGAGTGGAAGACATCATGATCAGAGTTAAATCCCTGAAATGGCAATGGGCTGGACATACTGCCAGAAGAACAGACCATAGATGGACAGCCAAAATTTTAGATTGGATTCCAAGGGACAGGAAAAGACCCAGAAAAAGACCACATGGAAGATGGGTGGATGAAATTCGAAAGTATGCGGGAGTGACATGGAGGAGACTGGCACAAGACAGACCGTTGTGGAGGAAACTTGGGAAGACCTTCGTCCAGCAGTGGATTGATAATGGTTGACAATGATGATGATGATGATACAATGTATATATATGGAATTGTATAATATATAATAGTAAAAAAAGAAAAGCTAAACTATTATATATATAATAGTTTAGCTTTTTAATGCATCAATAAAATGACAAAAAATAAATCCCTTTAAATTTATATTTCTGTAAGAAGGATGAAATGTTTAGCTTTTAGCTTTTTTAGCACGTCTTTTGTAAAAAAAGATCGTGCTTATGTTATCGGTTTGTCCGTCCGTCCGTCTGTACCCACAGTATCTCTGCAACTATTAGTTCGATTTTTTTTTTTTTTTTTTTGATTGGAGGTTTAACGACCACCGTGAGCAACTCAATGGGCTATAAGCAGTCGCCCGTCCCTAATTTAGGGTCACTGGTTCCAGGGAAGGGAGAGAGCCAGTGCCGTAAGACAAACACAACATCCATGCCTGACCGGTATTCGGACCCGGACCCCTTACGGACGAATGATCATAGGCCAGCGCCTTAGACCACTGCGCCACCGGGGCGGCTTAGTCCGATTTGAAAAATTCTTTTTGCATTCGAAAGCTTGAAATATGCGAATGATGATCCTTCATTTCGTTTTTTTACGATGTACAATTTTGCCGCTAGAGGGCGTAAATGCAGATGATGTCGATTTCAAAAATACGTTTTATTCCACATATTTGCTTCTAAACATCCGATTGAAAAAAATCTTTTATCTTTCGATTCCATTTATGTCGAAGAGTATTTTGGATATAGTTTCTTTTTAAAATTACGCATAGATTTTCCGCTAGGGGCGTAAAAGTAAATTGCATTTTTTCCGATAACTCATCTTCTAAAACTCCGATTTGAAAAAAAAATTTTTAGCGGATACATCTCCTAATGCACAATCTTTTGCATATAATTTCGAATTTTTGGTAAAGAATACTTTGGCCACCAGGGGTGTAAGTGTTAATTTTTGCTTCTGATGTATTTGCCATAAAATCCGAGCTTCTAAAATATCGATTGAAAAAATTCTTTCGTGGACTGATGCCACTCACATTGATACACCTTTTCGGGATATTTTCTTCCTAAAATATTTTACAGTTTTTCCACCAGGGGCGTAGATGTATCTTATTTTTGTTAATATCTCGACTTCTAGGAATCCGATTTGAAAAATTCCTTCTTTGTTGGATAGTGTTTTCCGTGTCACATGTTTTTCATATAATTTCAAAATTTTTCACGTAATTCATAGACTTTCTGTTAGGGGGCATAAAGGTAAATTGCGTTTTCCTCTATATCTCTGTTTCTAAATCTCCGATCTGAAAAATTCTTTCTGCACCGGATACAGCTCCTGATGGGAAATCGTTTGCACATAATTTCTAATTTTTGTAAAAAAATGGTTTGGCCACCAGGGGCGAAAACCTTAATTTCCGCTTCTGATGTATTTGCAGCAAAACAAAATATGAGCTTCTAAATTCTGGATTGAAAATAACATCGTTTGTAGGCCAATACTACTCATGTTGACAAACCTTTTAGAAACATTTTCTTCTTAAAATAGTGCACGGTTTCTACGCCAGGGGACGTAGATGTATATCTTATTTTTGTCAATATCTCGACTTCTAAGAGTCCGATTTAAAAAATTCCTTCTTTGTTGGATAGTATTTCTAGTGTGACATGTTTTTCATATAAATTCAAAATTTTCAAGTAATTCATAGACTTTCCGCTAGGGGGCTAAAAGGTAAATTGTGTTTTCCCCTATATCTCTGCTTCTAAATCTCCGATCTGAAAAATTCTTTCTGCACCGGATACAGCTCCTGATGGGAAATTGTTTGCACATAATTTCAAATTTTTGTAAAAAATTGTTTGGCCACCAGGTGGCGTAAGTCTTAATTTCCGCTTCTGATGTATTTGCAGCAAAATATGAGCTTCTAAAATCTCGATTGAAAAAAAGTATTTTGTGGATCGATACTACTCATGTTGACAAACATTTTAGGAACATTTTCTTCCTGAAATAATGCATGGTTTCTATGCCAGGGGCGTTGATGTATATCTTATTTTTGTCAATATCTCTACCTCTAAAAGTCCGATTTGAAAAATTCCTTCTTTGTTGGATAGTGTTTCCGATGTGAAATGTTTTTCCTATAAATTCAAAATTTTCAAATTGCGTTTTCTGCTCCTAAAACTCTGATTTGAAAAATTCTTCCTGTATCCCATACAAGACCCGACGTAAAATATTTTTCACATAATTTCTAATGTTTGGTAAAGAATGGTTTGGCCACCAGGGGTCATAAGTGTTCATTTCTACTTCTGATGTATTTGTAGCAAAATCTGGGCTCCTGAAAACTCGACTAAAATTCTTTTTCTTGGACCGATACCGCTCATATGGATAAACCTTTTGTGAATACTTTCTTCCTAAAATAATGCATGTTTTTCCCACCAAGGGACGTAAAGTCACATCTTATTTTTGTCGATAACTCTGTTTCTAAGAGTTCGTAAGCTCACAATTCCGTTTACACCAATATGTGAGGGATTAAAGACCCGATTGAAAAACTTTTTTTTACGTCAGATACTATTGTTTTCCATACCGGTTCCATTGACTTTGAATAACTTTGATAAATTTAATTTGCGTCAGAACGGATTCAAAAGATGTGCTTATTACACCCGAAAATTTGGTGTCATCTTTCTTGTTCTATTTTATTTTTGTGGCAACACAATCCCATAGCAAGATTTTAAAGACTGAGAACTACAAAGATGCTGCTCTGATCAAATTAAAGTTTAACACCTTTTACACCAACTTTAAGAATTAATCTGAACAAATATAAATGCATTGAAACCTTCAAAACTTTTATTAAAAAATGAAATACAATGAACACTTTTATGACAACAAATGGAAGAGGGTGCTCAGCCATAAATGCCAACTACTATAGGGAGGAAAGATGAATCTTGCCCCTCCACTAATTTTACTGGGGGGCAGTGCCCACCCATTATTTTTTGTCCTGTTTAATTAAATAATTGATTTAGCCTCATTAGATGGACCAAGGTCCACCTTTTATGAGTCCAAACAGATTTATTTCCAAAAAGTTAATAACAAAATAAATAAAAAACTTTTTCTTATTCTCAGCATTGTTCAACTGATAAAAAACTGGATTGCCAGCCTCTTATTAATAGTGTTTGATATGTTCTTGTGATATGTGGTAAATGCTTAAAACAATTAAAAAATAAAATAAGTAAAATACAGAAATGTATAATCTCTAGCACCTTTATTTACCTATTAATTTTTTACACTTCTAGTTCTTTGTTTTAGTAACCCATCTAATTTCACATATTGTTTTTTACTAAACTTTGGAAATAAAATCTGTGGATATTTTTATAAAATCACAGGCTGCATTTTCTTTTTAAAAATATTAATATTCAGCAATGTATTATCTCCGTGTTTACTTATGGAAGTGAAACAGAGTATCACAGAGCGTCAATGTAAAAAAATAAGAGTATCGGTAAGAAAGTTGGAGAAAAGAATGGTAGGAATAACAAGAAGAGATAGAGTTAGAAATGAAATTATAAGAGAAAGGACAGGAATAACAGATATTATAAAATTAATGAAAGAATCAAAGCGGAAATGAGCTGGACATGTTGGAAAACTGAAAGATGAACATGATCAATAACAGAATGGCAACCAAGAGAAGGAAGGAGACAAAGAGGGCACTAGAGAATAAGATGGAGAGATGACCTTCAGAAACTTAGAGGTACTAAATGGTGAACTGAAGCTAAGGATCAAGGAAGTTGGAACAGACTGCAGTGGATGTCAATAGGCTAAGAAGAAGAAGAATATCCAGCAAAAGAATATTTCCGTTTCCTTGTCCATTTGCTGATGAAAAATTACCATTGCATTTTAAAATATATGTCGAATCTTCTAGTTCATCTTTTGCCCCCTGCCCCTTTTTTTATTTTCCTCCTGACAATCGAAGAGACATGCCCCTCCCATGTCTGATCTCTTCACACCTGCCCCTCCCCCCAATAAGTTGAAGAAGTTAGCACCCCTGTGCCCAGCACAATATCCTGGCTGGTGCCAATATATGCCATGATGAAAAACTCTAACTTAAAATATCTAGTTGATCACAACTTTATTTGTTTACGTCTGAAAGTTTTAAAATCCCTACAGGCATCTTTGGTTATAAGGGGTCAACCATCCCTAACAACCACTGGTTCCACAAAAGGCAAAGAACCAGTGCAGCAAAAACAAGTATAACATCCATGTCTTACCCTGAAAATAAAAAACAGTCCCAGAAATACAACTCAAAAGCTATGTACCCCAACATACTAGATGGACAGTTATAAAGACTATCCAAACAAAAAAGACATTAAATGGTGCACCAACTGCTGCATAAAATAATCTCTAGAATCTGTTCATAGGCAAAACTACGGTGGGTGCCCTCAGTAAATAAATAAATCTTTTATTGCCCTTTCTGCCATGCATGTCATACATTTCTTAATTTTAATGAATCAGTTTCTGACCATCACTGCAGTGAGCCCCCCACTGTTAGTTCAGGCACCCTTGCACTGCGGTGTTAAAACTACTGATCTTTTTATTGTATTGTAATGTAATTCAATAATTATTTTGTATTGTAATTCAAAAAGTTATTTTGTATTGTAATTCAAAAAGTTATTTTGTATAGTAATTTTGTATTGTAATTCATTTCATGGAGTCTGTTAAATACACACAAACAAAACTTTTTGTGATTTAGCATTATTTTCCCCCCTTAAATGTGTTAATTTGTCAAATAAAAATTGATACGTACATTGGAACCTCTTTAAACCTTCAATGTTTATTTCACGTTTTTCTGGCAGTAAAATGGGGTCACAGTATTAAAGAGGGTGAGTGTGACATGACAGAAAATCTTAGGAAATATTGCATAGTGGATCTATGTTTCTTAACTGACATTCATCTTTATATCCAATAGATATAAAAAAACTATTGTTTTTTAAATTTTTAAAAGTTATTTCAGGCAGTAGCTTTTAAATTCTTTTCCTCTATTAACAAAACTTTGGCTAAGCAAGGCATGAATTTTCGGGACCTTTGAATACAGAGTAACCCAGTCTTAATAAGTAACTACCAATGATAAGTAGTAATAATTTAAAATTGCATTATTAGTGAAAATTTCCAGCTGTACTCTAAATTACTGAGCCTTTTCCTGAACAATTTCACCTGTAATAACATCATCATGTTAGGTGTTTATTTCTTCTATCTACAGATAGAATAGAACAAATAATACTGGGGCTTGCTCTAGCTCATCACATTTGCCATTTTTTATTTACTTTATTGAGTGTAATGATTTTGCCAAGCCTGTCCACTTATGTTTCTCATTTAGAATATCTCCTTCTGTCTGCCTGCTAATACTTTTCCCAAATAAGTTTAAAAAAGGATTGGTGATAAAGTACTGGCTTGAAAGAAAATATTTTCCTTACACTCACAAATTTAAATTTTTTCATACACATTTTAAGACCGGTTTCCCAGTTGCCGCAGAATTTGGTCAAAAACAAGACCTAGAGATAAGCAGGAGACACAGTTTTAGCAATTCCCTATCATGTGATAAACATCAGAATGCAGTAAATGCGCTGAACAGTAAAATGCTGTTGTCCACTTGAAAAATGCTGGAATGCGGGTGGATTTCCCCCTTTTACACAGAAGGTCAATTTGTAGGACAACACTCCTATCTCATCACCCTCAAAAGCACTATGTGTGTGTGTCTGAGGTTCTGATGAACTCTCTTTTTGTTGTATAAAATTATAATTTTTTCAAATTTAGTGTTTATCCTTCTGGGCAATGGAGGAAGTCTTCTGAGAGAATGTCTAAGAGAGTAGTAGAAAGACACCATTCTTTGTAATCTATATATTAATTCTATAACGTTTATTACAGTGAGTCCTATTTTGAGAGAACGGCTGAACGTAAAGATATGGTTGAGATATCAAAATAAAGATCTTACCATGAAGATGTGCCAGTCGAAGAGAAAAATGAGATTGGGGCAACAGTTCAGGTGTTGTGGGGCGGCAAAGTTCCCATGTAAAGTCTATGGGAGAAGCGTGCGGTTGACTCGTGCGCTGTTGAAGGCGGAAGCATGGAGGGACTAAGATATTCCAAAGTCTAAAGTCTCTTCTCTGAGTGAACCGTTGTGCAAAGCAATGCTAGCAAGCATTCGTATCAATGTTCTTCTCATTGGAACAGCGAACACTCTCGAAGACCTGATTGCATTATGCCGTTGGACTGTGTGATGTATATATACAATTTAGTATTCATTCAATCCAGTTTATTCACATAGGTAAGACATTTCCCATTATGTAAAGATGTAAATAAACATTCCATTAACCATTATTAGTGAAAATATTTAGAATGTACATATTGAGTTGCACCATCTATATCTTCATTCTGTAAGGTTTTTTACTGTGAGACCTATTTTGAGAGAATGGCTAAACGTAAAAATATGGTTCAGGAATCAAAATAAAGGTCTTACTATGTAGATGTGCCAGTTGAAAAGAAAACTGAGATTGGGACAATGGTTCGGGCGTGGCGGGGCAGCAAAGTTCCCATGTAAAGTCTATGGAAGAAGTGTGTGGCCCTTATCTACAACAGGCACTCAGTTCAGTGTCAGACTTGGTGTGTGCATGGTGTTTTATGATCAGTCCTAAAGTATGTAAATACTTTATTGCATACTTACCCTTAACAAAATATCTCCCGCAGAAAAAAAAAAAAAAAAAGAAAGAAAAGAAAGCGTGAGAGCCCTACTAGAAGGCATGAGCAATCAATGGGACGCAACTATATGTCTCAAACAAAAGAGAATGAAGAGTATATTCACAACGTGAATCTCATCCCAACAACATTTACAAACACAGTTGTGACTGAAGATTAGAGTGAAAGAGTGTGCTATCCAGTTGAATTTTTGCACACCATCGAGATGAGTGGACTTCCGCCTCACATTTTACGACTGAAAATGGGTGCAGTCGTGATACTCATCACAAACCTGGCCACCCCTGTGGCACAGTGGTCTAAGCGCTGGCTTATGATGATTTGTTTGTGAAGGTTCCGGGTTCGAATCCTGGTGAGGCATGGATGCTGTGTTTGTCTTATGGCACTGGCTCTCTCCCTTCCCTGGAACCAGTGACCCTAAATTACAGATGGGTGACTGCTTATTGCTCACAGAGTTGCTCACAATGGTCGTTAAACCTTCATTCAAAAAAAAAAAAAATCACGAACTGAAGTGGTTGAATGACTTTGTCAATCAAATTAAGTTCAGATTTGTTGTTTCATATCAGTTTATTCTTTTAAAAAAAAAACTAACCGTCGAATCCGACGGGTTTCGTCTAATTATAGTTTAAAAGGTGAGAGAGTTAAAAAAGAGAAAGGTATTCTCTCTCAGGTTACAAACTAAAATTCATAAACACTATGACAGCAAATATTAAAAAAAAAAAAAAAGCTGACATAAGCAAGCTAAAAATACAAAGACATAGTAACTTGTTAAAGGCCATTGAGGTTCACATCTATGGTTCCCATACACTGAATAAATGCTACACAAAGTATGTACCAGAAAACTTTTTTTTGTTGGGGCTAATATCATCAGATTGGGTAAAATCTACATAAACAGGATTTGCCAAAATTTCTGTCAAGCACTTCTAAATCTGTGCCCCCATCCAATAGCCCCTTAGTTCTGAGCTGCTGGTGTCGCCACTGGAGAAAGGTAGAGGGATGACAATACATCTATGGCTGAGTTACGTAGAAAATTCCAGTGAAAAAACATTATAATTACAAGTTTTACAGAGGCAAATTTTAATACCTTTAGCGGTCAAATTTTCGAATTGGAACCTAGTTCATCATCAGGACCATCACTGGAGTAGTTGTCGCCAATCTGTCTAAAGACTGATTGGCACCAACTACTCCAAATTACAATGATACACTGACTGGCACCAACAACTACTCCGAATTTTAATCGGTCTTTAGACAAACTGGCAACAACCACTCCAGTAATGGTACTGAAGATTAACTAGGTTCTAGTTCAAAAATTTGGCCACCAAATGTATTATAATTTACCTCTATAAAACCTGTAATTAAACTTTTGTTCACTATGTTTAGTGATTGGAGGTGCCATATGATGCCATTAATTTAATTACTAGAAAATTCGAATAACTAGAAATAGTAAGAATGAGATTCAGACTCTTTGAATGGCAAATTAAAAGTACATTGGATGAGCTTTTTTAGTTTTTTTCTATGCAGATAGTAGTTTAAAAAGGGTGTTTAATGCAGTTTGAAAAAACATATGGCACTCCAAATATATGGATGGCTAGCAGACAGTGAGGTACAGGTGGTGGTTCATCAAGGGAATTATCAATGTGCAGGTATTCAGAAAAATCCATTCCAAGTAAAAAGAGTGTGCAGATTTAAGGAGAGATGGTTTAAGGAGGTTTGACTATATATATAATAAATGTGTATTCCCAAATAAATAATAAATGTGTATTCACCTTTTTTTCTCTGGCCCCATGGCACTCCCTAATAATTTAGTCTAGTTTTGCCTATAAAAAGAATCCCATTCCTTTATTCAAACTAAAAAGTTTTACCGAATGTAAAAAAAAAAAAAAAAAAAAAAAGTATTTTTTAAATGTCAAATGATAAATGAATAAATCAAGATCTGTGTAACAACTTACTGATTCAAGAAGAATCCATCAAGACACAGGAAAATAATACTGGTAAATAATTTCACCACTCCCATATCTAGAGTGAAGAGGATACATGTTAGCATTCAAACACAATGATACAATGACAAAGCTTCAATATGCTATAAATGTATAGAAAGGAGTCATTCTAGAAACTAAGCTTTCTCTATAACATTATTTCTTAAAACAGAATAACATGTAAATCTTTTAGGTTATGAACACACATCTACTGACACAACACAAATCACACATGCTTACCAAAACATTCAAAAATAATATTGAACTAAATTTCACAAAAAGTACAAACACTACATATGCCTGGATATGTTTTGACCTTCAGTAAAAACAAAATCCCAGCTTCAACACAAATCAGTAAGTACTGATACTATCTTTCAATCCAAACTGGTTACAAGAATTTCAGGTGTGTACTGTTTGAATTTCTGAATATACCAAGAATTCATCTTAAAAATACTGGATCTAGGTAACCAGGGGAAGTAAATTGCTTATGAATTTCTAAAAGCAACACAAACAAAGTATACAGATGCGGGGCTTGAATAACACCTCTCCTGAGATAACCAGGGCACATTGTAAATTACTGGCCTGGACCAAGATTTAAAAAACAGAACTCCAGTTAACAGGGCAACTAGTTTTTGAAAAACTAGTTGGAATGGAGACTTTCCCACCATAAGAAAATATGACAATCATAGCCTTTTCCTTTTTAATTTCAATGCAAATCATGGAAGTTCTACAATTGTTGTGCATTGTCAACATCGGGAGAAAATAACTTCACTGCTGTGCATTTTACCCACTCCAAATTAGAAAAAGTTGTGTTACAGATACAGTATAAGTGGTAATGATGATAATAACAACAGGAAAATGAAATGCATGACATAAAAAATCATGGATAGTATGTAATAGAGATCAGAACAAAATGTTGCTGGAAGAGTGTGACTGGACAATGGCTCACCTGCCTTCCAGTGACACTCTTCCAGCAGCACTTCACAAAGACTTAAGGCTTTACTCGGGTTAATATACTTAATTCTCTTCTATCTTGAAGTTTTCTTTATGTCTTCACTTCCTCTGAGTTCTTTTGTTTTCACAGACGTTTCCAGCCTCTAGATTTTTGTCAAGGCCTGTTTGCAACGTGTAGGAACTGTATATAAAGATTCGTTTACACTGGAAGAATTTAAATATATTGGAATATATATTTAAATTCTTCCAGTGTAAACGAATATTTAAATTCTTCCTGTGTAAATAAATCTTTATATACAGTTTCTACACATTGAGAACAGGTCTTGACAAAATTCTAGAGGCTAGAAACATCTGTGAAAACAAAAGTACTCAGAGGAAGTGAAGACATAAAGGAAAGTTCCTCAACATAGAAGAGAATTTAAAAAAAACAGACTATAGGGTAAAGTCCTCAGCAGGATAAATGTCCACCCACACTGCAATACATGTTTAGCACTGGTATATCATGCTTTGCAACAAGTGGTTGCTCTAGAGGTAAATTGTCCCACTCTTGCTGGACAGTGCTGATAAGTGCTGAAATGGTTACTGGTAGGGAATTCCTTTGTACAATATATCTGCTGAAGGCATCTCATGAATGTTCGACTGGATCATGATCAGGGAAGTGTATCTATACACACTCCATCTGACATATATCCTCACAAGCCAATACTTCATTCACAGCTACTGCACGTGTAAGACAGGTGTTATTATCTATAAAAATAAAATCTGCATCCAGAGTGTCATGGAATAGATGAATGCAGTGAAGTATATAACATTACTGCTGCCAAGTGTTTCTTTATCCATTGCCTGCATTTTGGTACATCTATTGACTATGATACTGGCCCATACCATGATGCAACAACCACCATATCTATTCTATTCAATTATGTTTCTGACATCAATCACAGTCCTGTGTTTCAATCCAGATAACTGCCACTTGGAATCCAATGAAATACTAAAATGGCTTTCATCTGTGTGAACATTACCTTGACCCAATGATCTTAATAAGAGCAGTCAACGTGAGACATACACCACTGATGGCAGGGTATACACAGTGGTAAAAGTCAGTTGGAACAGCATTCTCTTAAAAAACTGGTAAAAGCAGTGGTGTATATTTGAAGCTAGCTAGGCTAGCTGCGAAGCCCAGAGAATGCACAAATAAAACTGAATTAAATGTACACAAATAAAAGTTAATTATCAACGGTATTTAAATATATTGATGTTTTCGCTGCGAAAAAAAACGTGTGTGGATTCGCTTCTTTGACTCAGTCTGACGAGCAAAAACCAACGGCATAACGCAAGCAGCTCTTCCAGAGTCTTTGCAGTTCTGATATGAAAACCTTCCATACAATCGCCTGCTAGCGTTTCCATGACAACATGAATTGCTTTGAGAAACAGTTCGCCCCGGAAAAAGAAGACAGATTATCTCAGTCACTCACATACTACCCCCCCCCCATAAGTGTTTTGTGACAGTTGTTTCAGTTTTTGTGAAGTGTCAATGAATTAAAATCAGATATATTATATCTTAAATCCATGGCTTTGTTGGATTCGAACTGTTTTGATAAATTTTGTGAAAGCTTCTCTGAACATCTACTGTCAGAACTTAAAGAACTCTATGCTTCAAATTTTGATACAGCTCGACTAAAAAATGAACTGAAAGTGCTTTATTCCCTTGATGAATACAAAAACAAATCAGTAAGAGACCATGTTACATAAAGTTGAATAAATTGGACATAGTGTTCAGTGAGGTGCACAAATTAGCACACCTTATATTAAACTTTCCATGAACAGCTTCAACTGCCGAAAGTTTTTCAGCATTAATTCATAATTATTTGGTATCATGTTAGCAATGGCATGTACTTAAAATTTTGAAAAAAAATTACTTCTATTACTTAACAATTAAAAATGAAACTTCGCAATAAAAAAAAAACAGTACTGGGGGGGGGAGCTGAGGTCTCAGACCCAAGATACGCCACTGGGTAAGAGGAATGGTGATCCCCCTAAATTGTGGTGAAATAAAGAACACAATATTTTGAAAAAACATGTGCTGCAGAACTATATCATGGAAACTTTAGCTCGCAGTTTATTTCTATCTATGAATTACATTCATAATTTGTGTAAGATTTTTACTTTTAAAAAGTTTGTCTCCGATTTTGCAGTTTTCAGGGCCTTTTGCCTGAGACAATAAATTTTGTCCTTCGGACTCCTAGCAAAAGGCACATAACCAGAGGAGATGCTTGCATTCGACTGTTTTGCTTTTGCATCATTTAGTACATTATCCTGCAGGGCATAATGTCGAACTAGTAACAATGTTGCATGCTTGATTTAGAACAAGGTTAAGAGAGTTTACTACCCTTGGCTTTAGACTACCAAACACAGATTCATTCATAGTAACAATTTGCTACATAGCAGTTGACCAAGATCACACTGACTTCAGGAAGAGATGGCATCCTCTAAATGTTTAAAGTGAGGTCTAATGGCAGCGGTTTATTTGGTAACTTAAACTTAGAAATGAACAATCTCTGGGGTGTTCCTCTCTAAGTTTAATTTACTGGAGTGTCTGGCTTTTGTCCTTTTGATACTGCATAATGTTGATGAACTGAATATGTTCATTTATTATGATTATTACAATTAGTGAATTCCAAATGTTATTAACTATAACCGTACAATTAAGAAAAATGAAACCCTTCAGCAGACGTTTCTGATGCAGACATTTTTAGCTGAATTATAAATTTATTAGGGTTTAGCTTTTATTCATTATAATATTTTTTGTTTTTTATATATGTGCATATACGTAAAAGAACACATATGTATAAAATGTGTGTATGTGTGTGCAAGTGCATGCGAGAGAGAATCTGTCCAGACCTTAAACACTAAACAAAATAAACCATCTACTTTCACCACTGGCTGTACAATGCATCCTGGATAACGGTAGACAGAGTTTGGGTTTCCAGGCATATAGTCCTGCTGTATTTAGAAGTCTTGACATGGTTTGCCATGAAATTAGCACACCTGTGCTTGTTTAAAGTTGATTAGCCCACTGGCCTGTAGTACTTTCCTGACTCCATTTTGGCATTATGGCCCGGTAGAAATCACTGTGCTGGCTTGTACAGTGGGGGAGACCTTTAGCAAAACATCTGGAAGCAGTTCTGTGTTTCTCGAAAGTTGACCAAAGCCACAACACTATGTTAAGTACTACAACAAACTCTCTGGCAGCATCAGCCACAGTTCGGCCTTTCTTTGAGCTCGCCAATAATTGGCCTTGGGTAAAATTATCCTCACGATGCCCACCAGATATCCTTTTGTAACCATAGACATGCAGTTTCTCACTGCGTCACTGAACAACATTAAAAACAGAATGAACCCATATGAAACATCACTCTGCCTCCTGTCTATCTACACCTTCACAGCAATTCTGCATATGGGTTGCATATCATGAATGAGTTGCATATCATGAATGCCTTCCTACACTATATTGACAAAATTCACCGGACATCTGGAAGAGAAACACAACATAGCATTTATTAACATACATTAGAGCAGTGCCGGTCCACCTTTGGCCTTAAATGCATACACTGACCCTTCGAAACATGCTTTCAACAAGGTTTTGGAACACAGCAATGGGTATGCACTTCCATTCAGTACATAATGCTGCCGCTAACTGTTGCTTAGTAGTAAGCCTTGGTTACGAACTTCTTATGCGGCACTCCAATTCATCCCATCAGTACTCTATGGGATTAAGATCAGGGCTCTGTGTTGGCCAGTCCACACACGATATGGAATTATTATCAAACCATGCCATAACAGTCCTTGCTTTAAGGCTCGGTGCATTATCCTGCTGGTACCAACAAGGCTCGGTTCCATAGTATTGCCACAGAGTTGGTAGGGCATAATTGTCCAGAATATCAAAGTAGACGTGCTGGCTAACAGGTTTGTCCACGATAACCAATGGGCTTGGACCATAGCACGAAAAACACCCACACACAAGTACACTCCAGCCAGCTCCAAACTTCACCATAGGAACAGTACACTGTGGTAAATAGTGTTTCCCCGGCTCCCGTCATACCAACACATGGCCATCAGGCTGATGGATCGTGTATCTGGTTTCATCAGTCTATAGAACCTGTTTCCATTGATCTACATTCCACGATAAATGTTCTTTACACCATGCTAAATGACGAGTAGCATTCTGAGTGGAGATGAAAGGCTTATGAGCAGCCGCACGACTATGGTAGCCCATGGAATTAAGTTCTCTGCGAATGGTACTAGAGGTGTTCAAATGAAAAGGTACGAAACGTCATAAGAACGTAACCGTTAACATATTTGCCTATGCCGCTATGGGAGAACGTAGCGACACATCTAGGGATGCGATTGGAGTCACCGGCGTGGATCGGAGCATGCGTGGGCGCCCGCATGCGCAGGATAGAGCAGAGGCTCTTATAAAGAGCGCCGTCCAATTGACGCGGCAGTGCGTGTGAGGACAGGATGGCGTTCACATTGCAAAATTTGACGATTGAGGAGCAGCGAGGCGTTATCCGATTTCTGACAGCGGAAGGTGTTAAACCTGCCGCTATTCTTCGCGGAGGGTGTGGTTCTGCTCCATGATAACGCGCGTCCACACGTCTCCAGGGTCACACACGCGGAACTGGACAAGTTCCAGTGGGAGCAGCTTGACCATCCGCCCTACAGCCCGGACATGTCACCCTGCGATTTCCATGTGTTTGGTCCCCTGAAAAAACATCTGAAAGGGAAGCGCTTCCACTCGGACGATGAACTCAAGGATGCTGTGCAGGACTGGGTCTCGTCACGGCCACAGGAATTCTGGGAACAAGGAATCCTTCAGCTCGTTAATCAATGGGATCGTTGTGCTACGGCCTATGGTGTATACTTTGAATAAAGTCTTCATTTATACCCACAGTGCCGTTTCGTACCTTTTCATTTGAACACTCCTTGTACATGTACATACCAAGGTTCCAGCATTTTTACTCACCTGTATACTGAGGTCTTGTGCAGTACTCTGTCGATTAGCTGTAACGACTCTCCTGAGGCTTTGATGTCCTCTATCACTGATTTCTTTGGTCTGCTGGTGTGTTTTGCTGCTTCAGGCATGTCATGTGTCTTCCACTTATTCAGCACATCCAAAACAGTTGACTTGAGTGTGTTTAAACGCCTCTCAGTTTCTCTTATGGACAACCTAGTAATAAAGCACCTAACAATCTTTCCTTTCCCAAAGTCAGTTCTCTCCCGCCATGACATTTTCACTCAACCTCAGAGTGTGATATGATCACTGTCAGCTACAGGCTTGTTTTTAAACCATTTGCAGCTGTACCGGGCATCTTAATTGAAAGGATCCGTTCATTTGCTTTTGAAGGGGTGTCCAGTGACTTTTGTCAATATAGTGTATGTCACACCATACTGATGTGCATACATTACTAAGCTGTTTTAGCCCACAACACTATGTAATTGTCAGATTTCATGTTTGCTCTTAAGTTTTGGACAACAGTGTATATTAATAGCAATGGTGCAGCCAGGGGTGGGTCTGATGGGTCCAGATACCACCCCCTCCCACCAGATGTAATTTTGTTAACCTAATTCAGTCTTATCTAAATTGTTATGGTCATGACATAGAGAATTTTGTTTGTAAATGTTGATTAAGTCTAACAGTCCCATTTTATGATAAATGACTTCTTGAAAGAGGGAGAGAACAAAAAAAATGTTATGAAAGAACAAAAGCATCGAAGTTGTACTTTGACGATTTTACATTTTGACCTTTTCTCAATATTATCACTTTTTGAAACCAGGAATGTATAATAAACAAGTAATACGCTTTTTTTATTGTTCTCAATACACTTTCTGAAAGTTTTATGGAATATATATTTTGGGTGGAGGAGGGATTCATTTCCCTCAATCCAGGTCCAATGAGGACTAGACTAGACCTTCCCCCTTAAGTGTAAATGCTAGATGTACTAGTGATTAATAAAAATGTTTGAAACCAGTAGCAGGTGGTGTTTTATTGTCATTATTTTCTTGACCTCAATCTTCGTTCCTGTCTATTACACAAGAAGCAATTAACATGCCAAAAATACATAAGAACTACTTGTTAGTGACATCTCTAAGGATGCCAGCAGGCCTTGATTTCGTTTTTTTTTTTTTTTTAGCATTGGCAACACTTGGCTAGTGGCCTTATTTTTTACTAGGAAATTGCATTATCTGGGTTATTCTCCAAAAACTTGACATTTTCAAAGCAAAAATCTGTGAATTTCAAAACTGTAAAAAATCTGAAAAAAATCACACTTACCCTATATGAGATCATAAACAAGGGGAAAATAAGAGGAACTCACTTTCACGTTACAAAGTGGTTTAAAATAGGCATTTTAATTTTAGCCACCAGGAGAGTGACTGATGGTGACAGGAGAGTGACACAACAAGTATTTTTATGGCTTAGTAAAAACTTAACCCAAAATACACACACACACACACTCAAGGGGAATTACAAAATATGATAGCAAGAGTTTGTTAACATTATATACAAAAGAAACCTTAACATGTCCCCTTCCATTAGTTAATCATGACAAATTTTGATTCACACCTGTAAACATCACATTCTAATGCTGAAAAGATTACAAATATTTATATATAATTCACATTTTCATGACTTGACAGATTAATTCTAATAATTTAATTCGAATGCAAATATTTAAAAAACAGTTTTTATTTCACTTTATTTATAAAATTCAAGAACACCATTCAAAATCTTAGGTTAATTTTCATATGGTTTACGATCTGAGTTTCAGGTCTTTTCATTACACCACTTTAAAACAGCAGGAATGGGGTCAAACTTGTCTCTGGATGGACCTTCAACCTCAATACTCATGAGAGCATTCAATGTTTGTTAAGTTTAAACTGTCCCACCAATCACTCTGGATTCTCTTCATGAAACTGAACCCAATCTCACATGCAGAAGTAGATCAGGGAAATATATTGGATATTTCTGCTAGTGCCAAGATGTTTTCATAATGTTTGTACTTTTCAAGAAACATTTTTTTCTGGAAAGCAGTTGTTCCTTTTTGTATGTGTCTAAAATATAGCACACACGCAATGCAGTGGTGCTTTACACTAAAACATTCAAAATGTTTCCACTAGCAACTTTTGCTAGAACCACTTTTTATCACTAGCAAAATGCATTTGCTTGCCAACAATTTGCTCCTAACTACTGGTTGAAATCGAGCCATGGATTCCAGCACCCTACATCCCACCCCTTCCCTAATTCACACCACCACCTCAAGTATCAGAACTTTTTAAAGGTGCAGCCAAGTTATCAAAATTTTGCTGCATTTTTATTTCTTCTATAGTTATAAGTTCTGGGAAACAAAATGGAGATTTATTTTGCTTTCATTTAATATCAAAATTTACTGTTAATTAGCACCTATGTACTTTTTTATACCAGTAAATAAATTGATTTTGTTACACAATAAATGCTTTTTTATTATTATTATTGTGCATAATCTGGTGTACTTTTACCTAGTATTGCCTGTTTCTGAGTTGTCTACTTTTCTTCTACAGCACCTATCCTCAACTCATGATATCTTAGTCCAGCTATATCACTGAAATACAATGAAATGCTAGACTGCATAAATTTGGTTTTGTTTGTTTGCCCCAGGATTTAACCACCTTAATCATCTAAGGCCAAATTAAAGCCACAGTTCCAGGGAAGAGAGACAGCCAGTATCATAGGTCAAACACACTATGCCTCATCCAGGCCAAATCGAAAAAGTAGCCAGAAGTTCATACCTCTTACCACTCAGGCACCAGGACAGACTTGAATTTCGTGAAGTTCTAGTTATTATTATTTCAATGCTTTCAGCATTGTTCTTTTGCATTTTGATAATACAAAATCATACATATTCACACTTTTGACAAAAAATTTTACCTACAACAACAACTGTTTGTATTCTGAACAACATAGCATTTGGGAAGCAGTTTTTGTAAATGTATGCACTAAAAATTGTGGCATATTTTTTTTTTTCATCTATTGCACCTACAATGTACAATCATAGACAGCAAAAACTGGTGGCCAGGGGCACATTTAGGGAGGGGGCAAGGGGCATTGCCCCCCATGAAAGTGTTTCATTTGGGGGGGGGGTAAAATGTGACATTGGACAAGAAATGCTTTTATTTAATAAAAATGCATCAACTTACATTAGAAAACAATCTTTCAATTTTTTCTTCTATTTTTCATTAACTTTAATTTTTTTGGGTGGATTTCAAAACTTCCATTTTTTGTCGCCCCCACCCTCCCCAAAAATTTTTTATATACACCCCTGCTGGTGACCCAGACTGCTTACTTCAACTGTCTTCTCTCTCCTTTACCATACTTTCATATGCCCTCCAAAGCCACATGGGGTAAAAGCAGTTTACAGGCACTAGAGCAGGCTTTTTAATTGAGGAGGGGCGGGGGGGAGGATGATCACCATGAGCATCTCTATTTTTCATTAACTTTTATTTTGTTCAGATGGATTTCAAAAACTTCCATTTTTGCCCCCCCCCCATTTTTATTTTTATATACACACACAACCCTCCTGGTGGCCCCAGCTGCATACTTCAAATTTGACATGTGCCTTCCCCCTTCCCATACTTTCATCTGTCCTCCAAAGCAGTTAGGTAAAAGCAGCTTACAGGCACTAGGGCAGGCTTTTTTAATAGGGCAGAGGGGAGGGATGATCACCACGAGCATCCACGCAAAATATCATTATAAATTCTGGTTTATCAAAAAAAAAATGAACCATTATTTCTCTGCTGCTTAATCGCAGACGCAGTTGAGGAGGATGAAAGTTGTTTCTGTGACCAAACCAACTCCACGCATTTTCCTTTCGAGAATTTGCTACTAATGTCAGCCTGGCAAGCATCTCTGAGAGGAACGGAGACAAAGTAAAAGCACATGGTTTACTGGAGTCGCTAGCTGGCTGTCAATCTCTATATAAAAAGATAAGTTGGACCTGGTGTCCACCCTAATGGTACCCATTGGATGTATTGTGCTCTGATTAACATGCCATAGACAACATCACTGCGTAGCCTGACAGTCAACAGTAAGTGTGCGGTTTGTGTCATGCGGGATATGCTCAGACCTCGGACTTCAAAATAAGTTCTCTGCCGTGGCGACGTTCTGTTGAACCTAAGTAGAAACTGCCTCCAGCCATCTGTAGTATTCAGACAAAGGAGAATGACTCATGTTGTCTTCTTCTCTCCCTCATGTAACCAATGAATGGAAACAAATGAGATAGAATAGCAGCGATTTTGACTTATGAATTGATAGTTGGTTAACTAAGTAGAAGAGGTGTAAAATGGAACGAAAAGATATTAAAAGACGTAATAGGTACAAAGTTGAATGTTTGCAATGTACAAAGCAATTCAATATGGATTACAAGAAAAAGTATGAAGAACTTTGCCACAATAAGCAACCAGTGAAAGTGAAATGTGTTGGATCTCCTGCAAACTCTTTTGAAGCAGCTGCAAAAGGAAAAAACAGCATGAAGAGACTGTTTTAAAAACAACATTATCTGTGGATATACCGTCGCAAAAAGGAGAGACTGTAATTTTCAGTCAAACCAACATGGAAGTTTCTGACTGTGACATAAAATTAAATGTGCTAAATGAGATTGCAGCGGAAGATTCTAGTATCAACAGTAAAGAACCTGAAAATTTGCTAGCCTTTTTGAGCTCTTCTGTAGACTGGACAAACTGTATAGGTCAGTTTCAAATTTTTCTAAATTATTACGATGACTGTAAGGAAATAATTGCAAAAAGTCAAGACAGGGAAATAATTAACCCTGATTTAATTTTAGTTGAAATTTTTGGAGATTACAGAAATTATTCATAAGCAGTGTGGCAAAATATTAACTTCTTGTAAAGATGCACTATCAAATCGATCAAAAAGCGCAGGAACAGTTGATGATAGTTTAAACAACTGCAGTAAAGTCGAACATGAAAACATGCTGGAAGAAAATATTTAACTTTTATTGGACCTTATCAACCTAACTTAGCAATTTTTTCTTCAAACCCTTCTATTCCTGCTGCCAAGCAGAGCTGTTTTCCTAATTCACGGTATAAACAATATCCTCATTTAGAATATGGCACTGTTAAAGATACTGCTTATGGCTTTGTGTGTTTTCTTTTTCCTGAAGTTCCAGACAGGGAGAAATCAGATGTTACTTGGAATGAAATGGGTGTAAGGCAATGGCACGAAATGAAGAGTGTCGTTAAGGATAAATTGGTAAAATTATCCCAGCATTTCTCTTCTAAAGCTCACAAAGCTGCACTAGTTGATTTTCACCATTATTCACAAAAAGATAAACATGTCGATATTCTTTTAGATAAAAATAAAAAGCCAATGTAATTTTCAAGAAGAACATGATAGAGAATTTAGTACTTAAGTTTTAAATATTTTATTTGATGTTGCCAGAACATTGGCCAGGCAAGGAATTGCACTTCGCGGAAATAACTCAGATGAAAATGGAAATTTTCGTCGAATTGCATACTCAATTTCTCGACACTGCTTGCTAATGAAGAAATTGTTAGATGAAAAGAGATTAAAGCCGCATCATGTTACATATCTAAGTGCTGACTCTCAAAATGAATTTATTAATTTGTTGGCTAGTGAAGTGGGACAAGTCATAGTTACTGGCATTAATTTTTTCAGATGACAAATATTTTTAATAAAATGAATTTATGATAGTCAAATATTCTAAAATTCAAAATTGAAGGCATGCCCCACATGAAATTGAGTTGATCTAATTTAATTGGAACAATTTGGTAATTTTCATCTGTACAACCCCCCCCCCCCCCCCCCAATATAAACACTTTAGCTATGCCCCTGACAGCACCATTAAATATTGGTTGGAATGGGAGTGAGGCAAAGGTGACACAATATTTCCCAAAATCTTCAATGCCACATTGCAAGGAGTCTTTTAATCACTGAACTAGGAAAACAGAGGGATAAAGATGAATGGAGATTATTTAACTCACCTCTATTTTGCTGATCACAATCATTTTTGCAACTACCCCTTCAGAGCTGCAGAGTATGATCCAGGAACTTGTTGACAAGAGTAAAGAAGTGGGACTAAAAATGAACTTTTGGAAGACAAAACTGATGTACAATGCTTTTTTAAGAAATGAAGATTTTACGATTAATGGGGAAAAAGCTTGAGGTAACCAATACCTACATTTACCTTGGACAACAGACAAATATCAAGCAAAGAAGGTCACATTGATGAAGAAATTAATCAGTGTATAAAACTTGGAAGAAGTTTTGGAAGAAACAGTACAATTTTCAAAAGCAATATGCCATTATGTCTTAAAAGAAAAGTGTTTAATCAATGCATCCTTCCAGTTCTTACAAATGGAACAGAGACACGGGCCTTAACAAAGGCTGCAGACAACTGAAAGAGCATGGAGAGGTGCACGCTTGGTGTAACCAGGAGAGATAAGAAGAGGAACTCATGGATCAGGAAAATGACAAGAGTGGAAGACATCATGATCAGGGTAAAATCCTTGAAATGGCAATGGACTGAACATGTTGCCAGAAGACTGGGCAACTTGATGTACAACCAAAATTTTACATTGGATTCCAAGGGTTGGAAAAATCTCTTTATTTCTTTAATTCGAGGTTTAACGACCACCGTGAGCTACTCAATGGGCTATAAGCAGTCGCCCGTCCCTAATTTAGGGTCACTGGTTCCAGGGAAGGGACAGAGCCAGTGCCCTAAGACAAACACAACATCCATGCCTCACCGGGATTTTAACCTGAACCCCTTTCGGACGAATGATCAGAGGCCATCGCCTTAGACCACTGCGCCACTGGGGCGGCAAAAAAAAAAAAAAAATCTCGAACAGGAACAAATGGGAGATGGATGAAATTCGAAAGCATGCCAGAGTAACATGGAGGAGACAGGCTCAAGACATACAGTCATGGAAGAAACTTGGGGAGACCTTTATCCAGCTGTGGATTGATAAATGGCTGATGACATGTATTCTTCAAAAAATCTAACCGTTTTACATATTTCATTGTGGAATTATTTATATCGTATAGTGGCACATGAAGAGGAGTGATCTCAAATGTAAACAAACCCACCAGCAACTGCCACAGGGGATTTCACATACTTTGGAAGTACATATGTTGTTCAATATATAATTTTCCTGATGCCGTCAAAGTTGTTAACAAACATATGGGAGACAGAGTAAGCACAGGGTTATCGGGAGCCATCTATCCCCGCCACATAACCGTCCTCATTGCTCCTCTAGACAAGAACGTGCAGGCGCAGCCACACTGCAAGGAATGAAAGTAGCTGGGGTAAAAACTGGGCTTGCATCATTAGGCGCCAGGCAACGTGGCAGAAACACACATGTTGGAGACGTGGTGTAAGGAAGAGATGAGTGCCATGATATGGTACAAGTGGGCAAATGATTGACCCACAGAAAAATGACAAACTGCAAATGACCCACAGGAAACTCGTTGCTGTGTATGGTGATTCCGTAATGTCTGTGCAAATGACGAGAACATGGTGCAATTTATTTGCAGAAGGCAGAGTGGTCATTATGGACGAAGATTGATCCAGTCCTCCCTCCACTGCCAGTAGTACTGAAACCATCACTGTAGGGAATGAACTAATCCATGCAAACAGGAGAATCCAGGTTCATGATGTGGTGCGAACAATGGACATTTCCATTAGAACAGCTAACAAAATCATCCATGAGGAGTTGGGATACCACAAAGTTCGTGAATGTTGGGTTTCCCATCAATTCACTCCGAAACACCAGCAGACGAGAATGCGCTGCAGCCATGATGGTCAAATTCACTACCATAAAGACGGACATGCCTTCCTCATGTGCATTGTGATGAAACCTTCGTTCATCACTTCACTTCCGAATCCAAGAGAACATTGATTGAATGGAAACATCCGGGATCTCCCGTGAAAAAGAAATTCAAGGCGACGCCATCGGCATGTAAGGTGCTTGTGACAGTGTTCTGGGATGCCAGGGGTATTCTGCTCATTGACTTTCTGGAACGTAGGCACATTATCAATACCGCTTGGTATTGTCAAACCTTGAAGAAACTGAAAGCAGTAATTCGACGCAAGCACCCTGGCTTCCTCTCAGCTGGTGTCATCGTGCTCAACGACAACGCCCACCCACACTTGGCTGCACAAACACAGGCAAAAATTGAAGCACTGAGGTTGGAATGGCTGATCCATCCACCCTACAGCCCTGATTTGGTGCTGTCAGACTTTCATTTGTTCTCAACCCTGAAGAGGGAGTTGCAAGGTCGTCATTTTCAAACTAATGCTGTGGTCCAGGCCACTGTTAGGACGGTTTTAAAGAGCCTGAGCGTGGACTTTTGGGCAGAAGGGTTCAATAAATTGGTGTAGCATTAGGGCAAATGCTTCAAAGTTGGTAGAAATTATGTGGAGAAGTAGTGGTGAATGTACCTATTCAGACATATATCGTTTCCATGTGTATCTTACCGAATAAAAAGTTCACTGTATAGGGAAACTTATACACTATACTGAAAAAATTCACTGGATACCTCTTCAAAAGCAAATGAACGGATCTGCTGCATTGTTAAGATGTGTGGTACAACAGCAAACGGTATAGAAACAAGCCTGAAACTGACAGCGATCATATCGCGTTGTGAGGTTGAGCGAAAATGTTGTGGTGGGAGAGAACTGACTTTGAGAAAGGAAAAATTGCTGGGTGTTATATTAGTGGGTTGTACATAAGAGAAACCGAGAGGAGTTTAAACATACCCAAGTCAACTGTTTTGGATGTACTGAATAAGTGGAAGACACATGGCGTGCCTGAAGCAGCAAAATGTGCCAGCAGACCAAAGAAAATTAGTTATAGATGACGTCGAAGCCTCAGGAGAGTTGTTACAGCTAATCGACAGAATACTACTGCACAAGACCTCAGTGTACAGGTGAGTAAAAATGCTGGAACCTCTGTATGTACACGTACCATTCGTAGAGAACTTCATTTCATGGGTTACCATAGTCATGCGGCTGCTCAGAAGCCTTTCATTTCCACTCGGAATGCAACTCGTTGTTTAGCATGGTGTAAAGAACACTTATCGTGGACCGTAGATCAATGGAAATGGGTCCTATGGACTGATGAATCCAGATACACGATCCATCAGTCTGATGACAATGCATGCGTATGGCGGCAGCCAGGAGAACGCTATTTACCACAGTGTACTGTTCCTACAGTCAAGTTTGGAGCTAACAGTATACTTGTGTGGGGGTGTTTTTGTGGTATGGTCCTGGCCCAGTGGTTGTCTTGGACAAACCTGTTAACCAGCATGTCTACCTCAATATTCAGGACAATGATGCCCTACCAACTCTGTGGCAATACTGTGGAACCGAGCCTTGTTGATACCAGCAGAATAATGCACCGAGCCATAAAGCAAAGACTGTTACGGCGTGGTTTGACGATAATTCTGTATCATGTGTGGACTGGCCAGCATAGAGCCCTGATCTTAATCCCACAGAGCACCAATGGGATGAATCAGAGCACTGCATAAGAAGTTTGTAACCAAGGCCTAGTAGGCAACATTATGTACTGAATTAATGCGCATACCTATAGCTGCGTTCCAAAACCTTGTCGAAAGCATGTCTTGAAGGGTCAGTGCATGCATTAAGGTCAAAAGTGGACTCACACTGTACTAATGTATGTCAATAAATGCTATGTTGTGTTTCTTTTCTTCTAAGTGTCCGGTAACTTTTATCAATATAGTGTATATTGAACGACCCTCGCACTTCCGAATTGGAAATACAGTCAAATCAATATCTAACAACTTCTCACATTTTGAAATCCTCAAATATTTTTTTGTATAAACATCATGTTTAAAAAAAAAAAAAACGAATTTCTTACATTTTGATGCTAACATTTTCTTACATCTAATGTTCCTATATGTCAGCTCTCAGAACCTTTTCCATCTCGAATTTTGTGTTTTTTCTTTTGCAGTTTGGACCAAAATAACCTAAATTATTGAGGCCACTGTGCACTTGCTGTTTCTCCTCTCCCTATCACAGGGGAAAGAGGAACAGCATCTCATAAAGCTGTGGTGACGGAATGGGTTTCCACCCAAAATGTTAACATTTCAAAATTACACAGACTGTGACAACAACATTTAAATGAGCAGTTTAGCAAGCTTTGACGAAATTTGTTATATGGTAGCAGATGAGGACGTGAAATAAAACATTTAGGAAAACAAACATTTTTCTTTCAGTGAAGCAGTCACAGGTTTAAAAACATAAATAATGTATTTCATTTAATTTGATGTTACATTTGAGTTAAATTGAAAAATAACTACTTTTAGTTAAAATTCCAGCAAGCACACATCATAGACTTTCAAGTGTTTGTGTGATATGGCTCCTATCGGGTAGGTAGTGTACATACATACATACATACACAAATTTGTATTATTACTACATACAAATTTTTCTGTGGATATCTGCAATATAATTTTTGTTTTGACTCACTCTTTTTACTTGTTTGCATGATAATATACAACAAATAATAATCTGATTGTCATTATCACGTGGTATTTTAAATCATAATTTTAAACTCCAAATATAAACACCGGATTTAAAATTCATTTTTGGTGTTCCCATCAAAAACATTAGGTCACAATTTGACTGTACTGTGTTTTGTTTGTAAGTACATTTGTATCTTAAACAAATGTTAGCGTTATATACATTTAGATCAGACTAAACAGTCAGGTGTCTCATGAATCATAAGGAGTACAGTGTGAAGAAAATTGGAATTAATTTGTCAAGACAGCAATCCTCAAAAATAATACAAGGTGGCTACTCTATGGGTGAAAACTGCACTTCCAGGAGGGAAAACAACTCAGGAAAATTAAACAGGCATGAAGGTTGAGTAATTAATGCTTTATGGTTGAGAAGGGCATTTCAACTTAACCTCATCCCCAGCAAATGACTCCAATAACAGCAATCCTTTGAACTTTTTCTTTCATTCTTTTGCATAATAAGTGCCGTAGCTACAGGGAGGGTGGTCACTTTCCCAGAATGGTCTTACCAGGGAAATAAATTTATCCTCTGAGGGGAGTAGAAATTCACAACATGTGAAAACAAATTTACTATGAGAACAAAACACTGTGGACATACCATGGATGCATATAAATCGAAAACCACAAGACTTTATGGGGGAAATCCGGGTCTTTATATATACTGGCGTGTTCATACAATATTTGCCAAGCTTTCACTCACCAACAAGTGGCTTTTTCAAGGCACTAGAACAAATTCAGACTTAAACTGGAAATCATAAATAGAACAAGAGGTTAAAGAAATAAAATTGACAATGGCCACATGAAATTACATCAACATGATGCCTCACAATGTGGATCCTTTGGGACACTCAGGTACTTGGGACTTTGTCATCCTGAATGGTATAACGACTAGCATGCTTGAACAGTAATCGAGAGATGCGGGTTCGATTCCCACTCCAGGGCGATGAAATTTTCAAGTTTTCTGATGTGATTGATATTACATGTGAAAAACAGTAATTACAGTCAGTTCAGCTATGTCTGATGGTTGCGTTAATTATTGTGATGCTTGCGATATACATAATGAGCTACTTTTTGTTTAGATTTAAGAGGAGTGTCCATGCATGTGGTAGCTCTGTTGAAACAAAATCATTACGCACGTCTGTGTGAGATAGAATTTCTATAGTCTCCCTAAGTAATGTTCCTTTCAGTGTGGTGTACGGTGCAATGTCATTGATTTTGCACCAGCAGTTACGAGTTTAACTCACTACTGCTCTGTCCAGGGAAGTTTCAAATAATGAAGCGACACCACTATCGTGCGAAATCAAGGACATTGCACCGTACACCATGCTGAAGGAACATTGCTTAGAGAGAAAATTAAAATCCTATCCCACACAGAGACGCGTAATGACTGTTTCAGGAGACCTACCACGTGCACTCCTCTTAAATCTAAACAAAAAGTAGCTCATATCGCAAGGCATACAACACGATGCTTTACATATGTATATACATTATGTCAACTCGATGCCTTGCATATGTATATACATTATGTCAACCCGATACCTTGCATATGTATATACATTATGTCAACCCGATACCTTGCATATGTATACATTATGTCAACCCGATGCCTTGCATATGTACATACACATTATGTCAACCCGATGCCTTGCATATGTATGTATATACATTATCTCAACCCGATGCCTTGCATATGTATATACATTATGTCAACTCGATACCCTACATATGCATATACATTATGTCAACTCGATGCCTTGCATATGTATTTACATTATGTCAACCCGATGCTTGCATATGTATATTGCAAGGCATCGTGTTGTCATAATTTCACATGACCATTGTCAATTTTATTTCTTTAACCTCTTGTTCTATTTATTATTTACAGTTTAAGTCTGAATTTGTTCTAGTGCCTTGAAAAACTGCCCCTTGGCAAGTGAAAGTTCAGCAAATATTGTATGAACACACCAGAATATATATAAAGACCCGGATTTTTCCCCATAAAGTCTTGTGCTTTGTGGTTTATACATTACTGTGAATTGTAACTGGAAAAGAAAGCTCTACACCCTGCAGTATTTCCTATTTTAAAGACTATAATTTGCTCCATACAATATTCTTAAGAACTAACCAAGGCATGTTGTGAGGTGTGGACTCAGTGCCGGATTTAGAGTTACCTGGGCCCTGTGCACAGCATCAGTTTTGGGGCCTCAAGCTCACTTTGCCAGGCATCCTTAAAATATGATCAGCTCATTTTTACTCATTCCCACTAATGTACAAAAAAGTATTGTAATCACAAAAACAAACTGACTTTCAGATTTAAACAGAAATATCCATTTTGGGCACCCCTGAAGTGATTTGACTATATTCATGGTGGTGTGTGGAGGGAGGGGTTGTTCTTGCCATAACTCAAAAGCTGTTCCAGCTATCAAGATAAAATTTAATACTGAGGTCTTTTGTGATACCCTGAGGGAGAAGAAATTGTTGAAGTTAGAAGTGGAAAGTATTTTCTTAAGAAAAGTTGAAACTTTTATGTTTGTTTGTTTGTTTTGTTATTGGAGATTTAACGACCACCGTGAGCAACTCAATGGGCTATAAGCAGTCGCCCGTCCCTAATTTAGGGTCACTGGTTCCAGGGAAGGGAGAGAGCCAGTACCGTAAGACAAACACAACATCCATGCCTCACCGGGATTCGAACCCGGACCCCGTTCGGACGAATGATCAGAGGCCATCGCTTAGACCACTGCGCCACCGGGGTGGCTGAAACTTTTATAAAGATGACCACTGAACAGGTCCATAGTCAGGATTCTACAGGTAGGTGGGCAATTATGTCGGGTATACACTATATACTGGTGCACGGCTGCCTTTTCCCCACCGAAAATATGAGGTGGGTTGGTTGGTTGGTTGGTGGATTTTAGTGGCGCAAGGGCCAGGTTTGGCCAAAGAGCGCCAGACAAAGAACTATCAGCTACAGGTTTTGAAAAGCGTGGAAAACGACCAAGAGCAGACAAGCTGGGCAAAGCCGGAAAAGAGAACGATGAAAGCTGTGAAGAAAAGTTAGGCAACCAGGCGTATAAAAAATGATCAATTCACTATTACAAGTAATATTATTATGATTTTTTTTTTTTTTTTTTTTTTTTTTTTTTTAATACACAACAACACAAAGGATGAGTCACCAGGAGGGGGACGAACCGTCACTCTCCTCCCCCACACTCCTCTGCAATGCTGGCCGAGGCCGAGGGCGGGGACGAACCGTCACTCTCCTCCCCCCCCCTGGTCCTCAGCAATGTTGGTTGAGGCTGGGTCCGAACTGTCACTCTCCTCCCCCCTATGTTCCTCCACAATGTTGGTTGAGGGTGGGGACCTCGCTGAGTCCGAGACAGGTGCAATGTTAGTCAGGCGGACCACGACAGTTGGATGGTTGGTTGGTTGTTGGATTTTATTGGCGCAAGGGCCAGGTTTGGCCAAAGAGCGCCAGACAAAGAACGATCAGCCACAGATTTTTAAAAAACGTGGAAAATGATTAAGATCAGACAGGCTTGGTAAAAGTTGAAAAAGAGTATGAAGAAAGCAGTGAAGAAAAGGTAGTTAATGAAGTTTATTAAAAGTAACATATTTACTAATGGAAAAGGACGAACCGTCACTCTCCTCCCCCCACACTCCTCTGCAATGCTGGCAGAGGGCGGGGACGAACTGTCACTCTCCTCCCCCCATGTTCCTCTGCAATGCTGGTAGAGGCTGGGGACGAACTGTCACTCTCCTCCCCCCGTGTTCTTCTATAATGTTGGGTGAGGGTGGGGACCTCGCAGAGGCCGAGACAGTTTGATGGACACTGCACACCTTTGCGGATTGAGGGCCGGGTCTTCCGCACGTGCAGGCTGTCTGCTGGGAACCGGAAGAGGCGGGCGTCTTCAAAAGAGAAGGCGCAGACTCAGCTGGTCGAATAAGCTGGAGCTCGGTGAAATCCACCTGTGTCGCTTGTTCAACTGTAGATCGCTTGGCAAGTGCGGCGAGAGCTACAGGGCGCGGAACAAAGGTCTGCACGGGTTGTGGCAGAGACTTAACAACTGCGGCAAAACTACGCTGTCGGGTGTTGGGAATACCCAACTTGGCTTTGGCAGCAGGGTACGAGAGGCCTTCCAGGGTCTTGAGGCGCTGGATCGCCATCTCTTCCTTCCATTTCATACAGTTGCGGGAGTAAGCTGCATGGGCCTCACCACAGTTAACACAGGAGGCCGCAGAAGTGCAACCTTCCCCGTCATGTTCACTGGAGCCACAATTAGCGCAACGAGCGGAACTCTTACAGAAACGTTGGGAATGCCCGTACCTCTGGCACCTGAAACAGCGCAGAGGACTGGGAATGTACGGGCGAACTCCACAGACCAAGTAGCCAGCCTTTATTTCGGTCGGAACTTTCGGGAGTTAAAAGTCAAGATCACATTTTTAGACTTAATCAAAGAACCATCGCGCCGGAACATCATACGACGTGCAGCAAGAACACCTTGATCTGCAAGTTCAGACACCAATTCTTCTTCACTGCATGGTAAGAGATCAAATTCCGAAATAACACCCCGAGAGGTGTTAAGAAACGGGTGAGGTGCCACTTTGACAGGAATGCCTTGAAGACTAGTAAGGAGCAAAAGAGTGTTACTCTGAGAAACACTGCAGGTTTGAACAAGCAGGTCCCCAGAGCGAAGCTTCCTCACAGACTTCAAGGGGCCAACCGCAGCGTCCAAAGCTTTAGAAATAAAAAATGGAGATCTGGTGGACAGTCTCTCATTCGGATCGATGGATTCTACAAGTAAGTGTGTAGCATGCGTAGTCACAGCAATCGAGGGAGACGACGCTTCGGAGCGACTGGTACAGCCGCCGAAGAAGAGGTTCCACATTCTTGGTCCAGGTCAAGGTCTAAAGACCGTTTAAGGGTATGAGACTTGGTAGGTTGAGAAGACGAAGGACAGTCGTTGTCAACTATCATTTTGTCATTTGACTTAAATTTGGAGTTTTTGTTCTTTTTACCCATGGAAAAAAAGGAGGAAGATTCGTCTGCAGACTACTCCACCCACCACCGAGCCCTACAAGGGAGAACTGGAGGTCTGCAAGCCAAGAAAATGACGCTGGACACAGTTCTGGAGCTTATACGTTGCAGATATAGTCCGTTGGCTGTGATCACACGCACTCGGCGGACACTTCGGCCTCCGGGTACCGTCATGCCAACGCCTTTGGCATGATCCCACAGCCCCCGGGCTCACCCTGCCGTGCTATACGACAAAAAAGCCGCTAAAGCCGTGTACACAACTTGGTACAAGACTTCTGACTAGAGGTGGGTTAGTCTCTAGCCTCCCGTTTACAGCGAAGCCGGGGTCGAAGAGGAGTGTTGGTACACAGGAGGCACTTATCCGGTCTCCTGCGACCTCAGCCGCCAGACATCCCATTTCCACCTCACGGGTCTCCGCACGCGGCAAACATGCAGGTAGGTCTAGCACCCAAACCAGCTAAAAGGAAAAAAGAAATCCAAAGAAGACAAATCCTGGAAGGGAACCTAAACGGAATCTCAGCAACCTACGAACTGAGCGGTTAATATAATACAGTTAGTGGTGGAGGGTAACAAAACCACAAGACCGGGGTGTTAGTGCATAACGTGGTAGCGATTAGGTAAAGTATACAACACGGGCAACTAGCCAGTGGAGAAAATAAATAAAAACGAAAAAGCGAGACACAAGACCAGCTCGGGATCGTGGGGCCGCGACTCCCCAACAGCTGGATGAACAGCCGTCCCTGCAAACACCAACAGCACCAAAATAAGAAAAAAACAAGCTGTGGCATGACATCAGATGTTGACCAGTCACAAGGTCAGCTCGGGCCGTGGGGGCGCCGCTCCCCAAATAACTGGAAAACCAGTTATCCCCGTGCGGGGATATGAGGTGGGCAAACTGCTGATCCCCCACCCTGGTTTCCCCCAGCTACAGGCCTTCCACTAAACCACAGTACTTGCATTTCCACTAAACATGTTATGTAAGGTTAGTTTATGGTACTGCTTTAATTTAAATTTATGTTACGTGCTGCGTGGAATCTGCTGTCGCACATCATCAGATTCCACCCCACTGACAGTTCCCTTACAGACAGTCAGAATACGAATGAAATCTATTCCTGTGCCTCATAAAACATGTTTTACAATGTCATTTTAATCATACAATAACAGCCTTGAACTAAACTTAATGGGGGATGGGGGGGTAAGGAATTTTAAGGAAAAGATGGGGAGGCATTTAAAACACCGAACTAAAGAGCTAAATGTTCATTTCATTCTAAGAGAATTGGCTAGGAATAACACCCTAATTTCCCAGCTCAGTTGTAGTATTGCATTAAGTCATATTACTTTCAAAACAATATTTAGCGAGCCTGCATTTAAGCTTGTAAATTCATGATTGTATATGATGCACTTTGATTCTGAGCAGAATTATGCCCCCAAATCTTCCCAAACCCAGAACAGTGAATTTATGCCTCACTCTATCACTTCTCTTTTTAGTACATCTTTTGTAAAAAAAGATTGTGCTTATGTTATCAGTTTGTCCGTCCGTCCGTCTGTGAACACGATATCTCTGCAACTATTAGTCTGATTTGAAAAATTCTTTTTGCATTGGGAAACTTGAAATATGCGAATGAAGATCATTTCTTTTCTTTTTTTTTTTTACGATGTACAATTTCACCGCTAGAGAACGTAAATGCAGATAATGTCATATTCAAAAATGCGTTTTATTCCACATATTTGTTTCTAAACATCCCATTGAAAAAATTATTTTATCTTTCGATTCCATTTATGCCGAAAAGTATTTTAGATATAGTTACTTTTTTTTTTTTTGAATAAAGCTCATGTTGAGAAATGGCTTCCTAGTTTCTTAATTCAATTACTTTACTTTTTCAAATTATGCATAAATTTTTTGCTAGGGGCGTAAAAGTAAATGACATTTTTCCTGATAACTACTCTTCTAAAACTCCGATTTGAAATATTTTTTTCTTCAAATGATACATCTCCTGATGGAAAATCTTTTGCATAGGATTTCGAATTTTGGGAAAGAATACTTTGGCCACCAGGGGTTGTAAGTGTTAACTTTTGCTTCTGATGTATTTGCCATAAAATCTGAGCTCCTAAATTCTCGATTGAAAAAAATTCTTTTGTAGACCGATGCCACTCATGTCGATAAACCTTTTCGAAATATTTTCTTCTTAAAATATTGCACAGTTTCTCCACCAGGGGGCGTAGATGTATATCTTATTTTTGTCAATATCCCTACTTCTAGGAGTCTGATTTGAAAAATTCCTTCTTTGTTGGATAGTGTTTCTAATGTGACATGTTTTTCATATAATTTCAAAATTTTCAAGTAATTCGTAGACTTTCCGCTAGGGGCGTAAAGGTAAATTGCTTTCCCCCTATATCTCTGCTTTTAAATCTTTGATTTGAAAAATTCTTTCTGCACCAGATACAGTTCCTGATGAGAAATCCTTTGTACATAATTTCTAATTTTTGTAAAAAATGGTTTGGCCACCAGGTGGCGTAAGTCTTAATTTCTGCTTCTGATGTATTTGCAGCAAAATATGAGCTTCTAAAAATTCAACTGAAAAAAAGTTGTTTGTTGACCGATAGTACTCATGTCGACAAACCTGTTAGGAACATTTTCTTCTTGAAATAATGCATGGTTTCTATACCAGGGGCGTAGATGTATATCTTATTTTTGTCAATATCCCTACTTCTAAGAGTCCGATTTAAAAAATTCCTTCTTTGTTGGACAGTGTTTCCGATGTGAAATGTTTTTCCTATAAATTCAAACTTTTCAAGTAAATCATAGACTTTCCACTAGGCCGCACAAAGGTAAATTGTGTTTTCTGCATTATTTCTGCTCCTAAAACTCTGATTTGAAAAATTCTTCCTGTATTGCATGCACGACCTGATGGAAAATATTTTTCACATAATTTCTAATGCTTGGTAAAGAATGGTTTGGCCACCAGGGGGCATAAGTGTTAATTTCTACTTCTGATTATTTGTAGCAAAATCTGGGCTCCTGAAAAATCTACTAAATTTTTTTTTCTTGGACCGACACTGCTCCTACGGATAAACCTTTTGAGCATACTTTCTTCCTAAAATAACGCATGGTTTTCCCACCAGGGAACGTACAGTCACATCTTATTTTTGTCGATATCTGTTTCTAAGAGTACGATTTGAAAAATTATTTCTGTGTTGGATAGCGTTTACGGTGCGAAATGTTTCTCATATAAATTCATATGCAACTAGAGGGCGTAAGCTCATGATTCAGTTTACAGCAATATCTGAGGGATTAAAAACCCGATTGAAAAACTTCTTTCTTCTGTCAGATACTATTGTTTTCCATACCAGTTCCATTGACTTTGAATAGCTTTGATAAACTTAATTTGCGTCAGAACGGATTCAAAAGACGTGCTTATTACACCCGAAAATTCGGTGTCATCTTTCTTGTTTTTTTAGAAGCAAACAACTTAAATTATATATATATATATACATAAACCATTGTTTTTGAGGCCTACCAGCATTGCAGGACTCCACAAATGGGCTTCACTGTAAATCCACACGTATCTGGACCCATCATAAACATGAAAGGAATTGTCGGGAAAAGTGGATGGAGACGTATAAACCAATATGTGGATATGCCTAACCTTTGTGACGTTTCCAAACACACCATAGAGATGAAAAGTTAATGAGTCATTTGTGTTCAGTAACAGAAAGCTCTTGCAAACGTCAAACCTCAAATGGAATTTTCCCATGCCCTACATACCCGAAAGCATCTTCCTATTGTTATGTTCACTCTCTGATCATTCATATTCTGTGCTGGTGTGTTTTTCATTCTGTATTTCTAAAGTGTGTTGTGTTGTTGGCATTTATAGAACTTTTATGTTTTACTTTATATTCACAATAGTTTGCTCATGGATATTTATCTAGTTTCCGGGTTTTTAATAAAATTATGTCAAAAACCGGAAGTGAGATTTTTGAAGGATTATAATTCTTTCCTCTAATACATCTGTGAGAAAATACAAACTGTGCATTATTTGAATGGAGGCAAAAAACCAGGAGAAAAGCAAGCTCTGGCCGTGCATCAGTGGCGTAACTAACCCCCCCCCGCAGCTGCGGGGGGGGGTAACGAAGGGCATACTGCAGCTGCTAGTTATAGTTTTGTGAAAACATTTGAACACGCACAATAATTAACCCAAAGTTTCATATTTTGCTTTGTCTTAATAAATGCCTAGTTTCACTTTTAAAACACTGAATATCTTACAGATTAAAAGCGTTTGGTTCTTTGACTTTGTGTTAAAACACGATTGCTCTGCAATGGATTGTAAATAATACGATGGCTCTCCACTCGCCCTCTCTCTGCACTGCTGAGGAAAAGCATGAGGCCACAGTGGGATTCTTTTTTTTTTTTTGATTGGAGGTTTAACGAGCACCGTGAGCAACTCAATTGGCTATAAGCAGTCGCCCGTCCCTAATTTAGGGTCACTGGTTCTTCCAGGGAAGGGAGAGAGCCAGTGCCGTAAGACAAACACAACATCCATGCCTCACCGGGATTCGAACCCGGACCCCTTCAGACGAATGACCAGAGGCCAACGCCTTAGACTACTGCGCCACCGGGGCGGCACACACAGTGGGATTCCCCAGGGAGGATGTGGGAAAACAGTCGGTTACCTAGGACTGTGTGCACGACAGACGCCAACATTTATTCACAGCAGCCACAGATCTGTCATGTGCAAGAGGGTGATTTCTTCAAGTGATTTATTTTAGTTTTGGGCAAAGCAATTACATGTATTGTTAAATCTATTAGTTAAAAAGTAAAAACTACAGGGCTTTGGACATGGCCCTTACTTTTCCAGACACTCTCCCTGACTTCCTCCACCTCCTCTCCCCAACCACCACACACACACACACCACGAAAAATGCATCCTTCCTCGTGTTACAATGCCCTGCATGTACACACAAGAAAAACCCCACAACACACCTCATGATCTTTAGAAACATGCGCATTAGTTATTCTGAATAGATGTGATTAAAAAAAGAAGCCAAGAATTTAATAATCAAAACATATGACTCCCATGTAATATCCTTTCTTATATTTAAAATTGCTGGAATTAAGCAGTTTAAACAAAAAAAAAAAACTAATCAATAACATATTTTCCTTAGAAGTACTAAACAACAAAAAGTAAAAGAAATTCAAAATGCACTCCAAAATTTTCAAGGTCTTTGTTTCCTGGTTGTCACTGATAAAAAGAAACTATTAACTTATTCATTCAGATATATAAATGAAATTATATGTTCATTGTTCTGCAAAAGTGCTATTATTTTTGAAGCACATGCATTGCAAACTGTCATCCTAATTTCTCTACAAGAGAAGTCCATATATTTTCAATGTTCTATAATTCACAGCCAGTGGTGGTTCTAGGTCGGGGCTCTCCCCCAAATATAACTGGATTTTTTTATTTTCTTTGGAAATACATATTACTTTCAGTTAATTACTGACACATAGAGGGATTTGTGCCCCTCCAAATTTTTTTGTCTAGAACCGCCACTATTCACAGCAATCTGTTTTGTTCACCTTGACTTTCGGGATTTTTTTTTATTTTTATTTTTTTATTGAAGGTTTAACTACCACCGTGAGCAACTCAACGGGCTATTTATTAGCAGTTGCCCGTCCCTAATTTAGGGTCACTGGTTCCAAGGAAGGGAGAGAGCCAGTGCCCTAAGACAAACACAACATCCATGCCTCACCGGGATTTGAAACCTGACCCCTCCCAGACAAATGGTCCGAAGCCATCGCTTAGACCACTGAATCACCAAGCCAGCTATTGGAACTTTACTATATTTAATATAGTTTTGAGATTAAATTTAATGACTACAGAAAGTACCAACTCTAATTCATGATTATTATTTTCAGTGGAGATTCAATGTTCATCAAAACAATAAAAACCAACACTACACCTCTGATTTACCTAAGACTTAACATTAGGCTATTATAAGTTAGCACATTCTAATTGCTCAGCAAATATGTTACATATTTTTAAAATAGGAACATTTTATGAATTACGAAGACATACAAAACAGGGCAAACATTATCTAAAGTATTAAAATTGTGGAATTTGTTCTGATCAGTTTTTAAATAAGTATTGTGAAATGCCATGATGTCAAGGGAGGGGCCAAACATGGTTCCCAGAAATATTAAGTTGCAGGAATTATTTTTGATGCTTTGTATCTGTGGACTCTACCTTAGTTTCACATTTGAGTCACTTGTTAAATTTTATTAATTAGTTTTATTATTCACAATCAAACACCTTTAATTCCAATATCACAGAGCTTTTTTTTTCCCCAAGTCGACAAGTAATATTTTTATATCAACTTTAGCGCATTTTTATTATTGAAGAAAGCCCTGTAATATTCTCATTATATTAGCATGTAATTATTTATTTATTTCCCATTAAAAGATTTCTGCAAGTTAGTTACATAAACCGCAAAAGAGTTCAACTAGTTACATAAACCACAAAAGAATACATCACTAATATGTTTGTACCAACCGGTTTGGGTAAACTACAGTGTAACAACTATGCACACAATAAATTCACCTTAGTTTAAATAGCATTTGAGAGCATATATAATTTTTACTTATAAAATGAAATTATATTCTTAGCCTTTTAAAAATTTTAGTGGCAAATTAACAAACTGATTTCACATCATCTGTTGCGGAAAATTAGTTTTGTGAAAACATTAAATGAATTCCCAAGATAACATAAAATTCCATGCAAAGTTTCCATATAGAGGTCATTACGTAAATAAATAACTTTTTGACTACTGAAAATACAATGGGAAACGGAAGTGATGCAGGTCAACTTAACTAATTAAACAAAAAACAAGGCCGCACACACCTTTTTAAATTGCTAGTATCCAGCTGGCACAAAGCATTTAACTTAGCACGGTAAAAACAGTTAGTTCTTAATGTTTCAAAACATGTTACACACGTATCTGAAAAGCACTAAAGAGTCATATTTTTTGGTCACAATAGTTGTTTTCGCGCGACATAAGGCACAACATACTTCCTACACAACAACCCCACACTTTCCGGAAATTGCGTAATGTTTTACCTTGCTCTGACAACATGCTGCCTGCCACCTTATCGAGTAGCGAATAGAATCAACAGGTAGCCCACTGGTCCCCACCCACGTGATCACTTTCGACATGTAGTCATTGGCTCATCTAGCGCGGAGAGACGAAAGGTTGGGGGATAGAAACCGCAACTAGGAAGACATTCTTACCATCTTGATTCTAAGAGACGAATTCAGTTACCATATGAAGCACAGAAAGCCGTCTTTCCGCAAAGTGTCGTGAAAAGCCTCTCACGTAAAAACATCTGCTGGTATTCTGCCAAGTCATTTAGCGAAGGTCCTGTAAAAGGAGAAGAAAAAAAAATTGACTGACGAGTGGCGTGCGTAATTAATAATTTTTTTTATGATGGTTACAAACGTTCTGCTTTTTCCAAAAGAGCTGTTAACGCAATGACCGTGAGGGTTACTTATCTTGGGTTTCGTGTGTTTCTGCGGTGAAAGTGGGCGTTAGCACCGTACCTCTGAAGAAATTCGTTTTGATAGGCATTCCACTAATTTATAATGCTGTCCAACTTCTTACGGAGAACGAATTAAAAACCAATGAATGGAGGATTAAATTCAAGTTGTGCATGCATATAAAATCATTTATATGTTTAAGTAGTAGCCGTCCCGGTGAGCGAGTTGTCTGAGACTCTGGCTTCCAACCATTTCGTCCGAGATGGGAATTGGTGGTGTGTTTGATCGAAATGGCTCTGTAAGCGCCGACTGCGAAGAGCTCAGGAGCACGGGCGGCGGAACGTAGAAGACACAGGAGGTCCGCACCCCCTGGAATTTCATAGTCAACTTACTAGGGTAGGGGGGGGGGTCTTCCTACGAAACATCTTAAACATTTGTGGTTCACATATGATGTAACTTTTTTTTTTTTTAATGAAAATTTGCTGGAGACCGTCACCACGTTTCCCAGTTTTCTGCAAAACGCTTCAAGTACAACTTTGAAAATTGATTTAGCGCAAATAAGTTGAAAAGTTGAGTCACCGTTGTGTTTTTCAATTTAAAGGAGATCGTTAAAGAATTCTTAAATAGCAATGGGCTGGATATATGGCTAGAAGAACTGACTGCCGTTAAACAACTGAGATATTAGATTGGATTTCCCCATGCGGCAGGAGAAGACACAGAAGCAGACCACCTGGGGGATGCGTGGATGAAATTCGAAAGCATGCTGGAGTGACTTGGAAGAAATATGCTGAGACAGAAAATTATGAAGAAGGAGCGATAATTTGTACGAGTACTTGCATATGTATAAACTACATATGTTTTTTGTTTTTCTTCTCTCTTTCTTATTGTTTTAACTCTCGGAGAAGTTCCCCCCCCTGAAATTATCGGGTTCCGCCACTCCTGTTCAGACGCGTCATCACGCCTTAAAATTTTTGAGAGGTGCCCGTACCCTTCGATTTGTGTGTGTGTGTGTAATATGCACTGGATTTATATTTAAATATCTGTTTGTTTTCACATTACGGAAAATTAAACAGCAAAAATCGAAACACAGTTGAAGAATTTAGTTGCTGTACAGAAATTAAATAACTTCTTCAAGAAATCTTGTATCGATATTAGGTATTATATACGCGTAATTATTTTGTTCTTTTTTTTCTTTTCTTTCTTTTTTTTTTTTTTTTTTTTTTAGGGGTTGGTGGGTCAATGGGCTATAAGCAGTTCCCCTTCTCTAATTTAGGGGTAATGGTTCCAGGGAAGGGAAAGAGCCAGTGCCGTAAGACAGACACAACATTCATGCCTCACGGGGATTCGAACTCGGACCATCTCGCACGAATGATCATAGGCTATCGTGTAGACCACTGCACCATCTGGGCGGCTCTTTTTATATCTAACTATTTTCAGTATTTTAGTGCATCCACTCAATCCCTCCATAAAAGAAACTGTTTCAATTTTCACTAAGCCCTTTTTTTACCGCTCTCCGAAATTGCTGCCTCACTTCAAGATTGCAAGAGATTTTACATTAGGATTGGTTACAAATTCGTAAATTATTCATTAAACTCTACGATTTTTCTGTGTTTACACAATCAAATTTTCTGTACAGTATAAAATATGAAACAACTCCCGCATTTGAAGCACAAGTTAGAAATATAAGTAAGTTGAGTTGATGAGGCATCAGCCTGCTCCGTCCAAGCGCGGACTCTGCAGGGATTGATGGAACTCTCTCTTCCGTTCAATCTCCGTAAACGTTACGGTAAAAATCCCGATCAGGGGACCGCAGATTCGGACACACCGACAGGTAGTGCGAACTGGGGAGGTCGTACACGATGGACCCTGTAGCTATTGAGAGACCTCTGGGAGATCGGTTCGTCACTCGAACTTTTTTGGGCCGAGGCCTTTAATCCATTATCAGGAAAGAAACAAACACATTGAAATGACATTCACAGAAATAGGTATGGGTTACAGGCACAGATGACGCACAATACGCGTCTTACATTTCATTTATAGGGATCGCAGTCCCGTCTTGCTTGTTCCGTCGCATGGCGTTCAACCATTGTTGATCCTGGCACGGAGTCTTTCTATTTCCCTCCTCAGACTGGGGCAGTCTGGGTCTGTGCTAGAGTGTGCCGTATCGAGTTTGAGGTGAAACTTTTCGTTTGCACCGTAGCAGTTGGGGCACTTCGCATCATTCTGGTAAGCCTGGTGCCTGTGACCCGCCTGGCTTCATCGGGCCCAGGACTCAGACTTTGCCTTGCACCTGTCACGGTGGTGACCAAACCCGTTGCAGCGGAAGCAACGGGTTTCCCGCAAAAATTCCTTGCAGGAGTGCACCTGCCGAACCATTCCTTTTTTCGCAAGGATGCGGAAGTCCGCTGGGGCCAGTTCGAACACCCAGTGGCGCTTCCCCCTCTTCCCTTTGATGGGGAAGAGAACCCTGCTGCTACAGGGTTCTTTCAGCTCATTCTGGCCGATCAGTTGTTTGTGAACCCGCTCAGGATCGTCAGTCTCAATCCTATAGGCAATCAGTTTGGGAGGTCTCCTTTTCGGCAGCTTCGGAACGAAGTGGTCGTTCAGTTCCGGAAAACTTTCAAATCCTTGAAGGAAACTTTTTACCTCTTCCGCCGTGGTGCATTCGATCAGTACACCTCAATTAGACACGTTTTTGACTTCTCGGATCCCTGCCCCTAGGGCATCTGGAACAAACACTTCCTGCGCCTGTTCCTTCGCCCTAGGATTTTGCCGGATCCGTCGGGTAGAGGAGAATGGAATGATTTGGCTGTGATATCTTGGGCGTGACGGAGGCTGGCATCCTCCCGACGGCCTCAACCGAAGGTAACGCCTCAGCGTACATCTTCCTCTCTCCGACCTGCACGCTCCCTTCTCTTTCCTTCAATCGTCCCCTCAGGTGTTCGATTTGCAGCGACTGCTTCGTCACGAGGTCTAGCGTACGATCCAAAATCGGGCGCATGAGGACCCTCACGATATGTGAGATTCTGGTGTTGGGACTGTCCATGAGCATGTCCATCTCACTGAACAGACCCAGCAAATCCTCAGTGCCTGTGCTCACAAAGATTTCTGTGACTCCATTCCCCATTTCTGGGTTCTGGAGATCCGAGCAGGATGGACTCTGCTCGTCTGTCCCAGCACTTGGCCCACTCATTTTGAGTGGGGGGACAGGCCCGGCAACGAAGGAGCGGGGACTGGATTGGTGGGAGTTTGTAGCCCTCAGAAGGACTGTTAGTATCAAGTAAACTAACCAACGCAGGCGCGCCTTTCGCGAAAACCCGACCGCACCTGTATATGCGCTCTCACTAGAATCACACCAAAGAAAAATGCCTGCTCGCTCCCAGGGGATTAACCAATCCGCCGGTCGAAATATGAGTAAATAAATTTATGTCCTCAATGTCAACCATTATCAATCCGCTACTGGATGAAGACTGTGTTCTGGAGTCTGTCTTGAGCCAGTCTCATGTTTTGGCATTTCATCCACCCATCTCTCTCGTCGACTTCTTCTGGGTCTTTTTCTGTCCCTTGGTATCCAATCCAACATTTCAGTTGCCCATCGTTGATCAGTTCTCCTAGCAATATATTCAGCCCATTGCCATTCTGAAGATTTCGATTTGTTTATGAAGTCTTCCACACTTGTCATTTTCCTGATCCACGAGTTCCTCTTCTTATTTTCCCCCGTTACGCCAAGCAGGCGCCTCTCCGAACTTCTTTCAGTTGTTTTATTCATGCGCGGGCTTCCACCCATTCGTCCGAGATGGGTCTCGGTTCGAATCTCAGTGTTGTGTTTTTCTTACGTAGGGAAGTACCTGTAGGATGGGGCAGGTGGCTACTCCGGATGCAGCTCAAAAGAAGGCGCAAAAATAACTGCTTACAATCTGATTGAAATTGGAATTGAAACTTCTGCATCAGTTTTTGGTACAGTTTCTTCGCGTTATACTTTGTTATTTGTCCATATACAGAATTTGTTTATGATATGTTTCTCCAGTTTCGGTAGCCTTGGCAACTTAAAATTTCCATTTCTTCCTCAAAATGTTCAGGGGGTGAATGTCAGTTTCTCACATTCAGAAAGGAAGGGCCATTGATGATCTGTCCAATTAAAGAAGAACAGTAATCTTTCTCGAAAACAATAAAGACTGCGGTTTTGCTTTATAGTCGGATGGTACGTTGCATGATATGGACGTCGTTCACATTGCTGAAGATTCTCAGGGGGCTATTCGATCGTTACTGCGATTGCGAGCCATGATTTCCAGCTGCATTCGATCTGTTTGATGTTGCCGAATCCAGGATTTCTTTATGGTAGTGGCCCATAATATTGAAGATTCAAATAAAAATATCCCGGAGAAAACATTTCCGAAACTGTTGGAATGACATAAAGATATCTCCGCCATATACTAAAGAGCGTTCTCAATTCTTGGTAAAATACACTGACGGAAAAAAATCCCAACACCAAGAAAGGGTTGTGTTAGATAAACGACAGTTGGTAGGCGGTGAAAGTACATCTGTAAGATGACGTCTATGCAAATTTCGTGCTCGGCGCATACGTGTGGCGCTAGTAGCGCCCCTCGGAACATGCAAAGCAGGTTTGCTGTAAATACGCGCTGTAACGTTCGTGAGCGTTAGTTATCGTTGAGAGTCGACGTAGTGTGTTGATGTTAGTCAAGAATGCCTTTAAGAAGACGAAGAAGCCATTATCAACAGCTCACGGAGTTTGAACGAGGTCGTGTAATAGCTGTACGAGAAGGTGGATTTTCTTTCCGCAATATTGCAGAACGACTTGGCAGGAATGTAGCCACTGTGCATGATTGTTGGCAGCTGTGGTCAAGGAAAGGTACTGCCTCAAGAAGACCGGGTTCTGGCCGGCCACGTGGCACTACTGAGAAGGAAGACCTCCGTGTACGGCGTATGGCCGTGGCGCATCGTACCGTATCTGCGGCAGCAATTCGAGCTGCAGTTTCCACCACAGTGACACAACGAACTGTTACAAATCGTTTACTTGAAGGACAGCTCCGAGCCAGAAGCCCTGTAACGTGCATTCCACTTACTCCAAACCACTGCCGTTTGCGATGTCAGTGGTGTCAAGCTAGAGCTCATTGGAGGACGGAGTGGAGATCTGTTGTGTTTTCTGATGAAAGCCGGTTCTGCCTGGGTGCCAGTGATGGCCGTGTGTTGGTTAGAAGGAGGCCAGGTGAGCGCCTGCAACCAACCTGTCTGCGGCCGAGACACACTGGACCTACACCTGGAGTTATGGTCTGGGGAGCAATTTCCTATGACAGCAGGAGCACTCTCGTGGTTATCCCACGCACCCTGACGGCACAATTTTACGTCGGTCTGGTGATTCAACCTGCTGTGCTGCCATTCATGAACAGCATTCCAGGGGGTTTTCCAACAGGATAACGCTCGCCCGCATACCGCTGTTGTAACCCAACATGCTCTACAGAGTGTCGACATGTTGCCGTGGCCTGCTAGATCACCAGATCTTTCACCAATCGAGCACGCATGGGACATCATTGGACGACAACTCCTGCGTCACCCCCAACTAGCATTAACCGTCTCTGTATTGACCGACCAAGTGCAACAGGCATGGAACTCCATCCCACAAACTGACATCCAGCACCTGTACGACACAATGCATGAACGTTTGCGTGCTTGCATTCAACATTCTGGCTGTTACACCGGTTATTAATGTACCAGCATTTCACATTTAAAATGGCTCTTCTAGCGCTTACATTAAGCTGTGATCTTGAAACCTTAATCGATTAAATATGTTACCTATACAAATGTATTGCCGCCATTTCATTCCTCTACAACTATTTTTTCGTGGTGTTGAGATTTTTTTCCGTCAGTGTATATATTTAAAAACTATACAAACACATTTAAGAGTAAGCAGCCAATAACAAAGAACGGAAGACCAAGTGATACCACATGGGCTATATACCCCCTCAGAGTGCGGCATTGTACCGAAGGTCCGAACTCCGAAACAGTTGGGAAAAGCTGCGCAAACAGTCATGTTTTGTCGTTCCTCCCGCATAGAGATAACATTGGGGTATGGCTTTAATTTTGATGTGTCGAACAGTGTATTAGAATGGCTGGGGCGCAGAAACGTTGCCAAGGGGATGCGAGCCCTGAAATTTGTCTTGCCCACCCTGCCGCCCACCCACTTCAAAATGCGTCATTTTTCAATATATTTAACTTTAAAATACATTCATCGTCAAAAAAATAGTTGCACCCAGAAGGAAGCAACCGACAGGAATGGAACTTGGTGGGTAGGTTTGATATCGTGAGACATGCAAACGATTCAAGTATCACGCTCGGCCGCGCATGCGTAACGCTAACAAAAAGGGATCATGGCGCTGTGCCTGACCGGCTATATAAGGTCGTCCCGTTGAGGGTGCTTGCCATTCTGACTCGTGCTGTTGTGTTGGTTGTATCCTTTGCAAATGAAGTATGGCTCGGAGAAAAGTTTGGAAGCAATTCGAGCAGTTGGAGGAGTACGAAAGAGGCCGCATCGTCGGGCTCCGGGAAGCGGGATGGTTTTATCGCCGTATTGCGCGCCATACCGCTCGTGCGGATATCACCATAGCACGCTGATGGCTGCAGTGGATAGAACAAGACACGCAGCAGCGACAGGAAGGGTATGGGAGACCTAGACGAACCACGGAGAGAGAGAGAGAGAGAGAGAAAGAGAACCGACGCCCGACGGGTCATCCGACATGCGCGGAACGTAGGCAAGTTTTTCGAAAAACGACAGGCATCTTGGATTACGTAGGCTACGCGCGGAGTGACCCAACAACTACCACTGCGGATATTCAGCGAGCAGTGGTGCCCTCCCAGGGGCGGATCCAGGATTTTCGTGAGCGGGGGGCGCAAGTGTCGGGAATAACCGGAGACCTTTGTGCTATTTTTTCTCAAAATTAGTTCTTAGTATGTCTATAAATTCTTCCAATTAATTAAGGATAGTAATATACTTTTAAATAACACTTTCTTTCACGATAAATTATTCAATTTGTTATTAAAACCTAACAAATCGAAGCTTTTTCTTGGTCCTGAGGGGAGGGAACCCCCTCCCCTCTGGATCCGCTCCTGGTGGCGCAGCACAAAACCGCGGCGGGTTCCAAGAGCGAAAATCTTTTGTTTAGAAACCCTTCTCCCGATAAAAATTAATTTTGCACACTTTCGATGGTTTTGAAAAAGCCGCGACAACTTTTAATTATATATAGGAAATGCGTGTTAGTATATATTATATAAATTATATAAAAATAAATCTAGGAATAGGGAAGATACGCTGACAAAACTGACCAAACGAAAAATGGCTTAACAGGACAAATCGATTGGTGAAGGGGAATTTTGCTATATCTAGCAGCTCAGCTTTGGTTTCGGAAACCGAAGGGAGATCCTTACTCCTACACAAATCAGTAATAATGAGCTGTGGAGTGACGTCTTAGTTCTCCAGGCGTCAGTGTGACAGTCAACTGGGAAAGCAGCAAAAACACTAAGAGATTAATTTTTTGAAGTCATACTGATTTTTGGAAGTCCATTTAAGGAGTTTTTCAGGAGTCCAAAACCTATTTTAAAGGAGTCGACGATGACACCACAACTGAATTTTTAAATGAAAAAGAAAAAGTGTTCTTAGTACGTCTATAAAATCTTCCAATTAATTAAGGAAAGTAATATACTTTTAAATAATACTTTCTTTCACGAAAAATTATTGAATTTGTTTTTAAAACCTAGCAAATCGAAACTTTTCCTTGGTCCTGAGGGAGGGCGCCCCCCCCCCTCTGGATCCACCCCTGTGCCATCCATGCATCGTCTGATTAGTACCAGCATCATTGTCAGACGGCTCCACGACGTAGAACTACACGCACGCAGAACGTTTCGACGATTGTCCTTAACAATATTGTATCTTTGTCAAAGACTGCAATGATGTCATGCCAGATTGTCATGGAGCCACTCAGAATGGTAGCGGGTGATCTTCAGTGACGAGTCCCACTTTTGTCTTACAGAAGACGACCAACAAATCCGTGTGTGGAGGCACCGTGGTCAGCGCCGAGATAAACGGTTTGTTGTCGAACGTCACACGTCCAGAAGGCCTGGTGTCATGGCATGGGGTGTAATTGCCAGCGATGCCAGATCACTTTTGGTATTCATTGCAGGCACTTGGACATCTCTACGTTATGTTCATGAGGTCCGGCAACCAGTGGCCCTACCTTTTCTGAACGCTCACTCCAGTGCGATTTTCCAACAGGACAACGCTCGTCCACATACTGCTGCTGTCTCGAGAGCTTGCTTTCAAGTCTGGGGTGCTGTTGAACGCGCTATCCACACTCCACCCTTACCGCACAATCTGCAGGAACTGCGTGAGAAGATTCAAGCTGCATGGGATGGCTTATCGCAAGACACCATTAGGAACTTTTACAACTCCATGCCGAGACGTCTGGCACGCTGCTTGAGCAAACATGGCGCCCAATGCCATACTGAGAGACATTACTTATTGGCGTGTAGCTCAATAAATATTGCCCATATCAGCCTCAATGTTTAATCATTTACTGTTCATGTTAACCTTTACCTTCCTCCCGAATAGCATTGCAGTCCGACACGTCCTTCTGGGTGCAACTGTTTTTTTTTTTTTTACGATGAGTGTATAATCTGGACTTCGCCTAGTAATAATAAGTCTTGTGTTTTATTTCATGTAGTCCTATGTAGTTTCCTTTAGGAAGTGGCCTGTTTGCGTCTCCGTAGGAGGGTTATCAAAATGGCGTCCACAGGTCCATGAAAATTCAATACGTCGTCGAAGTGTGACGTCACAAGATGGCGCTGGGCATAAACGAATATCTGTTCCTCCATAATTCCTATAGCGTTTCAGCGCGATTGGCGAGATGTGCTCATATTTTGCAATTTATTTGTTTTTTTCTGACAATTTGAAGCTAATTCAACGCGGTGAAAATGATGTGAAGTCCTCTCACATCCAGTCATTTTATTATGAACCGCACAGCGAAGAAATACGTGGGCAAATTCATGCTTCCATGAAAGATAAGATGCGTCGACGTACTGTCTGCGTTTTATGTTTATGTTTATGTTTCATAAATTATTTTATCTTACTTCTTTAAGTTTTATGCGTATCATATGTGAACTGACCACCCATGATTCTTCTTATTCTTCAGTGTTCCAAAAATTTATCAGTACACATATACTGCCCAAAATTGCCTATTTTCAAAATATCTTTAAGCACACATCAGTATTCCTATTTTTTTAGTATGAAGAAACATATGTCTGGAAAGATTACTTTTACAAGTAAATTCCTTGAAACCTGCATCACATTGATGACGTTTTTCACCAGTGTGAATGCGCATATGCTGTGAAAGGTTACCTCTCCTGCAAAAAAAAATTAACACTTCCGCTGCCAAATCAATTAGCTTCTGAAAAACTGTATTGAAATATGCATTCAGTAAGAAGAGATGTACTTCAATGTTAAGTGCATGACATACATTCCTGTCCATTTACATGCTTACATTGCAAAGTGTACATACATTTTATGGATGCTCTTTAACTGTGTCAATATATTTTAACACCTATTAGTATATTTATATTTTTGCACAGGGTACGTAAAATCTCCCAAAGGCATCACATGTTATAAAAACTTCGCACGAGTTCACCCGTAAATCGGTACGGAACTTGTTATAACAGCCTCTCGATCGAGGTAAAACCTAAGGTTCTGAAAACGATAACAAAAACAGAAAAAAAAAAAAAAAAAAGGGCGGGATGTGTGGTTCAAATTCATATTGTACAGATTACAAAAAATATGCTTGTTCACAAGTTTACCAGTCAGTCCACAAATCCTTACCTTGACATTTTAGTCCATAGGGCATGTTTCTGTTTGTTTTTCGGAAATCTATAAAAGGAACACTGATTTTTCAGTCTGGTAATTACAGTACGCTGCAAAACATAACACCGTATCTATTATATCCAATTTCACCTTAAAAAATCAATTGTACAGGACTATTGACAGCCGCCAACGAAGAAACTAATGTTAACTAAGATGTAAACAACGTTTGTTTATGGCCAGTCGCCATTACGTGACGTCACGACTTCGACGACGTATTGTTCTCCACTCTTCTAATTCCTTAGTTTAATCCTCTTTTTCATGGTTGTATGGCCAGGAGGCTAATGAGGGGGGATATGAATTCACTGAGGGGGTCACCACTAACTGCTCTGTTTGTTTCCTTTATGAAATAGAAGATTCCGACACGGAAAGTAGTGTCTAAAGCTACACTAGAGTCTAGGACTGCCCCGGGACAGTAAAAGTGTAGGAAGTGACTGAGGACTGCTTTGTAGGAGAGGAGTGCACGGCAAAGTTACTGTCTTGAAGGAAGAAAGTCAAGAAGGTAGGGGTAGGGGGTATCGTGTCTGCGTGGCCCGACGTTAAAATTCAATGTAGATAAACAAAAACGACATTTTCCTTTAAGTAAAATGTTCAAGTACAGTACTATTTTTCGCAAGCAAAAATGCAAAATTTTGAAAAGCAATTTAAGGCAATGTATTCAGAGCAAGCAAAAAGTTGAAGGCGACATTAGTAACACTTGTATCTTACATAAATAAATACATCGCTCTTTCCACGTACCAGAAACACATAGCAACCGAAAAATTGTTTTCAGCCGCCGCCGTGGAATCGAACCACGGATCTCTCAATATCTAGCTGAGCGCGTTACATTTACACCACGGTGGCCAAAAATCCACGGTGCTATGTGTATTTTTAAGTCAGCTTCTGACATCATAAATCCGTAAGATGGGCTCAGCTACTAATATACATATATAGCCAGTGCTGTTGTTAATGCCCACCAGATGGAGACGTCTCAGTAGCTGAGCCCATCTTACGGATTTATGATGTCAGAAGCTGACTTAAAAAACACATAGCACCGTGGATTGTTGGCCACCGTGGTGTAAATGTAACGCGCTCAGCTAGATATTGAGAGATCAGTTGTTCGATTCCACGGCGGCTGCTGAAAACAATTTTTCGGTTGCTATGTGTTTCTGGAACGTGGAAAGAGCGATGTATTTATTTATTCACTGACGCCACGTATTTGGAGGATTTTCACCTTGTATCTTACACCAATGGCGTAACTAGTCAGATCCGTGTATGTATTTGTGTGTCCAGGTGGAGGGGGTCGGGAATGCACGAATTCCTTTGTAGCCGGTAGTGGAAAGCATTAAAAATTCGTTCTTCCATTGTTCTGTAAAAAAGAAAGAAGTTGCTAACAAACTTGCCCCACCCAAAATAACGTTGGCCCACCCGTCGCCTATCCTGATTTCGAAGTCTACCGACGTCCCTATTGGGACGTAATGTAGTATATCATCATCATCGTCAACCATTATCAATCCACTGCTGGACCAAGGTCTCTCCAAGCCTCTTCCACAACGGTCTGTCTTGTGCCAGTCTCCTCCATGTTACTCCCGCATACTTTCGAATTCCATCCACCCATCTCCCATGTGGTCTTCTTCTGGGTCTTTTCCTGTCCCTTGAAATCCAATCTGAAATTTCGACTGTTCATCGATTGTCTGTCCTTCTGGCATTATGTCCAGCCCATTGCCATTTCAGGGACTTTACTCTAATCATGATGTCTTCCACTCTTGTCATTTTTCAGATCCACTAGTTCCTCTTCTTACCTCTCCTGGTTACACCAAGCATGCACCTCTCCACGCTTTTTTGAGTTGTCTGCAGCCTTTGTATGTCTCTTTTAGTTAAGGTCCACGTCTCTGCACCATACGTAAGCACTGGAAGGATGCATTGATCAAACCAAAATGTAGTATATATATATATATATATATATATTGCCGGTTTGCCCTGGGTGCAGAAATTCCTGGTTACGACTCTGGTGGTCTTACGGCACTGGTTCGCTGACTCTCTATCTTCTCTCGGATCAGTAGCCCTAAATTAAGGTGGACGTCTAGAGATTTTGCTTCCTACACTTCCAATGGGCAAACTTCTGTACACATTTTCTGCATAATTAATGCGTTCCCAAGGATGAAAATTTGAACATCGATTAAAATAACTTCATATTATAACTTGGAATACTTAATATTTTCCAAAACATAACCATAATTAAGCAATCCAACATTTGTTTGTCTACTGAAGTCATCAATGTACAGGTCGCGCCATCTTTTTCTGGTCTCGACACTACCAAAGGAAAAGTTATAGATTTTTAATATAATTATGGTTATATTTTAGAAGATATTAAGCATTCCAAGTTATAATATGAAATTATTTTAATCGATGTTCAAATTTTCATCCTTGGGAACGCATTAATTATGAAGAAAATGTGTACAGAAGTTTTTCCATTGGAAGTATAGGAAGCAAAATCACTAGACGTCCACGTTAAGGACGGCGAGTGCTTACAGCCAGCGTTGCATTCAGAGAGTTTTTTCCGTGTTGTCAATTACAACTTTTGAGTGGGCTTAAACTTGTTACTGTTGACTGGTTATATATATATGATCACATTTTTTTTATATTTACATTATTATATATATATATATATATATATATATATATATATATATATATATATTCTATAAAGAAACCTAAGCAAAAAAATACATATATAATTTTGACTCACGCCTAGTACAACATAGAAAAGGTTATGTATCTACCTGTGTGAGTAAAAGGAGAAAAGATAAAAAAATAAAATAAAACAACTGAATGTAGAAGGTGTCCAGAATACTGAGCCTTGGCTTTATCAAGGACCAGCAAAAACTCTGGCACTAATTTTGTTAGAAATACTTACAAAATTCTCAAGTCCTTCAAGCACTCTGTCCTTAAAAGTTTTTTCAAATTCTGGAATGAAACTGCTGACCATGTTGATAAGCATGTTTTTGCTTTGGTTCAGGACATTCTTAAACATATTCTTAAAGATAAAATTTCTCTTAAAGAATTTTCCAGTAATTTTGTTACCATCAGGTTTCTAAATAAAGCCTACGATAATCTCAATGTAAGGAAGCTGTTCTACAATAATGCAATTTTTTTTCCCATCCACAGGCACCAGTCTATTGTAAGTTTTAAATATGTTAAGACCTTAGGGTCTATAGTTAAAAACTACAAACTTAACTCTTCGAGCTACATTCCTGTAATTACTACATGTTCTTGTGATGAACATAAAGAAACAGTTCACTATGATAAGAATTACAACCATATTATCACCGGAAACTTGAGTTTTGTTGAAAATGAAAAGCTTAGGAATTTATTAGAGTATGGCTCTAAATTCAGACCTTCCTTCACAATTTCCAAAGAAAGGATTCTTGAGAGCTTCACTCAAGATGTTAATAGGTACATCGTAAAAACCAGTTTAACGTACAATCAGCCTATTGAGGCCTTCGCAGAATGGAAATATAATATAATCAATAGCTTCACCGGTGAGTTGGCAGGTCTGGACTTTTGTTTCGACAGAAATCTCTTTTTCTCTGGAGAAGCTAAAAGGTCACTCTCCAAACTACAAGACCAATTTATTTTTACCACTACGGATAAAGCTAGCAATAATTTTGCAATTATCTGTAAGAAGTTCTATTTTGAATTGTTAACTATGGAACTCAATAATAGAGTAACATACGAGCCCGTAAGTTATTCTACCAAACAGTTAGAAAATCGGTTTAAGGCATTCTTCAAGAAACTTAAAATTCCACAAACTAGAAGATATGAGCCTGAATTTCCATTTCTTTTTGCAACGGTTAAGTTTCATAAGGATCCTGTGAAGTTCAGGTTCATAGCTAGTGGAGTAAGGAGTCATAAAAAGAAAATAGATCTTGCTTTTGAAGATGTCTTAAAGAAGGTTTTGAAACACATTAGAAACTGTTCTAACTTGATGTACAGAGATTTTTGGATAATTAATAATAATGCAGAAGTAATTTCTACTATACTCAAAGTTTGTCCCCTAGATATTAACAGTTATGATTTTGAAAACCTCTATACTAATCTGCCTCTTTCAGATATAATCACTACCTTTAAAGAGCTGTATGCAGAATTTAAACTTAACCAATTTGTTAATGTAGGAACTTGGAACTCTTATCTCAATTGCTGCATAAAAAATAACCATATCTTATATAATAATACTCTCTATAAGCAAGTGAACGGTATTCCCATGGGAACATCAACGTCCACGAATATCGCTAATCTATTCCTGTTCTTTAAGGAATATAAATTCATTAAAAATCACCCCACCTGCTCAGATAACTACCTTTACACTTTTAGATATATTGATGATCTGCTGTGTATCAATAATTCAGAAGTTATAGAGAGTGATTTTGATAATATCTATCCTAGCTCTCTTAACTTATGTAAAACCAACCACAGTAATCAGGAACTTGAGTTCCTAGACTTAAGCATTAAGCTCAACAGAGGTAACCCATCTATTAGCCTCTTTGATAAAAGAGTTAATTTTCCTTTCAAAGTAATTAAATATCTACACTGGAATAATAACATTTCAACCAAAGTAATTGAGAATGTACCAATTTCTCAGGTCCTAAGAATTTCAAGAATCTGCAGCAACAATTTGGACTTCAATTACCACATTAATATACTATTAGAAAGTTTTCTAGAGAACGAAATTCCTTCTTCTTTCATCAAAATAACTTTAAGAAAAATTATTCTGAATAATAGAGTAAGGTTGGCAGATCTGCTTTAATTTTCTACACAGTTAATAATATGATTCTGACCAATCAAAGCCGTAAGGAAGTTGGCTAGAGGATGCCTATTAACTACCTAAAGGAACCTTAGTGCTATGGATATGACGGTCCTATTAAAACAAAAAATTAAATAATATAAACAAAATCACAAAAAAAGCTTAAAAATCTGTTTATAAAAGAAAATAAAAACAAATAAAAAAGAAAACTTGTTTTTCATCACTAGGATAGCTATACTAAAAATAGTAAAACCAACATTAAAATTAATAAGATTCTGATTAATCTATAGAAGCTCACTAAGGTGATTTAATACATGCAAAGATTATTAAATACACTGCTCGTGTATTTTATAATATTTCTCATGTATTCTGGAGAGTTAATTCTGCTCTTTCTGATCATACAGATCCACAGTCTTAAGTTTATATATTTTTTTCTCTGGTTAAAATCTCCGCGCGTTGGTTTCTTGCTGTATGAGGAGGCCATCAGCCCCACCCTCTCTGCCCCCCAGCGACTAGGGAGTGGCGGAAGAGGTCAGCCATGTTCTTCTCTTGTGAGGAGAAAAGTTTTTGTCACACAAGAGGTAAGCTCTCTTCCTTGTTTTTGGGTTCTAGGTTTTATAAGTTCAATGTTTGTACTTCATGTACTTTTTCTCTGTTGTTTTTTAGCTTTTCAGCTTTTAGGCATTGGTTTGTCTGTTAACATTGTTGCGGGTTTTAACTCTTTCTTTTGTTTGTAACTTTGAGCGTCTTTTGGGGTACCTAGGAACAGAAGATGGCTAAGCTTGTTCCTTTTCTATGCGCTGTCTATGCGCTGTTTTTTCAATGTAGTTAAGTTCTTAATAACTAATTAATTATGCACTTAAAGCACTGCTGAAATACTTTGTACATATTGCAACTAACTGTTTAAGGTATATAACTTTCACAAAGTTTTCTTTAGTTAATTATTATCTTTAACTTATTCTCGTTTTTGTGCTGTCATAAGTTGTAGAGTAGGGGGTTTTAGACTCAAGTTTTCTTTCAAAAATCTGTTCGTTAAAAATTAATATTTCCTTTTTTAATTGCAATGTAAAAATTTGGTTTTCTTTTGCATTGATTTTCAGGTTTAAATTCTCTCTCTAACGAACTTGGCTTTTCGTTATGGCTGAAAATCATTTCTAATTATTGTGTCACTCTCACAGCTTGAGTTCTCTTTAATCTTCTTCTCTCTGTTTAATAGTAACAGATGAAGAGCATGGGTCGGGCCAGGAAGGTTAATGGATGCAAGCGAAATTGTTAACTAGTGCTAGGTCAAGCAACTCTACGGAGGACATGACATATATATATTTTTTAAACTATTTTAGGTGGGAATGTTACTTGCATCTATGGCCTTGCAGAAACCCATTTCCAACTAGGTCTTTGTGGAAGTGAGAAAATGCAGAGTTTTTGCTGGTCCTTGATAAAGCCAAGGCTCAGTATTCTCGACACCTTCTACATTCAGTTGTTTTATTTTATTTTTTTATCTTTTCTCCTTTTACTCACACAGGTAGATACATAACCTTTTCTATGTTGTACTAGGCGTGAGTCAAAATTATATATGTATTTTTTTGCTTAGGTTTCTTTATAGAATGTGAATTCTGAATTTTCAAAACTGCTGCGTTGCGCGTTTTGATCTTCAGGTTATTTTGCAACCTTCGTTTTAAATTCTAAAGTTTTTTCCTTAGTCTTCAGTTTTGCTCTTAAGTATATATATATATATATATATATATAAAGTATAAGGGATGTAAGGTCAGGTGATGCGTAACATCACAGCCTCTCCTTGACAAATGTCAACCCCGCCTTCTCGTGGTGCATCCTGTTCCCACTAAAGGGGCTCTGACGAGCGCCCATAGCGGTATAACTATACCATCGGGATCAGAGGAAATTCTATCCCACACTCACCAACCCGCTTGGCCAGCGTGGTGAGTTATGGCCAAACCCCTCCAAAATGATTCCACAACTTAAATCTTGGCCCTCAGTCTCCGGCAGCTGGAATGTACCTGGCCAAGGCAGCGGCCAGTGCGACATGAAGGTAGAGGGTGCTAAGAATCCCCGGAGGACCGGACTAGGCTGCCATCTGATGCTGACTTTGGCTACTTACAATGGACGCTCTCTATCTTCTGATTCAAGGCTTCTTGAATTGGAAGAGGAACTACAAAGGATCAAGTGGGACATCGTGGGGCTAAGTGAGGTAAGGAGAAAAGGAGAAGATCTCATCGAACTGAAAAGTGGACATCTCTTCTACTATCGTGGGACAGATACTGGCAGAACTAGTGGTGTTGGATTTATAATAAACAAGAAACTGAAGGATAAAGTTGTAGAAGTTGAAAGTTCCTCTGACAGAGCTGCACGACTCGTTATCCAACTCTCGAAAAGATACCAGGCTCAGATTATTCAAACTTATGCACCCACCACAAGTCATCCTGAAGAAGAAATTGAAGAATTTTATGAGGAAATTTGTCATCTAAATAATAAAGGTAAGCAGCACTTGAAGATAATTATGGGAGATTTCAATGCAAAAATAGGGCAACGGCAACAGAATGAAACTTCAGTAGGTAAATTCGGTCACGGCAACAGAAACCAGCGTGGAAATACTCTCGTAGAGTTTGCAGAGGCAGAAGGGTTTTTCATCTTGAACTCCTTCTTCAAGAAAAAGCCACACAGGAAATGGACATGGAGACATCCAAATGGGACGACAAGTGAAATTGATTTTATTATGTGTAACAAAAAATTCGTCATAGGAGACTGCAGTGTGCTAAACAAGTTCAACACAGGTAGTGACCATAGATTGGTGAGATGTAAGATGCACCTCAACACTAAACTTGAACGTAGCAAGCTCATAAGACAAACAAAATCTATTGACATAACCAACCTTAAAAAACACCATAATACCTTCAAGTTACAACTGAAGAACAGGTTCTCTGCTTTAGAAGGCCTAACATCGGAAGAAGTGGACATCTCTGAAGTTAACAGAAAAGTAACCAAAGCTCTTATGGAAACAGCAACAAAATTAGCTGGGTCTAAGAACAAGTTGCATGTGAACAAATTATCAGGAAAAACCAAAATGTTGATGCAAAAAAGAAGAGAGATGAGGACAACTAAAGAAGATGTGACTTCCAAAGTGGAATATATAGAGCTATGCAAGACAGTAAGAAAAAGTATCGCTGAAGACGTAAGGAAATTCAACTGTGAACTAGTGAGGAAAGCAATTGAAAACAACCAAAGCCTAAAGATAGCAAAGGGACATCTCAGTAAGGGAAGAAAACAGATTATGGCACTGAGAAAAGAAGATGGTTCTGTAACAAGAAATAGAGGCGAAATTTTGACAAGAGTGAAAGATTTCTACTCCAAATTATATGAAAGGGATGATATATGCACTAAAGACATCATGAAAGATACCAGTACCAGAGTTCCCCCAGTCCTTCCAGCAGAAGTTGCACATGCAATCAAGAACATGAAGCGAGGAAAAGCTCCAGGAGAAGATGGAATTACTGTAGACATCATACAAGAAGCAAGTGGAGAAATCGAAACAGTACTCGCCCAAATTTTCACTCGATGCCTTAATGAAGGAAAGATTCCTGAGGATTGGAACACCGCTACAATGATCCTGCTACATAAGAAAGGTGACATTGAGGATCTCGGAAACTACAGACCTATCAGCCTCCTATCAGTAGTTTATAAAATCTTCACTAAAGTTCTTTCACACCGCTTGAAGGTAGCACTAGACATGGCTCAACCGAGAGAACAAGCTGGATTCAGGAGTGGCTACAGCACAATAGATCATATCCACGTGCTGAGAGAACTAATTGAAAGAGCGAGGGAATATGAACTTCCATTGTGCATGGCTTTTATCGATTATGAAAAAGCCTTTGATTCGGTGAAACCATCAGCAGTTACAATGGCTCTGAAAACCTGCGGTATTGAAGATGCATACATTAATATTATTAATAACATCTATGAAAATGCAAGTGCAAAGATTAGGCTGTTTGAAGATACAAGACACGTAAAAATTGGAAAGGGAGTGAGACAAGGTGACACCATATCTCCGAAGCTCTTTAATGCCACATTGGAGGGTGTTTTTCAGTCGCTGAGCTGGGAAAACAAGGGGATAAAGATTAATGGAGATTATCTAACCCACCTTCGTTTTGCTGATGACGTAGTCATTTTTGCAACTACCCCATCAGAGCTGCAGAGTATGATCCAGGAACTTGCTGACAAGAGTGAAGAAGTGGGATTAAAAATGAACTTTCGGAAGACAAAAGTGATGTTCAATGCTTTTACAAGAAACGAAGATTTATCGATTGATGGAGAAAAGCTGGAGATAACAGACACATACGTTTATCTTGGACAGCAGATATCAAGTGAGGGTCACATTGATGAAGAAATTAATCGGCGTACAAAACTTGCCTGGAGAGCTTTTGGAAGAAACAGCATAATTATCAAGAGCAATATGCCATTATGTCTTAAAAGAAAAGTGTTTGATCAATGCATCCTTCCAGTGCTTACGTATGGTGCAGAGACGTGGACCTTAACTAAAAGAGACATACAAAGGCTGCAGATAACTCAAAGCAGCATGGAGAGGTGCATGCTTGGTGTAACCAGGAGAGATAAGAAGAGGAACTCGTGGATCCGAAAAATGACAAGAGTGGAAGACATCATGATCAGAGTTAAATCCCTGAAATGGCAATGGGCTGGACATACTGCCAGAAGGACAGATCATCGATGGACAGCCGAAATTTTAGATTGGATTCCAAGGGACAGGAAAAGACCCAGAAGAAGACCACATGGGAGATGGGTGGATGAAATTCGAAAGTATGCAGGGGTGACATGGAGGAGACTGGCACAAGACAGACCGTTGTGGAGGAAACTTGGGGAGACCTTCGTCCAGCAGTGGATTGATAATGGTTGACAATGATGATGATGATGATATATATAAAGTATAAACTTTAAATAGAGAATAAAAAATTTCTTATAATCGTATATCGCAAATGCAAATTTCAAGTAATCTACGATTTAAAATGTAAAAATGTTACACCGTTGCTTTATTTCAGTAATGCACCACGGATTTGAGCATGGTGTGGTGTAAAATACTGAGGATGTGTGCTGGAGAAAAGCTTCCCCAAAACATTAGGAGTGGTAAAATTGTCCTCGCCAGACTACAAGCACGTTTCTGATTATTAAGGAATCATTACAGTGTTACCTGAAAACGTATGGTGTAAACCATTCCCCAGCCATTTGGTTTCAGCCCCTTTAGATTATTTAGATTTGCACATAGTAGTGAAAAAAAAAAAAAGGAAAATCTAACTAACCGTTGGAATAGCAGTTTGAGGTATCTCAAATTTCTTTTTCTTTTTTTTTTTCTTTTGTCACAGAGTGTATACCTCCCACCGCCAGAAAAACAACAACAACAACAACAACAACGTTATTATGGGAACAATTTCTAATAATTTGCTATTGTTAAAAATTAGGTAGCAAATATTTTGTTGTTGTGTTGGAAGCACTAACGTCACGTTAGCTATACTGTATTACCGTATAAAGCAAAAACTAACTAACCGTTTGAATGCCAATGGAAAGTCGGCATCCAGAAGACTGAAATAAAGTTGAGAGGGCCGCCCCGGTGGCGCAGTGGTCTAAGGCGTTGGCCTCTGATCATTCGTCCGTAAGGGGTCCGGGTTCGAATCCCGGTGAGGCATGGGTGTTGTGTTTGTCTTACGGCACTGGCTCTCTCCCTTCCCTGGAACCAGTGACCCTAAATTAGGGACGGGCGACTGCTTATAGCCCATTGAGTTGCTCACGGTGGTCGTTAAACCTCCAATAAAAAAAAAAAAAAAAGTTGAGAGGTAGCTTCCAAAATATGATGATATATTGCAGTACAAACATCTCTACTTTGTAGAATTAGGTTTTTACTGCGGAAATAGTCCCAGTTGTCAGAGCTTGAAAAATTGTCCCTTCAGCAAGGACTATTTAATGTTTTGTAGAAGAGTGATAAAAATTTCAGATTGAAGTCCATGTGGATGTTTTTTATTATTATTGTTGTTATTGTTGTTATTATTATTATTATTATTATTATTATATTTTCCCTCATTTTCTTAAGTTTTTTTAATTAATTTCGGTAAATATTCGGTAATAAACGACCACAATTCGACTAAATATAAGGGAATATTGCCCCAAAACCTACAAGGGGGCATTTATGGATTTTCGGGGGGGGGGGGCTAAGCACCCCGAGAAAATGCCTGAATACATCACCGTTTACAGCCCATCGAGTTGCTCACGACCATAGGGCGAATTCATTCTCCTCTCTTTCGATATGCGTAAAAAGATACCCAGTCAATGGCGGCTCAGCAAAACTTAAAAAATAAACTTACAAATTTATGACGAACTTAATACAGGCGTTCCGGTGGCGCAGTGGTCTAAAAGAGTTGGCATCTGACCGTTCTCACGATCACCGCGCAGCGTACCTGCCGCTGTCCCACGGCACTGTAAATCCCCCTCCCCTCCTCCTCCCCGGAACCAGCGACATCATATTATGAACGAGCGACTGCCCTTAGAGCTGCTCACGCTGGTTGTTAAACTCCGAAAAAGAAAATAAGAACCTGATATAGAACTAAACCATTCCGAGAATACAAACGTGGGAACTCGTTAAGGCATGTAAAAGAAATTGGTAACTGGAGGAAGCATTTCACCCACAAAGTTAAAACTGGACGGTGGAGTGAACTCTAAACGGTGGCTCTTTTACATCGCGCATACACGATGCAATCGTTTAAGGACATAGTGTAAATAAAAAAATGGATTTGTAATCTGAAAGCGACTTGGACAGTTAAAAGTACTAGCCACAGACCGGGCCTAGGTCTCAGAACCGGGGAGGGTGTGGTGGGGGTAGGGGCTGAAGACTCACCTGGGAGGACTCTGTATTTAACGCGACAAACTATATTCATCCACTAATACAGATGCAGATTTTGCTTTCCATTTTCGTTCCTTTTGTTAATTTACTTCACTATTGAACATCTCCATGGTGAAAAGTAAAACTAATAATAATAATAATAATTTAAAATTTGAAAAACGGGGGAGGGGTAAGGAAACTGAACTCTCTTGGAATAAAAGAAAAGAATAGAAAATAAATCACACTATCAGAATTTGTTTGATGATGGCTGAGTTGCAGGGTCATTGTCGATAAAGGACCCTGACTTCCAACTAACATGAAAAAAAGTCTATTTTTTTTGTTTTCTCACAACTGGTTCCTTTCCTTTTAACACCGCAGTGGCGGTAAGGAGTTATTGAAGCCGAAGCTCGTTCTTCTCCATCTTTAATCGCACATTCTGCTTCACTGGTACTCAGAGATAATTGCTCTTCTTACCGTGGTGAACAGTAAAATCTCCCCCCTCCCTCAAAAACCAGAAGTCCTCAGATTCTAGCCAATAAACACTTCTTCTCCCACACATACGTCCCAAAACCACTCTCGTTGACGGAAAAACAGTGAACAGAAAGAAATTGAAAGCTTTCTCTCTCTCTCGCACTAGGTTTTCTCTCCATCACTGTTTTACAACGCCTAAACAAATACATTCAGCAAAAACGTTCCCACGTCAACAATCTTCTTTTACATTTTACGTCTCTCCCCACCCAAAAAAGAAAGAAAAAACAAGATTTCTCTGTTTCCTGACCCTTAGCAGCAAGTCGGGCGCCCTTGTGGCAGAGAATAACTGGTGCAGCGGTTCGTACTGATTCACTCTCATAAGTACGTTTTTTTTTGTTTTTTTTTTATTTATCCTTCAGATTTCAATTTTGCTTTTTTTTTTTTTAGAAACGTGCAACAAACGAATAAATAAGAAAAAATATTTATGCTTATAATGAAATACAAAAGAAATTTTCATAAGCCACCGGAAATAAAATTTCAGAGAATTTACATCGTCCATTTTCCAGGAAGAGCTTGCTTACCTGCCTTGCACGGGGGATGAGCCCCCTCTAGCTTCCCTAATGGCTACGGCCCTGGCCACAGTTTGAGAATTGGTTGATAGCACCTTTTTATTTTTTTTATTTATTTTTTTTTTCGGGAGGGTGTTTAGCGACTGGTAAAGATTCATGAAGATTACTTAACTCACCTTCGTTTTGCTGATGACGTAGTCATTTTTGCAACTACACCTACAGAGCTGCAGAGTATGATCCAAGAATTTGCTGACAAGAGTAAAGAAGTGGGATTAAAAATGAACTTTCAGAAGACAAAAGTGATGTACAATGCTTTTACAAGAAACGAAGATTTGGCAATTGATGTAGAAAAGCTTGAGACAACCTATTCCTACATTTATCTTGGGCAGCAGATATCGAGTGAGGGTCACATTGATGAAGAAATTAATCGGCGTATAAAACTTGGATGGAGAGCTTTTGGGAGAAACAGTACAATTTTTAAGAGCAATATGCCAGTATGTCTCAAAAGAAAAGTGTTTAATCAATGCATCCCACCGGTGCTTACGTATGGAGCCGAGACATGGACCTTAACTAAAAAATACAGACATACAGAGACTACAGACAACTCAAAGCAGCATGGAGAGATGCATGCTTGGTCTAACCACGAAAGATAAGAAGAGGAACTTGTGGATAAGGAAAATGACAGGAGTGGACGACATCATGACCAGAGTGAAATCCCTGAAATGGCAATGAGCTGGACATGTTGCCAGAAGAACGGAACACCGATGGACAACCGAAATTTTAGACTGGATTCCGAGGGACAGGAAAAGACCCAGAAGAAGACCCATGGGAGATGGAGGGATGAAATTCGAAAGTATGCTGGAGTGACATGGAGGAGACAGGCCCAAGACAGACAATTGTGAAAGAAATTTGGGGAGACTTCATCCAGCAGTGGATTGATAATGGTTGCTGATGATGATGTGGAACTCGTATGTCTATGCGGGCAATCGCCCATCCCTAATTTGAGTCCACTCTTTCTAGGAAGGGCACAGGGCTGGGGTCGTGAGGCGGACGCGCCATCTGTGGTTGAGGCCCATTTAGGACAAATTGTCCGAAGCCAGCTTCTCCGACCACTCGCGTTTTTGAAGTGTTTTCAACAGCAATTAATATGTTATAACCTATATCTCTCTCTCTCTCTCTTTCTAAAGGTAGGGTTTTTTTTAATTTGCCTCGGGGTTTAACGTCCACCGACTTTTAGTACTACAAACAGTGCCGATGCCAGGCTATTTTGCACTTTAGGTATAAGGCTAACTAACCCCCCCCTCCCCCTAAAAACTGCCAGCTTGAATTTATCACTAAGTTTTAACAAGTTAGTAAAATCATGCAATGCATTGATTATGATACGCTTTCCAACATATCAGAAATCATTACTCAAGTTATGAGGATAATGGCTGTGGAATAAATCTCGCTCCTGTGTCCTGCCCTATGACCTCACTTCGACTATATTCAGCAGAACCGGCTCAGTATACCTCCGGGACAAAATGATAAAGTTTTGTCGCAATCGAAGCATTTTTACGTAAGTTATGACGCATAAGGGCAATGGAATTGATCCCGGACCTATGTCCTGACCTTTGTCCCCATTTCGCCCATTTTCAATACGGTTCGTCCCCAGGTTGTCCCCTACCACATACTAAAATTTCATCGAAATCGAACCATTTTTTTCGCGAGTTATCGTGCGGACGGGCAGACAGACGGACAAAGTTGAAGCATATACTCTTTTTCAACCTACGGTTGGAAAGCGTAAAAAAGAAAAAGAAAACAACATACGAGTATAAACAAGAAAGATGACACCGAATTTTCGGATGTAATAACCGCGTCTTTTGAATCCGTTCTGACGCGAATAAAATTCATCAAAGCTATTCAAAATCAATGGAACCGGTTTGGAAAACAATCAACTGGTACGTTCCAACAATCGATAAAACATCCAGAAACGGAAACATCTACTTAGTTCCACCAGCGGCTAAAAAGCATGTTACGAAGATTAACAAATGACGAACAAAAAGTTTCTTATACTACAAGGAAGTACCAGAGACAAAGAGATTTTCAAACCGAACAGTTAAAAGAAGAAATATAAAAAAGGAAACGTGATATAAGTTTACGTCTGCTAGCAGAAGAATTTTGCATAGCGGAAAACTTGAAAGTAGGCGAAAATTATTCTTCATGGAAAAAGCGTTCGACCTTTACGCAGCTATAGTGAGGAATCTTTGCGTTTCTTAAAGAGGAAAATGCTCCACATCTCTTTTGTAGCGAATGGCATACAGTGAAGAAGAAATTTCTCAATAGCGTTTTTAGAAGCGGCGATGCAGATGCAAACTGAAGTACACAAACACCACCTACCGACAGAACTGTGAACTACAAAATTTCCTATATACTAGCCTTAAGTGTTCTACAAGGTAAATGGCATCCGGTATTGAAAGATTTTTTAAATCGTACATGTAAAAGCAGTGATATTGAGAAAAACAGAATAAGCATATTCTCCCAGAGCGGCGAAATTGTACACTATTTTGGAAAGAAAATACACACACAGTTTGCATAGTTAATTGTATCTGACCGAAGAATGAAGTTTTTCAATCGGTTTTTTAGTCCCGCAGATATTACTGTAAACGGACGCGTGAACTTACGCCCTCTGGTGGCAGACTTGTGCGCTACGAAAATTTTGAAATTATATGAGAAACATTTCCCCACGGAAACGCTCTCCAACAAAGAAAGAATTTTTCAAATCGGACTCTTAGAAGCAGAGATATCGACAAAAATATTATATGCCTTTACACCCCTTTTGCGGAAAAACCATACATTATTTTAAGAAAGTATTCTCAAGAGGTCTTTCGATGAGAGTGGTATCGGTCAACGAAATAATTGTTTCAATCGAGTTTCCAGAAGCTCAGATTTTGCTACAAATACATCAGACGCAGAAATTAACACTTACGCCCCCTGGGGCTAAACAATTCTTTATCAAATATTAGAAATTATAGGCAAAGCATTTCCTATCAGCAGCTGTATCAGGTACAGAAAGAAGTTTCCCAATCGGAATTTTAAAAGCAGAGATATTGGGGAAAACGCAATTTACTTTAACGCCCCTAGCGGAAAGTCTATGTACTACTTGAAAATTTTGAAATTCTATGACAGCATTTTACACCGGAAACGCTAGCTAACAAAGAAGGAATTTTTCAAATCTGACTCTTAGAAGCAGAGATATTGACAGAAATAAGATATACATCTACGCCCTCTGGCGGAGAGACCATAGATGATTTTAAGAAGAAAATGTTCTCAAATGTTTATCAACATGAGCGCTATCTGTCCACGAAAGAATTTTCTCAATAGATATTTTAGAAGCGCAGATTTTGATGGAAATAACTACGAAGCAGAAATTAACGCTTACGCCACCTCGTGGCCAACCCATATTTTATAAACATTAGAAATCAAAACATTTCCCACCGGGAGCTATATCCGGTGCAGGAAGAATTTTTAAATCGGAGTTTTAGAAGCAGAGATATCGAAGAACGCGCAATTTACCTTTACTCCCCTAGTGGAAAGTCAATGAATTACTTGAAAATTTTAAATTGTACGAAAAACATGTCGCACCGGGAACTCTATCCAACAAAGAAGACATTTTTCAAATTTGACCATTAGAAGCAGAGATATTGACAAAAATAAGAATTTAATCTACATTCCCTGGCGGAGAAACCATGCATTATTTTAAGAAGGAAATATTCGAAAATGGTTTGTCAACGTGAGTAATATCGGCCCACGAAGGAATTTTTCAATCGACATTTTAGAAGCTCAGATTTTGTTGCAAATACATCATAAGCAGAAATTAACACTTACGCCCCCAGGTGGCCAAACCGTTTTATACCGAAAATTAGAAATTATATGCGAAAGATTTTCCATCTGGAGCTCTATCCGCTGCAGAAATATTTTTTCAAATCGGAGTTTTAGAAGCAGAGATATCGGGAGAAACACAGTTTACTTTTACTCCCCCTAGCGAAGAATCTATACGTAACTTGAATGACTATACCTAAAATAATCGTTGCCATGAGTAGAATCGAAAGGCAAAATAATTTTTTGAATTGGATATTTAGAAGCAAATATACGAACAGTACTCGCCCAAATTTTCACTCGATGCCTTAATGAAGGGAAGATTCCTGAGGATTGGAACAATGCTACAATGATCCTGCTACATAAAAAAGGTGACATTGGGGATCTCAGGAACTACAGACCTATCAGCCTCCTCTCAGTGGTTTATAAAATCTTCACTAAAGTTCTTTCACACCGCTTGAAGATGACACTGGACATGGCTCAACCGAGAGAACAAGCTGGATTCAGGAGTGGCTACAGCACAATAGATCATATCCACGTACTGAGAGAACTAATTGAAAGAGCGAGGGAATATGAACTTCCATTGTGCATGGCTTTTATCGATTATGAAAAAGCCTTTGATTCGGTGAAACCATCAGCAGTTACAAGGGCTCTGAAATCCTGCGGTATTGAAGATGCATACATTAATATTATTAATAACATCTATGAAAATGCAAGTGCAAAGATTCGGCTGTTTGAAAATACAACACACATAAAAATTGGAAAGGGAGTGAGACAAGGTGACACCATATCTCCGAAGCTCTTTAATGCCACATTGGAAAATGTCTTTCAATCACTGAACTGGGAAAACAAAGGGATAAAGATTAATGGAGATTATCTAACCAACCTTCGTTTTGCTGATGACGTAGTCATTTTTGCAACTACCCCATCAGAGCTGCAGAGTATGATGCAGGAACTTGCTGACAAGAGTAAAGAAGTGGGATTAAAAATGAACTTTCAGAAGACAAAAGTGATGTTCAATGCTTTTACAAGAAATGAAGATTTATCGATTGATGGAGAAAAACTGGAGATAACAGATACGTATGTTTATCTTGGACAGCAGATATCAAGTGAGGGTCACATTGATGAAGAAATTAATCGGCGTACAAAACTTGCCTGGCGAGCTTTTGGAAGAAACAGCATAATTTTCAAGAGCAATATGCCATTATGTCTTAAAAGAAAAGTGTTTGATCAATGCATCCTTCCAGTGCTTATACGTATGGTGCAGTGCTTACGTATGGTGCAAAGGCTGCAGACAACTCAAAGCAGCATGGAGAGGTGCATGCTAACTAAAAGAGACATACAAAGGCTGCAGACAACTCAAAGCAGCATGGAGAGGTGCATGCTTGGTATAACCAGGAGAGATAAGAAGAGGAACTCGTGGATCCGAAAAATGACGAGAGTGGAAGACATCATGATCAGAGTTAAATCCCTGAAATGGCAATGGGCTGGACATACTGCCAGAAGGACAGACCATAGATGGACAGCCGAAATTTTAGATTGGATTCCAAGGGACAGGAAAAGACCCAGAAAAAGACCACATGGGAGATGGGTGGATGAAATTCGAAAATATGCGGGAGTGACATGGAGGAGACTGGCACAAGACAGACCTTTGTGGAGGAAACTTGGGGAGACCTTCGTCCAGCAGTGGATTGATAATGGTTGACAATGATGATGATGATGATATGAAAGAAAATGTATTTTGAATTCTATATCATCTGCATTTACGCCCTCTAGCGACGAAATCGTGCATCGTAAAAAAAAATTAAAGTAAAGGATCATCATTCGCACATTTCAAAGCTTCGTAATGCAAAAATAATTTTTCAAATCGGACTATTAGTTGCCGAGATATCGTGTCTACAGACGGACGGACAAACCGATAACATAAGCACGATCTTTTTTTACAAAAGACGTGCTAAAAAGATAAATAAATAAATAAATAAAAAAAAAACCAGGTAGGCTCGGTTCTGATTGAGCCGTCAGTTTGGAACGTAGGTCTACGACATGCAGGTCGGAGAGTTGAGAAGAGTCGAGTGCCCAACCACGTGTGGCACGGAATGTCTTACAGCTTCTGGATGCCCGACATGTGCCACGTCTTCCACGGCCAGAGCATTAACCTGATTTGTCGCCCATTGAACAAGTGCTGGATATGGTCACTCGACGCTGTACCTGTCAGTTAATTAAGATGAACTTTGGGTACAAATTGAGACATCATGGAATGACCTTCCCCAATGCGACATACAGAACCTCTTCCATTCGGAGGGGGGGGGGGGTCAGATTCCCGCGGTTCAGCAAGGCAGGTCAAGTGACAATTTCAATTATGAACTAAAAATGTGGACAAAACTGAAAAACTTTTAACTAAATTTTCAACTGTACAAATCCATGAAGATTGAACATTAGAAACAGTCAGTAGCCAAGCGCAGTTTTCTTAGCGATTATTACCCCTCCCACCTGTGAGAAGGTGTAACAATGCAGAAATGGCAAAACCCTAGCGAATATCAGCAGATCGCAATTCACGTAGTATAGGGCCGTAGCTGGCAGAGAGCTAGAGGGGGCTCGGCCTTCTGCAAGGCAAGCAAGCCCTCCTGGAAAATGTACGTTGCTGAAAATTCTCTGATCGGTAGTTTATGAAAACGGCCTTTGTATTTCATTATATAAATACTTTATTCATTCGCGTATCGCACGTTTATTTTTAAAGAAAGCAAAATTGGGATGCCACAGGAGGACGAATGGTGGATAACTCAACTTCACTATGTGAATCGGTAGGAACAGTTGTGCCATTAATTCTCTACCACACGGACACAGGACTTGTTGGTGACTAGGGCCAGAGAAGAGAGAAATGCCTTTATTTTTTAAAATCAAAATTTGGAAGAACATTATTAAAGAAACGAATGTGGAGTCGTAATCGCGCTGAATATTCGTCATTGGGTAAGGGACCGTGAAATGCTAAGCAGCTATTAAAAAACTTCCTGGTAGTTAATTATTTTCAAAGATGTGTCGTGAGGAGGTTTCTGCTAAATGTATACTTCTTGGCTTTGGAAAATAGTACTAGAGGAAAATCTTTGTGCGAGTGTGAGAGTAGTACATGTTTTTCCAGCGAGAGTAAGTGCATCATAAGTCCATCCTTTTTCTTTGCTATATTTTATTAACAAGTAAAGTTATTCAGAAGGCATGCGAATGGAATCAATAGAAACTGTAAGTGATTTACATCCCCAAAACTAAAGTTACGTTGCACCCAGTAAACTAGGACGAGAATCAAAGCTAAGCAATATTATTTACAAAGAATTCCCATGGGCATTTTTGCATATTTTCCAGATTTGTGCATTCCATCCGAGGTCATTTTTATGTGGTTGTTTTTTCAGTAGACATTCTTTAATGATTCTTAAAAAGTTTTGCAAGGAGCAGGTAAAGTCTATTCGTTTTTAATTTTTATCAATATTCTCTTTAAATTCTATAGCTTGTGAAGTTGTGAGCAACTGAAATTTTTCTTGTGCAAAAATCAAATTAAGTGGAAATTTCTTTGTGCAGGAGAGAGGAATAGGCAAGCATGGTTAGTGCTTATTGTAGAACTGATTTCTTTTTCTCTAGAAATAGGTGTTTTTATTATTTTTGAACTTTTTATTTGCTTTTTTTGCTACGAAAGGGTTTTCTAAACTGGTCTTCTACCGATTAGCATTAAATTTATGTTTTTTTTGTTTTGTAGCCCCTTCAAATCGTGTGCCGAGGCTCAGTCTTGGAGCTTAAGAGGGAACAGCCACACCCTACATTCTTATCGATAAAATTTAGCTTACTGCATATTAATCAGGGGCTAAGCCTGCAAAATTATATAAAACTTCGTATCCGGATAGAAATTTTAGGAGGAGAGTATATTTAAAACTTAAAAAAGCATTCGCCATCCAATGGTTTTACTAGATGCTTTGTTGCGTGATTATAATTGTGCAAAAAATATATATCTTAATGCTTTTATTTATCTTTCATGCTGTTCATAAACCACCGTTATATACTTTTTTCATTTGTTTTGATTGCACGAACTAATTTTAATTTATTTTCATAGAAACGGCCTATTGAAATTCAAGAGGAAAGGGGGGGGGCGCACTCACTTGCTTTTTTCCGGGGGCCGTAAATTGGTGGTTGGGCACACACACACACATGCGTTGTAATAAATCGTTTATTTATTTGTAAGCCTTATTGTTTCTTGTAATGATTTAATTCTACTTAATATGTACCGCACTGTGATTCAGTGTGGCCCTGAGTGACGCCAATAAATGCAATGCGTTGTATATAAATGGATGTACACTCTCGAATCACTCGTTTTATTTCACAGCCACACAGATCTTGGCATGAAAAAGATGCATAGCATAAATTGCACTCTTAGTAGATAAGTTTATACAAAGAGTACCATGGCACTCCGTCGATTGTGTAGGGGGAAGGGCACGGACGGCGGAAGGAAGGGGACACGGAGTCCGCACCCCCCCCCCTCCTGGAATTTCATGGTCCCCTCCCGGGGGGAGGGCTTTCTACGAAACATCTTAAAAATGTGTAGTTCACATACAATGTTTTTTTTTTTGGGGGGGGGGGTTGAAAATTTTCTGAAAACCGTCTCGCAGTTTTCTAGAAAACGCCTCAAGTGTAACTTTGAAAATTTATTTTCCACAAATATGTTGAAGGTTAACTTACCCTTGTGTTTTTCACCTTAAAGAATGTTGTTAAAGAATTCTCAAACTGCAATGGGTTGGATATATTGGCTAGAACAACTTGTGACGTACCTGCCAGCAGGACGCACACGACATAAAGGCAGATAGTAATCAGAATGAACGTCTGCGTAGCTCAGTTGGTAGAGCGACTTATTCCGGAATAAGCGGACTCGGGTTCGAATCCCGGCTTAGACCAAAAATGACGGAGAAATTTACTTCGTTATAATGGCGCCCGAACTATCCGGATGACCCGACCATTCAAAATCTCGCAATGGTGTGATGTTCTTTCCACACCGCGAGATAGGGAAAATCAGAGAATCCCTTCTCCAGCGCTTCGAAAAATAAATGTGTGTGACGTTGCATTCCACACACCAGATTGACTGGAAGTTCTCAAGTGCACGTTCTACAGTGGATGGCTGCCTGCAACGATTCATGGTCACGGCTAACCCGTGGGCCATGCCCCCGGCCCTCTTTCCGGGGGGAGATGTGACGTACCTGACAGCAGGACGCACACGACATAAAGGCAGATAGGAATCAGAATGAACGTCTGCGTAGTTCAGTTGGTAGAGCGACTTGTTCCGGAATAAGCGGACTCGGGTTCGAATCCCGGCGTAGACCAGAAATGACGGAGAAATTTACTTCGTTATAAACTGGCTACCGTTAAGGAGCTGAAATATTAGATTGAAGTTCACCATGAGGCACGAGAAGATCCAGAAGCAGCACACCAAGGAGATGGGTAAATGAAGTTCGAAAGCATGCTGAAGTGACTTGGAAGAGATATACTACTTGAAGAGATATACTATGGGGGTTTTCTCTCTCTCTCTCTCTCTCTCTTGGTTTAGTGTTTTAACTCTGGGAGAAGTGGGTCCCCCTCCCTGAAAATCCGCCGCCCATGGAGTAGCGGGAGGGGGCGTTTATTTTTATTAGCTACTTAATGGGTGTTTCTCGCTCACTGATGAATTTCAATGGGTGTCTGGGCCCCGGAGCACCCACGTAGTTGGAGCCTATGCCGCTAAACTTTCCTCCACTTGATTAAGCAAGTAAAAGGAATGCCAATAACGCCGCTGCAGTGGCAGTTGTCTGATGACGAAATGGCATGCTAATCGATTACCCAAACATGGAAATCGTAGCTTACGCTTACTACGAACGTGTGTTCGGTGGCCATGATTTCGGAATTGAGAATGAGGTCAGTCCATTGAGCAGGAATAAGCAAGTTGGGTCACTGTCCCAATTTCCTGGCATATTTCATACTTCAAAGCTGTGATTCCACTTGGCGGTGTTCTCTAAACAAAACGTGGAAAGCACGTTCTGAACTTTTATCAAACACTGAGAAGAAACTGAGGTGGTTTCAAATGAAACAATAATAAAAATGGAATTCTCGATCGAAAATTGAAAAAAAAAAAAAAAAGGAAAAGGAAAAATAAGTAACTACATATGCTTCGTTTAAAGTGATGGTTTTTTTTTTTTTTTTCTTCTTAACGCTGGGTGTAGCAAATCCACGTTATATTTTAGGGACCAAAACCCAATGTTCGACTTAAAAATATCAACTATTCGTTCGTCCGGAAGTGGGGCAAAATGCTAGCTAGGTAGATAATGCAGCAAACTAATATTTGCAAACGTAGTATGTAATAGATTGCGTTTATGATTTGCTTTAAAAAATAGAAAAAATCCGGAAAGCCCTCAGACAAATATGCAGTTTCTGTTTGCCTGAAGACTTCTCATTGTAAACAGAGAGAACTTGCTTGTTCAGTAGCATCTATAACTGCTTGCAAATTGGGAAAGATACTTTCCCTTTTCCATAATCCCATCAAGATTGCTTTTCCTATCGCAAACTACGAAGAAATCTGGACTGCGTAATTTAAAGAAAATTCCATTGCAACGATAAAAATTATTTCATGAGAAAGTAAGAAAACATCGTTTGCCAGCTTCCTTTTATTTAATTATTTAAAATTTCATACTCTCGAGTCGTTTTCTCATACAAGCGTGGCTAACAACAAAGAAAATTCCACCGAACTTCGTTCTTCCACTATCCTTGATAGCTAAGAATATGAAGCACTTAGCTATCAAGGATAGTTAAGTACTTCATATTCTTAGCTATAGAATAAATCAGCTCATTTTTCTCATAGATTCAATATTTAAGAAAAGCAGTTAACAGATAATATGGACTTTTATTCATTCTTATTACGTGCTCATCTTAACAGCGGGCACGAGGCTACGGGTGAACTTTTCTTTGAGCCCATGCACCCTACACCCTTTAGCCCTCTCCTCCCCACAAAGTATTTAAGCAGTTGGAACGGGTGCAATCAAGCCGCGGATGGCTTAGTGGTTAGCGAGTCAGACTATCGATGCAAGGTCCTCAGGTTCGAACCTGGGCTGATCTTTCAGAGATGGTGTGATTTACTAACAATCGCTGAATATCGCACGTTAAGTGATGGCCCCCAGGCTGTACCCATGCACTGGTTAAATGGGTATCCTTTCCTATGCGCTCCCCCCCCCCTGAAATTCTCACACCTCTCCGTGTGCAACATCGTACTTGTACGGTGGCGCCATCTACTGTACTCTAATCTCACTCAAGCTGTTCTGTCAAAGTCGCTAGACTTGCTCTCATTCCTTCCGTTCCTGTGTCCTGCCCAAAAGGCGATCTCGCTGTAGGTGGCTGGGACCTAAACTCTACTCACTGTGGACGGAAGTCCTACAAGAAAATGAAAAATACTGACTGAAGCGAACTGCCTAGCTGGGGATATTCCAGACGTTTTTTCGCAGGTGCAACCATCTAAGATTCTAGGGAACTTGGACAAATGTACACCCATGAGCCGTTACATTATGACCACCCCCAGCCTAGAGAAATGAGCGCGCCTGGAGATGGAACGGTCGCGCGGGTGAAGTTCACAGATTAGTATATATACAACCCTATAAGACCGTCTTTCAATTAGTACACTGTTCGCAGTCAGAATAAGAAAAGTTGCCGATTTATCGGAATTTGGTAAAGGACAAATTGTGATTGCACGGCACCTTGGAACTACGATCTCGGAAACGGCGCGGCTTGTGGGTTGTTCGCGTGCAGCTGTAGTGAGTACGTATCAAAAGTGGTGCACAGATGACCAAACGACGAACCATCGTCCAGCCGTGTGTCGTCCGCAGCTCATTGATGCCAGAGTGGAGTGGAGACTGTCGCTCATTGTTCACAGCGTCTGCGGACGCTGTGAACAATGGTCACAGTACGACAAATCACCCGCAGGTACACTATCTACCAACAAGCAATTGGACACCCCTGCAATCGACGATATCTGCGGTCCTGATACACGTCACGGCCGCCGCCGTTAAATATCGTGTGGGAAACAACAACGCAACCAGTCGCATGCAAGATGCCACGCAGTTCGGAGCTCGCTGATTTCGAGAAAGGTGTAATCGTCGGGTATCACAGAAATGGCCGATCCATACGTGACATATTCAGCGAGTTGAAGTACCCAAAATCGGCACTGGCCTACGTGATTGGCAAGTGGAAGATGAGAAGTGACTGTCGGAATATGCCCCGACACGGCAGACCCACAAAACTGCATGGGAGTTAGAGACCGACGGGTGCTGGCCAGAAAAATTCGGAAGAACCGCATCAAATCGATGGGCCACATCCACGAGGAGTTTCAACAAGCATCCGGGAGTGTTCTTTCGATGAATACCATCCGTAAGGAAGCCCATCTGTTCGGTTATCATGGACGTGCTGCCGCCCACAAGCCTTTGATCACCAAGTCCAATAGCGCTGCTCGGCTAACGTGGTGCAAAGAACGTCGACAGTGGACCGTTGAACAGTGGAAACAGGTTCTCTGGAGCGACGAATCAAGGTTCACCCTCTACCGTTCGGATGGCAGGGTCTGGGTTTGGCGTCTGCCTGGAGAACGCCTCCTGCCGGAATGTATTGTGCCAACTGTGAAGTTCGGCGGCAGCGGAATTATGCTATGGATGTGATTCTCCTGGTATGGAACGGGACCCTTGGTCGCAATTCCTGGTAGACTCAACGCCGAGACCTACTGCACCATTTTGGATGACCATGCGCTTCCTACGTTTTGGCAGTTTTGCGGGGTGGACCTATGTTACTTTTAAGATGACAAAGCCACCTGTCATGTTGCGAGGTCCACCATGGCGTGGTATGGTGACAAAGGGGTTAATCGAATGGACTGGCCTGCGCAGAGCCCGGACCTTAACCCTATCGAGCACCTCTGGGACGAGCTGGAGCGTCGACTTAAGGGGTGCCCCCACCGTCCGAAATCGGTGAAGGAACTGAGCTGTCTTCTCCAAGCCGAGTGGATGAAAATACCGCTAGCCGTCGTACAACGCCTGATTGAGAGTATGTCCCGGAGGGTCGCAGCTGTAATCGCCGCTAGTGGAGGCTCCACCAACTATTGAAGGTGAATAAACTTCGTTCTCCTTTGCTATCACAGGTGTCCAATTACTTGTTGGTAGATAGTGTACAACAGTAGTGACCAGGATAACGTGTCACAGCACACAGTTCATCGCAGCCTTCTGAGCGTGGGCCTGCGTAGCCGGAGAAGCAGGCGAGTCCCTATGCTCACTGCACGTCATCACCAACAACGCATGAAATGGGCCCAAGGCATCGAGATCGGACCGTGGATGATTGGAAGAAAGTGGCCTTGTCTGACGAATGAAGATTCCTGGTGCATCACGTAGACGGCCGAGAGCGGACACGCCGATTACCAGCGGAGTCTGTAGCACCTGGATATACTGTTGGGAGGAAACAGGCCGGTGGCAGCGGTTTTATGCTGTTGTTGGTAGATAGTGTACCAGCGGAGGTTTTATGCTGAGAGCGATTAACAACGCATGAAATGGGCCCAAGGCATCGAGATCGGACCGTGGATGATTGGAAGAAAGTGGCCTGGTCTGACGAATGAAGATTCCTGGTGCATCACGTAGACGGCCGAGAGCGGATACGCCGATTACCAGCGGAGTCTGTAGCACCTGGATATACTGTTGGGAGGAAACAGGCCGGTGGCAGCGGTTTTATGCTGAGAGCGATTACCAGCGGAGTCTGTGACACCTGGATATACTGTTGGGAGGAAAACAGGCCGGTGGCAGCGGTTTTATGCTGAGAGCGATTACCAGCGGAGTCTGTGGCACCTGGATATACTTTTGGGAGGAAACAGGCCGGTGGCAGCGGTTTTATGCTGAGAGCGATTACCAGCGGAGTCTGTGGCACCTGGATATAATGTTGGGAGGAAAACAGGCCGGTGGCAGCGGTTTTATGCTGAGAGTTATTACCAGCGGAGTCTGTGGCACCTGGATATACTTTTGGGAGGAAACAGGCTGGTGGCAGCGGTTTTATGCTGAGAGCGATTACCAGCGGAGTCTGTGGCACCTGTATATACTGTTGGGAGGAAACAGGCCGGTGGCAGCGGTTTTATGCTGAGAGCGATTACCAGCGGAGTCTGTGGCACCTGGATATACTGTTGGGAGGAAACAGGCCGGTGGCAGCGGTTTTATGCTGAGAGCGATTATGAGCGGAGTCTGTGGCACCTGGATATACTGTTGGAAGGAAACAGGCCGGTGGCAGCGGTTTTATGCTGAGAGCGATTACCAGCGGAGTCTGTGGCACCTGGATATACTGTTGGGAGGAAACAGGCCGGTGGCAGCGGTTTTATGCTGAGAGCGATTACCAGCGGAGTCTGTGGCACCTGGGTATACTGTTGGGAGGAAACAGGCCGGTGGCAGCGGTTTTATGCTGAGAGCGATTACCAGCGGAGTCTGTGGCATCTGGATATATTGTTGGGAGGAAACAGGCCGGTGGCAGCGGTTTTATGCTGAGAGCGATTACCAGCGGAGTCTGTGGCACCTGGATATACTGTTGGGAGGAAACAGGCCGGCGGCAGCGGTTTTATGCTGAGAGCGATTACCAGCGGAGTCTGTGGCACCTGGATATACTGTTGGGAGGAAACAGGCCGGCGGCAGCGGTTTTGTGCTGAGGGCGATGCTTTCCTGGGATCCCATTATCCCAATATCACAATCCCTGACAGCTGTCAGGTATCTGAACATCGTTGCGGACCAAGTTCACCCATTCATGGCAACCGTGTTACCTGCTGGTGATGGCCATTACCAGCAGGATAATGCGCAATGCCACACTGCCAGAATGTCAATTAGTGGTTCGAGGAACATGCTGGTGACTTTCTGTTAATTCCCTGGCCTCCAAATTCACCTGACATCAACCCAATCGAACATCTGTGGTTCGCGATAAATCACCACCACACCGAAATCTACGGGAGCTGGAGGACCTGCTGTTGACATTATGGTACCAGATACCCCAGGATACCTATCGCCACCTCATCGAATCGATGACTCGCCAAGTAGCTGCTGCTTTGCGAGCTAAAGGGGATCATGCAGCTTATTAAGTAGGTGGTCATAAAGTAATGGCTCAAAGGTGTAAGTTAATGCCACGGTCCATACAGGAATAAAAAGATGCAAATGTCCTAGCAAACATCGAAGAAAGCATGAACAGTAGAATGGGACGTACGGCAGAGCTCACGGACTTTCAACGTAGCACGGTCATAGGACGCCATCTTAGCCAGAGGCGGATTTCACACTAGGCGCACGCCTAGGGCCCCAGAGCTTGAGGGGCCCCGGGAACCTATAATTCGATTGCCAATTTTGTTTTGGTTTTCACGGACTGAAACAAATCAATCCTTAAAATGACCACTTCATTTGCATTGTCAAGTGATATTTTACTTTCTCATATTAGCAACATATATTATTTTCTCGCTGTTGCTGATACTCCAAATTTTCGAGTTCTTATCGATTTCCTTGTTTTGAAAGGAACTGTTAAAGTAATTTAGCCTTCCTGTTAGTGGTAGGTGAAACAAGGATTCACGCTTCCCACACTTTTCGTTGTTTAAGGAGAAAATGTACTTAACTGGCTGTGATATAAATACTTTCATGCTGCTTCCAGCCAAGGAAAAACATCTGTGTTGAAATCTTTTCCTTGTCTCCCCTGAGTAGAGATGAAGAGTGCTTGTATAGAAACTGTCCTGATGATCGGGGTGTTTGCTGTTTATTACCTTTTCCCTTTTGGGGTAGAGTAATCAAGTTCTTCCTCAGCCCTAATCCTCTTAAACCAGCTTAAACCAAAACAGCTAATACATTCCCCCATCCCCCAAAAATAAAGAAAAACGAAGCACCCAGAAGGAACCATCCAATCCAGATGAAAATTGGTATGTGTAATGTAACATGTATAGAAGAGGAAATTATTGCAATACCAGAGCAGTTGGGCCATTTCTTCGGATAAAACAGCTACATATGAGTGGAACAAATCAGTTCGATGCAGCGCCACCTCTGGCTCGGATACAAGCAGAAATCCAGCGTGCTATAGACACATACAGTTTACAGATACTGTTCTGAGGTATGGTATGCCAGATGGTATCCAAGTTGCGGGCCAGTTCTCCGACATTCAAAGATGGGCGTAGGTGGGGGTCATGTTTGTTCGGTGAGAGATCGGGCTGGCCCTAGAAGGGTGTCGACATTACAGATGTGTGGCCGAGTATTATCCTGTTGAAAAATTTCTCGGTGATGTGAGACATGAAGGATAACACAACAGGTCTTAGAATGCGTCGACGTGCTGTTGAACGGTGAGGGTAGTACGGAGGACTACGAAGGGTGTCCATCTATTGTAGGAAATACTTCCTTGACAGTCAGTCCGGGTGTCTGTGCCCTATGCAGTTCCACGATAAAGGCAGGATCCGTGCGATGGTCGATTCGTCTCAAGACGTATGCGCCGATCATCGGCGCGAAGTGCAAATCGTGACTCATCACTGAAGATAACATAACGACACTGGACACTATCATTCCTCGATCGGGTATGACACCACATCAACCGATGCCGGCGATGCTCTCTGGTCAGTAGTAGGCGGCAAATTGGCCTCCTCGAATGTAATCCCCGTGCTGCAACTCGTCTGGCAACGGTCCGAATGACCTCTTGCGTACCTGTGGACGAAGCAACATGGCCACGGATGATTGAGAGTGACGAATTTGGTTCTGTTCGTTCGGCTCTTACAATCGTTCGATCCTCGCGTTCTGTCGTTGCCCTCGGCCTTCCACTGCACGAGTGCTGCTGGATTGTGGTGCTCTGTTCGACCCAATGGCGCCAACATCTTCCGATTTCTGCATCGCTCTGATCCAAATGCCTGGCGATATGGCAACTTGGCCAACTGGCCTCTCTCAGTCCAATTATATGTCCTCTTTCAAACTCGCTCAACTTCTCGTGGTTTGCACGGATCCGTCGTCGAGGAATTCTCAGTCTGGAGGTCAGTCAATATGCCCGCAATCTGCAGTCACAGTGATCCAGCACGTCGACGTATTCTACGACCTGTTTTGTTGCCCTTTGTTCTTGGTATACCTTCCTCGATATGCGGTTCCCATACGCTGTCGCGGGCCGCTATTTAGTCATTGGCCATTATTTTTTAATCATTTGCACATTCGATCCTGAGGTATTTGCATACAGAATTTCATCAGGATCAAAGGACTTTCTCCAATGCTTCGGGTTTTTTTTTTTTTTTGCAAAAAGGGTGTACTTAGGCTGAAAAATAAGAAATTCAAAAATGTTATACTATTTAGCTTTTTCTTATTTAATAGTATTAAAAGAAATTTCTGTTGTATCGCAACAAAATTTTCTTATTACGTTCTCCTCCCCTAGTTTAATACTGATTATTATCAAGTATTCTCACCTTTTCTATTCCTTAAATCGACATAAAATTAACTTTTGAAAAAGCAATAGAAGTTTCATTGATAGTTTTACTCGAAAAGCTGTGGTTCCTACTTTTCCATTTTCATGTTGGATTTTACACTTAATCCTCATGCTTTGTTTCTGAACTCTGCAGTGCAGGTACAAATATAATATTACGCATCTTTTTGACATAATAAAAGAAAAATGCAGAGTTTGTCAATTTTCTGATGAAAATAATAAGGAAAAGGCTTTCAAGAAATTCTTCACATTCTCGCTTTTCTGCACTAGCTGATGGAATTCTTAGTGTCCAACTTTCTGTGTCCATGGCATTCGTCTACGCCATGGACGGCTGATTCTCTTCAATTTAGGGAATCGTTCGACACAAGAAATTTCATCCACGAAAAGTCATCCACCTTTTTTACGCTTTCCAACCGTAGGTTGAAGAAGCGTATACGCTCCAGCTTTGTCCGTCCGTCCGTCCGTCCGTCCATCTGTTCGCACGATAACTGGAGTAAAAGTGGTTCGATTTCGATGAAATTTTAGTATGTGGTAGGGGACCACCTGGGGACGAACCCTATCGAAAATGGGACAAATGGGGTCAAAGGTCATGACGTAGGAGCGGGATCCACTCCATTGCACTTATGCGCCATAACTTGCGTAAATATGGTTCGATTTCAATGAAATTTTACTATGTGGTAGGGGACCGCCTGGGGACGAACCCCATTCAAAATGTGTGAATTGAGGTCAAAGGTCAAGACATAAGAGCGGGATGCATTTCATTGCCCTTATGCGTCATAACGTGCGTAAAAATGGTTCGATTTCGATGAAATTTCAGTATGTGGTAGGGGACCACCTGGGGACAAACCTATTGAAACTGGATTAAATGGGGTCAAAGGTCAGGACATAGGATTGCGATCCATTCCATCCCCCTTATCCCATATTATTAAGGTGGACGTCAAGTAATTTTGCTTCCTATACTTCCAATGGAAAAACGTTTGTACACATTTCCTTCACAATTAATGTGTTCCCAAGGATGAAAATTTGAACATCGATTAAAATAACTTCATATTATAACTTGGAATACTTAATATTTTCTAAAACATAACCATAATTTTATTAAAAATCAATAACTTTTCCTTTGGTGGTGTTGAAACCACAAAAAGCCTGGCGCGACCTGTACTTTGATGACGTCAGTAGACAAACAAATGTTGGATTTCATAATTATGGTTATGTTTTAGAAAATATTTGGTATTCCAAGTTACAAAATGAAGCTATTTTAATCGATGTTCAAATTTTCATCCTTCTGAACGCTTTAATTGTCCAGAAAAAAGATGGCGCGACCTGTATTTTCATGACGTCAGTAGACAAACAAATGTTGGATTGCACAATTATGGTTATGTTTTAGAAAATATTAGGTATTCCAAGTTACAAAATGAAGCTATTTTAATCGATGTTCAAATTTTCATCCTTCTGAACGCTTTAATTGTCCAGAAAAGAGATGGCGCGACCTGTATTTTCATGACGTCAGTAGACAAACAAATGTTGGATTGCATAATTATGGTTATGTTTTAGAAAATATTAGGTATTCCAAGTTATAAAATGAAGCTATTTTAATCGATGTTCAAATTTTCATCCTTGTGAACGCATTCATTTTCCAGAAAAAAGATGGCGCGACCTGTATTTTCATGACGTCAGTAGACAAACAAATGTTGAATTGCATAATTATGGTTATGTTTCAGAAAATATTAAGTATTGCAAGTTATAAAATGAAGATATTTTAATCGATGTTCAAATTTTCATCCTTAGGAACGCATTTATTGTGAAGAAAATGTGTACAGAAGTTTTTCCATTGGAAGTATAGGAAGCAAAATTACTTGACGTTCACCTTAAAGGAGCAATTCTTGTATGTATGTAAATTTTATTTTGAAAACGGCTCTAAGGGTTTTGATGAAAGTCGTTAACCTACCGTTTTCTGGTACTAGAAATCGATTTAGCTTGATCTCGACGTTAGGAAAATTCGTTTAGTGGGTTAAATAACCACCCCGAATTACCACGTTTTTAGTGTAGTGTAATGGCGTCGAGCCATTAGATGTTGGCGCGTGGTCACGCCATCTGTCTCATTACGTCACGCGTTGTGTGCGGATCCTATTAAAGTTTTATGACGTCACACTATTGCGAGCAGATGGTCGCGATTCCCATCTGCCTCATTACGTCCCGCGTTTTGTGCGTATGTTCGTCCGCACGATAACTCGCGTAAAAATCGTTAGATTTCGATGAAATCTTAGTATGTGGTAGGGGATCACCTGGGAAGGAACCTTATTGAAAGTGAACGAAATGGGGTCAAAGGTCAGGACATAGGAGCGGGATCCATTCCGCTGCTCTTATGCGTCATAACTAACGTAAGAAAGGTTCGATTTCGATGAAATTTTAGTACGTGGTAGGGGACCACCCAGGGACACACCCTATTGAAAATTGGCGAAATTGGGGTCAAAGGTCAGAACATAGGAGTGGAATCACTACCATCGCCATTATGCATCATAACTTACGTAAAAATGTTTAGATTTGGATGAAATGTTAGTATGTTGTAGGTACCTGCCTGGGGACGAATCCTATTGAAATGGGCGAAATGGGCGAAATGGGGTCGAAGGTTAGGGCACAGAAGCGGGATCTATTCCATAGACCTTATGCATCGTAACTTATGTAAAATTGCTTCGATTGCGACAAAACTTTATCATGTTATTTCGGAGGTATACTGAACCAGTTCTGTTGAATATTATCGAAATGGGATCAAAGGTCAAGGCACAGGAGTGAGATTTATTCCACAGCCATTTTCCTCATAACTTGAGTAATAACTAGAGTAATGATTTCTAGTATGTTGGAAAGCGTATCATAATCAATGCATTGCAAGATTTTACTAACTTGTTTTAAGTGAAGCACTGTGCATTGAATTTACCCGTATTTTGTAACGTGGAGAACCTTTCCGGTTGCCAGTATCTTCAAGTATTCTATTTTTGCTGGATACCACGCTCGTTGCCTACTAATTTGACTTAGTTGCTCATAACGTAAAAACAAAGTGATTTTCCAAAGCTGAAACAATGGAGAGAGCGTGTTCTGTAATTGAAACTCATTCCAATTTCACGACAATTTATACGAAATGTATTGATAAATTTAGAAAAATTCCATTTTCAGCTTCTTTAACGCCAAATTTGCCAAGTAACTATAGCAACTGATAATGTTACTAATGTAGCCAGTTTGGCCAAACGTATCAAACCCATAAAGAACTTTTGCTGTAACTGAAATGGTATCTTTGTAGCGTAATTACTAAATTTCCAATTCAAGAACTAGAGGGAAATTTATGAACTAGTAGTGAAAATTAAAATGGGTAAAATTTAATGACATTTTATGTTCTATCAGTTAGCAAAAATAATGTGTGAAGATTTGTGAAAACCATAATTTTTGGCCTTCAGTGCCTCTAGCAGAAAATTAATGAACTAATTGTAAAATTCAAATATTTGAGAAAGGACGGTTAAGCCTAAACTGCGAGGCACAAAAATATTTTTATCCTCTATGTCGAACAGTTTCTTCTCAAGATAACTTTAATTTATTGAATTTTTGACTTTGACAACCCTTAGCTGAAAATTCATGAAGTACACTCACGGACAATGAAATTTGCGCACCAAGCATGAAGCATCGGATTGAACTAAAATTTTATAGATGTAATGATACAGATGAATGATACACATGATTGCAAAACAGAGCTGCAGGACAATTACATATAGAGGGATCTGTGGCACGCAGTCCGGTCATCTTCAATAACGCGTCGCATCACCTCGTGCGGCGATACATGCTGTAACACAGTTCTGCATGGAGGCGAACAGACGCCTGATATCCTGCGGCAGACTGGCCCACGCGTGTTGGACGGTGTGCTCCAAATCCTGGATAGCGCGGCAGCCGGCATTTCAACTGGTTCCACACATGCTCGATAGAGGACATGTCCGGGGAGCGGGTAGGCCATGGAAGTGTCTGGACACGACGTAGGCAGTCCTGGCTAACCGGAGCTGTGTGCGGGCCGGCCTTATCCTGCTGGTATAGCTCACCTGGAATCCCGGCCAGGAATGGGGCTGTAAGATGCTAGGCCAGAAATGGGGCCGAAGGATCTCATTCACATACCGCTGGCCTGCCAATGATCTACGTACCACTACTAGAGCTGATCGGCTATCGTAGGCAATGTCTCCCCAGACCATAATGTCTGCAGTGGGGGGAGGTGTGGCGTTCGATAGCGAGGTTGGGATTGTGCCGTTGACCCGGGGACCTCCACACCCGGACACGATGATCATCTGTCCCCAAAAAGAAGCGACACTCATCGCTTAACACCACAGGTGCCATTCTGTGGCGTTCCACGTCGCTCTGGCCTGGTACCATTGCACACGGAGCTGGCGATGTTCCTGTCTTAATGGCAGCACACGTAAGGGGCGCTGGGATCGCAAATTCACTTCCGCTAGGCGTCGGGAAATGGTTCGTGGGCACACAACAGCCGCTACGTTTGCCTGTAAAGTGGACCGGGTCCCCGTGGGATCCGTTCGTGCCTGGTGCACATCCGGTCGTGACAGTCGAGGAGATTCCTCATTAGTTATTAGGTAAATTCGTCCACCACGTCTGTTCACCAAATTTTGACCTACTCACTGGGGAAAAGAAGGATCGCCGTTTGACAGTCGAGGAGATTGCTCATTAGTCATTAGGTAAATTAGTCCACCACGTCTGTTCACCGGATTTTGACCTACTCACTGGGGAAAAGCAAAATCGCAGCGCGCGGGATGCCCCATCAACTCATCCCCGAGCAGAAGGCAGCCATGGTGAACATCGCACAGGATCACCTCCACAGGTTCGAAAGGGAGGACGACACTTTCCTGAACAGAATTGTCGCAATTGATGAGACTTGGACCCGTGATTTTGAGCCGGAACTAAAGTCACAATCAGCTGAATGGAGGCATTCAAATTCCCCACGCCCCTCAAAGTGTCGTCGGCAACAATCCAAAGTGGAGCAAATGATGATTTTTTCGTACAATGGATGTTGTAGTCTGTGATCGAGTGTCTGTGATCGAGTTTGTGATCTGTGATTGATATGCCCAGTGTGTTGTGGTCTGTGCAAAATATCAACGCACAATAATATCGTGACTTTCTGAGGGCAAAGTTGAGACCGAAAATTCGTCAGAATCGCCCTAACTTGATGGAAGCGGGGGCGATCTTGCGGCATGACAACGAATCGTGTCATGATGCAGCGTCGGTACGAAGACTTTTGTCGAAATATGGTTGGGAAACTTTTACATCTCCCATCATACAACCCTGATCTGTCCACCCGACTTTGATCTATTTCCAAAGTTAAAACTCTTCTCCGTGGCATCCGCTACGAATTGTTGGACGAACTGTCATTGGACGTGATTGAAGTTTAATATTACTCTATCAATATTAATTGTTGATTGAACTGTCATTGAAATTTAATATTACTCTTATCAATATTCTTTTTATTCGAGGTTTAACGACCACCGTGAGCAACTCAATGAGCTATAAGCAGTCGCCCGTCCCTAATTTAGGGTCACTGGCTCCAGGGAAGGGAGAGAGCCAGTGCCGTAAGACAAACACAACATCCATGCCTCACCGGGATTCGAACCCGGACCCCGTTCGGATGAATGATCAGAGGCCATCGCTTAGACCACTGCGCCACCGGGGCGGCCCTATCAATATTAAAGGAACTAATTTATGAAAAGTCTTTAACAAAAAAAACATCCCTCATGACGACAGCTGAACAAAGATGGCGTACTAAGGGGCATCCGGGACTCAAGGTTAGTAAATGACAAGGTTTTGCTCATCATGCACTTCCGGTGATTGCTTTGTGACGTCAATGTCCAAATCTCCATCGTAAGACTACCTTATCGCCACTTTTCTTTGTATCTGCACCATAGCAACGGGTCGTAATTATTATTCGTAAACCAGCTGGAATAAACTTCATAAATTCTACAAGATGTTTTAATGCATAATGTTTTCAATTTTTAATTTAAAAAAATTGGACAATACTTCCGAGATGCTTTTTCTAATCCTCATAAAGAAATTCGGCTGTACTACCGAATCAGACGCTTTCAGGTAGTTCCCGATTTCCTGTGTATCGTGCCGCTTTGCTTACATACAACATGATCACACACAACGTGAAAAAAAGTAGTTCACGATAATATACGTTTTTTTTGTTGTTGTTGTTGTTGTTGGTTTTTACTATTTTCATCGAAATAAATCTTATTGTACTGAAAATAATTATAGGCATTTATTTTATCATGGAATATAATAATACATTTATTTTCATATCACAGATTTATGCATCATAATTCCGATAAAGTAAACAGAACGCCCTTTTCACGAAATTAATGTGTTTAACATTCATTTTTTTCCACTCAGTAGAACGAAGTACTTCAGTAAACTGTTCAAATAAATCTAATTTTTTTTTATTTTATTTTTTTTGTACGAAGTCTTTAGAACAAATATTCATTCCATTAGGCTATCGGCCAATAGTTCTTCCGATTTGTTAGTATGGCTTTTGAGATTTTGCTTGAGAGCTCTCCACTACTTTGAGTATGAGCTCCACTGTCAGGATCCATAAAATGTTTTATATGATTTACTATTAAATGAGTGAAACCATGTTTTGACAAATGTTTATATCCTTTCCATTTATCTGAGTAGATGGTACTACCTGGTTTAACATGTTTTTGAATAAGTGGACAAGACATCTTCCTTCATAGTTAAAGCTCGGATCTACGATTCACATGTTAGGACGGTGATATCACTCAGTGACGTCACCATTATTCGTCTGCGAAGGCCCAGGACCTACCTCACCGCTGGCAAGCTGTCGTTAGCAGAGGTGAGGAGTACATTGAACGGCAATAAGGTAAGTTTCCTCCGTTACTACACACTTTTCTCAAAAATGGACAGTGTGCAGAAGTTTTGTTAGAACTCCCGTATCACGCAGACGCAAATTATTCTCTACAGTGGAGGTTTCGAAGATTTTGCTAGAGCGGCGTATCTCTTGATCGTGGCATCGCATGGAAAAGAAGCCAGCTGGGGCTTCCAGATGAGTACGGAAAAAAAACGAACTCATGAAGTCCTAGTCGAATCCAACGTACGTATTGGTCCTTATTTCGAAATATACGAACCGATGAATGAATCACGAACAAAGATTTGTCGAGTTTTAAACTTAAGGCGTTCCGTCATCTTTAAGAGAAATAAGACAGTCTATGTAACTATTTTCCTCCCGTAAGGCAGGGCCGTAGCCAGGGGAGGGCCAGGACAGGCGGCGCCCGAGCTGCGTTTCCTTTTGCCAGTCCTAATGACTCACACTACAGTCCAGTGCTCGACCTCTCTTATAGAGATTTATGTAGAGGATTTTAGGAAAGGAGAGTCTGTCCCCAGGTCTTAAAACAATCCTTGGAAGTAGGAAGCTAGGAGATTTGGGCTAAAGTGCCGGACAGGAAAGTCACACGAAAGCGAGGTAGAAAGGGAGGTAAAGATGGCGTTATTTACAACCGCGGGGCCAGTACTCGGGGTCCGATGGCTTCACGTGCCCATCCGATGCACGGCGAATATTTAGTGGTTCGAAACTGTCTGGGATCGATCTTGAGACATTTTCCGTGGTAGTCCCGAACGTTGACCATCACGGAGCCATCCACAGCCCACCTCTTTTATATCTTTTGCCCGACCTCTTTATATCCTTCGCCCGACCTCAATCATCAGCAGCCCATTCCAACTTCTCTGTTTGGCTACGGGCCTGCCGTAAGGTCAGATTCATAAATATACAGTAAAGGAACGGGAAGAGCGGGGTGTCGATACCTATTTAAATCCGTGTCTGTATTCACTTTACTGAGGAACGTTAACATTACAGATGGCATTTCGGATCCAGATTTTTGATATGCATGTTTATGTTTTCCATCATGACTTTTGGGTTACTCGATTCAGAAAGAGAAAAGTTTTCTGCCGGGCAAAACTTAAGGACGAAGTGGAAAAAGTAGAATAATGCCGTAAATAGCAGCAGCACGCAAAAACAAACTAACTCAGGACCGTCTCTGGGAACAGGATCAACAGCACATCCTAATATATAATTTGCTAGAGCCCTCTTCCTCCTCCGGGCCACTTTTTAAGTCGTCATAGCAACAACCGAGAAACAAATGTTTGTAACGTCACGCTTAGCTTTTCGTGTTTACGTGTAGGTGACGTCATCACTTACAAGCGCACAGTCCACGCGTATATCACTTTGTTTTGTTGCCATAGCAACAAAGAACACAACTGCTGATGGGACGTCATCTAATCCAAAGCATTCTCACATGACATCAGAGATGCATTACGTCACACGGTCAACTCTTTAGAGATACGAAAGCTTTACATCAGGAATTTTGGTTCACCACCTGAACCGGTGTTTAGCCATTTGTATGTGGCAACGTCAAGAGTACGACGATCTGACGACGCCAAGATAAAAATAGTTCGCGGAAAAGGACAGGGGAAATTGATACAGGTTTCACAGTCAGTGTATACAAAAAAATGTTGTCTACAAGCAAGTGTTGAAGAAATAGGGACTAAAGGTTTTACAAAGCACATCACAAATAGACAGCCTGTAATATCAAATTCCAAAACCGACTGCTCGGGAAATTTTCAAAAAGCTGTGAGCCAACGTCGCCATCTATTGACGTGGAACTCAAAAACTCAATAAATAAATGTCAATAATTTCTCTACCATAAATTTTATTTTTTCCCGTCATTATTGACGGGCTTTCATCTAGCGCGTAATATTGGAGCATGGCATGTATATTGGAGCATGGCATGTATATTGGAGCATGGCAGAACAAAATGCGCTCGAGCAGTTCAACAGCATCAGCGAACGGAAGTTACGCGACGGTGTGCATAAGTGTTACAGACGTTCGATTGTGTTTGCTGTGTGCTAGAGACGACGAAACGGTCCCCTGGAGAACATGTTGGTGACTTTACACGTGGTCAAATAATTCGGAGGCTCGAGAAGGGATGAACTATGATGAGTGTCACCCAAGAATTCGGTATCGCCCATGTCATCGTATCGAATAATTCAGAGGCTCGAGGAGGGCCGAACTGTGATCAATGTCACCCAAAAGTTCGGTATTGCCCATAGCATCGTATCGAATAATTCAGAGGCCCGAGGAGGGATGAACTGTGATGAGTGTCACCCAAGAGTTCGTTATCGCCCATGTCATCGTATTGAATAATTCAGAGGCTCGAGGAGTGATGAATTGTGATGAGTGTCACCCAAGAGTTCGGTATTGCCCATATCATCGTATTGAATAATTCAGAGGCTCAAGGAGGGACGAACTTTGATGAGTGTCACCCAAGAGTTCGGTATTGCCCATAGCATCGTATCGAATAATTCAGAGGCTCGAGGAGGGACGAACTCTGATGAGTGTCACCCAAGAGTTCGTTATCGCCCATATCATCGTATTGAATAATTCAGAGGCCCGAGGAGGGATGAACTGTGATGAGTGTCACCCAAGAGTTCGGTATTGCCCATGTCATCGTATCGAATAATTCAGAGGCCCGAGGAGGGTGAACTGTGATGAGTGTCACCCAAGAGTTCGGTATTGCCCATAGCATCGTATCGAATAATTCAGAGGCTCAAGGAGGGACGAACTTTGATGAGTGTCACCCAAGAGTTCGTTATCGCCCATATCATCGTATCGAATAATTCAGAGACTCGAGAAGGGACGAACTGTGATGAGTGTCACTCAAGAGTTCGTTATCGCCCATGTCATCGTATTGAATAATTCAGAGGCTCGAGGAGGGCGAACTGTGATGAGCGTCACCCAAGAGTTCGGTATTGCCGATATCATCGTATCGAATAATTCAGAGGCTCGAGGAGGGATGAACTGTGATGAGTGTCACCCAAGAGTTCGGTATCGCCCATAGCATCGTATCGCGTGCTTGGTCGGCCTTCAGGCTTACAGATGCAGCGGTGCGGAAAACCGGTGATGCTCGTCCACCAAAATCCACCCCCATTGAGGGCCGCTATCTGCACCTACAAGCCAAGATGAATAGATACTATAGACAACTAGTAACCTTACAAAACAACTGAACGTGAGCACAGGTCGCGCGGTATTGCGGTTTCCATCGGCCATGCGCCTACACAGAGATGAACTATTTGCCCGACGGCCAGTGTTCCATAAACAGCTGCTCACCGGAGACACCGTTTACAGTGGTACAGAGAACGTAAGAACTGGACAGCAGAACAATGCGGTACGGTACACTTTATACTGATGAGAGTAGATATAGCTATTCTGGACGTCAGCTAATCTGGCGTGAGATAGGCCATCGGTATCGCCCCGAAAACATAAATGAATGAGGAAGATATGGCGGCCACAGTGTTCTCTCGCATGGGGACGCATTCTGATCGATGGACGTACGGATCTCTAGATATTGGAAGGAGGTACTGTAACCGGTGCGCGCTGCTGTAATGATGTTATCCTTCCCCATGTTCGTCTGTTCCAAGGTGCCATTGGTCTACAGTTCGTGTTAATGGACGGTAACGCCATACCCTATCGTACGGTGGCTGAGCTGTTGGGAAATGAAGACATTCAGCGGATGGATTGGCCAGCACGTTCCTCCGACCTAAATCCCATAGAGCAAGTGTGGGACGCTGTGGAGAGACGCGTTGCGGCACGTCAACATCCACCGGAAACTGTCCAACAGCTGAAGATGGCCCTGACAGAATGGGCAATGTTACAGCAAGAACGCATAAACAACCAAGTGCGAAGTATAGACAGACGCTGCAAATCATGCATCTACTGACGTTGGGGTTAATCATATCCCTTACTGAGGGCCTCCTCTTCCCTTAGTGCCGTATTTGTCAGTGATGCATCTGTATCATGGCACCAAGTGCTATGTATAGCCAATTCTGAAATAAGTTCCACTATATCCTTTTAGTATTTGCAGTTGGGTCGGTGTTTTTTTCCGTCATCATTTTGGTAAGTAATGGAGTTCTTATGGTTTGAATTTCACATATCCTGGCCGCTCCTGTGAAACGCTGCAGGTGCTCTTTTGCGAAGTCTAAAGTAAAACATTTATATGTTTCACACTAAAAGCAGTGTTCGAAATGGAGCGGTATGGACCGGTATGGCATACCGGTAGTTAAGAAAAATGGAAGTGAGCATACCGGCAGTTAAAAAAACATTATTTACCATCCCGGTACGTAATAAATTAAAAACCCGTCACAAACTACGGAAAGAAATTAGGATGAAAGCCCAAATTTTAACGCAAAAATCGGCAAATGACATTTTTAACGGATAAAATTGATAAATGATTAATTAGCAGCTGGGACTAAAAGACGTTATGCTCTGCTGTTACATTACAGTTTTAGTGCAACAGCAGAGCACTTAACATACTGAAGCAGAATGGCTTTCGATTTAAAATCTTGGTGTCGACCATACCATCAGCAGGGCTACTGCCGGTATGATGTCGACACCATACCGACAGTAACTCTGTGCCACCTCGATCACTGACTAAAAGTCCTGTTCTTGGTTCAAATCTTTCCGTTTTAGTTATTGAATCAAAATTTTCATGTACTGTTCTAAATAAAACTTTAAGAAAGTAGATTTTAACCTTCGAGCATCCGGGAGAAAGAAATAAAAGTAGAAATCGCGGTTTCCGGACATGGAAAATATCGTTTAATTATAGAAAGTCGTAATTATGCTGAATACACATGTGGGTTCGAACCTAACGGAAGTAGTATACACTCACAAAATTCATTCATAGATTAAATTTAATTTCTGCACGGGAGTACTAACAAAAATAAAAACATTATGAAAAGAAAAACTTCCAAATACCTACAAAAAAAAAAAAAAAAAAAAAAAGGATCTATTTTAATACCAAGTTTTATGGATCCAAAAGAAATGATCGCACTTTGTTATACTTTGATTGGTGAACGAAATAAGGAAACTAGCCGCTTCGATCGCCGAGAGGTCTGAGGCGCTGACTTCTAAACATTTGTCCGAGATAAGTCCTGATGAGACATGGGTGGTGTGTTTGTTTGATGTCGCTGGCTCTGTCCCTTATCTGGAACCAGTGACCCTAAATTAGGGACGGATGACTGCTTTTTTAGCCAGGGCCGCTGGCCCACTTGGCAGCTAACCTTAGAGGGGCGCAGTACGGACCTTTGAGGGTAACAGTTTTACATAGATTCTTTTTTTACCCATGTAAACAAAATGAAACTGACAATTGCATCAATGAATAAAATACGGGATTACTCCCGATTACACCATTGTACAATACAAATTTTGAAGATGTGAATCCGTTTATTGGTGTAAATATGACGTGGATGTAAAGTCAGATAATATTCGAAAACTTGAAAATTTCCTCGTCCTGGAGCGGTAATCGAACCAACGTCTCCCGGATAGCGCTCGAGTATGCTAACCGCTACACCACCCAGAATTCTCCTGGTTCGCTCTATATGTATGCTGGTTGCTTCGACTAGCGTATCCTCTGATGGTTTTATTCAAATTAATCGGAAACTTGAAACTTGGTCGTTCTGGGTGGTGTAGTGGTTAGCACACTCGAGCGATATCCAGGAGGCACGGATTCGATTTCCGCTCCAGGAGGAGGAAATTTTAAAGTTTTCGAATATTATCTGACTTTACATCCATGTCATATTTACACCAATAAACGGATTCACATCTTCTAAATTGTATTCACAATTTACATTTTTCATTTTAAGATAAGTAGCACAACAGTGCTATGGAATATAATTAATCATAGAGTTTTATAAAGAATTGCTATACACTGCTTTGACGTACGACTACGTCTAACTCTGCGGATAGTATCGGGCGACTTACGGCCTACCGCCGGTGACAAAAATAGGTCCCAATTGAAATCATTATGGCGTTAAAAATACGTGCCGCACGCTAATCGTGTTAGTATATTCGTAAACAGCATGGAGTCCAATTCGCGTACTGCGCAATGATTGTCTCCCACTTTCGTATGTGTATTTCCGTACAAAAAGGAATTTCTGTCCCATTTCTGTACATAGCAGATCGGTTAGAGCCATTTCCTGCAGTTTCACCGCGCCTGGTATCAGACGCGGGGAATGCTAAGGAAGAAAGTATGTAAATACTGATCCCCTATATCCGAATTCCTCCGACGTCACAGAGATCACCATTCACTGTTTTCGTCAACAAACAGGCATCTGTTGTAGGGAGACCGGAATCCATGTTTGGATAAATAATGCTTTGCTGTATTAAAATAGCCGCAACTATTAAGTTGAGGTTGAAAATGCTCGTGAGGACCAACAGTCTTTTAATAAAAGAATTGCGGATGCAAAAACTTGTTTTTCTTTCCAAGTTTTCATTTTCCCTTACTAATGAAAGAAAAAAAAAAAAAAATTCCTCTACAACTAAAATAATTGCTCTCCACCTAGACCTTGGCCTTAGTAAAACATTCTCTTTAGCATTAGCCACGGACTCATTCAGTAACAGGATCTGAATTTTACAGTGGCCAACACTGTTAGTACCCCCCTCCCCTGTTTCAGTGTCGTTGTGATTAAAGATTACTTTTTGTCCTTCAGATATTGCTCACACCCATGAAAAGCATCTTGTTTTTTTTTTGTTTTTTTTTTTGCGGATTTTCTCTTTATTCAAGGTTACTTGTCATCGGTTTTCATTTGCAATTATTTCTGCATATGCCGTTTCTTAACTATTATTTCAGTTATTTGTCCAGTTTTAAAAGCAATGTTTTTTAAGATTCAGTTGCAGAAAATTTTTAAACAATATAAATATTAAAAATATTATTTATGGGATGCATATTTCCATCTAGGCCTTATTGAAGGACAGGGCAAAGTTTTTGATTTTTTGAACCCTGATTTATATACAGAGACATTCAAATACACTGTGTTGCCAAAATTATTCAGACATCACAACAGATGCATGCATGAAAAGGCACGGAAACTTTTAATCGAATGTCAGAATTTTTCAAATGTACCTTTTCGAAAATAAAGTACCATTCGAAATGGAAATGCACCTAACAGGAAATACATACACTACTGCTCAAAATTAAAGAAAGAACCACAAAAACCTAATTAAAAGAGAAATCCTGACCCGAAGTCGTGGGCGGCGGAAGGTATGAGATATGGGGTCCGGACTCTCCTGGAATTTCATCGTCCCTTCGCTAGAGTAGTAGTGTCTTCGTTCGAAAGATCTTAAAAATTTGTGGTTCACGCACCGTATAATTTTTTTTTTTTTTTTTTTTGTGAAACTTTTCTAGGGTCCATCACAACGTTTCGCAGTTTTCTGAAAAACGCTTCAAGTGCAACTTTGAAAATTAATTTGGCGCAAATAAATTGAAAAGTTAACTTACTGTTGCATTTTTCACTTCAGAGAAGATCGTTAAAGAATTTTCAAATAGCAGTAGACTGGATATAATCTAGAAGAAATGACTACCGTTAAACAACTGAGATATTATAGATCAGATTTGACCAAGGGACAGGAGAAGATCCAGAAGCAGACAACCTGAAAAATGAGTGGATGAAATTCGAAAGCATGTTGGAGTGGGTTATTTTGGGGTTATTTCATGCTTCCATAACTTTTCGTCTTGAGCATATCTCTTCCAAGTCACTCCAGCATGAAATAATCCAGAAATAGCCTACTGCAACATGCTTTCGAATTTCATCCACTCATCTTCCAGGTTGTCTGCTTCTGGGTCTTCTCCTGCCCCTTGGTCCAATCCGATCTACATTGCTGGCCACCCAAAATGCAACACCAAGAAGGAAACATCCGATTGGCCTGAAATTCGCAGCATGCGTCGCCCGCAAGAGGACATGCAAACGATTAGCATTGCAGGGCATATGCAAATCATGTGCGCCCGGCACGCCACCGAGAAGCACTATAAAAAGGGTTCACAGAAGGCGGGGTGTAAGTAGTGGAAGTGGGTTGTGTTGCCAGACCTGTGCGTGGAAAGCTTCCTGGTGCCTCGTCGCAGAATACGGCAGTCATTCCAGCACGTTTCGGAGTTCGACAGAGGGCGAATAGTGGCTTATCGCGACAGCGGTTTATCGTACTGAGACATCGGCAACCGTGTGGGACGACATCCAGCCACAGTGAGGCGAGTATGGATTCGGTGGGTGCAGGAGGGACGGACGGACCGACGTGAGCGATTGCCGCAGCCGCGGCACACCACCGAACGAGAGAACCGGCATGTTGTGCAGCGGGCATTGACGGCTCGCACCGCCACATCACGAACGTTAGCGTAGGAATTAGGGTGTGTTGCGCAACAACCTGTGTCAGCACGTACCGTTCGATGTCGTCTGCTGGAGCGGGGACTTCTCGCACGGCGCACATTGCTCCGATTACCATTGACGTTACACCACCGCCGAGTGCGGCGGCAGTGGGCCATTGAAAGCCAAGCCTGGACTACGGAATCGCACGACATTGACTTCTCCGACGAGTCCCGCTTCTGCCTGCAACACCACGATGGTCGGATCCGCGGGTGGTGGCACCGCGGCGAGAGACTGTATGACGCCCGCATTATGCATCGCCATACCAGTCCGTCGCCTGGCGTTATGGTTTGGGGTGCAATTGAATATGACACTCGCACCCCTCTGGTACGCATCGCCGGTGCACTCAACAGCCACCGCTACATCTCCGACGTTTTGGAGCCTGTAGTCCTCTCTTACCAGCAGGACCTGCCAGCGGCCACGTTTCAACAGGACAATGCGCGCCCGCACGTGGCACGCATCGTGCAACAATTCTTCATGGCCCACCAGGTGTCACTGCTGCCGTGGCCAGCCTGTTCTCCCGATATGTCGCCCATCGAACACGTCTGGTCGCTGATCGGCAGCCGAGTGGGCCGGCAAGCACCACCCGCGGCTACGCCTGATGAATTGTGGCAAAGTGTGGAAGCAGCCTGGACCGACATACCTCAAGCCCACATCCAAATCCTCTTTCGTTCGATGCTGCGGCGTGTAGCTGCCGTTATTGCCAGCCATGGGGGCCACACGAACTATTGATGTCTGCGTGTTCCGTAAGTCGCACGGGCCTGTAAGCTCAATCGTTTCATCTTTGTATCTGCTGTTATGTGTCCAGTAAATCTGGCTTTGCTATCTCGTGTCCTTCTTGGTGTTGCATTTTGGGTGGCCAGCAGTGTAATATCTCAGTTGTTTAACGGTAGTCATTTCTTCTAGATTATATATCCAGTCTATTGCTATTTGAGAGTTCTTTAACGATCTTCGCTTAAGTGAAAAACGCAACAGTAAGTTAACTTTTCACTTTATTTGTGCCAAATTAATTTTCAAAGTTGCACTTGAAGCGTTTTTCAGAAAACTGCGAAACGTTGTGATGGTCTCTAGGAAAGTTTCATTAGAAAAAAATTATACGATACGTGAACCACAATTTTTTAAGATGTTTCGAACGAAGACACTACTCTAGTGAAGGGACGATGAAATTCCAGGGGAGTCTGGACCCCGTATCCCATACCTTCCGCCGCCCATGACTTCGGGCCAGGATTTCTCTTTTAATTAGGTTTTTGTGATTGTTTCTTTAATTTTGAGCAGTAGTGTATGTATTTAATAATTTCAGAGGGGGTCCAACAGCGAGAGCTAAGACAATAAAAAAAGAAAAAGAAAGTGACTCAGAGAGAGAAAAAAATGCCCGTAGGATATATACACTATCTACCAACAAGTAATTGGACACCTGTGATAGCAAAGGAAAACTAAGTTTATTCACCTTCAATAGTTGGTGGAGCCTCCACGAGCGGCGATTACAGCTGCGACCCTCCGGGGCATACTCTCAACCAGGCGTTGTATGACGGCTAGCGGTATTTCCTTCCACTCGGCTTGGAGAAGACAGGTCAGTTCCTTCACCGATTTCGGACGGTGGGGGCACCCCTTAAGTCGAAGCTCCATATCGTATCAGTATATATGGGTGCTCGATAGGGTTAAGGTCCGCTCTGCGCAGGCCAGTCCATTCGATTAACCCCCTTGTCACCATACCAAGCCATGATGGACCTCGCGACCTGACAGGTGGCATTGTCATCCTGAAAGAAACATGGGTCCACCCCGTAAAACTGCCACAACGTAGGAAGCGCATGGTCATCCAAAATGGCGCAGTAGGTCTCGGCGTTGAGTCTACCAGGAATTGCGACCAAGGGTTCCCGTGCCATACCAGGAGAAACACCCCCATAGCACAATTCCACCGCCGCCGAACTTCACAGTTGGCACAATACATTCCGGCAGGAGACGTTCTCCAGGCAGATGCCAAACCCAGACCCTGCCATCCGAACGGTAGATGGTGAACCTTGATTCGTCGCTCCAGAGAACCTGTTCCCACTGTTCAACGGTCCACTGTCGACGTTCTTCGCATCACGTTAGCCGAGCAGCGCTATTGAACTTGGGGATCAAAGGTTTGTGGGCGGCAGCACGTCCATGATAACCGAGCAGATGGGCTTCCTTACGGATGGTATTCATCGAAAGAACACTCCCGGACGCCTGTTGAAACTCCTCGCGGATGTGGCCCATCGATTTGGTGCGTTTCTTCCGAATTTCTCTGGCCAGCACCCGTCGGTCTCTAACTCCCAGTTTTGTGGGTCTACCGGGTCGGGGCACATTACGACAGTCACCTCTCATCTTCCACTTGCCAATCACGTAGGCCACTGTCGATTTTGGGTACTTCAACTCGCTGAATATGTCACGTATGGATCGTACATTTCTGTGATACCCGACGATTACACCTTTCTCGAAATCAGAGAGCTCCGAACTGCGTGGCATCTTGCATGCGACTGGTTGCGTTGTTGTTTCCCACACGATATTTAACAGCGGCGGCCGTGACGTGTATCAGGACCGCAGATATCGTCGATTGCAGGGGTGTCCAATTACTTGTTGGTAGATAGTGTATGTATTTAATACACACAATTAACGTGGATTAGGAACATCAAACAGAAGTCATCACTCTTTCCACGTTTATAAGTGAGCGGCTGTGGTGCAGTGGTAGCATGTCCGGGGCGTAACTTGAAGACTAGGTTTGATCCCGGTGGCGGGCAATGAGAATTTTTCCATGACTCACTTATAAACGTGGAAAGAGCGATGACTTCAGTTTGGATATATACACTATGTATATAATTGTACATATCATCATTCATCATCAATCCACTACTGAAAGGTCTCCTCAAGTGCTTTCCTCAACTTTCTATCTCGAGCGTGTCACTTTAGTATTCCTTTGAATTTCACCCATCCATCTCCCACATGGTCTTCTTCTAGGTCCTTTCCTGCCCCTTGGTATCCAATCTAAAATTCAGTTGTGCAACAGTGGTCAGTTCTAGCAACATGTCCAGCTCATTGCCACTTGAGGGTCTTCACTTGGATCGTGATGTCCTCAAATCCTGTCGTTTTCCTGATTGATGAGTTATGTGTGATTGTGATAGGAGGTTTAACGACCACAGCGAGCAACTCGATGGGCAATAAGCCGTCGCTCGTCCTTAAAAATAGGGCCACTGGTTCCAGGGAAGGGAGAGCGCCAGCGCTGTAAGACGAACACAACATTCATGCCTGACCGGGATTTTGACCCGGATCCTTCTCGGACGAACGGTCATAAACCAGCGCTTAGATCACTACGCCACCGCGGCAGCATTGATGAGTTTCTCTTCCTTATTTGGACAATAGTTGTTCTCGCAGCAAAAGCACACACAAATTCGTCCAGGCTTATGTATCTTCTACGTGACAAAACTCCAAGGAAGGCCTGTGTACAACAAGTAGTAGTATACTTATCGCTTAATTTGAGTTAGAGTTATTTTTTGTTCACTTATTTATTTGGCAGATGCGTTCGGTTTTCTGATCTTGAGTAAGACACATTCAAACTTGGAAAAAAAAAAAAAAAAAAAAAAAGAGAAAAACACACAAAGAGGGAGGAATGTAGAAAAGTTATTGAAATAATTCTTCAATGATGCTTATTAAAGAGAAGTAAAATCACGCTCATCACTCAAGTTATGAAGATAATGGCTGTAGAATAAATCTCGCTCCTGTGCCCTGACCTTTAACCCCATTTCGATTATATCAAACAGAATTAGTTCAGTATAGCTCCAGAACAACATTCTAAATTTTTGTAGCAATAGAAGCATTTTTAGTCAAGTTATGAGGATAATGGCTGTGGAATAAATCTCGCTCCTGTTCCCCGACCTTTGACTCCATTTAGATTATATTAAACAGAATTGGTTCAGTATACCTCCGGAACAGCATACTAAGGTTTTGTCGCAATAGAAGCATTTTGTCAAGTTATGAGGATAATGACTGTGGAATAAATCTCGCTTCTGTGCCCTGACCTTTGACCTCATTTCGAGAATATTAAACAGAACCGGTTCAGTACATCTCCGGAACAACATGATGAAGTTTTGTCGCAATCGAAGCATTTTTACGTAAATTATGACGCATAAGGGCGATGGAATGGATCACGCTCCTATGTCCTAATCTTTGACCTCATTTCGTCCATTTTCAATAGGGTTCTTTCCCAGGTTGTCCCCTACCACATACTAAAATTTTTTCAACTATTTTTACGCGAATTATCGTGTGGACAGACGGATGGACGGACAGACAGGCGGACAAAGCTGGAGCATATACGCTTCTTCAACCTACGGTTGGAAAGCGTAAAAAACACAACGCTGAATTAACTGTTTAACTGATTTGTGCACAATCAATTTTTTAAATTGTACCTGAATCGTTTTCCAAGAAATTTTGTAAAGCATGGTGGCGGCCTCCAGGAAATCTTCCTAAAACAATGAATCGTATGTGAACGAGAAATCTTTCGTAGAAACACCTCAAGTGAAGGAGACCCTGAAATACCAAGGTGGGTCCGGATCTACGTGTCCCCTATCTTCCGCCGCCCGTGCTTGTAGAAGTATAAATAGCTAAGTGGCCTCTTATTCTTAATTCAGGGCTACTAACTCCAGGGAAGGGAAACATCCGGCGTCATCAGACAAACACACCTCCCATACCTCATTCGGGGTTCGAGCCAGGCCTCGGCTCGGATGAATGGTCAGAAGCCAGCGCCTCAGACCACTCGAGCACCGGGACAGCCATCTCTGTAGTGTAAACATTCAGTTTAGGTACTATCAAGTTTCCATACAGAACAGTTTATTTCTATTTTTGCAAGCAATCTGAAAAAAAAAATCATTTGCCCTGCTTTTTTTTCCCAGCTAACCACAAAAAGTGCCAATGCTGCTAAGCCTTTTCTACGTCACTACTACACACAAGTGGATTTTGTATATAAGCGACGGGAGTCGAATCTCGTATACGTGGGAAGTCTCGGGGCTTGCACTAACAGGTGCAATGATAAGACACCATTATGTCTCAGAGAGTTGTTTCAAATGATTATTGAGGTGGAGAGCTATAGAGATATTAGAAGCATGACAGTTTAAAGCCGAAGTGGCCAGGTGGCTAAATGTCGAGTAATCCTTTGTCTGCCGCCTCTGGAGACAATTTCAGGACACTAAAAACTTCTCGAGGAGACTTGGACAAGTACGTCGGAGGGTCACTTCTGCTCGATACGACCACTTATTAGTGTTAATAGCTTTAGGCAACCTAATCAATACGACACATCAATTGGCACTCATGCTCACTGCGGTACCTGTGTCTCGACATACGGTACACCCAGGGCGGTACACCGAAGATAGCGTAACAGTGATTGATCTGTATGCGAGACTGCGTGTTGGATGTATTCCCTTGAGAATATCCCAGAGACTTTCTTCTAATGGTGTCGTCAATATGTTCACTAGACCCACCAAGAATGGGCACGCGTAAGTTTTATTAATGAGAGCAGATTCTGTGCTCACACAGATTCTCGAAGGACATTTATGCAAGGCTAGCTCAAGACGGTAAGCAAGGCAAGCAAAGCATCGGGGTGTCATCCCTAGGGGGGGAGGCGCCTTTGACAACCCAATTCTAAAATTTTAAATCTTGAGCAATTATTCTTTGTGTCATTCAGTCTATGCTTTAGAACTTCATCCACCCATCTCTCACCTGGTCTTCTTCTGGGTCTTTTCCTGACGCTTGGTATTCAGTCTAATATTTCAGTCGTCTAATAGTGGCCCATTTTTCTAGCTATACATCCAGTACGATGATGATATCAAGATCATTGTGATAGTAATATCATCATCGGTTGCTTTTACTTTTTGCGCAATTATTCTCTGACGAAGTAAAATAACAAAAGGAGAATAAAAACATAGCAAAACTTGCGTCTATATTCGTGGGAAAATGCAGTTTGTAGTTAAACACAGAGCCCCCACCCCACCCCACCCCAGATGACCTTTCACCTCCCCAGATGACTCTTCAGCCCCCTGGTTTTGGACCTATATATAGGGCCCAGGATTAGGATTTCATAAAGCTGGGTCGCGGGTGGCCTAGTGGGCAACGTTCGTGACTGCTACGGAAAGGACCTCAGGTTCGATCCCAGGCAGGTACGAACGCTCGATCCACTGAATATCCGCCGTGCGTCGGATGGGCACGTTAAGCCGTCGGACCCCGGGTACTTCCCCCCCCCCCAGTAATAAATAAGGGCGTCTTCCTCCCCTTTCTACTTCGCTTCCGTGTCACTTTCCTACCGGGCACTCTAGCCCAAATCTCCTAGCTTCCTATTTTCTAAGGGCTGTTTAAGACCTAGGGTCAGACACTCCCTTCCTAAAATCCTCTACATATGATCATATCTCATAAAGCTAACACACATAATTAAAATCTCGTCAAAAGACAAGGAAGCCTCTAAATTTCCGGGACCCAGAGGCAGGGGACTCATCTTCCGCATACTAGTTACGCCCCTGACTCAAACAAACATACACCACTATATATATATAAACAAAAATAAATAAAAAGTCCTACCTCCTTAATTAAGTTGATGTAGCAAACGAGAGAGGTCGTCCAATTCGTCTACAGAAAAGCTGACGTGGAGGCTGGCTGTTCATTGAATAGTTTGAAAAAATGTGAGCCGGCACAGAAGAGGTAAGATGGAGGACCGCACCGACCTGCGAAGTCCACTGTAGTGCAGATTCCTTCATAGATTTCTTCCGGTGCTTTGTCTTTTTGAAAGTGCTGCGATACTCTTGGCTAAACTGGCAAATCTCCAAAGCTACAACGCACAAGATAAAGAACATCTATTTCTCCGAAGTTGGTGAAATAAGCGTACTACTCGGTGTCTGGCGTGATTTCTAATAGGACGCTTCTTGATCTTCCTGGTTTCTCTTCCAGCATTAGCTTCATTCGTTTCGGTGAGGGATAAGAGTGTTTATTTTCATCTCTTTTTCTTTTGCGTCCTTCTTTTATTTTTTTCTTCGTCTTTTTAGGAGCTTCTTCTTTGATGCTAACCTTTGCCGCTTTAGTCTCTTTTCTACTTACCTCGATTTTCACGATTTTTTTTTTTTTTTTTTTTTTTTTTTTTGTGAGGATGGCTTTAAGGATTTCTTTGGAAATATGGGGCATCCATAACATCCATAACTTAGTTTTCAGGAGGGGACAAACAGAAATTACGACTACGAATAACATATACAAGAACCATATGCAAATTTCCACTGTACTTTCTTGTTATCTAACCGTTTTTACCACACTCTCAGCACATAAATTTAATTGGAAATCAAAAGACTCAAAAACTATGCATACACAGTCGAGTCACATTATTGTGACCACCTCCTATACTTTTGACATCAACAGCGCGTAGGCAATGAAAGAAGGCACGTGTTGTGAGCTGGCTTGGAGGGTATATAAGATGAGTTGTACGCATTCTGAAAATATATCACTCGTTTCTGTCATGGAAAAAAGGAGCGATTTTTCAGATTGCAAAAGGGATGATTATTGGCTTTCGGGCCAAGGGTGCTAGTATTTCTGTAACGGCGCAGTTTGTGAAATATTCGCGTGCTGCCGTGGTTAAAGTGTATCGTGATTGCAGAAATGACACCATTGCGAATAAGCGACGTGGAAACTGTGGAGCACCACGTGCCGTTGATGTGAAAGGTGAACGTCGGCTTAGAAGGTGCGTGAGGGCTAATCGACATGCTACAGTGGAGCAACTCACTGGCCGAATGAACCAGGGGGCTACCGGAAGTGTTTCGAAAACGACAGTTCAGTTAACCCTGATGCGTATGGGACTCCGATGCCGACGGGTGGTCACAGCTCCTATACTAACGTAGGTGCATCGGCAGAAAAGGCTTACATTTGCTCTGCCGTATTGGAATTGGACGTCCGCTGATTGGCAACGGATTAGCTTCTCCGATGAGTCACGTTTTCTGTTTCACCGAACGGACGTACGTTGGCGTATAAGGCGAGAAACATCGGAGAACAAACACTCTTCAACCATTGCTGGAGGAACACAAGCTCGTAGGGGTAACGTTATATGCTCTGGGGAATGTTTTCGTGGCATTCTCTGGGTCCGCTGTGGAAGACACTACGGACCGAATACGTTATGAATCGATCCTTGAAGACCACGTACACACATATATGCTCATTGTCTTCCCTAGGGCAGATGGGATCTTTCAGAACGACAATGCGACGTGTCACACAGCTAGAAATGTCCGAAAGTGGTTGGAAAACCATGATAAAGACTTCAAAGTACTAATTCCCTGGATTCAAACCCAATTGAGCATCTGTGGGACCACCTCGATCGTGTTGTTCGCTCTATGGATCCTCCACCACGCACCGTCCAGCAGCTGTCAGATGCATTGCTGTCAGCATGGCTCTACATACCTGTGAACACCTTCCAGCACCTTACTGAGTCACTCCCAGCCCGTCTCGCTGCTGTCCGCGCTGCACATGGCGGTCACTCTGGATATTAGCTGGTGGTCACAATAATGTGACTCGACCGTGTAAAAAAGATGAAAAAAATTAAACAGAATGTGGGAATAATAAGGAAATTTCTTTGTTGTTCGTTTGAGTCTTGCGTCTTTTGGGCACTTGTATCCCATGCGTTATGAAATCCCAGCGATCACTCAATTGGTGATTAAGCAATGAGAGATACCCACAATAAAAATTTCTGGAAAAAATCTTCGGAAGGTCTTTGAATGGCTGATGCCAGAGCTATAGCCAGGGAGGAGTTTTGGGAGTTTAAACCCTCCCCGAAATGCCGTACTTAAATTAAGAGACGGTAGATAGATCATATCTGTAAGTAGTATAGCATGTAAGTCAGTATTTGAAAAAATGGGGAGTATTAAATAGAAGAATCTCATGTAAAAGTAAAATGTGACAAAGAAAAAATTTAACGTATGTATAACGTACGGTGAAAATGTATTTTCAAATTCGGATATCCTCCCGGAAAATTCTTTCTGGCTACGGCCCTGGCTGTTGCAGAGGAAGATATATTCAGGGGTGCAGTCGAAACCGGACTTTTTTAATTTATGAAGTCAATCGTAGCCCACCGAAATATCAGTGGCGCACCGACGATGGGGGTCCAACGGGTCCGGACCCCCTCTTTAAAAATAATGGCAATGGCCCTAAGGTATTGTGCCATTACCAAAATAATATATAGTTAATTCATTCATGCTATATTGCATGCACACGCAAGATATGTTATTTAAATTAAGAAAAAAAATAGTTAAAGCATGTGTATTCTTTCAGTTCCTTTTTGAGAGTTCCTCCTGGGAAAACATAAGCTTCAGCTAGGATCTGAGTGTTTGTTCTACGTCTACGGGGAGGTGTGGGTGTGGGCTAGTAACTTTCGCGATATCTTAGTTATGGTGTTGCTTTAATAGGTCGGTGGAGGGGAGGTAGGCGGCAAGGAGGTTAGAAGTAAGAGGAGATGGCAACAGACCCTCTCCCTGTGCTTCTAGCGTGACGTCACTTTTTATCAGCTGACTACGCCAATGCTCCCAATCTGAGAATCTCCTGTATATCTCTACGTGGAAATCGTGATTTTGAACGGGTATTTCAGACTCTTACTGTACTCGTACAGTCATGAAAAAAATTGAGGCTGAAATATTCATTCCCATAACAAAAAACTTCTAGAAAAAATAGGAAAATATGTGTTGGTATTTCTTTGAAAAATTGAACAAAATAATGATTTTTTGACCGAAAGTGCATGCTGCGTATGGTTACTTGCATACTGCGCATGTGCAAGTAACCATGCTTAAAATATAACCAAAAACCCTAATGTTGAGAAATAAGAAGTCGGAAATATTCCTTGTTTGCATTCTTGGTTTGCATGGTTTGTTTGAGCTGAGCGAAACTGCTTGAGGCACAGGAAGTGACGTCACGTTTCCGAACTCACGCAGACTCCCACCACCTCAGAGATCCAAACAGCTGATCTATTTTGACTTCACTCAAAATGGGTGCTTTCACCTCCTCTTCTTCTAACCTCCTTGGTAGGCGGACCTTGATGAAGGCTGCGGTGACCTCTGATCCTTCGCTCTTCGGACAGAGTTACTTCAGGTTCCTAATGGCTACCCAAAAATATTTTTGTTTTCACATCAACTGCTCTCTAGATATTCATCGAAAACATAGGATAGACGGACGGACTGACGAACAGACACGCAAAGAGCAAACATGGTGCGACAGTTATGTGTAGTCCGTAAAACCCATCAGCAAAAATTCAATCTCCAACGTTTAGCGAGATATTTATAAAAAACAGGCGGACGTACAGACAGACGGACAAAAGAGTGCTAACGTGGTGTTAGGTGTAAGAGTTGCTTTCTGACCTTAAAGTCATCCTGTAAATTTCAAGTCTCCGGTCAAGGAGGTTCAACGAAATATTAGGTAAGTGTCCAATCCATGATCATATTTCTAGTGCCAGTATTTGCCTTATCATCTATACGAGGTCGACACACACAAACAAAACAAACACATTTTTTATTTCTATGAGAAGATAATTTCTCCCCCCTCCTTGTCAAAATCTTGGGTGCGCCACTGGTTCGGAACATACTAAAATTTGGACGCAGTCGTTGCACTTTTCCGCAAGCAATCACGCAGAAGGTCAGGGATTAAATCCCGCACCTGTGCCCTGACCTTTGACCTCATTTCGACCATTTTTCAATAGGTTTCGCGCCCAGTTTGTTCCAAACAATACCCAAAAATTTCATCGAAATCGTACGATGTTTACACGAGTACAGACGGACAAAGTTGGAGCATATACGTTTCTTCAACCTGCGGTTGGAAAACGTAAAAAAACTACATTGGGCCCTGTACAATTGTCTAAAAATTATACGTTTAAAATTGGCAAACTGCAAAAAATATGGTTGTTTATATTTTGACGGAAATTTAATTATAATCAGCTATTTATTGGCAAATAGTCGAAAATTACAGCTGTCACTCTCCAGGCTCTATATGGAGTACGGAAAAAAACTAGCTCATATTTTTTATGTAGGTATGTTGCGTGACTTTCCAGAGAGCATTTTGCTAAATTTTAGTCAGAAAATTTGGGGGATGGAGTACTTGCCTCCAGGGGTACCGGGACATTCTCCGGTGGACCACTTAAGAAATGGTCCATTATTTCTCGCATCTTCATTGTCTGGATTGTTTGGAAAGGACGAATAATTATTTTGGTATTTATGAATAAGAGTCCCTTAACTCCATTTAAGCTTTATATTGTGTTTGTTATCTGTCTAAAACGCTATTGTCTTAAACAAATTGGCGTTCCATTCTATCTATACACAGAGAAATCCGCTTAATACGATTTTCAAGGGACCAACGCAAATTAGCGTCTTAAACGGGAAAGCGTCTTAAGCGTAATAAGAAAATAAATAAAACTTCGCTACGTACCTTTGTGTATGTCGGCTGCATATTCACGAAACTGTTGAAAACACCAAAAATAATGGTATTCAAAAAACACCGGAAAAAACACAATTTACTATAGTTACAAACTGTATTACCGCACAATATTATTTAAAAAAATACATAAAAACATCACATAGACTACAAAACTTATTTTGTTCTTGTACACCTTTCCGTAGGAAACCCACACCTGAAACTTGAAAGTCACAAACTGAGCCCACGACAAGCCTGTTCAGCTAGCGGCGGGGAATAGGAGAGTTGTCTGTCTAATCAAAGTACAGTAAACATCCAGTGACTCATGTAACACGCGACTGATCCATTTCTTGCATAAAATTACTATTCACATGAATTCAAATGTACATCATGCTACAAAACTAAACGCTTATTAAGGTGGCTCCACCTAAAATCTGTGCCTTATGTTTCCAATGGTAAAACTTCTGTACATATTTTCTCAGCAATTAATGTATTCCCAAGGATGAAAATTTGCACATCGATAAAACTAACTTTAAGTTATAGCATGAAATACTTAATACTTGCTAAAACATAACCATAATTAAGCAATCTAACATTTGTTTTTCTACTGACGTCATCAATGTACAGCAGGTCGCGCCATCTGTTAACAGGTCTAAACATTACTCAAAGAAAAATGATTGATTTTTAAAATAATTATGGTTATGTTTTAGCAAGTATTAAGTATCCAAAGCTATAACTAAAAGTTAGTTTTATCGATGTGCAAATTTTCATCTTTGGGAATACATTAATCGCGAAGAAAATATGTAAAGAAGTTTTACCTTTGGAAACATAAGGAGATTTTAGGTGGAACCACCATAAGCGGGATTCGAAGCATATTAAACAGGGTATGTTTGTACTTATTTGCCTCTTTTTGTTTTTGATTGGAGGTTTAACGACCACCGTGAGCAACTCAATGGACTATAAGCAGTCGCCCGTCCCTAATTTAAGGCCACTGGTTCCAGGGAAGGGAGAGAGCCAGTGCCGTAAGACAAACACAACATCCATGCCTGACCGGAATTCAAACCCGTACCCCTGGACGAATGATCAGAAGCCATCGCTTAGACCACTGCACCACAGGGGCGGCTATTTGCCTCTCAATTCTAGGGACTGCGTGAAACATGTGTATTAAGCGGGAAATCGTATTAACCGTGAGCACATTAAGCGGATTTCACTGTATATGTTTTGGGCATTTACTCTAAAATGACAAAGCAAATACACTGTTATAAATAAATTAAGCTAACTATGGTCATATAAGCGTAGGTCGTTGAACTTGGAGCCAAAGTGACATTGGTAGGCCCTACCTTCCTTTTTTAATCTTGAAGGAGGTACCAGTAACAATTTTGATCAGTGGCGTAGCCAGAAATTTCTTAAGGGGCTGGGAGTCCATGGATTTGGTTCATTGGTGAAATCCCCATACATACATACATACATACATACATACATACCCAGTCTTATCAGAATAATATAACCACCCCGGAATCACAGTGTACTCGCCCAAGCGCGTCACTGAGGGCACGTGACAGGGCGATGGATCCGGACGAGGTAGACTACATAGAGATATAAGCCGCCGGTCAGGACCGATGATACATAGTGCGTCGCGTGAGCACAATGGGCAGAGGTAATGATTTAACGGACGTTCAAAAATGGAACGATCATCAGCTACAGCGCCAAGGGTTGAAGCATCTCAGGAACAGCAGACTTCGTGAGCTGATCGCCAGGTGCTGTAGTAAGGATGTACAAGAATGGACCACTGGCACACCGAGTACATCTCGACGTCATAACTGTGGAGATCCGAAGGCCATCGATCCCACAGGAGAACGTCGCCTCCAGCGACTGGTAAAGAGCAATCGAACGCGCAACAGTGCAGCAATTAACCACGCAAATGAACGCTGGCGCCCTCCCCCCGTCCCCACCTGGTATGTGTCCCCGATAACAGTGGAGCGTAATGCATGGGTGTCTGGAGTCGACGTTACGTCAAGGCGTCCATATTAACCCAGCTCCATTGGCAACGACGCCTGCAGTTCGCATGGGACTACCGTCATTTGACAGTGGAAGACTGGGAAAAGGTTGCCTTCTCCGACGAATCGAGATTTCTACTCCATAGAAGAAGTGACAGGCGGTAGCGGATATAGCGTCAAACAGACAAGAACCAACCCCCGGACATGCTTGCCAATCAAGTACAGGCCGGCGGTGGCAGTGTGCATGTCAGGGGGATGTTTTCCTGGTACCACTGGATGGATACGTGAACGCCAATGACTACCTGTGCATCCTCTCTGACCACATGCATGCCTTCATCTTGGACGTTCATCCTGATGGCGATGGTGTCTACCAACAGGACAATGCGCCGTGCCACGTCACTAAGAGGTTGCGTGACTGGTTCCAAGAACACGACAGCGATGTCTTTGTTCTCCCTTGGCCGGCGAAATCGCCCGACCTCAATCCCATCATAAAGCACTTGTGGGATTATTTGGATCGACAGGTTCGACGTGTTGACCCAGAGCCACGTCATCTCCGGGAACTCCTTGCTCTGCTGCAGTCCAAAATCCAAATGGACACGTGTGCCTCGGGCAGCCTTCCAATGCCTCAATGCGTTCATGCCATGCCGTCTCGCGGCTGTCATCGGAGACAAGGGTGGTTATTCCCGTTATTATATTGGTGCTCATGCATATTTTTCTGATATGACTGAGTATATATCCACTGGTGGCGGAACCTGAAAATTTCAAAGGGGGTCTAATTTCTTCCAGAACTAAACAATAAAAAAAAGAAAAGAAAGTGACCGAGAGGGGGCGGGGCGTAGGTCATATACTGTGTAAGCGTACATATCACCGTTATCAATCCATTACTGGATGGTCTCCTCAAGTGCCTTCCACAGTTCTCTATCTGGAGCGTGTCACTCCAGCCTTCTTTCGAATTTCATCCACCCACCTCCCACTTTGTCTTCTTCTGGGGCCTTTCCTGCCCCTTGGTATCCAATCTAAAAATCAGTTGTTCAATAGTGGTCAGTTCTAGCAATATGTCCAGCGCATTGCCACTTAAGGGTCTTCACTTTGATCATGATGTCATCAACTCTTGCCATTTTCCTGATCCACGAGTTTCTTTTCCTTATTTCGACAACAGTTGTTTTCACTGCAAAAACATACACAAATTCACCCAAACTCGCGTATCGTCTATGTAATAAAACTCCAAGATAGGCCTGTGTACAACAAGCAGTAGAATATACTTATCATTTAATTTGAGTTTGAGTTATTTCTTGTTCAGTCATTTATTTGGCAAATGCATTGGGTTTTTTGATCTCGAGTAGGACACATCTGGACTTGGAAAAGAAAACACTAACAGAAAGGAAAGGAGGAAAAAGAACCGCCCTGGTTATTGATTTTAACTAATTTAAAGAATTCTTCAATATTTTTTAAAGAAAAAACAGAACGCTGGGTTAAATACTGTTCAATTCATTCGTGCAGAAACAATTTTTTTAAATTGTACTTGAAGCATTTTCCAGAAAACTGTAAAGTGTGGTGGCAGTCTCCAAGAAATCTTCCTAAAAAAACAATAAATCATATGTGAACCAGAAAATTTTCGTTGAAAACCCCTCAGTGAAGGGGACCATGAAATTCCAAAGAGGTCCGGACCTCCGTGTTCCCTACCTTCCACTGCCCGTGATGATATACGTACGTATATCCGACGCTAAGCGTGGGCGAAGAGGGCAACTGTCTTCGTCAGTGGTCATATGAGTATTAATTTTTTTCCCTATTTTCTCTTTTTTATTTATAATTTTTTACTTCAAATTCACCATAGTAATTAGAACTGTACCATATCAATGAATGCGCAATGGAGCCAAAATTTTAGGTATTCAAAATAATTAACGGGAAAGGTTCGAACAATCTTCATTTCGAAATTGTATAAAAATGGCATATGCGATTATCATCATAACACACAATTAATTATCGTGCGCATTTCCAAGATACGTATGTGTCTAGGAATTTTTTATTCATATTTCTCAAATCACTGGGTATTTTTGCTCTTATAAATACGCAATTGATTGATATAACTTTTGATGTTTATAAAAATGATAACATAAAAAACTGGGGGAAACTGATTTATCGAAATGGGTTTTATGCAAGGAGGTTATATTACTGGAGACACCATTACTATCCACGCAGCATTGGCTGCCCTAAGCACGGTGTATAAGTCACCGTCTGTGCTGCAAATGACGTCATGATCAGGCACGACGCAGCCGCAGAAGAGAAGCTGCTCGGAAACCAATGGAACAAAAGCTTCTAAGCGTGTAAACAGATAAAATGAGTAATTCAATAATATTTATCAATGATACACAACCTTATTGTTTCATCAACGTTATAATTTAGTTGCCTGCTTGTGACGTCACACCACAGATTAGCTGTGACCTATGGCGGCAGGGCCAGTGGTGCCTCCAGTAATATAACCTCCTTGGTTTTATGACCTTTTTCATTGATAAGTTCTGTAAATTTCAAATGAGCATATTTTCCGCTAATTGTTTTCTACTCTAGAAAACAAAAATTTATATTGCCATTTTTTATCAATTTTATCGCATCAATTTTTATCGCCATTTCCTCTTTGTATACATTTTGTTTTCTAATGTAGAAAACAAAATATAGCAAAGAGGATATGGTGATAAAAATTGATGCATCCGGTTTAAAAACAAAAAAGTTACATACCTGCCGCCCCCTTGTACGAGAGTATTTTTCAATTTTTATTTATCTTTACTTGAATTAAATATCTTAGCAACATTATTTTCTATTTCCCGTAAATTAACGAATTTTCATGAAACAGAATTGTCTCATATGAAACTGAAGGGAAAAAAAGTCTGCAGATGACGCTACATATAATCCAAAAATTGATGCATACGGTTTAAAAACAAAAAAGTTACATACCTGCCGCCCGGGTGCAAGCCGAGATTTGCCGTCCCCTTGTACGAGAGTATTCTTCAATTTTTATTTATCTTTACTTGAATTAAATATCTTAGCAACATTATTTTCTATTTCCCGTAAATTAACGAATTTTCATGAAAGAGAATTGTCTCATATGAAACTGAAGGGAAAAAAGTCTGTAGATGACGCTACAAATAATTCAAGAAGCCAGCTTCCTCTCTCTCTCTCTGTCAATTTACACAAAAGTCCGCTTTACAGGTAAAACAAAAATCGTCATGTAGTTTGATAAACATATTACAGCTTCTAGACGCAGTAAGGGGAGCTGTAATATGATTATCATCAATACATACATACATACTTATCACTGAGCTGTTCTCTGAGATTCAGAGGTTAGCTCCAAAAAAGAAATACAAATTTCCAGAAATTTTTATTTACTGTTGTCCTATCAAACTTCTCCATTTACAGCGATCTTGACATACAACTCGTGCTTCACTGATATCCATTACACACCGTACACAAGATCTTTTATACTTCATACGCATAATCTTTTTCTCATGCAGACACTCCTGAATCTGATCCACCCATGTCTTCCTTGGCCTTCCTCTGCCTTTCCTTCCTGCCACTTGGGCTGAAAAGATTTTCTTAGTAAGCATTTCATCACTCATTCTTTCAACATGGCCAAACCACTGCAGCATATTGGTCTCCACTTTGCTAACAACATTTTGCTTTACATCACACAACTGCAATACATCTTCATTTCTCAGACAATCATATCGTGTTTTGCCACAAACCCCACGTAAGTAACGCATTTCTCCAGCACACAAACGACTGATATGTTTCTTCTGCAATACCCAGGTTTCACTGCCCTACATCAGAGTAGGAACAATTACTGTTTCATACACAGCCATGCGGGACTCTCTAGAGAGCCCATCATTCCTGTGAAAACCTCCCAGAGCAGCTATAACTTTCAAAGAAGAATTCACTCGCCTACTGATTTCACCATCCAACTTGTTCTCTCTGTCAAACATGCTTCCTAAATACACAAACTCACTCACCTGGTCAATCACAGTGCCATTTATACTTGCATTACATTCAGTGCTACCCATTCCTCTCTCAAACACCATAACTTTGGTTTTTCCCTTATTTATACTCAGTTTGAATTTCATGCAAACTTTGTGCATCCGAGTCAACATACTCTGCAACTCACTTTTGCTCTCTGCCAACAGGACAGTGTCATCAGCATACAGCAATCTGCACACACGGATATCACCAAGACATAAACCACTATTATCTATTTTGGCCTCACGCATGCATGCATCCATCCATAAATATATTAAACAGCCATGGTGACATTACGCAACCTTGTCTAACTCCTGCACCAATGGAAAACCATTTTGATAAAACACCATTCACTCGTACACAAGCTCTACTACCAGCATACATGGCTTTTACACTATTAAGTAGATTCCCAGTAACACCATATTCATTCAATACCTTCCACAAAAGTGCCCTATTCACTCGGTCGTAAGCTTTCTCTAAATCTATGAAGACAGTAAAAACTTTCTTCCCAACAGCCAGATACTTTTCAATCATCGTGCGTAATGCAAAAATCTGGTTAGTGTAGCCTTTACCAGGCATAAAACCACTCTAAACATCTCACACTTTCAATGATGTAAGACCTCGTACTTTTTCAATAACAACCTTACCAAACACTTTCCCTGGCACACTCAGTAGGCTAATACCACGATAGTTCTTGCATTCAGTCTGATCACTTTTTCCCTTATTCAAGGGAACAATAATATCATCCTTCCAATCCCGAAGGACCATTCCTAACTCCCAGCACAACTGGCAAATTTCAGTTAACCAGTCAATTACATACATGTGTTTCGTTTTTTTATAGTGTATAAGTTTGTTGTGTTTCCTCCCTGTTCTTTTGCATTGGGTTTTTTATAAGTTGATTACCTATGTCGACCACTATGTTTTCCTGTAAAATTTGCACCATGTTTTGGTCTATTCATGAGAGATTGTTGACAATGTATCGCCATTTAAATCTTTTAACTTTGTGTTTTTTCCGGAGGCTAGTTTTGCTCCGGCATATGTCGTTCTCATATATTGTTATCACATTACTCCTTGAGGTACGCTATGTGCTCTTATTCCTTTAGCATAATGTTTTGATTTCTATGTGTACAATTGTACACACTGTGATAGTTTCTCATCCGTTTTAACTTTCTGGTTTATTTCCGGATGGTTGTCCTGCTCCGGCATTTGTAATTATTCATGTTTGTTCACCAGTTATTTCTCATGTTTTAACAGCGTGTATGAATCTGTGCTGTTTTTCGCCCAATAAAGATTGTTTAAACTATAGAGTCACCACCATATTTCAACATCTCTGCAGTTATGCCATCAACTCCTGGAGCCTTACCATTCTGAAGAGATTTTAGAGCTTTACACACTTCTTCTCTTGAGATCCCTCCTGTGTTTTCATCCCTTATTGTGACATCATCTGCATCTGTCTCAGAATCATTTTTGCTCTCCTGATCTAATAACTCACAGAAGTATTCACCCCATCTGTCACTTAACTCTTTGGGCTCCCATATCATTTCCCCAATCTCATTCTTCACACAACTTACAACTTTGTTTCCCCTATTTTTCCTGAGTCTCATGTACTTCCAGAAGGACTTTCTATCTTTCCAAAGAGCCAGTTCATGCCTTTCCACTTTCTCCTTCCTATCTTTTGCCTTACTGTGGCGAACCAGCTTAGCAGCTTCACGCTTCCTACAGCGATATTCATCCACAGAGACTCTACCTAGCAACATCCCCAAATAGGCTTCCTTCTTTCTCTTTACTGCCTCTTGAATCTCACTATTCCACCAAGCACCATTTCTATAGTTATCCACTATTGTGGTGCCACAGACTTCTTTAGCAGCAGTGACAACACAGTTCTCAAAACATTCCCACTTCTTTTCTACATCCCTCTCGCCAGACTTCAGATCCTTCAGTCGTTCTCTGAGTAAGTCAGAATACCGCTGATGGTCTTCAAGGAGCCTATCAATCTTTATTCGTTCTATCCTGGGTCTCTTCCTATTCCTTTTCCTCCAACCAACATTAAGTTTCACTCGTGACACTATAACGAAGTAAATTTCTCCGTCATTTTTATCCGCGCCGGTGCTCCAACCCGGATCTCCTCATTCCGGAATAAGTCACTCTACCAATTGAGCTACGCGGACTTTTATTCTGATTCCTATTCTGCCTTTATGTCGTGTGCGTCCTTCTGGCAGGTACGTCACATCTCCTAGTACGTTACATCATCTCCCCTTCATTTTTTTTTTTTTCGAAGTGCTGGAGAAGGGATTCTCTTATTTTTCCTATCTCGCGGTGTGGAAATAACATCACACCAATGCGAGATTTTGAACGGTCGGGTCATTCGGATAGTTCGGCGCCATTATAACGAAGTAGCAGAAGCGGTATATTCATTATAATTGGCGCCCGAACTTTTCTCGAACACGAGATCTTGACAATTATTACCCATGTCTTCCTTACCTGAGACAACTTCAATTTTTCACCCTAAATCAGACTTCGATGGTGATGGTGTTTTTTTTTTTTTGACAATTTGCAAGAAGCCTGTGGGTCTCACTTTGATATGGATGATTTACAAGTCCCCAGGCATTCTTCACAATTTCGTAATTCACCAGCTTCTTGTTACTCTGAGTCGCGGGTCGTACCTGAGGGAGTTCAATCCTCTCAGCGAAGCAGAATGCTTGCCCATTTCGTGCCGCATGCAGGAACAATTCATTTCAATGGGTTGGAGGGATCCTTAAAATTCCTCGAAGATTTGGAAGATCATTTCGATCTCTATAATATTCCTCAAGACTGCAAAGTACAAATAGCAGGCACTTGCTTGAAGGATACCGCTAAGACCTGGTATCGGCAGTGGAGAGTGTCGAACCCGGATTCTCATTATGAGAATTTCCGTGCAGAATTTTTGGAAGTCTTTCCTTTCGGCCTCAGTCGAGCTAGCCTTGCACAACAACTTTTTTCTCGTCAGCAAGGACCCAACGATAGCCCTGTTGTATTTGCGTTGGAAACAACACGCTTATATAACTTATGGGATCCACATGCCAGTCATGTCGACATGTTGGACACCCTATCGCAACAGCTCGACCCATTTTTATAAGATTTTCTTGAGGTTCGACACCCTGCTACAATTCATGAATGCCTTCGCCTCATACGAACGTATGAAGAGCGACACGGCAAACATGGTTCAACTCACCATGCTCGGGCACCCCGCGAGGCTTATTACGAAAACTCTCAGCGGCATAATAGGCCTAATAACTTTCAGCGCGAGCATACACAAGTGCACGCCCAAGCTTCATACGTTCCACCACACAGAAGAGTGGCAAACCAACCGCGAGTTTCTGAACAATCTTCCGGATATCGTACAAATGCACAGTATGCTCGACCCCGTTCCAATCCGCAGCATTCGGAATGTTTTCATGCTCAGGGCAATGATGATTTTTCTGCCCGTGCTAAGGGCAGAAGTAATAGATATGAAAATGTCAACAGACACGCGGAGTTCCCGACGCAGGTTTCACGCAGTTTTCCTCATCGTGAAAATTTTCCCGATACCCGGCAGGGTCGAGTTTTCAGACCGCATGATAATCCAACCAGGAATCCTTTAAACTTCCAAAGGAAGTAGACCAAGGGTCGGTCCTGCTTCCTGATACCAAGCATTCTGACCCTAAAACAGTATTAGTGACTGTTCAAACTCCCCAGTTGCCTGATGTATTCTTGACAATTGAAGATATTATTGTCGAGACAAAGTTCGACATTGGTTCTGAAATATCAGCCCTAAATACGAAGTTTTGCACTGACAATTTTCCTGCAATACACGTTCAGCCTGCGACGCAGTATTTGCGAGGTGCAAATAACGAAATCTTCAGTATCACAGGAACTGTCACACTATCTCTAGGGCTGGGAAAGGCTCGTTTTACGCATTCTTTCCTGCTTATAGACGAACTACCTGTTAAATGTCTAATGGGAATGTACTTTATTAATACGTTTCAAGTTACTCTGAATTTCGTACAACATGTGATTTCCTTTCCGGAACTTATCGAAGTGATTCCTACGGTTCCTATAGATATAACGAGTTTGTTATTGAGTAACCAATTGAATGAGAGGCAACGAAACCAGCTTTCTCTACTTTTGCAGGAAAGCCCTGGTTTATTTTCTGATCAACCTGGTTTCACACAGGTGGTTTATCATGTCATTGACACTGATGGTTCGAAACCGATAGCGACGAAACCTTACCCTTGTGCTCCCCATAAGAAACAGGAAATGCAACGTCAAATTTCTGAAATGATTAAACAGGGCATAATAAGGGAATCAACAAGCGCCTGGGCTGCTCCTGCCTTTTTGGTTCCAAAGAAACAACCCAATGAATTTCGTTTCGTGACAGATTTCCGCAAGCTCAACCAAGTCACGAGAACGATCAATTATCCACTACCTCTCATGTCGCATATTTTGCATGACCTGTCATCAGCTAAATGGATGTCAACCTTGGATTTGGCGAGTGGATATTGGCAGGTGGCGGTACATCCGGACTCTGTCGATAAAACAGGCTTTGTGACTCCTTTTGGGGCTTATGAATACCTGCGTATGCCCTTTGGACTAGCTTCTGCACCTGCTACTTTCCAAAAGCTTATGGATACGGTTCTCAGACCTGTTCTGGGTCCCCATGTGCATGTATATCCGGATGACCCGACCATTCAAAATCTTGCAATGGTGTGATGTTATTTCCACACCGCGAGATAGGAAAAATAAGAGAATCCCTTCTCCAGCACTTCGAAAAAAAAAATAAGGGGGAGATGATGTAACGTACCAGAAGATGTGACGTACCTGCCAGAAGGACGCACACGACATAAAGGCAGATAGGAATCAGAATAAAACGTCCGCGTAGCTCAATTGGTAGAGTGACTTATTCCGGAATGAGGGGACCCGGGTTCGAATCCTGGCGCGGATAAAAATGACGGAGAAATTTACTTCGTTATAACACTACCAAGTAATGATCAGAACCAACATCCGCACCTCTCATCACACGGGTGTCAACAACTAAGTGTTTCAAACGCTGATCGTAGACAACAAAATCTATCACAATCTTTTGACCAAGAGTACGATTTTCCCAAGTATATGTGTGTATATACTTGTGGTTGAAAAATGTATTAGATACACACAAACCATTCTCAATGCAGAGTTCAATTAATCTTTCACCATTATCATTCACACAAGGATCATTAAACTTACCCAGAACATTGTCAGAAATTGCATTCTGCACACCTACTCTAGCATTGAAATCCCCTGCTATTATAACTTTTTCTTTAGCACCAAACTGGCTCAAAACAGCTTTTAGCTCATTCCAGAAATCTTCTTTCTTATCAGAAGGTTCCGAGTCACAAGGAGCATACACTACAACAATTACAGTTCTGTAAAGTTTCACTTTCAAACGAATCCAGAGAATTCTCTCACTTACACAACTATAGTGAATGAAGTTGTTCTTCATCTTTTCACTTAAAATCACACCTGCACCAGCCTGTCCTCTCATATTATCCAGTACTCCAGACCACACACTCACCGTGCCATTCACTTCTTCTACCCCAATTTCCTTCTTTTTGGTTTCACTTACACACAGCACATCCAGTCTATATTTATTCATCTCCTCAATCACCTCACTCATCTTGCCATTTATACCTCTAATATTCCATACACCAATCTTACATTCACTCAGCCGAGATCTCTTTCTCATACGCTGTTTAGAAAGTCCAGATCGATTCCGTGGTGGACCGTCCTTCTCAAGTGTGGTAGGTCCACCATATCCCACACTTGAGTCATTCTTAATATTTCTTTTTGTCTTTTAATCAGGTAAGTACATCAGTGTGGGGGATTAACCCACAGCTGAGGGTTCCAGTTGGTCATTCAACCTAAGGATTCTGGAACAAAACCCAGTGAGTTGGGGTCTTTTCGCCAATGTTACACAGAACTAGCTTGCAGATTCACAGAGGCCCTAGTTGATGTTGTGTGTGCCATTGTTACCACGGAGCGCCCCGAGGAGTCACATGTATATATAGCCAAGAAAGCGAAGAAAAGGAACTCGTGGATAAGGAGAATGACAAGAATGGAAGACATCATGATCGGAGTAAAATCCCTGAAATGGCAATGGGCTGGACATATTGTCAGGCGAACGGACCACCGACGGACAACCGAAATTTTATATATATAATATTGAACATGACAGGCGTCTCTTTAACTGTTCTAACCAAAAAATCCAACATAATAGATGGTGGATTATTTCGAAATTGTATCCCAGTCCTCGTTACCTTATTGCATCGATCATATTTTCCCACCTTGTTTCAGAGCACGGTTTTACGGCCAACGCTGGAAGGTCTTTCTTTAAAATTTGCCAACAGTAAGGTAATCCAGAAAAGAAAGCATATATTTCTTGAACAATGCTGAAAATATTCACAATCTGTAGGGAAATTTTTCCGTCGTTATTTACTACCAGATTTAAACTATGAGCGGCTCAAAATACGTAAGGGTTTTAAGACGAAAATTACGTTTTTGAAGTCCATTGTGTTTTCCCTTCATAATGACCCCAGCGTCATAGCGCCAGCCACGCATGATATCATGAATGCTGAAATCTTCAAGATTTAAAAAACATATCTAGAAAAGGAATTTTCAGTCCCGCGGTATCCGTAACTGAACAAAACAGTAAAAATTATTTTCTGATTTGAAGACGTTTTCTGTTGAATTATTCAATGAATTACTATTACTAAAAAAAACAAAAAAACATGCCACGTAGTATTACGATTTATCAGAGTAAACACTTTCTTAACTTCTCCCACGTCACTCACATTAATTTATCAACCGAAAAATTTGATTGAGGCGTCCAGCCGCCCGCGGAATATAGCTCCAGGGTGCTTTGCACCCGTTGAACCTCGCTTGGCGCATCCCTGCCTGTTGTTTACACACAGAGGCGTAACAAGGACGGGGCAGGAGAGGTGACTGCCCCGGTGGTAAAAATCAACAATATTGTTAAAATCGGAATTTTTTTTTTTTTTTTTTTGATTGGAGGTTTAACGACCACCGTGAGCAACTCAATGGGCTATAAGCAGTCGCCCGTCCCTAATTTAGGGTCACTGGTTCCAGGGAAGGGAGAGAGCCAGTGCCGTAAGACAAACACAACATCCATGCCTGACCGGGATTCGAACCCGGACCCCTTACGGACGAATGATCAGTGGCCAACGCCTTAGACCACTGCGCCACCGGGGCGGCAAAAAAAAAAAAAAAAATCGGAATTGAAGCTTTTGCACAATTTCTGGTCCAACTTTTTCGCACCATACTTTGTAGTTTATTCCAGTGGCGGCTCGCGTCCAAAATTGCTGGGGAGGCAAACTACTTTTCAGCCGGGATTCAAATAAATTTATTCAATTTAATGCAATTTTTTTCACATTATAATTTTTTTTATTTACTATCTCACGTGCGAAGTATAAATAAGTAACGTGACCCGTGAAAAGATTTTTAAAATTTTTACCGGAGACGCACGTTTTACATGACTTCGAGACCAACACAAAACCTGTTTATGTAAGATTCCAGCCCTTCGCCTAAATATATTTTTTCTCGGTCTGAATTGCCCTCTTGGACTATTTGGGAACTGTTAAGCCAGTTTGAATATGAAATTCAGAGACTTTGCTCTCATCGTGTCCACGAAATGGGAGCTTTTGCCGGGCCAGTAGTGTTGTAATATCAATAAACTTCTTCATTACATCACGATTATTTCTTACTTTTTCATTATGACATAAGTCACTTGTTCTCCTCGCTTCGTTGAGAGAGTAGTCTATCCTTGTTTTGCCTAGCAACTCTAATTTAACAACTGCCAGAATGTGATATTTACATTTTTTGTGCCTGTCCAAAGCACGTGGTAAGTTTTTTAAATCATTGAAGCCTTTCTCTTGCCAGACTTCATCGCTACTCACAGGAAACAGCAAACATGGCCAACAATATAGTTTGTTCGTTGATTCACTACCAGTTAGCCATTTTTCTTTTTTGTAACAGTCAATATTAAAACCTCTGTTTGAAGTTTTGCCCTTTGAAGCCATCTTTCTCATTTCAGGTGTAGGCCTACCATCATTTTTAATTTGATTCTTTTCTTCAAAATCTCTCCTACTGAAAGGCTTTTCCAGTAAGATCTCCACCATATTAGATATGTTTGAAGCAGAGGCGATGATCTGACAAACAACTCTTCATAAAACATAAATAAAATTAGTTACACAAACATTAGTATGAAAAAAAAGCAACTAGGAAGAAGGCGCGCTATGTAATGGAGCTCGATGCTGTCAGAATGAAGAGTTACAGTGGAGCTGCTTACGGGGAAACATCTGTTACCATGAGGCAAGATAACATCTGCCTCACAGGAAGTCCACGGTGCGCGTGCACTCTTCGTGTTCACAGTTTTTTTTTTTTTTTTTATTGGAGGTTTAACGACCACCGTGAGCAACTCAATGGGCTATAAGCAGTCGCCCGTCCCTAATTTAGGGCCACTGGTTCCAGGGAAGGGAGAGAGCCAGTGCCGTAAGACAAACACAACATCCATGCCTCACCGGGATTCGAACCCGGACCCCTTCCGTGCGAATGATCAGAAGCCATCGCTTAGACCACTGCGCCACTGGGGCGGCATTCGCAGTTCCACCGCATACCTTCGTATCTACTGATTCAGTGGGAGTAAACAGGTTTGGCACAAAATCTACGAGAGGCATTTCGCTTCCTGCCTCACAGACAGAAATCGCAAGCTGAGGACATTTCGTGACTACGCACTGCTGATTGTTTTCCAAAAGCGTCAATTTGAAAAACTGAATGAGCGCATGGACGACATTTAATTCAAAAGAATTAACTGGCATACACTTTTGCGCTCCTATAACCAAAAGTGCTGAATGAAGAAAACGAATGATTCTAACTAAGAGTCTTAAATTTCTGAGGAGGCACTGCCTCCCTTGCCTACTCCCAAAGTCGCCACTAGTTTATTCAAGTACAAAATTTGCTTATAATATCTTCCTCCAGTTTTGGTAGCCTTCGACCGTGTACTGTCCCCCCTCCCCCTCCGTAATAAATAAGGGCATCTTCCTCCCCCTTTCTACTTTGCTTTCGTGTCACTTTCCTATCGGGCACTCTAGCTCAAATCTCCTAGCTTCCTATTTCTAAGAGTTGTTTAAGACCTGGGGTCAGACACTCCCTTCCTAAAATCCTCTGCATATGATCATTTGGTATCCTTCGCAGCTTAAAATTTGCATTTCTTCCCCAAAATGTGCAGGGGATATTAGCTGCTCTCATTCAGGAATGAAGACGTTTTTGTGCGTACATTGCAAGATAAGGATGTCGTTCACATTGTTGATTATCTGGGGGCAATTCGATCGCTACTGCTACTACTGGAAGCTGCGTTCGGTCTGTTTAATGAAGTACCAAAAGCACGAACTCCGAAGCAGTTGGAAATCTCTTCCGCACTCTCCACCTTCTGTATTTTACAGCCACAATGGTGTTCTGCGTCCAGTTCAGCTTTACTACTCAATAAGTAAGTAAAGGTAAGGGGAAAATGCTCTAAATCCTTCTCCTGAGTGCTGGTCCCTGTTTCCTAACTTCTTCCGAAGCAAGTAAACAGGCCAAAATGCCATTCCCGTTTGTGATAAAAAAAAAAAATGACATCTACAGTAGCTCCATAATCAGAGGCGTAACTAGGGCGGGGCCGATGGGGCGGCTGCCCCAGGCGCTGCTCAAGAGAGGACGCAAAAATCAATTTGGAATCTGATTACAATCGGAACTGAAACTTTTGCACAAGTTTCTGGCACAATTAAAATTTGAATTTCCTCCTCAGAATGTTTGGGAGTTGTTAGTTTCTCCCATTCAGTAATGAAGGCGTTGTTCTATAATTTGTCCAATTGAAGAAGAACCATGACCCTCTTCTACAACAATGGGGAACCAACTGAAGTTCTTATAGTCTATCCAACTTAAAGTACTTCTTTAATTGGATGGACTATACATGCATTGCAAGATATGGATGTCGTTCACATTTCTGAAGATTCTCTGGAGGCTATTCAGTCTTTATTGTGGCTGCATGCCACGATTGTCAGCTACATTCGGTCCGCTTGATGTGGTGCCGAAGGTCCGAACTGTGAAGCAGTTGCTAAAAGATGTAAAAACAGTCACGTTTTGATTGCACATTTTTTACACCTAGTTTCATTAGGAAGTCTTTGTATAGTACTGTTATAGTTTTGAAATTGTATCTGCTTTTAGCTGTCTTTAATGTAAAGCTATTTTTTCTTGAAATTTCTTCTATGCTGCTTGTCTCGCTTATATTTTTAATGCATGCTGTTGTTGTTCTTTTGATGTGTGTGTGTGTCAGAGAGAGAGAAAGGGAGTTTGGGGTGCAATATATTGGCAGTTCGCCCCGGGCACGGAAGTACCTGGTTACGCTTCTGTCCATAATACTATATTTACTATATATCATACAGCAATAAAAATACTTAAGCATTAGTTTGTTAAACTAAGATGAAAATGGCAGTGAGGAAAGCTGTAAATTTGCAAATGTGGACCTTCCATTTGGTCTGCCGAAAACTAAAGGGTTCTTAAAATCTATTGCACAACCGTTAATGATGATTAACTAAAAGAGAATATAACAAAAAAATATAAAATTCAGTGTGAAGCGAAATTTCAGATCCAACTCCCAGTGTTAGTTATTTGAAAAATTGTAGTTGCATATGCATGTAGATACTTAGCAAAGCAAAATTGTATATAATCAACACAGAATACTAGTTTTACCTAAAAACTCATGGAACATGCATCATTAAAATATTTTAAACACTAAGCGTTAATTTTTTTATTGTTTTAACGACTAGGGGGAGGGGGAGGACGCAATATTTTGTGGTTTGCCCAGGGCCCAGAAATGCCTAGTGAAGCCTGTTTTAGTTAGCACAATTAAACAGCTTCATATTTAGCAAATAATAAAATAAAATTGCTTCCCATGACGAAATTTTATTTTCTTATTTTTCTCCTGTGAAAGAGCAAACATGTATCCACGAACTGGAACCTTCGTCAGAGGCGTAACTAGGGCGGGGCGGCTGCCCCGGGCGCAGCTCTCAAGAGGGAGCGCAAACCACTGTGTACAATGTGATTAAAATTGGAAATGAAAATTTTGCACAAGTTTCTTGCACAGTTTTTCACGTCATACGTTGTCTGTGTACAGAATCAACTGTAAGAAGTTCTTACAGGAAGAAAATTGAGCCCAACTTAGACTGAAATCACATACTTGAGATACATTCCGTATTTTGCTGCTTAGAAAGTTCTGATGTTAGTGTGATTTATTATTATTTTTTTTTTTTTTTTGTAAATTAAACTAGCTGAGAGAGAGAGGGGGAGGTTTAAATTTGGACTCAATTTTCTGCTAAGTAATGAGGAATCCATGCTGAATTTGTGTACATTAAACAGTCCCAAACACATTTGCAACATTAGATCAATCCAGATACGTTAGTTCCTGATAATCCTCTACAGTCACATTCTGATTGTGCATCTGCCGTAGAGATGCATTGGTGTTTGTAGTAAATTTTCACGAACAGTGTATAATCTCCTTGGAACAAAAAATGAGCGTTCGGCAGTGCAAGATGAGACAGGAATAGTCAACATTATGTGCACTAATTTTGAAAATTCCTGCACCATGGTTTTTAGAGAACTATTGCTCTTCAAAACATCCACTACGTTTTTTGAGACTTCAAAAATTAAAAACCCTGCTGCAACCAATCTCAAGAAACATGTTTCTGTGTAAAAGTAGTCTTTCGCGATCTCCTTCAAAATCATCTCCGTACAAACTGATCGCATCCTGTATGCTAGTAACATTTTCTTTTCCGACTACAGAATTTTCAGTCGTATTGAGAACACTCATGGTGCTGGAGTAAAATCTCATTCTTAAGTAAGTAAGCACCTCGTCTAACACTAAATAATATTGGGATCAATCAGTGGCGCACCGAGGAATTTATATACACTGAGTGGCCACTTTATTATGACCACCCCCTCAGTACTTTGTTGGGCCACCTTTTGCCTTTAATACTGCGTCGATTCTTTGTAGCATGGATTCCACGAGATGTTGATAAGTGGTTTGTGGGATCTGAGACCATGCTTGATGAATAGCACTTTCCAGGAGTGTGAGATTGCAGGGTCGTGGATCCAGCTGTCTAATGGCTTGTTCAACTTCATCCCACAAATTCTCAATGAGGTTGAGATCTGGAGATTGTGGAGGCCACCTACGCAAAGTAAACTCACCAGCATGTTCCTGAAACCAATCCTGTACAATACGAGCACTATGGCAGGACGCATTATATTGTTGAAAGTAGCCATCGCCATTGGGATAAACCATCCACTTGACAGGATGCATTTGGTCCGCAACGATGTTTAGATATGATGTGCCAGTCAGACATTGATCAACACGAATTAAAAGGTCCAAAGCATGCCAGGAAAACATTTCCCCAAACCATAACATTGCCTCCACCACCTTGAAGGGTTGTAGCAATGCATTTGGGGTCCACGCTTTCGTGCTGTTTCCGCCAAATTCTCACTCAGCCATCGGCATGGTGCAACTGAAAATGTGATTCTTTTTTTTTTTTTTTTTTTTTTTTGATTGGAGGTTTAACGACCGCAGTGAGCAACTCAATGGGCTATAAGCAGTCGCCCGTCCCTAATTTAGGGTCACTGGTTCCAGGGAAGGGAGAGAGCCAGTGCCGTAAGACAAACACAACATCCATGCCTGACCGGGATTCGAACCCGGACCCCTCACGGACGAATGATCAGAGGCCAACGCCTTAGACCACTGCGCCAAAATGTGATTCATCAGACCACATAATTTGTTTTTCCAATTATCGACTGTCCAATCCTTGTGCTCCTGTGCGAACTGGAGACGTTTTCTCTTGTTAACTGCAAACAGCAAAGGTGTTCGATGCCGCCCCGGCGGCGCAGTGGTCTCAACGATGGCCTCTGATCATTCGTCCGAAAGGGGTCCGGGTTTGAATCCCGGTGAGGCATGGATGTTGTGTTTGTCTTACGGCACTGGCTCTTTCCCTTCCCTGGAACCAGTGACCCTAAATTAATGACTTAGGGACGGGCGACTGCTTATAGCCCATGGAGTTGCTCACGGTGGTCGTTAAACCTCCAATCAAAAAAAAAGTTGTTTCGATGTTCGAACAGGCCTTTGGCTGTCATATACCATCCTATGCAGTGTATGACAAACAGTGCATGTAGAGATCATTTGAGGGGATCCTTGAGTAAGATGGTCTTTAATTTGCTGCACTGTTGCCCTTCTGTTGTATGCTACTAGTCTGGACACTCTCCGTTCCGCCCAAGCAGTCACTAGTCGATGATGACCACACGTTGCACGTAGAGACCCAGTTTTTTGGCTGACAGTCCAGTCTTTAAACACTTTAACAACAGCTGCTCTGGAACATTTCATGAATGCAGCGGTTCTGAGCTCCTACAATCATCCCATGTTGAAAGTCCGTCAAATCACATTTTTTACCCACTCGTCACCCAAAAATCACTTCTACTACTGTCGCAAGCACTAAACTTTCCCTTTTTATACTAGCCTTGCCCTCTGGCGGCAACAGCGTGCAGCCATAGCTCATTTACTTTAAACTGTCAGGTGGTCATAATAAAGTGGCCACTCAGTGTATATAGTGCATAAGATGGACATATACATTAGATAGATAGATAAAAGAGTTGATGTAGGGGGGGGGGGGGGGTGTTAAGCCCCACCCCCACCCCAATGAGATCAATAATATTTTAATGGGTCTTTGAATTGATGGGTTTTACATCATGAACCCCCGCTTTTGGGGAATTTTCTGCTGGCGTGGAAACATCACCTAGCATAAATTTAATTTGTGAACTTCTTCCACGGAAGAAATCCACTTTTTTCAAATCCCGAGTTTCGCAAGGATGCCAAAGCATTTTTGAAGACGCCAAACATTTTCATGCGACTTGTTTATACACAAACCAGATTTCTGCACAGTTCAGCGTTCAAAATTTCCACTCTTTCAAAAATACTGATTGCTACCTTAAGAAAAAAAAAAAAAAAAAAAAATTCAGAACTCTGAAGCTTTTTTTTTTTTTTTTTTTAAGAAACCCCACTCTTTTGTTGCTTCTGCAGCATCAGTCAAGCGGTTTTCGCTAATGTCGTAAAAATGTCAGGAGAACTTCTTAGTTGCACAGAAGAGTTTGAAGTAACTTGACACACATTGCAGGAATGATGCAATCAGTGAGCCCATTGCTAAACCAGAAATTTTGTTGTAAAAATTGCTGCCAAATTGAAAATTGTTTTTTAAAACAAAAATCAGTATTTCATAAACCATTTCTTGCAAATTAGTATGTAGGAAAACTAGAAGAAAAGTTCCAGTTACTCCTTCAATCTTTATGCAAGATATATGGACGATATTATTTTCATCATAGACAACAAAAATGTCTCTCTTCCATATGACATACTAGACTGGTTCAATTCCCTGGAAGCAAATTTACAATTCACCATCGAACTGCAAAAAGATAGTCAGCTCAGTTTTTTGGACTTATCATTAGTAGTAAAAGAAGGAAAATTTGAAACAAGGTTCTACAAGAAACTTACAAACAATAATAAAATGTTAGACAATTAGTCAAATCATCCAAATTACACAAAAGCAAACTTGGCCACTCAATTTTTGGAAAAAAATGTTCTAAATTCTTCAGAATTGTTAAAACATGCTCAAAAGCAGGAACTGAAAAAAGTGTAAAAAAAATAATTGGCCTTCTCTACTAGTCAACAAAAATTCTTGAAAAAAAAAACCAGATTCAGAAATCAAAAACTAAGTTTCAGTTAACTAGAAAAGTTACTTACCATAGAGGACTGTTTGAAAAACTGCAGAGGATTAGTGAGAAATTTCTAATCAGACTGGCTCCAGGATTACAAAATGATTTTTTTTTTTTTGATTGGAGGTTTAACGACCACCGTGAGCAACTCAATGGGCTATAAGCAGTTGCCCGTCCCTAATTTAGGGTCACTGACTCCAGGGAAGGGACAGAACCAGTGCCGTAAGACAAACACAACAGCCATGCTTCACTGGGATTCGAACCCGGACCCCTTTCGGACGAATGATCAGGAGCCATCGCTTAGACCACTGCACCACTGGGGTGGCACAAAATAAAATCAATAACTACCTTTCAAAATTAAAAGAAAAAGAAGAAAACATCCTTTTACAGGAAGGTGTGGTCTACAATATAAAACGTGAATGTGGTCTCAGCTATATGGGAGAAACAGGCAGACAGCTTAAGACCAGATTGGCAGAACATAAAGCTGCAGTTAAAAATCTAACAAAAACAAAACAGGTTTGGATAGACATGTTCAAAATACAGGACATAAAGTGCTTTGGGATTCTAGAAGTTCTGACACATCAATAGCACTTTTTCAAGAGAAAATTGTTAGAAGGACTAGAAATAGAGAGAAGAGGTACACAACATTAAATGATTTGAAAGTTTGGAATTTATCTCATGAATGGCAACACCTACTATAGTGTATTCCTGAGGAAGAGTAGGGGTGCAACCCAAAAATTTGACTGTAAGTAATATCCTTTTATCCCTGAGTAAATCCCATAATCTAATAAAATTTATAATATATCAAGTCTAGGAATAACCATGACATCAATTATTACCAAGTAAGTAATGTGTTGTGCACCCGCACTAAGGATCCTGATAAACTTAAGCAGCACTGTAGCTTCAAAAAGACGATATAATAATGAACATTAAAGAACAGGATTAAAGGATAAAAAACACATACCACAATGCAAAAACATTAAAATTTTATTGCACGCTACCAATGATCATCAGGTGGCTGGTATACATGTTGAAATCCTTGATTCTTTGCAGCCAAGATTATGTGACAGCCTTTTTTTTTCCCCCTTTTTTATTTCCTTTTTTTTTCACAGGAAATCTCAAAAATCTTTCTTACAATGTTTTCAATGAAAATTAAATACAGTATGGTAATTGTTTCATGGCTTATATCTAATAAAAGCTTTACATAAACTAATAAATAAAACCATAAACCAAGGAACTGTTGGAAGATGTTTTTTTCATAAATATGTAATATACAGAATAAAATCATAAAAACAAAACAAAACAAAACAAAACAAAACAAAATACATTGTTGCTCCCTGAAAATTCCCACAACAATTCAATTTTACATGGAAAAGAACTACTATAAGTTGATTTGAATAATATTTCTAATAAATGTCTGAATAAACTTAAGACAAGAAAATAGCATTTTATATTAATATTTGCAACTACTTAAGTATTCAAACAACTCTAGCAAGATTTTATTCAATGCAGTAAATGTATACATGCTCGACATGTATATTAAATCACAAAATTTGTTCCTTCTATATATCTTGAGCATGATCAAATATATCAACAGAAAATACTGATAAATCATTAGTAATCACACACACAAAATATCTATTCATAAATAACTTAAAATCACTATAATTTGTCTTAAAATACAAAACTTGGGAGATGAGAATGGATAAATTGCATTTTATCCAGTATCCATTGATGCATACTATTGTGTGCCAAATTTTTCATTGCACAATTTGTAATAAAATCTCTCTATAATTGTTCTTTCTTACACAAATTCTAAACACTTCAAAGAAATCTGCTTTTATCTTTTCCCTCCTGCTGGACTACTATTCCTTTTTTATTTTTTTGATTTACATTTCTATCTGTCCACAAAAAAAAATTCAGTTTTATTTATAGTAACTTAGGAAATTGTAGTCCATATATACTGCATCTATTTTTTAGTTTGGAAAAGAAATGCTTTCAAATTAAGTTCCCATTCATTGTTTTTAAAGATATCTGATGGTATTATGCTGGTCTCACTATGAAAAAGCCAAAATCATAATTTCAGGAGAAATAATTGTTCCATGCGTACTACAAACAAGTATGTATGTGTACACGTACACACACATACATACATACATATACACACACACCCTAATTTTTTGAATAATGATCCATAATATCATAATTGATTATAAAAAGCTTTTTTAATTGATTATAAAAGCTTTTAATTGTTTACAAAAGCTTTTAATTGATTACGAAAAACTTTTGTGGAGTTCTACTACAAGTTCATAAATTCTTTTATGCGAGAAGCAAATACCACTTTTTCCTGAGATCTTCATGATGTTTACATCTATAACAATTAAGGTTAACAGCTGTTTTATTTATCCCTAAAGTGAATTTCACTGAAGACATAAAGAAGTGATATTTCTTTTAAAAATTTATATAATTTAAAGAACTTCAGCAAAAACTTATAAAAACATTTTCTGTAATATATTGTTTAAAACACACCAGTTGTTATGACATCCTTTATTACTATAATGATGACTTGATTACTAGTATTAATTAATAAATACATCATTAATCATTATCAATCCACTTGATATAAAGGTTTTCCCAAATTTCTTTCAAAAGTTTTTGCCTTGAACCGCTTTTCTCCATGCCACTCCAATATTCCTTCAAATTTCATATATAAATAGATTTACCCAAATAAAGAAAAGATTGTACTTAATAAAAAAAATAAAAAGTTCTTGCAAACCAATAAACTGGTTGCATGGCATGGTTACTTTTCAGAGTTATGATCCTTGTTATGCTAACATATTGAAACATTAAAGTGAAATCCTACCACTTGATCTGGCAGCAGAAAATTACAAAATATTAAGCTTTATTTTTGATGTAATGCATATTTCATGTTAATACTTTATTTCCTCTTCAATTTTACATGGGCTTGAATTTCCAGAAATTTAATCTCAGTTAACCAAAACCCTACCGTATGTATAATCCAGTCTCACCTCCATAATGTCAGCATTTCTACATTTGTTGTTGCTTCATTAATTTACAAGTAAGTTTCTGGAAATAAGTAAACCAAAAAATATTGTTAAAAGACACACTACTAATGAACTACAAAACAGATATTCCAATGCACAAAGACAATATTGTAAAGTATGAGCACGAATACATAAAAGAAAGTAAATAAGATTATTTTTAGCTCACAGTAAGTTAATAAATACAAAAAGACATCTTAATTCACATTTCCATGATGCAAAAGTAGGAAAGAGCTACAGCAAATCTACATGTGATAGGAACAAAACTGAAATGTTGAGAACAGTTTGCACAAAGAAAACACACCAAAATAACACTGAAATTATAATTTCAATAAAAATTCAGAAATGTATATTCACATGACATGAAACTGAATTAAAAATATCAGGCAAAGCTCAAAATATTTTAATCAACAAGGTAACAGCTCAACATTATTTTCTGACAAACTAATATTTACATTGACACCATACACAAGAACAAAAGTAACAAACAAAATAATGGCACATAAATGACTAGACTCAATTAAGACTTTAACAACATAACAAATTCTTTGAATAAAGCTCATATTGAGAAATGGCTTCCTAGTTTAATTGAATTAATAATCTAAAGCAACTTATGGGAATTTACTAGGAAATGTTTTCATTTATAGCAAATTTTCGGAGAAAACTCTTCTCCTTCAGGTTTCTTAGTTGTTGTCACTTTTTGCTTGTCACTATCATGGTTTACGGTTTACCTTGACGGTTACGGTTAACCTTGACGGTTTAGGTTATTTTTCACCAAATCCTGCCAGATGTTAGGCAGGGAAAATCCTTTGCAGTCATTGATGATGGAATTTTGTTTTTCTCAATCTCTATTCCTTCTTTCAGTTTTCTTTTTGGAAATTGCTTTGGAAACTGATTACTTTAAAGGGAATTCCAATCCATGCTGTGCCCAGTTTTCTAACATGCCTATCTAATCCAGTCTTGTTGGAGCAATTTTTTATAGTTGCTTTATGCTCAGCTATACGAGTTTCTAGTCTGCATCTGTTTCACCTATGTAAGATAGTCCACAACTACAATTTACTTCATAAACTACTTTCCTGCATTTTTAAAATATCTTCTTCTCTTTGAACTATTTTAGGGAAAAATTTTTAACTTTGTTCTCTAAACTTGGAGCTAGTTTAATATTGTATTTTTACTAATTCTTTTAAAGCCTCAAATAAACCTTTGTTTCTTATCACAAAGGTTTATTTGAGGCTTTAAAGAGAATTAGTAAAAATACAATATTAGGCTAGCTCCAAGTTTAGAGAACAAAGTTAAAAATTTTTTCCCTAAAATAGTTCAAAGAGAAGAAGATATTTTAAAAATGCAAGGAGTAGTTTATGAAGTAAATTGTAGTTGTGGACTATCTTACATAGGTGAAACAGGTCGCAGACTAGAAACTCGTATAGCTGAGCATAAAGCAGCTATAAAAAATTGCTCCAACAAGACTGGATTAGATAGGCATGTTAGAGAAACTGGGCACAGCATGGATTGGAATTCCCTTAAAGTAATCAGTTTCCAAAGCAATTTCCAAAAAAGAAAACTGAAAGAAGGAATAGAGATTGAGAAAAAACAAAATTCCATCATCAATGACTGCAAAGGATTTTCCCTGCCTAACATCTGGCAGGATTTGGTGAAAAATAACCTAAACCGTCAAGGTTAACCGTAACCGTCAAGGTAAACCGTAACCATGATAGTGACAAGCAAAAAGTGACAACAACTAGAGAGCCTGAAGAAGGAGAAGAGTTTTCTCCGAAAATTTGCTATAAATGAAAACATTTCCTAGTAAATTCTACAAGTTGCTTTAGATTATTAAAACATAACAAAGCTTAAACTTTTTTCATAAAAACAGTAAAAACAATATGAGTTACAGAGGGATAAACATTTTATGCTATAAGAACAAAACAAAATGGAAGGCAATCAACTAATTTTCTCCTCTATAGATTCTTGTGCTTCATTTGTAATTGTTGCTAATACAAATAAATTGCGCATTCACCTTAGCACTTTCTCTGGAACATACTTAGCTTTAATATTTACAAATCTATAGGAAAGAATAACTAGATTTATATCTTAACATATCTACTATCAACAAGTTATTAACAACGGTCACTCAAAGCTCAAAGCACATGGCCTCAGCATTCTATATAATTACAGCACTAAAGCAAATAAAATTTACACTTCACTTGAATAAATTCCTATTTTTTAATACAGAAATTAATTATAGCATTACTTTTTCACAAAATATCTGCAACATCTAAAATAACAAATTTGAAAAAAAAAAAAAACCCTACAATTTTATTTTTTTAAAATGTTGTCTCTTTAAATAAATAATCTATATAGCAATCTATAATAAAATGAAGTTTGTAGCCAAAATAGGACAACTACACACTTAAATGTGAAAATACAGAACTAGAATTTTTAAAGTAGTTTCATTTATAGTGAGTGACTTAATAACATGTAATATACACAGTGTACTATTAAATATTTCTAAGGTTAAGCATACAAAAAAAAAAAAATTGCAGTAGATAAAATAGCTAGTTTGAAAAAGATAACAAGAAAAAAACTGCTATTTAAAAAAAGTGTTATTTCCTTAAAAGAAAACAAATTAAGGTTTAATTGTAACAAAAAATGGTAACTATGTGTAACACAGAAATGCAAAAACATGGAACTATATTTTTTGAGACAACTGAATTTCAAGCAGCATAACAGTGTGTAAAAAGTATGATGCACTCCCAAAAGGACAAAAATAAGACTACTAGAGTTATGTAACTTCTGTGGTTAAGTTTATTAGTGATTTCTCACTTATCAATAATAATTTTTACATTTCAGTTGACCTTGATTTATCTATTTTCTCCATCACTTCTCATCCCAAATTGTTATTTATTATTTTAATGATACTTCTTCAGAACCTGTTTTCAAAACATAGCATAAAAAATATGCAACTGAATTTATCATACATCAGTTATGCTGCTGACCATATGTTATGCATAATATTTGATAATTGATTAACCTTTGTGTGTGTGTGTGTGTGTGTGTGTTTGTGTAATTTGATCTTGTTTTTATATAACATATATAGTAAATAAATAAAAATCTGTTAATATTTTGAATAAATTACTGACCATTATTAATGTCAGTAATTGAGATGTTTTACTGACCATTATTAATGTCAGTAATTGAGATGTTTTACTGACCATTATTAACGTCAGTAATTGAGATGTTTTACTGACCATTATTAATGGTCAGTAAAGCATCTAAATTTTTCCTAATTGCAATAGCTTTTCTCTTATTTTTAGAGGAGGCTTTAACTGAATATTAGGAATAGAGCCTTACTGTGGAGTTCTGATTTGCTTGTGAATGGTAACTGTACTTATCAAATGATTTTTACAGATAGTTATTATAACTTTACTCTAGGACAGATAAACAAAGCATATGGAACTAGAAGACATTTTAGTAAATATTCTGATGTTACTCTGGGGAGTTCTTGATTGTGCCTTTCCATTTTGGGCCTCTGGATGATTGTTAAAGCCTGTTGTCAGCCTTTAGCAAGTCACACAGCTAGTTACTGTTATTAATATATCTGCACTGTTAACACACTAGCAGTAAAACTGTAGAGAGCTTACAAACCCCTGAAAACAAGATTTGGCAGTCAATAGGCCAAGAATTTCAGGACTCAAATAAAAATATCTGGGTAATAGAAGAATTTTTCACTAAACTTTCTTCTTTCAGTTTTATCCACTTTGACATTACAACTACTGAAAAACTATCAGCACATATACGACCATCAATTTGTTAAAATATAAAGTATTAAAATTTTACTCTGCTCTCACTTTAATGTATATAAGTACTTTTAAACCAAGTAAGTTATGAACATGTTTACTTTATTTGTTTACTTAGATTTTTTGGAGTTTAATGATCTCCATGAGCAACTCTAAGGTCCATAAGCAGTTACCTGCCCCTAATTTAGAGTCACTGGTTCTATGGAAGGTAAAGAGCCAATAACACAGCCACACCAACTACACCTCATCTGGAACTTGAACCCAGGTTCACTCAGGTTAAAAGTCAGATGCCAGTGCTTAGACTACTGCAGCACTGGGGCAGCTATATTTAATTCCATTACACACTTTTTTGATTGAGACTAGCTATTTTTCATTCAATGTTTTTTTTTCTTTTTTTGTTGTTGAATTTTCTTTTTAATATATTAAAACAAAAGGCCAATTAAGGCATAACTAAGAATAACAGCTATGATGGAGATTAAACTATTTTTTTGTTATAATTTACTAAATAAGCTTGAGAGGCCACATGACTGACATTTTCTGTTAAAATGCATAAGAATTTATTCAATATCATTCTTTTATGGTTATTCTCTTTTAAAAAAAAGGACAGGTGCATATTACACACATTTTTTAAACATGCACATGTTAGAAATTAAACAAGCAGCTCTGATATGAAATACATATATAAATCTTTTTTTTTTGTAATAAAAATATAATCTTGTGGAATAACTTTTTTACGGGTCTTATAGAGGTTATTATTCATGAAAGTTGGTTGTCAAATTTTCGAATTAAAGCCTAGTTTGTCATCAGGACTATGTCTTATGTCTTATAAGACGTAATCCTGATGATGAACTAGGCTTTAGTTCGAAAATTTGACAACCAACTTTCATGAATAATAACCTCTATAAGACCTGTAAAAAAGTTATTCCACAATACACTATGAATAGAGGTGCCATAAATTCATTTACAAATATAATCTTTTTTACCAGTTCAACCTTAAGTTAAATCTTTTTTACCAGTTCATATAATTTTTTTCACCAGAAAACCTTTTTATCAAGTTTGAAAATCATTCTGTTTTATGAATAAGCATTAAAATTTCAAACTCTAAATTGTGTGAGCAATTTGGAAGCTCCTAACAATATTATATTCTAATTAATTGTGAATACAACTGTCTTCCAGTAATGGAGCCTTCTGAATTCTTGAATCTTTTCTTCCATTTTGTATATTTGTGTGTATATATATATATATATATTCTGCATTTCTTCTAAATTTGCTTTAATTCTTATGGTTTGCATTTTTAAGTTTAATTTTTTTCCAGAAAGAAAATATGGCATAGTTTTTTTGTTGTTGTTGTTGTTGGGTTTGGCTAGCATGTTTTTTTTTTGTTTTTTTGTTTTTAGCATTTTGAAACCATATATATATATATATACATTCAAATAATTTGCAATAATCCAAATAACTTGGATTTGCATCACCAATTATTTACAATATATATATTTTTATTTAATGCTAATTAAGATAGGTTTTCTCTTACCCATCCCAAGAAATATTTTGTACGAAAACCTTTTTGAACTTAATGCGCTGATCAATAGATGGCAGAAAATTACCATCTTACATATACTTAATGTACAAAATATGCGCAGTAAAAGGTGACCATACCCTAGATTCCATCTTCTCGAAAAAAGCTCACTTTGAGCCAGGAAATAGTGCAGGATACTGAACTTGGCAATTGTGTTTCTTCCTGGTGATGATGACGACACAAGTTGGGCCATCGAAAGTACTTGTGAATTATAACCAGGTTTAAAATCAATGTTTCCCTTAGTTTTTAAATGTAGTTTTATTGTTGAAAATTAATAGTGTTTTTAATTATGCAAAGTATTTTTAGTCATAGTTAAAGAAGTTAAAATTTAGTCTGATATTTTTTTTAGTTTATTTTAAGTTGTAAATATCAGTGTTCTTAACCATAAGTCAAACTGTAAAAGATTTACTGAGGGAGGGGTCAAGCTCAAAGAACAAATGTGCAAAATATGTTCTTGAGACGGGTAAGTGAAAACCTATCTTAAGTAGTATTAAATATATATGAATATATGCATGTATATATGTTTAAAAATCTGATGTCTTCAATAGTCTTACATTACAGACAACATGACTTAGTTTTACAGATAGCATGTGTCCAACTCGAAAAATAAAACTAAAGCATATGGATAGGCTTAGCCACAGCAAAATTTAAGAATGATATTAATGTATTGTGTACTATAGAATCCTTGTGTGGTGATGTACAATTAGCTTTGTAATGTCAGCCTGGCACCTGGCCCACTACTTTCCTTTTCCCATGGTTGTACATTTTCTTTCTTTCTTTCTTTCCCCCCTTATTTTTGCAAAAGGTAAGAAATATTAACTTAAAGGTAAGAATATTAACTTCCAGAACATACCATAGTACACAATTTTTCAAAAATCAAGTGGTATCAAAAAGCTGGACAGAATCACCTGAAAAGTTTTTTTGACCACAATTTTCTCAGCAATTTTTGTCATTCAAAAATCTGACAACAGATGGGTAAATCCAATAGTCAAAATGGATGTTATTTTAATTCATCAATGTAATTTAATTTTAAAGTATGAGTGAGTAACACAATATAAAACTTAAAGAAAAAATTATTATCAACAATCATGGGCTACCTGCATCAAAATACATAGCACATACTATGTGGAAAAGAATATCTTAAACGGTTTTATTCAATTTGCAATGTTATTTAGAGAAAATAAACACAAGTTTTGATATCCTGATCAAGTTTGATTTTTTTCTATTTTGTAAATGCTGCATCACACTGATTTATCTTTTTTTTTTTATTATAACTGCTTCAATCTAAGGCATTTCAACATATCTTTCAGAAAACCCACCCAACTTACTGCTCTTGAATTTTATGTCCTGAATTCATCATATCTTTTTCATATCAATTTTATATATAAATATTTTAAAACAGATTTTGTTTTGTTTTACAGTCATATACTCTTATTTGAATATTGATGCTGCCACAATGACTAAAACCCTTTGCTCATAACACACACACCTAACTAGCAGTGCCAAGTTTTTATCACTTTACAGTTTTTCAGATAGCACATTTTTTAAAAGATACAGTAACTATCTTTTATGTCCTTAAATATTTTTAGGAATACCAGAACTAGCACAAGACCTATTTTTTCAGTAGCAAGTACTAGTAACAGGTAATTTTAAATACATCATCATGGATGTCATGAAAACAAATTGTTCTCATCTCATTCAGCTATCTTTTTCTTTTTGGATGCACTTTGTGCTAAAATATAAAACATAAAGAGAAAAGCTGCACATGCTTGAAGCTGTCACCTTAAAATATTCCATCAAAATAATTTCTTCTCCATTGCTGTATCAAATCATATTAGTGAATTCCTTTTGCTGTGTTACAGAAAAAAAATATCAGAATACACTAGTAAAATATCTAGAGCTTTCTAACAGCTTGATTGCATCATAAATGTAACTGCACCTACCATGTCTTTTTCTTTTTTTTTATATTGGGAGGAAAAATTCTTTCCTATGCATGGTGATGGTACCACACTCGTACTGTTGTGACTCATCATGATTGAACATAGTATGTCAGCAATTTGAAGAACTCCAATAAACAAAAAAGGTCAGTTTCCTTTAGCACAGTCTGTATGGCATTTTCCATTTATGATCTTCAAGGGTCTTTGTTGAGTGATGTAATAAGTGTAAAATGTGTTTTACCTAAAATTTCTTACTACTCATTTTACAGCTTGCATTATATATAACAATCATAAGTAATGTTGTTAATATTTTAAATTTTCATGACTGGGTTCATAATTTCTCCTCTTGGTTTTGATAATCCATATTAACAAATTCATACATTTTTGGAAATCCTAAAAACATTAGTTCATTGCATAACAACAATAATGCAATTATGTAATTATACTCCACCAATTTCCAAAAATTATTAGTAGACATATTACACAGCATACTATAAATTCCTTACTAACACAACTAAGATGGTTTAAATCTAACCTTTCTTCTTTCAAGTACACATTAAAAATAAGAACAACATCCAACACCAAAAGTAGCATCCTTTCTCAAAACACTTTGCCTCTAAAAATTGAAATATAGGAAAAAGTACTAACATAACTAGGAAATGAAGTATAGTATAATATAGCCCATCATATGAACAGTCAGATAGTACTTTAGAAAATCTTTTACACTTGAAATTAGATAGCAAGCTAAATGCTTTCAAAATTATCAGTTGCTCACAATGGTTGTTAAACTCTGAAACAAGCAAACAAAACTGATCACAAACCCTGAAACAAACAAACGAAATTGATCATAACAATAAAAATAACAAGAAAAAAATAAATAGCTGTTCCTGAAATTTTCTTGCAAAGAATGGTTCATGAAAAATCCCAGTGAAGGAATATGATGATCATATGTATGTTAATTTCTGTCTAAAAGATTATATACTGCACTGTAGGTAAGTAAACCAGCACAATAAATTGAACTTCAGTACAGAGTAGTTTCTGGAGGTTATAATGTGATACTACACAAAGAGCCAGTAAATAATAATAAATAAATATATACTAGTGAAGCATTTAGGCAACCACAGAATACATGTCATAAAGCTGTAAAATTACATCATTGAAATAACATATATTTTAAGATAATGAATACTGCAATAATTATACATAATTCAGATGTGTTTTTCATGTACAGAAAATGTTACTTATCAAACAAAGAATGAATTTGTGAAAATATGCATTTATGTATTTAAAATTACTAAGGTTACATCTGACTGGTTCATATAACTCATAAATAGTTACTGAACAAAACTATCAAACATAACTGTTGCAGAATCAAACCATCCATTAATATAAACACCAAACCATAGGGTACTGTTCTGTATGGAGAACAGTCAAAAATCAGCATCAGTTAATGTGATGAAATTATTCATAACCACACTGTTTCTTTTGGGCACTTGGCTGAGATTCAAGGACAACTTGTGGAGGGTGTGATCATAAAAATTACAGGGATCCACTTTGGAATTCAATGAAGTGAGCTAACATTTATAAATAAATGCTCAGTTTCATAGTTACAGTAAAGTCTCTATAACAACAACAACACCAGAATGGTCTAACAATGGATAGATGTGCTAAAGTCAAAAATTCTGATACACAACTTTCTATAGAAATTGGGCATAACTTATTTTCAAATCCTTTTCACTCTATAATGGATGTCATCTCTAGACAGGTAATATAAAAATTGATAGAGTAAGACAAACACACAACACACTAAGTACATGAAGAAAAAATCTGCTTTTCTGGAAACATAACTAAATTAGCAGTGCTACATAGTTTGAAAAGTTTAGCATTTTGGCTGACAACATAGCTGCTTCACATGGCAAAGGAATTAAGTTTTGCAAAAGCTTGCCAAGTGCATGCATCACAACTGGATTTCATGTGCACATTAACAGCATATATGTTATAAAAGACTATTATTACCAACATCACTGGCTAAACAACTAGAGCTGTTATTAAAAAAAACTTTTTAATGTCAGTTTATTTAATATAGTTCATAAAAAAGAGGAACATTACAAGTAACTAAATAATTAAAGATATTAGAGCATTCAAAAAAAAAAAAATAATATACCTGTAATACAATGTATGAACAGAAATCAGAAATGCCTTATTTGTTGGATTCTCTGTAGTACTATAAAGTATCTTTGGAGACATATATATATATATATATATATATATATATATGTATACATATATATAAATATTTTAGGAGCATTAAAATTTTTAAAGTTTTTTCTTCCTTTTTCTTATAAATCATAAATAATAAATGTTCAAACATTTCAGCTTCCCAGCTCATCTAGAAATGGAAAAAAAGATATCACACAACAGTTACAGTTTTTTTAAGCATGTGATTTCTTTGTCACTTAAAGCTCAAAAAACAGTTTCACCGTTATTGGTTTTTTTTTTTTTTGTTTTGGTTTATGAAGCCTAAACAATCAGAAGCCAAAACTTCAGTGTTTCAATTATTCATAAAAAAAGTAGTTTGCATTTTTTAAAGCTTTTATAGTAAGATCCAATTCAATCTCCAAAAAATAATTTCAGAACAATAAATACTTTACAATGTGACGAATTTAATATTTCACTTCCAGTACCTTTCAATATTAAGTGTAAGAATATACAATTCCACAAAATAATATTACATGTGTATCTCATCAAATTCTACAACACACAGAAGTACTGTGATAATGAGTACTTGAGCATATACCAAGAGATACAAAGCCCTCCACATTCAGAAGCACAATTCCAAATAATAATTTGTGAAAAATGATGGACACGAATTTTTTCAGCGTTTAACAGAATTGTACAGAAACACCATTTGTGTGGTGGTTCCTGCAGTGTTTGAATCTTTACACAATTGTTTTATTTTTATTTTGCAATATACATATAACAAAAGAAGCACAATTTTAGCAATGCTGAAAAATTGACTTGCCTGGTACAGGATCACAAATGCTGAAATGACAAACATGGTAGGCAAGAAAATACCTATTATATTAGCATTGCTGCATCCGTGAATATTAAATGGAGTGTTTCAATATTACATACCCATTACAGTCTCAACAAAAACATATTCATGATTTTATCATTTGCATAATATAAATTTATGAAATAACTTTTTCTGTAATCATAGTGTTTGAAATCTTCTTGTATCTTTAAATTTTAGGCGTGAAAATTTGGTGTCAAAAATTAGTTATCTGCATAGGCCTCTTCAACAAACCAAAATGTGGAAACAGTTTAACTTTAGCAAATGAGTAAAATAACTGTAGAAGAAAAGCAATTCTGTACTTACACATCATAGAAACTAACAGACAAAGGGGTTCCAGTCTCCCACAGCAATCGTCCAAGGCAAGCTGATAGTTAACCTTGAGATATTACACAACATTTCGACAGATGAAGAAGTTGCAAACACATAGCATAAAAACCCGTGAAGGTTAAAGAGGTTGTGATAAAAGCTGTGACTGAAGGTAAAAAATTGGATTAAAAGCAAAAGAGTGGGCTAAAAAAGAGTGGGCTAAAAACAATGACTGTACTTAAAACCAAGTGTGGAACAGTGCTAGAAAAATTCAATATCATTGCCATTTTCCTGCATAGTTCTGTACCTGTTTTTAAATTCATTGGGTTTATTTTTTTTCACTCTTTTACTTTTAATCTAATTTTTTTACTTTAATTACAGCTTTTATCACAATCAGGGACGTAGTCATGGGGGAAGGGGGTATCACCCCCATTCAGTATTTTGAGTTCTATTCGGTAAATCAGCTCTGACAAAACTTGCGGAACTTTGTAGACAAAAAATTCTTTATTAACATCTACGTAAATGAAAAAAAGAACAAAAAACGAACCTTTATTTCTCTGCTGCTTAACCACAGACACAGCTGAGGAGGATGAAAGTTGTTTCTGTGTCCAAACCATCTCCACGCATTTTCCTTTCCAGAATTTGCTACTAATGTCAGCATGGCTAGGGTCTCAGAGAGGGACAGAGACAAAGTAAAAGCACACGGTTTACTGGAGTCGCTGGATGTCAACCTCTATATAAAAATATAAGTTGGACCTGGTGACCACCCTAATGGTCCCCATTGGATGTATTGTGCTCTGATTAACGTGTCATATGTCATAAACATGTTAAGCGGTTTTTGCCATGCGGGATATGCTTGGGCCTTGGACTTCAGAATAAGTTCTTTGCCATGGCGGCGTTCTTGCTGAAACTAAGTAGAAACTGCCTCCAGCCATCTGTAGTGTTCAAACAAACAAAGGAGAAGGAGAATGATTCATGTTGTCCTCTTTTTTTCTTTTTTTTTTTTTTTTTGGTTGGAGGTTTAACGACCACCATGAGGAGCAACTCAATGGGCTACATAAGCAGTCGCCCGTCCCTAATTTAGGGTCACTGGTTCCAGGGAAGGGAGAGAGCCAGTAACATAAGACAAACATAAAAATCCATGCCTCATCAGAATTCGAACCCTGACCCCTTCTGGACGAATGGTCATAAGCCATCGCTTAGACCACTGAGCCACCGAGATTCGAACCCGGACCCCTTCCGGACGAATGGTGATAAGCCATCGTTTAGACCACTGAGCCACCGGGGCGGACCTTTTCTCTTCATCATGTGACCAACGAATGGAAACAAATGAGATAGAATAGCGGCGATTTTGATTTATGAGTTAATAGTTGCTTAACTATGTAGAAGAGGTGTAAAAATGGAATGAAAAGATATTAAAAGGCATAACAGGTACAAAGTTGAATGTCTGCAACGTACAAAGCAATTCGATATGGGCTACAAAAAAGCATGAAGGACTTTGTCACGATAAGCAACCAGTGAAAGTGAAATGTGTTGGATCTGCTGCAAATCCTTTCGAAGCAGCTGCAAAAAGAAAAAAAAACAGCATGAAGAGACCATTTGAAAAAGAACACTATCCATGGATGCACGGTTAGAAAAAGAAGACTGTAATTTCCAGTCAAACCAACATGGAAGTTTCTGACTGTGACATAAAATCAAATGTGCTGAATGAGAAAGTAGTAGAAGTTGCTGGTATCAACAGTAAAGAACCTGAAAATGAACCACTCTTTTCGAGCTCTACTCTATACTGGTCAGTTTCAAATTTTTCTAAATTATTATGATGACTGTAAGGAAATAATTGCAAAATGTCAAGACAGGGAAATAATTAACCATGATTTAATTTTAATTGAAATTTTGGAGGTTACAGAAATTATTCATCAGCAATGTAGGAAAATATTAACTTCTTGTAAAGAGGCGCTATCAAATCGATCATAAAATGCTGGAATAGTTGATGCTGGTTTAAACAACTGCAGCAATGTTGAATATGATTCTGGTATGAGAAAACACATTAAAACAGATGCTGAGAGAAAATATTTAATTTTAATTGGACCTCACCAACCTAACTTAGCAATTTTTCCTTCAAACCCTTCTATTCTTGCTGCCAAGCAGAGACATTGAAATTAAGTCGATCTAATTTAGTTGGAAGAATTCGGTAATTTCCATCTATACTCCCCCCCCCGCCCCAATATAAACAAGTTAGCTACGCCTCTGATCACAATCTCTTTTAACCTTCACTAGTAATGTCATTCTATGTGTTTGCAATATCTCCATCTTTCAAAACACTGTGTCACATCTTGAGGGTGAGCTTGTCTTATTGGTGGTACAGCACGCCTTTGAATATTGTTGCAGGGACTGGGATTCCCTTTATCTTTTAGTTCCTATTATGTGTAGGCACAGAACTGTTTTTTACAGTTATTTTACTCATTTGCTGAAGTTCAGCTATTGCACATTTCATTTGCTATAAAGGCCTACACTGATAACTAATTTTTGACTTCTTTGAATAAAGCTCATGTTGAGAAATGGCTTCCTAGTTTAATTGAATTAATAATCTAAAGTAACTTATGGGATTTTACTAGGAAATTTTTTCTTTAATAGCAAATTTTCGGAGAAAACTCTTCTCCTTCTTCAGGCTGTCTTGTTTTTTTTCACTTTTTCCTTGTCACTATCACGGTTACGGTTAACCTTGACGGTTTAGGTTATTTTTCAACAAATCCTGCCAGATGTTAGGCAGGATTTGTTGAAAAATAACCTAAACCGTCAAGGTTAACCGTAACCGTCAAGGTAAATCGTAACCGTGATAGTGACAAGGAAAAAGTGAAAAAAACAAGACAGCCTGAACATCATCAATGACTGCAAAGGATTTTCCCTGCCTAACATCTGGCAGGATTTGTTGAAAAATAACCTAAACCGTCAAGGTTAACCATAACCGTCAAGGTTAACCATAACCGTCAAGGTAAACCGTAACCGTGATAGTGACAAGGAAAAAGTGAAAAAAACAAGACAGCCTGAAGAAGGAGAAGAGTTTTCTCCGAAAATTTTGCTATTAAAGAAAAAATTTCTTAGTAAAATTCCATAAGTTACTTTAGATTATTAATTTTTGACTCCAAAGTTGAACACGTGTAAAGTTTTAATAGTTGAAACATTCAAATAAGAAGGTTATTCAAACATCATGATTGTTTAATTAACAGCATGATTATAACTTTTACATAGTTTTTTTATTTTATTTGTGAGTAATTTGAACCTAACTCTTTCTGTGTTAGTAAATACAGCTTTAGCAGATAACCTCTGTTTTCATGGAGACCCAGTTTTTCAGTGCTGAATGCTTGGGATAAGATAGTATGTATCTATAGCTTCTGAATTCAAGGGTGATGCTGAAATTTAAAGAAGGCAAAAATATTAGAAAATAAAAATAACATAACTGATTTCCTCTACCTATAACTTTGGTACCTTCTCAGAGGCAATATTTGAAACTGAATTAATATACTTTCAAGCAAAGCAGCCATTGCACAACTCATGATAAAGTAGCACTCATGCATGCAAAAGCAGTTTGCATTCAGAGATGAACTTGGAAGCTCCAAAATTTCTTAGTTTATACCTTTAATTGTTTAATCAAAACGTTTTATGGCTAAGACCACAAATAAATAAGCATTTGCTCCACTTGATTAACAATTTAGTGATGCAAATATTTTTCATGAAAATAAGGACTAAAATCTGTAATGATATCAAATTTCCATCTTAAATGATAAGTTTATACAACAAAAAGAAAAAAAAAGCATTTGTTCTCTCTTTTGGTAACATCATTAAAATGTGAATAGCACAAGCATAAAGTACTTTGCATATTTATAACAGACACATAGAATTATCTATTTACAAAATGTTGCTGCAAACACATAAAGGATTGATCAGTCTGAAGTTTTATTACATCCCTATGTACACTAAACTATACACAGTTACAGTATGTGGACAATGGACAAAACATTTAACACTATAAGGTTGGCGCAAGAGTATCATCAGCTGCATAATGTTGTTCATCAGTCGCAAAAGCTACCCTGAATCTTGGGCCTGAGCGTAGGTAGGCATCACAGTTTCTGTGTAGACACAGCAATGCTGCTTTTCAAACTTTACCCATGAAAAGTCAGTCCTACTAACATTTATATATATATCAATAATTTGTAACATACAGCAGTGTTAATTCTGAATGTTCAGCAGATGAAAGTATTATAACATCAAATGACAAGTTTTCAAAAAGTCTTAAGGCATAATAGCCTAAATTAAAATCTTGAGCACTTCTGTACATTTGTATTGTTCTTCAGTTGGGAAGAAGACTCCAACCAATATATAAATGACTGTTTGCACCCTACTTATAACAGCATTTTTTTTCTGTTTTCATACTAGCTATGTTGTTTACCCATCAGCCAATCAAAAATAGTTGTATGCTTTGAGCCATGAACAACTGCACACACAGAAATTTGATAACCAAATAACTATTATTATAAAATAATTACTATTATAATGTGATCGATAAGTAGCAATGATTTAAAAACAGTTATTATATTACAATAAATAACTGATTACTATAAATAAATTATTTATTTCGTATAATATGCAATCAATTTATTTATTATGGAGCCAAACAGTTAAAGGAGTACTTTATCATATCAAATAGATAAACAGATAATGCAATAATTTCTCAATGTATTTCACATGCACTTATAATGTATCATTAACAGGCAGATGGGTTAAACAATTACGCAAATGCTTGGATTTACAAAGTTGATTATATGTCTTAAAATTACTGGAATATTTACATATAAGTTACAGACATTTATCATATGATAGATTTTTTCCTATGACATAAAACATCTAATCTGAAATTATTTTTTCAAGTGCTTCCATTAATCATCCCATGTTAATTAATCTATCAAATTTTATGAATTAGTTTTTGTATGCTTTTTTTCATGGTAAAAACAAATTCAGGAAATTTTAAATTCATGAGATCTTCAACAGTTTGGTATTGAAATATATTCCTGTGGAAAAACTTTGATGAAAACCACATTGAAATTGACATGAATATTTCAATGTCAGAGTTTGAGAGATATCAATGAACTGAAAGAGGAAATTAGTTTAATGGTGAAAATGCCATAAAAAATGCATTTAAAAAGAATATCTCACAAATGTGGAATGAAATCCGTCCTCTAAATATGCATTTTCCCATTTCATGGTGAGCTATCTGTACCATGCAAATAATTGCTTCTGTACTGTAAATGCAGAAAGATGTTCCATTCTGTATTGATTTGAATCTGAGATAGTCATTTAAGAAAATCTCTCTTTAGGTGACTCTTGTTTATCTGAGCAATATTGCAGCAACTATGCAGAGCAATGCAAATGTTAGATTTTACAGCAATTTACACATATTTTGAAGTAAAATATAAAATGAAAATTTTGCACTTTCATTAACTCGCATGAAATGCAAAAAAAAAAAAACTTGGCAAAATTAATTTTGCAGCTAAACACAATATGATATCATTTTTTTCATGTTTTCATATAACATGATAAAAGTTTGCCCAAGATTTTCAAAAAGCAGCTCAACAATTGGAATATAACCAGGTATTTAGCATGTGCACTAGAATTCTGCTAAAATTAATTTTATCTGCAAAGATGGAATTGGCAAAAATTAGAGGATGGAACCACTATTTAACATTCCTATCACTGAAGCCTGCATTTTTTCATAAGAAACACCTTTCTGACATGAGATTTACAGGGTTGCTTTTTTAGCATAAATTCTTACATTTGAAATTTTGAAATAATGTTTTCAGTTGTTGGGCAAGTTATTTATCTCATATTATCTTGTTGAATAAAATGAACATAATATGAGTTCATTTCAGACTCTGTTTCAGAGGATTTTTTTTTCAGGAAAGAGGTCTTAAACTCTCTTATTAAAATCTATATTTGTGATGGAATGGAACCTGCTCATTGCATAATTAGTCTCAAGCATAGGGATGAAGTCTTGGATCCTAACAACTTTTGCAGTTTTTCATAAGTTATACTACACATAGCTTAAGCTTATGTATACATGCAACAGCGGACTGAAATGTTTGCTGGTTCACAATATTAGTAACATTTAGAGTTGTGATGATGTTATTTTTTTAGCTGAACAGCCGTATTATTTGCCTTTTGGAAGTTGTAGTTTGATTTAGTGAATAATAATCACATCATTTCTCTAAAAGCATATATAACAGTATTGGACATCATTTCAAAACATGGTCTCATATTAGGCTGAAAAGGTATTTTAGCATACACTGCAGGGTCTGGTCAAGCAAAAATTTACTTGTGAATCCACAGAAAATTGGTGTATGTGCATCCTATCTCATTAGCATTTACTTGCTTCCCACCCTCCTTTTTAACAATGTGGTAAATATTAAAGTATATAATACTGGTCAGAGAGAGATCCCAATCCAGTTTATTTCACTTTTGGGAAAGGATCAGTGTCACTCCTACTTTCACTAGAATGACACTACAAGCCATACATACATGTCATAACACCATAGCCACCTTTGTACATTTTTGGCAATCATCTCATTTCTAAAGTTTTTGATAACAAGTTTACTGGAATTTACATCCCCCCCACACACACACTTTTTAAGAACTTAAGACCTGACATCAAAGCTTAAGCTTCATTTGAAAACATTACAGATGCAATGCTAGAGCATAAGCTCCCATGTGTGACCATGGATCACATTTCAAGCATCTGTCACAATCACACAGATAGAATAAGTAATATGTAATGCAAAGTTTGTTTTAAAAATCTGACTTTTGAATCACCTTGTAGTAGATGCAGTACAGAATAATGATGTAAAGCTTTTATGATACAGCTGGCTGAATAGCATTTTGAAAGGGAATAACCACATTGACTGTTTTGGTCACTCTTGTGATATGAATCTCATGGATAGCATATCATGTTTTCAGGTGAAGACAGTCTCTCAAAGACCATCTTCAATGCCATTTTCTTAAGGAACTTTGGACTTTAAAGAAATGGTGGACATTTTCACGCAAAAAAAGTCCTAAAAACTCATAACTGCATATGGCATCACTATAAGTGATTGGGTGATGTCTGAATATCAAAATAACCAAGTAGAATAGCACTTTTCAAGTTTCTTAATTTATCATTACTGATTGGAAGGAAAATATACAAGTATACTTTGCTTCTAAACATGTATTTTTAAGTCACAAAAATTCCAATCTGTCCGAACATTTTACCAGGGAAATCTATATGAAATGAAACAAAATTTTGCATGTTCCATAGTTAATGGAAAATAGCATAAATCACCCACAGCAAATCTCAGCTGTTATTTTTCGTAACGTCATCTACTAGATGACATGAATTTTGTGCTTTAATTTATGGGGAGTAGTATACTCCAGAAGTTTCTCCTAACCACTGAAAAACATACTGATTTGCTAGCAGACATGTGGTGTATGGGTGTGGCAAGTAATATATTTATAACCATTTATTCCCAAATTTTTTATCACAGTCTGTTTCCTTTTTGATCATGGTTTTCATGGTAGCCATCATTACACACAAAAACTATGTTGTACAACTATCAGTATCTGAAGCTGATGAAAAAAAAAACCTGTTATACAACTATCATTATCTGAAGTGAGAGTAGATCATTACAATTTACATGAAAAAGTAACAAATCATTTGATCATGGAAGAAGGGGATGGGGCATAATTCTTAAAGTTCACTACTAGTGAAGCAAAAGACAGAAAATGGCATGTATTGTATGCTGTGTTGAAAAAAAGCCATATTCAAGGAGTTACAAGACTATTAATAATTTGCAATTACTGTTAGCAGTCAGCTATGGTACAGCTTCTTCATCACAACTAAACTATAACATATGCTTAACAATTACAGTATGGTAAATTTATTTATTTTTTAATATTTCCAAAAAATGGAACATTTAAGTTTTTTAAGTAACAATATGCAGCATGCACGGACCTGATGAACTACAAAGTATCGAATAGAAGAGTGAGGAAATAATCTTTCGAATCACATGGCATGCAAGATTGCAAAATATAAGACTCACTCAATTTATTTTAAAGAAGGCATGCCAAATGAACCACACAAAAATTCACAAGCAATTCACTGCACATGCCCAAAGGCTCAGAAATCCAATTGTGATGCAAAATACTTCTCCCACAAAATAAATCCAATAAGTAACAGTCATCATTTTAAGATAAAGATTTTACACATATGCATGCATGCACAAACACTCCTATATTCATTCATACATACATCATGAGTGTATGAAAATGAAGATTATCATAAAAGTACAAATGCCATATTTAGGATACATCATTTATAAAGCCCAGGGCAAAGCAAGTGAATAACTTATGAATTTCAACTAAGAACATTTTCAGATCATTGCAAATGTGCTTTTAACCTAAAAATATGTGACAAGTGTTGATGCATTAGTAACAATACTAATTATTGTTTTTACTAAAAATAAAGAAGGAACAAAGAAAAAAAGAGAAGAAAGTACTGTTTATATCAACACACAGTGCAACCCCCTTCCCCTCAAAAAACACTTGAATGATGCATACATATGTTTCACAAGTTTTATTCTAATGGATATTTCTTTCTTAAAACTCAGCAATTACTCTAATCTTAATTTTTCATTTGAAATGCAAATTTGTTGAATCTAAGTTTTACTAATAAAAATTTTCTCATTTGATCAACAATTTAAAATTTCTTGTTATCAACATTTTGATAAGATGTTTGATGAAGATTTCCAGCCAACTTCCCCTTGCAAAGTTCAGTTTTTTATCACAGACACCATTGCTTGTTTTAATTTGGTTCATAGTTACATGAATTTCCCATCTTCATTAAATTAAGAAATATGTGGGTAATTTATGATAACATAACAACACTTCCATATGGTAGCAATTTTAGAAAGGTAGAAGGAGCTGCAAAAATATATACCAAAACATGAAATGCACATTGATGTGAAACCCTTATTGTTTTGAGGATTTCTTTTACAAGGGCTTTCCCTCAAAAAAATCTGTAAATATTCGTGTCTATAAAACTAGCAGCTAAAAACTTATGTGAACTTTAGATTGCATGATATGCAAATCCAATTTCTAGGAATTTGCATTTCTTAACTCTCTAATGCATGCCTTTCAGTATGGAATGTATATAAATTAATAAAAAATCATAAATACAGAAAATAGCAAGCTTTATATTGTTGCCATTGTAGTATCATTTATAATGATTCAACGCAATGGAAGATTCAGTTTTGATTATGTGTTATTTGATTCCACTAACTATAATGGTGTAGGTGCAGGGCATTGAAAGCCAACACAACTGCCAGGGAGAAAAGGAGTGATTCTAAAAAAATCAACAACATAGATGCATGAAATGAAGTGCATTTCATGCACTCTGAAACAAATATATTCCAAAATTTATCAAAGCCCACCTGCTCCCAACTTCATTCCATACCTTCCTTATATTATTATGAAAATTGCTGCATGAAAATATCTTTCAGTGAGTAAATATATATTTGTAGAACATGTTTTCATTATGCAGAATTTTTTTTTGTTCAAACTAACTTATAGTAAAAATTGTTGTTTCCTTTTAGCTTACTTTTTCAGTTACAAAATGTAGCTAGGTGTTATTCTAAATGTTTTTTTATTGTAATTTTGTAAATTTTGCTGGTTTTTTTTTGTAGCTATACTGCCAAGCATAATTTCATGTAGGATTAAAATTTTTGCTTGTTCCTCTAAGTGCTACCATATGTGAAAATCCTTGCTTACAATTTTGTCAAGCATTTTTTGCTATCAGCACAATAATATCTATTTCCATGTGGCAGTTCTTTCATTTGTTATGAATCACACAGTGGTAACATCCATAGAACTCATCACATGTGATCATGACTGCATACATACATATAAAAATTTAAGAGAGGATGTGAAAAGATTTAGTGTATTTCTTTAAAATAAGCTTATAATTAAAACCTTTCCATGGTTTGCAATCAAATGAAAGGCAAATACTGAAAAACACTGTTAGCTTCAAAAATTCTTGATTATTCAATAGCTTTTGAAAATTGGTTATAACTCACCAAGTTTAATTTTGCATATCTATAACACTTCCTTCAGGAAATAATTTCACCCAAACTCCATAGGACTAATTAATTACTTACATGCATTAATGTACTTATATTCCAAATGGCAACAAATTGTGAAATACATATCCATCACAGCCATTTTAACCATGTTTCAGAACAAATTTTAGGAGTCAGTTTTTTGTTATAAAAAACAGTTATTCTTGAAAGGCGTTATAAAGTTCTTTTAATGGCTTTACTCAGAACTATTCTTATTTTCAAGTTTTCTTTAGTTGAAGAATTCACTTATTTCTTCTTCTCCTCTGAGATTTTTTTGTGTTTTTAGAAGTTTCCAGGTTTCAGTGATAATCAAGATCAGTTTTCAATACTTTATTCCCCTCCACATAATTTGTGAATATTATGTCAACAAATTATGTGGAGTGGAGTAAAGAATTGAAAACAGGCTTTCCCTAAATTTCTTTATGAATGTATTTCGGGATGTGGGTGACAATAAAGAACAGTTTTCAATGTTTTACTCCACTCCATACAATAAGAAATTATGTGGATTGAAAACATTCTTTGATAGTACCCAAGACCATATATTTATACAGATATTTAAAAGGAAAGCCTGTTTTCAATGCTTCAATCTATTCTACAAAATTTATTGACAGAATGTAAATTGATTACAAGGAGTAGAGTGAAGTATTAAATATATGCATTGGTTTTCACCAAAAGGCCAGAAAAAATTACAATAAAATAAAATAAAATATCAGAGGAGAAGTAGGTTAATTCTTCAAATGAACAGACTTTGAAAGGAAAACCAGCAATAATAAAAATAATCTAGGATGCATAATGAATCTGTTTTCATGGAATCACCTTCACACAAATTATTAAAAAAAACCTTACCATATATACTTGTGTATAAGCTGAAAGGTTTTTGGTAGGAATCCTGCTTCCAAAGTTGGGGGTTGGCTCATATGTGGGTCACTAAAAATTAAGGCTCGACTCCTGTGAATTCTCCTACAGAATTTATCAGTGGATTTGTTTACATTTAGACCGCATCTTTCTGCTCAATATTTTCTGACCTGAATTTTTTTTTTTTTTTTAATTATGAAATATTTTTCCACCCAGAGTAGAATTCCTATGGGAATAGGTGTCATTAATATGACAAGTGAAAAACCTATTCCAGTTTCAAATTGAGACCCTGAAATTTCTTGCTTCCAAACATGGGATACCTCATTACTTCCCATGTGCAATCGAGAGATGCCATTGACACCATATAAATCACTTAACTGGTGGGACGGGCCACAGCCAATCAGGTATCTCTCTTCTTTTGAGTTTTCACAGTAAGTGTGGCCATGCGTGTTTGCACTCGGCACTGGTGAGAGCCATCCATGATATTGAATAACAAAGATATAGTATTTAAAGAAAAGTGGTAACCTGAAAGAAGGCCTACACTGCGGTGTTACTTCTTGTATGAAAGAATTGTGGGATGCAATTTCACCAGAAATGGTTATAAATTCTCTCAAAAAATACATAAGTAGTGCATGTTGGAGTTTTCAAATAACTTGCATAAGTAATGCAAGTTATTTGGAAACTCCGACAGTGAATCATACTTTGAATGTCTTTACAGAAGATTATCTCAGAGACTTGCATAATTCATTTCAAGGTTGGTATATTGGCTGGTGTTTTATGGCGCAAGGGCCTCAAAGGGCCAAAGAGCACCACGTCAGAGTATTAAAAGTAATAAGCAACAATATTGAAACAAAACGATAAATGTATAAAACAGTAACAATAAATGTGGTATATGGCAGGGGAAACTATAACAAACAATAAAAACAAAAAGCACTGGTATAACGGATATAACAATTAACACAGTAACGATGATATAACATGGTTAAAAGCAAACAATGAATGCAATAAAAGGACAAAAAGTGGAAATCGCTGATAAAACAACACACTACACAAAACGTAAAACACTGGTAACATGAAGAAATGATAAAACAGAAGAGACGTCACACTGATCATTTAAAAGATGACTCAGGGTCACTGAGTCATCTGGTAGAATTGGTAAAAGAAAATGAGAGCAATGATGAATGAAACGATGATACGAAAACAAAATATGAACAACGGTTAAAGGCACTTCACACGTCCCACACATAGGGGCAGTGTCGCCACACAGCAAGTAGCTGTGAGTGAAATGACAATGCCCAATGCGGAGACGTGCGAGTACAACTTCCTCCCTAGGGTTCTAATTCATTTCAATAAATATATTTTCCAAAATCTTGAAATCTAAGTTCAGCTTATACGTGGCTCGGAGTTTTTCACAAATTTTTAGCTCTTGAAGTAGGGGAGGGGGGCAGGCTTATATGCGAGTATATACGGTATTGTAATTTTCACATCATTTTGGTCTTCCAATCCACTGCTCTGCTTCATAAGTATATTAATTCTGAGCAGTCCAAGATTTATCAGCTTTTTAAATAGAAATATATATAGATTTTGCCATTAAACATCTGCATATTTAATAACAGAAAAAATATTTTTGTAGATACAGAATAAAAAGCACTCCCCCCCCATTTAAGTTCAAAAATTTTTGAAATTTCAGTGAAAATGTCTAACAGAAGAGCAAAAATAAATGTAGGGAACCTTCGTTTTCATAATCTTTTAGTTTTATCTACATGCATTTGGAAGAATGGTAAAACGTCAATAAGAAAAATGAAGTGTTTTACATCTAGAAGAATCTTCTCAGCGCACTAATTTACTATCACATGTGGTTTCTTTCTGAAGATGGAAGACTTTAAACCATATTATTAACAAGAATACAGCTTAATACCCTTGTTCAATATCCATTAAAAGAAATGGCAAAAGCAAATGAACATTTTCAAGTGTAATGGAATTTATAAGAATTTTAAACAAAACACTACAATTTACTATAATTGAAAGATCCTAAAAACAATCACATGTTCCTGAAATGGATTCTAAATTTAACAATGATTTAATTCTCATTTAAAGCTATAAAAATTATTGCAAAGACATTGGGACAGCTTAATCAAACTTTTAAAGACAATATAAGTAAGAATTTTTCTTAGCTTTCTTCATATCTAAGAAACTGCAGTTGAATTAAAGTAATTGGTGAAACTTTGTTTTAAAATACTTTTACCAGCAAAGAACACATAAAACTAGGAGAAAAAGCAAAAAATATATCAAAAAGTAAATAATAGGAATTGATGAGGGATGGAAGAATTTTTACGTGCACTGCTATTCACATGTTATACCTTGCAGAAAAACTGCAGTGCCAATTCACACTCTTTAAAAATGGGCAAAATGCTGTTCTTTCCATAAGCACATTAAAAGAAAAAAATTAAGCAGCAATTTTTGGCATATCATGTGTAGATTAATGACAGTTTAGTGGAAGAAAAGCTCAACAATAATTATACACTTACAGGAAACTTTACAACTGCAAATTTATTATGGTTGTTTATCTTTTGAATTCCTTTTCTGTATATCTACATTTGAATGGTAAGTTGTAGCTCTTGGCAGCTGCTAGAAAGTTCTGCTGTTGATATTCAATCTTTCACTTTGGATTTTTTGTTGCTTGAAGGGATCATTTCTTGCAACATTCTTTGTGCTGTTTCGAAGTGCCCCTAATCTGCCATATTTTGCTTGATGCTTTTTTGCTCCCTTCTGGTACATTTTCAAAAGAGCTAATGTTTTTCTTTCCTTTTGTGGTTTGTTTCTTAGTGTTCTGCAGTTGTCAGAAGAAGATTTAGAACCAGGCAATAGGATCTTACCTCCCTTCCAAAGAAAAAGTGTTTAATTTTTTATGTTATTTGTTGAAATATGCATAATAAAATCAAGTTGTACTTTGAAAGTACTACTTTTCATTATGTACATTTTATATGTTAAATCAAAATGTGCATTACAAGAGATGATTTTCATCATGAAAATTTACTGTTAGAAAAATCCACTGCCACCAACTGATTCTGTACAAAATCTGTAAAAAAAAAAAAGTTTTTGCTCAAAAGAGGTAGACAGTTTTGATATTCTGATGCAACAGAAAGTGAGTACGAATCAGTGTCAAAAATGGGAAAAGGAAAAGGAGACATGTGCCCCAGAAATGTGGTCTTTAGTTTGGCATCATGTGATTAGAACTTATTTCCCAATATTTTTTATTTCACTTCACATTTTGGCAATCCTTCCGGTAACCATAGCTTTGGTTGGTGGAAAGAAGTTTTTCCGTCTTCATAGATTGAAATCTTATTTGAGAAATGTATATCTTAGTCAATACTGAAGGAGGAAGCTTTACTCTCTGATTTAGGTACATTTGTCAGTTATCTACATAAAGGAAATTAATTTTTATCATAGTCACTATCTTTTCTTTTTTTTTTAAACGTTTAAAAAAAAAAAATTTCTGTTTTCCACTAACTTCTATTTTGTGTTGGTGGATTCAAGAACTTTAATATTTTTTTTTACTTCCTTAAAAAAAAGATCTATATATGCCCCTGGCAGTTGCCTTTCACTTTTAAGTTTGCTGCATTTGGAGTTTTATGTCATGGCTTTGTCAACTTGTCTTTTCATTTAATAAACAGTAAAAAACTGGCTTAGAGTTTCCTGCCTATAATCCATTTACATGTGGAAGACATTTTTTCACTAAATGACTGAAATTTGTTCTTTTCTCTGATTTCAGAGATTACTACTAATTATATCACACATATGTTATTAATTTTTCTGTCCTGAAATGGATTTTTCATTCTCCAAATTAGCTGTTCCCTTTCTTTGTATGCAGTACTACATGAAAGCTGTCCAGAAAGGGAATGATGTGCATTACAAATACTTATAAAGTGTAGGACACTCTAAAACAGCACAACAAAGATGAAAAATGGAATACAAGTGGTGGTGCACCAATAATGGAACTCTACCAAGTCTGCCAAGAACTGTTTGAAATGTAAATACTAGAAAAAAGAATTCAAAAGGTAAATAACCTTTCAAATTTGAAAGTATGGACTTTAATAAGCCATGTATAAACTCTCCAAATTACTTAATTATGAAAAATCTCTCATTCGTTTTGCACCATTTTAAATAAATAGAGAAATTAAACTGATTACAAATGAATGAATAAAACTATATATTTATACAATATATTAAAGCTTTTAACAATGAAAACTTAAATATACATAATAAATAATTACATTTTGAAGAATTTTGTGCCACAGCAACAAACAAAATAAGATGAGAGACTGACAACAAATAGCAACAACAGTGATGGTCAAGGGGTAAAAACAAAAAGAAAACAATAAAAATGTGACACCAACATCCTATTTCTTGAGTTTCACGTGCAGCACAATGCATGCTCTGGAACAAATCAAATTCGTGGAAATAATTAAATGAATATGAACACAATTAAAACACATTAGGATACTATTAAAAGATCCTAAGAAAAACATTCATACAGGTGAATCTGATGCTCATATGTTACAAAGTGGGAGATGTAATACTTGTGATGAATTGAGAATTACACAATCAAAAAAGACATGTGGCACTAATATCAATCATTACAAACATTTTTTTTTAAAAGCTTTCTGACAAAACCAATGAAGGCCCATTCACTCTTTTCCATAAATAGCATTTGCATCAGTATGGTTGAAGATAAAGTGTTGACGAGCAGCTGACAGCTCACCCGTAATGGTAGCAGGGGTAACAATGGCACAGTGCTTCAAGAGTATATTGTGATTACTTCACGTCCACCACCACGCGCCATTATGACTTTGTCCAGACCTTCTGTGAGCACTTCAATAAATTCCATATCTAAAAAATATATGTTAAGCCAAAACTTCAAACACAATAACATGAAATATTCATTTCTTGGTTAGTCTTAATTACCATATTTTCCACTGTATGATCTACAGCTGTGAAATTCAGAAAACATGCTAATTCTGTGTGACATTGGCGAAAAGACCCCAACTCACTGGGTTTTGTTCCAGAATCCTTAGGTTGAATGACCAACTGGAACCCTCAGCTGTGGGCTAATCCCCCACACTGATGTACTTACCTGATCAAAAAGACAAAAAGAAATATTAAGAATGACTCAAGTGTGGGATATGGTGGACCTACCACACTTGAGAAGGACGGTCCACAACGGAATCGACCTGGACTTTCTAAACGGCGTATGAGAAATAGATCTCGGCTGAGTGAATGTAAGATTGGTGTATGGAATACTAGAGGTATAAATGGCAAGATGAGTGAGGTGATTGAGGAGATGAATAAGTATAGACTGGATGTGCTGTGTGTAAGTGAAACCAACAAGAAGGAAATTGGGGTAGAAGAAGTGAATGTCACGGTGAGTGTGTGGTCTGGAGTATTGGATAATATGAGAGGACAGGCTGGTGTAGATGTGATTTTAAGTGAAAAGATGAAGAACAACTTGATTCACTATAGTTGCATAAGTGAGAGAATTCTCTGGATTCGTTTGAAAGTGAAACTTCAGAGAACTGTAATTGTTGTAGTGTATGCTCCTTGCGACTCGGAACCTTCTGATAAGAAAGAAGATTTCTGGAATGAGCTAAAAGCTGTTTTGAGCCAGTTTGGTGCTAAAGAAAAAGTTATAATAGCAGGGGATTTCAATGCTAAAGTAGGTGTGCAGAATGCAATTTCTGACAATGTTCTGGGTATGTTTAATGATCCTTGTGTGAATGATAATGGTGAAAGATTAATTGAACTCTGCATTGAGAATGGTTTGTGTGTATCTAATACATTTTTCAACCACAAGTATATACACACATATACTTGGGAAAATCGTACTCTTGGTCAAAAGAGTGTGATAGATTTTGTTGTGTACGATCAGCGTTTGAAACACTTAGTTGTTGACACCCGTGTGATGAGAGGTGCGGATGTTGGTTCTGATCATTACTTGGTAGTGTCACGAGTGAAACTTAATGTTAGTTGGAGGAAAAGGATTAGGAAGAGACCCAGGATAGAAAGAATAAAGGCTGATAGGCTCCTTGAAGATCATCAGCAGTACTCTGACTTACTCAGAGAACGACTGAAGGATCTGAAATCTTGTGAGAGGGATGTAGAAAAGAAGTGGGAATGTTTTAAGAACTGTGTTGTCACTGCTGCTAAAGAGGTCTGTGGCACCACAATAGTGACTAACAATAGAGGTGATGCTTGGTGGAATAGTGAGATTGAAGAGGCAGTAAAGAGAAAGAAGGAAGCTTATTTGGGGATGTTGCAAGGTAGAGTCTCTGTGGATGAATATCGCTGTAAGAAGCGTGAAGCTGCTAAGCTGGTTCGCCACAGTAAGGCAAAAGATAGGAAAGAGAAAGTGGAAAGGCATGAACTGGCTTTTTGAAAAGATAGAAAGTCCTTCTGGAAGTACATGAGACTCAGGAAAAATAGGAGAAACAAAGTTGTAAGTTGTGTGAAGAATGAGATTGGGGAAATGATATGGGAGCCCAATGAGTTAAGTGACAGATGGGGTGAATACTTCTGTGAGTTATTAGATCAGGAGAGCAAAAATGATTCTGAGGCAGATGCAGATGATGTCACAATGAGGGATGAAAGCACAGAAGGGATCTCAAGAGAAGAAGTGTGTAAAGCTCTAAAATCTCTTCAGAATGGTAAGGCTCCAGAAGTTGATGGCATAACTGCTGAGATGTTGAAGTATGGTGGTGACTCTACAATTGACTGGTTAACTGAAATTTGCCAGTTGTGCTGGGAGTTAGGAATGGTCCCTCGGGATTGGAAGGATGCTATCATTGTTCCCTTGTATAAGGGAAAAGGTGATCAGACTGAATGCAAGAACTATCGTGGTGTTAGCCTACTGAGTGTGCCAGGGAAAGTGTTTGGTAAGGTTGTTATTGAAAAAGTACGGGGTCTTACATCAGAGAAAGTGTGGGATGTTCAGAGTGGTTTTATGCCTGGTAAAGGCTGCACTAACCAGATTTTTGCATTACGCATGATGATTGAAAAGTATCTGGCTGTTGGGAAGAAAGTTTTTACTGCCTTCAAAGATTTAGAGAAAGCTTACGACCAAGTCAATAGGACACTTTTGTGGAAGGTATTGAATGAATATGGTGTTACTGGGAATCTACCTAATAGTGTAAAAGCCATGTACGCTGGTAGTAGAGCTTGTGTACGAGTGAATGGTGTTTTATCAAAATGGTTTTCCATTGGTGCAGGAGTTAGACAAGGTTGTGTAATGTCACCATGGCTGTTTAATATATTTATGGACGCATGCATGCGTGAGGCCAAAATAGATAATAGTGGTTTATGTCTTGGTGATATCCGTGTGTGCAGATTGCTGTATGCTGATGACACTGTCCTGTTGGCAGAGAGCAAAAGTGAGTTGCAGAGTATGTTGACTCAGATGCACGAAGTTTGCATGAAATTCAAACTGAGTATAAATAAGGGAAAAAACAAAGTTATGGTGTTTGAGAGAGGAATGGGTAGCACTGAATGTAATGTAAGTATAAATGACACTGTGATTGACCAGGTGAGTGAGTTTGTGTATTTAGGAAGCATGTTTGACAGAGAGAAAAATAATATAAAGCAACTTTTATGGGAATTTTACTAGGACATTTTTTCATTAATGGCAAATTTTCGAAGAAAACTCTTCTCCTTCTTCAGGCTGTCTTGTTGTTGTCACTTTTTACTTGTCACTATCATGGTTAAATAACTTAAACTGTCAAGGTTAACCGTAACCGTCAAGGTAAACCGTAACCGTGATAGTGACAAGTAAAAAGTGACAACAACAAGACAGCCTGAAGAAGGAGAAGAGTTTTCTCCGAAAATTTGCTATTAATGAAAAAATTTTCTAGTAAAATTCCCATAAAAGTTGCTTTAGATTATTAATTCAATTAAACTAGGAAGCCATTTCTCAACATGAGCTTTATTCAAAGAGAGAACAAGTTGGATGGTGAAATCAGTAGGCGAGTGAATTCTTCTTTGAAAGTCATAGCTGCTCTGGGAGGTTTTCACAGGAATGATGGGTTCTCTAGAGAGTCCCGCATGGGCGTGTATGAAACAGTAATTGTTCCTACTCTGATGTATGGCAGTGAAACCTGGGTACTGCAGAAGAAGCATAGGAGTCGTTTGTGTGCTGGAGAAATGCGTTATTTACGTGGGGTTTGTGGCAATATATTTGCCATAAATGATTGTGTGAGGAATGAAGATGTATTGCAGTTGTGTGATGTAAAGCAAAATGCTGTTAGCAAGGTGGAGACCAATATGCTTCGGTGGTTTGGCCATGTTGAAAGAATGAGTGATGAAATGCTTACTAAGAGAATATTTTCAGCTCAAGTGGCAGGAAGGAAAGGCAGAGGAAGGCCAAGGAAGAAATGGGTGGATCAGATTCAGGAGTGTCTGCATGAGAAAAAGATTATGAGTATGAAGTATAAAAGATCTTGTGTACGGCGTGTAATGGATATCAGTGAAGCCTGAGTTGTATGTCAAGATCGCTGTAAATGGAGAAGTTTGATACGACAACAGTAAGTAAAAATATCTGGTAATTTGTATTTCTTTTTGGAGCTAACCTCTGAATCTCAGAGAATAGCTTAGTGATATGTATGTATGTATGTATAAAGATAATTATCTCTGAAAAACCCATAATTTCAGTTTTCATATACACTATATTGACAAAAGTCACCAGACACCATTTCAAAAGTAAATGAATGGATCCGCTGCATTGTTAAGATGCGCAGTACAGCTGTAGATGATATAAAAACAAGCCTGCAGCTGACCACAATCATACTGCACTGTGAGGTTGAATGAAAATGTCGCAGCAGGAGAGAACTGAATTTGAGAAAGGTTGTTGGGTTTTATATTAGTGGGTTGTCCATGAGAGAAACCGAGAGGCATTCAAACATACCCAAGTCAACTGTTTTGGATGTACTGAATAAGTGGAAGACACATGACATGCCTGAAGCAGCAAAACGTACCGGCAGACCAAAGAAAATCAGTGATAGAGGACGTCCAAGCATCAGGAGAGTCATTACAGCTAATCGACGGAGTACTGCACAAGACCTCAGCATACAGGTGAGTAAAAATGCTGGAACCTCGGTATGTACACATACCATTTGCAGAGAACTTCAAGTTCTCTGAAAAGTCGTTGTGTGGCTGCTCATAAACCTTTCATCTCCCCTCAGAATGCTACTCGTCATTTAGCATAGTGTAAAGAACAGTTATCGTGGACCGTAGATAAATGGAAATAGGTCCTATGGTTTGATGAATCCAGATACACAATCCATCAGTCTGATGGCCATGTGTGGTTATGGCAGCAGCTGGGGGAACACTATTTAAAACAGTGTATTATTCCTACGGTCAAGTATGGAGCTGGCAGTGTACTCGTGTGGAAGTGTTTTTGGGGTATGGTCTCAGGCCATTGGTTATTGTGGACAAACCTGTTAACCAGCTCATCTACCTCAATATTCTGAACAATTATGGCCTACTAACTCTGCAGCAATACTATGGAACTGAGCCTTGTTGGTACCAGCAGGATAATGCACGACCCATAAAGCAAGGACTGTTATGGCGTGGTTTGACGATAATTCCGTATCGTGTGTAGACTGGCCAGCACAGAGCCCTGATCTTAATCCCATAGAGCACCTATGGGATGAATTAGAGCACCACATAAGAAGTTTGGAACCAAGGCCTACTACTAAGCAACAGTTAATGGCAGCATTATGTACTGAATGGAAGTGCTTATCTATCGCTGTGTTCCAAAACATTGTCAAAAGCATGTCTGGAAGGGTCAGTGCATGAATTAAGGCCAAAGGTGGACCAACACTGTACTAATGTATGTCAATAAATGCTATGTTGTGTTTCTCTACTAGGTTTCCGTTGACTTTTGTCAATATAGTGTATTTGGTGGTCTAATTTTTAAAGTAAACTTTAGTTCATCATTAGGACTACATCATTGAAGTAGCTGTTGCTATTTGGCCGAGAGTGCTCAACTACAATTATCAGTGGTACATCTTCTCATCATTTTCATCCAGTGTTCTCTTTACTAATTATGACTGGTGGGTAATTATTTTTATTGAGTTCCATTTTATGGAGTGCGCACTTGCTTGTGTATGTTAGAAGTCACCACGGGCCTGGCTTTTTTTTTTTTTTATGGTTATCAGTGTAGTAAAAACTTCTGGGCTTGTACTGGAATCTTTTTGCCTCACAAAATGAAGACTTGTTAAATAATCAGATGGCAAAGTTCACTGAGTAAAATGAAAGACTACACCACAACCAGATGCAATGATTAATTACATCTGAAACCAGCAAGCTGGGCCAGGGGTTCCCAAAATTTTTGAGACCAGGCCACCCTTCACATGTCACATTTTTTGTGTGACACCTTTGTACACAAAATAAAAAAAATTGCCCAAATTCGAGTTTGTGGTATTTTTTTTAAAGAAAATAGTCATTTACATTAATAGCTTGTATTAAGGTAGATTACACACAGATTACACAGTGAGGATGTTCTTCATTCTTAACAACAGTGCAAGTGAAACCGAAATCCAAGTACATATAATCATAATTTCTAGACTTGTTCCTTCTTGCTTATTTGGAACTACTTGCAACTTCTTCTACAGCACGTTCTTCATTTAAAAACTTCTCCATTATCATAAACTAACACACACTTTGCATAGAAATAACTATGTACACAGTTATTAAAACAAAGCAGCTCAGTTCTAATGAATGTTTATACATGCTACATATGTATTGAATGAAGACTGCATAGTAAACTAAGTGCCCAACAATGTGGCCGCAGAACGTTAGCACTTGACCTTGCCTGGCTGAGTCTATTTTCAGACTGCAAGGGTAGTGAGATCTGCATGATGTCACTCCTAGTTTTCGAAGAGCATTACAGTCTGGAACTCAGATGAAGGGAGCACTTTCACACCAAGAAAAATGACGTGTTTTCCTTTTTTTTTAACATTCGTTCTCACAAATCATTCTTTAAAATATGTACACATATTGAAAATTTGCATATTGCATTTCACTATAAATTGCAAGTTTTAGTTTTTCCTTATAGTCACAATGCCCGGGACCAAGACCGGCAGTGCCCTGGGGCATGGAACGCACAGATTGGGAACCTCTGAGCTGGGCTATAAGGTAAGAGCCTGAAATTGGATGGTTTATTTCTTTAAAGGTTAAAACCAGATTCCATTTTCACTTTGTTGACTTCTGTGATTAAAACATGTTGCCTTCTTCCTTTTCCAAGAAATGCTTGCATGAACATTTTTCAGCTTCACAAAACCAAAACCAGCTTCTGGACCATTTGTTGCTACAGCGGAGATGGGGAAGTTCGAAGTAATTGTTTGCATCTTCGGAGATTGAAGACTACCTTGTTTATATTGAAGTGCACAAGAAAAAAAGTACCGTATTTATCGGCGTATAACACGAATCCTAATCTTAAGAAAGAAGTTTGAGTAAAAAAAAAACTTAAATTTAAAATAAATGACTTGGGAGCTCTGAATTTCTTTAGATAACTCAACACACATGCTTATTAATATTTATACCACTTAATAGGCAAATAATGCAAAAGTAAAAGCATCTGTTTGAATGAAAAAACTTGGATATTAGACCTGTTACAAAAATTTTAAACAGAATCACTGCTATCTTGGAAGGTGATGAGACAAACTAAAAAAATTAAAAACAGCCAGAAGTCTGGGTTTCTTAAACCGATGCTGTTTGCTGATAATGCATGGTCATCATCGCAAGAAATGATACCCTCAAACCAGCACAACAAGACCACGCATACATTAATGATTTTTATTACCAACCGTCAGCCATGGAGTTCGGAGGTCACTGGAAGTTTCATCATATTTTCCCCGAGCAGCTGCTGCTTAAAAGCAGGTTGTGCCATGAAAGCAACTTAATGAGGGCCGATGCTTAGGCTTAACGTGGTAGCTCCTGTTTGCTGCTGAAGTGAGTGAGGATACTTTCGGGCACTTAAAAAAGGTAAATCAGGAGTCTATCTCAATTTATTTTTTTTGTGCGAAAAAAAAAAAAAAAAAAAAAAAAAAAAAGCCTGTAGCCAAGCCTAAGCGTCGGTCGTCCTCGTTAAGTTGCTTTCACGGCACAACCTGCTTTTAAGCAGCAGCTGCTCAGGGAAATATGATGAAAAGATTCTATTAATACCACTTTTAACAAGATCCATCAGAAAACAGAAGATATATGCATTATAGAAGCGTCTGCAGTTAGAGTAAAGTGATACCAAACCGTTAACATTTGGCAACATCAGGATTCTTCGCACTTTGCAGCAGTATTCATTTTACCCAAGTTTAAATAAAAAAAGCAGTATATGTGTATAACACGCAGGTAGAATTTCAGCCCTAAATTTTAGGGGGAAAATTTCCGTGTTATACGCCGATAAATGCGGTACTTACATTTGTAATAGCAGTACATATGTAGTCAGATCAAAAGCTCATGTGAGAGAAGAATTTCTACAAGAAATGGCATGTCTCGCTGCATGACATTCCCTCTGTTCAGTACAACACCTTTATTTCTCTAGAGAATGTGGTCTTCAACTTCATCTTCAGTTGGATGGACTATACACAACTGCACCTTCATTTCTGAATGCCAGCAAATATCTTCTCCTGAACATCTTGAGAAAGAAATGTGAATTTTCCAAAGCCACAAAAACTTGCAGAACATGTTGAAAAAATTCTGTATATTGACAAATGCCAAAGGTGTGAAAAAAACTATCAGAACCTGGTGCAAAAGTTTGAATTCTAACTTTATTCTGATCTTAAGCAGTGATTTTTGTGCCCTCTCTTGAGCTGCACCCCAGGCAGCTGCCCCATCAGCCCCACCCTAGTTACACCTCTGCACCTGGGATTTCCTCCCATCTCTCAGGTAGCATCACATGACGTGTGTGCACAGAGACAGAAATGGGAAGGGGGGGGGTTAAAGTGTAAATTTTTTAGTCTTTGTGGTTTTATAAAAAGAACTATTGGTGTATTTATCAGCATGGTATTTGTCTATCTGTGTGGATACATTCCTTGTCAGAGTGCATGCCCAGGAAAATGTCTTAAAAATGGAATAAAGTTGTGATCACTGCAAAATAAAAGCTTCAGTTAATTGCCAAAAAAAAAAAAAAATAATAATAACGAGAGGAAATTGGCAACAAAAAAGCTTGCATAAGAATATGGTACCATGGTTCAAACTGTTTGTAAAATATACAAACACAAAAGGAATTTGTAGAATTTGATGCAGACTTTCTTGATGAAAAAGCACAAGAAAAGTCAGAGCAGCAAAAGGAATATCTGTCTTCAGTGCAATGTGTACATATAAAGCCAAGTTACTTCCTGAAGTATTGGGATTGGAAGGCAAGTTTTCTGTCTCATCTAAGTGGCTTAACAGGTTTAAGCAATGACACAATATCCATGAACTTTCTGTGCAAGGAGAAAAGCTTAATGCTTCTGTTGCCACAGTTGAAGCAATTTGCCCAGAATTTTTAAATGTGTGAAGGAAGAAAATTTGCAGACATCACATCTGCAATTATGCTGTACAGGCTTGCAATACTATATGAGTGGTGCAGATATCATTACCACTGCTACAAACCAACCCTAAGAAATAAAGATAAGCATGATCTACTTACCTTTATTTGTTATTTACTGTTACATTTTTGCCCATTATCGTCACTAACCCTAAGGGGAAGAGAGCACCACAAACTTTCCTTGCTTGACAATTATAATCAGTTTTCTGTTTTCAAGCAAAATTCTAAACAGCACGCTGGTGGGGACACCCAGTGTGCCTGACCCAAAGCATCAGTGACTTTCACCCCCAGCTTCTTTCAGGTTTATTTCTTTTTGAAAGGAGGAAGCTAGGAGCTGTTAATTTTTGTTTATAAAAGTTAATGCTGTCTCTACCTTATGCAAATTCAATTACTTAAATCACCCAATGGCTGTGAAAATATTTCATACTACTGCATGCCTGGGTTACATTGCCTTCTGATATGTGTGAGAAAATGCACGGTGCGTTTGCTTTGCGTGTGGCAGAAAAAGCATTCTGTACATCCAAGTAATAGATTACTAATAGCACATTTCCTAGTGCAAATACTCAAAATAATCTACTCATGTGTACTTCATAGTCTCAGATGAATATACATTTCTGTATACAACAATTATAAATGTTTCCTACAATTTAAAATGATAAACAAAATTTTTTAAACAATTATAAATATAAGCCAAAGTCTAATACTATTTTTCTTTATTTTTAATCAAAGGATACAGTTCTCTTCACCAGCCTTAATTTTTGGAGGACCAGGAAGGTTGATGACAACCAGTTGAGCTTCCTTTGATTTAGTTAAAATCACTTCATTTAACTTCACAGCAGTATGCATACGTCGAACGTTTGCTTCATCACTAAGAAAACAAAATAATGGTTGTAATTTAACAGTAACAAAAAAGCAAAATAATTTAAAATTTACTGTGGATAAATATAAAAGTTTTGCTAAAAATAAATTTCAGTGCATTAAATAAAAAAGTACTTTTGAACATGGTGTAAAAAACAACTTTATAGCCATATCAATGAGATAATGAATCATATGATGGAAGAAATATCTTAAAATTAATATTGTTACTATTTAAGATGTTGTTATCATTTAATTAGTGGCAGTACTTTTGCATATCCATGCCGTGTGTGTATCTTCATCCACCGTGGTGGATGAGTGAAAGTTCTACCACTAATGAAACAGTAACAACCCATGTAGCACATTAACGTTGTTTGAATGTTCAAATTTGAGTTCAGTAGTTGATAATTGGTTTCTGGTTGGTTTAAAACGTTGATAAGTGGTTAACAGCTGAACATTGAAACAGTGGACATTTTAGAATATTTATGAAATGTTTTAGTGTTTTACAATGAAAACGCTGTAACAAACCTTCTTTAACCAAAAATCTACCTTTTGGAGTTATTTTAAATATGTTAAAAAACAGCTTTTTAACATTTCATAAAAGTTAAAAATGGGTTTTTCGAATGGTTGATATAACCATTTATCAACCAGACATCCTGGTGTTTTTTAAACATATTCTTTTTAATGTTTCTGCAACCCACCCGTTAACCATTTCGGAATGTTGAAACAACAAATTTGTGCTACATGGGAATGTGTTAAAACAGAACGATATCCATTTTGAGTTACAGTAGAACCTCCATATATCAAACTTTCATATATTGAAATTCTCTACATATCAAAGTTTTGTGAATCCCTGAGATCATTACATAGAAAAACTGTTTCTATATATCAAATTTTTTTCAACACAAATCGGGATTTTCCCCTACAGTGACAATGTCATATGAAAACCAAGTGAGAAAAACATAGTATCTATGTACACTAGCATTAAATTTAGATCAGCTTATAGAATTTTTAGCAGATGACCTGGTAGACAAAATTGTTTTTCATAATCAAGCAAAGAATTTACTTGTGGGGATTTTTGAAATGCCGATTTTCTCCTTAAAAAACAACTATTTTCCATTTGAGAAAAGATTTTTCCTCCAAAAGTCTGGATTAGCAATGGGCTTCCCACTCTCTCCACTTTTGGCAAATTATTATGTAGGAAAGCTGGAAGAAAAGATACTGGTTCAGCCCTCATACTTTTGCCTTTATCACAGACATATGGATGATATCTTATTCATTTTAGATAACAAGGATGAAAATCTTCCAGAAAAAATTCTAAGGTGCTTTAATGAATTAGATGATTCCTTTAAGTTCACTTTGGAGGTTCAAACTGAAGGAAAATTAAACTTCTTTGATTTGACCATCTATTAGGAGAATTAAAATTCGTGCAGAAATAGTCCAAAGTAATCGAGGTGGTTGCCTTCAATGCACGATCTTAATAACAAGAGTCACTCACAATACAAATTTAAATTCGTTGGCTGAATTTAAAGATGTTATTGTATATACAAATATAAGAACTTTTGGGTTTCCCTAGAACCCATCATCAGATACAGAAGAAGGAATAAGTTTAAATAGAGTGTTACATGACATAATATAGATATCAGATATTAATATGACATAATGTCACATGGCATCAAATTGTCAAACAACGTGGCATGTATCACGAAATAAAGAAAATAAAGAAAATGGAATGCAGGTATACATAAAATACTGCATTGTAAAAATAAAGGAAGGTTAGTAGGTAACTAAATAATTGTGTTGTTCTCACCTGGAGATACAACTAAGAACACTATAGCAGAAATAGAGATTAAGTGATTTCGTCCTCAGTTTGCCCCGTATTCGGACCTGTAAATAGTTTCCAGATTGTACGTATAGATACTGGAACATTGTCATTACAGCATAAATGTATCTCAGTAGCAATTACAAGGCTCTCAGTGAACAGCAATGAAGAGACAGCACTAGGTGTTACGATGATGGAAGCATCATTGCAAATTGGATAGTGCAGGCCATCGCACACGAGTAGAGACAATGCAGAATTTTTAAGTCCATTCTTTACGGCATATTTATGTTCATTCAGTCTTGTTGCTAGTGTACGTTTTGTAGATCCTATATATTTACTATCGGGAGTGTCAGCATCAATACTTTTTAAGGGGATGCTGTAAACGCCAAATTTGTTTAGCTTTGTTACCTGGTCTCGATCTTTTTAATTAACTGGAAAATGTTTGTAGTACGTATTCCGAATTCCAGGTGAAAGTTTCTGCAAATGGCTTTGAGAACAGGTGTTATGGTTGAATAATAATCTATGGCACCTATATATCTACAAAGTTGTTGGTCCATCTGGAGAGTAGTTGAATTTTCTTGGTGGAGCTTCTTAAGAGCTTTTTTTATGATAAAGGTGGGAAAGCCATGGTTGAGGGTGATGTTGAATATTTTGTTAATTTCACATTTACGTCTGCTGAAACTAGATGAATACATGATGGCTTTGCGTAGAAGCAAAGTGATTGAGGAGAGTTTATAGCTTTTTGGATGTGCTGGAGAAGCCGGGATCAATGTAGGTAGAGAAGTGGGTTTTCTATATAAGAGTGTTGCAAGGTTGTCATCCCAAATTCCGACCAAAAAATTCTCCATTGAATTGGAAAGTGAAGGTAAATTGCCATTCCTGGATTTTATGCTTGAACAAGATGCTGTCACTTGCACCTTGCAACACTCTGTATATAGGAAACCCACTTCTCTACCTACATTGATCCCGGCTTCTTCAGCGCATCCAAAAAGCTATAAACTCTCCTCAATTACTTTCCTTCAACGCAAAGCCATCACGCATTCATCTAGTTTCAGCAGACGTAAATGTGAAATTAACAAAATATTCAACATCACCCTCAACCATGGCTTTCCCACCTTTATCATAAAAAAAGGTCTTAAGAAGCTCCACCAAGAAAACTCAACTACTCTCCAGAGGGACCAACAACTTCATAGATATATAGGTGCCATAGATTATTATTCAACTATAACACCTGTTCTCAAAGCCATTTGCTGAAACTTTCTCCTGGAATTCGGAATACGTACTACAAACATTTTCCAGTTAATTAAAAAGATCAAGACCAGGTAACAAAGCTAAACAAATTTGGTGTTTACAGCATCCCCCTTAAAAAGTATTGATGCTGACACTCCCGATAGTAAATATATAGGATCTACAAAACATACTCTAGCAACAAGACTGAATGAACATAAATATGCCATAAAGAATGGACTTAAAAATTCTGCATTGTCTCAACTCGTGTGCAATAGCCTGCGCTATCCAACTTGGAATGATGCTTCCATCATCGTAACACCTAGTGCTGTCTCTTCATTGCTGTTCACTGAGAGCCTTGTAATTGCTACTCAGAGACATTTATGCTGTAATGACAATGTTCCAGTATCTATACGTACAATCTGGAAACTATTTACAGGTCCAAATACGAGGCAAACTGAGGACGTAGTTGCCTTCAATGCAAGATCTTAATAACAAGAGTCACTTACAATACAAATTTAAATTCGTTGGCTGAATTTAAAGATTTTATTTTATATACAAATATAGAACTTTCGGGTTTCCCTAGAACCCATCATCAGATACAGAAGAAGGAAAAAGTTTAAATAGAGTGTTACGTGACATAATATAGATATCAGATATTAATATGACATCAAATTGTCAAACAACGTGGCATGTATCATGAAATAAAGAAAATAAAGAAAATGGAATGCAGGTATACATAAAATACTGCATTGTAAAAATAAAGGAAGGTTAGTAGGTAACTAAATTAATTGTGTTGTTCTCATCTGGAGATACAGTTTGCCTCGTATCTCCAGATAAGAACAACACAATTAATTTCGGCATAAGATTTTATAAAGTAGCGAATGTAATTTGGGATATTGCATATGCTTCAAGATATATGTCGGTCAAGATAAATCTGCACAAAGGAATAGGCTTGCTTCCGAAAGTGTTGTCATGGAATTGGTACAACCTATTCTAGGAAAAGTCTACACATTATATATGGGCAACTATTATTCGTCTCCACAATTATTTATGTAATAATTGGCAAACGATACAAATGCTGTAGGGACTTTACAAAAACATAGAAAGGATATTCCTCATAATCTTGTATCCTGTAAACTAAAGAAAGGAAAAGTTAGAACCATGTCCAGCAATGGTTTTCTGGCTCTAAAATGGTGCAATAAAAAGGAAGTATTTATGCTAAGTGTGAAGCACTCGACAGATAATATGATGGATACAGGAAAAAAAGAAAAGTAAAAGGTGGTGGTGAAGAAAGTGTGATAAAACCAGCATGTGTGGTTAAGTACAATCAAAATATGGGTGGCGTTGATAGACAAGAGCAGGTGCTTGCATGTTTTCCCATAATGCGAAAGTGTATAAAAGGGTATGATATGATAGACATTGCTATATTCAACAGCTATATTTTACATTCCAAAATTATGTATAACACAAAACGAAAAGGTATTAGCAACTTTTGTTTGAGTATTGGGGAAGAAATTTTGACGCAAGTGTCATTGCCGGAATTTAACGTTCGCAGATGTCCTTCGCAAGGTGACACTGCTCGATTGAAGGCAAAAAATGGGGACATTTTCTGGAATATATTCCACCAACTGCATCAAAGGAACATTCTGCTAAGAGATGCCATGCTTGTTTCAAACACAAAGTTCATAAAGAAACTACGTGGCAATGCAAACAGTGCCATATACCTCCACGTTCTTGAATGTTCTGAAAAGTATCATATGCAGCAAAACTATTAGTCTAATTTACTATTTTTATCGTTTTCATTCTAAACTATAAACATTTGTCAGAACAACATAACTATCTTACATAAACACATTTCTTTTAAAGCAATACAAATTACTTTATTTTCCACCTTTGTACATTCAGGGTGTCAGACAAATTAAAATAGTACGTTTTGGTCTGACAAATCGACATTTAATCGTAAGGCAAAGGGTTAATCTGCTTTAAAACAGTGTCATTGACTTTTCCAAAAGGACACATTTTATAACGTTTCCTGTCAGATCCGACATCTTCAAAGATTTTCATAGCTAACTCCCAGTTTTTTATCATTTTTGATACTGTGCTTGGAGGAACACCAAATTTAACCGCAATATCCTTTTTGTGCATTCCACTGTTTACGTTCTTCAACAACTCTACCTTTTCCACAACACTGAGAGATTTTTATTTTTGACATCGCGAACACACACCGTCAGATAGAGAGACTGAAACAAACTGAACCTGTTTTACATAGGAGGAAGGTTACTTGAGGAGAGGGGTGATGGGAGTATGGAGACAATATTCCCCTCTAGGCAATCTGTCAGCATTGCTATTAGCTTGGCCATCCTTTCCTTCTTCCTCTTGAGGCATCTCCATTCTATTCAGACTAGTCAACTTTTTTATGGGATTTATCTAGGTAAATTTTTAAAATTTCTGCAAATTTTCGGGGAACTCCTCTCCTTCATCAGGCAGTCTTTTGTTCAATCTCTGTCATGGTCTTCGGTTACGGTTAACCTTGACGGTTGCGGCAGTTTTACAAAATATCTTGCCAGATGTTAGGCAGTGAAAACCCCTTACAGTCAGTCATTAATGATGAAGTTCTGGTATTTTCCAATTTCAAGTCTCTCTTTCAATTTTCACTTCAGGAAGTTGGATTTATGTCCAATGACAGTCAAAGAGTCCTCCATGCAGTGTCCGGTTTCTCTAACGTGTCTGTCTAATCCTGTCTTATTTGAACAATTTTTTTATTGCTGCTTTGTGTTCCGCGATACAAGTTTCCAGCCTACGACCTGTTTCTCCTATGTAGTATTTTTCACAGCTGCAGGTGACTTTATAAATGAATCCTTGCATTTTTAACAAGTTTTCTTCTTTTTTAACCAAGCTAGGGCAAAAAGTTTTAAGCTTGTTGTCTAAACTGGGAGCTAATCTAATATCATATTTACTGCTTATTCTCTTTAAGGATTCAAACAAACCTTTTTGATAAGTAATTTTTCTTGTGAACCTGAACTCCTGCTTGCTTATATATATTTTTCTTTTTGTTTATCTTGTTTGAGTAATTTAACTATTTCCTTTTTTAGGTATTTATTTCCTGTTAGCATTACTTCCAGATCATCCATGTGGAAGCAATACTTCGCCCAGTTGAACAGAATATATTCTCCAGCATATTACCCCACGGACTACCACTTGGCTGCGTTATGCAGATGACGTATTTTTTGTATGGCCTCACGGAAAAGAGACTCTTACGATGTTCCTTGATAAAATCAATGATATGCATCCTACGATCAATTTCACAATGGAGCTTGAACACAACAACGCATTATGTTATCTGGATGTTCTATTGAGAAAATCACCTGACAACCACCTCGGTACGCAAGTCTACTACAAACCCACATCCGTTCCCAACGTGATGCTCCGCAGCTCTTTCTGTCCCGCAGAATACAAAACAGCTATCCTCTGTTCTCGATTTCAAAGAGCCTTCGCAGTTTCCTTCGATACCCATTCTACATCATACATATACATACATATCACTAAGCTGTTCTCTGAGATTCAGAGGTTAGCTCTAAAAAGAAATACAAACTTCCAGATATTTTTACTTATTGTTGTCGTATCAAACTTGGCCATTTACAGCGATCTTGACATACAACTCGTGCTTCACTGATATCCATTACACGCCGTACACAAGATCTTTTATACTTCATACTCATAATCTTTTTCTCATGCAGACACTCCTGATTCTGATCCACCCATGTCTTCCTTGGCCTTCCTCTGCCTTGCCTTCCTACCACTTGGGCTGAAAATATTTTCTTAGTAAGCATTTCATCACTCATTCTTTCAACATGGCCAAACCACCGAAGCATATTGGTCTCCACCTTGCTAACAGCATTTTGCTTTACATCACACAACTGCAATACATCTTCATTCCTCACACAATCATTTATGGCAAATATATTGCCACAAACCCCACGTAAGTAACGCATTTCTCCAGCACACAAACGACTCCTATGCTTCTTCTGCAGTACCCAGGTTTCACTGCCCTACATCAGAGTAGGAACAATTACTGTTTCATACACAGCCATGCGGGACTCTCTAGAGAACCCATCATTCCTGTGAAAACCTCCCAGAGCAGCTATAACTTTCAAAGAAGAATTCACTCGCCTACTGATTTCACCATCCAACTTGTTCTCTCTGTCAAACATGCTTCCTAAATACACAAACTCACTCACCTGGTCAATCACAGTGCCATTTATACTTGCATTACATTCAGTGCTACCCGTTCCTCTCTCAAACACCATAACTTTGGTTTTTCCCTTATATACTCAGTTTGAATTTCATGCAAACTTCGTGCATCCGAGTCAACATACTCTGCAACTCACTTTTGCTCTCTGCCAACAGGACAGTGTCATCAGCATACAGCAATCTGCACACACGGATATCACCAAGACATAAACCACTATTCTCTATTTTGGCCTCACGCATGCATGCGTCCATAAATATATTAAACAGCCATGGTGACATTACACAACCTTGTCTAACTCCTGCACCAATGGAAAACCATTTTGATAAAACACCATTCACTCGTACACAAGCTCTACTACCAGCATACATGGCTTTTACACTATTAAGTAGATTCCCAGTAACACCATATTCATTCAATACCTTCCACAAAAGTGTCCTATTGACTTGGTCGTAAGCTTTCTCTAAATCTATGAAGGCAGTAAAAACTTTCTTCCCAACAGCCAGATACTTTTCAATCATCATGCGTAATGCAAAAATCTGGTTAGTGCAGCCTTTACCAGGCATCCCACACTTTCTCTGATGTAAGACCCCGTACTTTTTCTATAACAACCTTACCAAACACTTTCCCTGGCACACTCAGTAGGCTAATACCACGATAGTTCTTGCATTCAGTCTGATCACCTTTTCCCTTATACAAAGGAACAATAATAGCATCCTTCCAATCCCGAGGGACCATTCCTAACTCCCAGCACAACTGGCAAATTTCAGTTAACCAGTCAATTATAGTCACCACCATACTTCAACATCTCTGCAGTTATGCCATCAACTCCTGGAGCCTTATCATTCTGAAGAGATTTTAGAGCTTTACACACTTCTTCTCTTGAGATCCCTCCTGTGCTTTCATCCCTTATTGTGACATCATCTGCATCTGTCTCAGAATCATTTTTGCTCTCCTGATCTAATAACTCACAGAAGTATTCACCCCATCTTTCACTTAACTCATTGGGCTCCCATATCATTTCCCCGATCTCATTCTTCACACAACTTACAACTTTGTTTCCCCTATTTTTCCTGAGTCTCATGTACTTCCAGAAGGACTTTCTATCTTTCCAAAAAGCCAGTTCATGCCTTTCCACTTTCTCCTTCCTATCTTTTGCCTTACTGTGGCGAACCAGCTTAGCAGCTTCACGCTTCCTACAGCAATATTCATCCACAGAGACTCTACCTAGCAACATATCCAAATAGGCTTCCTTCTTTTTCTTTACTGCCTCATCAATCTCACTATTCCACCAAGCATCACATCTATTGTTAGCCACTATTGTGGTGCCACAGACCTCTTTAGCAGCAGTGACAACACAGTTCTTAAAACATTCCCACTTCTTTTCTACATCCCTCTCACAAGATTTCAGATCCTTCAGTCGTTCTCTGAGTAAGTCAGAGTACTGCTGATGATCTTCAAGGAGCCTATCAACCTTTATTCTTTCTATCCTGGGTCTCTTCCTATTTCTTTTCCTCCAACCAACATTAAGTTTCACTCGTGACACTACCAAGTATGATCAGAACCAACATCCGCACCTCTCATCACACGGGTGTCAACAACTAAGTGTTTCAAACGCTGATCGTAAACAACAAAATCTATCACACTCTTTTGACCAAGAGTACGATTTTCCCAAGTATATGTGTGTATATACTTGTGGTTGAAAAATGTATTAGATACACACAAACCATTCTCAATGCAGAGTTCAATTAATCTTTCACCATTATCATTCACACAAGGATCATTAAACTTACCCAGAACATTGTCAGAAATTGTATTCTGCACACCTACTCTAGCATTGAAATCCCCTGCTATTATAACTTTTTCTTTAGCACCAAACTGGCTCAAAACAGCTTTTAGCTCATTCCAGAAATCTTCTTTCTTATCAGAAGGTTCCGAGTCACAAGGAGCATACACTACAACAATTACAATTCTCTGAAGTTTCACTTTCAAACGAATCCAGAGAATTCTCTCACTTATGCAACTATAGTGAATCAAGTTGTTCATCTTTTCACTTATAATCACACCTACACCAGCATGTCCTCTCATATTATCCAATACTCCAGAAAACACACTCACCGTGACATTCACTTCTTCTACCCCAATTTCCTTCTTTTTGGTTTCACTTACACACAGTACATCCAGTCTATACTTATTCATCTCCTCAATCACCTCACTCATCTTGCCATTTATACCTCTAGTATTCCATACACCAATCTTACATTCACTCAGCCGAGATCTCTTTCTCATACGCCGTTTAGAAAGTCCAGGTCGATTCCGTGGTGGACCGTCCTTCTCAAGTGTGGTAGGTCCACCATATCCCACACTTGAGTCATTCTTAATATTTCTTTTTGTCTTTTTAATCAGGTAAGTGCATCAGTGTGGGGGATTAGCCCACAGCTGAGGGTTCCAGTTGGTCATTCAACCTAAGGATTCTGGAACAAAACCCAGTGAGTTGGGGTCTTTTTGCCAATGTCACACAGAACTAGCTTGCACCTCTCCAAGATTCACAGAGGCCTAGTTGCTGTTGTGTGGGCCATTGTTACCACGGAGCGCCCCGAGGAGACAAACCCATTGCTCACTACGACCGCCTGCCGATACCCATTCTAGACAACATGAAATTAAAAGAGTCATCAAGTTAGCCACTGATGCAGGATATTCGTTGAGTCAGGTATGAAACTTTATCTAAAAAGCCAAGGTCAAACATTCTAATCTTCCTGTGCTGCAGATACGTTATTTAGGCTCAATTCCCTACATACCAAATGTGTCTTACAAACTCAAAAACGCCTTGAAGAAGATGAACTACGGCGTCGGCATAAGGTCTCCTGCATCTTTATATACTATGCTAAAGGGAAGTAGTGAAAAACCACGTCTCTCCTGTGAAGCAGGTTTTTATGCGATCTCCCTACAGTATCCGGATGGCTCTAAGTGATATTACATTGGAATGATCAAGCGTTCATTTGGAATCAGAGTCCACAAACATAAATGAGACACAAAATACAGTAAAGTAGCCACGGCTTTATCCAGAGAAGTGAAATTCAAGTCCGCTACTCCTATGTGGGACGATATAAAGAAATTAGCTACCTACCCTACCCCTAAAGGTACAGCCATTCGAGAAACCTTGGAGATCATTACCAACAGCGATACTTGCAATGATTGCGTCTCACTCGTGTTGCCATGAATTTGGAACCAATTCTTCAAGTAAAGCCTTCTGCCTACCAGGATACCGTGTATGCAACCAACGTGATGCATCATATCTTTAAATGAATATAACGTCGTATCTATTGTTGTCAAGTCAAATTTCCGCATTCAAATTGTTAATGCGTTCTATTTCTCAGTTGCAGTTTCTGTCTAATTTCCTTGAAAAAAGCCATCTGCTTGACGTGCGAAAGCATGGAAACGCTAATGTGTCTACTTCCTACGCCAATAAATTGGATCACTAGCACAGTGTTACTATTTAATACACAAGTTTGTTCTATACACCATACTGGCAGTCTAATTATTGCAAGGGGTGTTATTATTGCTATGATACATTGCTGGCTTCTCAGTTTGTGCAATTGTAGGTAGCCTATATCATAATACCTGATTGTGGATGATTCAAGAAATAGAAGATTTACAGTAACCCTGCCATCCAATAATGCACATGAAGGCTGTGGGAACTCCTTTTACATGACCAAAGGGTGATTGGAAGGTTGGTACTTCAGTAACTCTCTTAAAACAACGATCAGGAGTTAACAGTACTAATTATTGCAGAAGAGTAACAGGACACAAGCAATACACCACTAAACACAATCAGTGGTCACTTTTTGAATAGAGTAACTGGTGAGAGCACTGGAAATTGATTCTATACGAGGTATGACAAAAAAGTTTCCAGAATGACCCTAGCTCAGCAGCAGCATGCATGTGTTCACTGGGGTTTAGAACTTGACAAAGGACAGAGCAAGTTTTTCTTATCTGGGAGGGCGAGACTTGAAATTATGCTGCTTCAAGTTCAAAAGTTCCCCACTTCCACTCAAATAGCACACAGTTTTTATTATCTCACACCTCCATTATAGGAAAGTATTATGGTCCTTCAAAAATCACTTTTGGTTTATGACATAATTTTACTAAAAATGTAAAAACTAGGTACTACCCAAGAGAGCAAACAGCTGTGAATATCAAGTGAAATGTAAAAGTCACGTAAATACTGACAACACAGCATCGCACAGAAATGCAGAATGAAAAACGAACCAGTACAGAATGAGTGAACGCGTATCAGTGAATGTAATGATAGAAAGATACTTTCTGGGTTGGCCTTGGGAAAATTTCCTTCAAGGTTTAAAGCTCAGAGGAGCTATCTGCGACAGAGCACAAATGACTAATTGACTCTTCATCACTATGGCATCTTCGAAAAGGTCACGGAGGTTAGGCATATCTGCCTATTGTTTTACATGTCATCATCCATTCCTTCAGATTATTCTTTTTATACATGTAGGGGTTCATACCTCACCATGTAGGTTACTCACACCTTGGTTAGCTGTGTAGAGTACTGTATATGGTAAATACATACCGATGAGCCATTACATTATGACCACCCCCAGCCTAGAGAAATGAGCGTGCCTGGAGACCGAACGGTGGGGCAAGTGAAGTTCACAGAGCAATATATATATACAACTTAAGAACCAGCTATCGGTTAGCAGAGTGTTCGGAGTCAGAATGGGAAAAGCTGCCAATTTATCGGAGTTTGATAAAAGACAAATTGAAATGACAGCACCTCGGAACTACGATCTCGGAAACGGCGTGGCTTGTGGGTTGTTCACATGCCGCTGTAGTGAGTACTTATCAAAAGCGGTGCACAGATAGCCAAACGATGAACCGTTATCCAGCCATGTGTTATCCGCAGCTCATTGATGCCAGAGTGGAGGGGAGACTGTTGCACATTGTTCACAGTGACCACAGGGCCACATTGTGACAAATTACTGCAGCTATAACAGTGGTGATCAGGGAAACGTGTAATAGCACATAGTTCATCGCAGCCTTATGTGCATGGGCCTGCATAGCTGGAGACCCAGCCGGGTCCCCAGGCTCACTGCACGTCATCGCCAACAATGCATGAAATGGTCCCAAGAGCATCAAGATTGGACAGTGGATGATTGGAAGAAAGTGACTTGGTCTGAAAAAGCAAGATTCCTGGTGCATCACATTGATGTCCGAGTGCGAATACGGCGATTGCCAACAGAGGCTATGGCACCTGGATGCACTGTTGGGGGAAACAGGTGGGTGGCTGCAATGTTATTCTGTGGGTGATGTTTTCTTGGGACACTTTAGGCCCCATTATCCCAATAGCACAGTCCCTGACAGTTGTCAGGTATGTGAACATCGTTGCGAACCAAATTCACCCATTCATGGCAACTGTGTTCCCTGCTGATGATGGCCATTACCAACAGGATAATGCACCATGCCACACTGCCAGAATCATCAAGGAGTGGTTAGAGGAACATGTTGGTGACTTTCTGTTAACGCCCTGGCATCCAAACTCATCTGACATGAAACCAATCGAACATTTGTGGTTCAACTTGGAAAAGCAGATTTGCACTAAATCACCACCACCTCGAAATGCACAGAAACTGGAGGACCTGCTGTTGAATTTTTGGTACCAGATACCTTAGGATACCTATCGCCATCTCACCAAATCAATGGATTACCGAGTGCCTGCTAAGAACTCCGGTATCTCTGATCTTGTCACAACAGCAGCGAATCATGAGCCGATCAATCGCGTATCATGATTTTTTGTTATATCTCATGTGATTCTATCATAAAGTTCACATACAATTACGTGATCACAAGGTTCTTCAGGAAGACGCTTTGATGTCTGTAAGTTCTGTTTTACACATTCTATAAAGTGAATACAGTCTGTGGTGGTGCATTAACTTTTTCAATTAAAATATAAATCAGTTAAAAGTCCTAAAATTTTTTTGAATAAAGCTCATATTGAGAAATGGCTTCCTAGTTTAATTGAGTTAATAATCTAAAGCAACTTATGGGAATTTACTAGGAAATTTTTTTATTTATAGCAAATTTTCGGAGAAAACTCTTCTCCTTCTTCAGGCTCTCTTGTTGTTGTCACTTTTTGCTTGTCACTATCATGGTTACGGTTTACCTTGACGGTTACGGTTAACCTTGACGGTTTAGGTTATTTTTCAACAAATCCTGCCAGATGTTAGGCAGGAAAATCCTTTGCAGTCATTGATGATGGAATTTTGATTTTTCTCAATCTCTATTCCTTCTTTCAGTTTTCTTTTTGGAAATTGCTTTGGAAACTGATTACTTTAAGGGAATTCAATCCATGCTGTGCCCAGTTTCTCTAACATGCCTATCTAATCCAGTCTTGTTGGAGCAATTTTTTATAGCTGCTTTATGCTCAGCTATACGAGTTTCTAGTCTGCGACCTGTTTCACCTATGTAAGATAGTCCACAACTACAATTTACTTCATAAACTACTCCTTGCATTTTTAAAATATCTTCTTCTCTTTGAACTATTTTAGGGAAAAAATTTTTTTAACTTTGTTCTCTAAACTTGGAGCTAGCCTAATATTGTATTTTTTACTAATTCTCTTTAAAGCCTCAAATAAACCTTTGTGATAAGAAATTTTTCTAGTGAATTTTACTTCTTGCTTTTGTGGGTTCTTCTTACCATTAAAATTCAGAAGCTTCTCAATTTCTTCTTTAGGATAGTTATTTTCTGCAAGTATGACTTTAAGCTCTTCTTTATGGGCTTCTTTTTTATCTGCAGTAGAAACTATTTTATTAATTTTTTCTAAAAACTGACTTGCTACATTTTTCTTAATAGAAACTGGATGATACGAACTGAAATCCAGTAGTCTTTTAGTATTCATTGGTTTTTTATACCAACTAGTGAGGAATTTTTCATCTTCATAATAGATAGTAATATCTAAGAAGTTTATTCTTCTTTCTTTTTGAAGTTCAATAGTGAACTTAAGGGAATCATCTAATTCATTGAATGAGTCTAGAATTCTTTCTGGAACAATTTCTGAGCTATCTATTATAAATAAGATGTCATCCATGTATCTGCTATATAAGCAGAAGTATGTGGGTTGTACTAGTATCTTTTCTTCTAGTTTTCCCACATAATAGTTAGCTAAGAGTGGGGAGAGTGGGGAGCCCATAGCTAGCCCCGATTTTTGAATGAAAAAGTTTTCCCAAATTGAAAGTAGTTGTTCTGCAAAGAGAAAGTAAGCATTTCAAAAATTCCTACTAATATGTTTTTTCCTTGTTGTGAAAAACTATTAGGTCTGCCAAGTCTTCCGCTATAAAGTCTATAAGTTGATCTATATTAATGTGAGTATACATAGACACTATATCTAAACTACCCATAATAGGAGAATCTAATTTAGGAAGAAGTTCTAGTTTTCTTTTAGCTGCATTGAGTTTTTAATCAAGTTAGGTGGCTCTTTTAAAAGATTCTGAAGGTGTGACTTTAAAAAATAGTTTAGATTTGAAAGAATAGAGTTTTTTGAGTCTATTATTGGTCTAATTGGTTGGTGTTCTTTATGCAGTTTGACTATTCCATATATTTGAGGTAATCTGAACTGTAATTTTGAGAATTGTTTATAGTTTTCTGGCAGCTGGTTTTTCTTTTTTTGAAGTGAAATAAGCTTAGAGACTTTTTAATCAAATCTGGTAGTGGGTTTTCTTTTACTTCTTCATACATAGGTTTTTTTAGTTCTTCTTCCATCTTTTCTAGATAATCTTTCTTATCCATAATAGTAATCAACTTACTTTTGTCTGTTTTCACAGCAACTATACTTTCATTTTTTCTTAAATCTTAAAAAACCTGCAGTTCTTAGTCATGTGAAGGACAACACTGCTACTGGAGTTAGCCAAGAATTATTACAAGTGATAAATAAAGGAAGTAATTTCAATCTATCCAAAGAAAACATAAATCCAGAAAAATTGGTAATTGAATTGGAAAGCATCTGCAGCACTTTAGAAAAAGAGGACCAAATTAAAGCAGACCTCCTCAGAAAAGATTACTACAATAGCCTTACAAAATTCCAGAAGCAAGTAAGGAAACCTCAAAAAAATTTTGATAATAGTCAATTAAAAGCTCTTAAAGATTTCAGAAAAAATGAAAGTATAGTTGCTGTGAAAACAGACAAAAGTAAGTTGATTACTATTATGGATAAGAAAGATTATCTAGAAAAGATGGAAGAAGAACTAAAAAAACCTATGTATGAAGAAGTAAAAGAAAACCCACTACCAGATTTGATTAAAAAAGTCTCTAAGCTTATTTCACTTCAAAAAAAGAAAAACCAGCTGCCAGAAAACTATAAACAATTCTCAAAATTACAGTTCAGATTACCTCAAATATATGGAATAGTCAAACTGCATAAAGAACACCAACCAATTAGACCAATAATAGACTCAAAAAACTCTATTCTTTCAAATCTAAACTATTTTTTAAAGTCACACCTTCAGAATCTTTTAAAAGAGCCACCTAACTTGATTAAAAACTCAATGCAGCTAAAAGAAAAACTAGAACTTCTTCCTAAATTAGATTCTCCTATTATGGGTAGTTTAGATATAGTGTCTATGTATACTCACATTAATATAGATCAACTTATAGACTTTATAGCGGAAGACTTGGCAGACCTAATAGTTTTTCACAACAAGGAAAAAAACATATTAGTAGGAATTTTGAAATGCTTACTTTCTCTTTGCAGAACAACTACTTTCAATTTGGGAAAACTTTTTTCATTCAAAAATCGGGGCTAGCTATGGGCTCCCCACTCTCCCCACTCTTAGCTAACTATTATGTGGGAAAACTAGAAGAAAAGATACTAGTACAACCCACATACTTCTGCTTATATAGCAGATACATGGATGACATCTTATTTATAATAGATAGCTCAGAAATTGTTCCAGAAAGAATTCTAGACTCATTCAATGAATTAGATGATTCCCTTAAGTTCACTATTGAACTTCAAAAAGAAAGAAGAATAAACTTCTTAGATATTACTATCTATTATGAAGATGAAAAATTCCTCACTAGTTGGTATAAAAAACCAATGAATACTAAAAGACTACTGGATTTCAATTCGTATCATCCAGTTTCTATTAAGAAAAATGTAGCAAGTCAGTTTTTAGAAAAATTAATAAAATAGTTTCTACTGCAGATAAAAAAGAAGCCCATAAAGAAGAGCTTAAAGTCATACTTGCAGAAAATAACTATCCTAAAGAAGAAATTGAGAAGCTTCTGAATTTTAATGGTAAGAAGAACCCACAAAAGCAAGAAGTAAAATTCACTAGAAAAATTTCTTATCACAAAGGTTTATTTGAGGCTTTAAAGAGAATTAGTAAAAAATACAATATTAGGCTAGCTCCAAGTTTAGAGAACAAAGTTAAAAATTTTTTCCCTAAAATAGTTCAAAGAGAAGAAGATATTTTAAAAATGCAAGGAGTAGTTTATGAAGTAAATTGTAGTTGTGGACTATCTTACATAGATGAAACAGGTCGCAGACTAGAAACTCGTATAGCTGAGCATAAAGCAGCTATAAAAAATTGCTCCAACAAGACTGGATTAGATAGGCATGTTAGAGAAACTGGGCACAGCATGGATTGGAATTCCCTTAAAGTAATCAGTTTCCAAAGCAATTTCCAAAAAAGAAAACTGAAAGAAGGAATAGAGATTGAGAAAAATCAAAATTCCATCATCAATGACTGCAAAGGATTTTCCCTGCCTAACATCTGGCAGGATTTGTTGAAAAATAACCTAAACCGTCAAGGTTAACCGTAACCGTCAAGGTAAACCGTAACCATGATAGTGACAAGCAAAAAGTGACAACAACAAGAGAGCCTGAAGAAGGAGAAGAGTTTTCTCCGAAAATTTGCTATAAATAAAAAAATTTCCTAGTAAATTCCCATAAGTTGCTTTAGATTATTAAGTCCTAAAAATGTTACTCACGGAAGTGCGTGTTCAGTCTAACGTCAGTAGTTATTGAGTTTTTTTGTCCAAAGTTGCATCCTGCTTCAACATGGTCAACTGTTAGGGTTAGTTCGAGAGCCATTTCGTCATAAGTTTTACCCTACGTCGGATATGTCCAGATGTTAGGGTTAGCTCCATTTTGGCTGTGTCGACATCATATTGAATGGGTAAAGGTTTCCAGATAATAATTAAAGATTCTTGAGTTAGGAGTTACTATTTACATACCACTTGAAGTTTCACGTCGTACTTGGTCTTTAGGGCTATCTCGTCAATGTTGCACTCTCTTGGAATTGCTGAGGAAGCCTTCAAGTTTGGTCAAGTTCATAAAAAATTTAAAAGCTTTAAAAGATTCTAGTTAAAGTCGTTACTACACCACCTCATACCATCCACGGTCTCAATCATCGGACGCGCGTTTCACCTAGGCTCTACCCTGGCGTTTTCAACAGAGACTTCACACCTTCTGTCAAAGTCTGCTATTTGAAAGTCTCATGTCCACAGTGTGCATGTTCCTCATTTAACCTATTGCTAATGCCATCTAGTGTCAGGTCATATCAACTTTATCTTCATCTATGTCATTCTCACCCTTCCCTTTTTTCTTCCTCTCTCTCCTCTCCCTATTCCATTTCTTCTCAGTTTCGATCCGGTTCCTCCAAGCGTATGAAAGGTCATATGGACTGTTATTATTGCAGTTAAATGGTTTGGTCTTATGTATTATTACTGCTTCTGCTACTTGTATCGTTCTCATATTATTCTGTTGGTTTAATATTGTAATTCCTTCCCAATAGGGTATACATTGATTATCCAAACAGAAGCACCGCATGCCATTGATGTGAGAGGTGAAAATCAGCTGCAAAGGTGCGTAAGGGCTGATCGACACGCTGCAGTGGAACAACTCACTGGCCAAATGAACCAGGGGGGCTACTGGAGGTGTGTCTAAAATGACAGTTCAGCGAACCCTGCTGTGTATGGGGCTCCGATACAAACTGATGGTGCATCAGCAGAAAAGGCTTACATTTGCATGGCAGTATTGGAATTGGACCTCCACTGATTGGCAAAGGAATGCCTTCTCCGATGAGTCACGTTGTCTGCTTCATGGAATGGATGGACGTTGGTGTATAAGGCGAGAAACATCAGAGAACATACCCTCTTCAACCATTGCTGGAAGAACACAAGCTGGTGTGGGCAGAGTTATAGTCTGGGAAATGTTTTCATGGCATTCCCTGGGTCCACTAATACCTGTGGAAGGCACTATGGACTGAATTTGCTATGAATCCATCTTTGCAGACCACATACACCCATACATGCTGCTTGTTTTCCCTGGGGCGGATGGGATCTTCCAGCATGTCAATGCAACGTGTCACACAGCTAGAAATGTCCGAGGGTGGTTGGAAGAGCATGATGAAGACTTCAAAGTACAGGGTGTCCGAGAATTATTGGACACATTACAAAATTATGTACAAAAAAACAACAACTATGAGCATCGTCTGTTTTTCTATGTCACATATTACTAACACGGTTTCTATGTTTTTGTTTTGCAGAATTGTTATTCCCAGAATCCAATAGATGGCACTAGGTGTGGCCTGATGAGGAATGTATGAGAAATGCACAATCAGTAATCATGTCATCCGTACAGAAGAAGGCGATGTGTGTGTTATGGCTGGCGGAATTAAAGTCTGTCATTAAAGTTAAAAGACGGTACTGTTTAAAGTATGGTTGTAATCCTCCGTCAACAAATTCAATTAAGCGGTGGATGAAACAGTTTAAAGAAACTGGCAACGTGGAACATCATGGAGGAGCCAGTAGGCCTAGCATCAGCGGTGAGACGGTTGACCAAGTTAAGGAAAGTTTTCAACGAAGCCCCAGGAAATCCGTTCGTAAAGCAAAGCAGAGAACTGTGTATTCCGAAATCGGCAGTTCACGATATCTTGCACAAGAAATTAAAGTTTCATGCTTATAAAATTCAAATAGTGCAAAAGATGCATGTAAATTATCACACTGCGATATGATTTCGCTGTGGATGTGCTAAGTCGAGTGGAAAACTACGAACACTTTCTCAGTACTGTAATTTTTAGTGTTGAATCCACATTTCATGTATCAGGTATTGTGAATCATCACAGCTGTAGGATATGGGGCAGTAAACCGCCTCATGCTGCTATTGAACTGGAACGTGATTCTCCAAAAGTTAATGTGTGGTGTGCCCTATAAAAAAGAGAAGTGATTGGGCCTTTCTTCTGCGAAAAGAACCATAAATGGTGACATTTTCTTGGATATCCCAGATCAAAAGGTATGACATAATTTCCCAACAAGACGGCATGCTTCCGTATTGTTCAACATGTTTATGTAAGTTCCTAAATGAGCATTTCTCCAACAACAGATGGATTGGATGTGGTAGTCCCATTCCGTGGCGTCCTTGCTCTCCAGATCTAACTCCATTAGATTATTTCATGTAGGGTTATGTGAAGGATCATGTCTATCAGATGCCTTGTACTGATTTGCAGGAACTGAAGCAGCGTATCACAGCTGCTATTAATTCCATAACTCCTCAGATGCTTGCTAATACACGGCATGAAATCAAGTATCACTTAGACGTACTACAAGCAACCAAGGGATCTCACATCGAAATTTATTAACTTGTGTAGTTACATTGTAAGTTACTACAGTCAGTTTCTTTCTATCTGTTTAATGTTTTGTTTTATATAATTTTGCAATGCGTCCAATAATTCTCGGACACCCTGTACTTCCCTGGCCTCCTAATTCCCCGGACTTAAACCCAATTGAACATCTGTGGGACCACCTCGATTGTGTTGTTTGCTCCACCACGCCCCCTCCAGCAGCTGTCAGATGCACTTCAGTCAGCATGGATCCACATACCTGTGAACACCTTCCAGCACCTTATTGAGTCACTCCCAGCCTGTCTAGCTGCTGTCCGCACTGCACACGGCGGTTACTCTGGATATTAGCTGGTGGTCACAATAATGTGACTTAACCGTGTATAAAAAAAATAAAAGAACATGGAAAAAAATTAAGAATTTGTATGTTTACTCTGCAGAGGTACAAAATATACGTACGGTTTGACTAGCAGCAGGTTACTCTTAGTTTCTGTTGGTTTGACAGCAGGTGGCTGCTCTGCTGGCTTCACATCATTTTCTACAGGTTCATCTTCACATATATCTACAGATATAGAAGGAGCAACAGGTACAGGAGGACGTGTAGGAGATTGCTGGGATGTTGGAGAGCTTTCTGACTTGTCATTTTTGTTCTCTTTCTTTGGTGATTCATCACTATCACTCTCTGCTGGTTCATCATCCTCATCAGGCATTTCTATAAACTGTACTTTGTTGGGCTTTGTTTGAGCCTGATTGACACTGTCTTTGATCGTTTGAACCTAGAATTTCCAATGAGCACACAATCAATAAAGGAAAATTTTTACTTTAAAATGTGAACATCTATGACACTGCCGAAGTACTAATAAAACCACTTATCTCACAATAAAAATACTGTTGACATCAACTGCACTACAATAAAATTTAAGTGAACTGATATTATGAACACCAAGGCAAACTTTTATAATTAACACCTCAGAACATGATAGAAACTTCAATTTAGTATGTTATATAATATTAGTGACCAAGTTACTCTGACGGAATTTTGTTAGCATGAAAGATCAAATGTTATTTTGAATAAAGCCAGGTTTCTGGTGGTATGTCATGTAATAATGGGTTCCTAACACTTGGAATAGATGTTATGAATGATGTAAAAATAAAGGAAGAAATATTCCTCATATATACATGGGATAATCATATACCTACTCACGCAGCAATTGGGCTATACATTTTTCTATTTTACTGTTCACCATGTAAAAACATATTAAAAAACTTGAAAATTACTCCAACCTGGAGTGGGAATTGAACCCATATCTCCTAATTTCCACTCAAACATGCTATCTGTTACACCACCCAAGACAACGAATAGATAGCACCTATCGGTATAACATGCAGCAATTAGAATATAACTCTGAATTTCTCAAGTTTACTGTTCACCACAGGACATCAGATCAGAAAACTTGAAAATTACATCACCCTGGAGTAGGAATTGAACCCACACCTCACAATTTCTGCTCAAACACACTATCCGTTACACCACCCAAGACAAAGAATGGATAACATCTGTGGGTGTAACATGCAGCAATTAGAATATCACTCTCAATTTCTCAAATTTGCAGCTCACCTTAGGACATCATATCATAAAACTTGAAAAATACATCACTCTGGAGTGGGAATTGAATGTACATCTTCCAATTTTTGTTTGAGCATGCTATCCATTACACCACCCAGGACAATGAGTGATATGGATAGCTTGCTTGAACAGAAATCAGGAAAACAAGTTTGATTCCTGCTTTGAGGTGATGCAATTTTCATGTTTCCTGATATGATATTACATGGTGAACAGTAAACTACCGCATTTCAGAGTCATATTCTGAATACTGCATTATTAATTTTATGAATGTTTTCTAAATAGCACCAACAAATTTGAGTTGTTTAGTGATGTTGCCTCAAATTTGAATAATTATTTATAGCTCACTGGATTTCAGATTCGTATTAGTTAAAATGCTTTCTTAAAATAAAAGTGAAAACTTAAAACAGCTAAGTAATAGATACATTATTTTAAAGCATGTTCTATTCACAGTTGGAGAAATGTCATGTATACTATCATTTCAGCTGATTCACTTATAATACTACAGGTAGTAATGTTTTAGAGGCACCTTGAGCAAAAAAATATTCATATCCCTTTTACTTTTGGTAGCACAATTCTTGTGATCACCCTTCGCCATGGGCAAATTTTGACATTCTCGAATTTATTTACACATAGGATAAACAAATGGAAAGAGAAGCACACATATCCAAATATATCGCATTTTCCAAGAATATTGGAGTTCCATTTACTTCATAGTTTTGTTATTGGGGATGCCACACTGAGTTTAAAGCAACAAGTAAATATGCCATAAAATAATCTGAGAGCCATTCTCACCCTCAGCCCTCATTGATAATAATTAGATATGGTCAGCTATTATTATAAAGAACTTCAAAAAACCAGGATATTCTGTTCATTGAGATAACATCAGTACTTCTGACAATGCTAGCAGAGTACATTGTGCACCTTTCATCAGAGATAAGTGAGGCAATGAGGTAGGAGTTGTTGAAAAAAATATTCATTTTGAATGCAATTCAACTCACCTGCACAACTCACATCTAATAACATCACAGATGGAAATGCTATAGACACATAATTCAGAAGTAATGTATTAAAATGGGAGTAGTCACCACTGTTTCCTTGCTGTACTTGTAGAACTCTTCCTTCCACGGGGTAAAAAAACCTTCAAAAGAGGGAGGAAGTGCGGCACTGACCACGAGTGTTTCATAGTGTGGAATCTATTATAAATTGTGCAACACCGGGGCAGCTAATTATAATGCAAGAGGTGAAGGAAATTTAGCCTGTGGTTCACACCTACATCTTGGTTTATGTGTTTGTAAATACGGATATGTTTATTCACATGTGAGGAAGCAAGTACAACTTTGTGGTTTTCCATAGTGCTGCTGGTTCACCAACTATACTACAAACAAGGCCAACAAGAAATCCACGTTGGCTGTTGGCAGATACCATAATATAAACTGGCTGTCTGTATGTACCATAATGTTACAACCCATCCTACAGGTATTGAAAAATTCCAAAAGGCCGGGTTTAATATCTGAACATACATCAGAAGCTTAAAATTACAGAAACCGTATAATAGATTGCAATTCTGCTTGATTCTCTGCATTACTGGAAACTCAAAAGACACCTCCTAGACATTGACACTGCTGGTTTAGAATGCATAATAAAAATTTTCAGACAGTGTTTCCAAAATATGTGCAACAGCATCCAAAAAAAATAATTGAACCCGGAGTGGTTTCGTACATATGAGAACTTTGTGCTAAGAACCAGAAGTGATTCACAGCACAAGTTCTTATGTGTACTTTCACACGTTGAAGACAGCAAGACTGCTAAAACCACTATGCTAAAACACAGAATTGTAATAAAAAGTTGGTAATAAAATGGACTTAAAACACATACACAAAGTAGGGCATGTGATGAATCAGGAACATCTTAAAATTACTGGTCACCAAAAACACTTGATCAAGTGTAAATTCGATGAGGGACTGGAAACTGAAAAAAAAAAGTCAAGATCTTGACCACAGAGGTTGGTTTCTTCCATTATGATTGACATCAAGCAATGCTTTTGAATTTGCTATGATGATGGACTAGAACACAACTTCAAAATTAAGTTTGTAAGTAAATTGTTTTACACAAATAGACTATTTAAGATTAACTATTCATTAGACTAAAGCTTTAGAGACCTTCATGCATTCTTTAATTAGTGGAAAATAAAATAAAAACTCATAGTTGTAAATGCATTTATGGCACCTCTATTCATAGTGATTGTGGAATAACTTTTTTTTTTTTTTACGGGTCTTTTAGAGGTTATTTTTAATGAAAGTTGGTTGTCAAATTTTCGAACTAAAGCCTAGTTCGTCATCAGGACTATGTCACTGGAGTAGTTGCTGCCACTCAATTGGAAGAGACCATCCGCAATTATCGTTAATTGTGGTACTTCTTCTTCTTGCTATTTCGATCCCTTCTTCTAGTTTTCTCTTTACTAAGTTTGACTGGTGGGCGATTATTCATTTCGAGTCCCAATTTATGGAGTGTCCACTTGCTTGTACATGTCTGTCTAGCCCTGTTTTGTTCCCAATGTTCCTAATAGCTGCTTGGTGTTCTTTCATCTAGGACCTTAATACTTCTCCTGTTTCTCCTATATAGCTGAGTCCGCAGTTACAGTCGATGCAGTAAATTACTCCTTCCTGCAATTGGATGTCCAATTCTTTCTGCTTAGCTGGCAGGAATTCCTTTTATTTTGTTATTAAGATCTGGAGCTAGCCTGATATTATTTTTGCTCCGATCCTTTTCAGTTTCTCGAAAAGTAGTACGTAATTTTGCTGGTGAATTTGAAGTTGGTTTTTTCCTGCTTCTTTTTTGGCACTTGTTTAAATATTTTTTCAACATATGGGGAGGGGTAATTGTTTTCTGCCAACATTTCCTTTAATTCTTCTTTGTGAAGATCTTTTGAGAAGCTGAAGAGACCAGGATTTCAATTTTCCAAAAATTGTCTCGCTGTATTCGATTTAATATAATCAGGGTGGAATGAGCAGAAGTCTAACATCTTCCCTGTGTTGGTGGGTTTTCTAAAAGCTGAGTGAATATTTTCCCTTCTCTTGAGGTCAAGGTTAAATCCAGGTAATTGATGCTATGGTCTTTTTCCTGTTCCAGGGTGTACTTCAAGGTATTCTCTAGTAAGTTAAATTCTTCCAGAATCTGAGAGGGTAGAGATTGGTCCACAGTATCTACTATAATTAGGACATCATCCATGTACCTTACATAGAGAGCAAACAAGGAGGGTTGTATAAGGATTTTGTTGCCTCTAGTTTACTTTATAATAATTTGCTAGCAGAGGTGCTAGTGGAGAACCCATTGCAAGTCCTGAAGTTTGCCTGTAATTTCTTTCCAAACTGGAAGAAATTATTCTTGAAGGAAAATAGGAGCAGTTCACTTATGGCATATATGAACTGCTCCTATTTTCCTTCAAGAATAATTTCTTCCAGTTTGGAAAGAAATATTACAGGCAAACTTCAGGACTTGCAATGGGTTCTCCACTAGCACCTCTGCTAGCAAATTATTATATAAGTAAACTAGAGGCAAAAAATCCTTATACAACCCTCCTTGTTTGCTCTCTATGTAAGGTACATGGATGATGTCCTAATTATAGTAGATACTGTGGACCAATCTCTACCCTCTCAGATTCTGGAAGAATTTAACTTACTAGAGAATACCTTGAAGTACACCCTGGAACAGGAAAAAGACCATAGCATCAATTACCTGGATTTAACCTTGACCTCAAGAGAAGGGAAAATATTCACTCAGCTTTTTAGAAAACCCACCAACACAGGGAAGATGTTAGACTTCTGCTCATTCCACCCTGATTATATTAAATCGAATACAGCGAGACAATTTTTGGAAAAAATTGAAATCCTGGTCTCTTCAGCTTCTCAAAAAGATCTTCACAAAGAAGAATTAAAGGAAATGTTGGCAGAAAAACAATTACCCCTCCCCATATGTTGAGAAAATATTTAAACAAGTGCCAAAAAAGAAGCAGGAAAAAACCAACTTCAAATTCACCAGCAAAATTACGTACCACAAGGGACTTTTCGAGAAACTGAAAAGGATCGGAGCAAAATATAATATCAGGCTAGCTCCAGATCTTAATAACAAAATAAAGAAATTCCTGCCAGCTTTAAAGCAGAAAGAATTGGACATCCAATTGCAGGAAGGAGTAATTTACTGCATCGACTGTAACTGCGGACTCAGCTATATAGGAGAAACAGGAGAAGTATTAAGGTCCGAATGAAAGAACACCAAGCAGCTATTAGGAACATTGGGAACAAAACAGGGCTAGACAGACATGTACAAGCAAGTGGACACTCCATAAATTGGGACTCAGTGAAAATAATCGCCCACCAGTCAAACTTAGTAAAGAGAAAACTAGAAGAAGGGATCGAAATAGCAAGAAGAAGAAGTACCACAATTAACGATAATTGGATGGTCTCTTCCAATTGAGTGGCAGCAACTACTCCAGTGACATAGTCCTGATGACGAACTAGGCTTTAGTTCGAAAATTTGACAACCAACTTTCATTAAAAATAACCTCTAAAAGACCCGTAAAAAAAAAAAAAAAAGTTATTCCATAAAAACTCATGGAATTATGTAAAACACTATCTCTGGCTGGCAGAATATTTGGGAGGAAAAATTCTGGTTTTTATCATGTAATGTAATCAGTGTAAATATAAGAAGTTTGCAGATATGTAAACCTGAAATTTAGTTCTTTCTCTCAGACACACACACACACATATAAAATATGACATATCAATAAAAAGTAATGCTATCACTGATGCTATGAAGTTTTTAGATGATTTAAGCACCATACTGCAAGATCTGATAGAAAAGGTAAAGTGCAATCGCTATTTTCCTTAAATAGATCATACAAATTTATGCATACACACACTCACACACAATATAACGAAGTAAAGTTCTCCATCATTTTTATGCCAGGGGCTGGATTCGAACCCACAACTCTCGGCTCCGGAGCTCCGAGTGCTATCCACTATACTACACTGGCATGTGCTCTCACTGCTATCTACCTTTATCTCATGTAGGTCCTGCAGGGCAGGCATGTCACAACAAGATCTAAGATATTGTGCCTTTTATTTCATGTACAACTTAGTGAAGGTTTGGGTGGTAAAACAGAACCAACATCACATGCAAGAGGACAGGTGAAAAATATAAAGTACTCAGGAAAGATATGGAAATAACCATTCCTGTATTCTTGAAACCATACACAAGGTCACTCTTGGAAAAACAAAAACTAGGAGCTGACTGAAGAATAAGCAGTCACAAGTTCAAATTAGAAATAGATTCCTATTCTATAAAAATTGTAGCACTAAATGAATCAACTCACCACAGTCAGAGTTCCTCTTCTCTGCTTTAAATGCTTTAGCATCTGGGAGCGCTGCTCCATCATCAGTGTGCGTTCATATGTGTAGGCAGATATATCAGTTTCACCCTAAAGCAAATTAATTATTAAAAATGAATTTACATTCCATAGATAGCAAAATGATTTCAACAAAATTAATTGATTGGACATCTTAACACATAACCTAATGAAAATATAAAACCCTTAGTTACTACCTTGTGAAATGAGGCATAAAATAACATTTATATAGAAGCTCCAGATGCATGATTCAATATTGTGGTCTTAATTTTTTTTTAAAAGCCTATAAATATTTTAAGTACATAAACTTTTGTAACATATTCCATAACATATGGAAACTAAAATATATAAAAACATAAAATTAACAATCAAAAACTATAAAAAATCCAAACCTATTGCTACTACCCCTTCTGATTTTAACAGTAGGAGGCAAGCTTTGATTGGGAGGATGAAATTGAACATTTCTTAATTAAGATTGTATTCTGGACAGAAATAAGTATAAACCCATGATTTTGTAATGTGAATTATCTCGGTTGAAGTTTAAGAAACATTCAACAAAAGGAAGCTTTAATACTTGAGCAGATGATATGAACATGGCAAGACAGATAAATTTCTAGGACTGAAATTCTGTATGATAATCAATTTTGCGAGGTATCTTAATAGCTTACACTCTGGGCTTTAATGATGTTGGCCAGCTTAAATATTTATTCAATCAGTTATTAATTAAATGATGTTACAGAAGAATAACTTAAAACACTGTAATTTTTAACTTGAAAATTTTCACATTTATGTACTCTTCATAGTACATAAAAATAATGCAGGTCCATTCTGTCTAATCCCATGGTGATTTGTATTTACTTATGAGATAAAATATTTTTTTACTCATACCAGATTGTCTTTAAAACAGAATATGAGGTTTCATTGCAATATTTATGCTATGAGATGCAGATCATTCAGCAATGAAATTTTCTCAAATTAAGTCTACTCTTTGTCAAAACAAAAAAAAAAAAAACATTTAGACAAGTTTTTTTCTTGTATTTCAATGTATTTTTATTAAAAGCATAATTATGACACTTTTTTGTTTTGCTAGAAACAAAACAGTACTCTCAGTGATTATATTAATAGAACAATGCAAGGGGTCTTCCAAAGGACAGTGTATAACATAACAGCATTAGGATCATTACCACACTGTTCAGGTGTGGAAATGGGCTGAGAAAAAAAATGGATTTGATAATTTGAGAGGTGTGAAGTTAGTGATACCTGTATTTAGTATGAAGTAAAGTCAACAACAAGGAGAAAGTTCTTCAAATAGAGCTTACCACTGGGACTTAAAGAGAAGCAGTATATATCACATAAACAGCATGTGTTATAGGACCATTAAGCCTAAAACTGTTATACAGGATTTCCAAGAATTATTGGACATGTTACAAAATTATATAAAACAAAACATTAAACATATAGAAAGAAACTGACTGTAGTAACTTACAATGTAACTACACAAGTTAATAAATTTCGATGCGAGATCCCTTGGTTGCTCGTAGTACGTCCAAGCGATACTCGATTTCATGACATGTATTGGCAAGCATCTGAGGAGTTATGGAATTAATAGCAGCTGTGATACGCTGCTTCAGTTCCTGCAAATCAATACAAGGTGTCTGATAGACAAGATCCTTCACATAACCCCACATGAATAATCCAATGGAGTTAGATCTGGAGAGCAAGGAGGCCACGGAATGGGACCACCACACCCAATCCATCTGTTGGGGAAATGCTCATTTACGCACTTACGTACACATGCTGACCAATGCAGAGGTGTGCCGTCTTGTTGGAAAATTACGTTGTCATATCTTTTGATCTGGGGTATAGTGAAATTTTCTAGCATATCCAAGTAAATGGCACCATTTATGGTTTTTTTGCAGAAGAAGAAAGGGCCAATCACTTCTCTTTTTGATAGGACGCACCACATATTAACTTTTGGAGAATCACGTTCCAGTTCAATAGCAGCATGAGGCGATTCACTGCCCTATATCCTACAGTTGTGACAATTCACAATACCTGATACATGAAATGTGAATTCAACACTAAAAATTACAGTACTGAGAAAGTTTTCGTCATTTTCCACTCGATTCAGCATATCCACAGTGAAATCGTATTGAGAGTGTGATCATTTACATGCATCTTTTGCACTATTTGAATTTTATAAGCATGAAACTTTAATATCTTGTGCAAAATATCGTGAACTGCCGATTTCAGAATGCACAGTTCTCTGCTTGCTTTATGAACGGATTTTTTGGGGCTTCATCGGAAAGTTTCATTAACTTAGTCTACCATCTCACTGCTGATGCTAGGCCTACAGGCTCCTCCACGATGTTCCACATTGCCAGTTTCTTTAAACTGTTTCATCCACCGCTTAATTGAATTTGTTGACGGAGGATTACAACCATACTGTAAACGGTATCGTCTTTTAACTTTTAATGACAGACTTTAATTCTGCAAGCCATAACACACACATCACCTTCTGCTGTATGGATGACATGACTACTGATTGCACATTTCTCATACATTCCTCATCAGGCCACACCTAACACCATCTATCAGATTCTGGTAATAACAATTCTGCAAAACAAAAATATAGAAACCGTGCTGGTAATACGTGACATAGAAAAACAGACGATGCTCATAGTTGTTGTTTTCTTGTACATAATTTTGTAATGTGTCCAATAATTCTCAGACACCCTGACAAATCCAAGGAAAAAATCCTAAGTTCTGATAAAACAGAATGAGAAATTATACTACTGTTTGTGAAAATTGCAACATCGTGAAGTACTCCTGGTATCATCTTGAAACTTACAGGATATGTACAACAGATTGGGACATGCAAATGAATAAAATGCCCGTAAAAATGCACATGTGGTTTCAAAGCAGCACTCTGTGAACTGTCCGGTCTTGGGCATAAAGAGGTGGTTCAAATGAGATGTTACAATCAATGAAGAGCCAATATTGAATTGAAAGGGTGTCTCTTTTGTCTCACTATGCTCTGCCACCAAGGAATAACTAACAGACTTCGAGCAAGGAAGGATTGTTGGCATAAGAAAAGCTGGATTTTCCTACCATGCAATTGCCACTTGTATGGATGAAATGCCAGTGCAATGATGTGAACATGGTATCAGTGGACAGATGAAGCTTAGACACACAGAAATCCAAGAAATGGACAGCAAAATTGCACGACTGCACAGAATGACAGACCTCTACCACATGGCAGTGACCGATCGCACAGCAACATCCACTATTAAGAAGAAAGTAGTGTAGAATATGCTAAATTTAGTATAAAAAGTTTAAGGCAAATATATTTCAGCCATTACTATAGCCTTCATCAGTGCGACTACGATTGGTTTTTGTTGCCAGATTAGAAAGGTAAGTTTTGTTATGGTAACTCTGGGTGATGTGATGCAATGAGGGATTTCCAGATGTAAGGAATGAAAATGGGGAGCTCAGAGTTGCAATTTTTGGAAAATAAAATTTCCAAACTTTCTCTAAACCTCAGAGCATACCGATTTTGGAAGGGAGCCAACTTTTTAGTATTGGACCAAATTGGATTGAAGAAGGGTCAGCCATGGTAAAAAGAGACAAGGAAGAGGAAGGTTTTGCAAATTTCACATCAGATTTGTGTTCCTTAAGTCTTGAGAAATATATTTGCCTTAAACTTTTTATACGTAACTTAGCGTGTTCTACACTACCTTCTTCTTAATTTGTTTGTTAGTTATGTCCATTGCCTACCACTCATTTATTTAACATCCACTATGTTAACAGTGGAGCACTGTCACAGGTCAGGCTTTGTCTTCCAGCACAGTCTGACATCATCTGCTTAACAAACGACTGCTAGCTAACAACAAACTGCTGCACATTCCGTTGACCCTCAACCACAGATGCCTCAGGCTGCAATGAGGTCTCGAACACACACACACACTGGCATGCTGATTGGCAAGAGGTCATATTTTCTGAAAAATCACAATGTAACTTGATGCACCATGATGATCACATATGTGTTCGAAGACATTGACATCATGGTGAATGGCACCTTGCAGCATCATACCAGCCCAACACCAAACACCATGGTTTCAGGCATCATTGGGTTCCATTCGCTATCATGCCCGATACAAACTGAAGGAACCCTCAACAGCCGGTGATACATGAGGGATGTTTTAGAGGCAGAGGTGATACCTTTCCATCAGAATTGTCCGGTCACATGTCCCCGAGGATGGTTCCAGTAGGACCATCCTTGAGGACATGTGACTGGGATATTCCCCTCCTCTTCCATGCACAGCAGATACCGGTTCATTCCTGGCCAGCACATTTGCCAGATATGCACCAGATTGAACATGTCTGGAGCATGGTAGCTAAGCAACTGGCCCATCAAGTGCCTCCACCAGTAGCCACAAAGGAACTCTGGTGTCACATAGAAGTAGGCTATTGCCCAGGATGATATATATATATATATATATATATATTTTGGAGGGGTTTGGCCATAACTCACCATGCTGGCCAAGTGGGTTGGTGAGTGTGGGATAGCATTTCCTCTAATCCCGATGGTATAGTTATACCGCTATTGGCGGTCGTCAGAGCCCCTTTAGTGGGAACAGGATGTACCACGAGAAGGCGGGGTTGACATTTGTCAAGGAGAGGCTGTGATGTTACGCATCACCTGAATGTACCTGGCCAAGGCAGCGGCCAGTGCGACATGAAGGCAGAGGGTGCTAAGAATCCCCGGAGGACCGGACTAGGCTGCCATCTGATGCTGACCTTGGCAACGTATAACGGACGCTTCCTATCTTCTGATTCAAGGCTTCTTGAATTGGAAAAGGAACTACAAAGGATCAACTGGGACATCGTCGGGCTAAGTGAGGTAAGGAGAAAAGGAGAAGATCTCATTGAACTGAAAAGTGGACATCTCTTCTACTATTGTGGGACAGATACTGGCAGAACTAGTGGTGTTGGATTTATAATAAACAAGAAACTGAAGGATAAAGTTGTAGAAGTTGAAAGTTCCTCTGACAGAGCTGCACGACTCGTTATCCAACTCTCAAGAAGATACCAGGCTCAGATTATTCAAACTTATGCACCCACCACAAGTCATGCTGAAGAAGAAATTGAAGAATTTTATGAGGAAATTCGTAATCTAAATAATAAAGGTAAGCAGCACTTGAAGATAATTATGGGAGATTTCAATGCAAAAATAGGGCAATGGCAACAGAATGAAACTTCAGTAGGTAAATTCGGTCACGGCAACAGAAATCAGTGTGGAAATACTCTTGTTGAGTTTGCAGAGGCAGAAGGGTTTTTCATCTTGAACTCCTTCTTCAAGAAAAAGCCACACAGGAAATGGACATGGAGACATCCAAATGGAACGACAAGTGAAATTGATTTTATTATGTGTAACAAAAAATTCGTCATAGAAGACTGCAGTGTGCTAAACAAGTTCAACACAGGCAGTGACCATAGATTGGTGAGATGTAAGATGCACCTCAACACTAAACTTGAACGTAGCAAGCTCATAAGACAAACAAAATGTATTGACATAACCAACCTTAAAAAACACCATAATACCTTCAAATTGGAACTGAAGAACAGATTCTCTGCTTTAGAAGGCCTAACATCGGAAGAAGTGGATATTTCTGAAGTTAACAGAAAAGTAACCAAAGCTCTTATGGAAACAGCAACAAAATTAGCTGGGTCTAAGAACAAATTGCATGTGAACAAATTATCAGGAAAAACCAAAATGTTGATGCGAAAAAGAAGAGTGATGAGGACAACTAAAGAAGATGTGACTTCCAAAGTGGAATATATAGAGCTATGCAAGACAGTACGAAAAAGTATCACTGAAGACGTAAGGAAATTAAACTGTGAACTAGTAAGGAAAGCAATTGAAAACAACCAAAGCCTAAAGATAGCAAAGGGACATCTCAGTAAGGGGAAAAACAGATTATGGCACTGAGAAAAGAAGATGGTTCTGTAACAAGAAATAGAGGCGAAATTTTGACAAGAGTGAAAGATTTCTACTCCAAATTATATGAAAGGGATGATACATGTACTCCAGACATCATGAAAGGTACCAGTACCAGAGTTCTTCCAGTCCTTCCAGCAGAAGTTGCACATGCAATCAAGAACATGAAGCGGGGAAAAGCTCCAGGAGAAGATGGAATTACTGTAGACATCATACAAGAAGCAAGTGGAGAAATCGAAACAGTACTCGCCCAAATTTTCACTCGATGCCTTAATGAAGGGAAAATTCCTGAGGATTGGAACAACGCTACAATGATCTTGCTACATAAGAAAGGTGACATTGAGGATCTCAGGAACTACAGACCTATCAGCCTCCTATCAGTGGTTTATAAAATCTTCACTAAAGTTCTTTCACACCGCTTGAAGGTGACACTGGACATGGCTCAACCGAGAGAACAAGCTGGATTCAGGAGTGGCTACAGCACAATAGATCATATCCACGTACTGAGAGAACTAATTGAAAGAGCGAGGGAATATGAACTTCCATTGTGCATGGCTTTTATCGATCATGAAAAAGCCTTTGATTTGGTGAAACCATCAGCAGTTGCAATGGCTCTGAAATCCTGCGGTATTGAAGATGCATACATTAATATTATTAATAACATCTATGAAAATGCAAGTGCAAAGATTCGGCTGTTTGAAAATACAACACACATAAAAATTGGAAAGGGAGTGAGACAAGGTGACACCATATCTCCGAAGCTCTTTAATGCCACATTGAAAAATGTCTTTCAATCACTGAACTGGGAAAACAAAGAGATAAAGATTAATGGAGATTATCTAACCCACCTTCGTTTTGCTGATGACATAGTCATTTTTGCAACTACCCCATCAGAGCTACAGAGTATGATCCAGGAACTTGCTGGCAGAGAGTAAAGAAGTGGGATTAAAAATGAACTTTCAGAAGACAAAAGTGATGTACAATGCTTTTACAAGAAATGAAGATTTATCGATTGATGGAGAAAAGCTGGAGATAACAGACACATACGTTTATCTTGGACAGCAGATATCAAGTGAGGGTCACATTGGTGAAGAAATTAATCGGCGTACAAAACTTGCCTGGAGAGCTTTTGGAAGAAACAGCATAATTTTCAAGAGCAATATGCCATTATGTCTTAAAAGAAAAGTGTTTGATCAATGCATCCTTCCAGTGCTTACGTATGGTGCAGAGACGTGGACCTTAGCTAAAAGAGACATACAAAGGCTGCAGACAACTCAAAGCAGCATGGAGAGGTGCATGCTTGGTGTAACCAGGAGAGATAAGAAGAGGAACACGTGGATCCGAAAAATGACAAGAGTGGAAGACATCATGATCAGAGTTAAATCCCTGAAATGGCAATGGGCTGGACATACTGCCAGAAGAACAGACCATCGATGGACAGCCGAAATTTTAGATTGGATTCCAAGGGACAGGAAAAGACCCAGAAGAAGACCACATGGAAGATGGGTGGATGAAATTCGAAAGTATGCGGGAGTGACATGGAGGAGACTGGCACAAGACAGACCGTTGTGGAGGAAACTTGGGGAGACCTTCGTCCAGCAGTGGATTGATAATGGTTGACAATGATGATGATGATGATGATATATATATACCTCTCCTTTTCAATGCTACTCTGTGTAGATGATGTTAATGTTGCTCGAGGTGGCTTCACATGATACTGAGTTTTGAACAAAAAAAAATCTCGTATAGCTCTCTCTTCAAATACACTGATGGAAAAAAAATCCCAACACCACGAAAAAATAGTTGTAGAGGAATGAAATGGCGGCAATACATTTGTATAGGTTACATATTTAATCGATTAAGATTTCAAGATCATAGCTTAATGTAAGCGCGAGAAGAGCCATTTTAAATGTGAAATGCTGGTACATTAATAACCGGTGTAACCGCCATAATGTTGAATGCAAGCACGCAAACATTCATGCATTGTGTCGTACAGGTACTGGATGTCAGTTTGTGGGATGGAGTTCCATGCCTGTTGCACTTGATCGGTCAATACAGGGATGGTTAATGCTGGTTGGGGGTGATGCTGGAGTTGTTGTCCAATGATGTCCCATACGTGCTGGATTGGAGAAAGATCTGGTGATCTAGCAGGCCACGGCAATATGTCGACACTCTGTAGAGCATGTTGGGTTATAAGAGCGGTATGCAGGCGAGCGTTATCCTGTTGGAAAACACCCCCTGGAATGCTGTTCATGAATGGCAGCACACCAGGTTGAATCACCAGACCGACGTACAACTGTGCCGTCAGGGTGCGTGGGATAACCACGTGAGTGCTCCTGCTGTCATAGGAAATTGCTCCCCAGACCATAACTCTAGGTGTAGGTCCAGTGTGTCTCGGCCGCAGACAGGTTGATTGTAGGCGCTCACCTGGCCTCCTTCTAACCAACACACGGCCATCACTGGCACCCAGGCAGAACCGGCTTTCATCAGAAAACACAACAGATCTCCACTCCGTCCTCCAATGAGCTCTAGCTTGACACCACTGACGTCGCAAACGGCAGTGGTTTGGAGTAAGAGGAATGCACGCTACAGGGCGTCTGGCTCGGAGCTGTCCTTCAAGTAACCGATTTGTAACAGTTTGTTGTGTCACTGTGGTGGCAACTGCAGCTTGAATTGCTGCCGCAGACGCAGTATGATGCGCCACGGCCATATGCCGTACACGGCGGTCTTCCCTCTCAGTAGTGCGACGTGGCTGGCCGGAACCCAGTCTTCTTGAAGCAGTACCTTCCCTTGACCACCGCTGCCAACAATCATGCACAGTGGCTACATTCCTGCCAAGTCATTCTGCAATATTGCGGAAAGAAAATCCACCTTCTCGTAGCCCTATTACACGACCTCGTTCAAACTCCGTCAGCTGTGTATAATGGCTTCTTCGTCTTCTTAAAGGCATTCTTGATTAACATCAACACAGTACGTCGAATCTCAACGATAACTAATGCTCACGAACGTTACAGCGCGTATTAACAGCAAACCTGCTTTGCATGTTCTGAGGGGCACTACTGGCGCCACACGTATGCGCCGAGCGCGAAATTTGCATAGACGTCATCTTACAGATGTACTCTCACTGCCTAGTAACTGTCGTTTATCTAACACAACCCCTTCTTGGTGTTGGGATTTTTTTTCCGTCAGTGTATAATCAGTTATCTCCTGTAACATGAGGAATATGTGATGTAAATATAATGTGAACAGTGCAATTCTTTCTTGGTGTTGCAGTTTTCACAAACAGTAGTGTATGATACAAATTGTTTCGCTCATGAACATTAAGAAATACATGGACAATTATGGAGTCCATGTATACTGAAGCATCACTGAAGAGAAGGCTAATTTTGTTGATGTTCCTGTTTGAAGTCAGCCACATATGAGGTAGAAATAAATAAAAAAACATGAAGTGGTTGTAACTGAAATACATATATACATTCTTCAGTTGGATTCGACAACTGGATATGACAAAAGAATTCAGAATACACACAAATTGAATTTCCACATACATTGTAACACCAGTAAAAGACGCAACAGTAAAGAAAAAAAAACCCATCACTGACTGAATAGAGGTGAAATGAGATTCAGCATCTTGTTTTCTAAATACTGCTGCACAACAGATTGGAAAGTTGTCTCCAAGATTTGCAGATACACATTATTTTCAAAAGTATTCGAACACTACCAAATATTTGCATAAGTGCAAAGAACTGTTGCACATGAAGATATGCTGTGAGTGGGGAAGTATGTATATAAAGCTGGATGTTCTGTTGTGTTAGCAGTAAATTTGAAGCGGATATACTGTGTGAACATGAACTTTCTGAGTTCCAGTGGGGGCTGGTCATAAGATGCCATTTGAGTAACTTTTCCATATGAAACATTGCAGTTAAACCAAAAATACAAAAATCGACTGTAAGTGATGCCATGAAGAGATGGAAGCAGAATGGTGCAACTACTGGAAAAAAAGAGAAAAAAGGTAGGCCACAAAAACTAATGGAATGTGATAGAAGAGCCATGGTAAGAAATTCTGTTCTTCTACTGCCTTTTCCATTACTGCTGAATTAAGAAATGCTTGTAATGGCTCAGTTAGTACCATAACTATCCACAGAGAGTTGCACAGCATGGGTTATTATGGTAGAGAGCAGCACAGCACATGAGTCACACATCACTACCATGAATGCAAAGTGCCCATTTGGAGTGGTGTGTCTACCATTGTTCCTGGACTGTGGGTGATAGGAAAGCTGTTCTTTGGAGTGATGAGTCATGCTTTTCACTCTTCCAATCTGATGGGCGTGTTTGGATTAGGCCACAGCCAGGTGAAGGATTTTCATTGGACCATGTTCTTGCAACTGTTAAGTTTGGTGGAGGCTTCATCTTGATATGGAGTTGTTTTCATTGATGGGACTCAGTCTTTTGGTTATTATACCACAAACCATGAACTCTGAAGTGTATCTTGACATTTGGGATAATTCTGCCATATGAACAATGTGACAGCATTATGAAAATGACCGATGTCTCTTCCAACATGATCAAGTTCCCTGCCACACTGCACAGCATGTGCAGGATTGGTTTCTTAAAAATGAGGTGGAGTTATTAGACTGGCCTGCTCCGAGTCCTGATCTTAATATCATAGAACACCTCTGAGATGAACTCAAGCGATGGATATTGTCTCTTCCAACATGATCAAGTTTCCTGCCACACTGCACAGCATGTGCAAGACTGGTTTCTTAAAAATAAGGTGGAGTTATTAGACTGGCCTGCTCCGAGTCCTGATCTTAATATCATAGAACACTTCTGGGATGAACTCGAGCGATGGATATTGTCTCTTCCAACACAATCAAGTTCCCTGCCACACTGCACAGCATGTGCAGGACTGGTCTCTTAAAAATGAGGTGGAGTTATTAGACTTGCCTGCTCCAAGTCCTGATCTTAATATCATAGAACACTTCTGGGATGAACTCGAGCGATGGATATTGCCTCTTCCAACACAATCAAGTTCCCTGCCACACTGCACAGCATGTGCAGTATTGGTTTCTTAAAAATGAGGTGGAGTTATTAGACTTGCCTGCTCCAAGTCCTGATCTTAATATCGTAGAACACTTCCGGGATGAACTCGAGCGATGGATATTGTCTCTTCCAACACAATCAAGTTCCCTGCCACACTGCACAGCATGTGCAGGACTGGTCTCTTAAAAACGAGGTGGAGTTATTAGACTTGCCTGCTCCAAGTCCTGATCTTAATATCATAGAACACTTCTGGGATGAACTCGAGCGATGGATATTGCCTCTTCCAACACAATCAAGTCCCCTGCCACACTGCACAGCATGTGCAGGACTGGTTTCTTAAAAATGAGGTGGAGTTATTAGACTTGCCTGCTCCGAGTCCTGATCTTAATATCATAGAACACTTCTGGGATGAACTCGAGCGATGGATATTGTCTCTTCCAACACAATCAAGTTCCCTGCCACACTGCACAGCATGTGCAGGACTGGTCTCTTAAAAACGAGGTGGAGTTATTAGACTTGCCTGCTCCAAGTCCTGATCTTAATATCATAGAACACTTCTGGGATGAACTCGAGCGATGGATATTGCCTCTTCCAACACAATCAAGTTCCCTGCCACACTGCACAGCATGTGCAGTATTGGTTTCTTAAAAATGAGGTGGAGTTATTAGACTTGCCTGCTCCAAGTCCTGATCTTAATATCGTAGAACACTTCCGGGATGAACTCGAGCAATGGATATTGTCTCTTCCAACACAATCAAGTTCCCTGCCACACTGCACAGCATGTGCAGTATTGGTTTCTTAAAAATGAGGTGGAGTTATTAGACTTGCCTGCTCCAAGTCCTGATCTTAATATCGTAGAACACTTCCGGGATGAACTCGAGCGATGGATATTGTCTCTTCCAACACAATCAAGTTCCCTGCCACACTGCACAGCATGTGCAGGATTGGTTTCTTAAAAATGAGGTGGAGTTATTAGACTTGCCTGCTCCGAGTCCTGATCTTAATATCATAGAACACTTCTGGGATGAACTCGAGCGATGGATATTGCCTCTTCCAACACAATCAAGTTCCCTGCCACACTGCACAGCATGTGCAGGACTGGTTTCTTAAAAATGAGGTGGAGTTATTAGACTTGCCAGCTCTGAGTCCTGATCTTAATATCATGGAACACTTCTGGGATGAACTCGAGCGATGGATATTGCCTCTTCCAACACAATCAAGTTCCCTGCCACACTGCACAGCATATGCAGGACTGGTTTCTTAAAAGTGAGGTGGAGTTATTAGACTTGCCAGCTCTGAGTCCTGATCTTAATATCATAGAACACCTCTGGGATGAACTCAAGCAATGTGTACAAAATCAACCACAACAACCGTCTTTGCTCTTCACTCTGGCAGCAGCTTTGCAGGGTGAATGGCAAGCCATTCCTGTCAAGACCTACTGGAAATTGGTTGATAGTATGCCTTGACGTGTTGCCATTGTCATACAAGCAGAAAATGGACTGACTAACTACTACTTGTGATAATAAAGTAATTTCTCCCAAAATATTGTGGTGTCCAAATACTTTTGATAATATAGTGTAACTTTGAAGGATTCTAAAAAGGAATGTCACATGGTTTCCTGTAGAAAGCAGTGAGATGCAGTTAAAAGTAGGAAGTTTGTGTAATTTTATGACATAAGAGCCATGTGTGATAAAAAAAAAGCCATAGGTTAGCTTGAATATACCAACTAAGTAAAGTACTTTTGACTTAAGACAAGTACATATTGTCTTAGTTTAAGATTTTGTACACATGGATAACACTTTTAAATGAAAACAAATTCAACAAATGTTAGACTTTGTAGTCACAGTGTGATAATTTTACTTAAATGCATTAACCTCTAAGAATGCTGAAAGCTTGTAAACAACATAGTAAAATTGTAAATAAATAAAAACTAGCCCCACAAAACAAAATAACTGCTATGGAAAATTTTTAAACAAGTATGTAAAAAAAAAAAAAAAGTTGCACAGAACACCTATTACCAAGACAATAAAATTGAAGAGCTATTAAAGCAATGGGTAATGTCAGTCAGAATTTGCAATATTCATTGCTGTATTTAGACTGATTTTATTAAATGGAAATAAAAAGAAGATTTATACAAATTGAACTTCAAATCAGTTCAGCAACAGAATTGCAAATCCATTCAGCTTTTAGGCTGGAATAAAACATACCATGCTTCTTCGTAAGTAAAAAAAAAAAAAAATGTTGACAGCACTGATTATCTGGTTTTCAATGATACACATACTTATTATCATGCATGTACTCATATATGCAGTCCCTCATAGAGCTCCCCAACTGTATCTGAAAAAAATTCAACAGATCAGAAGATTTGCTCAGAAAACAAATATCATTATAACCTTCCAAGACCAAATTGTTTGAATAGCAAATCTCAGGACCCATGTACATTTGTAGTTTACTCACCTTGCTAGAGTGCTTGGAAGTTCTACTTCCATCCAAACATTTCTTATACGTTTTTACTATCCTGTGTTTTGACTCCCATTTGAGGATATGACAAAAATTTCCAATCACCAGAATTGCAACATTCTGCCATGATGTGACTTCACACATATTATTTTTTAAAATTCTTGAACTCATGTTTAAATAATGAATCTAAAGAACTTTCTACTCAATTCAAATTCACATTAACATTTAATCTTATCTATCTACAATTCTTATTCAAACATGAGTAAAGAATTTTTAGAAAGAATATGTGTGAAGCTACATCGTGGCAGAATGTTGCAATGCTGGTGATTGAAAAATTTTGTCATATCCTCGAACGAGGGTCAAGACACCGGATAGTAAAAAAACATATAAGAAATGTTTGGATGGAAGTATAACTCCTGAGCAGTCTAGCAAGATGAGTAAACTACAACAGCATATGGATACTATGATATATGCTAATTAGAAGCAGGATGGATGAAGAATAATTTGTCCAAGAATACTGTAAGATATATAAAATCTCAGGACATTTGAAACAGCATGTGTCAAATTGATCTCTCTTTTACCTGTCATATATGTTCCTTAAAAAGTATTGCAGAACACATATCATACGAAAAATATTTATTTTTAAGGAATAAAATACTTTTAAATACTATACTATCACCACAATAATTAATTTTTCATGAAACAGCATTGCTATCAATTCAATTTGGCTGCTGTACATTACCATTTCTACAACTTCTACTTCAGCTTCAATCCTAAGATGATATAAGAAAGTTCCCAAATCTTTCTTCATTTGAATGCTGTTATCCTCCAGCTCTGTTAAGTAAGAAGTGTTAAGGAGCTTTAGTGTAGAGAAGTTTCACATATTTTATGAAATAAGAAAATAATATTCACTGAAGTATCAAATTATTAGGAACATCCAATAGCAATCAGATGCAAGCCATCCTGACTTATGTACAGAACTGTGACATTGAGATGGCTTTATAAACAGCTCACTGCAGAGCATTCACATGTGTGTGAAGTGTAGATTGCAGCAATGTGGAAAAGACTAGTGATTTAAGTGTGGAACAGGATAGTAGTGGATGCTAGGCAAACAGGTGCAAGCATATCATAAATGGCAAACCTCCTCAACTATGCAAGAGCAACTGCATTGAAGGTGTACAATGAATGGTGGTCAAATAACAAAACAAGTCAGTGGTCTTCCTTTGAGTGGAAATGACTGGTTGATGCTCAAGGACAACACCAGCTGTGGACGACTGTGCAAGGTAATAGATGAGCTCCATTACAATAGATAACAGTGCAATACAACACAGGTATGGAGAGGAGAATTTTGCCATACACATAAAACCAGCTGCACATTGGTGGGAAAGAGCTATAACAGCAGACGACCCCTTTATGTGCCATTCATCTCTGCTAAAAACTGACAAATTCATCTGCAGTGGACACAAGAGCGCCAAAACTAGACCTTCACGAATCACGACTGGAAAAAAGACAGCTGGTTCGGTTCAATGTATCACATTTCCAGTCAATATAAGCAAATGGACAGGCCCTAATATGGCAGCACTTGATGGACATTATCACACCTACTTTACTGAACGTAACGATATTAGCACTTTCATTGAGGTACATTCCCCTTTAAATTTTCAATCTATACATTAGATCATTGTCAGGAGTTCCTGCATCTTACTACTTTGACACATCTGGTGACAAATCCTGTAAACTACTGACGATGATCTAGTGTATAGAGGTTTGGTTGCCAGACCTGGTGGAAGTAATAAGATAAAAGGACTCTTGACGATGGTTTAGTGCAGTGTTTCCCAACCACTGGTCTGTGAGGGGTTTTATGATGGTCCGTGAGGAACGAGTTAATTTATTTATTTTTCTTTTTAGTCAAAAGAGTCAAAATAAGAGGAAATCTAGATCTAAATTTTTTTTGAACACCTGTCCTGGAAGATTAAAGGAAGCTTGGGTCACTTATCTATTCACAGAAGATTTGAACTCCTGCAGGCTAACTCCCTAGGAAAAGGAAAGCTTTGTTGAACATTCGTCTGATGCTAGTCTGGCATTGATATTTAGATCCAAATCTCTGACACAGTTTTGGGATATTGTGGAGAAAGAATATCCAAGTCTCAGCAACAAAGCTCTAAAATTATTGGTAATTTTTCGACCAGGTATTTATTGCGAGAAAATCTTTTCCATTTCGGCAATCAAAACAAAACACAAGAACATAATGGACATTAATGCTGCACTGCGTATTGCTTAAACAATGCTGGAACCACGGCTCCAGAATATTATCACTAATCAGCAGCAACAGTGTTAATGTCCTTTATGCTGTTGCATTGATCAAAAAAAATGATATTAATGGTAAGAAGAATATTGTGGTATATTGATTATGGATTATAGTTATTAGTCATTAAAGAATATTAACAGATTATATTATATTATATTAGCTATGTAGGTCAGTGACGTGGGATAATCTGGTACCTAAATTATGGATTATATGCAGTAATCAGTATTATATAGAATATTACAAGATTAAATGCTCAAAAATAGCCAAAAGGTTTTGTTTCCATATTGCTAGTCCACAAAAGTTTCCCCAACATTTTGCCGGTCAGCAAATGCAAAAGATTGGGAACCACTGATCTAGTGTATAGACTGGAAATTTGAGGGGTAATGAACCTTAATAAATTCATCACCTATAATTTCTGTTAAAAGTTTTTATTACTGACAGTAATTAGAGGATGCCATGAAGTGATTAATTACTAGATATTAGCACCACACTGAATCCATGTCACATAGAATCAAGGCTGGTTTGAAGGCCAAGGTGGCCCAACATGTAATTAGATAGGTGTTCCTAATAATCTGCTGGTGTAAGTGCTTTCTCTAACCATTTGTCCAAGATGGAGCAGATTTCAAGTCCCTGATGAGGCACAGGCAGTGTGTCTGTCTTATTGCACTAGTTTCTCCTTTCCCTGGAACCAGTGGCCCCAAATTAGGAACAGATGCCTATCAAATTGCTTGTAGTGGTCATCTTTCCCCCCATACACCAAAAAGAAAATTCTTTATGTCGTGCTGTGGCTACCAGAGAATGAATATGGGCAGCTGGACTTTAGCTGCTAGCCTATCTCTGTATGAAGCAACATTTCAAAAGAAAAGAACAAACCAGAGTAAAGGTCAAATGTAAAGTGCAAGTGCACCTGAAATCCAAAGAAAATGCTACAAAGGAACATATTACTGCATGGGGAACACATTACTAACTGCTATTATTGGATCACACCCTTCCCACCTGTGCGATAACATGCATCAGTCAGTTCTGGAATATGGAAGAGAGACTCATACCACCTTTGTGGCTTTTGTCTTTCCTGTCTCCTCCCTTTAGTCAGCATTCAATCTATGGACACTTCGACATATACAGTTAAGACAGTAAATTCCAAGTAACTGAATATTGATAAACTGCTGGCCTAGCTATTTTTATGTATTCCAGATCTTCATAAACTGTGTGACATTTTTTTTTCAACAGTCAGAAATGTATGAAGTTACCTTAACTGGTCAAGTGAAGAAGTCTGAGTAAGAAAATCCACTTTGATTTAATCCAAGAACTACATTTCCAAAGTGTTCTTGCAGTAATGGATAAATTTCTAATTTGAGCCAACAAAACAACAACTAAGTCTACAAAGGTAACATCAAAGTGTATGCCTAGTTCTTCTCATAAATGTAGCACCTAAAAAATGTGCATTTATGAACTTACCGTTATGTTGGTGAAGTTGGATTAACACTTACCGCAAGTGGTTGGTTCTTGGCTATTTTTCGTATTTCCGTTATGTAGATGCAGCATGGGGGTTTTTCATTCAGTTTCGGGTCCTCTTCAGTTGTTTTTTTCCCCGTTGGTTTTAATTGGCCTCGTTACAAAATGAGATTTTTCCTTTCCCGCTTCCACATATACATATACGTTTTTACCCGAGTACTTTCGGTAACATTCCGTTACCGTCATCTAGAGGACATTTGCTCCGACCAGCACAGACCGTGTCAGTAGAGTGTTTTGGTGGTTCTCGCGGGCTGCATCTGTTATCGGCTATCGCTTCTTCTTGGGCATTGTGGCGCCATCTCTTGTTGGTCACCGATCTCATCGCCCAAGAAGGAAGCGATAGCCGATAACAGATGCAGCCCGCGAGAACCACCGAAATGCTCTACTGACACGGTCCGTGCTGGTCGGAGCAAACGTCCCCTAGATGACGGTAACGGGATGTTACCGAAAGTACTCGGGTAAAAATGTATATATATATATATATATGTGAAAGCGGCAAAGGAAAACACTCATTTTGTAACGAGGCCAATTAAAACCAACTGGAAAAATAAAACAACTGAAGAGGACCCAAAACTGAAAAACCCCCATGCCACATCTACATAACGGAAATACGAAAAATAGCCAAGAACCACGTGCAGTAAGTGTTAATCGAACTTCACCAACATAACAGTAAGTTCATAAATGCAAATGCATTAATGCACGTCAAAAAAATTAACCTCCAATATCGGAAGTAATTGAAACCTAAAAAATTGTAAAGCAATTGAGAAATTTGAAAACATTAATATTCTTACAGATCTATCAAAACTGGGTGAAAGTATTATACAGCACAAGCTGCTAGTTTACATGTAAAACAGCAACAAATAAGTTTTCAAGTAAATTGGTTTCAAAAGTTTCACTGGATAGAATATATCGGAAAAAGATGCCTGCAGTTTTTTGTTATGCTTGTCATCGATTCTGCCCTTTAGGAACAAAAGAAAACGTATTTATGTTGACTGGGTTTACAATCTGGAAAGTTGCTTCAAATAATGAAAGGGACTTTGCATAACACCAGTGATCAGAGGTTCACATATTCGCTATGAAAAAGAAAAACATCAAGACAAAAAATTATCTGTATAAAACATGATAAATGATAATATCATGAATTACTATAGATACCATATTAAGTTAGTTGCAAAAGTAGTAATTCAGCTGGCTGTTAGTGAGTTACCTTAAAATGGTACACCCAGTGGTGCAGTTCTAAGAAACAAAGTGCCTTAGCAATGAATGGGTTAGGAAAAAAACGAACTAGAAGGAAAACCCTTGAAGTTTTCAAAGGCAATTTAAAATCTAACTTCCTGTTTTTAACATTCAATACCTTATAAACATTTTTACCAATTATTTTTATCAATTTCCATCAAAGCTGCTGAATTTGGCTTTTTTAACTAAAAAAAGAATGTTATGCAGGAGTCAGACACTACAAATATTAAGTTTTTCTTTAAATACTGAACTGTCACTCTTTATGTTTTCAAACATTCAGTGCGAATACCATGAATCAGTTACACCACATACGAGCATCTAGGGTCACGGGCAGCTCTCTGTCCCTGATTTGGGGCCAATGATTCCAAATAGGGAGGGGACCAGAGCTGAGGGGAGGATGTCCTGTCTATGTCTCACCCAGGGCTTGATCCCAGGAACCTGGCTTGAGTGATAAGCCAGAAACCAGAGCCTCCGTCCACTCAACCACTGGGGCTTCCTCTTTGTGCTATCCATAAGCAAGTGGAGAATGGGTTCAGAGAATTACTTTGTTGGAGTTGGTACTAAATTTAGTAGAAATGCCCTTTGTAACACTTGTCACTCAATGTAAATGCCTGTTTAATTCTTCTATGTTGATTTACCTTTACCACTGCAGTCTGAACATAAGAGGAAGCCACATACTACATCTTCATTTTGAGGTCAGCTGTCTTGACAAAGGTATTCCCATTCTCTTTACTACCCTTCTCATTCGTAAGAAGCACAACTGCTACTGTGTTTAGTCTCATCACTTCAATATGAACATTCTGTTAAGATAAAAGTCTGCTTTCACATAAAACACAATATTTCCTATTTTTGCATGCATGTTCTTCTGAAAAATCATTTCCCCTGCTGTTCTGTCCGACTAACCATAGAAAGTCTATTCAGAGTTGAAGAAATATTTTTCTCATAATACGTGGTAAATACGTCATGATAATTAACACGGCGATGTCCAATTGCTGTGTTAATTATCATAACCATAGAAAGTTTCTTAGCACTGCTAAGCCTGGCAAAAAGTGCCTTCGGACCTCTAAGCCTCTTTATCAATGGGTACATATAGTCATGAAAAACATGAAATAAACAGCTTATTAGCCATCCTGGTGGTACAGTGGTCTAAGTGCTGACTTATGACTCTTCATCTATGTGGGTTAGAGTTTGAGTCTCGGATGAGGCAAGGGCAGTGTATTTATCTTACGGCACTGACTCTCTCCCTTCTATGAAACCAGTGACCCTAAATCAGGGAAAGGCCACTGCATACAACCCATCAACCCACTGAGTTACTCACTGTGGTAATTAAACCCTGAAACATAACAACAACAACAAAAAGAACACTCAACCAAATTAAGCATTACATGTGAAAGAAAGTATGTTAAAAACTTAAAACTCTAATCATGTTATAGACTTCTGATGGCCACTTCCTAAAAGACTATGCATGTAATTTTCTTGAGTTGATTTGTGATGTGACTAATAACCAAATTATCATGCATTAATAAGATAATATAATTATTGTGCATATTTTTGTGTTTCTCTTAAATCATTCTGTGCCTAAGGGAATAATATGATGTCATGATTAAATAAAATGTTCTCTGGAATCTGAGGTTAAAAATGTTTTTAGATTTGCATCTCTGTTTTGCCTGATAGACTTTAAAGTTCTTGTCAGGGCACTGTTCTGATAAATCATAAATCCAGGTTTGAAAAATTCTTGTTGGGGCTCTGCTTTTGATAGAAAGTAAAAACCTAGGAATGAAAGTGAAAATGTTTCAAACTTCAGATTTTGGAGAACATTTAGATTTAGTTCAGTCTGAACATCATACAATTTCCTAAGGTGTAGAAAGGTTAAAAAAAACAAAAACACAGAACTACACATAAGTGAGTTATCCTATTATTTCATCAACTTAAGATAAGGCTAATTACATCACAAATTAATACAAGAACCTTAAATGCCACTTTCCACTGAGTGACTGTCAGGAGTCTATAATGTGACAAGGGTTTTCAGAAGCTTTTAATCATGTGCTTTTACATATAAATATTACTTTGAAATGAGCAGTAAATATATTATTCATACTGATTAATTGGCAACACAAAATCGTAAAGTAAATATATTATTCAGTGACTATTGGCAACACAAAATTTGAAAAAAATTCTGTACTAAAATTAAGAAATATGAAATTATGCAAACCACCCCATAAAAGCATAACATTGAAATACACCTACATAATTTGCATAATTTTTTTATTAAATGAATTTTTTATTAGGTTGATCATGTTCCAGATCAGTGAATGAAAAGGATACGGGCAACAGTAAATATGCGTAGCTTGCAGTTTTTCCATACTCTGTGTTGTTTTAACAGGAAAGGAAGTAACATAAGTAGACCACCATCATCTAGAAATCAGTTAAGGTAATACCTATGGATAAATGAAACATACTGCAATTATAACTTCATTCATGCACTTGCTCTGATCACTTTCCTGAATTAATAACTGTTGTGTGGTAATAACTGCGTTATTATTGAACAAAACTAAATTTGTTTTGATAGTTACATTGCTATTAGTTTTGTTTAGATGGTAACATGGTTATTAATTTTGCTTAATAATAACGTAGAACCCTTTATGGGAAGAAAGTCAATTAATTACAGAAAAACATAATAGAACCTGTAATAACACTGATACAACAAACTTTCATATGTATTAAGGCATATAATTCAAGAACATAAACTAAAACAACCCTGTGTAAAACAGAACAGAAAGTGCAGAAAGTATACAAAAAAGACAAAGACAAAATGGTGAAAACACTAACTCACAAATGCATCTGAAGTGAAGTACATTATTTTCAGCAATCAGATTGTGGTACCAAACTGCTTTAAGTTCACTGTTCTGCATTTATCATCTCCTTAGAAACTTGAAAAATTACATCTCCCTGGAGCGAGAATCAAACCCTGATTTCTGTTCAAGCATAGTGCTGTTGCACCACTCAGGCAAGCAGAGTTCCAAGTAACTAAAACTAAACAATTATACCTTAGGAATATAAACTCCATATTTTATAGTTACATATAAAATAAATAATCTTGTAAGAATATGAGCATAACTCACCTTCTCTTGGCATATTCAGTTTCCCACGTTTATAGCTCATTACTTCCTCCAACTATCCCTTTATTTTTATGTACTCGGGGAGGGATAGGCTTTCATACATTAAGTAGTATATATACACTTGATCAATATAGATTAAGATATTTTTTATGTTTTTATTAATTTTATAATCGATTTTTAAAAAAGGTCTAATTGTTAGCTTTTTTTAATAACCTTTTAAATAGGAGTTTGCTAAAAAAAAAAGGTTATTTAAAAAAACGCTAACACAATTAGTCCTTTGTTAAAAATCGCTTATAAAATTAATTAAAAAAACAAAAAAAAATCTAATAATTAATGACTTCATGGCTTCCTCTCATTACTTTCAGTATTATAAATATTTAACGGGAATTATCGAGGATAAATTTATTAAGGTACATTACCTCTCAAATTTTTGATCTATACACTAGATCATCGTCAGGAGTTCTTGTGTCTTACTACTTCCACAGGTCCGGCAACCAAGCCTGAGGGATTTTCCATCTAGCATGGTCATTGATGTTGCCACCTTGTGTCTTGTAAATTTCCAGGTATCCTCTAATTTTCGGATAATTGCGTGGGATTGATGTTTGATCACTTTTAAGGAGTTCCAGCACATTTTGTGGCCAGTTTGTTGTATGTGCCTGTCTAATCCTGTTTTATTTGAGATGTTCCTTATTGCTGCTTTGTGTTTTTTAATTCTGGTGGTTAACCTTTGTCCTGTTCCTCCTATATATGGTAATCCACATGAACACTCAATTTTATAAATGACTCCTTCCTGGAATAAAGTATTTTCTTCTTTTTGTTTTAGTGTTGATAAGTATTTTTTAATTTTGTTATTTAAACCTGGAGCTAACCTAAATATAAAAGTAGGTTAGCTCCAGGTTTAAATAACAAAATTAAAAAATACTTATCAACACTAAAACAAAAAGAAGAAAATACTTTATTCCAGGAAGGAGTCATTTATAAAAATTGAGTGTTCATGTGGATTACCATATATAGGAGGAACAGGACAAAGGTTAACCACCAGAATTAAAAACCACAAAGCAGCAATAAGGAACATCTCAAATAAAACAGGATTAGACAGGCACATACAACAAACTGGCCACAAAATGGGCTGGGACTCCTTAAAAGTGATCAAAAATCAATCCCACGCAATTATCTGAAAATTAGAGGATACCTGGAAATTTACAAGACACAAGGTGGCAACATCAAAGACCATGCTAGATGGAAAATCCATCAGGCTTGGTCGCCAGACCTGTGGAAGTAGTAAGACACAAGAACTCCTGACGATGATCTAGTGTATAGATCGAAAACTTGAGAGGTAATATACCTTAATAAATTTATCCTCGATAATTCCCGTTAAATATTTATAATAAAAAACATATTAATCTAAACTGATCATATATATATTTACTACTGAATTTTTGAAAGTGTGTTCCCCCCTAATTACATAAAAATGAACAGAGTTGGAGGAAATAACATGCTATAAATGTGGGAAAATTAACAGATCAAGAAGGTGAGTTATGCTCATATTCTTATGACAGTTTAATTAGGAACTTCAGATCTACTCTATCTGAAGCAATTCAAAGCTTCCTTGTAGTGTTGATGACTTTTTCAAATCCAGGAACAAATGGAAATCAAAAGATGGCTCGATTCCCACTTTAGGGTGATGCAATTTGCAAGAAATTAATGACATCATAACACCTCTAATTATCCTATCTTACACTGAAAAAGTCGCATTTATGGCTTTTGTAGAGGTGATTTGTTTTTTATTTGATAGTCAAATTTTTGAACTAGCTAGTTCATCATCATGGCCACATCACTGCAGCAGTAGTTGTCATTCAGTCAAATACCCAACCACGATTATTGTTCAGTGTGATACTTCTTACTATTTACATACCTTCTTCAATTTTCCTCCTTATTAAGTGTGATTGGTGGGTGATTATTTTTACTGAGTCCCAATTTATGGAGTGTCCAGTTGTCTTTATATGTCTGTCTAACCTAGGATCTTGTTTGCTATGTTTCCAATATTATAAGTTCTTCCATGAGGATTTTTATACTTCTCTTTGTTTCACCTATATAGTTAAGTGCACAGATACAGTCTATGCTACAGACTACACCTTCTTGTACATTGGATGTTTTCTTTCTGCAGTTTTTTTGGACGGAAGGAATTTCTTTAATTTGTTATTCAGATCTGGGACAAGCCTGATCTTGCATTTTTCACTAACCATTTTCAGCTTTTAAAAAAAGTCCTTTGTGGTAAGCAGAGATAAGTAATGTAAAATTTTTGTTATCACTGATTCTACATTTTTTCTAGTCATAATATGAGGGTGATTCTCTTGTTTTCCTTTCTAATGAAAGTGCATTCCAAAAGATTAACTCCATACAATATTTTCTGAGATTTTACTGGTATTTTTTTTCAATTTCATGCAACCCAGTTTGCATTATTTTGTTTTTGAAGTATAATTAGCTTTTTAATCACTTTCAACTAGCTATTCACTTGGTTATGACAACCACCAGTACCTGTATTATTTTGTTACTCTCTCCTTCTTACCCATGCATGAATGTAATCTTTCATTGCAACTGCATAATAACCAATCAAATGAAGGCAACTGATGCAAATTTCTGTGAAATGCACTGAATGATAGAATCATGAGTTGTTACATACTATGAGTTACACTTTGGCTGGTGAGTTAAAAGCACAGGGTTCAAGTCATTTTCCAGAGAGAAACAGGGCATACATACATCATAGCATTTGTGACATCTGTTATCATAAGCAGCATGTATGTTCGACATTCTGCTAAGAAAATATCTAAAAAAGAACAGGCTACATTTTTTTTAGTGGCAAACACAACAGTTCATAACCACAAGAAACAGAATGGTATCAGTTTATGGTGACTCACACTTTTCTGTGAAAAAAGGAATGGAACAAATTGTTTTGTAAACCAAACATTTGTAATGCCTGGACAGATGTATTGAGTGTAATCACAAATGCACTTATTTAGAGCCTTAATAATGCCCTTTATGCAGGTAAGCATTTGATAGAGTATGATTCTGCACAGTTCGTGAATATTATCCATCAGATGGTTTCAACTGTTATTTCAAAATTAAGTATAAAACCAAAAGAACAGTGAACATTGGTGCTTTACAGTTTGTCAAGTGAGAAAAAAAAAGGTTCTAATGGGAACAGATTAAAACATTTGACTTAATTCTATGGAGATGGAACTAATTTTTTCAATAGAATTATAATCTATGACAAAGCATGATGTCACACTTCCATCAAGAAAGCAAATACCCAAGTTTTCAGAGGAAGGGCCTAACCTGAGCTCTGTCTAGGGTTGTGACAATGTAGATTAGATCTTGTTGATGTTCTTTATCCACAAAGTCCTTATGTTAATTGTGGCCATGGAATGAGGGGACTTTCATGAAAATAAACTCATTTCATGAATCAACCCAGTCACAATCAAGCAAATTAGTTTGGTTTCTGAGAGAAAGGTTCTTCTCTAATTAAATAAGAAGGAACTGTACACTAACTATACCTAAAATAGTATAACTACAGTCGTGGCCAAAAGTCCTGCACCAGTAGACCAAAAGTCAATTTATACAGCATAATGGAGAGTGCTTTATACACATTATGCACTATTTTAAAGGAAATTTTATGCTGAATTAAAATATTTTTACAGAATATAATTACCAGTAATAGAAGTGAAGTGACAAGCAAAACCGTGCAAGTGAGGAAATACAAAGCCAGTTCTGAAAAAGCGTTTGCGCCATTCTAAGCCACTATATTTTTCTCCGATGTCTGCTAGTGAGATATAAAAGGATGTAGAATCATCTGCCGACTTAGAATGCAGCTGCTTGTAGTCAGTTGACGGAAGTTTATGCAGAATTCCTAGTAATATTTGAATTTTGAAATGCCAAAGACCCAAAACTCGGTTCTGCCTCTTCAAACCAGGGCAAAAATTATTACTTTGCATGATCTTGGATTCAGTAGTTGTAAAATTTCTGTTAAATGTGGTTGTGATCATTCCACTGTCTTGCACACCATTAAAAGGGTTGCAGAAACTGGATGTGTGAGAAACAGGAACAGAACAGGTCGACTAAAGCTGTGTACTGAATGTGATGATCGCATGTTGATCATCGTTCCTTAAAATCAAGGTTTAAAACAGCCACTGATTTAAGAAATGAGTGGGAGAAGGACATAGGCATTATTGCATCTGCACGTATAGTTTGTCGTAGGCTACAAGAAAATGGACTGACTACATGAAAAGCTGCACGAATACCTTTCCTTACTGAACAAAAACTGCTCAAAAGAATTGCTTGGGCCAAGGCACACAAGAATTGGACTGCTGATGATCGGAAAAATGTTATTTTCAATGATGAAACAACTGTTACTATTTCCACAAATAATGGAAATAATTATGTATGTTGTCGGTCTGGTGAAAGATATAAGGCATGCTGCACCCAGCCAACAATCAAGCACCCACATTCGGTGATGTTATGGTCCTGTATTTCAGCCAGTGGTGTTGGCCGTCTGTACATTGTTGATGGCACATTGAATGGATCAAAATATGGGGACATTTTTTACAGTAGCCCAAACTGCTACTATCTGCATAAGACATGGATTTGTGGAATTTTATCTTTCATGACGATAATGCGGCATGTCAACGGTCAAAGTTGGTTGACGAATGGTTTAATCGAAAAGTTATAAGAAAACTTCAGTGTCTGGCACAGTCACCGGATCTTAATCCCATAGAGAATCTGTGGGTGAGATTAAAGCAAAAGATCCGTCAACAAGGACCTTCATCTAAAATAGCATTAATTGAGTCTGTAAGGAACGTATGGCACCGTGTTATCACCAATGGACAACTAGAGAAGCTCATTAGTTCCATGCCAAGACGGTGCACTTTGTTACTAAGAAACCGTGGTTATCTCATTAAATATTAAATCATATTTTGCTTTTTGGTAAGTTATTTCAAGTGTTTTGCAAGTTTCAATAATGTACTGTACAGTAATTTTACATTAAATGCATTGTACACTAATTCCACAATTTTTTTCTTTTTATGACTAGATGCTATACTTTTGCTTGTAGCTTCACTTCTATCACTGGTAATAACATTCTGTAAAATATTTGAATGCAGCATAAAATTTCCTTTAAAATGATGTATAATATGTATTCCTGACATTACCATTATGCTGTAAGAGTTGATTTCAAACATCAAAAATTGTCTTTTGGTCTACTGGTGCAGGACTTTTGGCCACGAGTGTATACTAACGATCCAAATTTCTTGGTGTAGAATAGAAATCAAAGTTTCCAAGCTTTTGCACATTAACCAGATGGCCTTTTAAGGAAGGTAGACAACAAATTGCAGCAATTTGCTATCTACCTTTCTTGAAAAAAGCCATCCGGTTGATGTGCAAAAGCCTGGAGACTTTTATTTCTATTCTACACCAAGAAATTTGGATTATTAGTATACAGTAGTCATACTATTTAAGGTTCTTCTCAAAATCATACCTTTCTCTCACAAAGCAGTTTTTATAAAAAGCACATAGATGTGGTTTTAATGGGAAGTATGTATACATTATATTTCCATCCATAGTGCATGTGTAATCCACACATCAGCTTATGGTAAACAGATATTTTCTCTGGATCTGGAAATTGCATGATAAAAGAGAAAAGTTGAATATCACATGACAATGAGCAAGAAATAGTTTCATCATGCAATTTCAAGCAGTCTGCAAATTTTTTTGTGAAAGCTTCATAGCAACTTGTGTCAAGTGAGATGTCTTAACATGGAAAAATTTAGGTTGTACAGTTATTTTGATTTCTCTTTTCCTCATGTGACTGTATCTCACATTAATATTATATTAAACTTGGTGATTTTACAAAAATGTTCCTTTAACCTTAACACACATTCTTTCATGAAAAAACACAATGCTGAACTTGGTGGCTTTATAAAAGCATTTCTTTGACCTTAACATATGTTCTTTAAAGCAAAAATACCACTTTTTGAGAAAACTTTGCTGCAATTTATGTCACAGTGAGATGTCTTAAAAATGGAAGTATTTGGGTTTGCCAGTTATTTTGTATTTCACTTTATTTCATGTGACTGAATATCATATTGCGCTTAACTTGCAAAAGTGTCCCTTTAACCTTAAGCATACATTCTTTCGTGCCAAAACACAAAATTGGTGCAATGTATTTGCTTTCACTTCTCACATTTGACTTGTACTTCATGAGGACTGTATGATGACATGTGTGTACTACCTTTAAAACATACCTTGCATATTTTCATTGTACAACAAAAATGCTCTTAGCACAGAAAACTCTATGTACAAAAATCTGAGCTTTATTTCCTGGATATAGATAAAATCTTTTTCAAAAGAGCTACAGAATTTGCAAATGTCAAAAGTTGATCTTGTACTTGCCAATTCATTTCAATGAGACAACATAAAGCTGTTAACTTCTCACAACACCCACAGAAAGATTCTTACTGCCGAGGCTGTATTGATCGAAAAGATTAAATGGAACAATTGTAATTGAAATACACTAGTTGAATTGTCCAGTGCATGGAAGAATTTGATTGAGCTCGAAAAACATCGATCCATCAGTGCTAAACAATCAAAGACAGTTTATCAACATAGACTCGGAGCCAGAAGAACACCAGATGGCAGCACCTCCAACATACAAGATAACTGATGAAGTAAGGTTGGCATTAATGGAACAATGAGATATACTTTAGTGTTCAGCACAGAGTTAACATCACCTGCAACCTTGAGAATGGCCATGGAGCAAGTGAGCCGAAACGCGTCAGGAATGTCAACGAGGCAATATGGGGTGACAGATTTGTGTCACTTCTTTCTTGTTTTTTCACACATGTTTTATGGTTAGGGTTTCGTTAGGTTTTATTTCATCATCTTTCGATTACAATTTAACTTTAGTAAGTGTTTTAATGTCAAATTCGAAGCTGTTCTTTCCTTGTGTTTAAATCATCCCATTTTGTTTTAATCCTATCACCATCATATATTTTTCATATATCTTTCACCTATTTTTCATCTATATGATTTGCAAATGACAACGAAACTTTGTTCATACTGCTATTCATGTACAAAGTGTTCTACAAGTATAAACAGATAGTAGAATGGACTTGAAATGATGGGCCTAACCACACAAGCCTAATCTTTTGTGAAAGACAAAGAACCAGCGTAATGAAAATTCTATCGACATGTCGATGGATGGAAAAGTGGGTTTGAAGAGGTGAGCAAAAACATGTTGAGTTCATAATTTTTTCCTATAGAAGTTATTTAACCTACATAAATTTTCACAAACATTACGAAATATCTTATGATTATTTCATATACCATATTTCAATCCCTTTCATACAACTTACAACAATTCATTATACTGTTTGAGCTCTATTATACAAAGTTGCTAGTACTAACTTGCAAATGGGTCACTGCATTAGTTTTTTGCAAGCTCAGTTTTTCCTAAAATATGAAGATTCGAAACATTTCAGTGACTTGAATTTTCTACATACTTCAGTCTTTACCTATACAGTATAATTACCTATATTTTACTTATTTAGGATATTTCTTCAGATCACTAAAAAATAGTTGCTGTGTTCAACATTCTTTGCTTTTCACTGTATAAATATGGCTCAAAATGAAAAAAAAAATCAATAGCCGTGATCTATAAGTGTATTTTAGAGAATCACATAAACTATGTCATGAATCATGAATTCAGAACTTAAATTTATATTATTATTTTTTATACAGAAACCATAAAACGGAGATGTAAAGCAAAAGGATACGGACTATCCACCAAACATCTATATTCCCAGACATTTTTTCAGTGTTGTCTGGAAACTGATCAATTCCTTTAGGAACAAGAAGAGCACTCTTGCTTGCTGAAATATGTCTTATTGTTTCTAGAAAGAAAACAAATATTAAGAAATTATTTTATCATAAAACTTTAATCTTGGAAATCAAATTTTCAAATAAGTTATTCAGATACATATTTGCTAAAAAAATGGACTCAGATCCATCAACATGCTAGAAAGAGAAATGTTCTAAAAACTCAGCAGCAAAATAATAAAATCGGTTTGAAATTGTAAGCTTTTGGGTGGCAATTGCACTGATTTGTGGACAGCAAGTCAGAACAGATTTATCATGATGAGTCTGTGAGAAGTAGGTTTATCACATCTTAAATTCAATGGAAAAAAAGTGATCACTGTGTTTCCAAAGCAAAGAACATCTTTGTCCATCAGAAGTAGTACTACCACTTAGGTAATAGTTTTGACAGAATTTATTGAAATTCAGTATTTTTTGAAGAAAGAGGACACTGCCATCAATGGTCCCATAACATGGGGACACTGCTAGTCAGTATCTAAAATAACTTTAGGACACTTTAGCTCAAGGTGACTCCATAGCAATGGAGTCACACTGACCTGAAGATATTTTTTTCTGCATGATGTATTGAAGTTTCCTGAACTCAAGTCGCTGGTTTCCTGTAAAACATGCACCAACTGCAGCTCTAGCCTCGCATCTTCTGTGAGCTACAACTGTTATAGACCGTAAGACTATTACACTGCTGGCCACCCAAAATGCAACACCAAGAAGGAAGCATCCGATTGGCCTGAAATTCGCAGCATGCGTCGCCCGCGACAGGACATGCAAATGATTAGCATTGCAGGGCATATGCAAATTATGTGTAACCGGCATGCCACCGAGAAGCACTATAAGAAGGGTACACAGAAGGCAGGGCATGTGTAGTGGAAGTGTGTTGTGCTGCCGGACCTGTGTGTGGGAAGCTTCCTGATGCCTCATCGCAGAATACGGCAGTCATATCAGCACGTTTCAGAGTTCGACAGAGGATGAATAGTGGCTTATCGTGACAGCGGTTTATCGTACCAAGACATTGCCGCCCCTGTGGGACGACATCCAGCCACAGTGAGGCGAGTATGGATTCGGTGGGTGCAGAAGGGACGGACGGACCGACGTGAGCGATTGCAGCAGCTGTGGCACACCACCGAACAAGAGGACCGGCATGTTGTGTGGTGGGCATTGACGGCTCACACCTCCATATCAGGAATGTTAGCACAGAAATTAGGGTGTGTTGCGCAACAACCTGTGTCAGCACGTACTGTTCGATGTCGACTGCAGGAGCGGGGACTTGTCGCATGGCGCCCATTGCTCCGATTACCATTGACCTTACACCACTGGTGTGTGCGGCAGCAGTGGGCCATTGAACGCCGCACCTGGACTACGGAATGGCATGACAATATCTTCTCCGACGAATCCCGCTTCTGCCTGCAACACCACGATGGTCGGATCCGCGTGTGGCGGCACGGTGGCGAGAGACTGTATGACGTCTGCATCATGCATCGCCATACCGGTCCATCACCTGGCGTTATGGTTTGGGGCACAATTGGATACAACACCCGCACCCCTTTGGTACGCATCGCCGGTACACTCAACAGCCACTGCTACATCTCCGACGTTTTGGAGCCTGTAGTTATCCCTTACCTGCAGGACCTGACAGCGGCCATGTTTCAACAGGACACTGCGTGCCCCCACATGGCACGCATGGTGCAACAATTCTTCATGGCCCACCAGGTGTCACTGTTGCCGTGGCCCGCCTGTTCTCCCAATATGTTGCCCATCGAACACGTCTGGTCACTGATCGGCAACCGAGTGGCCCAGCAAGTACCACCCGCGGCTACGCCTGATGAACTGCAGCAACGTGTGGAAGCAGCCTGGACCGACATACCCCAAGCCCACATCCAAAGCCTCTTTCGTTTGATGCCGCGGCGTGTAGCAGCCATTATTGCCAGCCATGGGGGGCCACATGAACTATTGATGTCTGTGTGTTCCACAAGTGGCACGGGCATGTAAGCTCAATCGTTTCATCTTTGTATCTGTTGTTATGTGTCCAGTAAATCTGGCTTTGCTATCTTGTGTCCTTCTTGGTGTTGCATTTTGGGTGGCCAGCAGTGTAGAACAACTCATGTGAAAATCATAGCCTAGGTGTTTAGATTTCCACATCAGTTGAGGGGTGGGGTTCATTTCCATGGAACATATAATCACTTTTGTGACAAAACCTCTTTCATTTGCTGATGTGAAAGTAATGAGTTTGTTAGAAGCTAACCGCATGGAAAATCATTACTTTTGGTTATAGCTGCAACTAAGAGAATTTTTTTAGCCCAAGTGGCAGGAAAGAAAGGTAGAGGAAGGCCAAGGAAATCATGGGAGGATCAGATTGAGGAATATCTGTTTGATAAAAAGGTTATGAGTATGAAGTACGAAAGGTCTTGTGTGAGATGTGTGATGGATGTCAGTGAAGCTTGAGCTGTGTGCAGAGATCGCTCTAAATGGAGACATTTGATACATCAGCACTAAGCAAAATCTATTTCCACCAGTTAAACTTTAATCTGGCAGATGGACTTTCTTTGAGGAGCTAACCTCTGAATCTCAGAGAACAGCTTAACGTTATGTATGAATAACCTTCCATCTGTTGGGAGCTACAGCTATCAGAGTTTCTAAGTTTACTAGAGCTGACTCACATGGGAGTCCTAAATTCAAGAGTTGGGATTCTCATATCAGTTAGGGTTTTTTTTTTGTTTCCAAGGGGAAAAGTCATGTGGGGTTGCCATGACTGCAAGCCTTCATTACAAAACCTTTTTCCATTTGCTGCCATGAAAGTAACAAGATTGCCTGAAGCTAACCAGTTCACTTTGGCATTTATGGTCTGATGGGCTGTTGACAGACAGGTGAAAAGGATGGCTCTTTTGTGTGGCTTTCATTCCCATTTCGAGCATTAAAGATCTGCCAAATTTATAGGTGAAAATCTGGGTAACTGCATCACAAAGAATTAACATAATTTCTGATATTCATAAAGACCCTATATGGCAAATTTTATCAGAATCCGTTTGAAAAATTCTGGTGTGTTGCTGAATTGGAGACATATGAATAGACAGAAAACTAGTGGCATCTTTTTTCCTATTACTATGCAAAAGCTTTCTAAAGCACATTTCATTCAAGCAGATGAATTTCTGTATTGTAATGTTCACTGTCAAAAAATTTGTCAAGCATGGAAAATTTCTAAAACACAATTTTTGCAACAGTGTGCCACAAATTCAAAATCAAAACTGTATTTGTTTTCAGTTGGACACTAGTTCGAAAAAACAACTTTTTTTATGAAAGTGAGGTTTAAACTAAGGGGTGGGAGCTAATTAAGCAATATCAGTACTTTTTATATTATTGCTTTGTTTGCCTTACAAAATTACTATTTGTGTAGTTTAGGAGATTATGAGTGAACAATTATCATATTTTATCTACCTAGGTGTAATAATTGATGAAGGAAACTTGATAAGGAATTGAATACTAGAATTAGCAAAGCAAAGAATGTCTCCTATAAGCTGTATAAGACAAATTTTATTAGGAAGGAGGTTAGCATCTCTTACAAGGAAGGAGTATTTATATCCACCCTCTTCCATTGGGTGTCCATCTGGAAGGGCAAGAGATGGCACTTGCTCTTTCCTGGAAATCTGAGTGTTCAGTACTGTTCTTGAAAAGATACCATAAAGATTTTTGAGATAACACTAATTTTGATTGTAAATTTTTCTGTTGAACTTCTGCATGCAGTAAAAATATGAAAAATGTTAGGAATATACAGTATAAAGTAATAATGAATTTTTGCATTGAATGTTAGAGAACAGTGTGAATATGTGCAGTATGGAAAGACATAAAAGGCAGAGAAATGAAAAATATGATGTCATCCTCTGCTGCTACCATCATTTACTGCTAGACTAAGATCTCATGAAACAAATTTTAAAACTTTGCATTGAGGATATTTTTTCCTTCTTGATGACCAGTTGCAAGATCAATAGGGTTTTATGGAACTGAACACAAGTTGCAAAAAAGTATAAGGTAACAACAAAGAAACTTCCTTATTGCCCCAGTAAGGTGTTAGTTTCATTTATTCATCACTTTTGGGAAGTTTTTGTCTCTTCTGGTTTCTACTTAAATTTATGCATTTTGTGTGTGGTAAAAATGGTTAGATCACAAAATACAGTGGAAATTTTCATATGGTTCTTGTGTATGTTATTTGTAGTAACAATTCATGTTTGCTTCCTTCCTGAAAACTTAGCTATGAGTGCCCATGCTTGCAGGACCGTAGCCAGGGAGGGCCAGGCCAGGCTGAGCCTGACCCGTGCTTCCTTTTGCCCGTCCTAGCGACTCACACAACAGTATAGTGCCCGACCTCTTTTACATCTTTTGCCTGACCACTTTATATCCTTCACCCGAATCTCAACCATCAGCTGCCCCTCCCAGCTTGCTTATCTGGCTACGGGCCTGCATGCTTGTTTCTACAGTTGTGAGACTGTGAGAGTTGGATGCAAAGCAAGGGTCTGATGAGATGATTAGATCACTGATATAAAAGTGATAAGAGGAACATCAAAAAAAAAAAAAAAAAAAAAAAAAAAAAAAAAGAGATGGTTTCAGTGTTGTGACAGTATTAGTGAGGCCGACACTAGATTTGAGTTGAGTATTTCCTCTGTATAAGACAAAGTATTGAAAACACTAAATTATGGCTTTATTCAGATATGCAAATTATATTCAGTAGAATTCATGTGATTCTTCCCTTTTTCTCTGAGTTTTTGTTTATACCATCAACTAGCATTCAGGCATTCAGGAAGCACAATAGGTTACATTTTTATGTAGCACTGTACATGCCTACCATGTATTTGTGAAGAATCTTTTTTTGTTTGGGGGAGAGGGGGTAATCATTTCCTATTGATATCTAAGATGTTCTCTGAAGCACTGGAACTCGTGACCTATATCTGTACCTAGATGAGAAAAGGGCCACTGATACTATGAGGATGCATCAGATTGTTCCACCAAGCACAACTCTGAAATGTATTAAGATATCTAAGCTACATCTGCTTAGCTTCAGTTGCTTAGAACTTTGTTGTCCTGCATAGTGTCATGGTAGCATGCTCAAATGAAAAATCTTTTTTGTTTTGTTTTGTTTTGTTTGGATGTTTAATGACCACCGTGAGCAATTCGATGGGAAATAAGCAGTCACCCATCCCTAATTTAAGACCACTGGTTCCAGGGAAGGGAAAGAGCCAGTGCTGTAAGACAAATACAACATTCATGTCTCACTGGGATTCAAACCCAGACCTATTTCAGATCAACAGTCAGAAGCCAGTGTGGTTGTCAAATTTGTGCTAGCCAAGTAATCCTGGTTGGATGGTTGGAAGGGTATACGCACTAGGTGGATCCCAAAGATTAGTTAAAAAAACATCCATGAGTGGACCTTGAGATATGGGGAAGCTGTAATTATTCAAAAACACTGGGACTCATGCTGTAACAATGATCAAACTGTTATCCTTCCCCAACCCTGGAAGCACCTCATTCATACAGAGGTGACCCAACATGGCTTTTCATTATTGTCTTCACCAAGACTGGAAATTTGTCCTTAGTTTGATAACCACGCTTGCAGAATATGGCTGACACCTCTGCTGGATCATACATGTCTTGTACAACTTACAATTGTGTCGTGCAACATGTTTTTTTAAAACCTCTGACTATATGAAGTGTAGTTTTTAATATTTTAACTTTTTACACCTGAAGATGAGACCAATTTGAGAGTCTCGAAAGCGCTTGTGTGTTTCTTGTGAATAAATAATTAATGTGCCTAGACGGTTTTTTAACTAATCTTTTAGAAGTTAGCCAGTGCTGATTACTGCACCACATGAGTGGCCTAATAGAAATCAGGAAGCTGAAAACACAGCACCTTTGTGCCAATATCTTTAAGTGAAATCTGACAATTAATTCAAATTGCATTCATTGTCACAAACTTTAAGAACTGGATTAAAAGCATTGAGAATGGGTCTTGAAAATTCCTCACCAAAAGACCGGAAACAAATACTCTGATTAAGAAACTAGGAAGCCATTTCTCAACATGAGCTTTATTCAAAGAATTAGATTAGTAATTGAGCTAAATTAAGTTAATGCTTCTTCTGAATACAAGGAGACAACTAATTAATGACAGGGTCTGGATACATGATGTGGAAAAGGACAATTTCCACAATGGGTGTTGCATTCTAAGGCAGCTAGTCATAGACAGGGACAGCTTCTGCTATGGGGCTGCGGGGCTGCAGAGCCCCCCCCCCCATGCCCTACCCCAAGCAGTTTTTTTTCATGCCGTACAAGAGAAGAGAGAGAAGTTTTGTGAACTCCACTCTTTTTTTCCTGCATAACGCCACAAGTTTTCTGAACTCAACTGGAAAGTTTTTCCTGCATAACACCACTGGGAGCAGAGGGAACGTTGGCAGACTGAGCTGCTTGACTGACGGCTATTGAAACCAACTTATGTGGGAAACTCTGCCTATTCCCACATCAGTTCATTTCCTTTGAATAAAACTTCCCTAAGGGCTGCATTGGTGGCAGCTCTCGCTAGCAGGGTTTCTCGCGAATGCAGTCTTTCGTTGGGTGGGAATGCATCTCTGGGCCTGTGAGCTTTGTTGATTAATACAATTTTTATGCTTCCAAATAAGAAATAAAATAGGAGAATGAATTAAAAATAATGACGGATGTTGAAATAAAGTATTAAATAAAGTATGTTTGAATGTTTACTCAACCTGTTTTTCTTAATTTTTTTCTTCCAATTTTTGGTTTGTTCCTGCTTTTATTCAATGTAATAATTCTAATGACAATGTTACTCTCATAGAACTGGAAATTATTCGTGTTTGCTAATAACAAATACTCAGTTGCCAGGATTTTTGCAAAAAAGTTTTACTTATATTTTCTCTTCTGGTCAAAATGGGCATGTGAACAAATTTCAAATTAAGTATAGAGTTCAGTATTGGATAAACTGAAAAAAAAAGGAGACTAATTTCTACAGTGAAATACTTCAACAAATTGATTTCTTCACTTACCAAGCACAGTGAAATTTTCGCTTTTAAACTCATGAAAATTTTTATTCACCAAAATCATTGAAGTCACTCCACCACTGGATACATTTTATTTTTCTACCACAACCCCCCCCCAAAATAAAAAAATCTGCGCATTTCAATTGAGGTAAGTGCATTATACTTACTTACTTTGAAAAGAACATTTAATCAGATATCACTGTTTAGAAAATTTATGAAGTTGGCAAATTTTGAAAACAAATTTTTCTACACTAAATTGTTATCATGGCTTCAGAATTAAAACTGGACTGAATATGTTTGCAATTCTTGTTTATTAAAGAGAATGCTGGTGTGTGAGTATTGCAATAACAACTCATTGCAAAATTCTGGCAGACCCTTCAAAATTCCACAAAATGTTTTTCATCGCCATCCAAGTTGCAGTGGCCACTGAAACTTGAACAGTGCCGGTATCAAGTCAAAGTACCAAAGGGAGTGTATCAGAAGGAAAAATATTTATTGTCATATTTCTAGGGGTCACAATGAAGCACTCGGGAATGCGTACATGACCTTGAGTGTGTGTCCGCTGCCACTGGCACATGCATTAAATTTTTTTATATTTTTTTGTCCTTATATATATATATCGTTTACAACCACTATCAATCCACTGCTGGATGAGAGTCTCCAAGTTTCTTCTTCCACAACAGTCTGCCTGGAGCCAGTTTCTTTCATGCTTTCAAATTTCATCCACCCATCTCCCACTTGTCATCTTCTGGGTATTGTATTTTTCCCTTGCTTTCCAGTTTAATATTTCAACTCTCCGTCGGTGGCTCTTTCTTCTAGCAATATGTCCATATCATTGCAATTTCAGGAATTCTGACCATAATGTCCTCCACTCTTGTCATTTTCCCGATCCATGAGTTCCTCTTTGTATCTTTCCTGGTAACATCAAACATGCATCTCTACATGCTTCTTTTAGTTGTCTGTAATGTCTATATGTCTTATTTTAGTTGAGGTCCATGTCTGTGCTCCATGCATAAGAACTAGAAGAATACACTGATTAAACAGTTTCCTTTTAAGAAATAATGCATCAGACCAAGTTTTATAAGCCGATTATTTTCTTCGTAAATGTGGCCATCGCTTAATATCTGTTGCTTAATTTAGGTATTGGTACCTCTACATTTTCCCTATCAATTGCCAAATATATAAAGCTAAATATTCATTATATATATATATATATATATATATATTATTATTATTATTATTATTATTATTATTATTAAATGGACAGCATCAGCACAGGCTCAGTAACTCTTAGCTTTCGAAGTGATATCTACAAAATTGAGATGCAGCCACCCCATCTCAGCTTACCACGAGCCACTACTGGTCATAGACCAAGGAGAAGGCTTAGTACAAGATGAACTGGTGGTGCAAAATTGGCCAAAAGTAATAAAGGAAGTGATTTGACAAGACAGGCCTTGCAATGGAATGAAACAGGTGTAGAAAGGTGTTACATTCTAAAGCAGTTGGGCACAGACCAAAGGAAAGACTTAAAAACAAGATGTACTGATGGTGCAATGTTGACCATTTTGTAGTGGGGGAAGAGGGTGATTATTACTCAGTGGCCAAAAATCTTGCAGTGAAAAGAGAGAATGATGAAGAAAACTTGTAAGTAGTTAACACTCATTTTCTGTTTTGTTACCATGTTCTGTATTTATGTTGCCTTATTAACCTGAACACCTAGCTTTGGGTATACAGGTGTAATATGATAATGAAATGAATTATGATTGTTTATTGAACACCATTGCAACATAAACTGACTTCATTATACATAGGGCATACCATTTCAGCAATAATGACCATTCTAAACCAGTAACAGAGAAAAAAATATTTAACATAAAGAGTGAAATTAACTTTTTTATGGGTCTTATAGAGGTTATTATTCAAAAAAAGTTGATGGTCAAATTTTCCAACTAAAGCCTAGTTCGTCATCAGGACTACGTCACTGGAGTAGTTGCTCCCAATCAGTTGGAAGAGTCCAACCACAATTATCGTTAATTGTGGTACTTCTTCTTCTTGCTATTTTGATCCCTTCTTCTAGTTTCCTCTTTACTAGGTTTGACTGGTGGGCGATTATTCTTACTGAGTCCCAATTTATGGAGTGTCTACTTGCTTGTATATGTCTGTCTAGTCCTGTTTTGTTACTAATGTTCCTAAGAGCTGCTTGGTGTTCTTTCATTCGGACTTTAATACTTCTCCCTGTTTCTCCTATATAGCTGAGTCTGCAGTTACAGTCAATGCAATATATTACTCCTTCTTGTAATTGGATGTCCACTTCTTTCTGCTTTAAAGCTGGCAGGAATTTCTTTAATTTGTTACTTAGATCTGGAGCAAGCCTGATATTATATTTTGCTCCGACCCTCTTCAGTTTTTCGAAAAGTCCCTTGCGGTACGTAATTTTGCTGGTGAATTTGAAGTTGTTTTATTTCCTGCTTCTTTTTTGGCACTTGTCTGAATAATTTCTCAACATAAGGGGAGGGGTAATTGTTTTCTGCCAATATTTCTTTTAATTCTTCTCTGTGAAGATCTTTTGAGCATCTGAAGAGACCAGGACTTCAACAAAAATTGTCTCGCCATATTCGACTTAATATAATCAGGGTGAAATGAGTAGAAGTCTAACATCTTCCCTGTGTTAGTGGGTTTTCTAAAAAGCTGAGTGAATATTCTCCCCTCTCTTGAGGTCAAGTTTAAATCAAGGAAATTGATGCTATGGTCTTTTTCCAATTCAAAACAATTACCCCTCCCCTTATGTTGAGAAATTATTCAGACAAGTGCCAAAAAAGAAGCAGGAAATAAACAACTTCAAATTCACCAGCAAAATTACGTACCACAAGGGACTTTTCGAAAAACTGAAGAGGATCGGAGCAAAATATAATATCAGGCTTGCTCCAGATCTAAGTAACAAATAAAAAAAAATTCCTGCCAGCTTTAAAGCAGAAAGAAGTGGACATCCAATTACAAGAAGGAGTAATATATTGCATTGACTGTAACTGCGGACTCAGCTATATAGGAGAAACAGGGAGAAGTATTAAAGTCTGAATGAAAGAACACCAAGCAGCTATTAGGAACATTAGTAACAAAACAGGGCTAGACAGACATGAACAAGCAAGTGGACACTCCATAAATTGGGACTCAGTAAGAATAATCGCCCACCAGTCAAACCTAGTAAAGAGGAAACTAGAAGAAAGGATTGAAATAGCAAGAAGAAGAAGTACCACAATTAACGATAATTGTGGTTGGACTCTTCCAACTGAGTGGCAGCAACTACTCCAGTGACGTAGTCTTGATGACGAACTAGGCTTTAGTTTGAAAATTTGACCATTAACTTTTTTGAATAATAACCTCTATAATACCCGTAAAAAAGTTAATTCCGCAGTACAATATGAATAGAGGTGCCATAAATTCATTTACAACTAGGATAAAGAGTGATATCAATAAAACTGGGATGTAGCCCTTTCCCCATTCATCACAGCTATCAAAAAGCCACAAGTAACCACAATAAACATTTTATTTTTATTTTATCTTTAAAGTTTGCTGACAAATTTGCAATGCATTTATAGAATTTAAAATGAGAGGCATATTTTCTTCTACTGTGGAGAATTTTAACATTACTTCTGTAACAAGCTGAAAGAGTGTTATATAAATATTTCATACGCCAATTCAAAGAGTTTTTCTACTCTATAAATTCCAAGCAAATCTAGGGTTTTCATAGTAATGTACAATTTTTCAACTGTCAAATTTTTGGGCAGCACACCAACCCATCATCAGGATTCAGTAGGTGTTTCCACTTATGGGATAAAGTCCAACTCTTTTTCACTCTAATTATAGACCTTCTGCTATTTAGCTTTTAAGAATGGGCTGCTGGCATGCCATTAAAATGATAGTGGACTGTGTGGAAGTACTGGCATGTCAACAGTACTTTCTTAAAAGCAAAATACCAGAAGGTATAGAAACAGAGAGAAGAGGAACTGCATTTAATGAACAGAAGAGTTGGATTTTATCACAGGAATGGCAACACCTACTGAGTCCTGATGATGGATGGGTTTATTGCTCCAAAATTTGACAGGTGAAAAGTCATACATATATTCATTTGAAGAATCCCATATTTACTTAAATTCATACATTAATAATCTCTACGAACAGCGAAGTCATCCTTTTTTCCTAAGACTGTACATGAGTCTTTTCAGTTTAAATTACCTGAAATAGCCATCAAATATCATTATGAAAGAGAACAGCTGTGTTACTATAGTTAGTGAAAGAATCTAATTCAGTGGCTGACTTTTGATAAAATTAATGATCTTGACTGCTTTGGTAAAGGTCTCATGTAATACTGGATTCAGTTTCTTTGAAAAGAGAGATTGCCTATAGATGATGCAGGAATTAAAATTAATCACATTATATTCATTTCTTCAGAGAGGAAACCATGCCTGGCAAGTGTACTTGTCATCACTGCTGCACTATCTGTGTGTATTGCTGCACAGCACTGCAACCTTATGTGTTATTTATTGAAAAAAACTGTTTATTATTTGACAAATTGTTTTACCAGTTGTGTGTGATATTAGGGGCTCACAAAATAAAATATTCTCAATTATTTTTTATCCACCTGGCACTCCCATAAACATAACTAATTAAGGAAAATGCCCATACTTACATCTAACTGAAAAGCACTATTCCTTTCCACAATTTGATCAGTCACATTTTCCACCATTTCAAAAATTCTCTGTTGTACAGTTTTCTCAGAGCAAGGCTTAGCTTCGAAAAGAATTTTGTCATCAAACATTGTTGATGCAATTTCTGTAATACAACTGCACTATGAGAAAGGCTTTGCAGTTTCATTAGTATCACCAAGCTGTTCTCTGAGATTCAGAGGTCAGTGTCGCAAAGAAAAGATCATTTGTCAAATCATAGTTACTGATGGTTTCAGATTTTACTTATTGTTGATCTATCAAACACTTTCCTTTACAGTGATCTTGACACATAACTTGAGCTTCAATGACATCCATCGAGCATTTCACACAAGACCTTTTGTATTTCATGCTTGCCATCTTTTTTGCATGTGGAAATTCCTGAATCTAATCGTTCCATGGCCTTCCTCTTCTTTTCTTTCCTGCCACTTGTGCTGAATAAATTCTCTTAGTTAAGAATCTCACCACTCATTATTTCAACATGGCCAAACCACTTCAACAAAATAGTTGTTTCCACTATACTAACAGCATTTTGCTGAACATTACACATCTTTGTCCCTAACGTAACCAGTTGGCATAATGACATACCCAGTGTCAGTGTTGCATTGAGAGAGTTTTTTTCTGGGGGGGGGATTACAAATTTCGAGGGGGCTAAAACTTGGCTGATTACATACGTACAATCACAATTTTGATATTTTATATACACACTAACAGAAAAAAAAATCCCAACACCAAAAAGGGGTTGTGTTAGATAAACGACAGTTGGTAGGCGGTGAGAGTAGCCATGATTTCCCAAAGCTGAATTTACTTGCAGTTTCATTTGTATGATGATTGTAGTATGTAATCATTTAGTAGTAGAATAATGGAAGAAAAATAATGACTGCTTTAGTACCAATAAATGATCTGTAGTCTTTTTCTTCTGTTCGCTGCCGCCAGCCGAATGGCCATCCCATTATCACAGTATTGTGCTTCATTCCTCCTAAACCAGCAGTTTGAATTCTATCAAAGAGAAAAATATTGCATTAGAATATGTTGCAAACACATGAAAATCAGTGATAAATAATCAGAATTTAAATTGTGAAATGCAAAACATAATAAATTTCTCATTTCAGAAAGTTTAGTTAAGTTGAGGTTTTAGAAAGTTTAGTTAAGTACTTTTGTTTGAAAATTACACAGAAAACGTGTAAGACCATGGCATTTGAATAGAAGGCAAAACATATGCAAGCTATTCCAAAAGTATGTGGACTGGCAGCACTGCGCCATTGCTATGGAACCGAGGTATGTGTTTCCAGTGGGGGAAGGTTTTCCTATCTGTGCTGTGTTAGTTTGAGTGAAGACAATGCACAGTCTTTCTTTGTGGATGCAGTGTAATAGTTCACATGAAGTGTGCATTATAATGGCAGACGAGCATATTATACACTGTATTGCTAATTACCAGACAAAGAATCATGATTGAATTTAATGTAAGTTATGCAAAAGTGGCCAGGAAATGTTTCAGATGACCCAAGAAGCATATGGTGCAGAAGTGTTGGGCAAGTTAGCAGTATTCAAGTGGTGGAAGCATTTTAAGAATGGCAAATGCAATGTGCACTTTAATCTGCAAATTGGGCATCCATCAGCATCAGTAGTGTCCGTCAATTATGTTATACGTCATCAAATGCCACGTGCACTTATAGACCTGTTCTGCACGGTATATAGTCTTACATCTGATGATGGTCCAAGTGTGGGACTGAAAGATCTAATGTTTTAACTGTAAATAAATATTTTTAACTAGTAAGGTTTTAAATTTTAATCTTATTTGGTTCAAATCGTATAAAAGACGGCTATGATTCTTTTGATTAACTCTGCATGAAGTGTTGTCTGCAACATCAGTGACCAATGAAACCATTGTGAAAGCTGAATAATTATTGGAAGATGATAGACGTTATCAATTTGTGATTTGGCACTGCAGTTGAATGTTGGTGTAGCAAGATGTCATGAAATTGTAAAGTCGCACCTAAAGATGTCTCATGTCTGGACAAGATGGGTGCCATGTGATTTTACTGAAGAACAAAAAAAAAAAAATGCCACATTGAACTTTGTCATGCTTTTCTTCATAAGAGTGGAAACAGATTCTGACTGTTTGAATCGAATAGTCACCGTAAATGAATCTTGGATAAAGCATTTTGATCCAGTATCAAAACAATACTCACGCATATGGAAACACAACAACTTACTGCCCCCTCAAGAAATTCTGAGTTTGTGGTTCTTCAAAGAAATTGATGTTGATTTTTTTTTATGCCCTAAGGATAGTATTTCAGCATTAGGTGCCTGAGAAGCAAACTGTTAATTCACAATATTATGCTCACATTTTGCAAATTCACCTGAAGGGAGAAATGCACAAGAAATGACCAGAACTTCTTAATCAAGAATGGTTTCTTTTACAGGATAATGCAAGGCCACATGTGGGCTGAGTAGCCATGCAAGCTTTGGAGAAAATCAGTGGCCAATGTCTATCACATCCTCCATACAGCCCAGATCTCACACCCTGAGATTTCTGGCTTTTCCAACACTTAAGAAAGAGTTGAGAGGAAAGTAGTTTAAAACAAATGAGGAAGTGAAGACTGCGACATCTGCTACCTTAAAGCAACTTTCACAAAATGGACTGCAACATGTGTTTCCGAAACTTGTAGACCACTGTAAATGGTGTATAACATGTGAAGGTCGATATTTCGAAAAGGAAGCCCACACCAAACCTCCAAGTAACACAGACTCAGAACAGTGACCTCAGTCCACGCACTTTTGGAACAGCCCTTGTTCACAGATTTGTCCTAGTGCAAAGAGTAGGTCAGTTATTATATAAAAAATTGAAAAAATCACATAAAAAAAGGCATAATTACATTAAAAAAACTTGAAAAAAAAAAAGCATAACCATGACTACCTCTTCCTCCAAGTTAACTAGAAATTAAATGTCATTGTCAGCACAAATGTGCCATATTTCCATTTGCATAAAAATAAAAAAATAAAAATTTTATACAGCCTTCGCAGAAAGAAAAGTTCAATTAAAAAAGTTGCTCTACATCCTAATTATTCTAAAGAAACAAATCTTGTTGTATTTGCAAAACTCACGGAGATATTCGCGATAAAAATTGTAAAAAATGTATTGTCTGGAGCCTGCTTATGGGCAAACGGTAGCTTGTTTTGCTGCATAAATGATTTGTAGCACCCAAAGCGTGTAAGGGAAGAGCTCTCATGCGTACAGAAAATTATCTCTCCAGATTATACATTTTTCACAATTTTCATTGCGAATATCTCCACAAGTCTTACAAGCAGAATGACATTTTTTTCTTTTTGAATAATTAGGAAAGTGTGCAACTTTTTTTGATGGAACTTTTTTTTTACCACAAAGGCTGCATAAAAAATTATTGTTTTTATTTTTATGCAAATGCTACTACCCACAGGGGCGCAAATTCCACGTCATAAGTCTTTATGTCATTTTGAGTATTTTTCTAATTGAAGGTATGTATCTTTGAGTATTTTTCTAATTGAAGGTATGATCAACCATTGAAGAGATAAAAGCTGGTTTCAATCTTTTTAGAGACATCTGGTATATAAATAATTATTTCGTCATGGAGATTCATTTCCCATTGATTTGTAAGATGTTCTCTGAATAAGAAATTAAATGGATTATTTACATGCAGTAATGAGGTTACGAATTTTCAAGCCCCTAGACCATCATAGAGATTAGGTCAAGGAAGTAGCTGTTGCCATTCATGTTGTAAAGTCCAACCATTGTGGATGCTAGTTATGAAATTGTTCCTCTTATCAATCTCTCATTCTTCCTGTAATTTTCTTTACAAACATATGGTTGATGTGCTATGGCATTAAGAGAGTTTACATTACATAGCTTGTCCCAAAACAACTGAGAATATTTTTCTAAAAAATGTGCAATACTACGTTTGACCTTGGAACGAGTCTCAAAAAAATGGTAGTCATTGTTGTAACCATAGTAACTGGTCACACTTGTTTATCATGCATGTGTCATCGGTAGTGCTTAATTTAATAAGCGCTGTTTTGTGAACTCCTAACAAGCATTTTTGCTGCGATTTTTCGAAAAAATAGATGTGAAAGAGGAGCAAGGAAGCCCTCTTAAATTTTGCTCTGAACTTAAAAAGTCTGTCAGAGAGACTTTAAATAGGCTTATAAAATGAATGTTTATGGAAATCAACAATTCACAGATGTCAAAGAATTTATGCATGGTCGTGAGTCAGGGGCTTTAATCGGACATGGGGGAACAACTTCAACGAGTGTTACACAGATAAACATGAATGAAATAGGTTTTATTATATGGCAAGACAGATGCCTATCAATTAGAGATATTAAAGATATGGTTCACATTTCAAAATCATCAATTCACAGAATTTTAACGAAGCATTTTGGGCATGAAATGAGTTTGTTTAGCCTGAGTTTCCCATTTCTTGACAATGCAAGGCCACACATGGCCAGTTCTGTTGTTCTTATTTGGAGAAAATGAATATTAAGTTGACACCCCAACCTGCATATAGTTCAAACCTGTCAACATGTGGCATCTGGTTGTTTCCCATTTAAAAAAAAAACCTTACGAGGGTAACAATTTAAGACTGATCAACAACTTATTACAGCTGTGCAGGTGTGTTCCAACAACATTTCAGAAGAAGAATTCCAGAAGACATTAAGAAAGTGGGAGGATCATTGGTACACCTGTATTCGATGCAATAAACAGTGTTTCAAAAAAGACGACCACTTTCTTGATAATTAAGGTATGCATATTTTTTTTATTAGTTGTTTTGGGACAACACTTGTAGTTTTGTGACCTGTATTTTGGATGAACCTACCAAATCTTGTTTTATTTGAAATAATTTTATTACTGCTTTAACATTCAGCTGTCTGGGTCTTGAACTGTCTTTTCATTTCTCCAATGTAAAAATTTTCACTCACACAGCCTATTTTATAGATAATTTTCACTCACACAGCCTATTTTATAGACAAATTTTCACTCACACAGCCTTGTAGTAATATTTCTTTCCTTTTTGTTGATGTTAGAAATTTTAGATTACAGCAATAGTCCTTTTCCCTCTTCCTTGAAAATTTTTAAATTATTTTTTAAAGAAGTGAATGCAAAAACTGTGCGACAAAAATAAATTTAGTAAAATAACAAAAATAAAATACATTCCCATATTTCAAAATACTATCCTGAGCATTTAACTGATTCTAGAAAATTGAAATTATCTCTTGTTGCACATCATCTAATTCACCTTGTGATAAAAAGGTCTTGTTGCACATTATCTAATTCACCTTGTAATAAAAAGGGTCTTGTTGCCTCTAATTTATAATTTTTTATTTACAAATGTTTGTCCCTTATTTGTAAGCATTTATGTTGCATAAAATACACTGGACATGAATAGATATGTTCAATTATGTTTCACACAAAAGTTTTCGTAATTTCTTACTGATTTTACAGAAAGAATGGTGATTTTTTAGGAAACTCTGACCAGGTTTCTAGCATTATATCTAATCAGACTGAATGAGTACTACATTTCTACTGCACTTTCTATTATGCAATTTAAAGTACTTTAGAAGAATTTCAGAATTTTGAAAGTTTAAGTGATCACAGAATTTAATATTCTGTGCTAACTCTGTAAAATAGAAACTGCATTTACCTTTTTCACCAATGCTACTACAGAAAATTCAAATAACATCTAATTTTTCTATCTGCCATAAAACATATAATTTTGGTAACAACTCTCACAAAGAATGAAAAAAATTACAAGTAAATTACACATACCAGCTACTGAATTAGCAACTTTTATTCAGTACTGGGTTGGACCTCCTTTAGCCCAAATTGCAGCATGTATGCAATTTGGCATAGATTCCACAAGATGTTAGAGTGCATCTATGTTTACAGCATGTCAGGCATTCACCAGACAGTAACAGACTACTCAGATTTGATGGAAGAGGAATCCATTAGGAAAATTACCTATCACAAAGATTTAGTTGAGTCATTAAAGAGGATTAGCAAAAAGTAATATGGGACTAGCTCCAAGTTTAGACAACAAAGTAATAAAACATTTTTCCAAGGATAGTTCAAAGAGAAGATAATCTTTTAAAAATGCAAAAATTAATCTAGGAAGTAAAATATAGTTGTGGACTGTCTTACATAGGAAAGACAGATTGTAGACTTGAAACTTGAATAACAGAACATAAGGCAGCTATAAAAAATTGGTCCAACAAACAGGTTTAGATAAGCACGTTAGAAAAACTGGTCACAACATGGACTGGGATTCTCTGAAGATCATCAGCTTTCAAAACAACTTCCCAGAAAGGAAAATAAAATGACTCCATAGATTTTTCACTAACTAATATCTAGCAAGATTTTCAGAAAAAATAAGCATAATTGTTGAGGTCCACAATGGTAAAGAGAGAAAAAAAAATAGAGTGAAGACAAGTAACTGCCTGAAGAAGAGTTTACTCTGAAAATTTGCAATATAAATCTAAACTTTTTACTAGAAAAATCCCATGAAATATTTATTTTTTATTTTTTGAGGAAGCAGTCACATGCTTGAACAATTTAATTACTGCATTTTTATGGAACAAAAAGATAACCTTATTTTCATTTTTAATGTGTTAACATGTTCCTCAACTTATAAAATTTTTATGGGTATGCATGTACTTACTGTATATATAAAAATTGTGACAAAATGAACTGCATCATGATCTATGAAAAACAAAATATTTTGGGAACCACTGTTTATTGAAGCATTGCAAAAATGCAGAAATAAGAAGAAAACATGCAATTGCCACTTTTACTTACAGATGACACAGTCCAGTGACGGCAGTATGAGAAACAACAACTTCAGCAAAACCTTTAACTCTTTCTTCAGACATGGTCTTTTTCAGACTCTGAAAGGGTAAAGAAATGCAATGTAAAAAAAATCACCTCTTTGTAAAGATGGAAAATATTTAAAAAAAATCAGTTAATATTAAACATCACACAAAACATTTTAAGGAAATGAGGATGACAAACATAGATGTATTTGAAATGGCATGCATGCAAACAAAGTGGACAGACATTAAAAATTCAAAAGCAAGATTCTAATTGCTTAAACTTTCCTCATTTCTCTTCTGTACATGTATCATATGAACATTCTCTTCCTCCAAAGCACACCTTTTTGAATATTTTAATTTCATTCTGATTGTAAGTACCTGTTTTACTTTTCTTTTCAGTTAAATTCATTTTTAACATAAAACCAAATGCTTGCATATGCTATAACAACAGGCTTAAATACATAATTACACCTAAAAGATTTGTTTAAGAGCAATTAAAACATATATTATCAAGAACTCTTAAGAGGCCAGCTTCAGATAATAATTATAATAATATCATTACAAACTCCTCGCGAGTGCTCTTGAAAGTCCCCAGACTTTGTTTCCAAGTTATCTTGGTAACACTATAACCAGAGTTTCAGACACCATCATGCCATTAGTCACCACTACAGTTTTGTTCATGCTTGAAAACAGCTCTTTTCTATCAGAAAGGGCATGTCCTTACTGCACATGGCACAAAAACTTTCATTCCGTGCTTGGTGATGCTGCTACCATCTGTTAGGCAATAAAAGATCCAGTGATAATTTTTTTTTAATTTTCTCCTCTTTTCTTTTTTCTATATATTTACTTACATATCCATTTTTAATACTATTAAATCTATTCAAATAAGTTTTTTCTTCTTATTAGTTACTTTCCTTTGTATTTCTTTTCCTTTTTCAATGAGTAATTTCCAGGTTTTGTGAGTTGTGTTGGTTCATAAATATTGCAGAAATTCTCCTTTTTCTTCTGTATTGTAACTGTTTCTGAAATGTGCAATTCTTTTTCTCTTTTACATGGTGATAGTAATATCCTTCAGTAGGCAAAGTAACTTTATATTTGCATTTATCAATGCAGTCTACATACTTAGAAAAACAAATTTGGAAAACAAAAATTGCTTAGATGGAGATACACCAAATCAAAATTCTCATTGCTTTCTGCATTTTTCAATGCTCAGTTTTCTCACTAGATACAAAAAAAAATTGTATTTGCATTGGTCATAGCATCTATATTTCTTTATGATTAGTTAGAAGAATTCTTTCTGTATCTGATACAGGTAGAAACTCATTGCACATGAATTTGAAGGAGATAAAAATCTTACCCCATTATATATGGTTCTTCATTTTAATAATAAATTAACTCATGAGAGTTTAGCAAAATTCTGAAAATATTTTTAAAGGAATTTGGTGGTTTAATTATGCCAGATCATTATATTTCATCAGCAAATTTTCAAGGACCATCTACTATCTTCATTAGTTTCTTACCAATTCAAGTCACTATCACAGCAGTTGTTACTTTCAACCACCAGGAACCGTTTTTCCAACAATAAGCAAGCCATGCACAGTTGTTGATAATGGAGTCTTCAATTTTAAGTCCTTTGTTTAATTTCCCATTTATGATGCCTAGTGATGACTAATGAAATCTAGATGAATTTCATTTCATTTTTGACCAGTTTCTCTTGTTTGCCATACAATCCAGTATTACTAGACAGAGTAATAGTGAACTCTAAGACATAAAACTTAGGTTAATACGAGGTAAAAAATATAATAATAGTTGTCAAGTATAACTATCTTTTTGAAGGAAGTGGTTACATGGAATACAGTGAGAATATGCCAATAATAGCATTACAATATCTACCATGTATCTATGAAGAATTAATTATTTCTTCGGGGAGGATTTGTTTCTCAATTGTATATGAAGATATCTATCTTCCGTTCACTATGTATGACATTACTTGCAGATTGTGAGCTTGCTGACATAATCCAAAATTATGAAGAGTGTATATATCCTTTTGGCTTCATTCTTGAAGCTGTTCCAAGAATTCCTTTGTCACCAGATGTTTTGGTGACTTTTCACAAATGGGGGATTCTTAAACAACTAAAGAAAACCTAAACGTTACAGGAATGACAACATAAAAGGTTGTAGAATGTTGTTGACGTACCTTTGAGCCATCAGGGTAGTATGGATACAGGCCTGGGTGACCCGTGCTGTGTGTGGCCAGGAATTATACTGTTAAAAAATTGCTGTGATGCTGCAACAAGAATGGCAACACAACAGGTCATAGGATGTTGTCAATGTACCTTGGAGCCATGAAAGCGGTATGGAGGACTACCAAAGGTGTCCGGCTATCGTAAGAAATGTCTCCCCAGATAGTCACTCCCAGTGTGCAAGCCATGTGCTGTTCCATGGTAAAGGCAGGATCCATTCGCTAGTCATCAGCACCAAGTACAAACCGTGACTCATCCCTGAAGACAACATGATGCCACTGGACACCATCCTACGTTGATCGGGCCCAACACCACAGCAACCAGTGCTGGCGGTGCTCACTGGTCAGTGGTAGGCAGCTGAGTGACATCCTTGAATGTAGTTCCCATGCTGTAAGTTATCTGGCACACTGGTCTGGATGACCATTTTTGTACTTGTAGATAATGCAACATAGCCATGGATGGTTAAGAGTGATGAATTTGGTTCTGTTCATGCAACTCTCACAATTGCTCAATCCTTGTGTTTTGTCGTTGCCCTCATCCATCCACTACCTGCATATCCCTGGATTGTGCCTTCAACCCATTGGCACCAACATTGTTGGATTGCTGTGTCATTCCAAACCAACAAACAAATGCCTGGCGACGTGGGACTTGACCCCCCCCAGCCGCTCTCAGCCCAATTGTGCATCCTGTCTCAAACTAATTTCGATGCCAACAATAATTTAATAGAAACGTGCTGTGGAAATATATAATAATATCATACACCTTAATAAAAAGTATGTGCTTGTATGAAAACTCTTTACACATTGCTCTTGAGTAGCTAAGGATTCTTATAAACATTGAAGTATATTAAGTCTAATGGATGATAACTAATATATATGTTACTGACAAAACAGATAGCTCATACATTAACACTAGTAATGGATAGCTCATACATTTTTAATTATGTAAAATATTTATAAAATAAATGTGAGTAACATATATATCAGTTGTGATCCATTAGACTTTATATACACTGAAGAGCAATTGAATTTGAGACAGCTGGCATTATGCAAATGTGGTGCTGTGGGTGGCCCTGTAAACGGAAACGACATGACGTATGCAGCAATCCGACAATATAAGGAGTGATGCAATGGGAATCAGTAAGAGTCGCATGCAGTATGGGTAAGACGAAGGATCTAAGTGCTTTTGATCGTGGGCAAATTGTTGGGGCCTGACGAATGGGTCACTTCATCTCGAAAGTTGTGCAGGCACTGGGATTTTCACGAGCCACTGTGTCACGGGTGCACCGTGAGTACATCGAATCCGGTAAAACCATCCCTGCAAGGGCCAACTGCCATGGACAAGAACGTGTGGATGAGTGGGGTCATCGTCGGCTAGCTCGCATTGTAACAGCGGATAGACGGGCCACAGTGCAAGAAATCACTTGGCAATTTAACGCTGGTGCACTAAAACGTGTAAGCAGCCACATCATCCAGAACCATCTAGTCGCTATGAGGTACAGAACCCATCCTCCCACGAGGGTACCGCTGCTGACCGCACATCACAGGGTGCAAAGATTAGCATGGGCACGTTAACATCGCCACTGGACCCTAGACATGTGGAAAAATGTTGCCTGGACTGATGAGTCGAGATTCACGTTGGCACATGCGGATGGCAGGATACAAGTATGGCGCAAACCACATGAAGTGATGGATCCTTCTTGCCAGTAGGGTACTCTTCAAACTGGTGGGGGTGGCATTCTCGTTTGGGGACTGTTTACGTGGACTGCAATGGTACCCCTGGTATGTGTGACATCGTCCCTCAGAGGTCAACGTTACCAGGATATCCTAGACGACCATTCGCTCCCATTTGTGCATCTTCAACATCCCACTGGAGACCTCATCCTGCAACAAGACAATGCACCGTACCATCGCTCCCGAATTGTATCCGTATGGTTGGATAAACACTCCACTGACGTGATCTCGCTTCCTTGGCCAGCTAGGTCACCTGACCTCAACCGCATCGAGCACATCTAGGATGCCGTCGAGAGAGATGTTCGAGGCTCTGACCCCCTCCATCAAATCTTCGTGAACTGTGGGAGCTTGTTCAGGGGTCGTGGATCCATATGGCTTCCCAACGCTTCCGGTGTCTTGTCGAGTACATGCAAAGACGAATCGCCGCCGTCATCAGGGTGAAAGGTGGTGCTACACATTTCTAGACAGGTATCTCTAATTCAATTGCTCTTCAGTGTACTTCAATGTTCATAAGAGTTCTTAGCTACTCAAGAGCAATGTGTAAAGAGTTTTCATAAAAGCATAAACTTTTTATTAAGGTGTATGATATTATTATGTACTCTCTCAAACGTGCTCAACTGCTGATACTGTCGTACTGTGATCCAATGTCAAGGCACCCTCACAGTCCATGGAGATTAACGCAACCACAATCCGCTATCACAATTGTCCCTGCATGTGAGGTTTGTTCTTTATATAACCTCCTCAATGCACGGTTCCCCTGTGCTGTAGCGGGCTACTATTTAGTCATTGTTGTTTTGTAATCATCTCTTTACTGAGGCTTAAGGTGCTCTTAGCTATGAGCCCCCCCCTCCCTGCAATCAATGTAGGATTTATCAGTATGCCCCTGAGTGCCCCCAGTTTAAAGCTGCAAGTAAACATACCATAAAGGAATTTTTATTTGACGACCTTTCGAACCCCTTCCACAGACATCATAGCAGAGTACATTGTGTGGCTTTCGTTGAAGATAAAAGATGCAATGAAGGAAGGTATTAGGAAAACTTAATTTATTTTTAATACACTTCAAATCATCTGTGCAGCTTACATCAAATAACATAGGAGGTAAAAGCTCTGTAGGCATATGGAAAGTTACACACTAAGTAGCAGTCGTAATCATTGCTGTACTTGGATAACTCTTCCTCCTAATGGGTAAAAGATCTGTTTAAGGGAGAAGGAAGCAGTGTGAAAGACTGTTAATGTTTTACAGTGGGATGTACAGTATGTTATCAACCCTAAATAGTGGAAATTGAATGTCACTTAGCCTATGGTTGACACCTAGAGTGATTTATGTGTTCAGAAACACATATCACTCAAATTTCACATGTGAGGAAGTGTGTGATAGTGGAAGTGCATACAGCATTGTGGTTTTCCCTGCTGTGGGCTCACTGCCTGTACTACGAGCCAGGCCAAAAAGATATCCAAGTTTTGCCCTCCCTAACACGAGATAAGGAAAGAAAAAACTTACTAAAAGAATAAAAAACAAGTTAGTAAAATCATGCAATGCATTGATTATGATACGCTTTCCAATATACTAGAAATCATTACTCAAGCTATTACTAAAGTTATGAGGAAAATGGCTGTGGAAAAAATCTCACCCCTGTGCCCTGACCTTTGATCCATTTGGATGATATTCAACAGAACTGGTTCAGTATATCTCCGAAATAACATGATAAAGTTTTGTCGCAATCGAAGCAATTTTACGTAAGTTATGATGCATAAGCGCTATGGAATACACCCCGCTCCTGTGTCCTAACCTTTCACCCCATTTCGCCCATTTTCAATAGGATTTGTCCCCAGGAAGGTCCCTACAACATACCAACATTTCATCCAAATCGAAACATTTTTACGTAAGTTATGACTCATAATGGTGATGGAAGTGATTCCGCTCCTATGTCTTGACCTTTGACATCCATTTCACCAATTTTCAATAGGGTTTGTCCTCAGGTGGTCCCCTACCACATACTAAAATTTAAGCGAAATCGAACCTTTTTTACGTTAGTTATGACGCATAAGAACAGTGGAATGGATTCCACTCTTATGTTCTGACCTTTGACCCCATTTCGTTCCCTTTCAATAGGGTTCCTTCCCAGGTATTCCCCTACCACATACTAAAATTTTATCGAAATCGAACGATTTTTACGCAAGTTATCGTGCGGGTGAACATACGCACACAACGCATGACGTAATGAGGCAGATGGGAATCGCGACCATCTGCTAGCAAGGTGTGACGTCATAAAACTTTAATAGGATCCACAAACAATGCGTGACGTAATGAGATAGATGGTATGACCGCGCGCTGCTATCTAAAGGGGCGACGCCATGACACCACACTGCAAACTTCGTAATTCGGGTGGTTATTTAACCCACTAAACAAACTTTCTTAAAGTGGAGATCAAGCTAAATCGATTTCTAGTGCCAGAAAACGGTAGGTTAACGACTTTCATCAAAATCCTCAGAACCGTTTTCAAAATAAAATTTACATACATACAAGAATTGCTCCTTTAAGGTGAACGTCAAGTAATTTTGCTTCCTGTACTTCGAATGGAAAAATTTCTGTACACATTTTCTTCCCAATTAATGCATTCCCAAGGATGAAAATTGAGCATCAATTAACATATCTTCATTTTATAACTTGGAATACTTAATATTTTCTAAAACAAAACCATAATTATGCAATCCAACATTTTTTTGTCTGCTGACGTCATGAAAATACAAGTCGCGCCATCTTTTTTCTGGACAATTTATGCATTCACAAGGATGAAAATTTGAACATCTATTAAAATAGCTTCATTTTATAACTTGGAATACTTAATCTTTTCTAAAACATAACCATAATTATGCAATCCAACATTTGTTTGTCTACTGACATCATCAAAGTACAGGTCGCGCCATTCTTTTTCTGGTTTCAACACCACCAAAGGAAAAGTTATTGATTTTTAATATAATTATGGTTATGTTTTAGAAAATATTATATTCCAAGTTGCAATAAAGTTACTTTAATCAATGTTCAAATTTTCATCCTTGGGAACACATTAATTGTGAAGGAAATGTGTACAAAAGTTTTTCCATTGGAAGTATAGTAAGCAAAATTACTTGACGTCCACCTTAATAATATGGGATAAGAGCAATGGAATGGATCGCATTCCTATGTCCTGACCTTTGACCCCATTTCGTCCACATTCAATACGGTTCGTCCCCAGGTGGTCCCCTACCACATACTGAAATTTCATCGAAATCAAACCATTTTTATGCACGTTATGACGCATAAGGGCAATGGAATGCATCCCACTCTTATGTCCTAACCTTTGACCCCACTTCACCCATTTTGAATAAGATTCGTCCCCAGGAGGTCCCCTACCACGTACTAAAATTTAATTGAAATCGAACCATATTTACGCAAGTTATGATGCTTATAAGGGCAATAGAATGATCCCGCTCCTACGTCATGATTTTTGACCACATCTGTCCCATTTTCAATAGGATTTGTTCCCAGGTGGTCCCCTACCACATAGTAAAAACTTTCATTGAAATCGAACCATATTTATGCAAGTTATGATGCATAAGGGCAATGGAAGGATCCCGCTCCTACGGCGTGACCTTTGACCCCATTTGTCCCATTTTCAATAGGGTTCCTCCCATGTTGGTCCCCTACCACATACTAAAATTTCATCAAAATCAAACCATTTTTACGTCAGTTATCGTGCGAACGGACGGACGGATAAAGCTGGAGCATATACGCTTCTTCAACCTACGGTTGGAAAGTGTAAAAAAAGACACTAATGCATATTTTATTAATTACAAATAAAGATTTTCGAACTGTAAATCATAAACCACATGTGTGCAAAATAAAAGGCCAGACTGAATCCTTGCCATTCTCCAAATTACCTATCTACATATAATCATACAGGTTTGGAGACTTCATTTGCTTGACCACTATACTCGGGGCAAAGCTAACCTGATTACACTGTTAATGCTGTGAAACCAGTTCACCGACAAGATATTTCTTGTGTATCAGTATTTCTTTGCGCACTAATGGGGTGCCATGTGATGCAGACCCTTCTTCCTAAGAGTGACTTAAGGCAAGACAAAAGGAAACTTCCCACGTTCCATCATGATGTCACCCCTTAACCCCCACACCTTCTCAACCTTTCTGACCACCAGACAAATGATTTCTGAATGAGTATTTTAAAACAGTAACCACGAAGAAAGGAGCAAGCTTAAATGCCAATTGTTATCTCCCCACTTACCCTCAGGCTAACACAATTCTCCGTTTTCATTCGCAGTAAATATCCTTCATGCATACTGTACAGCCTCACTGAAGCAAAAGAGAGGTGATAATGACATCACCAAAATAAGAATATTTATATTTTTTTAGAAACATGACTGAAACTGGGATCTTTATTTTTATAATGTTCATAAGTACAATATTCAGAACATCTATATATCCATGTCCTTTTTAGGTCTCGGTTCAAACTCGAACATGTGCTTTTCAATCGATTATGAAGTGGAAGCACACACTCTGTAACTTTAATTCCATAGTCAGGTTAGCCTTGTCCCGAGAGTATAGGTGACCACACTAATAATTATCAATGAAGAGTCTGCACTTCGAATGCTTTATACCTCAGTGTCTGCCATAACAGACTTATAAAATTATGTTTTAATATCATGAACAACAGTTGAAATTTATATTACTGAAAACAGTTATAAGACACATTTTGAAACTGAACATTTGCAAAAATGAGTTTAACATGTCACATTAAAATTGGAAAATACAGTAGCATAATACCTTTAGTGCTCATGAAAAACCAGTGAGCCACCCCAGGGGTGCAGTGGTCTAAGCAATGGCTTCTGATAATTCATCTGAGATGGGTCCAGGTTTGAATCTCAGTGAGGCAGGGATGTTGTGTTTGCCTTACGGCACTGGCTCTCTCCCTTCCCTGGAACCAGTGACCCTAACTTAGGGACGGGTGACTGTTCATAGCTCATTGAGTTGCTCAAGGTGGTTGTTACCCTCAATCAAAGAAAATGAAAAAAACCCAGTGATTCTTGCAAAGTCAGGCATATACAAAATTTCTTTAGGAAAAGAATATCAGGCAATTTTGTTCAACACCAGCAACCAGAACACATCTGAATCTAAAACCAGGAACTGAAAAAATAAATCTGCTTTGGTTAGCTACTGTACTAAAAATCATGCCCAACCATACTGAAACAATTTAATATTATTTCTCTCTTGTTTATTTGATGTGAAATTAATATTAGGGAATCTGGAAACAATTAATGAAATGAATGTCCATAACAAACTTTTATGGTGTGTGTATGGATAAATAACACAAATATCACAAGTATATCTCAACTACAAGAGAGGCTTTATGGATCTAGATGGGGCAATAAATGATTTTTTTTTTAATTTCTGCATGTAAATGTCTGTCAGCATGGGAAAAAGTGGACAGCCCATGTAAAATTCAAATTAAATGAAGAAAGCAATAATATTAATTTTCTAGGTGCCAATATTAGTATAAAAATAGACCATTCTCTTTCAGTGAATGGAAAACCTTTATCGAGTCCTAATAAATTTTACTACTCTGCCATTTGTATTTCCTTCCTCTATCCATAAGAGGTTACATGGATTTGTTAGTGTTGTTGTTGTAATTAACAAATATTTTTGCTTTGTATCTTGATCTGAGGTAATTTTTTACAAAAAAAGGTAAAATATTCCTCTTCTGTTGGAATTTGAATTGTTTTCTTGGGGGAAGGCGGTTTCAACTTTTCTGCTTGTGCACATGGACTACCACGAAATATTCTTTGCTATGCATATGTGGGTCTTGTGCTGGTTTCAATATGTGAGTCATTTGATGCATCACGAGTACAAAAAGCTGTCATTGTAGTTAAAATTTCAAAAATTTTAAAACTTTAAAAAGTTTAATTTTAACTTATGAAATATAAAAAATATCTTGTACAAAAAAACTAGCAGATAATGCTTACCTTGGCATTCCTTTCTAGCAACGGGAACATTTCACGCACGTGTTTTCCGGTCCTTTGTTGATGTTATTGTCCTAAAGTCCGTTGTATGCGATGACTGGCTTTACTTCTCACACTTTTCGCTGGGTATACTCATTGGATCTTTGCCTTAGGATTCAAACATCAATTTTTACCGTTCTTTATACTCGAAATTTTTGCCCATACTCTGGGCATCTTCAGGAGCGTGGCGACTTTACCACCGATGTTCGTGGTTAACTTCGCGCTAATGGAGTCTGATACTCCTTGTTGCCATTCGTCAAAAAAACTTTCCTGGATATATTTCGTTATCAAGCCCGGCTGGCGCCATCTATGTTTCGTTAAGAACACTTTTTTTCCGTATTTTTTTTTTAATTTTCTTTTTTTTTTTTTTTTAATTTTCTTCTCCTATCCTGGTTTTCTTGTCTTTTTTTTGCCTGTTTTCCTTTTGTTGTTGTTTTTCTTGTCTTATTAGTTCTTTCCACAGGCCCGATAATGTGCTAGGGTCGTTCTGGTTACATACCCTTGCTTTATTTTTGTGGATTAATATTGCTTCTTCCCTCCTCATTTGCCTTTCCGATTTTTTATTCTTTTTTAGCATTTTAATTTCATCGAACTTTGGGAATGTCCGGTTTTCCAAGCAGAATTGCACTAAAGCAGTTTTGGCTTCTTTTTTTTGCCAATTAGATATGTGTTGTTTAAGTCTTTTTTTTAATCTGTTTTTCATACTTCCAATGTACGATATTGGGGGTATGTGTGCTATTGGAATTTCGTAGGTTCCTGATTCTTCTAGCTTTTTTTCCTCTGTATTTTTGTTGACAGTCATACTTTTCACGGTGTGCACTGAGCTTCCTAGTTGTAAGTCATATTTAGCACAGTGCCTATTGATTTCTTTACTCACTCCTTCCAGGTATGGGAAAGCTCCAATGTATTTCAATTTTTTATTTCTTATCTTCCTTTGGTTGTGCACTTCTTGGCCTTCTTTACTCTGAGTCATATGCTTTTTACTCTCATGTATCCATTTATTAATTAGCTTGCTCGGGTACCCATACTCTTGTGATATTTTCGAGATAAACTCTAGCTCTTGATTTTTTAGCCTGTTGTTAGATGTGTGTGTGTACGCTCGCCGTATCAAGTTTACTATGCTGGTTTTTTTATGTATCACTGGATGGTGCGACGAGTATGGTATCAGTACAGGTATGTAAGTTGCTTTTCTGAACACAGAGTATTTAAAACTATTTTTGTTTTTCTTTAGTTGAATGTCCAGGAAGGATAGGCAATTATCCTCTTCAAACTCAATATAAACACGTGCGTGAAATGTTCCCGTCGCTAGAAAGGAATGCCAAGGTAAGCATTATCCGCTAGTTTTTTGTACAAGTTACCTTTGAAATATCGCACGTAAAAGAGAATAGTACAATAATTAGAGCTATATAATAGTCAGAATTAGAACTACTAAGTGGAATATAAAAAATATATTAAAAAAACTATTAGGTTCTTAATAATTGGAGGTTAATCTGAACAAATGTGTTCACAAATCAGCTAACAACTTTTGTCAAAACCCAAATTCTGTGGTCGATTCCTAGTAAACAGGGCATTTCAGACTAATACTCTCCTGATAAGCCTAGCCAAGAATGCCTTGTTTACAAGAATTTCTTTTATATTTTACATAGTTATGCGATTAATTCTCCTGTGTTTTATTCCAAGAACATAAGAATAATTAATATATTTCCATTTCTGCACCAAATGTTCTATTTTGAGCCTGAAAATGGTTGAAATTCAAAAACCGAAATAGCTTAACTTATTTCTTCACACACAAACACACTCGCATTATTTTTTAAAACTGAGAAAGATTCTTTTTTTTTAAGGTGACATATATGTTACAACTTTCCTACATGTTCTTTGGAAAGTCATTAAAAAAAAAATCTCGTAATTCTGTGTTTTAGAGTTTCCTTCACAAAAAGTATGTAATAATGATAAGTTAAAAAATCAGAAACATAGCATATTTCTTTTAAAAATGTTAATAAAAATATAAACAAAATACCAATAAAGCACTTTACCTGTTTGGCAGCATGAGCTTCACTGTGGCGCTTTGTGAATTCTCCGTCTAACACTGATGAAACTAAAGTAAGCCCTTTACCTGAAATCAAGTAAAGCTTCATATGAATAAAGGATATGAAACATTTGAACATATTAATTCAGTCAATCCATTTCCAGTGCATGAAAGACTACACAACTTCATTTCACTCAATTGTAAGTTTGCTTTTTACAAAATCTGAATATATATAGGATCTATTACATAAAAAAAAATGGTTTTCCAACTTTGATTAAACTCCACAAAAATACGAGAAATTTGTTACAGAATATCTTCTGCTATAACCACGAAAAAATGTGCCGAACACATTATAATTTTCATTAACTAAAAGAAATGCATTAGAACTATATGCACGTTTAAAAAAATGGAGTATTAAGTATGAGTTCGTAGACTGTTCCATGTCACATCCAAAATAAAAGCAAGTCTTTAGGTACTAGTTTAAAAAATGCACTCACATGATAACATATTAGATGTAAAAGTCTTTGTAGGTGGCATTTCACTGTGTATAGACTGAAGCTATTCACCGAGGCTTAGGTAATATGAGCAGCTAGTTGAAACTTGCCAATACTGTATACCAAAGTTGTCATATGGTGGGAGTGCCAGACATCTTGAAACAATTTAGATCTTGTGAGGCTTAACTTCCTGCAACTTATAGAAACTGCGCTACATCGGGTGGAGAATGAAGGGGTGAATAGTGGATAAAAACAATCACTGGAAATTATGAAAGGATTAGAAAATATTAAAACAAGGGCAGACTTTCACAGCTGGATATTAAATTTGGCCCTCTGTTGCATGTACCAAAGGGGCATTGTGAGCTCGCTTAAAAAGACAATTCCAAAGAAACGTTGAACTGGGCTGAGTTTTTCACTTTCCTTTGGAGTTTTTTTCCAAGCAAGCTCAGGACATCCCTTTGGCATGCGCGCACACACACACACACACACACACACACACAAAGCTAGGAACCTTCAAGAAAAAAACACACATGTATGAAACCATCATAAGTTTTGTAGATTAATGTGCATCTTGGTGTTCCTTACACTTTTCTTGGGCTGGGGGTGGGGGGAGGGGTGGGGGGTAGCTGGAAACTGTACTGTTCTACATCCAAAAAATAAAAAATATATTTTAAGTCATGTGTCACTGAGATTTAAAGGTAGCTTCTCATTCACTGCTGTTTATACATATAATGGTCTACTGTAGATGGCCAGTACTTGACTTTCTTTTATTTATTTACGTGTAGTTTCTTCAAGCAATTTTCTCCGGTGTGAGAGGTTATACGAGTTATTACTGTTATAGTTCAGTTAATAATTATAGTAAATGTAAAAGACTAACAGATGATGGCACTACAACAAAATGCACACACACATAACACGACTCATGTGAGTCTAAAATCTCCATCTAATGGCATAAATAAAAATACTCGCTCAATAATTGCCAAGATTTTGGACTCCACTGGGAGGCTTTGTCTAGGCTAGATTATCAGAGCCTTCTTAGAACAGTAACAGATAACACTGATACAAATTAAAAACCAGCATTGTTTGTTACTGTTCTAAGAAAGAAGACTCGGATAATTTAGCTCAGACAAAGTCTCCCAGTGGAACGTGAAGGCTTAGTAGTTATTGAGTGAGTGTTTCTATTTACATAATTAAATGGAAATTTTATACTCACATGGGTCATGTTATTTTATAAAGATGGTGTAGTGTATTTGGTAATTTTGCACAAACACATATTCCAAAGAAACAAGAATTTCACAATGCAAGCTATGGCTACTTTGGAAGGACCAACACTATTACTAGAAACAGTCTTCTAATGTTTTAAATGGAGGTTGAATGCACCGAGTAACATGAAGCAGGACAGTGGTGTCATGAGTTATGATACAGATCAACATCAGTTGTAACAATAAAGGAGAAAAAAAATATTGTTGCCTTTAAATCAAATGTGTAACTTAGGATCAAGAACTCCAAGATATTAACAACAATAAAAATAGAAATGGCAACTGCACATCACAACATCAGCAGAGAAATTCAATAAACCTATACACTGTAATAAATGATAAACTGGCTATTCCCAGAGAAGTTATTATTTAAGAAGCTTAATACACCTATGAGAATTGCTAAGAATTATTTGTACAAAATACATAGCATAAAATGGACGTGACTCTATGGATTTTCTGGTACACAAGCATCACTTGTTAAAAAGAAAAATATCAGAAAGTCTAGAAATAGAGGGAAACATTAAATGGTCAAAAACGTTGGAATTTATCACAGGGAGGGAAGCACCTACTGAGCCTTGAAGATGAGTTGGTCTATTATCCAAAATTTTGATACGTACAAGAAAATTCAGATAATGTTCAGCAAATCCAATAAGTTATCTTAAAGCTTTTACAGTACATGTGATGTAGAAACAGAAGGAAGACTGTATTACAATTTATTTTTTGTTTAAATCCGTTCCAGTAATGATTTCATACCACATGTGGAAATCCATAAAGTTAATCTGTATTTCACATATTCAGTTATTCTCATGCTTTATTGTTTTATAACAAATTAATACTGTGTCTATAAAAAAAAGATACATGCTAACCTGCTTTCAGCTGTGAAGCAAATGAAATGAGCTTCCTATGCTTAGGACTCATTTCATTATTAAGTTTACAGAGCACAAGAATTTGTGGACGCCAGTTCTTTGTGTGTGGGGGACCTTCTTCCAGCCGAAGGAGACTGTAACGTGCTGCAGACAAAGCTAGACCTCTAATTCCATCACCCCATTCCTTCTCAGCTCTAAATAAGAGAATTATACATGTGTTACACAAAATACAGGACACATATTTGTTATATAAAAATGCATTTACCTACAAAAGAATTCAACAAACAGAAAAGAAAGAGTTGAAAACAATAAAAATACGTACCCTCTGTATTCAATGTATTTATAAACTAACCCAGCTATGACCATGGATGCAAGTGCATAATACCAGCTACTAATAAACATCACAGCAAGGCAAAGTAATACACCAAGTAGAGAAACTGACCTGCAAGGAACAAGAAAGTAAAATATTTCAATGATAAATGTTGAACAGATAAAAGCATGTGCACTTTTATTCTGCATTCTATATGTCTCACACACACACACACACACACACACACACAAGGGCCATACAGAAAGTAAGCACCATTCATGCATCACTCCCACGCAAGCATTAACTTCAGTCACTCATGTGAAGTTGTACTGCCTCATCCATTAGCAACGTCCTGACGCCATTTTGTGAGGTTGTGCTTATAATAAAGGTTTGTGCTGTGCATTAATGACGTTTAAGTTAATAGAACAGCCAGCCAACTGTGAAGTCTGGTCTGTGATAAGGTTTTTGAATATGAGAACTGTGGGACCAAGTGAAATTCATTGAAAAATTTGGGAAATTTACAGACAAAATGCAATGAGTGAAGGAATGGTGCAAAAGAGGGTTTGAATGTTTAATAAAGTACAACAGAGCATTCATGATAAGTTGCATAGTGGTATGCTTTCTCTGGTCACAGATTTGGTTAAGAGAGTGAATGAAAGCATTAGGGAGAACTGACGCTTCACAATTTCTGATCTTTTAGAACATTCCCTGAAGTTTAGAAATCCTTACTGCACAAAATCATTACAGAAAAGCTTCAGTTCAGCAAAGTGTGTGCAGAATGGATGCCAAAGATGTTGATGGAAGAAAAGAATTAGTGCATGGGATCTGATTTGGAATTTTTGGGGCGGTATGCAGAGGAAGGCAATTTTTTAAGCAGTATAGTGATGGGAGATGAGACTTGGGTCTCTCATATCACACCTTAATTGAAACAGCAGTCCCTGCTATGGAAATGCAAGAGCTTACCTACAGCCAAAAATTTCAAACACACCATGTCAATGAGGAAGGTCATGTGCACTGTCTCTTGGGACAGGAAAGGAATTCTGTAGGTGGAATTACTTCCTAAAGACACGACAGTAAACATAGCTGTTTATTGTGAGACACTGCCAAAGTTGCATTGTGCAATTCAAAACAAATGGCATGGCATGCTGAGCAAGGGAGTCGTTCTTCTCCATGACAACGTAAGGCCTTATGCCGTGAATGTGACGCAAAGACCTGGTCCACCCTCCCAACAGCCCAGACTTGGTGCCTAGTGACTACCATTTGTATCTCCATTTGAAACAATTTCTTGCTGGCCAGAGGCTCGATGTCAATGATGACCTGATGATGAAAGTAGGGCAGGGGCTCAAAACCCAGGCAGCAGACTTCTATGAGGAGGGTACCCAGAAACTTGTGCCACAATATGACAAATGCCTTAACATCCACAAGGATTATGTTGAAAAGTAGATTAAGGTATGTAAAACCCAGGTGGCAGACTTCAATGAGGAGAGTATCCAGAAACTTGTGCCACGATATGACAAATGCCTTAGCAGGGAGTACGTTGAAAAGTAGATTAAGGTATGTAGAATTCATTGCACATTAAAAATTAGTTATCAACATATATATTTCAGTGTCTTCAAACAATACTTACTTTCTGGATGACCCTCATATAAGTCAAAAACTAAAATAATTTTATATACATAAAATGCATGAATTTTTTTTTTTTTTTTTTTGCTAGGAAAGGGTGAGTTTTTTAACCAGAAGTACAAAGACAGAAGAACACAGAATAAAAAGATACATTAGAAAAGGAAATTCAAATAATTATCCACAATAAGAAAGACTAGGAAAATCTGAAATTGAGGAATCACTGCATAAGGCTTCTTCAGGGGCAGTGCTAATGCAATACTCTGTATTTCATCAAAATTTACAAATTTGGGTTTTTGTCCATGAGATGAAATACAAAGTACAAAATATATACAGGTTAATTCAAAATAAGGGGTTTGAACATGAAAAATGTCAGAAAGTTCATGGAATGTAAAAAAGTGTGAGAAATATCGGAAAGTTCTAAAATGTAGAAAAGTTCTTCGGCCACATCATCTCGCAAGGTGGTTTAGAAAAACTTTGAATTCAGGGGAAAGTTGATGGCAAAAGAATGAGAGAACATCCCCCAGACATATTCATCGATCAAATAAAAATTCTCACAAATCTATCAGTTGCAGAAATCATGAGAACTGTGGAGAATAGACAGGAATGGTGAACCTTCACTACTGACAGGATGTGAATTGGGTCACGATGCTCACACCGAGCAATGAGGAGAGGGAGAATTCAAAATAATTCATCTGATTTCAAAGAGCATAATTCCATACCTATCAACCATGTATGTCCTGGGCTTACACCAAATGAAAAAGGAAATCTCTGAGTTTCAGTAGGTCATCATGAGAGGGCTCCACTGCCGCTGTGGGGCTGCCTCATTGGCATTGTGATGTTCAACGTTTCCTCAAAGAAGTGCTCCCTTGCCATTGGATTGGTCGCAGTGGACACCGTGACTTGGTGCTCTACAGCTGGCCACCGGAACTTACACCATGCAACTTCTTCTTTTGGGGGGGGGGGGGTGTTAAGGATACTGTGTACATGCTACTACTGCCTGCAACCCTGGATGAGCTCAAAAAATGCATTGTTACTGCTGTGGAGTCAATTATAGCAGACATGCAGGAGCGAGTATGAGAGGAAATAGACTATCATCTCAACGCTGCTAGTGTAACTAAGGGAAGTCACACAGAGCACTTATAAGATGAAAAACAAAACTCAAACAATTTTCCTTTTGGTTGGTGTATCATTACTTACTCTGTATTTGTAAACTTTGAAAATATAGTCATTGAAATCAGATGAAACATTTTGAATTATCTTGTATATATGCATGCATATTAAAAACCATTAAATTTATTTAAAAATGTAAAACTTACTTTGAATATAAACTTTTCCTTGAATGATATTATACTGAAAACTTCTCATTTTCAAAGGAATTTTAAATATACACTATTACAGCTCTATAGACCACTTGACGTCCATGCTGTGTTTTCATTTATGTGCATATTGTACTCTAACATTTGAAGGTAATTTACTTTTTCAACGTTTGTTTCCTTCCTGTAACATTTTGTACACATTGAGTGCAAAGTTCATGTAACATCTCGTAGGGCCAGTGGAGGTTTATTCCACATCTCTTCTGTAGATTACACATGTATCCTTGCCAGTCAAGAATGCCTGCATCATTCCCGTAAGATGGTTGTTCACTTTGATTTCTTTTTCTTTTGTCGTTGAGTTTAACTTCATTTGAGCACATTTTTCTCTTTTTCTTTTTTTTATACTGCTATACACTATATACAAGACTTAAAATACAAATTCCCCATATAATTTCCTAATATAGCAAACATTCTCAACTCATAATCTCCCAGTCACATACAATGACACAAAACACTCATCAAATGAACAGTTTAAAAGAGAAGAACTGGAGCACATAAAAGAAATAGCACATAATTATGGTTATCCAAGACAAAACTTTAAAAATGGATCTCTGAAGTACAAAATAAGCTCAATAATGCAGCACATACAAAAAGTAATATGCAGCTGAAATATGTTGGGCCATTTTCTACCTAAAAGGAATCTCTTCAGAAATCAATAAATTATGCAGTAAATACGGTATACAAATGGGAAGCACAGTACATAAAATACAAAATATTGTTTACTGTGAAAATAACTTTTTTTACGTGTCTTACAGAGGTTATTATTCAAAAAATTGGTGGTCAAATTTTTGAACTAAAGTCTAGTTCATTATCAGGATTACATCTTTCTGATGATGAACTAGGCTTTACTACAGACGTCAAGTGGTCCATAGGCTTCAGTTCAAAAATTTGACCACCAAATTTTTTGAATAATAACCTCTATAAGACCCATAAAAAAGTTATTTCCACAATAAACTATGAATAGAGGTTGCCATAAATTCATTTACAACTAAACATATTGTGTTAAATAATAAAAATAATATCAGTAGGTTAGAAAAAGCAGCTGTGTATGAAATTCACCAAGAACCCCTCTATGTTGTACATTGAAAGCACTAAAAACAAATTGAAATACCGCCTACAACAACATATAAAAAATTGGCCAAAAAAAAGCCAATACGGCATTGATACTTAGAAAATCAAGAATACCCTAAATTCCTAAATTTGAAGAAATCAAAATTATTAAAAGTTGTAAGACTGAAAGACATCTCCACACAGCCGAATATGTTTAAATTGAAAAAAATAGAGATAAAGTATGTAATATTAATGATCCCAACAATCTTAGTGATCTAATAAAAATGCTGAAATCCGTTTTATTGGTGTAATATTAGAAACACTAGTACAAAAACGTTAGCTTTCACTACCATGGGTGGCTTCTTCAGGCAGAAGTATTCAAATGTAAAAACAAAAACAGAGTTCCAGTTATGAATTCAAAAATAGAAGTTTGCTATAGATATTACAGAACGTGTGCATCATATTCCAGATGTGTGATTAATAAGAGCGCGCATATTAATGAGCGTGCGCCATACATGTGGAAGGTCCATTGACATTTCCTCATTGCATATCCCATGACTGGATAGGATTTCTATATTTTCTCTGAGGAGGGTGGCTCTGGCGGTTGTGTATCGCGCTATTTTCTTTAATTGTCCCTACAGAGGTGTTGCAGAGTTGTTAGTGACTTCACGCGCTAGTGTCGTAGTGAGAAGTCCTCTTTTGACATCTCTTTGATATTCCTGGAGTCTTAGTCATCTTGGTCATGCCCACATAGTTCTTTTTTATTCCATCTGGGTACAAGAGGGGTATAGTGTATACTCCCGTATCTTCCCGGTCCACGGCGGCGTTTTTTGTTGATGCAACACCTCTGCAACACCTCTGTGGGGACAGATAAAGAAAATAGCACAATACACAACTGCCAGAGCCACCCTCCTCAGAGAAACTATAGAAATCCTATCCAGTCATGGGATATGCAATGAGGAAATGTCAATGGACCTCCCACATGTATGGCGCATGCTCATTAATACGCATGCTCTTAATCACACAACTGGAATATGATGCGCATGTTCTATAATATCTATAGCAAACTTCTATTTTTGAATTCATAACTGGAACTCTGCTTTTTGTTTTTGTTTTTGCATTTGAATACTTCTGCCTAAAGAAGCCACCCGTGGTGGTGAAAGCTAGCGTTTTTGTACCAGTGTTTCTAATATTACACCAATAATTCAGCGTTTTTATTAGACCACTAAGATTGTTGGGAGCGTTTTTTATTAGTATTACTGGTGCATGTCTACCCAATTCTTCCCTTATTCTTCCCTTAATCTTAATGATCAATGGAAAGAATTTATAAAAAGAGCATCAAAACCAAAGCTACAGAAGAAGAAAAAAGACTGATTTGAACAACAGAGGGTGCCACAGTAGAGGAATACCAGAGACATTGAGGAGAGCCCAGGCACTGACATGATCACTCACTCTGCGGTTGTAGGGGAGATGATTTTGAGAGAGCTTCCTGAAGATGACTAGGGAATCAGTTGAAAGTGCTTGAGGCAAGATGTGGTGGGCAGTAGGGCTTAGTGAGAATGCAGGTCATTGAAAGAACTGACGTTTCTGTTATTAGACATGCAGACAAAGAATTACGATGTAGAAGTATGCAAATGGATTGAGTGTGGAACAATAGGTTTGTACATAGTGTATATAGGAATTTTAGGGTTGAATTGGTAATTTATGTGTGCTTTTGTTTAGGAATTAGTTTATGAGTAGTGTCAGAGTTGTAGAGTTTAGTGTATGTGTCATTGTATGTGACTGGGAGATTACGAGTTCACAATGTTTGCTATACTGGGAAATTTAATGGGTAATTTGTATTTTAAGTCTTGTATATAGTGTATAGTAGTACAAGCATAACAAAAAAGAGAAATGTGCTCAAGTGAAGTTAAACTCAATGACAAAAGAAAAAGAAATGAAAGTGAACAACCATCTTACGTGAATGATACTTGGCATTCTTGATCGGCAAGGATACATGTGTAATCTACAGAAGAGATGTGGAATAAACCTCAACTGGCCCTACGAGATGTTACATGAACTTCGCGTCCAAGGTGTATGAAATGTTACAGGAAGGAAACAAACCTTGAAAAGATAAGTTACCTTCAAATGTCAGAATTTTAAATGTTTTTAATTGACTTTAAGTGTTTTTAAATCTGAAATGAGAAAACCAGATGAGATGGTCATGATTTACAATGAAGTAGCAAATTACTAGGAACACCTAATAGCAATCAGACATGTGCCATTATCATTTATGTACTTAATTGTGATATTGAGATGGCTTTATAAATATCTCACTGTAAAGGACTCAGATGTTTAAAAAGAAAAAAGTGGCAAAATGAGAAAGACTCATGGTGTAAGTGACTTTAAAAGAGGCATGATAATGGGTGCTAGGCAGGCAGGCGCAAGCATCTCAGAAATGGCAAACCTCCTCAGCTATGCTAGAAAAACTGTATTGAGGGTGTACAACGAGTGGTGTATAAATAAAAAAGAAAGATGGCTTCCTGTGGGAGGAAATGACTGGTTGATGCACTGATGCCAACAATTCAAGATGAAAATTCCCATATAATTTATTGAAATTTCCCTTGTTACTATAAAATTTCCCTACACCGACAGTTTACCTAACAGTTTTGCCTGAGAACCATCAAAATGCAAAATCAGACAACTACCTAAATCTTATAGTATTCTTCTTCTTCTGACCCCTTTTTATAGCCAATTGAAGCTATACACCTCCCTTATCTCTTTTCAAATGTTCCTATCCTGAGCTTGTCTATTCAACAGCTTTCCTACAGTTTTGTTTATATCATTCCTCCTGTAAGTGATTTAAGTGATTTGTTATATCACCCATCCTTTAAGTGGTTACCAAACATTTTTTCAAAGAACTTAATTGTGATTATGCATCCAGTAAAATGTATATACTTCTAAAATGTGTTAAAACCAATGTAAACAGCTGCTCCCATTTTTATTAAATTGTATCAATATATGAATTTCTTAACTGGGAGATATAAAATGTATAAAATAAACTAAAGTTCAGTTAAACATTAACAAAGCTTTTATCATATATTCATACAGCATTGCAAATGTCAAATGTCACTTAACTGCGTAATTATTAACGTGCTATTTAGACATAATCTACATTTTGAGGTTACTCGCCTTTATTCCAAAAATCGTTTAGGAGGTTTTCATCTCTACACATTTCCCACATGTTTTTTTCTTAGTTACATCGTGGTTCAAGGCCCCAAAAAAAACCACGTCTTTTTCAACTCACGCAAACTTCGTTTTTCTTTCCCCCAATGACCAAATGCTGATTCCAAATAATCAACCACAAGTATACATAATTCAACTACCTAAAACACTAATATCTAATTAAAGCTTCAATAAAAAACTTATGTTACACATTTCCTAAAACGTCAAAGTTAAAAACTGTAACCCATAATTATTTACAACTGCACACTGGTAATATGAAACAAACCAAAACCTGACACAACCACTAAACTCGACAATCTTGGACCTCTCCCCACTCAGCAATAAGCGTACTATCCTAGCACTTTCAGCTCAGCCGAGGCCATTTTCAAGGAGTGGACGCAACAGATGAACCACCGTCACCGCCCTCAGATGTAGCAGAAGTTTTACAAAAATGGCTAGTATGGATGTTAAAGCTTTTTATCCAAATACTCCTGTACCTTAAGCCATAGACATTATTACTCAAGAACTAATACACCAAAAAATTCTAACAGGAATACAAGTACAAGAGTTAAAAATGTAATGTTGTATATATTTATGAAAATAATGTTTTTGCATTTTAAGATATTATTTATAAACAAAATACAGGAGGACCTATGAGATCACCCCTGTCTACATTATTTGCAGAAGTTATTATGACAGATATTGAAGCCAAAGTGATAAATAACCTGAATGAACCATCATTAATATACTGTAGATATGTCGATGATATTTTCATCTTATCAAAATTGAATTTCACAGAACTAGAAGACATAGCTAAAAAATTTAAAGAAGAGTATTCATCCATTGAAGTAACAATTGAAGTTTAACAGCAGGGTACCTTAGCTTACCTTGGTGTACAGATTATAAAACAACCCAACACATTAGATTATACTGTTTATAAAAAAACGTCATACGTATCTGTGATCATACCATATGATTCTTATCATCCATATGCTCATAAATGTAACAGTATTAAGATTTTAATAAAAAGAGCTTTTACACACACATCAAATATGCAATACAGAAATGATGAATTGAAATATATTACAGATGTTGCAAAAAATTATGGGTATCGCAGGAAAAAAATAAAAAAATTGATTAATGAAATACAGAACAATTGTATTAATTATTCAAACATAAGAAATAATAATAAGCAGATTAAATATATTGAATCATTTCCGTACATAAAAAAATTTCAGCTGAAATTAATAAATTGTGTAATATGTATAATTTATAATTGGGCAATAAAGTGCACACCATTAAAAATATTGTACTCAATATGAAAGAAAACAAGAAGTGCTTGGATAGAGCTGGTGTTTACAAAATTCCTATAAGTAACAATCCTGCAGTATCGTATATAGGAAGCACTCAAAATAAACTAAAACACCGTTTACAACAGCACCCATGGAATTGGCAGAAAAAATAAGCAAAAACTGCCTTGGTCCAGTATTGTATTGAGCAAAAACAATACCCAAAGTTTGATGAAATAAAAATTATTAAGAACTGTTGTACGGAAAGGCATTTAAGATTAGCAGAGACAGTATTGATTGAAAAAAATAGACACAGGTTATGTAACGTTAATGATCCTAATAGCTTAAACACACATTGGAAAGATTTGATCAGAATGGAGAGCTGCAGAGAAGAACAGAGGGGAAAAGGAAGGGGGAAAATTATGTAACAATATAAAAAAATGTTACGATAGAATATAAGAAGATTAATTTCAAGAATCAACTATGATCGGCTATCGAACAGATATTTATAAGTACAAAAAGAAGACTATTTGGTCATCTGATAGATGGCGCCACTGCGCCTGAGCAGTGAAGAATGGGAATGAGATGATGCCACACAAACACTGGAACATTCTGCTACGTTTGAGGGCGGTGATGGGTAGTTCATCTGTTGTGTCCACTCCTTGAGAATGGCCTGGGCTGAGGCTGAAAGTGCTAGGAGAGTACGCTTATTGCTGAGTGGGGAGAGGTCCAAGATTGTAGAGTACAGTGGTTGTGTCAGGTTTGGTTTGTTTCAATATATTACCGGTGTGCAGTTGTAAATAATTATGGGTTACAGTTTTTAACTTTGACGTTTTAGCAAATGTGTAATACAAGTTTTTTTTATTGAAGTTTTAATTAGATATTAGTGTTTTAGAGAGTTGAATTATGTATACTTATGGTTGATTATTTTGAATCAGCATTTGGTCATTGGGACCCCCCCCCGAAAAAAACGAAGTTTGCGTGAGTTGAAAAAGACGTGTTTTTTGGGGGGGCCTTGAACCACGATGTAACTAAGAAAAATATGTGTTGGAAATGTGTAGAGATGAAAACCTCCTAAAAGATTTTTGGAATAAAGGTGAGTAACCTCAAAATGTAGATCAAAAAGCTTTTATATTTTCCACCTCATGATTTAAACTGGGTTTTAGTTTCAACAAGAGAATGTAGTGCAAACAGAGAAACAGAGTTTAAAGTAAAATGTTGGTTATCACAAATGAATTGGTTGAATACTGTTTTAATGGCACTTTGAAACTTATGGTTTGTATCAAAATTATTACTTACACTTGGCTTTATGTTTGATAACTGTTTTATGCACTGCATATGCAGAATATCAATGTAAAACTTTGGGTTCAAATCAAATTTTAAACAAATATCTGTCAGTAAAGGTACTTGCCATTGAAACAAAAGATTGCTATTGAAAATTTTGAAATTAGAAATTGCTGCTGGTTAGTAGCATAAATGAATTTAATACCAACGATGAGACTACATAGTACAAACAATTTTAATTTTCTTCAGAATTTTCAGAATCACTGAATTTAAACAGATCTGATGAATTATACTGAGTGTGCCATGGCAAACTTGAAGTGTGCTACAATTCAGCCTCTTCAGATGGAAGTTTGACCTGATCACTGGCATAGCATTCAGTGCATTGTTACCTAATGTTTTTCTTCTTTTTGACTTTACATCACTCACATTTGAAAATATGCGTTTCAGATTGAGGCAACAAAAAAGATAAAAAAATTTCCAAATAAAAAAATATATAAATTTTTTTTAAATTTCCCTACATTTTGGGATCTACTAAATTTCTTTATTGCCCACATGGCCTATATTTAGCCAATAAATTCCCTACACTGTGGGAAATTCCCACAGGTTTGGCATCACTGGGTTGATGTTTGAAGGCAATGATGGCTACAGAGGATTGTATGAGGTAACAGACAAGCTTCATTGTGTCAAGTAACAATGCAGTATAACAGTGGTATCAAGAGGAGAATTCAGCATTATACAACCTGCAGCACATTTGCTTGAGAACAAACAAGTAATTTATTCATCATAAGAGCAATACAGAAGAGACGCTCACTCGGTGTTGAAAAGAAAAATTAGCAAACATGAAATTATGGTACTCACAATGAATTGACAAGGATATTTACAATGATGACCGGCCAAGAAGGCAGCAAGTAACAAAGGCAGAATGAATAAGAAAGTCTGAGAAACCCTGAAACAGGGTTGGCAAGACAAAAATATCATGAGCTGTAGCAGTGGGTGCATGAACAAGAAAGACATACACTGAAGGGATGGCAGGCAGTTTACAAAGTGAGGCAAAGTGTCATACCAGTGATGGAGAACCACCCAGAGTCCTGGGCCCAAGTGGAGCAGAATGAGTCCAGAGTAATTGATGAAATTGCAGAAGAGTGTTCGAGTTGGAGATGTTCAGTAAGGCGAGCTCTGAAGTGAGAGTGGAGAGTCTCTCCAGCAGCCAGAAGAGAGGGAGTCATCGGAGTGGTGCACAGATGCTGGTAGAAAACACACACAATGTGTTTTACTAGGACGAATGGATAGGGACAAACAGGTGGGACGCTTTGAGGCTGATGCTTTGTGAGGAGTAGCCAGCTACAGTAAAACTTTCGAATAGCACACATCAAAGGGGAGAGAAAAACTGTCCCTTATTTAGAAGTGTCAGCTATTGGGAAAATCATGCTTTATGACAGTATACACATACTATGTTTATAACGTAAAAGCAGTTTAAAAGAAAAGTAAATATAACTATGTAAATGCAATACATAGAGCAAACTTGTACTAACCTTTATTAAAAACTATCTTTCAAAACCTAAGAAGCAAAATAATCAAGTATTGTTTATTATATTCTTGTGAAGTTTTGTCTTCTAGATAAATTTCTAGCCAGCTGCCTGAAGCATTGAGTTCTGTGAATCCTAATTCATTTGAGATTTATAAAGCCTTTTTGATCAATTAAAGTCCCTGATAAAGGAATGTTGTTGGCTCTAGCATGGTAAAACCATTCATTGGTTTTGCCACGCTAGAGTGTCACAGCTAAACCATCAGTTGTACAGAAAGCTCTCTTAATTTTCTAGTTGTCATTACAAGCTTGTCAAGACTTCCAAGATTTCACTCACTTGCGTTTTTCCAATGCTCAGTTTTTCTTCTAAAACATACACACTTAATCTTTCCTTTTTACTCAGCTTCACTATTTCAACTTTTCTTTTTTACAGTCAAACGCTTACGTTTGTGCGATTTTTAAATTGATGTTTGAGAAATGTTTGCTTCACAGCTTGCTTGATGAGAAAAACCAACAGGATTATTGCAAACAAATGTGATTCTAGTAATCTGGACTTGAAATTGATACCTGTGCACTGACCTTGACCTTACCAAACAACAAAAGGTGAGACCCTCTCACCCACACTGGAATGTGTTTGCACGTGTTTCGATCCGATTACCGTTCCCGAATTAGCCAGCCTTGGGCGCTGGTCCCCGTTTCTGAGGTTTCACCCAATTGGGAGCATCTGAAGAGCTAGATAGAAGAGAGTTTCTCCTGGTCAGATGTATTTTTGCAAGGGGAGAATCGGACAGTCTGGTGAGCATGAATGCTAATCCTTTTTCCAGCAATTTTGGCTGCTTACCCGGGTATATAGCACTTAGGTCCTTAAAATTTACTAGAACTTGGGAACAAAAAGGTTAAAATAGAGAATGAGGAAGGGTAAAATAACAAAAAGGAAAATTTTTGCAAGTTTGGGCGAATCGCACCACTAGGAATTCCTAGATTCAAAAGCAAATTGTCCGTCATATTGCATTTTAAGTGTGTCCATGTCCATTATTTAGAATGTCCGCTATTAAGAAGTGAATGTCCGATAAGAAGCTATGCATTTCTGCAGGGGAATAAAAAATTGTCTGTTATAGAGAGATGTCCGTTAGTAAGAAGTGTCCATTAATGGAAGTTTCACTGTATATACGGTGAAAGGAAGATCAGAGGAGCAAATGCGTTTGGCGATACTAAAGGTGGAGTGAAGCATCGGAAGGAGAATCAGGCAGTAGATATAGATATGATCATCGTCTATGTGCTGTGAGCAAAAGACGCAAAGAGGAGAAGAAAGTAAAGTCATTTGAGTGAGAGTGGAGGGAACAGGTAGGCGGTGATGAAGGAGTTGGATATAACAGCAGATGTCTGCTTTGTGTACCACTCATCTCTGCTAAAAACTTAAATTCATCAGCCCTGGGCAATGGGACCACCAAAACTGGACCCTTGAAAACTGGAAAAAAGTCCCTTTGTCTGATGAAATACATTTTCAGTAAATATACTTACTTGATGGATGGGCCACAATATGGTATTAATGGTTCAATTCAATGGATCCCAGCTAGAGACTTAACTGCACAAGCTGGTGGAAACAATGTAGTAGTCTGAGGTTTGCTTTCATGACAATCATTGGGTTCCTTAATACCTCTGGAACAGGATTTGGACACCACGCAGTATCTGAACATCACTGAGGATCAGGTACACCCATACATGGTAATGGTATTTTTTGATGGAGAGGGGCTACTTCCAGAAGGATAATGCATCACGCTATAAGGCTAGGATTATCACACTCAGATTCCAGGAGAATGATGGAGACTTCGAACTGTGAAAATGGCCCCAACAATCCAGATCTTAACCTAATTGAACACCTTCTTCAGCAAACATTTGATAATTGATGGATCCCATCACATCCGCTTGGCTGAACATACCTGTTGAATGATATCAACACCTCATTGAGGCTGTTTTGTAGGCCAAAAGCAGCCCAACACCTTATTAGGTAATTTGCTACTTCAGTGTATTTTTTCTAAGCCAAAGCATTTTTAGTATAGATTGAAAAAAATACACAGTGAAATAAAACTACAAGAATGTAACAATATGTAAACTGATGATAGGCATGATAAAATTTATAATAGATTCATAATGGGAAATCCTAGAAAAAAATCCACATTCTACTAGAATCTTACATGATAATCATGTTTTGCAGTATAACTTAATTGGTTGAGTAGGATTTGAAAAGAATTTGGAATGATGTGATAACTTCTGAAAAAATATAAATGAAAGATTCACAGTTGAATTCTGGAATACATTATTATGTTCTAACACACTTACACAAGCATAAGAGCAGTGACTGCTTTTCAATCATGCAACTGCAATTATTGATGAGGAAGGAAAATGTGGTAATTTGACAGAAAAATTTGCAGACAGTGGAAAGTCATTTATTAAAAATATTTTTTTCTTCAAGGTAAAGATTAGACAAAGAATTGAGTTTGCTTTAGGCCATGCAAGACACACCCGTTCCTCATTCATGGAAGTGAGTGTTTAGTTAAAAGGGGCTTCAATAAGAAAAATTTAAAGTGACCTATACCCAGAATGATGTGAAAAATAATGAAAAGAAATATATGAACTCAAGATGTAAAACTGGGTTTACAACTTAGAAATTTTATCATAACTACATACTTTGTCTAGCACACATAACTGAACCACCTATGTACATATTCTCATATTAGATTAAAATACATAGCTTGTTTGGTAGTGTGTTTATTGTACTGGAACAATCTTGAGAGTGTTTCATCCTGAAGACCAACTAGTAACAACAAACAAGATTAATTGAAGGTAGACCATTAGTTATAGAGCTCACAACATTTTGCAAAATCTTTTAATGACTTGCAATTAAAAATCCTGTAAAATCTTGGCAGGGTGTATCATAAGATGACAACCTTAAGAGATGTTTCATCCTGAAGACCAACCAGTAACATCAAACAAAGTTATTTGAAGGTAGATTATTTGCCATTAGTTAGAGAACTAACAACAAAATCTTGCAATCATCCAAATGAGTTTGGATGAGTTAAACCAGAGTTAATTTTGTCATTTTACAAACAATGTGTGACGCCCACCCACTCTCACTCTTTCTTAATCTGGTCCTTGCATGTACACCACTTTAGCCTGAATACAGTTTTGGCACATATGATGCATGAAACTTTTCAGTTTTATTAACTTCCTATTTTTTTATTTTTTTTATCCAAAGAAATAGATATTTAATTCACTTACCAGTGGTAGCAACGGAAACGAGGCCTCCAGTTGGGTGTTTTCAGCAAACTCTGAAGGGTACATGCTAAGTTTACAAACATGTAGCACATGAGGAAACACCTAGGAAAAAGTGAGAACATGAACCAGTCATTTCAACACTGTTTAACAGTTGTTTTTAAATGGCTAAAAAATTTCAAAAACTTAGTACTTAAGAACCATGACTGTCCTTTCGGTATTTAACACAATTATCATAATTTTAGGGATAAGAGTTGTTGCTCTTTTGGCAAAAAGTATGATTTGTCCATCCTGCATGGCTAACCTGGAATTCTTTTTCCTAAAAAATTGCTGCAGGAAAAAATATTCCAGGTTAGCCACGCAGGATGGACAAATTACAGCAAACTCTACTAAAAATACTGAAATTTAGTGTTGTTAGGTCATTAAACATAATATTAATGAGCAACAAATTGATACCTTGAACTCATTAACACTTTTTCATTAATGCAACTCTTAATGCACTTTAATTGTCTTGAAAAGTTTTAGTTTAAAATAATATAAGTATTTCTGCTTAACAAAAGCAGCTCATAGAAATTTGAACCCCCCAGAGTCAGCTCCTGGGTGCATGAGCATATATTTTCATAGGGCCAGCTTTAGGGCAGTGCAAGCAGTGCACTGTACTGGGCGCCAACCTCAGGAGAGTGCCAAGCTTGACTTATTTTTTCTTTGTGAAATGATTGGACATATATATATATAAGAAAAATATCCCAGGAATATTGTAATTCAAAATGATGAGCAATGATAATTGGAAGCGATGAAAAGTCTAGCCAGCGCCAGCTCAAGGCATGTTTGTACCCCGATGCAAAGTCTCTCTTCTGCATCCCTTTGTGAACTTTTCACTGGATAAAATTTATGTAATGTGGAAGTTGTGAATCCATTCATTGGTATAAATATGACATGAATGGTAAGTCAGATAATATCCAAAAACTTTGAAAATTTCATTGTCCTGGAGCGGGAATCGAACCCATGTCTCCCTGGAGACGCGGGTTCAATTCCGACTCTAGGACAATGAAGTTTTCGAATGTTATCTGACTTACCATTCATGTCATATTTATACCAATAAACAGATTCACAACTTCAAAATTTGTATTGTACAATGGTGTAATCCCGTATTTCATTCATTTATGTAATGTTTTTGAATTCCATATGCACACATGCATTTGGCTGCACCCCCAAAAAGTATGAGATAAAGTGTTTTTGCCTCTTTTCAAGCATACAGTGACATAAATTGTCACATGACAGATGGCAATTTCATTCACGTTACTAGATCTAGAAGAAACGCTCCGTTTATGAAAAGGAACAAATAAACAAAATCGAAGTCTTAAAAGGCAGCTCTTTCACTCTTTATTCATATATAAAAATTTACACTGTTCTTTATTTCTTCAAAAAGAAAAAAAAATAGGGAGGGAAGATGCATGGACTCAGGCCACAAGCAAGATAGATAGCCTGTTGCTAAACAGAGGGGCAGAATAAATTTATCAGTGCCATTTTGGGGTTTATAAAACACTTCTTGTTTCCCCTAGCTATAAAATAAAGTTAGGCAATTGGAGCAAAAGAAAGATATTTTTTACCCCATATAAGGTATTTAACATTTAAATTTTTATAAGTGTTGCGTTGTTAATGATGCCGCTCAGGAGAAGGAGCCCCGATGCTCTGCATACCCAGCTTCAGTTGGCCCTGGGTCTAGCCGACACTGAAGTAATTCACATCACCACAATAGAGTATTTGTTACAATTAAGCTCAAAAAGTGGAGCACTGACCTCGGAACAACGTGTCCACTACTGCCACCTTTCCAGAAATTTAGTCTTCCATGTCAAGTGCTGCAAGCTTCAGCGAATAAAACGCTATCTTTTGACTTGGCATTAATGCAGGGCTTGTCGAAAGTTCCACAGAAATATAGGGCCCCTAACAGCAGATATAAAAGCAGACATCTCACGAAGGTGGAGGGCCGCGAGTGGCTTAGAGGCTAGAACTACTGCCCTCCGAGTATAAGTCCATGCTGCAGCAAAACCCCACAGCACACCGGAAGAGCATACTAAGCTGCTGGCCTCAGTGTGTTGGAGCCTCTGTTAAAAGAGGGTGGTGAGTAGCCTAGTGGTTAGAGAAATCACCTGATTTATCTACATATTTTTTAAGACATGGTGCAACAGAAAAAGTGAACAACTGATGAATTTTGTGACAAAATTAATTTTTCTGTTATGTTGTCAGGCTCCACTGCTAGGTGAGGACTGCTTGCAGAATTTAGTAAAATTATATGCTACTAAACACTTCCTAAAAACACAACACTGGATTCTTTGTAAGAAAAAAAAATTCAAAGAAGAACTAAGTACAATCCTTTCAGAAAAAAAGGTAAAACTGAAAAAAATATTCTTAACACAGAATATTCAAAGCAAACTGAATTTGCTTTTGTACTACTTACTGGTCATCCATGTAACACTTCTCAGAAAACTTGAAAATTTCATCGTCCTGGAGCGGGAATCAAACCCCACATCTCCCAATTACTGGTCGAGTATGCTAACCATTACACCGGTGACCCAGGACAGTGAAGTTCCAAGCAACTGAGACAAAGGAATCTGAAAATCCTCAGTTTTTTGTTAGTCGAAGCATCCTTGCTTTCTCATAGCGCTTTGACCCAATTCCCATCCTGATGGATGTAGGTAAGTCACCATTACGACAGGTAAATCAATGAAGAAAGAAATATTCTTCATAATACGTGGAAAATCGACAGAATATTCTAAGCAAACTGAATTTGCTTGTACCACTTACTGGTCATCCATGTAACAATTCTTAGAAAACTTGAAAATTTCATTCAGAAGTGTTACATGGATGACCAGTAAGTGGTACAAGCAAATTCAGTTTGCTTAGAATATTCTGTCGATTTTCCATGTACACTGCTGCCCACCCAAAATGCAACACCAAGAAGGACATGAGATAGCAAAGCCAGATTTACTGGACACATAACAACAGATACAAATATGAAACGATTGAGCTTACAGGCCCGTGCGACTTGCGGAACACGCAGACATCAATAATTCGTGTGGCCACCATGGCTGGCAATAACGGCCGCTACACGCTGCAGCATCGAACGAAAGAGGCTTTGGATGTGGGCTTAGGGTATGTCGGTCCAGACTGCTTCCACATGTTTTGCTGATCAGCGATCAGACGTGTTCGATGGGCGACATATCGGGAGAACAGGCAGGCCACGGCAGCAGTGACACCTGGTGGGCCATGAAGAATTATTGCACCATGCGTGCCACATGCGGGTGCGCACTGTCCTGTTGAAACGTGACCGCTGGCAGGTCCTGCAGGTAAGGGAGGACTACAGGCTCCAAAACGTTGTAGATGTAGTGGTGGCTGTTGAGTGTACCGGCGATGTGTACCAGAGGGGTGTGGGTGTCATTTCTAATTGCGCCCCAAACCATAACGCCAGGTGACAGACCGGTATGGCGATGCATAATGCAGGCGTCATACAGTCTCTCGTTGCACAGTGGCGCCATATGCGGATCCAACCATCGTGGTGTTTCAGGCAGAAGCGGGATTCATCGGAGAAGACATTGTCATGCCATTCCGTAGTCCAGGTGTGGCGTTCAATGGCCCACTGCCGCCACACTCGCTGGTGGTGTAACGTCAATGATAATCGGAGCAATGGGCGCCGTGCGACAAGTCCCTGCTCCTGCAGACGACGTTGAATGGCACGTGCTGACACAGGTTGTTGTGCAACACACCCTTAATTCCTGCACTAATGTTCGTGATGTGACGGTGTGAGCCGTCAATGCCCACCGCACAACATGCAGGTCCTCGCGTTTGGTGGTGTGCCTTGGCTGCAGCAATCGCTCATGTTGGTCCGTCCGTCCTTCCTGCACCCACTGAATCCCTACTCGCCTCACTGTGACTGGATGTTGTCCCACACGGTCGCCGATATCTCGGTAAGATAAACCACTGTCACAATAAGCCACTATTCATCCTCTGTCGAACTCCGAAACGTGCTGGGATGACTGCTGTAATCTGCGACGAGGCATCAGAAAGCTTCCCACGCACAGGTCCGGTAGCACAACTCACTTCTGCTACTTACACCCTGCCTTCTGTGCACCCTTCTTATAGTGCTTCTCGGTGGCGTGCCAGGTGCACATGATTTGCATATGCCCTGCAATGCTAATTGTTTGCATGTCCTCTCGCAGGTGACGCATGCTGCGAATTTTAGGCCAATCGGATGCTTCTTTCTTGGTGTTGCATTTTGGGTGGCCAGCAGTGTATTATGAAGAATATTTCTTCCTTCATTGATTTACCTGTGGTACTGGTGACCTCCGACCTACATCTGTCCGGATAGGAATTGGGTCAAATCGCTATGAGGAATCAGGGACGTTTCAACAGATAAATCTGAGAACTTTCAGATTCCTTTGTCTCAGGTGCTTGGAACTTCACTGTCCTGGGTGGTATAATGGTTAGCATACTGGAAGGTAATCGGGAGATACAGAGTTCGATTCCCGCTCCAGGATGATGAAATTTTCTTCTGAGAAGTGTTACATGGATGACCAGTAAGTGCTATAAGCAAATTCAGTTTGCGAATATTCTGTCGATTTTATATGTGTTATGAAGAATATTTCTTCCTTCATTGATTTATATTTTTAACAGTTGAATTTCCTATCATAAAGGACTTTTCAAAATGAATAAAAAAATAGGTAAAAATATTTCATGTATGACTTGCATTTGACCTAAATAATAAAGGTGAAAAATCTTTTCCTAGATATTGAAGGGAAAGAATCTTGTGCTGCAAGCAGGTGTGACACTACACAGGATGGAGCGTTCGTGTGGACATTCTACTGTCAGTTAAATCCACGAAAAGAAGTTTTTCAGAATGAATATCAATTATTTGATAAGAAAATACGACTTTTATAATGATTTCTAAAGATGCTATGAAAAGTTCCTTTTCTTTGCATGTGATCTCTTAAATTGAACCAACAAGTGTTTTCATGAGCAGGAAAAATTGTGGAACTAACTCAGACTTTAAAAGCCATTTTGTTTAAATATGGTACCTCTACCAAAAGATATGGTGCTTTTACAAATAAAATTTCTTGATGATGGACAAGTTTTATGCATACAAATGTGTCAAAAAATGTTTAATTTAAAAAAGTCTAACAAAAATTTGTACAACATTGTGGAAATAAGAATTGTTGTTATGATTTTTCAGTCTTAACTGCAGTACAATATCCCAGCTATAAGGGTCAGTAAAACATATAACTTACATAGTGAGTATAGGTGCTATGTGATCTAGATTTCCAATCAGTATTCCGAGCTCACATATCGACAGAGTTAGAAATAGTGCTCTACTTGGCTCATTTCGCGAGTTGCTATAGGAGAAGACATTTAAGAAAGGTATAATACCATCCCTAGCAATAGCTTGAAGTAAACGAGGAGCCCCTAAAGAGAAGAGAAAAGTTATAAGAGAGTTTTAATTGCAACATAACAATACAATTGTAAATAAATTCATGGTTATCTCTAGTATCATTTTAAATTATTTCTTAAAGTTTTATGCCTTTACATTCTACAGTTATCTTGGAACAAAAAGTTTTAAAAACACCTTTTCATCATCAGGCACTCTAACTGCACTATATCATTGTTTCAATAATAGTTAAAAGTCTGTCTTGTCACATTTATGAGCCCTGGGCCTAAACATTTTGGGAGCACTTTTTACACTGACCATTCAGTTTGTGTTTCCTAGATTTTTTTATAACTATTTTGTGTTTCAGATTGTAATTTTTTAAGGAGGGATACAATACTTTAGCAAACAGGTAGAGCACACATAATAAACCTGATATAGTACTATTTTTATATGCTTCACAACAGTATTAAAAGTACCTAAAGAAACAAGGTGCGCACGAACGCATGCATGCACACACACACACACACACAGCAATTGGATACCATGTCTGATTCATCACATTCTTAGTGAGTACCCTCAAATGTACCACAAAAGTGAATGCAGTTTATAAGATGTAATAACATAAGTCAATTGCTTTTTACTTTTTTGTTTTGCCGTTGAATTGGCCACCTATAGTTAGAATCTAATTGCGATCTTGTTTGCCCCACCAAGTACATCCAAAATCAGTACAATATTTTTGCATGCAGAAGACATGTCATGCTTCAGAATTTTATCACAAAATGTCATAAACGTGGGAAGCAAAGTACAGCATTTTTATGTCACAGCTGCATATTCATTCATTCCTATTATATATTTCAGAAATGGACTTCCTAATTCGCTTATTTTTATCTTAAATTTTTTGCTGTAATTTAAGATCTGGCATAGGTCTACTAAGTCTTTTAACTTCCAATTTCTGATCCAATGAATGGGAGAAGAATGGATGTTATAACAAATAATTAACAGTATTCATTATTATGAAGACAAACATTTAGGTCCTCACATTTCATTATTTATTTTACTTCCATTCTTTTGTTTCATCTATCAAACTGACACTGTTTGATAGGTGAAACAAAAGAATGGAAGTAAAATAATCCAGTAACTAATGCAAGACAGAGCAGTGAGTGAACCATTGCATTTTACCATGGTAACAAAATGAGAATAAGCAAGTAAAATTGTAGACGCAATAGCAGTCAGAAGCACAATTCACAAACACTTTAGATGAGTTAAACTGCAAAGAAATTTTTTTTTATTTACAATTTAAAATCAACTAAAAAGACACAGGCAAGATCTTTAACAGCTGCAACGGCTGCATCATCATGCCTAATCAGCAACACTGGTGTGCAGGTACAGTATTATATATATAATTAATACAGACATTTGACGTGGACTAGGAACATCAAACAGAAGAAACAGTGGAAAGAGCGATGACTTCTGTTTGACAGTATTATATAGTTATCTCTCCACAATTTCCACAATGCATAACAAGGCTAGTTCAGTTTGCCAGGTAACAGTATGATTAACTAGAGGTTTTGACAAAGGTAGTACATAATCATTAAAAGTTTTTAATCGTGTCAATAGTCCTTGCCAAATAGAGTTCACATTGATCGGCACTTTCTAATTGCAGCACCCTTCAGAAAAAAACGTAATGCCTGATGCCTCTGTAAATAGTAATGTCTGTTTATTATTAGCAGATGTAAGAATCCTAACCCCATCCCAGTCCAAGTAAAATGTTCCATTCGCGAATGTCTTGGTTAGTGATACTCATTGCGAATGGAACATTTCAAGAGAGTTCTGGTTAATGATACTCATTAACCAGGACTCTCACAAACAGATCATTTTACCAGGACTGGGATGGGGTTAGGATTCTTACATCCGCTAATAGTAAACAGACATTACTATTTACAGAGGCATTATACATTATGCATTTTTCTGAAGGATGCTGCAATGAGGAAATGCTGATCAATGTGAACTCTATTTAATATATATTTGGCAAGGACTATTGATACAGTTAAAAACTTTTAATGATTATTTACTACATTTGTAAAAACCTCTAGTTAATCATACTGTTATCTGGCAACATGAACTAGCCTCGCTATGCATTGTGGGAATTGTGGGGAGATAACTATATAATACTGTATCTGCACAGTGTTGCTGATTAGGCCTGATGATGCAGCCATTGTGGCTGTGGAAGATCTTGCTAATGACTTTTAGTTGATTTTAAAATGTAAATAAACATTTTTTATCTCTGTAGTTTAACTTGGCTAAAGTGTTTGTGAATCTTGCTTCTGACAGCAGTTGCATCTACAATTTTACTTGAACTTCTCGCCCAAGATAATAATTGATGTGAGAATAAGCAAAGTAGAAACTTGCTTCTATGTAAGTCTATATAGTGGTGACTTTCCTCCAGCAAACTATGCACACTCAAATGCCCCTGACCTGGAGCAGAAGGATATTATGCCCATGAGATGCAGAATTCAAGGTTGTGTATACATCAGCTGGGGATGCAAGACCTTGAATGTTTAATTTCCCCAGTGTAGGGATAATGGTGCTCTTCAGAACACAATATATTAATTCAACATGTTTTTAATGTAATCTTCACACTCACAGAACTTTTAATTTTAATTTTTGATGTAATCTTCACACTTTTTCATTAATCTAATAAAATTCACTGAAAAATGGTGGGTAGAGCACATGCTCATGTGCTCCAATAGATGAGCTACCACTGGACCTCGCTTAAGACTAAGAAGCTCAAAACACAGTATTCAACAAAAAAAAAGTGATGGCAAAAATTTTCTGCAGTTAAAGGCATCATTCTTGTCGATTGTCTTAAACAAGGTGGCACTCTCAATAGTTCTTGCTACACTGAGACACTAAAGAAGCTCAGGGAAGAGATATGCATGAAGAGACCAAACATATCTCTTTGTTTGGTTTTCTTATACCATGACAATACCTGACCTACCTCATTCCATACTTTTCAAACATTATTGAAAAGAAATGGACAGTAATCAACCAAACAGCCCCGTTTTGGGACCTTCTGCCATTTACATGCTTGGTCTTGTGAATCAAAGTTTTTGTAGTCAATGTTTTGAGGATACAGACAAAGTTAAACAGGCTAAGAGGTCCTGGTCCAAACAACAGCCCATTTAAATTTTCCAAACTGACTACAAATGTTGTTTTGAACAATGGTATAAATGCTTGATTTCAGTGGAGGCAGTATTTCCAGTAGCACCATTATATTAAGTAAATTATAATATTTTCTGCAGAGTCCAGGAAGTTGATTTTCTCTTGAGACAGCTTTTGGAGAAAATCAACTTTCACGACTCTACAGAAGCCCTGAAAGACATCTACAAAGAACAACTGAAAATAATTTCGTCAGAAAACAACTTTCCTTCCCCATTCATAAAGAATATGTTTAAGAATAAAGCAAAAAAGAGACAACAGCAAAATTACTTACCACAAAGTACTTTTTGAGAAATTAAAAATGATTAGTGAAAAATATAAAATCAAGCTTGCCCCAGATCTGAATATAGAACAAGTTTCTTCCATCCCTAAAACAGCAAGAAGACATCCAATTACAAGAAGGGGTAGTCTATAAATTAGGCTGCATCTGGGGACGAAGCAGCATAGGTGAAACAGGAAAAGTTTAAAAGGCCATATTGATAGAACATAAAAAGCAGCTATTAGGAACATTGAAAACAAGATAGATTTAGACAGACATACAGTGCTTGAAATGGGGCAGTATATGCCGGTATGACATACCGGCACTTCTTTTTTTGTAGTATTTCATACCTGCACTTTTTTTTTCTAGTAGTTCATACCGGCACTTCTTTTTTCCTAGTACTTCATACCAGCACTTTTTTTACCCGGAATTAACATACCGGCACAAATTTTAGTAGTGGGAACTGCAGAAATGATTTTTTTTAATTTATTGTTTCTTTCTTTCTTTTTTTTTTTTTTTTTTGTCACTGACTTACGAGTGTGCATTCTTAAACAAAGAAATATTATGTGCCTCAAGCCCTTGACAAATGGCTGTGTGGGAATCTTAAAGGGTAGGGGAGTGTGAATACGCATTTGAAGGGCAGTGAGATTGCTATTAATTTAAGACTGAATTTATTCTGATTGCGAAGGCTCTAACTGCCTGACAATCCCTATTGGAAGGGGGTTGCTTTCTTTGCTGTGGACCTTAAAAGTTCTGGGTTCAAATCCAGTTGTATTGCTAAGGATTATAAGTATCATTAATCCATTGGTTCCAGGGTAGAGACTCCTCGTTATGAGCAAGTCTAACCAGAGTCTTCAGTGCAGTATACACCAATGAGCCATTCCATTATGACCACACCCAGCCTAGAGAAATGAGCACACCTGGAGACCGAACGATGGCACAAGTGATAATCATATGATGATTATATGTAGAGGATTTTAGGAAGGGAGTGTCTGACCCCAGGTCTTAAACAACCCTTAGAAATAGGAAGCTAGGAGATTTGGGCTAGAGTGTCCGATAGGAAAGTCACAAGGAAGCGAGGCAGAAGACGCCCTTATTTACTACCGGGATGGGGCAGTATCCGGGGTCCGACGGCTTAACGTGCCCATCAGATCAGATCAGATCATATGTAGAGGATTTTAGGAAGGGAGTGTCTGACCCTAGGTCTTAAACAACCCTTAGAAATAGGAAGCTAGGAGATTTGGGCTAGAGTGTCCGATAGGAAAGTCACAAGGAAGCGAGGCAGAAGACGCCCTTATTTACTACCGGGATGGGGCAGTATCCGGGGTCCGACGGCTTAACGTGCCCATCAGATCAGATCAGATCATATGTAGAGGATTTTAGGAAGGGAGTGTCTGACCCTAGGTCTTAAACAACCCTTTGAAATAGGAAGCTAGGAGAATTGGGCTAGAGTGTCCGATAGGAAAGTCACACGGAAGCTAGGCAGAAGACGCCCTTATTTACTACCGGGGGCCAGTACCCGGGGTCCGACGGCTTAACGTGCCCATCAGATCAGATCAGATAATATGTAGAGGATTTTAGGAAGGGAGTGTCTGACCCCAGGTCTTAAACAACCCTTAGAAATAGGAAGCTAGGAGATTTGGGCTAGAGTGTCCGATAGGAAAGTCACACGGAAGCGAGGCAGAAGACGCCCTTATTTACTACCGGGGGCCAGTACCCGGGGTCCGACGGCTTAACGTGCCCATCAGATCAGATCAGATAATATGTAGAGGATTTTAGGAAGGGAGTGTCTGACCCCAGGTCTTAAACAACCCTTAGAAATAGGAAGCTAGGAGATTTGGGCTAGAGTGTCCGATAGGAAAGTCACACGGAACCGAGGCAGAAGACGCCCTTATTTACTACCGGGGGCCAGTACCCGGGGTCCGACGGCTTAACGTGCCCATCAGATCAGATCAGATAATATGTAGAGGATTTTAGGAAGGGAGTGTCTGACCCCAGGTCTTAAACAACCCTTAGAAATAGGAAGCTAGGAGATTTGGGCTAGAGTGTCCAATAGGAAAGTGACACGGAAGCGAGGCAGAAGACGCTCTTATTTACTACCGGGGGCCAGTACCCAGGGGTCCGACGGCTTAACGTGCCCATCAGATCAGATCAGATCATATGTAGAGGATTTTAGGAAGGGAGTGTTTGACCCCAGGTCTTAAAGAACCCTTAGAAATAGAAAGCTAGGAGATTTGGGCTAGAGTGTCCGATAAGAAAGTGACACGGAAGCGAAGTAGAAAGGGGGAAAAAGATGACTTTATTTATTACTGGGGGGCCAGTATCCGGGGTCTGATGGCTTAACGTGCCCATCCGACGCACGGCAGATATTTAGTGGATCGAGCGTTCGTACCTGCTGGGATCGAACTTGAGGTCCTTTCTGTGGCAGTCATGAAGGTTGCCCACTGGGCCACCCATGGCCCGATGGCACAAGTGAAGTTAACAGAGCAGTATATATACAACACAAGAACCGGCTTTCGGTAAGTAGTGTTCAGAGTCAGAATGGGAAAAGCTGCCGATCTATCAGAGTTTGATAAAGGACAAAGTGTGATGGCCTGGTGCATTGGAAACAGCGTGGCTTGTTCATGTGCTGCTGTAGTGAGTACGTATCAAAAGTGGTGCACAGATGGCCAAACGACGAACCATCATCTAGCCGCATGTCGTCCGTAGCTCGTTAATGCCAGAGGAAAGCAGTGACTATCATGCATTGTTCACAGTGACTGCAGGGCCACAGTGCGACAAATCACCTGCAGCTACAACAGTGGCAATCAGTTCAATGTGCCACAGCACACAGTACATCGCAGCCTTCTGAGCATGGGCCTGCATAGCTGAAGACCCAGCTGGGTCCCCATGTTCACTGCACATCAATGCCAACAATGCATAAAATGGCCCTAAGATTATCAAGATTGGACCGTGGATGATTGGAAGAAAGTGTTTTGATCTGACGAATCAAGATTCCTGGTGCATCCCGTGGACGGCTGAGTATGGATACGCCAATTACCCACAGAAGCTATGGCACTTGGATGCACTGTTGGGCGGAAATATGCCGGCGGTGGTGGAGTTATGCTGTGGGTGATGTTTTCTTGGGACACTTTAGGCCCCATTATCCCAGTAGCACAATCCCTGACAGCTGTCAGGTATCTGAACATCGTTGCTCACCAAGTTCACCCATTCATGGCAACTGTGTTTCCTGCTGGTGATGACCATTATCAACAGGATAACGCACCATGCCACACTTCCATAATTGTCAGACTGGTTCGAGGAACATGCTGGTGACTTTCTGTTTATGTCCTGGCCTCCAAATTCACCTGACATGAACCCAATCGAACATTTGTGGTTCAACTTGGAAAAGCGGGTTCGTGCTAAATCACCACCAGCCTGAAATGTTAGGGAACTGGAGGACCTGCTTTCAACATTATGGTACCAGATACAACCACGATGCCTATCATCACCTCATCAAATTGGTGCCTCGCCGCATACTCGCTGTTTTGCAGGCTAAAGGGGGTCCTACAGCTTATTAGGTTGGTGGTCATAATGTAATGGCTCATTGGTGTAAGTAGTGCTTTGCTGGGGTCCACAAACCATCCAACTCTAATCAACCGCCATCATTTCTAACTTATGGTACAATAGTATTCCACAGAATCGCCAATTACATTTTCAAACAAAGGAGTTTTTCTTCCAAGGGATTTTTTTTTTTTTTTACTTTTTCAGTTTGGGATATTTTCTGGCGAAGGTATTTTTCTGGAGGATTACTAGCTAAATATGCGCATACCAGTACTTCAAAACTTCTATTTCGAGCACTGCAGACATATACAAACAAATGGACATTCCAGAAATTAGGACTCAGTAAAAATAATCGCCCACCAATCGCAGTGAAGAGGAAACTTGAAAAAGTGATGGAAATAGCAAGAAGAAGTATTAATACCATGTTAAATGATAATTGAGGGTGAGTACTTCTGACTGAATAGCAAGAACTACTCCAGTGATGTAGTCCTGATGATCAACGGGGTTCTAGTGGAAAAATTTGACCATCAAATACAAACAAATTACCTCTATAAAACCATAATTTCAATTTTTTCTCTTTTGTTCTGTTTTCTTATATGCCCAATTCCTTTTTTATGTTCTGGCTTCAATAATATGCCTTACCTGAAACAGAAAGAGGAACATTTGGCAATATCTAACAACAAAAACTGAACACAATAACTTTTTCTTGCCATTTTATGGATGGGCTGAATTCCTGGTAATATTCATGACAGTACAGTATATTTCAGCAACAAAGAGCCTTCATTTTATCTTTTCTCCATGTAACATCTCCTTAGAAAATCTGAAGTCAGTTCATGCTCCAATGCTTAAGGGCCCACAATGTTAAGGGGCCCAAAAAGGATTAAGAAAACAAAAAGATTAATTTGCAGTCCACCAACAAAAAATAAAGATGACATGTGCGTGTGTGTGTGTGGGGGGGGGGTAACTAGAGTTTCCATTTGCTTATCTGCTATGGTATTGGCAGTGCATAGTAAACTGTTAGTATGATGCCGAACAATGGATTATAGATTTAAAACAGCTGAAGATGCCTGAGGTAAATGCATTTCCCAAAATTTTAGACATATGTGTGACACAAATTAGAGAAATATTTGGTGATAAACAAAAAATGTTGTTAATTTCTGCATTTTTGGAACCTCAGAACTTGCTTACACTAATGGAAAGTTATATTTTAAAATATGCAGACAATTTGCAAAAAAATATATGATAAAGATATGAATAATTTTTTAAAGTAGTTTCAAATAGATTTATAAATGAAGAAATTGAACTAACAACTAGAAAATCCTAAGTGCATAAATGCACGTAGTGAATAATACATGGCTAAAGGAAATGAATATATAACTATACATTAAAGAACTTACACCATCTTTGCATGATATGTTTAATTAAAAAAACGACAGATATTTACAAGATTAAAAACCCATTTGTACTTTTGGGTCGACAATCGACCCGTCTTCAGATGGAGGAGAGCTGCTGCTGCACATGTGCTCCCATATATATGTCTGAGTATGATGACGTACAAGATATGGAATAGCGTCGCAAGGGTGTCACTCTGTTGCCATCATTTCATTGCTAAATCACTAATCAGACGATGTCCATGTGGAAATATGATAAACAGGTGCAAAATATATATATTTGTTATAATATACATATTTAACAAGAAATGTTATTGTGGAATAACTTTTTTACGGGTCTTATAGAGGTTATTTTTCATGAAAGTTGGTTGTCAAATTTTCGAACTAAAGCCTAGTTCGTCATCAGGACTATGTCACTGGAGTAGTTGCTGCCACTCAATTGGAAGAGTCCATCCGCAATTATCGTTAATTGTGGTACTTCTTCTTCTTGCTATTTCGATCCCTTCTTCTAGTTTCCTCTTTACTAAGTTTGACTGGTGGGCGATTATTTTCACTGAGTCCCAATTTATGGAGTGTCCACTTGCTTGTATATGTCTGTCTAGCCCTGTTTTGTTCTCAATGTTCCTAATAGCTGCTTGGTGTTCTTTCATTCGGACCTTAATACTTCTCCCTGTTTCTCCTATATAGCTGAGTCTGCAGTTACAGTCGATGCAGTAAATTACTCCTTCCTGCAATTGGATGTCCAATTCTTTCTGCTTTAAAGCTGGCAGGAATTTCTTTATTTTGTTATTAAGATCTGGAGCTAGCCTGATCTTATATTTTGCTCCGATCCTTTTCAGTTTCTCGAAAAGTCCCTTGTGGTACGTAATTTTGCTGGTGAATTTGAAGTTGGTTTTATCCTGCTTCTTTTTTGGCACTTGTTTAAATATTTTCTCAACATATGGGGAGGGGTAATTGTTTTCTGCCAATATTTCCTTTAATTCTTCTTTGTGAAGATCTTTCTGAGTAGCTGAAGAGACCAGGATTTCAATTTTTTCCAAAATTTGTCTCGCCGTATTCGATTTAATATAATCAGGGTGGAATGAGCAGAAGTCTAACATCTTCCCTGTGTTGGTGGGTTTTCTAAAAAGCTGAGTGAATATTTTCCCCTCTCTTGAGGTCAAGGTTAAATCTAGGTAATTGATGCTATGGTCTTTTTCCTGTTCCAGGGTGTACTGCAAGGTATTCTCTAGTGAGTGAAATTCTTCCAGAATCTGAGAGGGTAGAGATTGGTCCACAGTATCTACTATAATTAGGACATCATCCATGTACCTTAAATAGAGAGCAAACAAGGAGGGTTGTATAAGGATTTTTGCCTCTAGTTTACTTATATAATAATTTGCTAGCAGAGGTGCTAGTGGAGAACCCATTGCAAGTCCTGAAGTTTGCCTGTAATATTTCTTTCCAAACTGGAAGAAATTATTCTTGAAGGAAAATAGGAGCAGTTCATATATGCCAAGTAGTATTTCTCTATTGTGATTATGGAATACTATTTTTTCTGCAACGTCATCTGCAATGAATTCCAGTAGGAGGTCCAGGTTAATGTTGGTATACATAGAGACTATATCCAGGCTTGCCATTACTGGATGAATTAATCCTGGCAAGTTATCCAGTTTTCCTTTTAGCTGCATGGAATTTTTTAGTAGGTAGGGAGGAGAAGGGAAAATATCTCTGAGGTGACCAAGTAAATAATAATTAATGTTGGAGAGTGGCGAATTTCTAGTGTCTATTATAGGTCTTACTGGATGGCCTTCTTTGTGAACTTTTATCGTACCATAGATCTGTGGAATTCTTGACTGGATTTTGGAGAAGTTTTTGAAGAGCTCATTAAGCTGTTTTTTATTTCTTAAAGAGCTGATTAATTTCTTAAGATTTTTGACAGTTTGATCTATAGGGTTACCATTGAGTTCTTCATAATAAGGCTTGCTCAATTCAGCTTCCATTTTATTGTAATACTTCTCTTTTTCTACCAATACCAAAACTTTGCTCTTATCTGCTCTCAGTGCTACAATTTTGTCATTGGCTTTGAATTTTTTAAGGTCAGCAATGGCATTTCTATTAAAATTGTAATCAACTTTTACTGGCTTTTTTACAAATTTTGAGACGCAGTCTGAGAATTCTTTCCTTAAAGTAACTGCTGTATTTTCATCTTCTCTTTCTACCTTACTACAGATGCTTTCTAAATCAATCAGTATACGTTTTTTATCAAGTGTTGCGGAGGAAAGGTTATAATTATATCCCTTATTGAGGAGATTAATCAGGTTTTCATCTACTCCTTCTTCCGTCAGATCTATGACATGTTTGTTAGTGGGGGATGGTATTAACTGTGGGCCAGGTGCTGTAGACTTTAACTTTGGATTCAACCATTTATTCTCTTTAATCTTCAATTTTTCCTTAAACTTTTTGTTTTTATCTCTCACTGCTTTACCTAACCAATTATCAATATTTTTCTTTTCTGCTTCCGAAATTTCACCTAATGAAGAGGTCCAAATATGAGCTTCTATTCGTTCGCATTGCTCAATAGTTTTGAATTTATTACGAATCGCGCCATTCACCGTTTTTAGTTCTATTTTTTTAATAAAATTTCTAGACAGATTTTCCGCGATGTTTTTTGTGAGTCTCAAAGAAGGTGGAACAAAATTAGCTCTCTTACATTTCTTAAGAAAATATAGTTGTGACTTACATTTGTCGCTTTTGCACTTACTCCTTTCTATCTTTCTGATGTTTCGCCATATATCCAGCCCGTATGTGGTTTTAATCCTAGTTGTAAATGCATTTATGGCACCTCTATTCATAGTGATTGTGGAATAACTTTTTCACGGGTCTTATAGAGGTTATTTTTCATGAAAGTTGGTTGTCAAATTTTCGAACTAAAGCCTAGTTCGTCATCAGGACTATGTCACTGGAGTACTCCAGTGACATAGTCCTGATGACGAACTAAAGCCTAGTTCGTCATCAGGACTATGTCACTGGAGTATCAGGACTATGTCACTGGAGTACTCCAGTGACATAGTCCTGATGACGAACTAGGCTTTAGTTCGAAAATTTGACAACCAACTTTCATGAAAAATAACCTCTATAAGACCCGTAAAAAAGTTATTCCACAATCACTATGAATAGAGGTGCCATAAATGCATTTACAACTAAGAAATGTTATGTAAGTTCATAGCTATAATGAGTCTCTTCCAAATTCTGTGTAATTCAATTGGGGAATTATCGTTACACCATCCGTCCCCGAAGGCCTCAATGTATAAACTTTGAGTTATATGCAACGAGTATACAGAGGCGGGTGTATGTAGCAACTTAATGTTTTTCCAATCCGGTTGAACAGTTCCTTGTGCCACATATCTGGCAAGCGCTGTATTACTATGATTAACGCGAATATCATATTTATGTTCCTGCATTTGAGTTTCAAGGCTACATTTTGTATAACCTACATAGTTGCTTAATTGTTCAGCATTGGAGACATCTATTATTGGTATATTATATACACCCCATTTACACAAATTATCAGGTGGTTCCCTATCTTTTTTGATAAGTGAAAATAGATTCCTGGATCTAATGACAAAATGAGTATCATATTTCATACATGCACGTGTCAGTACATTAGTAATGCTTGGGTACTGCTCTATTGTACCAACAAAATGCTTTGCTGGTTTTTGTTCTTTGATCAAACATGTAGATCTATTGTTTAAGATTCTTCGATAGATTCGGTTGATCATATATTTGGGATAACCATGTTTGGTGGCTAAATCAAAAATGAAATCTATTTAAAGTTTAAGCAAGCTGTTAGCAGATGAGTGTGAGAAGGCTCTTTTGATTAAAAAGTTGATAGCGGGTAGCTTATGTAGTAATGGATGTGAAGAGTTAAAAGGGATTAAACTACTGCTGACAGTGGGTTTTCGATATACAGAGTAAGAAAGGTTGCATGTTACTGGGTTATGGGTGATACTTAAAGTCTACCATTCTTTGACTTTCAAATCACCCGTAACCCAGTAAAATGCAACCTTTCTTACTCTGTATATCGAAAACCCACTGCCAGCAGTAGTTTAATCCCTTTTAACTCTTCACATCCATTACTACATAAGCTACCCGCTATCAACTTTTTAATCAAAAGAGCCTTCTCACACTCATCTGCTAACAGCTTGCTTAAACTTTAAATAGATTTCATTTTTGATTTAGCCACCAAACATGGTTATCCCAAATATATGATCAACCGCATCTATTGAAGAACCTTTAAAGATAGATCTACATGTTTGACCAAAGAACAAAAACCAGCAAAGCGTTTTGTTGGTACAATAGAGCAGTACCCAAGCATTACTAATGTACTGACATGCGCATGTATGAAATATGATACTCATTTTGGCATTAGATCCAGGAATTTATTTTCACTTATCAAAAAAGATAGGGAACCACCTGATAACTTGGGTAAATGGGGTGTATATAATATACCAATAATAGATGTCTCCAATGTTGAACAAGTAAGCAACTATGAAGGTTCTACAAAATGTAGCCTTGAAACTCGAATGCAGGAACATAAATATGACATTCGCGCTAATCATAGTAACACAGCGCTCGCCAAATATGTGGCACAAGGAACTGTCCAACCGGATTGGAAAAACATTAAGTTGCTGCATACACTCACCTCTGTATACTCGTTGCATGTAACTGAAAGTTTATAATTGAGGCCTTCGGGGACGGATGCTGTAACGATAATTCCCCAATTGAATTACACAGAATTTGGAACAGACTCATTATAGCCATGAACTTACATAACATTTCTTGTTAAATATGTATGTTATAACAAATATATATATTTTGCACCTGTTTATCAAATTTCCAATGGACATCGTCTGATTAGGGATTTAGCAATGAAATGATGGCAACACATTGATACCCTTGCGACGCAATTCCATACCTTGTACGTCATCAGACTTGGACACACATATGGGAACACATGTGCAGGAGCGGCTCTCCTCCATCTGAAGACGGGTTGATTGTCAACCCGAAAGTACTAATGGGTTTTTAATCTTGTAAATATCTGTCGTTTTTTAAATTAAACATATCGTGCAAAGATGGTGTAAGTTCTTTAATGTATTGTATATGCACGACATCTTCATTAAGACTATTGAATCTATAACTATTATTTACAGTAGCAAAATACTGTTCTTTACGTGTTTATACTAGCATTTTAAGCAGAAGTCAACAGGTTCCTGGTAATATTAACTAAAAGCAAACTACAAGCACCGCAATCAAAAGGACTTACTGCAACTTTGAGAAGTAGGCCTACATCCATTGTCGTCCGGCTTCCTTTGCTAGTGAGCGTATATCAGCAGTCAAAAAGACATATCACAACGAACGGTAAAAACGATCAATTGAGTAAAACGTGAATGAAACTGCACCAAACTGAGTACAAAATGGTGAAATTTGAATGAAATGAGAACATTAAAATCGATTGAAAAGTAAAACCAACAAAGTTAAAAGTTGAAATTGACATAACCACAGAACCTATCTACATTCTACACATGCTACCAGCATCCAAACATGTTTCAGCAAATATTATGCCTTCATCAAGTGAAAGAGTTCACAAGTGCCTAGTCCTCCGCAATCAACTCAGATGTAATATGGCATGCCTGAATGAAAAGACAATATGTTAACTTCGTTGCATAAGCTATGAACACCTATACCCTATCGCACAGTTTTTGTATAGCGTCATCTGTGGATCTGTGGGTATTTCGCTGATGCATTCGTCCGGCTGATCGACCAAGCCAAGCAAGCAGAGTTTATCTGACTTCTGTTTAATGTTATGTTGATTTTCAGAACGTAACAGGTATCTCCATGTGTGTGGAATATCGATAGGTGAATTACTGTTACAACATTTCCCTTTATATTTTTCAGTAATTAGAGCCTCAGAAGTGAGAATTTGTTTATGAGATTGAAGTGATGTTAGAATTTTGACATTTTCCCAATCAGGTACAGCATTGTGTTTGATGCAATATTGAAAAAGTGCTGTTTTGGGTCTTTTCTTTTCCCAATTGTATACATGTTCTTTTAATCAAGTAATGTATCCTGATAATAACGAACCCGAATCAAAAAGAATCTATGTACGTAGGTAGTACTAAGAGACGCCTTATTACTCGATTAAAAGAACATGTATACAATTGGGAATAGAAAAGACCCAAAACAGCACTTATTCAATATTGCATCAAACACAATGCTGTACCCAATTGGGAAAATGTCAAAATTCTAACATCACTTCGATCTCATAAACAAATTCTCACTTCTGAGGCTCTAATTATTGAAAAATATAAAGGGAAATGTTGTAACAGTAATTCACCTATCGATATTCCACACGCATGGAGATACCTGTTACATTCTGAAAATCAACGTAACATTAAACGGAAGTCAGATAAACTCTGCTTGCTTGGCTTGGCCGATCAGCAAGACGAATACGTCGGCAAAACCCCCACAGATGGCGCTATACAAGAAGTGCGCGATAGGGTATAGGTGTTCATAGCTTATGTGACGAACTTAACATACTGTCTTTTCATTCAGGCATGTCATATTACATCTGAGTCGATTGCGGAGGACTAGACACTTGTGAACTCTTCTACCGATGAAGGCATAATATTTGCCGAAACATGTTTGGATGCTGGTAGCATGGGTAGAATGTAGATAGGTTCCATGGTTATGTCAATTTCAACTTTTGACTTTGGTGGTTTTACTTTTCAATCGATTTTAATGTTCTCATTTCATTCAAATTTCACCATTTTGTACTCGGTTTGGTGCCGTTTCATTCATGTTTTACTCAATTGGTCATTTTTACCGTTTGTAGTGATATATCTTTTCGGCTGCTGATATATGTTCACTAGCAGAGGAAGCTGGACGACAATGGATGTAGGCCTACTTTTCAACGTTAGGGTAAGTCCTTTTAATTGTGCTGCTTGTAGTTTGCTTTTAGTTAATATTACCAGGAACCTGTTGACTTCTGCTTAAAATTGCTAGTATAAACACGTGAAGAACAGTATTTTGCTACTGTAAATAGTAGTTATAGATTCATTGAACTAATAAAAGAACCAGCAGATGTGTTAATAAGAGTTCAACAATTTGCCATGTAGTAACTCAAATGTTTCTATGTTTATTTTGCATTCAACCAGTGGTGGATGCTGCAAGAATACCCCCCCCCCCAAAAAAAAAGCAGGTTTTCCTTTTTTAAATAGCCAATATTGTAAATAATTAATGTATTTATTTTTGTAAAATTATAGCAGTTAATTCACACATTTTTGCAAAAGTTTTCATAACTAAAATTTGCTGCAAAAATGTTCTGTTCTAGCTTCAGCAGAAAAAAAAAAAGAAAAAGAAAAAAGAAAAATTTGAGCTTCACAGACAGAGAAAGCTTAGAGTGGAAGTAAAAAAGATTTTGAATGATCATGAAAAGCAATGAGTGTGCTTTGTTCTGTTATTTAGTGCTGTACAGGGCCTGATTTCTGCACGTGCAAGTGGTGCACATCATGCACAGGGCCTCAGAATTTGGGGGGCCTCCAAATTACCTCAAAAAATGAAATGTATTTTTAAATCCCTTCATGCCAAATGAATGAAAGAGGGACTTCAACAGTTTAAAATTATCAGGTATTTTTCTAGACATTTTTATTCATACATTTCTAATGGTTTGTTCAAAAACAGGGTGTGACTTATAAACACACTCCTATAATAACATGTAGGTATGGTTTGCTTTTTCTTGAGATCTCATATCATGGGTGAAGTCTATATTCTGAGCAATATGGTATGCTATACATGAAAAGCATTTCAGCAAAATGTAGAATTTACTAAAAGTATTTTTATTATTAATGTTAGTTTTGTGAGAGCAAGATTTGTGAATCAATATTCAAAATTATGTAGGGTTTATTTTCACATAAATAAAAGTAAAAAAAAGGTCAATTGACTCTACTTTATTTAAAGACTGTTGTAATAATTTATCCCACAATGTATGTAGTCAGCTGTAACATTTTGTGAAGGATTACTTCTCACAATTTAAACTACCATTGGTTCATCATCTCCATTACAATTTATGGTAAACTAGAAGTTTTAAATTATAACTCTGGGAGGGTAGTTATTTGTTTCGTAAATGATACTATAAAACAAAAAAAGAATTCCAGAGTAATTAATGTTACAGCTGTAAGCTCTGGTGGTGCGGGGAAGTACAAGTGGTGTGAATGCTCGTCTATTACAAGCCACATTGGCTATAAAGTTGACTAGCATGAGGGATGTGTTTTAATGTTTTACTATTAAAAAAACTGCTTGCAAAAAAATATTTACCAGCAAATATTCTTTTCAACTGTTGACTGAAAATTTTAATTGAAGGGGCCCCAGACGTAGGATGTGCACAGGGCCTCGACTGACCTAAGTTGGGCCCTGGTGCTGTATGGTATCATTATTAATTGGAAGGAGGGAAGGTAACTGTATGAGGTATACTTTGAAGTGCATGTGAGATAGCATGGGTGGCAGACAAAGTACACGCCTCAATTGGGCCATAAAAAAAAAAAAAACTTTTAATTTCCAAACTGAAAATTTTTCTGTTAAATTAACACATCTGAATAGAAGAGATCAAACTTTATCTTGCAAGATTTCATCCAGCCATGAGATTTAAAAAGCATCAAACTGGTTTCCTTGAAAAACGGGCAATTGAACATCATGAAAATAGTGCTGACTTTTCAGTTTTCTGTTCCCAGTTTGTAATTTAAAAATTCAGAACAATTATTTTAATGACATTTTTTTAAATCCTTGCAATGAAAAAAGCATCAAACTGGTTTCCTTGAAAAACGGGCAATTGAACATCATGAAAATAGTGCTGACTTTTCAGTTTTCTGTTCCCAGTTTGTAATTTAAAAATTCAGAACAATTATTTTAATGACATTTTTTTTAAATCCTTGCAATGCCAGGAACAGGCAGCATTGCAAGTTTAAATTGTCTTCTTTCTTTCTCTCTCTCTTTTGGGGGGGGGGGGGGGCTGGAACAATCTTTCCCACCCACCACCACCAAGGTAGCTTCTGAATCAGCCCCTGCATCTAACACCGCCTGTTAGAGTAGCTACTTCTGAAAAATAAGCTGAAATACCAAAAAATTATTTGTGAATACAGTGTGTCAGGAATGGGTAGAATATATTTCACTAATTTTCATAAAAGCCCAATAGGCAGATAAATTAAGTACCAAAGATTTGGTTAGAGACTTTTTGTCAATGTAAAAAGTAGAAAGAATTTCTTTTTATTTTTGTTTCTATAATATATCTATAAAAACATGATTTTTTAATGAAATAAATGGTTTTACAAATCTGTATTATCTCAAATTAGGGGTTTTTGCTAAGGAATAAAAACAATATTTACTGCCAAAATTTCAAGAAGTACCCCTACCCTTCATCAGGATGACAACTATAGTAGGTGTTGCCATTCATGTGATAAATTCCAACCTTTCAAATCATTTAACGTAGAACCTCTTCTCTCTATTTCCAGTCCTTCTGCCAGTTTTATTTTTTAAAAAATGCTGTTTATGTGTCAGAATTTCTAGTGACCCAAAGCACTTTATGTCCTGTATTTTGCACAGGCTTGGACAGACATGTACAAACAGGTCACAGCAGTGGCGGCAGGACCGCCCGGGCCCAGTCAGTAATTTCAGCCAAGATTTTTATTTTTATTATTTTTTTTATTTGACATATGTGCGATTGTTGCAATGTGCCTTAGACAGTTCCTCTAGGTAAGTGGTTGGGTGGTCCTAATTCCCAACAAAGCTCCTTAGGCACAGTAGCGCATCCAGAAATTTCCCAAGGGAGGAGCCCGTGTGCCCTGGCACCCAGAATTTTTCCATGGTGCCCCTAAATTTACCGGGAAAAGTAGTCAGGTGCTGTAACAATTAAGGAGGTTGACTTTCGTGCATTTATTCTTATCCAGTTACTACTAATGTTACAGTACAAGAAAGTTAAATGATTAGAAGAAGCAGTGAAATTGTTTTCCTTGATAGATTTTTCTAAATTTATTTAACAGAACTACTCCCTTATAATTACTATATGTTATAATTATACGGTACATGATTAAGAAGTATATGTAGATCGCGTATTGTGACTTTTTGTTTCAAACTTCGACATAATAATTTTCACTCTATCAGCCGGGGTGTGGGGGCGTGGGGGGGCTTGGCCACTCCTGTGGGTGCGCCACTGCTTAGACATAGACATTGTTTTTCTTCTGTTTGTTCCGGGAAGGTAGAGGGTGCACCATGTTTCGAAATTTCGGGCCCGGTCAACGAATTTCACTTTCTGCCGCCCCTGGGCCACAGGACTCACTAACAAACAAACAGGTTTCCAAACCTGTTTTGTTTGTCATTGTTTCATCATGACAAACAAAACAAGTTTGGGACTTGTTTTGTTTGTCATGATGAAACAATGACAAACAAAACATGAGACTCACTAACAAACAAACAGGTTTCCAAACCTGTTTTGTTTATCATTGTTTCATCATGACAAACAAAACAGATTTGGACAGACATGTGCAAAATACAGGACATAAAGTGCTTTGGGACTCTGTAGAAATTCTGACACATCAACAGTATTTAAAAAAAAGAAAAACAGAAAACTGGCTGAAGGACCGGAGAAAGAGAGAAGAAGAGGTACTACTTTAAATGATTTGAAAGATTGAAGTTTACCACTTGAATGGCAACACCTATTATAGCTGTAGTTCAGATGAAGTGTAGGGGTACTACCCAAAAATTGGACAGTAAATATTATTCTTATTCCTTAGTAAAAACCCATGTAGTATATTAAGTCTAGCAATAGCCATGTCACCAATTATTACCAATTTTAAGAGTGTATTTTTATTTTCTTTGCTAATTTTGCAAATAGGTTATAATTTTGCTTAAGAGTCGTCAAAAATGTGTAGTTTTACTACTGTCGTATTCCAAGCTACAATTGCTTGGTGTCAGATGTCTCAGAAATTCATTGTTCTGGGTAGTGTAATGATATAATTATACGGTACATGATTAAAAAGTATATGTAGATTGCGTATTGTGACTTTTTGTTTCAAACTTCGACATAATAATTTTCACTCTATCTGCCGGGAGGTGGGGGTGTGTGTGTGCGTGTGTGTGTGTGTGTGTGGGGGGGGGGGGGCTTGGCCACTCCTGTGGGTGCGCCACTGCTTAGACATTAGATATAGACATTGTTTTTCTTCTGTTTGTTCCGGGAAGGTAGAGGGTGCACCAAGTTTCGAAATTTTGGGCCCGGTCAACGAATTTCACTTTCCGCCGCCCCTGGGCCACAGGACTCACTAACAAACAAATAGGCTTCTAAACCTGTTTTGTTTGTCATTGTTTCATCATGACACACAAAACAAGTTTGGGAATTGTTTTGTTTGTCATGATGAAACAATGACAAACAAAACATGAGACTCACTAACAAACAAACAGGTTTCCAAACCTGTTTTGTTTATCATTGTTTCATCATGACAAACAAAACAGATTTGGACAGACATGTGCAAAATACAGGACATAAAGTGCTTTGGGACTCTGTAGAAATTCTGACACATCAACAGTATTTAAAAAAAAAAGAAAAAAAGAAAACTGGCTGAAGGACCGGAGAAAGAGAGAAGAAGAGGTACTACTTTAAATGATTTGAAAGATTGAAGTTTACCTCTTGAATGGCAACACCTATTATAGCTGTAGTTCAGATGAAGTGTAGGGGTACTACCCAAAAATTTGACAGTAAATATTATTCTTATTCCTTAGTAAAAACCCATGTAGTATATTAAGTCTAGCAATAGCCATGTCACCAATTATTACCAATTTTAAGAGTGTATTTTTATTTTCTTTGCTAATTTTGCAAATAGGTTATAATTTTTCTTAAGAGCCAAAAATGTGTAGTTTTACTACTGTCCTATTCCAAGCTACAATTGCTTGGTGTCAGATGCTTCAGAAATTCATTGTTCTGGGTAGTGTAATGATAGACCACTGGAATAGAAATCGAAAAATGTGTGCTCGATACCTGCTCCAGGACATTGCAATTTTAAAGTTTTCTGAGCAGATGCTACATGGAGAGCAGTTAAAATGAAGATGCTTTGGTCCCATTCAATTCCCATTATAAGTGTACTTAATTCCTAAACATCTGGGTACAATTCAAACACCTTCCTTGATGGTATAAATATAAAAATTACCCTCCAGTGATACAAAAATGTCTTTTACACAAGGCCTTGAATTATTACTTTTTATTACAACTGCCATTATTAAATTCATTACTTACCACCCACAATGAAACTAGCCACCTTGTTGAATAGCAAGCTTTTTAACTGAACAAAACTGAAGCTGCAAAGAATATTTTGTTTTCTCACCTGTTAAAGACTGGATGCCTGCACCAATGGTGGATAACAAGGAACCAATGACAATGACTAATGGATGAGGCCAAGCTAATAAGGCTACAGCAAGGTTGCCTCCTATAGATTCTCCAAACCTGTAAGTATAAAAGTTAAAAGCTGATAACAGCATCTAAATATTGCAAAGCATATGAGTTATGTTGCATTCTGTAGTAATATTTCAGCATCTAAAAATATCAATATCAACCATTCTCAATCCACTGCTGGATAAAGGCCTCCCTAAGTCTCTTACACAATTCTCTTCCATGTCACACAGCAGGGGCACAGCCAAGGAGGTGGTCCCCGGATCTGGACCCCTTCCCCTCCATGAGGCCAAGTGTTTGGTAATATGATTTCAACACCATCAGTGTCCGAGATGAGATTCCTAACCCTCTAACTGTTCTCCAATTTTCACCAAATGTACTTGTTTTTGCTAGCTAAATTTACAACTGTTGCTTTTGAAGTAGCCATGTCCCATACTTTTTTAAAATGGGAAAGGAATGTTTGGCATCTACCTCAAACCTGTCTCCCCATTCAGTTGGGTTGGGGTGATTTCTTCACGTTCATACCAGAAGTGTCTCCTAGGTGACAAGGTGAGCCACAATCATGAGCAGGCAGGGGAGCAACCAATCATGGCAAGGGCAGGTGCAAACTGGTGGGAGAGTAGTGACACCGATACCAGTAGTATAGTAACAGTGTTGGAAGGCTGGAAGCAGTGGTGTTTTCATTTAGTAAAAACAACAATGAAAACACTATTTGCAGCTGGATAATTCATGAATACAATGTATTAAATTCTTTCACAGATCAAAACATTTATTATAACAGTCATGGCATTTTTACTTGCAGAGCCGGACCCCCCCCTTCCGAATTTCTGGGTGTGCCCCTGTCACACTGGCATTCTTTCAAACTTCATCCAGTCATCTCTCATTTGGTTTTCTTCTGCATCTTTTTTGCTCCTTGATATCCAATCTAGTATTTCAGTTGTCCAATAATGGTCAGTTCTTCTAGCATTATGTTCAGCCCATTGCCACTTGAGGGTCTTTGTTTTTGTTATGGCGACATGATCTACTCTTTTCATTTTCCTGATTCATGAGTTCTTTTTTCTATCTCTCTCAGATGCCCCATGTATGCATCTCTCCATGCTACTGAGTTGTCCGGAGTCTCTGCATTACTTTTTCAGCTAAGGTGCATGTCTCTGATCCATTAGTAAGAACTGAGAGGACACATTGATTCAACACTTTTCTTTTAAGACATAATGGCAAATTACCCTTGAAAATTGTGCTGTTTCTTTCAACTGTACACCAGCAATATTTCTCATGTCTATTTATTTCTTCTTCGATGTGACCATTGCTTCATAACTCTTGTCCAAGATAGATGTAGGCATCAGTTACTTCTAAATTTGCCCCATTAACATATAAATTTTTAATTCTTATATTGTATATATATATATATTGTACATCCGATGTATTATCTAAAAGTTCATCTTTAATCCCTCGATTTTCCTCTTGCCAAGTTCCAAGCTCACACTCTACAGCATTTAAAAATATAGCATTGGTTAATATATATGAAATACGTGGAGACAATGTAAATGGACGATGTCATCAATTTTCCACGTTATTTTTAAACAACGCATAGCGACTGAAAAATTGTATTCGGCACTACTGGGATCGAACCCCAGAACTCTCGATAACTAGTCGAGGCGCCAATTTACGCTATAGCGCCAACAATTCTCAGCGCCATGCGTGGTTTATCAGTCAGCATCTGACTACACGAGTACGTATTGATGGTCTCAGCAACTGAGATGTCGTCATCTGGTGGCATTTAACGCAACAGCTATTTTAATTGTAGCTGATAAATTCAAACGGCGATAGAAATGGTTAATATATATGAAATACGTGGAGACAATGTAAATGGACGATGTCATCACTCTTTCCACGTTATTTTTAAACAACGCATAGCGACTGAAAAATTGTATTCCGGCACTACGGGGATCGAACCCCAGAACTCTCGATAACTAGTCGAGTGCGTTCGAATTTACGCACAGCGCTAACAATTCTCAGCGCCATGCGTGGTTTATCAGTCAGCATCTGACTACACGAGTACGCATTGATGGTCTCAGCAACTGAGATGTCGTCATCTGGTGGCATTTAACGCAACAGCTATTTTAATTGTAGCTGATAAATTCAAACGGCGATAGAAATGGTTAATATATATGAAATACGTGGAGACAATGTAAATGGACGATGTCATCACTCTTTCCACGTTATTTTTAAACAACGCATAGCGACTGAAAAATTGTATTCCGGCACTACTGGGATCGAACCCCAGAATTGTTGGCGCTGTAGCGTAAATTCGAACGCACTCGACTAGTTATCGAGAGTTCTGGGGTTCGATCCCAGTAGTGCCGGAATACAATTTTTCAGTCGCTATGCGTTGTTTAAAAATAACGTGGAAAGAGTGATGACATCGTCCATTTACATTGTCTCCACGTATTTCATATATATTAACCATTTCTATCGCCGTTTGAATTTATCAGCTACAATTAAAATAGCTGTTGCGTTAAATGCCACCAGATGACGACATCTCAGTTGCTGAGACCATCAATACGTACTCGTGTAGTCAGATGCTGACTGATAAACCACGCATGGCGCTGAGAATTGTTGGCGCTGTAGCGTAAATTCGAACGCACTCGACTAGTTATCGAGAGTTCTGGGGTTCGATCCCAGTAGTGCCGGAATACAATTTTTCAGTCGCTATGCGTTGTTTAAAAAATAACGTGGAAAGAGTGATGACATCGTCCATTTACATTGTCTCCACGTATTTCATATATATTAACCATTTCTATCGCCGTTTGAATTTATCAGCTACAATTAAAATAGCTGTTGCGTTAAATGCCACCAGATGACGACATCTCAGTTGCTGAGACCATCAATACGTACTCGTGTAGTCAGATGCTGACTGATAAACCACGCATGGCGCTGAGAATTGTTGGCGCTGTAGCGTAAATTCGAACGCACTCGACTAGTTATCGAGAGTTCTGGGGTTCGATCCCAGTAGTGCCGGAATACAATTTTTCAGTCGCTATGCGTTGTTTAAAAAATAACGTGGAAAGAGTGATGACATCGTCCATTTAGCATTGGTTATTTGTTTGGGTAACTTTGGGAGACTCACAAATTTCTTCGAGGATGACAAGAATTCTATCAAATCTAATTTAGGGCATTATTAGGACAAAAAACATGTACATCATTCATGATTCACCCACACTTTGAACCCTGGCCCAGTGAGGAATGAAACTAGAACCAAATTACATGACCGCTGAGGTGGTGTAGTAGTACTTTAAACATGCTTTCAAATTAGCAGAGTGAAGTAAAAAGATGAAAGTCACAATTGGTATAGCAAATTGAGGTCCAAAATTGCATGTTTTTTTTTCTTTTTGAACTTTCAGCTACACATGTTAGAAGTTTTTTTTTTTTTTGATTGGAGGTTTAACGACCACTGTGAGCAACTCAATGGGCTATAAGCAATCACCCATCCCTAATTTAGGGTCACTGGTTCCAGGGAAGGGAGAGAGCCAGTGCCGTAAAACAAACACAACATCCATGCCTCACCGGGATTCGAACCCGGACCCCTCCCAGACGAATGGTCAGAAGCCATCGCTTAGACCACTGAGCCACCGGGGCGGCCATGTTAGAAGTAAGCCGATCATCCAATTCATATTGATGAATGTTTCCATTGTTATCTTTCTGTACAATCAAAATTTTGAAATTACCAGAGAATTTTAACTTTCCCAAAAGTAAAGTCATCTAAAGCTTATCTGTAAGCTTAGTGGAAACAAACCAAAAGGATTATTTTGTTTCCCTCGTTTCTTTCTATTTTTTTAACCAGACTATTTTTTGGCTTGCTGCTAAAATGATTAATTATGGATAAAATATTTTTTTTCCATTCTTTTATCAAACAACATCAATTTAACTACATAAAACTTCCATAAAAATGATCAACAATGTATCCAGTTTTTAATCACATTTTTTGAGATGGTTCTTGGAAGTGGAGTTGTTGTTATAAACAGCCTTGACACCTATTGTCAAAACTTCATTATTAAATAAAAAGCAGAAAACATATGCAAAATATTTATTATACTGGGTGGTGTGTGACACAGTACTATTAATGATGGACTTTTAGAAGCAGACAGCAACAAAAATGGAATGTATATTTATGCTTCTTAGTGGAAAGATTGTGAATTATTTGAAGTAGAAAGTGTTAGCAACATGCTCATCATGGTGAAAGTAATCCAATGTAAACATAAATTTTCAATCATATTTTTATAAAAAATTATATGAAATAAAATACATTTAAAGAGGTCAACAATATCTTACCTACTCTGCTAGAGGTGGTTATACATCAGAAAAGGACCAAAGAAAATGACTGCGAGAACAAAGGTCCACAAAGAGGCTAAGCTCTGGATCTCAGTTCTCACAATTCAACATTTCCAATGCGAAGAGAATATTTCAAAATAGATCAAAAGGTGCTGAGTAGTGATACTATAGTTATACATTTTTTTTATAAAAAGATGTGCTAAAAACTACAGCAAGTAAAGAAATAATACAGTAATAGACTACTTGTGCTGCCAAAAGAACTTGTCTTGCAAATGTTGAGCTGATAAGCATCTTTGTCTGAACCTATCTGAACATATTTTATCTCATTTAATATAAGAGTTTCTATGGGTATTAAGAGGGAAAAGGATTTTTTAAACAACTTAATTTTTTGAATGTGATTCTCATTCACCATCAGGAGTAATTCCAGAGAATTTAAGACCATCTGGGATGCATCTGCCAGCCTGTATGATCATTGATGTTGCCAGTTTTGAGGGAAAATTTTCAAGTGGTCCTTCTAGCTTTTGAATAATTGGGCTGACTTGATGCTTTATTGTTTTAAGATAATTCAAGTCAATTTTGTAGCCTGTTTGTTTGTACCTCAAGTCAGCCAAATTTTCCAAAAGCTGAAAAATTACAGTAATTTTTGTTGAATTATTCGAACCAGCATGCAATCAGCAGACTGCGAAATTCACATAAATTTTGTTTCCTTCCTATAATCTGCACCAGCATATAATCCGCAGACTTTAAAAATGAATATATAATCCGCATATTATAGATGTTGAACTGAAGTGGAATTTCCGACAGAAAAGTCAGTCGCATAACCTAGGAGTCCAAAGAAATAAGAAAAACATGATTCTATTAAATGAAGAAATTCATTTTTAAAGGTTATGTTTTCATATTTTTATCTCCAAAACAGATAAAACTCAGTGGCATGGTATCCACAGATCATGCCGATGCAGTTCCAGAGTATTGCATTACACTTTGCCAATGATGAAAGGCTGCTACAGAACAAGTCATAGAAGTACCATACATACTCTCGTGTAAGCCGAAAGTTTTTGGAGGAAATCCTGCTTTCAGAGTTGATGTATCTACTTATATATGGGCTAATAAGAAATAGTGGTAGCCTTCCATGAATTCTTCCACGGAATTTACTGACGGATTTGCTTACGTTTTAGATTGTGACACAACAGCTTTCTGCATGTTACTGCGCGATTGTTTTCAGACCTCAAAACTATCACGCAGTGACACGATCATATACTCAGTTGTGCCCACTACTTTAAGTTTAAATTCAGCAGTGTAACTGAAACATTTTTCTTTGGATGAACTAAACACAAGGCACAGCAGTGCACATGAGACCCAAAAGGAGAAACACATGGACGTACGTTTTAATTGGCGGGTTAACAAAAACAGAGAACACAATAGTCAGAGTTGTCCTTCTCAACCAAATAAAATGACCCCTGCCATCCCTCCCCACAACTTTTCCGATCTTTTATTATGACACACTTCTCCCATGCCCCTCCTCTGTGCTTCATACAAATTCCTGAACTGAAGAAAATTTTTCAGAGGAAGTTCCTTTTCCAATTATACTCCTCTTCTGCAATTGTCAGAAACAAAGAATCGTTAAACTTTTTAAAAAAAAATTAAAGAAATGTAAAAACTTTTTTTTTAAATTGGTGTATGATCTGCAGAATCTATATTTTTTACTTTTTTAGCAGATAATCCACGGATTATATGACGAAAATTACGGTACTTGAAAATTTTCACTCAAAAACTGGCAACATCAACAATCATCTCACAATTGCCAGTTCTCTGGAATTACTCCTGATAATGAATTAGGGTCTCATTCAAAAATTTGAAGTATTTAAAAAAATCATTTTTCCAAGTCTTAATACCATAGAAAATCTTTTATTAAATTAGCTTAAACAGAGGAAGCTATGACACCTTTAATTAGAAGTATTTTATCTCTCCTACCCTTCAGAATATTTTTTCAATTATTAAGCAGCAGTGCACTTTGGTTATTTGCCTGGTGAGAAGTATTGAGCATTGATATATGCTGTTGACCAGGGATCTCAAACTCATGTTCTGCAGGCAAGTAGTAGGCTTTGGAACTCTTTTTAGTGGCTCGTGAGACCTTTTCCCCACCAGAAATTCTAAAATGGAAAAAAATATATATATTAATAAAAAAACTTGCTTTTTTATTCATTTTACTTCCTAGTACTTCTTTTTTCTTTTCATATTAATTTTGACTTAATAAATAGTATATTTGCATTTTACTTTATATATCTGTTTAACTTTTAAAGACAGTTATTTTAGAAGATGCCTTGAGTCTCCATAGACTTTTAAATTTCAAAATCTGCAATGAGTTATTTTGGGGTATAATATATATATTTTGAATTTTTAAACCATGTTAAAAAATGCAGGCATATCAGGTAACTACATCAGACTTTTTTTTTCTTATGACATAGGTATTACATTAACTACACTGTTCTTTTATCTGAAAGTTCAAAACCTCTCTGAAATAACCAATATTTTTAATAAACACTTGCATTTTTGTTTCTCCTTTTATATGGCCCACCAGTACTATACAATTTTGTCATGTGGCAATCCAGTCCCATTTCATTTTGTCAAGGGGCCTAGAATTCAGAAAATGTTGAAGACACCCTCTTGCTGTAGATCATAAACTTACTTTTAATGTAAAACAATCAAATTTGTGAGTATGCAGGCAACTTTGAGCAGACTCATAATTAATTGTGTTTTACAGAGTGTTGGTGCTAAAAAAAGGGCAGCTTTTATTTCTTGCTTGAAACACACACACACACACACACACACACACACACACACACACACACACACACACACACACACACACACACACACACACACACACAGTTATTTCACACACACAGTTATTTTTTTCACACACCAGTTATTTTACTGGTAAGAATATTAGGTATTAAAAATCAAAAATGTTTCACAGAAATGGATGAAAAATAAAATATTTATTTGTTCATGCACTATTTAATTTAAAACAGCAATTCAAATAATCACTGGTGAACAAAATATTCATTGATCACAATGTTGATGAAAATTAAAATTGCAATGACAATGGTTTAAAACTTACTTGTCTCTTAAGAATAAATTGTCAAATGAGCCACCAAAAAGAAATACACCAGAGAGATCTGCAGATGTTGGTTAAGGTAAAACAAAAATAAACTTTTACTAAATATATCCTAAAGTAAAGGTGTTATCCAGTGCTTGTGATCTTAATACATATAATATAGATTAGCCTTAACAGTTTTTTTATTAGAAAAACATGTTATTTTATTGTTCTGTTCAATACGTCTCAAAGATTTGTTTAATCACGGCACAGTATATTTCACTGCATTGTGATTAAACAAATCTTTGAATCGTGTTGAATAGAACAATCAAATGATGTTTTTCTAATAAAAAAACTGTTAAACCTTAATACAGCTTTATGTTTTACCCTCCCCTCACAAGGAATTACGAATGCGAATACAAGACAAATGATATCCAAACAAAAATTAATTACACAATAGCCAAATTTAGTGAAAAGAAATCTCAATTAGCAATCGAGAAACAGCATGAGCTAAAAACTAGATTATATTGTTAAAAACTCTTTTACGGGTCTTATAGAGGTTATTTTTCTTCAAAGTTGGTTGTCAAATTTTCGAACTAAAGCCTAGTTCGTCATCAGGACTATGTCACTGGAGTAGTTGCTGCCACTCAATTGAAGAGTCCATCCGCAATTATCATTAATTGTGGTACTTCTTCTTCTTGCTATTTCGATCCCTTCTTCTAGTTTCCTCTTTACTAAGTTTGACTGGTGGGCGATTATTTTCACTGAGTCCCAATTTATGGAGTGTCCACTTGCTTGTATATGTCTGTCTAGCCCTGTTTTGTTCCCAATGTTCCTAATAGCTGCTTGGTGTTCTTTCATTCGGACCTTAATACTTCTCCCTGTTTCTCCTATATAGCTGAGTCTGCAGTTACAGTCGATGCAGTAAATTACTCCTTCCTGCAATTGGATGTCCAATTCTTTCTGCTTTAAAGCTGGCAGGAATTTCTTTATTTTGTTATTAAGATCTGGAGCTAGCCTGATATTATATTTTGCTCCGAGAACTGTGCCTTATATTAGATATATCTATAAAACATTTTTTTTGCATAGCGGTGCTGTGCAATGATAGACTACCACTAAATTGCGAAAAACCATGAGTTCATGATTACCTGACTATGTGGCAGAAACATACTGTAGGAAAAATTGCCATAGTTGGACTTACAGACATTAAATTTTTTGTGCAGTGATTAACTGCATGCAAATGAATAATGGATTAAAGTCATTTTCCTACAGAAAGTAATGCTGTAGAAAAACATGCTCGTTATTTATTTACAAATGGATGTAAACTTCTAAATCTCACTTATGTTAAAATACTGTGATTGCTGTTAGAATTAATAACAATTTTTCATTATGTTTTGTGCAAACAATTATATTTTATTCAAAAGTTCTGGCACTTCAATGAATTTGTTATTGAAAGGATTATGGCAATCAGATATGCCTGAATCACCAGTTTTACTGTTCAATATGTTGCATCTAAGTGAAAGAAATACAGGATTACACCATTGTGCAATACAAATTTGGAAGATGTGAGTCCATTTATTGGTGTAAATATGACGTGGATGTTAAGTCAGATAACATTCGAAAACCCTGTGAGAAATTGAATACTGACTTGATGGCCTGCAACACATCAAGTCAGTATTCAATTTCTCACAAATTTTTTGTCTAACATCTCTTTGGAGACTATCCTCTGCAGAGTTTTAATATCAAATAATTATATTGAATAGATTTTATCTGACATAACTCCAGAGGAAAACGGCCAGGGGTGTTATGTTGGGTGACCACGGTGGCCATGATATTGGACCGTTCCTCCCAATCCATCTGTTGGGAAGTGTGGTACTGAGGAATTTTCACACAATTAATCCCCAATGTGGTGGGGCATTATCCTGCTGGAAAATTACCCATAGTTGACATTCATCCAACTGAGGTGCAACAGAAGAGCTCCATCATATCCAGGTACACATTTGCAGTTATTGTGCATTCACATAAATAAAAGAAAGGTCCGATGACTGTTGTGCATGAGACCACACCACACATTCACTTTTGGACTGTTTCTCAAAGATAACATGGAGATTTTCCAGCCCCCTTACATGCACATTATGTCTGTTTACTTCCCAAGAGATATGAAAAGTAGCCTCATTCAAAAAACGCGCATGCTACAGGTAGTTGTTGTTGTTATTAATATGCTGCAAAATCTCAGTTGCAAAAGCAGCATGATGTGGGCAGTCTTCCATCTGCAAGGCTTGAACAGTCTGCACTTGTACGCATTCAAACAAAGCCTTTTGTGTAAAATTTTCTTCAATGTAGTTCAGGGGATTTTGAGTTCAGTTGAAGCTCGGAGGTTGAGATTGTGTACAAAAGCTGTTCAAACTGCATCAACAGTTTCTTCACTAACACCCAATCAGCCTATTCGTTTTCAGTCATCAACATTTCCTGTCTCCTTAAGCTTTACATACCAAGCTTGTTATGCTTTTATGATCAGGGTGGACATCTGTACTCTCGTTTGAAATTATGCTGAATAGTTATCGGTGATTTGATCTCATGGTACCACAGAACCCATTGTGCCTTTCCCTGCAAAGATGCCATTTTGACTTCTTGTGCAAGCAGCACTACCTAGTTATTACTCAGCATGCACCTACAACAACAATAAAACTTTATAAGTTTACATGCATCATGCTTGTTTTAACTATCATAGTTTTTCAAATAAAATTTTTCTCAGTGAGGGAAGTGCTTTATGCCCACCCTGCATTTCCAAAGTATTTTAATTTTAAATATATAAGTTCTAATTACACTCATGAGTGTTTAACTTCATCTACCTGGCTATATAATCTAATGTATAATTCAACTAATATGCTGACAATACTTTATGCTGTTTCACATGTTGTGTATGATTTAGAGCAAGCACAAGAAGTAATGTCCATTTTCTGTGAAACATTAAAATTCAAACAATAAAGATGTTTAGTTGAAATTGCACTTACCCTTATGTCTCTTGCAGGATGTCTTCGTATATTCATATTTTGATTTGCATATTCAAATTTTTTTGTATAATTAATTAATTCTTAGGATGATAAACATTGAAAATGTGCAATCAGTGATGACATCCTGCAAGAGACATAAGGGTAAGTGCAATTTCAACTAAATGTTATTATTGTTTGAATTTTAATGTTTCACAGAAAATGGACACTATTTCTTGTGCTTGCTTTAAATCCTACACAACATGTAAAACAGTATAAAGTATTTGCATTTTTGAACTTCACTTTTAGTTGGTAAAGTTCGATGAACACTTACCGCACGTGGGGCTTGGCTTTCAATTCATATTTCCGTTATGTGGATGCGGCACGGGGGTTTTTCATTTGGCCACGGGTCCACTTCTTTTTTTTTTTTTCCGTTGGAATTTATTTTGCCTCATCACCAAATGAGTTTTATGTATAATTCACCTAATGTATAATTCAACTAATATGCTGAAGTGTACTGTCGATACGTGGAAGATATTTTCATTCTATCAAAACTGAACGAAGAAGAATTAAAAAAATTAACAAAATGTTACAGCGCTTTATATCCAACTATAGAACTCACTGTTGAAATAGAAAAAAATAATGCAATAGCCTTTTTGGATGTACATGTTATCAAATCCACAGATAAGTTACTATACAGGGTTTATCGGAAAAGTTCATTTGTTCTGGTCCTAATCCCGTACAATTCAGCACATCCTTATCCTCAAAAATGCAATAGTATAAAAACCTTAATTAAAAGAGCATATACGCATTCTGAAAATAGTCAGTTCATCAATGAAGAAATCAAATTCATAAAAAAAATTGCAGGCAGCTTTGGTTATCCTAACCATTTAATAAAAAAATGGGACACAGAAGTAATAAAGAAAATAAAAAAATAATGCTGTAGTAAATAAAAAAGAAGTCAAATATTTAAATGGTTTTCCTTACATTAAAGGTACTACCAATGAAATTAATAATTTTTGTAAAAAGCATAACATTCAAATTGGAGGAAAAGTAAATACCATCAAAAATATAGTAATAAAAAATAATGAAAAAATAAAAATGTTAGAAAAAGCAGGTATTTACTCAATTCCTATTACTGAAAATCCTCCAATGGCTTATATAGGAAGTACCAAAAATAAGCTTAAACACAGATTAAAACAACACGTAAAAAACTGGCAGAAAAAAGAAGAAAAAACAGCACTTATTCAATACTGTCTGGATAACCAAAAATATCCTAAATTCGAAAATATAAAAATCATTAAAAGCTGTAAATCCGAAAAACACCTCAGAATAGCAGAGTCAGTAATGATTGAAAAAAATAGGACAAAAGTTTGCAACCATAATGACCCTAATAATTTGAGAAACAGCTGGAGAAATTTAATTAAAATTGAGCAAAAAAATGAAAAAGTTCGAAAAATGAGATCACTGACCAACAAGAGATGGCGCCACAACGCCCAAGAAGAAGCGATAGCCGATGACAGAAGCAGCCCGCGAGAACCACCGAAATGCCCAGCTGACACGGTCCGTGCTAGTCGGAGCAAAATGTCCCCTCGAAGACGGTAAAGGAGTATTACCGAAAGTACTAGGGTTATGAATAAATATTGAAGTAAATGAGGATGCAGCAAAGGAAAAAAAACTTATTTGGTGATGAGGCAAAATAAATTCCAACGGAAAAAAAAAAAAAAAAAGAAGTGGACCCGTGGCCAAATGAAAAACCCCCGTGCCGCATCCACATAACGGAAATATGAATTGAAAGCCAAGCCCCACGTGCGGTAAGTGTTCATCAAACTTTACCAACTAAAAGTGAAGTTCAAAAATGCAAATGTATTAATGCACGTTAAAAAATATATACATATATAACCTCCAATATCAGAAGTAAATTGAAAGTATAAAGTATTGTTAAGAATTAGTTGAATTATACATTAGATTTTAACTTTTGCCTCTAACCTGAACTTTCAACCACTACATGTTATTCTTCTTACATGGCTATCTCAAATCTTTCAAGGTTTGATCTTAAGTGCAATGATAAAAAAAATGGAATATCAACTCGAATTAAAGAAATTGGGTAAGCCTAACTTAATTCTTTTAAATACCTTGCAATATTATTAGAACACTTCCAATACATAGCACATCACATTAGAAGAAGGTGAGTTATGCTCATATTCTTACAAGATTATTTGTGTAATTAATTAATTCTTAGGATGATAAACTGTCCCATAAAATTGCAAAATTTAGATAAAAATACAATTTTCATATATTAGTTTGAATTTTAACATATCAAAATTCCACAACTAATGGAGTACGACATATTTTTTGTGAGTTGTTAGTTAACAGGAATATGCTTTTATTTGCTGCTGCTGATGACAGATGTGGTTACACCCATTCAAAGATTATAGAACTATTTGCAGTAGCTCTGTTATTGGCTGTTGTAAACGAGACTTTTCTAATTCAGGCAAGTAGCTATGTCAATGACTGCAGTGGGAGGAGTCCACTTCAGTACATCCAATGAAAATCTCCAATCTATATACAGTGTGAATGCAGTGCAGTGTTTCCATTGTGTCCACACAGACTTGTGAAATTTTACTGTGTTATCTGTTTTTTTTATTATTATTAATCAGGATGTGATTTGTCTCAGATATGGAGTTTCAAGAATTTTTACAAGGAAGTTTGAAGGGAGGAATATACTTGCACTGCATGATTTGAGAAAATGGAATTACTTCCTAATTCCAGATGTTTGGCATGTATGCAATGAAACTAGAAGTAGAATCCCACTTGGATTAAGGAGATTTGGATATAAAAAGTAGCACGAAAAATTGAGTGGTCTGCCCATAGTACAGAGACATGATGACTCATACATTGTGTTTTGCAGAAGCTTCTTCGCATGAACATCATTATTATTTATAACAAATAATCCATAAATGAAAACAATTGGCAATAATAAGGGATAAAGTTCATCTGCTGCCATACATTTATACAGATATACAGAGAAATATGGTACAGAAGATAAAATCAGTATCATTACTTGCAACACCAATAAATAAGCCAGATTCAATACCAATATTAGAGGATATATGTTTGCACTTTTGACATATCACTATATGAGGCAATTTTAAAAATATAGAAAATTATATCAGCTAAAGAGTCCACTTCTGTTTTCATTCCTAATAAAAAAAAAAAAAAAAGCCTTGTCATGTAAGCAAACAGGATAATCAAAACAGAATGCCAATGAAATAACACAGCATTGAGCACCAGAATGTTGGAAAAGCCTTGGCAAGTGACAATGAATGATTGAACAGACATGGTGACACCTAGTGCAATCCATTGCAAATAACAGCATTCATCCGTGAGCTAAATAACACCCTTTCTGTGTTCTTGGGATGACTGCTTGGTCAGGCTAGTCATGCAGAAAACATTTTGTCCCCAAACTATGAAATCTATGCTTGTACACACACAAGCTGGGAAGCATAAACCATTTGCATGTAGTTCTCATTGTGTTTGTGACAATACTGACATTTTCCATAATCAGTAATTACCCTATCAGACGAATGACAAAACAAACATCCCCTCAGTGCTCAGAATGGGTGGGTATATGCTGGTATGGCATACAGGCACTTCTTTTTTCCTAGTATCCCATACCAGCACTAATATTATTAGTGGGAACTGCAGAAATATTTTTTTTTGTCCCTGACAAATGAGCACACATTCTTAAACATAGAAACCTTATGTGTCTCGTGCCCTTGAGAAATAGCTATGTGGGAACTGTAAAGGGTAGGGGAGTGGTGTACACATGAGCTATGAGTTCAATCCTTCAAAGGATGAAAATGAAGCTACCCATAGCGCAGGATCACATCTTGCACAAGCCCCTGATCAACCCACTAAAGATGCCTGTAATTTTTACTATATCATTAATTTAATATATTTAATTAGAAGGGCCTTTTTATATAAAATAAGTGGGAGTAATAGAGTAAACACAAATTTTAGTTTTACAGCAATGAGTATAAACTTTTTCCACCTCCTCAGACATTTTTTTTTTTTTTAGGGTAGCGAAATTGCTATTAATTTAAGACTGAATATTCATTCTGATTGCAAAGATTCTAATTGCATGACTTTCTACCTCATGAAAGTCCCTATTGGAAGGAGGCTGCCTTCTTGGCCCGCTACTTAAAGTTCTGGGTTCAAGTCTGGCTGAATCATTAATGATTAGCTGAGGTTTGGAAGTCTCATTAATCTCTTGGTCCCAGGGTACAGACTCCTTGTTATAAACAAGTCTAACCACAGTCCTTGGGGTAGCATAAGTAGGGCCTACTCCATCCACAAACCAGCCACCTGAAATTGAGCGCCATTATTTCTGACTTATGGTGCAATAGTATTCCACAGAATTGTCAATTACATTTTCAAACAAAGGAGTTTTTCTACCAGGGATTTTTTTACTTTTTCAGTTTTGGAGATTTTCTGGCAAAGATATTTTTTCCAGAGGATTTTTAGCTAAATATGAGCATACCATCACTTTAAAATTTACATTTTGAGCACACTGCATCACCTTCAAAATGACTATCCTAAGCAGGGAAATTTTTTATTCATTTTTTATTTTTATTTATTTTTGGAATATAATTTTACTGATTGCATTTGAAATAATTTATTTCTTTTTTTAGGTTTGTAAAGCAAATGCTTATACATAATCCTGTTTACATTTTTATTTCTAGAACCTTCATTTTAAATGTTCTACATATATCATTAAAATGTAAAAATGGTAATCCTAAGTACGAGTACACAGCTAAGTGAAATATTGGGTTGTCGGAAAAGTCATGACATATTTTAGCCATGTTTTGCAAAGGTCATTTATTGATAGAAAAAACAAAGATCAATCAATGATATAATGCCTGTTTTGTTCGATAACCTTTTGCCATCTTTCAGTGAGCTGTAGAATGCCTCGTTCATAGAAGGCCCTGTCTTTCGTGGCAAAAAACTGTACAAAGTGCTGATTTACAGCCTCATCTGAATTGAACATTATACCACGCAAGGACTGTCAAAGAGAGCGAAACAAGTAGAAGTCTGATGACGCAAGGTAAGGCAAGTATGCTGGGTGTGGCAACACATCCCACCCAAGCTCCAATAATTTTTGGCGGGTGATCAAACTTGTGTGTGGTCTCGCGTTGTCATGATCGAACACAACACCTTTGTAATGAACAAGCTCTGGACGTTTCTGGATGATGGATTCGTTCAAACTGTCCAATTTCTGACAGTACACATTTGAATTGATTGTTTGGTTCCATGGAGGAGCTCCAAAAACACGACACCTTTAAAACCCCACCACACCGAGACCAGAACCTTCCGCTGATGAATGTCTGCTTTGGATGTTGTTTGAGGCAAAGCAGCACGTTGGAACCAAAACCGTTTGCACAGCACATTGTTGTACACAATCCACTTTTCGTCACCAGTTATCAGTCACTTCAGAAAAGGACAGTTTTCCTCACGTTTAATGAGCATATCGCAGATGTTTATGCGTGCCGTTAATTGAGCTTCTTTGAGTTCATGAGGAACCCACACATCAAGCTTGCTTACGTATCCCAGCTTCTTCAGGTGGTCGTGAATTATTGAATGATGGATGTGCAATGTGTCTGCAATCTCTCGTGTCATGTAACGTGGGTTTGACTCGATCAATGCCTTGATTTGGTCGTCATCAACCTCGGTGGGCCTTCCGCACCAAAGAGCATCGTGTGAGGTCAAAATCACCAGCAAGGAATTTTGCGAATCACCGCAGGCACTGACGTTCTTGTAGAGCATTATCACCCTACACTTTATGCAACTTTTCACAAGCTTGACGCACATTCTTCCTGTTACAGAAGTAAAACAGTAAAATATGGCGAAAATGTACAGTTTGGTCTTCCATCTTCAACTTGATGTCAAATCTCCGCAAATCAACCAAATCGCTCACTATTCCTTTTAGACTGCAGCTAGAACTGGCATCTGTCGAATGCCATAGCAATAACAGAGCTGCACATGCCTGTAGTACTTCCAAAACCGCCCAACCCACCATCGGGTGCCAAAATACGTCATGACTTTTCCGACAACCCAATAGAAATATGGAAAGATACAGTCAGGTATCTTCTGCTTCTGTAGTTCACAAAAATTTTCTTTCTTAATACAACAAAAGCTAATGTTACAGAACTTCTAATTTCAGTTAAATATTTATTTACAATTAAAAGTAAAAAATGTTTTCCAATTTTCTAGCATACTAAAAAAATCTTAAGGAACTCCATAATTAAATATGGTCAAATGATGTAAAAAATATTTTCTAATTTTCAGCAAGAGAAACTTCATACAAAAAATAAATATTTTACTTAAAAACTGAGCTTTATATTTCGCTTCTTTAAACCTTCAAAATTATATATGATGAACAACATGAATTATTTTCTATCTAAACTATAGAATTAAATTTAAGAAGTACCTAATAATAAGGAACTAAGCATCAACTATACTTGAAATAGTATAACTATACCACTAATCTGACTTTATTGGTGTAGAACAGAAATCAAAGCTTCTAAGCTTTTGCACATCAACCAGATGGCTTTTTCAAAGAAGATAAACCAGTGTCCATGGCTAGGTGGTTCAAATGTGTTAGGGGAATGAAATCAGGTGGATTCTTTTTGCACTTCTACATCACCTAGGATATTTTAGTATGTTTTTTTAAATCAAGTTCTATTAATCTGTTTTGCAGTTCCTTCACAAAATTGAGAATTTTTACCCAGTCTTCTTTTAATTCCAACATAATTCACCTTTTAACTATTATTAGCATCTCAACATTTTATTCGGATTCAACATTTTATTTCAGATTCATCTCAACTTTTTATTTGGGTTCATACAAAAAAAAACTATATATTAGTATGAATCCCATAATGAGAAAGCACTGGAACAGTTGTTGGAATGAACAACTATCAAGATACTGCTGACTTCATATAGCAAGCAATTGCTGTATTCTTACAATTTATACATTGTTCAAGGAGTTATTTTTGAAGTACTAATTGATCTATGTCTGAATGTTATATTTTTAACACTAACCTTAAATATGCAAACAGAAATATATAAGAGATATTGCAAAATATTTATATAGCTAATAAAGGTAGACAGCAAACTGAATAATAGAACACTTCAACAATTTGAATGGGTGACTTGAATGGACAATAAATGAATAGAAGCAAATGTGATTTTTCATTGAAAGAAACAAGGAATCATGTTGGTTTGGCAAGCAGCACTGGGTCAAAACGCCACGCTATTTGAAGAAATTATTCCAAATGCGGTGGCAACTCTAGAGAGACTATCATTGCAAGCCTTGCTGTTGGTAATGATCTCTACAGTTTCACTAATGGCAGTAGATTTGTGCATGTAGTAGGAAGTTACTTTCTTTATATCATTCCATATAGGATCAGCAAACTTGACTTCTCTGGATAGGGAAGTGGTTACTTTATCATCTTTTGTGTGTCTTTCACGTTCATTGATTCTACTTCTAAATGCATGTTTGGTCATTTCGATGTAGTATTGCTTGGAGCCATCAGGATATTTTAGTGGGATGGCATAAACACCCATCTCATTGAGAAGAGGGGATTGTAAATATTTCTCTTAAGCATGGTATATAAAGATGCTAGAAACCTTATGCTGGCACTGAAGTTCATCCCCTGAGAGAGTTTTTGAGTTGATAGGAAACATTTGGTATGTAGGAAATAGAGCCCAGGGAATGTAGTTGCAGCATAGAAAAATTAACATGGTTGGTTCAGGCTTTTTCAATAAAGTTATGCATCTAGTTTAAGGTATTTCCTGTCTCAGTGGCCAATTTGATGGTGTTTTTTGGTTTGCACTGTATAGAAGAAACATCGGAGGAGACTGCAAAGGCTCTTCTAATTCGAGAATCAAAGAAAGCTGTCTTGTAAGAATCAGGTTAGAATGAACTATGGAGCATCAGGTTGGAGACAGATGTAGATTTATAATATACTTTTATGCAAAGGCAGTTGTCAGGCAATTTGCTCACTAAGACATTGAGATAAGGTAAAGTACTTGTTGTGATCAAGCTCCATAGTGAAATTGATCATAGGGCGTATATAATTGACTTTATTGAGGAAAAACGGGAGAATCCCCTTTCCATGAGGGTGAGGCCCATTTTGTCTAGTCAAGTCATTGTGAGGGTTCAAATTGCTGAAGTGTTCTACAAGGTGTTTCACTTGCCCTAGGCCCCTTCTGAATTTCCCTTATAACTTGCAAACTGATTGACATAATTCAGTGAAATTTGACATGGACCTGCTTGGTGTAGGAGAAGTATGATGATCTCAGAGAAAGTGAAGTGTTGAACGTGGTCACCATTAGCATCAAAACATGCCTGCACATGTCTCTCCATGTTACGGAAGGTATTCATCAGCACGTTGGGAGTCACAGCCTCAATTTCCGGATGAATGTTTTCTTGCAGCTCCATGAGAATCCGTGGCTTGTTGTGATACACTTTCCCTTTCAGCATGCCTCATAGGAAGAAATCCGATGGGGTAAGATCAGGCAACCTTGGTGGCCAAAGTCCTTTAGAAAAGATATGATCTTAATTTAAAGAAGGAAACAATTTCAGCCATGCTAACATTAGAGGTGTGGCAGGTGGCACCATCCTGCTGAAAATAGGCAGTACAGAGTTACATGCGGTCCAACTAATTCACAAACTCGTGGAAGATTTCCATGTAGACTGCAGCATCCAAAGTTGTATGGAAGAAAATTGGGCCAATAATGTGGTGCTGTGACAGAGCACACCACACCCCAATTCTTTCATCATGAAGAGGTATTTCATGCATGGTTTTAGAATTCTCACTAGCTCAAATACAGCTATTCTGGGAATTGACATGCCCACTTAGGTGGAACTACTCCTTGTTGGAGAACCACGTGTAGTCCAGTATTCTTGGATGTGCATTGACAATTTCTGGAACCAATGATGGTAATTCAGTCTCTTCCGTTCGTTGGGAGGTTTCAATTCTTGCACAGAAGTAGCTCAATATGCATGAAGCTTTGCTTGTTTTTGCAGCTTGTTGACATGTGCTTGTGGAAACCCTCATCTGCTGAAACAGTTTATGCAACGACTTCTGTGGGGAGGCCAGTAGTCTGTTTTCCACTTTCTGCACAGTGGCTTCTGGCAATTTTGGATGTCCTTCTTCGTGGACATCCAACAATGTTCCTGTGGCTTCAGTTTCTTCACCAGATACTGAATGGCAGATTCTGCTGGTGGTTTCCGAAAAAGAAGCAGAGCCATCGTTATACTTGATGGCTCCGCACGAAGTCGGCGAGTCAAAGATGACATCATTGCTTAAAACAGCACTCATAAGGTCCGGTAGAAGATGTAAGTGGATGGTTGCAGGGGATTGAAATATTTCGGTTGAGCGATCGAAATATTAAAAAATTCATAAAAAAAAGACTGCTATCTGTAAATCAATAAAATTAAGCAGAAATCCGTAAACTTTACGGATAATACGTAAAAGTTGGCAAATATGTAAATGTGATGAAGTTTAACATGAAATATTTTCTAAATTTGAACTACAGAATAAAATATAAAAAACAAAAAATAAACTAATTTTTTGTTAAATTCAAAAAGTATTCCTACAGATTTTTATAATTAAATAACATGAAGTGATATGTGAAATACTTTCTAATTTTGAACAGGATAAATGCACATAATATCTTTTAATTTCCTGTGCAAAATTAAAAAAAAAAGTATTTCTACAGATTCTTATAATTAGACATTTCCAATTTATTCACAAATTATTTTATATTTTAACTATGGAATTAGATGTATGGACACCTTTCAATTTCCTCTTATATTAAGAAATACTGTCACTGATTCTTGTAATCAAGTGTGATTAACTGATGCATAGAATACTTTCTAATTGATGTGAATGTGTAAAAAAAGGATACACACAAATGATGTAGTTAATTGTGCTGCCAGTGTACCAGCAGGGATGGATTTTTGAGCATCGGCTAAATCACCAGATCTGTTAGATCCAGCCATGATACCTAAAAATAGAAAGAATAAATACATCACATATCACCATTTTCAGGTTATCAACAGCAATATCAAAAGACATGCCCTTGCTGAAATCATACTGTACACTAAGACCACATGCATTATTTTATTTCTGTAATTTACATTGTAAAATCTGTCAATGCATATAATATGCTGTTTTAAAACAAGAAGAAATGTTTCTGTGGCACTTCAATTTTTTAAAATTCCATGTTGTAATTGTCATGAAAGGTTGCATATACTGGTATATCAAAAATATCCAAAAATGTGTTAACAGAAAAACATAACACAACATGAAGAGCAAAGTCTGCAGACAACTAAGTTTTTTGGTTTTACTTACCAGCAGTTGCAGTTAAAAAAATATGATGCAATAAAAAGGCAGTATTATTATTATTATTATTTTTTGATTGAAGGTTTAACGACTACTGTGAGCAACTCAATGGGCTATAAGCAGTTGCCCGTCCCTAATTTAGGATCACTGGTTCCAAGGAAGGGAGAGAGCCAGTGCTGTAAGACAAACACAACATCCATGCCTCACTGGAATTCAAACCCGGACCCCTTTCAGACGAATGATCAGAGGCCATCGTTTAGACCACTGCGCCACCGGGGCGGCCAGTATTATTTGCTCTCATGGACAACTACATGGTGTGCAGAGATCCGTGTCACATACAATTGTAGGTGCCACAAGTCTAACTACCAAATAGTGCACTATAAAATATAACTACCAAACTGTGTTAATGCTGAAAAGAACTCCTAATTTTTTTTTATTCATTTGAAAGTAACACACACACACACACACACACACACACACACACACACACACACACACACACAATGGTTATGTTTTTAAACAAGAAGATTGGTTTTTCCCATTTCTTTGGACTACTGGGACGTCCCATGAATTAAGACTTTTCTGTAGAAAATTATGGTTTGGAATCAACATAGCAGGTTGCAGATTACACAGCATTATATAATATAAATAAAGATTTTACGACAGAATTGGATGAAGTCTTGAAGGAACATTCATGCTTTTCATTTAGATACTAAATTTTCATGTGAGAAATGTGCTGCACAATGAAATAATAAAGGCAAAGATATACAATACTATAAATAAAAAATTGGGAATTGAACTTTACACTAGAAAATAATGAAGTTATGCAATATAGTATTTACTGTGACAAAATTAATGACTACATTGTATTTAATACTTAAGAGTTATGACAGAAAATACAGATCAGTGATTTGGTCGTTTAAACAATCATCACTGGAAAGAGAAATCTGAAGTTTTGGAAATTTTAGGTACAATGAAATTTGTTACACTTACTATCATTTATTTCTTAAAAAACGTAACATATTCTCACATTTTTCTCATGTGGAATTATTTGAGGCACTGAAAATCTTCATCAAGCAAGAAAATTCTAATGGAAACTACTGCAGTGATTTTTTTAGAAATAGTTTATTATTTACACAGAAAGTATCTTACAGTGAAATAATTGAAATTATGGGTTTTAATAAAGGTAATTTGTATATTTTGGTGGACAAATTATTGAACTAAAACCTAGTTCATCATCAGAACTACATCCCTGGAGTATTATAATATTTAGGATAAGTTATTGGTACTTCACCTAACTGGTGATACATATATATAGTATGTCTATCTTTGAACGGACCCATCCCTTTGTAGGTTAAAAACTTGAAGATGGGATGGAAATAGCAAGAAAAGAAGAAGTACCATGCTTAATGTAAGTCATATGTAAGTCTTAATATTACATATTAAGACTTACATATGCTACACATTACACCAACCCCCATCAATTATAATTAAAAAACACTTAAGTTAAAATATTGGTTAGTTGAGGAGTTGTTGCCATACACTGGAGTAGTTGTTGCCATTTGGTCAGGAGTGCCCAAACACAATTATCATTAAGCATGGTACTTCTTCTTTTCTTGCTATTTCCATCCCATCTTCAAGTTTCCTCTTTATTAAGTGTGATTGGCTGGTGATTATTTTAATTGAGTCCCATTTAATGGAGTATCCATTTGCTTGTATATGTATGTCCCTCCCAGTATTGTTTACAATGTTTCTATGAGTAATAGCTAAATTATATTTTTCCATGCTGATTTTTATACTTCTCCCTGTTTCACCTATACAACTTAGTCCACAGGTACAGTCTGTGCTATTGACTACACCTTCTTGTAATTGAATGTCTTCTTGCTGTTTCAGGGACAGAAGGAATTTTTAAACATGTTATTCAGATCTGCAAGAGAATGCCTGAATTTATATTTTTTCCTTACCTTTTTTTAGTTTTTCGAAAATTCCTTTGTTCAAACTATTTAACTTTTCTATGGAATTTATCAAGGTAAAGTCTCAATTTCTACAAATTTTCGAAGAGAACACCTCTTCTTCATCAGGCAGTCATTCGTTCAATCTCTGTTACTTTCTTCGGTTATGGTTAACCTTGACGGTTACGGTGATTCTTCAAGATATCTTGCCAGATGTCAGGCAGCAAAAAACCCTTACAGTTATTAATGATGAAGTTCTGGTATTTTCCAATTTCAAGTCCCTCTTCTTTCAATTTACACTTCAGGAAGTTGGATTGATGTCCAATGACAGTTAAAGAGTCTCAGCCCATGCAGCATCCTGTTTCTTAAACGTGCCTGTCTAATCCTGTCTTGTTTGAACAATTTTTAATTGCTGCCTTGTGCTCCATGATGTGAGTTTCCAGCCTATGACCTGTTTCACCTATGTAGTATTTTCCACAGCTGCAAGTTACTTTATAAATTATTCCTTATAATTTTAACAAGTTTTCTTCTTTTTGAATCAAGCTAGGGCAAATTTTTTTAAGTTTGTTGTCTAAACTTGGAGCTAATCTTATATCATATTTACCACTAATTCTCCTTAATCTGTATATCAAACTCATCAAGTCCTTTGTGGTGAGTAATCTTGCTGGTGAATTTGAAGTTATTTTACTACTGTCTCTTTTTGCCTTATTCCTAAAAATATTCTTTATGAATGGGGAGGGGGGGGTGTTTTCTGACAAAATTTCTTTCAGTTCTTCTCTGTAGATGTCTTTCCGAACATCTGTAGTCCAGGGAGTTGTTTTTCACCAAAAACTTTCTAGATTATATCTTGCCTGTGTAAGCGTTTTTTTTTTTTTTTTTTTTTGTGGATCTGTGTTAAAATCTTGCCTTGTTTTGTCAGGGTTAAATTCAGGTAGTTGAGGCAATAATTTTTTTGGATTTCTAAGATGCATTTCAAGGAATCTTTCAATGAGTTACATTGTGCCAGAATGTAAGAGGGGAGAGATTGATCTTCACTATCCACTAGTGTATATGCAATATGTCATCCGTGACAAAATAGTAGAAATATACTAGTAATCTAATTTGTTGGTGTAAAAATATAAACATATGTTTCCAAGCTTTCAGACATCAGCCAGATTGCTTTTTCAAGGAAGATATACAGCCTTCCTTAAAAAAGCCATCTGGTTGATGTGCAAAAGCTTGGAAATATATGTTTATATTTTTGTGCCAATAAATCAATTTACTAGTATAGTTTTACTATTTTATATACAGTTGGTGTACAGTTCACCATTATTAATATATAATCCATTTATCAGACATATAGAACAAATATTGGAGGTTGCATCAGGATCTTTGCTTCTAGTTTACTCACAAAATACAGTAGTTTGCCAGCAGAGGTGCTAGTGGTGATCCCACTTGAGTCCTGCTGTCACTTTATGGTATTTTTTCAAATTGGAAGAAATTATTTTTGAGTGAAAACCCATTCTTTCACTGTAAAATAAATAATTAGAGGTGCTATGATGTCATTAATTAACAGCAAGTAATTTGGGTGGAAAATTTGCATGTGAAATTTGATGAAAAAGATTATTGCTTTCAAGAAACTTATAATATTTTAATGTAGAGGCAGCATAAAATATTTTTCTTATTTTTGAGTTCAGAAATGCATAAAAAGTACTCATAAATGAACATTTCAAGACATATCACTATTCATTCATTTACATGTAAGAAAGTAAATACACTCCTGGTATAGTTTACCACTGTGCAATTTTGTCAACATACTGTATATCACATGTTAGTAAAAAAATAAGTACTAGCTAGTACCTGTGCATGAAGGAAAAAATATCCCAACAAGCAATGTAAATGACGTAGAGATATCCATAAGCAATTGATTAAATGTTTTTTCACCATGACCAACAACAGAATCTTCTGCATTCAAGGACCTATCAACAGTATCTCCTTTCTCACGAAACCTTGCAGGAACATTATCTGTCATAAAGAAAAAAAATGTATTAATACCAAAATAAACAATGTGGGAAAAAATTCAAAACACTTCATAATCACTCATAAAATCATCATTAGAGAGTTCCACTCCTGCTAATTATTCTCTGCAATCTTTAGTGGATCTCATTTGCAGATGAAATCCCCAGATGTTTCCAAAACAGTTCAGCTGTATGATTTTTGATTTTAATAAATTATATTACATGTCATATTACAAAATAAATGAACTCTGAAAAGAAATTTGGTGAAAATTAATTTTTGACTCCTTCAAAAATATATCTCTGAAACCTAGAGGTGGGTTTAAACGTTGCTGTGCCCTGGGCCAATAAAAATTGGCCACTGCCCAGTAAATGTATTTTAATGTAAAACATTTACTTACAATTTGAATTTCACATTTAAACTTTTTTTAAATATGATATTTAATTTATCACAAAAAGAATCAGCATATTTTCAAGAACAACGCAACATTTTTATTGGATGCATTATTTAAAACTGGGCATTGAAATGGAAATTTTAAATATTGTTTCCTCAAAAATTTAATTTGCATAATTTTGAAACTTCATTTCACCATCAATTTTTATATTTACAATAGAATTGCTTCAATTTAACATAGTATTGGCCAGCAAATCTGGCATTTAAATTTCAATATAGGCAGTACTATTTTTAGAATTTTTTAAAATTGCTACCAATGGTCATATTGTAAATTGATTGAATGACTAAGTAGAGGAATCTAATAAACATATAAACATAAATTAGTAAAATTACTACAACTAAAAGACTTCAATTTGTTCTCAATTTCTTTGTGGCAAAATGTTTTCCTATATTATCAAATGTTTATGTTTCTACAATGCTTGAGTTAAGAGACAAAACTGCAAATATACTGGTTCTTCCCAGAAAACTATATGTCTTCAAATTATTATGGATGGTTTTCAAAAGAGAAAAACTTTGTTCCTCAGAGATGTTAATGATGGGTATGCACAGGTAAATCCTTAGGATAACATCAATGTTTAACCGATTCATTTCCCCTAACAATATTGTAACATATCCATAACAGGAACACTTTAATCTGTCACTGGCCTATCTAAATTATGCCAAAATTTCTGAAAATGCAAATATTCTTGTTTGAATTCAGATTAATAATCCAAATGGAGCTACACACTACAGAATGTATTGTGTAATCAATTTACTCTCCTTCATTGTCTTCCACATTTTATCCTGAGGGCTTTGATCTTGCAGAAATCTGTTTCATGGAGTAAACCATTCTGAAATTTTGGGCTTCTCCCTCCACTGTCAACCTCATTAGTTAAAATGCCCAGTAAAAACTATCCACCCTAGGCCCCAAGCCTCCCCCTCATATGCACCCCTGGCTAACAGTGACTTGGTTAAAAAAAATCCCAGCCCCCTCACCCTCTCCTTTGAGTTCTGAGTTTGACCTTGCTAGGAAGAAATAACTTTGCTAACATTCTGAACTCATTTTATCCCATGATTCTTGTCACTGTGCTGGTCATCCTTGTTTCAGAATGAATCAATATTTTGAATTTTGAATAATTAAATAAATTGAAAGAGTATTAACACAGTTATAATATTAAGTATTAACTATTTTATATTACCCAGTTTTATCTGTAGAAACGCAAAATGCTATTTCACTGCCATTTTTTCTCCTTAATAAGGTCCAATGACTTTTGTAACATGTATCCCCAAACTTTTTGGTGCCCCTCAATATGTAGTGCCCTGGGCCATGACCCAGGTTGGCCCAATGGTAAACCCAGCTCTGTTGATGGTTTAAAACTCAGGCTTCACGCAAAAATAACACATAAACATAGTCAAATTGTAGTTCTAGCAACCAGCCCACCCAGTCAATCGCGGGTTATCCAGGTTGCAGGATGACTGAAAGCTACCGCTAAATGAACCTTTTACCATACGGCTACATGACTCTGTGTGTGTTTGCTTGTTTTCTATGTTTACCTCTGCTGAAACCCCAAAATTAACTAAATGTAAGGGTTTTTATATATTAACACAACTTTAGATGTTCAAGAGCCAATAACACAACAAAAATTTAAAACAATGATAATACCTGAGTTTTCTTAATATAGCAACAAACTTCAGTTGACAGGTAGGGAGGGACAACAGTGGATACAGTAACACTTTTTTACAATATTTTACAAAGTAATCTTTTGGATAGTGGCAATGCTACATTGTACGTGCATATGTGATATCATTTTTGGTGAAAAATTATAGTCATGTGGAGAAACTTGATAAAGCATTTTTGAACATTGGTAACGTGTTTGCCAGCTAGTGCGACATCATAGAAATTGGTACTCGTGGGTGCCTTGTGAAGTTGACTTTCTGAGTAAATTCCCCCATTTAAAAAATAAAGGATGGCCAATTCACTTACTAAAATAAAATTGCTGAAATGCTTCTGTCTTTCAGTTAAAGAGTTGGTAAAAAATCAAGAGAACAGGAAATGTAGTATGAGATGATGGGAAAATGTTGATTGAAACAGCTTTATAAGAACTGGAAATTTGACAACAGATATTGACCAAATATGGAATTGTTGTTCTCATCCAGTGCATTTCTGTCTTTTCATTAAATTTTTTTTTCTTTGAAGAGTGGGAATTTTTTACACCAGATTGAATGACTGAAAATATGATAAAATAAGCAGAGAAGTGTTCTTCTAAACTAATGTGTTCACAACATCATAAAGAAAAACCTTAATTCATCTCAAAGTTAGGTGAATCATTTAAAAGGTCCTCATCAAGTAAAAACCCATTAAAAATTGAAAAAACAATGCTTATAAGAGTAAATTCTGATTTTTAAAATGTGTGTTTCTGTTTCTCCTCAGCATATGAAGAACTAACAATATGATATGGACATTATTTTCATAAATATGCTAGTTCCATAAACCATAATTTTTGTCATATAATCCAAGGATTATCTGCTAAAAAAAATTAAAATATAGGTCCTGCATATTATACGCCAATGTGGTTAATATGCTGACTTGAAAAAAAAAGTTTTGTGGCTCTTTGATTTTTAAAAAAATCTGCAGAGTAATTGCACAGGAAATGGGGTGTAAATTAAGAAGACGGTAGTGTAGAACACGCTAAGTTACATATAAAAGTTTTAAGGCAAATATATTTCAGCCATTGCTATGGCCTTCATCAGTGCAACTATGATTGGTTTTGTTGCCAGATTGGAAAGTTAAGTTTCGTAATGGTAACTCCGGGTGACATGATGCAATGAGGGATTTCCAGATGTATGGAACGAAAATGGGGAGCTCAGAGTTGCAATTTTTGGAAAATAAAATTTCTAAACTTTCTCTAAACCTCAGAGCATACTGATTTTGGAAGGAAGCCAACTTTTTTGTATCGGACCAAAGTGGAATAGCAGAAGTGTTAACCATGGTAAGTAGAGACAAGGAAGAGGAAGGTTTCCCAAATTTCACATCAGATTTGTGTTCCTGAAGTCTTGAGAGAATTTTCTGGAATGAACTTCCTATGTACGCTGTTAATCCAACGTTAGTCTTGACCAGAATTTTATACACTCCAGGTGAAGAAAGCCTTGGGTCTCTGTCATTATGGAGGATAACAGAAATAGAAGGAGAAGAACGAATGGCAAGTCTATATCCTTCTCTTTTGAAGATACTGATGAGCTTGAAGGCAGAAAATTCGTGGTAAGGGATTGAGCCAGCAAACATTAGTTCCTTTTTTGGTGAAACAGGTTGAAGGGCAACTACTGATTTTTTCTTAGCGTTTTGAATTAATTTAGAAACTAGGAGAGGAGGAAAGCCATGTTGAGTAGTGATCAAGTGGATGTTTGCTAATTCATTTTTAGATTAACTTCAGTATTACAAACCAAATGAGCTCGATGAATGAGAGACTTGAGGGCTGACAGTTTATATTGGTGGAAGGTATGAGAATTGAAAGGAATAATGCTATTGGTAGAAACTGGTTTTTGGTAGACAGAAGTGGATAGAAGATTATTACATTTTGAGATGCTGACATCATACATAACTTAGCGTGTTCTACACTACCATCTTCTTAATTTGTTTGTTAGTTACGTGCATTGCCTACCACTCTTTTAAGATGGGGTGTAATTCGAAAAGGAACTCCCTGGGAAATTTTTTCTCAGTTCAAGAGCTTGTACCAAGCAAAGAGGAGGGGAGGGGGTGTCATAATGAAAGATCAAGATCAAGATCAAGTAAGTTGTGGGAAGGGATGGCAGGGTCAATTTGTACTGTTGAGAAGGACAACTCTGACTGTTATGCCATCTCTGTTTTTGCCAACCAGCCAATGAAAATGCATGCACAGTGCTTGTTGCATGAACCTATGCATGCCTCCTTTCAAAATTCTTTGTTTTGGATCTCATGTGCCCTGTATCTTGTGTTTAGTTCATCCTTTGCCATTTTGACCAGCGTCTATGCTGCTGATATTTTTCTTCATTGCTATTCATGATATCACCAAAAAGGAAATATTTCAGTTACACTGCCGAATTTAAACTTAAAGTGAGGGGCACAATTGAGGATATGATCGTGTCACTGCACGATAGTTTTCAGAAGGTCAGAAAACAATTGCGCAGTAGCACACACAGGACCATAGCAAGCTTTTCTTACCTGGGAGAGCGAGACTTGAAATTACGCCCCATGGAGTTCAAAATTACACCCCTTTGCATTCCACTCAAATAATATGTGGTTTTTACTTTCTCACACATCGCTGTTATAGGAATGAATTATGATCGTTCAAAAATCCCATTTCAGGTTTTTGATATAATTTTATTAAAAATGTAAAAACTAGGTAAATACCCGAGAACTACAGGTGGTAGAAACCAAGTAAAGCATAACCGTTATGTGAACACCGGCAAAACAATACTCCACAGAAATGTAGAACGAATGAGTATTGGATAGTGAACTAAACAACAATGGGAAGTTTTAGGGTTAAGGCTTGGAAAAATTTCGTTCAAGGTTAAACGCTTAGAGAACTTTCTGGGACAGAGCACAAATGATTAATTAGCTCTTCATCCCAATGACATGTTCGGAAAGGTCATGGAGGTTAGGCATACCAGCATATTGTTTTCTATGCCTCCATTCATTGTTTTGGAAAATTTCCTTCATGGATATAAGATGTTCACACCCCATAGTACTCTGTACCCTAGCTAGCTGAATGGAATACTATATGTTACTCTGTACCCTAGCTAGCTGAATGGAATACTATATGAGACTAACTAAAGTCTTTAAAAAAATACTGAAGGGTGTTACCTTTCTTTTTTGTTACAATTTCTATTTTTACATCCCCAGAGCATGAATTTATGCCCCTGGAATGATCATTCTGGGAGGACAACTGCCTTCCCTGTCCTAGGCATGCAGAAAGCAGCTGTGCCATGGTCTAAAACATAAGCAAATCTGAAAAACTATTAGAAAGTACCAATCACTCACCCTAAAGATCATGGTAACCTCCATCGACAACACACTTCCAACACGTCAATCATCGTAATGTTTCTGGGCTTCCAAGGTTTACACAGACATCTTGATTACGATTCTTACTTCCGGGTGTGAAACATCGTATTTTTTTTAGCCTTATGAGATGTTACAATAAAGCTTGTCAATTCCATAAAAAACCACACATACTACTCATTCATACAATTCAATTAAAAACTATGTACATAATTTACATAACCTTACATTCCGAGGTGGTTAAACCTTTGTCAACTGTAAGTACCAAACTGCTCCTTCTGTTTCACAACCACTGCCACTCCCACTGCAAGTGTCACACCCATTCAGCCCTTCACACACAATCCTCTAGTACTTTCAACAGACCTCTGTCATCATCAGGAGGCAGGTGTGTCTCACCCGCCCACCACAGCTCAAGTGAGCAGAGCCATCGAGGCACGGGCCCCAGTCGCTATCTCTGAATCATTGTGTCTCTGGCGCCATCTATTGTCCCTGCTGCTCTTTTTTCCCTTTTTTTTCTAAGCTGCTGTTCAATTTTTACTAGGGCTTTCCATTGTTCGTTTAAGTTACTAGGCTCATTAATGTTGCATAATCTTGATCTGTTTTTTTCAATTAACACTGATTATGCAATTCTTAACTGCCTTTCGTTTTTACAGCTCTTAATAATTTTAATATTTTCAAACCTTGGACATTGTTGATTTTCCATACAGTATTGGGTTAATGCTGTCTTAGCTTCTTTTTTATTCCAATTATTTATATGCTGATTCAATTTATACTTTAATTTATTCTTGGTGCTGCCTATATATGACACAGGTGGTTGCTGGTTTATTGGGATTTCATAAATTCCTGCTCTATCTAATTGGCTGATTTTTTCATTTTTAATCACTAAATTTTTTACAGTAAGTACCTGATTTCCTACCTGTATGTCATACTTGCCACAAACTTTATTAATTTCTGCTGAAACATTTTCTACATATGGTATTGCTCCTACATATTTTACAAGTTTTTTATCAGTCTTGACCTTATTGTAACCTTGAGTTACTTCATAAATCCAATTTTTTAATACCTGTTTAGGGTAACCAAAATCATATGCAATTTTTTCAATATATTCAATTTCCTCTTTTTTATACTGTTCCATTGATGAGTGTGTTAAACTTCTTTTAATTAGTGTTTTAACACTATTTCTTTTATGTGTTAATGGATGCGATGACTGAAATGGCATAAGTACTGGGATATATGAAGATTTTCTATGCACTCTGTTGTCGATGGAGGTTACCATGATCTTTAGGGTGAGTGATTGGTACTTTCTAATAGTTTTTCATTTATGAATTGCACGTAAACTATGCGCACTTTGCAGGAGGTTAATACCTTAAAAGTGCAAATATAATAATTGAGAATTACACACAAAATTCTGAGCTGGGAGAGTTGATGTGTGGGGTTTGCAGTCGCTATCATACTCTGGGATTATGCGCTATAGAAATCAATTTCACAACTTCGAGATGAGAGATATTAAAGCGTTTAAGAAAGCTAAAATTAAATTAGTAAAGTCAGTAAATCAGGAAGAATTTTTGGTGATGTGCCGTGACCTAGAAATAACACCAAAGTATTTAAAAATACGGAATTGCCCAGTCACTGTTAAAGATAATAAAATAATCCAGGAGTGCCAAAAAAAGAGATTAAGAGCTGAAATTGTCAATAAAAGGAAATTGATTTTTAACTTGAATATGAAATGTTTGCATTTAATCGATTTGATATGTTATAAAAAGTATAGAAATTTTGACGGTAATTGGAAAGATGAGATTTTGGATGTAACCTTCAGGGAAATTTTTGACATCGTGGAATACGAAAAGAAATGCTCAAGGGCAGTCATGGAAAAAAAGATGCACGTGATGATTGACAGACAACGTGTACAAGAACAACGGGAGAATATGTATGAGGTATATCAGAATAACTCCAACTTGACCTTGAGCTTCACGCAAAGAGCTGTTTTGCAGAGAGGTAAAAAATTTGCGTTTCCACGAAGCCTGCCGAAGACGGAAGAATTAATACCCAACTTAGAAGAAATGGCATGCAGTGTACCAGCAGAAGAACGTGAAAATTTTAGAAGTAAATTGTATAGAATTGTTTTGAAAGAATTTAATGAAAAAAGTAATAAAAAGAAATATCATTTAGATAAAATTCAGTATGAGAAAGAACAACTGATTAAATTAAGAGATGACCCAACAATTAAATTCTGTGAAGCTGATAAAACAGGGCAAATTGTAATATTAAACACAACTGAATATGATCTAAAAATGAATAGAGCTATAGAGGAACTGAATTGCAGCATTCTGGCAAAAGACCCAACCGAATCTCAAGTAAGGTACTTAGCTAGAATAAGAAATCACAGCACCTTGCCTGATGAAATAAAGAATGCATACCCACTAATGGGTACTGGAATACCAAAAATGTTTGCAAAAATAAAAACTCATAAGCCTGATACGCCTATGAGAGTGATTGTATCAAAAAGGAATTCCTCACTAATAAAACTGGAAAAAAATATCTACAAATTTTTGGCACCTTTGTTCATGAAGACAAGGTTCACGGTGAAGAATACATACGAATTTATTGAGAAAATTAAAGTAATTAAACAAGATTTAAGTGAATATCATATGGCTAGTATGGACGTGAGAGCTCTTTTTCCTAGCACACCAGTACCTCAGGCAATAGAAATAATTACTGAAAAATTATATGTGCTACAGACAATGAATGCAATACAAATAGAGGAGTTAAGAGAAATTTTATTGTACATATATGAAAATAACATTTTTAAGTTTAACAACAAGATGTACAAACAAAATCATGGTGGACCTATGGGGTCACCACTGTCAACTTTATTTGCTGAAATTATAATGAGTGACATTGAGGAAAAAATAATAAGTAAACTCGAAGATCCACCACTGATATACTGCAGATGTGTTGATGACATTTTTCTGTTGTCCAGGCTAAAAAATGATGAACTTGAGGACTTGACAAAAAAGTATAGTGAAATTTATCCATCTATTGAACTGACAGTAGAACAAGAACATGACAATACTTTGGCATTTTTGGATATTTTGATTGTTAAAACAAATGATAATATGCAATTCAGAGTGCATAGAAAATCTTCATATATCCCAGTACTTATACCATTTCAGTCATCGCATCCATTAACACATAAAAGAAATAGTGTTAAAACACTAATTAAAAGAAGTTTGACACACTCATCAATGGAACAGTATAAAAAAGAGGAAATTGAATATATTGAAAAAATTGCATATGATTTTGGTTACCCTAAACAGGTATTAAAAAAATGGATTTATGAAGTAACTCAAGGTTACAATAAGGTCAAAGCTGATAAAAAACTTGTAAAATATGTAGGAGCAATACCATATGTAGAAAATGTTTCAGCGGAAATTAATAAAGTTTGTGGCAAGTATGACATACAGGTAGGAAATCAGGTACTTACTGTAAAAAATTTAGTGATTAAAAATGAAAAAATCAGCCAATTAGATAGAGCAGGAATTTATGAAATCCCAATAAACCAGCAACCACCTGTGTCATATATAGGCAGCACCAAGAATAAATTAAAGTATAGATTGAACCAGCATATAAATAATTGGAATAAAAGAAGCTAAGACAGCATTAACCCAATACTGTATGGAAAATCAACAATGTCCAAGGTTTGAAGATATTAAAATTATTAAGAGCTGTAAAAACGAAAGGCAGTTAAGAATTGCATAATCAGTGTTAATTGAAAAAAAAAACAGATCAAGATTATGCAACATTAATGAGCCTAGTAACTTAAACGAACAATGGAAAGCCCTAATAAAAATTGAACAGCAGCTTAGAAAAAAAAGGGGAAAAAAGAGCAGCAGGGACATTAGATGGCGCCAGAGACACAATGATTCAGAGATAGCGACTGGGGCCCGTGCCTCGATGGCTCTGCTCACTTGAGCTGTGGCGGGCGGGTGAGACACACCTGCCTCCTGATGATGACAGAGGTCTGTTGAAAGTACTAGAGGATTGTGTGTGAAGGGCTGAATGGGTGTGACACTTGCAGTGGGAGTGGCAGTGGTTGTGAAACAGAAGGAGCAGTTTGGTACTTACAGTTGACAAAGGTTTAACCACCTCGGAATGTAAGGTTATGTAAATTATGTACATAGTTTTTAATTGAATTGTATGAATGAGTAGTATGTGTGTTTTTTTATGGAATTGACAAGCTTTATTGTAACATCTCATAAGGCTAAAAAAAATACGATGTTTCACACCCGGAAGTAAGAATCGTAATCAAGATGTCTGTAAACCTTGGAAGCCCAGAAACATTACGATGATTGACGTGTTGGAAGTGTGTTGTCGATGGAGGTTACCATGATCTTTAGGGTGAGTGATTGGTACTTTCTAATAGTTTTTCATTTATGAATTGCACGTAAACTATGCGCACTTTGCAGGATGTTAATACCTTAAAAGTGCAAATATAATAAATAAGCAAATCTGTTGGTAAATTCCATGGAAGCCAAGCTCTATTTTTTTACTGACCCATGTGTAAGCTGATCCCCCAATTCTGAAAGCAGGATTTCTTCCAAAAACTTTTGAATTACACTCGAGTACATTCAGTATTTCTATGACATGTTAAGTATCAGCATTTCATCATTGGCAAGGTGTAACACAATACTCTGGAGCTACATTGGCGTGCTCAATGATTGCTATGCCACTGAGCTTTACTTGTACGCAGATAAAAACATAAAAAAGTAACCTTTAAAAATGAATTTTTTTATTTAATTAGATCATTTTTTTGCTTACTTCTTTGGTGGTTAGGTGACCAACTTTTCTGTTGGAAATTCCACTTCTGGATCAACATCTGTGATGTGCAGATTATACTGCGATTTTTTTTTTGAATGTCGTGGTCTGCAAATCATATGCCAGTGTGGATTATACGAAAGAAAAAAAATTATGTGAATTTCATGGTCTACGGATTACATGCTGCTGCAGATATTACAATGTAAATTATGGTACATACATTTTTTGAGATATAATTATTGATGCAAAAAATATTTCTGCTTTTTCTACTTATTTCTGAATTTATTATTTCTCTTCTTCTAAAAATGTTAGCTGATGGGGTTTCAAATTATTTGGATGCATATTGTGATGAGCGATATATATGCTAGCACATAGTGAAGAAATACCATTTGAATGCAAACAAATTTTCTTGACAGTCTAACAGGAAATGACACGAAACATGATTTTGCAAGTCCCATCAATCTTGTACCGTGGGTGGATCCAATAACACAAGGAGGTTAGAATTAGAATAAGATATCTGGAGATGTCCTTGCTAATTGAGCAATACCATTTTGCATGAAGCTTATAACCATGAGCAACGGCTGTTAAAGTGTGGGAAAGCTGGTGGTTTTCAAGGCTATTGCAATGCATTTTGTGTTGCCCGAATTGCTTTCTTTCGTTGCAAATGTTTCCAATTTTGCATCCCAACTTGCTGCCAAAAAATGTGTGAGAAAAAGCTGAATTTTTAAAATTCTTAATTATTTTGAGGCTCCTTCCCATTTTTATTTTAAATTGAAACACACAAACATTAGTGCAAATTCTAAAGAAAACATGAGGTTAAAATTGAAAACTTCACTCTTATAAGAAGCATAATTCATTCCGGTTTGATTTAACATGGTTTCTGCAACCAAAACCATGCTATTCCAAAATACACTCAGTTGAAATTACATAGTTATCATGTAAACAACGTCAAATTCCCACAGTTTGCGGCTTCACGGTTAAAAGACTCAGAGCATCTACAGAAGTATTATTCTAACTTCCTTGCAATAACACCACATCTACAGATTCATCTAGTGTTGCTACCTTGGGAGAAATGACTGATGGCACCTCTATTTCTGGATCTTCTAACGCTGCAATGGCTCCACCAAGTGCTTTTTTGAAGGATTTTGTGCTTACTGAATCTGTGGCTAATGGAAGACTACAGACTCATAAAAACACTTCTGAAGGTGAATAAGTAAAATGTTGTCCTACATTTCTAAATAAGATTCAGAACTTGACTACAGAAGCTAAAGTCATTCATTGATTTTTCAAAAATCAAATTTTTAATGGTCCTTTTTTTCTTTTTTGATTGAAGGTTTAACTACCACCGTGAGCAAACTAGTGGGCTACATGCAGTCACACATGAGAGAGCCAGTGCCGTAAGACAAGCACAACATCCATGCCTCACTGGGATCTGAACCCAGACCCTTCACAGATGAATGGTCACAAGCCAGCACTTAGACCACTGCGCCACCGGGGTGGTGAGGTCATTTTTAAGAAGCCTAAACAGGAAGATCATGAAGACTTTGACTATTGCACTCATAGTCTAAAGATGAACAAGTTGTTGTGTTGTGTATCAATTATTGAAGAATTTTATGACATAATGGTTCAAATATTGGTCAATAAAATGACAGAGACTAAACTCAAAGGTCCTGGATGGTCTTTTCTGCATGTGTTATGCTTGGAACTCAGGGTCAACAGATTTAGTCCTCTGTGGTAAGAATCACGATAAGGACGAAAATAAAAAATATGTACATATGGAAAAAAATAGTCCTTCTTGGGACCAAACTGTGTGTTATAACAACTGACAATCTGTCAGTGGCAGTCAGAAAAACTGTTTTTATCAACACAATAAATGACAGAGACTGTTGATTATAATTATTCAACTTAATTCCTTCTTTATGACTATAGTATATTTAATTTGAGGAACTTTGAAAGTTTTTCCTTGGTTAAAATAAGTCTTTAATTTTCTTCATTTATTTAACTATTTCTGATTATGTTTTTGTTAATTTGCAACAAATAAAATCCCTTTGCCTCCAAATATTTATTTCTTTACACCAAGAACAAGCATCCTTACTAGAATATCACAATGTTTATTGAAGATTTTGTTTTTTGTTTCTTAATTCCATTTTGGCTTACAAAATTTCGTTTTATTATTCAGGTGAAATACACTATGTGGACAAAAGTGATTGGACACTGTAAGTAAATAGAAAAAGAATACTGTGTTTACATAAGAAGTGAGTAGGTCTTCCATTTGCAGAGATTACAGCAGCCATCTGTCGAGGTAAACTGACCTCAAGTCTATGGAGTATGGAAAGCGGGATGTTCCCAGGACCATCTCACTTTGAGCTCATTGACCAACTCTATCAGTGAAAAAGGTCAAGTTGGTCTAGACCTTACCCATCATTCAAGTTCATTCCATATGTGTTCAGTGGGGTTGAGATACAGGCTCTGAACAGGCCAGTTTATCCACAAGACCTGATTTTCCTCATACCACTCCATTGTCATCCTGGAAACATGACAAGTGGCATTGTCGTCCTGGAAGAAATAATCGTTGTGTCCATAGAACTGACACAACATTGGTAGCATTGAGTTATCCAGGATATCTCTATACAGCACAGAGTTCATGTTATCATGAATAACAACCAGTGGACCAACACAGTTACAGCTGAAACAGCCCCATACCATAACTCCACCGCCTCCGTGCTTCACAGTCGGCACTGTACACTCCGGAAGCAGACATTCTCTGAGTAACTGCCAAACCCAGACACATCCATTCAATCGGAATAATATGAAGCGGGATTCATCTCTTCATAATACCTGCCACCATTGCTCCAATGTCCAATTTTTGTGCTTTTGACACCATCATATCCACATGGCTTTATTGGTCTCTGTGATGAGAGGTTTATGGGTGGCTGCCCAGCATTGATACCTTAGTGCACGGGCCTCTTTGAATTGTCTTGGGAAAGACCATAGCATCTGTGGCCATCTGGAACTCACATGCTATGGCATGCATTGCTAGGGACTGGTTTTTGGATCTCCCTCTGAAGCACCCACCAGTCCCTGGGTTGCAGTTTCATGGGTCTTCCAGGGCGAGGTGAATTCTTGCAATGTCCTGTCTTCTTCCACTTGCTGATGACAAAGGCCACAGTCCATTTAGTGACCTGTCTGACATCAGCAATGCTTCTTATGCTCATACCTTCAATTGAGCAGTCTATGATAATAAAATAAAAATATCAACGTTTATCACAATCAAAGGTTTATTATACATCGACTATAGTTTCGCAGAGCTTAGTCTTATTTGTACTGATGAAGCCCAGCCAAAAGCTCTGCGAAACTATAGTTAATGTATAATAAACCTTTAATTGTGGTAAACATTGATATTTTTATTTTATCTCAACACCACAAGTTTGTAGTCATAAATTATATATAGTCTATGATAATGCCATTTTCTAACTCAGAGAGCTCTCTCATGCTAGCTATTTTATCAGTGATTGATCTGAGCATACTCTCGTTGCCATTTCTATACCTTATTGACCACATGTCTGCTGCGGAAGCACACCATTGCACCTATGAAGGGGTGTCCAATCACTTTTGTCCCCATAGTGTATTTCTTCATAATGAATTTTGTTATTTTCAGAGCAATCACACAAATATAGCATGAATGTACATACCATGTTACACATCATATAAATAATAATTTTTTTTTCTGCCTGATTTTTTTCCTAATCACATATGTTTTAATTGAGGAATTCTTATGCATTGAAGTGCCAGAAAAACTGGTACAGACGAGCTTATGCAAAATACATGGCAACGTCACCTATACATATACTCGGTTGTGTCCGCCAGTGCGTATATAAAGCGATAGACATCCTTGCCAACTGTCAGAGCTGTTTCCGGCATGAGAATGACAAGTAATAAGGATTTAAGCGATTTTCAACGGGGTGTCATAGTTGGCGATCATGAGATGGGCCATAGTATTTCGGAGGTAGAAACGAAGTTCAGATTTTCACGGACGAAAAATTGCAAGAGTGTACCGTGACTACAAGAATTCCGGAAAAACCTCCAACCTACAATACCAGTGTGGCTGTAAAAAGACATTGGGTGAACGTGACCATCGTCGGCTGTCAAGAATCGTTTCACGCGATGGGCGTGCAACACTCTCGCAGGTATCATCGGAATTCAATGCTGGAGCCTTAACAAGCATCAGCGTCCAGATTGTGCAACGTACCCTGCACGATATGGGCTTTGGAAGCCGACGCCCAACTCGAGTCCCCTTGATGGGAGCACGACACAGAGCTATGCACCTCGCTTGGGCACGGCAACACCCCCACTGGAAACTTGACTGGAAACAAGTAGACTGGTCTGACAAGTCATGTTTCCAACTGTATCGGGCAGATGGAAGGATTCATGTGTGGGGAAAACCCCATGAAGCCATGGCAACAGGGAACTGTACCGGTTGGTGGGGGGTCCGTAATAGTATGGGGTGTGTTTAGCTGGACTTCACTGGGACTCTGGTATGTCTACAAATGTCTGTGACCGGCCAACGCTATGTGACGAGGTACACCTGTTCATGTCCTGCATTCATGCTGATGGGTTGGGCCTGTTCCAACAGAACAATGCACCTCCACACAAGTGTCGGGACGCCACATTATGGTTAGAAGAGCATTCATCTGAGTTTGGGGTGTTGCGATTCCCACCCAAGTCCCCAGATCTGAACATGGTAGAACACATTCGGGATGCCATGCAACGCGCTATCGAACACAGGAATCCGAGACCTCGGAATACACCCGAATTGTGGAACGCTCTGCAGGAAGTATGGTGTGCATTGCCTACAGCATATTTCCAGAAACTAGAGGAGTCCATGCCCCATCATATTTCTGCAGTCCTGGGCTCCCGTGGGAGACCTACCAAGTATTAGACTGGTGCACCAGTTTTTCTGGCACTTCAGTGTACATCTTGATAAAGTAGTAATTTTTCAAGGTATTAAAAAAAATAATGCTTTAGGTACTATTTATGACTCACTCATGAGATATCACTATTGCTATTACTTTCACTGCAGATAGCTTAACAGGTACCTTGAACCGGGCATAAAAAGGATGTCAAGGAGAAGAAACTTCAGGAAGTTTCTGAGGGATCAGGAAGTGGCTGCTCTAAGTATGTGGACGCACTGTGCTAGATCTTTTTTTTGAACATTTCTTTTAGAGTCACATGTCTAATTAGAAATGGTTTTGTTGTAACAGTCTCTCTCTAATTCAGTAAACTGACATGATTTTTTTCCCTGCCATGAACGCACATTGCCCTAACCCTCCAATAAGTGCATCACACGTTTTCACCATGTCTATAGTAGTAATGGACCATTCGTGAACGATTTGTTCACAACGAATGACTCTTCACCATGAATGGCTTACTCTCATCATTGTGAATGATCATTCAACCCGCCACTACTGCACATACACTAAAGTCACAGCATGTTTAACTTTCTTCCACCCTGATGAGTTGGGAAATGAATTCCCAATAACAAAAAGTTGTGTTGAGAATTAATAAGTGCCAACTGTTATGTGAGTGAGCAGTCATCAGCCCACCAGGAAATCATGGTGAAAACTTAAGAATGGGAATGATATGTGAATGCCATGCATTTGAATAGTGTGCACAAATCGTTCACCATGAGCAGAGATTCATTCAGGAATGAACAGTGAATGTGTTGTCTCTTCAACTATTGCTCTTGTGTGCAGTTTTCCAAAAAGAGTTGTGAATGCCCTTGTTGCCAAATTGTGTGAATCGTTTTCATCACGAACCGAAAATGGTGATTTCCTTCTCTTTTTGGGAATTTTCCATTTTCCATTTGGCCTTACACTTACAGGCTCTTTGGAGCAAAGAACGATTTTCTCATTGAGTGTAGTGAGGCAGCCAGCTAGCAGCAAATGCAAGTAAATGACGATTCATTTAAATGAGCATTTGTGAATGACTGTCATGTGAATGATGAACGAACACTCAAGAATAAGAATGACTTATGTCATCACTAGTCTATAGTCACTTTTCTTCCACTGTTGTAATTTCATCAACTTTACTGTTATTATCACAATTAGCCTCATTCAGAACCATTTTGGTTATTTTCACTATGTCACTGAGTTGAATTTTCCATGTGTGTGTGTGGATCAGTCCTCAAAAATAAAAATAAATAAATAAAAAGGTGAGGATTTCAGGGTTCTTTGAACTTTGGACAAAGCATGCTCAACCAGTATTATGTTACCATAATACTTCCTAATGTACATACACATAATGCATTTCTAAACAATTCAGACATGCTAATAATTTGATGACATGACTATTCCTAGACTAAATGAACTACAAATATCTCAAAATTACGGGTTTTTACAAGGAACAAAAGGATATTTATGTGTCAAAAATTTCAGCAGTACCTTTCTTAGGACTACAGCTGTAGTAGGTATTGCCAATCATGAGATAAATTCCAACCCTCCAAATTATTTAATGCTGTACCTCTTCTCTCTATTTTCAGTCCTTTTGACAATTTTCTTTTGAAAAAGTGCTGTTTATGTGTCAGAACTTCAACAGTGTCCTAAAGCACTTTATGTCCTTTATTATGAGTATGTCTGAACAAACCTGTTTTCTTTGTCATATTTTTAATAGCAGCTTTATGTTCTGCCAGTCTGAATTTATGCTGTTTACCTGTTACTCCCGCATAACTGAGACCACATTCACATTTTATGTTGTAGACCACTATTTCCTGTAAAAGTGCTGTTGATATGTCAGAACTACCTTTCTTAGGACTACTGCCACATCAACAGTACTTTTTCAAAAGAAAATTGTCAGAAGGGCTGGAAATAGAGAGAAGAAGAGGTACAACATTAAATGACTTGAAAGGTTGGAATTTACCTCATGAATGGCAACACCTACTATAGCTGTAGTCCTGAGGAAGGGTAGGAGTACTACCTGAAATTTTGACATTGTTCACATATATATCCTTTTTAGTAAAAGACCTATAATTTTAAAATATTTGTAATCCAAACATGCTAAAAAAGAAGTGGGAAATGTCACACTTTCATATGAAGTTGACGATTCATTTAAATGAATCGTCAACTTTATATGAACATGTCTTTAATATAGAGGTTTTTTAGAAATAAGAAATATCTATTAAATACATACCATAGAATACTCCACTTGCCAGTCCTGGAATTGCCTTTACCAATTGCGTGTCATGTTCTTCAAAGTAGCGATCACAATGATATGTTATATTTTCTGAGGTAACATTACCAGTAAAATTCCCTGTAGGCTGACAGTAGACATAGAACAGAGATTCAGAGATGTTTCTGTCTTTTGAACAAACCTTATAGCCTACAGTATTTAAAATACGGTCACCCAACACACAAAACCTAAATAGATGAAACAATTTTTTTATCACAGTAAGTAAAACTTGCTTTCACATGTAAAACACAAATCTACTTCAGAGTAATAATAACTATTTTAATTTAAACGTAATGATGAGGGCAATATTTCCACAAACATTTCCAATTAAAACTATCATTTCACTATAGCTATGAGAAAAATTAGTAACATATCATTACCATAATTTCAGGTAGATAAGTCGTGGCGTATACGAGTATAAAATTAAATTTTTGGCCTATGCGGCTTATACAGCATTTTTTTTTATTTATTTATTTTTTTTTTTGGTGGAGCGAAACTATGTAACAAAAAACATTTTGGCTTGTTCCATTCTTTTTCCTGCGGGAAGATATCTCAATAGAGAGGGAACGAAATAATGATGTTACAGCCACGTGCAATAAATACCACCTACTCCCTCATAAAACAAGACATGACAATAATAGGTTATAGGATTGAGGTGGGACAGGTAAGAGAGAGGTGACGTCCGATAAAACTCGGAAAAAATCCGTGGCGGGGAATCGATCTTGTTAGCAAGCATCGCCCTTGTTTCATGCCCCGAGCAACTAACTCTCTTTGAACTTATGATGTTTTCAGCTTCTCTCCGAGGCTAATGCTCTCTCTCTCTCTCTCTCTCCCACTCTTGAAACGGGATATCCGACTACCATCCAAGATCGATTGTAATTCGTCAATGACAGCACGTGCAAATTTTTCAGTGACGTGGGCATTCGTTGCTCGCCAAAGCGCATTTTCTTGAGTATGCATAGTTCTACGTCACCATGGAAAGTAAAATGATGAAACGCAGAAGTTATACTCCTAGTTTTAAGCTGATGGTAATAAATATGTTTTTCCAAATCCCAGAAAAACCTCGACGATTATTTCAGGCTTCACTGAAGCAAACATTATTTCTAAAAACTGTGGTGAAACGCCAGAAGACAGAGAAAATGATGCAGACGACCTCGAAGTTTTTTAGATTATGAGCTTTTAAAACTTTTGAATTCAGACAGAAAAGTTTCTGATTTTGATAGATTTTATTGAAAAACTATGTGTACCATATATTTTCAGAATGTTGTGCATGTATTTTTTAAATTCTTGAGGTATAAATGTTTTATAATTGGTTTAAGCACCTTATGAATTCTTAGAGTAAATTTTTATAAAATAGGTAGTGTTATCCTTCAGATTGAATCCTGTTTAATTGATATTTTTATTTATTATTTGAAAGATTAGATACTATATTTTTATCTACGTAATGTTTTCAAGATTCCGCCATGACACTATCCCACCTTACTGCAAAGGTGTAGCGTATACAGAGGTGCGGCGTTTCTGCCGATTTTTTTTTCATTATGCTCCTTTTTTTTTTTTTTTTTATCACTGCAGCGTATACGCCAGTGCAGCTTATTTTCCCGAAATTATGGTACTTACCATCACAGTCATGGTATGAAGGAAAACATATTTGATGATTCCCTTGAGGTCACTATAGAACTTCAAAAAGAAAGAAGAATTAACTTCTTAGATATTACTATCTATTATGAAGATGGAAAATTCCTCCCTAGTTGGTATAAAAAAACCAATAAATACAAATAACTATTGGATTTCAATTCCTATCATCCAATTTCTATTAAGAGGAATGTAGCAAGTCAGTTTTTAGAAAAAATAAATAAAATAGTATCTACAGCAGACAAGTAAAAAGCCCATAAAAAAAGAACTTAAAAGCTTACTGCAGAAAATAACTATTTTAAAGGAGAAATTAAGAAGCTTCTAAATTTTTCAGGTAAGAAGAACCCGCAACAGCAACAAGTAAAATTCACTAGAAAAATTACTTGTCACAAAGGTTTATTCAAATTCTTAAAGATAATTTAGTAAGAATTATAATATAAGGCTAGCTCCAAGTTTAGAAAATTAAGTTAAAAAAATTTCCCTAAAATAGTTCACAGAGAAGACGATACTTTAAAAATGCAAGGAGTTGTCTATGAAGTAAAATGTAGTTGTGGACTGTTTTACAGAGGTCAGACAGGTCGCAGACTAGAAACATGTAGCAGAGCATAAAGCTACTACAAAAAATTGCTCCAACAAGACAGGTTTAGATAGGCATGTTAGAGAAACTGGTCACAACATGGACTGGAATTCCCTTAAAATCATCAGTTTACAAAGCAATTTTCAAAAAGAAAGCTAAAAGACAGAATTGAAATTGAGAAAAATCAGAATTCCATCATCAATGACTGCAGAGGATTATCCTTGCCTAACATCTGACAGGATTTGGTGAAAAATAACCGTAACCATCAAGATTAACTGTAACCATGATAGGGATGGGAAAAAGTAACAACAAAAGACAGCTTGAAGGAGAAGGGTTTTCTCCAAAAACTTGCAATTAAAATAAAAAACTTTCCTAGTAGAAATTACCATAACAGAAGTTTTGATTAAGTAACTGAATTAAGAAACTAGGAAGCCAATTTTAAACATGAGCTTTATTCAAAGAACATATTTGTTTTTAATGGATGTATACCTATCCCAGAGACTACATCTATATTTCAACCCTATGTAACCAAATTACATAAAATACCTCCCCTCCCTAAAAAATAAAGTTTTTAACATAACACCTACTCCATGCTGTCCACATGGGCCCAAGTCAGACTCATATTTTTCAAGTGCTTTACCCAAAACCTCTACATTAAAGTTACATTAAAAGCACTTGAAAACATATTTACAAAATTAAAACAGGGTTATTCCATGAGGCTATGAAACAACACAAAACTCCTCTCATCAGCTCTCAAAAACCAGCTAGAGCTCTCTCTCTCATGAATACACATGTTTACATCCTCAGGCTTAATTATGTACTGCCATGAAAAAAAAAAAGCTAGCAGAAATGCTAGCTTTTTTGAGAGCTGTTGGGCAGAACTTTTTGATGTTTTTTAGCCTCATGGAATAATCTTGGTTTAATCTTGCAAATAGGTTTTTAAGTGCTTTCAATATAAATTTAGTGTAGCAGTTTTTGGTGAAGTACTTGGGAGTTATATGTATCTGACTTGGGTTCATGTGGATGGCGTAGTGTACATATGTGTATTATGGGAAAAACTTTGTTTTTTAGGGAGGTGTGACATTTTTTCTAATTTAGTAACTTGGGGTTGTAGAATAATAGACAGTCCCTGAGATAGGTACATAACTGTTAAAAACAAATATTTTTCTTTCATTACCATAACTATAATGGTAAGTAATGATTCTCACAGTTACAGTGAAATAGCATTTTTAATTTGTACTATATCATGAGCATGGTAATAAATACAGAAAGGACAATGGTTATGTCAATCACTGGATTTATGTATTTTTTTGAGTGTTTTAGTTAACATTTCCAATTACAGCATGTAATCAGTATACATATAAAAAATATATTTGGCAAAACATTCGCTACATTGAAATTGCTTGTGAAGAAACAGAGTTTTCCATTACTCCATTTAATTGTTATTGGAACATATGCAGAGACTAAAGTTACTTCTTGGTAAATATAGCAGGAATATAAGCTTTTTGACAGCATACTCATTACACCCTTTCTTAACATTACATACTTTGTTGTCTTTCTAGACTGGTTCCAAACTTATTTCAGCTCAAGGATCACCAGATCAATAAAAAATATTCTTAGATTAACTGTTTTTCGGGACATGGAGCAGACAACTAACATGTTGGTGTGAAATTATTTCCTACCAACAGATTTGTAATACAATAATATAATAGTATTTACACATACATATACCATATATATATGCTGGTGCTCAAAATTAAAGCAACAACCAAAAAAATCCAACTTAACAGACAACTGACAAAGAAATGAACGAAAGAAAAGAAACTTTATGTATGTTGTGTGATTCAGTGTTCACACTAATGAATGCAAAAGAAGTAAGATGTATGTAAATGTGCCCAAATTATGAGCCTATGATAAAAAAAAACAGTTAAATAAGCATGAAATGCTATTGCAATTATATACATCAGGAAAAAAAACCCAAGAAAGATCACACCGAATATTTGGTTGTAATGAGCATGTCTTCTGAGTTCTTTCTGACACGAATAAAATATTTCAGTTATTCATAGTCAAAAGAACCCATTACAAAAAAAAAGAAAAAGAAAAACAAACAAAATGAATTCATCTGCATTTCTACAGTTGATAAAACATGTAGCAATAGAAACAGTTACTTTCTCCCACTGGCTGTTGAAAAGCTGTTGAAAAGTCTGCTATCGAAATTAACAAATTGTGCAGAAAAAGTTTTTTTTTTAGTTGAAGAAAGATATCAGAGACAAAGCGATTTTCAAATTGAACAGATATAGCGTAAAACATGTTACAACTTTATGCCTCCCAGTGGAAGAATTTGGACTAATAGAAAAGTAAAAAATATGTAAAACGTATTCCTGAAAGCTATGATAAGGAAAAATAATTTTTCAAATATTAGGTGTACAAATAAGTTTTAAAGTGTTTTTTGTGTGATGTATACTGCTAATTTACATATCTGACATTTTCCCGCATTGTTGTCATGTGACTAACTGGTCCAGAGTATAAAATGTGACACAGAAGTTTGCCCAACAGTCAAACACACTTGCACATCCGAAGGTGAAAGATAGTAAGTGATACTGTATTTATTCTACACTGCATTCGTTACAAATTTCATCAAGGAAAAATTGCTGCAAAATGATATACATTGATGTGTTCTGTTCTGGGAAGAAAAACATATGTGAATTTTAGTTTAGATGGTTTAAAGCAGGTGATTTTGATGTTAGCGATCGAGAACATAGCGGCACTCCACAGAAGGTGGCACATGAGGAACTGCAAGCATTGCTGGATGAAGATTCATCTCAAATGCAAAAAGAACTAGCTGAACAACTGGGGGTAACTCAACAAACCAATTCTAATCGTTTACGCAGAATGGGAAAGAATCAGAAGGAAGGAAAATGGGTGCCACATGACCTGAGCCAGAAGAACAAGGATGAGTGTGTCATGAAGTGTTTGAATCTGTTGAATAAACAACACAGAAAGCCTCTCCTGTAAAAAATCATTACAGGTGATGAAAAGTGGATATGATATGACAAGCCCAAATGCAAAAACACTGGGTAGACTCAGATGAAGCAACGACTTCGACACCAAAGCGCAATATTCATCCAAGAAAGTTCTCCTGTGCATCTGGTGGGATATGAAGGGTGTGCTCTATTATGAACTATCGGAGCACGGTCCAACTGTTACTGCTGATTGCTACAAGCAACAATTGCTGTGATTGAACTAGAAAATTTGTCAGAAATGTCCATTCACAGGCAAAGGATTGCGTCCTGTGAAATTACTGCATGACAACGCTAGACAGCGTGTCGCAAAATCGGTCAAGGAAACGTTATTGACACTTGGCTGGGAAGTTTTGGAGCACATACCATATAATTCTGACATAGCCCCTTCATACTATCATTTGTTTCAATAGATGCAACATGGTTTGTCTGCTGTATAGTTCTGGACATATGACAAAATGCAAAAATGGGTTGACAACTTCATTGCGTCACACGATGAAATATTCTTCATAGCTGGAATCCATCTGCTGCCCGACTGACGGCAGAAGATGATAGATAATGACAGCGCATATTTTGATTCGTAAAGGTATTGTTGTTTTCTCTCAAATTACCTGTTGCGTTGTCTTAAAATGCTTTAAAACTTATTTGTACACTTAATACATCTCTTGCAAGCAGAAATAGTGAGGAAAGGGTTTTGACATTTCTGTCCCCTAGTAGGTAAACTACGTATTATTTAAATATATATAATAGTCCCTATATTTATTGTAGCAAATGGCTTACAGTAAAAAAATAAATTTTTTAACAATTTTTAGAAGAGAAGATACAGCTGCTGACAGAATATACTGTAACAACATCTAACACCAGAACTGGGAATTACAAAAAATCCACGAGTACAAGCAAAGTGTTCCACAAAGTAAATAGTATGCACAGTTCAGTGAATTTCTTAAATCAGACTTTTAGAAGCAGATATATTAACAAAAACAGATTAGACACTTGCGTCACCTAGTGGGAAAATTTTACACTATTTTTGGCAACAATTATACACAAAATGTTTTAGCTGTTAGCAGTATCTGATCTAAAATGGATTTTTTCAATGTGTTTAGACACACAGATACTGCTGCTAATATGCTGCTAATAGAAACATGAACATATGCCCTCTGATGGCATGTTTGTGCATTAAAAAAATTTTGAAATTATATGAAAATCCTTTTGCAACAGAAACACTCTCTGACAAAGAAAGAATATTTCAAATCAGATTGTTAGAAGCAGAGATATTGACAAAAATAAGAAATACATCTATGCCTCAGGCAGAAAAACTATATATTATTCTAAGCAGAAGGTATTATGTAAAGACTTGTTGTAGTGAGTAGTATCTGACAGAGAAAAAAGTTTTTATCTGACAGTGAGAGAATGTTTTATATCGAGCTTCTAAAAGCACAGATATTGCTGCAAATACATCAGAAACAAAACTATACACTTATGCCCCCAAGTGGCAAAAGTACTTTTTAACAAAATTCTAAAATTATATGCACAACATTTTCCATCAAGAACTCTATCCAATGCAAAAAGAATTTTTCAAATCGGACTGTTAGAAGCAGAGATATCAGGAAAATCGTAATTTAACTTTATGCTTCTTAAAACTGTACATTACTGGAAAAAGAAACTGTACCCAAGATAGTCTTCAATATAAGTGGTATAGATTGGAAGAAAGAATGTTTTTAATCAAATCTTCAGAAACAATTATATGGAACAAATTGTATTTTGAATTCGACAACATTTGAATTTACGCCCTCTAGCAGCAAAGTCGTGCATATTAGAAAAACCAGAAAGCAATGATGATCGTTCTCACATTGCAAGCTTCCCAATACAGAAAAAGTTTGTCAAATCAGATTAAAAGTTGCAGAAATATGGTGTCCACAGATGGATGACAAAGTGATAACATAAGCACAAACCCCCTTTTTTTTTTACAAAAGATGCACTAAAAATGACATCACAACTTCAATGTGGAATGTGATCACCATGGACAACAATACAAGCTTTACAGTACATAACCATGCTTTAAATGAGGGTATCTACAGGAGAATATAGAATTAAGTCCCATTGTTCCAGAACAGTACACTGTAAGATCTGTAGGAGAAGGGGAGCAAACAGCAATTCATCGACCTAAAGTATCCTAAACATGCTCAATCAGATTATCAGATTATGACCTGGTGATCATACCAGCCAATTTGTAAGTGCAATATGTTCGCTTTCAAGATATGCATTAACAAGCAAAGTCCTATAAAGTACTGCATTGTCATCGATTAACAGGGATCCAGATCCTCTGGATCTGTAAAAAGACATGAGAAATCCAGGTTCTCGTTGCTATATCAGACAACCATTAGACCTTGATGGGTTTCCCTGGTTATTATGTGGAGAGGCAAATGATCGTTGATACAGATTCTGTCCCCAAACCATTATTTCACCATCTCCAAAATGGTCCCTTTCCTGAATGTCCATTAGCTGATGTCATGTTCCACATATATGAATGTTCTCTGAGAATCTGGATGCAAACAGAATCTTCTCTCATTGGTAAAGAGAGAGTACATGGGCCTATTCTTGGTGGATCCAATGAACATGTTACTGACACCATTTGAAGAGAGCTATGGAATATACTCAAGGGAATACACAACAAGCTGTCTTGCATATGGATAACATTATGAAATCTTCGGTATACCATATCTTGGGGTACAGTCTGCTAAGTTGCCTTAGTAAGTGCCAAGGCTGACTGACATGCTGTGTTGCTTGGATTGCTTCTAGCAGTTAAACAACAATAAGCAGTCTTGTTGAGCAGAAGTGACCTTCTGATGTTTTTGCCAGATCTTTTCAAGATGTTTTCAATGTACTGAACTTGTCTCCAGAAGTGGTAAACAATGGATCGATCCTCATTTAACCATCTCGCCACTTCAGTCTGAGGTTGTCCTGCTTCTAATCTCCCTATACCTTTCCACAACAAAGTATCATCTCAACAAACCCTCTGAGACATAATGGCAACTTATCACTGCAACTTAACTAGTGGACAACATTCAATTCACCATGTGTTAACACCTCATGGTATGTTCTATCCATGTCTGGCAAAGGTTAAATTAACTATCAAAACGTCTCTATTTCACAATTTTATCTCCTTTGTACTAACTTTAGCATTGTTTCTTTGACAATACTTTTAAAGTATTTGCCACTTTTTATGGCATTACATAGATTTCTACAATTCCTCTGTTCAGACCTCTACAGCAGAGGCATAACTACGGCAGAGCACCTGCCCTGTGCACAGCTCAAAGCAGGGCACAAAAATACTGTGTACAAGATTAAAATCAAAATTTACTTTTGCACTGGTTTCTGATGTAGAATTTACCTATAATTTCTTTTGCCAGTTGAGTTAGCTTCACAGCTAAAAATTAGCATTTTTTCCTCAAAATGTGCAGGGGATGTAAGTTGCTCACAATCAGAAATGATGGTGTGGATGTTCATACATTACAAAATAAGGATGTCATTCATATTTTTGAAGATTCTCTGTGGGCAATTTGATCATTACTGCCACTACTACAAGCTGCATTTAGTTTGTTTAATATGGTACCGAAGGTTGGAACTCCGAAGCAGTTGGGAAATTTACCTCTCTCTGCACATTTTGTATTTTGCAGCCCTAAATGGCAGTCCAGATCGAGTTCAGTTTCACCACTCAGAACATCCTTGATGTCAGTAAGGGTTAGAGAAATGCATGAAACCCTTCTGTTGAGTACTGTCCCCATTTCCTAATTTTTTCTGACACAATTAATGAGGGTAAAATGCCGTTCCTGTTTGGGATAAGAAATGACACCTAGTTCCCTAATACCCTATTTGCAGCATCATACCCCAATGAAATATTTTAATATTAGGTTATTGAACTAGAATTAAAATCGCAATAACTTCGCAAAGATCTTCTGTTCTGCCGGAAAACTAGCCCATTTTTAAAATCTATTGTGCAACCTTTAGTTATTATTAGTTAAATATGATAAAATAAAATCTAAAATTCAGTGTAAAGTGAAATGTCAGAAGCAACTCCTGGTGGCCAAGTTTAGTTACTTTGTAAAACTGTAACTGCATATGTGTGTGGGTACTAAATAATGCAGATTTGTCTGTAATCAACATACAAAACCAAATGTCCTAAAACTCAAGCAACAAGTAGGATTATAATATTTCAGGTGATAAAACTCTTTTGTCTTAATGGCTTCGATGGGGGGAGGGGGAGGGTATTTTGTGGCTTATACTGGGTGTAGAAATGCCTAGTTATGCCTCTGCTCTACAGTGTTATTGTATCTCCCCTGGGGAGAGGCCTGTACAGTAAGTTTTATTAATAATTATCTGTTTTTACTGTAAATTCACTGAGCTATATTAGCACACCTTGTACAAACATTGTCCAGAAAAATAAAAAAAGAAATAGGTAACAGACCTTCTTGTTTAGAAGAATTTATGAGTTGAACACAACACACAGTACACGAGGGTGACTACTTGTGCTCTTGAATTCTTCAGAAAGCAATAATAGCAGTTAAAAAAATATGTCCCATCATGATGGTAAGGCCAACACAGGAAAAAAAAACTAAAACAAAACAAGTCCCTGTTGTAGCACCCACACTGTTATGGCCTGTTTCATATCTGTGTCTATAGTAAAAATGCATGCAGGTCAAGTCTTTCTTGTTCAGTTGTCTGGTTCCAACAAAGAGTTCTAAATAATTGGAATGTTGAAGCAAAGAATATCTAACTGAGAAGAAGTTAAGGCTCAGTGAGACGTAACTAGCGCCAACATATCCTGTATTACAGGATGTGGTGCACAGAAACCAACATACAGGCTAATGCCAGAGCAGACTGCACATGTGTATTTCCATTGACTTCAATTCTGGCAAAGAACAGTCATCTGAGCTACTCACAGCACATGATTGTTACCTTCTCAGTTGCATAACCACTTTGCAAATTGGATATGTTAGTTTTCTTGTGCAAATCGGGTTAGTTAAGGCTTTTTTTGCTCTTCAGTTTTTCATAAACATTTTCAGAAATGCCAAATACTAGGGATTGTCTGCCTTTTGTACGGATTCTTAGGCCTAACTATAATATTTGATAAAATTTAATTTAAATAGTAATAGTAATTGCTATTGCATATTTGTTTCACCAAAATAAGAGGTAGGTGGGATATCAGAAAACAACAACAACAAAAAACTGCTCTAAAAAAATATTCATCAGATCGAAGGAAACCATCATGAATCAAAGAAAAGCTCCACTGCCATAGTCCACTAATGCCTTTTGCTCCCGAATGTTTGCTTTCCGGCAGAGCACATAAGCTACCAGGATGTGGGGGTGCTGTTATTGCCAGTTTTATGTTATCTCAACAGGAGTTGATGTTCTTCACATGAAGCTTTATATTCTTTGGTTGAAGGGTGCATCCAAATTGCAAGAGTTACTGTTCAACCGTGTTTTGATATTTTCTATATAGCATAAGTATTTTCAATTATGAGTAAGAGAATAGATGTAAATGGGAAGATTTTCTTGACATCTCTGTTATGTTCAAAAACCCTGGAGAGGACTAACCTGAATATGTTGCCAAAATAACATTTATCACCTGAGACTGTAGAAACTGGAATGTAGGACTATGTTCACCAGGACTGCTGAAAATGTCCAGTGAACTTGTTTTAAGTTATTGATTAGATGGGGTAGCCGGAGGAGGTTTGATGACTAACTTCTACCAAAATTTTTAAAGATTTTAACTAGTTTGTAGGTGACAGATGGATAGTAGGGAATGGTACCACAGTTAATTTTAATAGTGTCACAACAGGTGAAGATAGGTAACTAATGCTTTATTTGACTACAAATTTTTAGATTATTTTAGGGGCAAGAGGGTTAGCAGCGGTTTCTTAGATGATGTTATACTGTTTTTATTAAAAAAAATAAAATAGGATCACTGCAAATTTACATCAACAGGGCATATTTTAAAGGTAAGAATTTGTAGGAATGGATAACATAAACAAAAATGATGTTTAAGGCAGCAGTGGATTTTTTACTAATGTACTCATACAGTTTTGTGTTTTTTCTAATAATTAGTGCATCTAAATAATTTAGGCTGTTATTGGTTTCTTGACTGATGAACAAATTTTATGGTGAGGAATCTACTAAAAATGAAGGAAGTGAGATTGTGTGGTTCTTTTATCCCATATGAATGAATAATAAAGATGTCATAAACATAATGAAGCCACAGTTTAGGAAGAAGAAGGAATGCTTTTAGAGCAATATTACCAATGTTTTGCCTTAATATTTTTACGAGGATTGGGGAATGAGGTGAGAGCATAGGTAAAGTTTTTAGCTGGTGGAAAAACTTTTCATTGTATGTAAAACAATTATTCCCTTGTAAGGAATCAAGTATGATCTGCAAACCTTTTTAGAGGTCTGTCAGTAAACACAAAATCAACAGATGTTGTAGAATGACATAATGTGAGTGACATCGTTTTATGTTTCAAAGTTATAGACTATAATTACAGCACTATAAAGAACAAAACAAAATGACATGGATAGTTTTCTTTAATATCAGTATTACATGTGTGACATGCGCTCGCGATTGCAAGGCTGCACATCCAGGTAGAATACCAATTTCCAAATTTATTTATTTATTCTTTTTATTTTAAAATTTGGGTTACAAATTTTTGTGGAAAGAGTACGTCTTATCTATACTTTTCCCTTTTTTTTTATTTTTGCCATTAGCCCCAATTTCGGATGATTTTTTTCTTCTCTCTTTCTCCTTCCCTCTCCCAGCCGTCCGTTGGGTAGTGAAGTAATGCTATGGGGACCTGCGTGTGCATCGCATGGCATAAAAGGAGAAAGTATCGGCATCATCAGCAATGAATCAGCTTTGTAGGAGTGTTTTATGGCGGTCATTAAAGTGTCAACTAGTCTGTGCATCTACAACGAGTTTCAGAGATTGGCAAACTAGCTGGAATCGAAACTAACATTTTTATTGAACCAGGATTTATGGCATGATGTCTTATATCACGTGGACTAATGCAACTTAAGGGCTTTTTTCCAGCGGGACGAATGGTTGGAATCAAAGTATTGGATCGGATGCCCATTTTGACCCTCTAACAAATAGATGAATCTTATGTTAATTCTCCGACCAGTAAAAATTAGACTTGGAGATTTAATTCAGGGGAGGTCTGTGTTCTCCAGCTAGGGATTGGAGATGGCATAATTTTGAGGTGTAGTGGGGGATTCCTGGGAAAGTTATCAAAAATTTCGAGAAGAAGAGAGAATCACTTGTCACTTGTTTCACTTAAACACTTGTTACTATCCTTTTTGACTGTCACCTAGGCACTGCCATGTAAAAACTTGGCACTTCACCTGCATTTTCTATTTTCTTTGTGTGGCCCAAAACTTTGTCACTGCCATGATGGCACAGAGTACTGGGAACTTAGTTGCTGCAATATGAGGAGGCAGGACTGAAGCTACCGAAAACTGCATATAGTTTCCCATGACTTGGATGGAAGACAACCACTGTGGTTTCCAAGGCAAAGGACCCTGCTAAGGACGATGAGGGTCCACACAAATTGTTGCCATTGTTTGAAGGAAGAGTGACGGACTGCGAAGTCTAGCTGAGGCAACCACCAGACGTGCAAACTAGGACCTTCCGATGGATGGGGCTTTACTTAAGATGCAACTGCCTATGTGCCATAATCAAAATCACTGAAAGAACTTTAATTGTGTGTAACCGCAAGGACTCCATAACCCGGATGAGGCCACAGCCACCGTGGGGTCTCCAGGCCAGATTTGGATGTTAAGGTAGGGATTCAATCCTATTCTTTCTTTTTGGTGTCCCTTCAAAATATCATTGTATTAGCAATCAGTGTGTACTGAAGTTTCCCACTAAAATTAATAAGGTTTAATAAGAATTAGTCAATGAGCATGTGATAGTTCCTGTCAGAAAAGTCAGTATTAATATTGCTATTATTGTACATTTTTTTTAGCAAAGTATTAATATATATATAATCAATAGGTAACCGCAAGTTTAATACATATATATGACAACTTACATTCTCACATTCTTAAGGTTATGAGTAAAAGGGTCCTAATCTACTATTTTTTTTCTTATTTGCCAACACAAGACCAATAAATTGTTTACATGTTAATTTGTCTAATACATTATCATGAGTGTTTCTTTGGTAAAAAATTGTGTGCTCAACCCAGGATATATGGAAATAATATTTTCTATGGCAGAGACTCAGCAATTCTTTATAATGTGTTTTAAATTCTAGATGGTCTAAAAACATTGCGGCACAAGGCAGACCCTTTGACTCCCAAATAAAATCTGCTGTGTGAATCACAACGCCTCGTCAGTGGATCCTGAAGCTGCGTCATCCCTAAATTAGGGAATCACAGAATCACAATCCACTAGACACCCCTTTTGGTTACAAATATTACATCGGGTGAACCCATACAAGAACCCGAGTGATAATACATGCACGAAACAGTATTCTGTTGAAAAGCTGCATTATACATGAATAACTTGGTGTACAACTAAAGTTTTCTTATGCATAAAAAATTAAAAGTTTAAAAGAAATGGAAATGTATGGTAGTCACACAAGTGACTGCCACACTACTTCAGTAGTTGCATGCAGAACATTAACCTAAGGCGAACTGTTTTGTTGCCTATTTTGCAGTCTAAGTCTTTTGTTGAAAATTTTGTTGTAGCACATCTCTGAAGAAGAAAATGCTTTAGTTTTTTTCGTTAAGTAGTGCACTTGAAGAGCTTGTACTTACTCTTGGCCAAAATTATGTGCGACTTTTTCTTTCAAGCTAAAAATTATGTTCATGGCTGCCTTCTTGTGTGGAATGATTACCATATTTTGGGCTAAGCAGAACAGCTGCTAATTTTTTGAGGTATCTTACCTATTGGAAATTATTATTGAGAACCAACAGGGGTATGTGAGTGATGCTATGAAATTTTTCAAAGCTATAAACACCTTATTTTATATCAGTATTCCATGCAGGAAAGGTTTTCTGTTGTAAAAAGCTGAACACAGATAAACAACTTGTGCAGGCAAATATAACTTCTCCTTATACCTTTTAAACTTATAAAAATGGAAAAGACAAAAATGGTTGGGTGTCAGTAATATCATGCCTAGAATTAATCTAAAAGTCAATGTTAGATTGCCTATATAGGAGACTTTTTTTTCTTCTGAAATTTCCATATATGTTTGATATTGTATTTGTATTTAATTTTTGCCCTCATTTTCAAATATATCATCATCATCATTTTCAACCACTACCAATCCACTGCTGGATGAAGAACTCCCCAAGTTTCTTTCAGAGCAGTCTGTCTTGAGGAAGCCTCCTCCATACCACTCCGGCATACTTTTGAATTTCATCCACTTGCCCCCCATGTGGTCTTCTTCTGGATCTTTTTCAGTCCCTTGGTATCCAATCTAAAGTGTCAGTTGTCCATTTCTGGTCCATTTTAGCAATATGTCCAGCCCATTGCCATTTCAGGGATTTTACTCTGATCATGATGTCTTTGACTGTTGTTATTTTCCTGATCCACAAGTTCCTCTTCTTATTTTTCCTGATTACAACAAGAATACATCTCTCCATGCTTCTTTTAGTTGTCTGCAGTCTCTGTATATCTTTTTTTTAGTTAAGGTATGTGTCTCTCTTCCATATGTAAGAACTGGAAGGATGCCATTGATTAAACTTTTTTCTTTTAAGACGTATTGGCATATTTCTCTTGAAAATTATACTGTCTCTTCCAAATAAATGCTCTCCAGCCAAGTTTTATATGCTGATTAATTTCTTAATCAATGTTGCCTTCGCTCGATATCTGTTGCTCAAGGTACATGTAGGTATCGGTTACCTCTCCTTCCCTTCTTTCTCTAAACAAAAATATATAAAAAAGAAAAAAAGAAAAAAAAAAAGCTACTTTAGAACTGCTAAACATTTATTCATTTTAAATTCTGTTGACTTTTTGGGTAACCATGTGAATCAAATAGCAGAAACAACCTAGGAATTTTGATTGAAGTGCTGCAAAAATAAATAGGCTTAAATTGCCTGCTTTGAATTTATAATTTGAAAGTTCATAGAATATTCTGAGTTTATCTTTTAGAAGTTAGATACACCCATTTTTGAGGAAATTTACTAATGACTTTTGTCCTTCCTGGTGATTGTATTTCCTGCTTTGGTGATTTTAAGAAATTAATGCTGTTGCCAGGTTAGTTTTGCACTAATGCCTGGCATATTGCAAAACCACACAATGCTTGCACAACAGATTTGACATCTGCTGTGGTGAGAGAACAGGTTTGACATCTGCTGTGGTTTGACATCTGCTGTGGTCAACAAATCGTGTTACGTGCAGTGGCATTGGTTAGCAGAGATTCTAAAAAATTATGTCTGGAAGTTACACCTACCCAACATTGCTCTACATAAATTGATCAATTTAAACTCATGATGGGGAGTGGGATTTATCTATGAGACAGCTAATGAAGTGTGTACCTACAGGACAACAGATCCATATCAGCCCAATACTGAGAATAAGTATCAACACTATATATAAAACCCTTTTCCAAAGGCTATAAAATTAATTTCATGGAGTTAATAAGATGAAAAGTAAAACAATTGGAAAAACAAGAGAAATTCATCGGAAAATTTCATTAAAATTAAATGAGCCTAACTTCTAAAAGATTACCAGTCTTGGAATGTGTCTTTGTTGCTAAGTAAGTAATCTCAATGGAACAAAAACTTTACATTCAGAAAAGAAAAAAACAAAACAAAAGCAACAACAACTTAAACTCGCATTTATAAGTTATTTTTAGTGGCTACCAAGAAGAGAGAATCACTGCCACAAATGCCAGACATCTTCCAGAAAGCCAATGCAAAGTCCATGGAGGGAAGCATGCAAAAAACTCAACAGCCATTCAGGCCTTGTGGTGGCCGTGGGAAAGATTAAAAGCTTCTCTTGAAAATGTTATATCGTTCTCGTTATCATGTCTGGTGTAAGCACTAACAACTGTAGTTCAAGGTGGAGTGTTAATCTGCCTATGAAATCGTGAGCTGCTTGTCAAACAATGGCAAGCATGAAAAGACAGCCTAGTGCTGGGAGGAACAAAAATTGAAGTTTGAATGCCCTTGATCTTTCAGAGTGAAATATGGTTGGTCATGAGCAAAAGGCAACAAATTCACATATTGAATAACATATTGGCTAGTGGGTGATTTTCTGAAATTTTTCGGATATTGCTTGAAATGCTGTAAGGTCAGCTAAAAATCCAGAAAATTTACAGAAAATTTGTAATAGCTGGCAGCTCTGAAGTAGTCATAGTGGTCTTGATAAGTTCACCAGGTTGGCCTACATTTTCCACTAAATTTTTCATGAAAAACATGAATGCATTAAAGAAAAAAAAATCAGAGGAAGAAGAATTATGCATCTATGGTGAGTATTATATCTTGATTATCAGCAGAAGGTACCTGTTTGATAAATTCTTTGGTGGATTTTAACATGTGGACTTAAGAAGGAACTTACACTTTTGTGCTATATTTTTAGCATTGATAGCAAGAGAATGAGCATACTCAACTAGAGTGTGTATGGGGAAAATATATTTTGTGTAATTTTAATTGCAGAAGAAGGTGGGGTGTGTTGATACACAATGGGGATGAAGAGATTTTTCTACGGAAAGTTTCATAAGATCACTTTCTGGAAAGCTTATCTACTGATTTTCTGAGAAGCTTGGTGGTGTTTTCAGGAAGGAACTGGAAATGAATGTGCTTAATAAAAAGCTCAAAAAAATTTTTATCTCGTAAAATGGTAAAAAAAACTTTTATTAGGTTTGATCATTTTTTTATCAGGTTGGAAAATCTTTATAACTGGATATGTCTAATAAAAAGATTAAAAACCTTTTTATCCATTTGAAAAGATTTATTACATCAATTGACAGATTCATTTAGGTACTTCTAATGAAAACAACTCTTAAGCTACGTGAAAAGAAGTTAAAAAAATTAGGATGGTTTGGTAGCAACCTCTACTTTCCTCAGACATGGTATGAATGAAGATTAGAGAAGGTGTTAACATCTGGGAATTAAAAATATCCCAGTTTTACAATTTGTATAACTTCTCTTTATGTAACAAGTGTTGTTTTCTTGATAATTTTTTAATGTATATCTTTCAATCGTTATTGTGTTGCATGGGTTTTGGCCATTTTTCATCTTTATGCCTTTCTACATTAGAAGCTCTAACTGAAGCATCAGAAATATACTGACTAAACATGAAAATGGCATAAAAATTAAACACTCTAACACTGCCTTGGCTTCCCTAATTTTAGAGAACACTTCAACTGAACACTGTTGAACAGCCTAAGTGAATTGCTTTATTCTTAAACCATTATGACCATTATAATGAAATTCTAGAAATTTATCTTTCTCCCCAACAGCTGTAATTCAGATTTCACTCAAATCATCCCAGGGATCTGGAAAGTTTTCAGTCTAAAAAACATGATGATTCCAGTTCTGACAACCACTTGCATGAAAGTGAGGATGGATGGATGGACAGATGGGCAAACAAATACACAACCAGCAACAAACACTATGAGTCCTACCCAACATTTTGGTTGAAAAAGACTGAAGATACAGTACAAAAGCTTCTATGTTGCATTTTTATGTAACCTGAACATAAATTTTCATATTTTACTGCTTTTTTCCTAATTGTTATGTGTTTCTGCTTGTTTCCCTTATTGGTTAAAAATGTTGCATCAATTGTTCTGCTGGTTACATAAGGCAACATCTTACTGTAAACCAAATATTACACATAATAAATTATTAATATGAAGAGATATATTGCATAATTTATTTTCAGTGTTTTACAGGTCTTAAAAAATGTTAGTCATTCATTTTCATCATAAACTTCTGTATAAGTTTTAAAACATAAAATTAGCTGTTTACTTTGAGTCAAATGCAGCTACTTCTGAAAGACAAAAGTAATAAGTTTGCAAAATACACAACATACAATGACTAAAACATAATATACATTTCACAAAGTTAGGATTTTCGTACTTACGTAACATCATCTTTCCCATAAAGGTTGACGAATACTCCAATATAAACACATAATATAGATACAATGACGCAGAAGAGGGCAACTGGAGCTAGTTTGCTCACAAAAGCTACACCTATGTACACCATGATTCCCACAATAACTAAAAGTATTGTGCCATAAGTCCGAAAGTTGTGGTACATTATCTCCTGGTCTTCACGAAAGTCACCATATAAGGATAGCTCTGGAGCTATGTAATTCTGCAAAATTAAAATTCAAACAGTCAGTTTTAACTGCAACAAAATATTTATAAGTTAAATTACTACAGAATTGGAAATTGATTATTGGATAAATTTGTGAACAGTAAGGGCCTCTTGCAAAGATGTTGTAAGTTCCCTACCCTGTTTAAAATTCATATTGATGTAAGCCTTTGGGAGTGATCAAGGAAAAGCAAGAAGATGAGGATATAGCTGGAGGAAAATATACAGATGATCAAGTCATTATTGCAGAAGACAAAAAGCTATTGCATACAAGTTTTGAAAGCTGGCTGATGAATATGAACTTTGGGGTCTAAAAATTAACACGAATAAAACAAAATACTTAACAACCAATCAGAGAGAAGATACTGATTCAGAAAACTGGATGGAAATAAGAATGGTGGAATAATTTATATACCTTGGATCAATAATCCACAGAGATGGAATTTGTCCAAATGACATTGAAAAAAGAATTTAAGATGGCAGAAAGGCAATTTCAATGCTGTAGCTAGTCCTCTGAAGCAGCAATATAATTTCTAGGACTACAAAAATAATTTTGGGAACATTTGTTAAAGATATCCTTTTAAAGGCTGATGATGCTACATAGAATGTAGAAAGCACAGCAGGGATCTCAAGGTAAGAGTTCTTTAAAGTAATAACAGAGTAATATGAGAACAATACAAATAGCAGAAGCAGTATTAGTAAATAAGACCAAACCATTAAACTGCAATAATAACAGTCCAAATGACCTTTCGTATGCTTGGAGGAACCTAATAGAGACTGTGAAGAAATGAAATAAGCGGAGGAAGGGGGGAGAAAAGAAAGTGAGAATAACATAGATGAAGATACGGTTGATGCAACTTGACACCAGATGGCACTGACACTGATTACGAGAGGATTATGAGCACTGTGGACACGAGACTTTCAGACAGCAGACTTCGACAGATAGAGTGAAGTCTCTGTTATAAATGCCAGGAAAGAACCTGGGTGAAACATGCGTCCGGTGATTGGGACGTTGGATGGTATGAGGTGGTGTATATAGTAATATAGTGATTTTAACTCTGGATTTTTGAACTTCTTTATTTTATACGAATTTGACCTAACTTGGAGCACCAGAAACTTCTTCTGCAATTCCATGAGAATCGAACATTGGCTAAATAGCCTTAATGACCAAGTACTATGCAGAGCTCTAAGTGGAACGAAACCTAACTGCTGGCCAAGAAAGATATCATACTGGACAAGATAGTGTAAATAGTGTATATAGTGATCCTTAATTAATTTTTTTAATTTTACCAGGAAGGCCTTTCCCTGTACCATACAAAGTCAACACAACTTAGTGTGCCGGAACCAAGTTAGCCCTAACTACTGGACACCACATACAATTATATAGAAGACATGACAACTTTCAAACAAAAAGGCTCTCAATAATGCAGAATAAGGCCACATTACAACTAGTATATACTATGGCATTATCTGCATGCAGACAATGAACTACTACAAATGATATCGAACATATGCTCATCAAGAACGAACTACCGATATGGGAAGAACAAAAGGACATTTTAGTAAGTAACATTTTTAAGGATCTTTTAACTGAAATACACCTGAAAATTGTTGAATTGCTTAATGCACTGCCGCAGACTGTACCCAACTTATAACGTGTATAACAGGAAACTTAGGGACGTTAAAGCATCTTTGTGAAGAACTCTAGCACTCATGTAACATTATATGAACTTTACATGATAAAGTCACATATGATATATTCAATGTAAGAGATTTGTAAAGCTACAACATCTCTTCACAAATGGCAGGGCTCTGGGAGTAGATGTCATAACTGCTGATAACTTTCTGATCCAAAAACTGAACTGACTACCCATAACTGCATGGACATGATGAGGGAAATGATATACCAGTGCTTAATTTGCGCCGGAGCTCACCACAGCTTAGCTTCGGTACTTCTTCATTTTTGGCAAATATTTCAGTATTAGCTGGATAGCTCCAAAAGAGACTTTTTTTTGTTGTTGTTGTTGTTTATTCTATCTTCAGCGTTAACCACACAGGAAAGTTCTGGTCCTGTGACCTGCAGCCAGGGTGACGTAGCTATTTTTAGCACTCTCTTCTCATTGGGTGAAAAAACAGGATACAATCAAACTAGTAATGATGAAATGCTTAATGACATAGCTTAAAAGGGGGCTCTGGTACATTTTTTTTTTTTAGAAATTAAGCCCTGTGTTACACTATCTAACTTTAAAATGTGTTGCCCATTTCAGCAAAAATAATTTTCTCTGACTGGATAATTGTTTCTGCTGGAATGTCTGACACAACGCATTTTTATTCACTACAGCTGGAAATGCTTCACCAGTCACTGTGGTTTCTTCAAAGAAGAAAGAGGACTGGTAATGTCTTTCATCAGGGCACAATACATACTTACCTTTGTTTAATCATGCTTGTGTTCGAGCACAATGAAAAGATTTTTATTGATTGCTCCAAATTCTTCTGAAGAAATATAGTAAACTGTTTCAACAAATTTTATTACCTATCCTGTAAGTAGTGCAACAACTTTATTTCTTAACATAGTTATACGAGGTAAGATCCAAAAGTTCCTGGACTGGGTTCGTGAATCCATAGATAGAGTTACAAAGCTGAAGCATACCCTCCTTCAAAATAAGACCCTCTTGCAACAACACATTTCTGCCAGCGGCTGTAGAGTTTGTTGAAGCACTTCTGGAACCTAATCTTTGCAATGACCTTCAGTGCAACAAGCGATGCGTTTTTCACTTCGGCGCTCGAAAACCGATGACTCTGAAGTTGATGTGTCAGTTCAAGGAAGAGGTGGAAGTTGCAGAGGATGAGGTCAGGTGAGTACAGGGAGTATGGGAGGACAACAGTTCTTGTTTTGACAAGAAAGTCACAAATGAGGAGAGGAGTGACCTGTGTGCTAGTGCATTGTTGTGCAACATCACCCACAATTGACCGCCCCATAGTTGAGGCCTCTTCTTGCAGATCAACTCACGTAGATGTTGCATGATGTCCAGATAGAGTTCCTTGTTGACACTGTGTCCTTCAGGGATAAATACAATTTGAACAATACCCTGGATGTCAAAGATGACCTCCAGTATGACCTTGCCTTTGTGTGATCTCGGCAGAATTTCTGCTTGTGCGGAGATGATGGCTATTTCCACATAGCTGATGCCTGCTTAGTCTGCAGGTTGAAGAGGAAGCATGATCCCGTTATGATTTTTCTACAAAATCGTGGGTCTTGGTTAGTGGTGGCAATGAGATTGCCCACTATTTCCATTCGTATGGCTAACTGATCTTCAGCTAACATGTGTGGGATGATGTGTTGACACACCTGGTGCATCTTCAGATCACCTGTTAGTATACATTGACATGTAGTCTCCCACATCCCAACAGCCTCTGCTATTTGCTTAATTGTCTGTTGTCTGTTTGCACATACGATGGCCACAAACTTTGAAATGTTTTCACCTGTGTGAACTGTCACTGGCCACCTGCTTCATTCATTGTCTTTGACTTCCTGTTTACCTTCTCTGAAGTGCCAATGCCAATCAAAAAATGTTTATGACCACAACAGGGTGTTTTTACCATAAACATGCTTCAACATCTCATAAGTTTCTGTTAAACTTTACCCAAACAAATGCAAAACTAAATGCTAACATGCTGCTCAAAAAGTTCCATTTTTCATCATCGCCAAACACTGAGCAAGTTGCTAACAATACCTGGATGTATCGCAGTGAGCATGTGATGTAGATGGACAAAACCAATTTCCCTGTGAGGGGGGGGGATAATGTCTTTCTGTAATCCAATAATCACTGTGGTATGCGATACATGCACTTTGTCGTACAGGCACAGCCCAGGAACTTTTGGTTTCTACCCTGTACAAAAAATATTTCATTCAGTGAACAATAACAATGGGTATTTTTTAATTTTAATAATATATATACAACAGTACATGAAATTCTTAGGTCAGAAACCTGCTTTTTTTAAACTCACAAAACATTCACGTGGCTCTGTAATCCAAAAAAAAAATCAAGTGATCACCGTATTTTCTGATTATAATGCCCCAGCTTTAAAATTCAATTTTAGAGACCTGAAGCTCCAAATTGTGGCATTTAATTAAGTGCAGCTTATAGCATTTAATTAAGTGCAGCTTATACATTTCATTCACAATATTAAATTGATCATTTTGTGCATTGTTTATGGCAGACACTGAGCTATCAAAAATTTGTAGCGCTGACACTTTGTTGATTAATATTACCATGAGACCCTAATGGTCATGCTAATGAAGTCCCGAAATCTGCATGATTATATGTGAATAAGAAATTCCGAGAACAGCAAGGATTCCACCTGGACTTTTGTTTTTGAGCACTTGGTTTATGATTTGCTGTTTGAAAATCTTTATTTAGCATTAATCAATTATGCTTTAGCACCTTCTTTATTTTAGTCAGTTTTTTTATTTTATTTTCTTATCTCATGCTAGGAAGGGTAAAATGTGGATTTCTTTTTGGACTTTCATGTAGTACAGTCCGTGAGCCCCTAATGGGAAAAACCACAAAATTATAAGTTCTTCCACTATGAATCACATGTGAAAACCACCTTACATGTGAAATGAGAGGGATTTCCCCCTCTTTCTAAACCCATAAATCACTGTAGGTGTCATCCACAGGCTAAACAGCATTCACCTTCCACTGCTCAGTATTGATAAGAAACACCCAGCTGTGAAACTTATGGCCTTCCAAACATCATTCTTCTCCCATAAATGGAAGGTCTTCTACCCATCAGAAGAACGAGTCACACAAGTACAACCATGAACCAATGGTGATGACTGCCATTTAGTGCACAACTTTCCATGCACCTAGAGTGCCTTCACCTCTGATGTGAGCTGTGCATATGATTTGAAGTGTATTAAAAATAAGCAGTTTTCTAAACACCTCACTTTATTCAGTCATTTATCTTTCATGAAAGTCACACAATGTACTCTGCTACCATATTGTGGGGTGGGGGTGTCAGATGGCCATCAAATAAAAGTTCCTTCGTGGTATGTATCCTGGGGTATGTAAATGGGGTATGGCATTATTCTCAGAAATTGCAGCATATATATATATATACATATACAATGGGCACATAAAATGTTTAGGTCAGATGGGAAAGCTGTTTTCTTAAACTTATACAAAACATGCAAGTAGTTCTATAATCCAAGAAAAATTAAGTAATTATATGTGATTTTAGTAATGTCATACACTAAGTTTTTAAAACCCAGTACATCATGCAAACACACCATATCATTTACCTCAATACTATCAAGTCATGGCATAAACATAGTGAATTAAAACCCATAATGCACATACATACCTGATATGAACTATTGCCTTCGTTCACATTATTTCAGAGGTGTGGCAAACTCCAAGGGGGCATTCAAGCAACTTGTAGCATAGCTATTTTATCAAACTAATTTACTAATTTTATTTGGTTCCAGTTCCACTTAAAGAAATTTTGTTTAATCTTCCTTCCCTCTGAGTTCTTTGTGATTTTTACAAACATTTCTGGCCTCTTGATGTTGGTCAAGGCCTGTTCTCAATGTATAGAAGGATTAACAAAAGTTTTGTTTACTTCTGAAGAATTTGAATGTTGTTGCCAGGTTCCTCATACTGATTCCAAGTTCCTCAAACTGTTGCCAGTTACCAAACTGAAATGTTTTCAGTGTGTATTTTGTAATTCTGTTGCTGTTGTTGTAATCAAGTTGTTTAAAACACCACTTATTAGTTTTGAAGGCTCACTGATGGCACTGTTTTTTTGGAAGTAGTAACTTTCTTTAATTAGTCTCTTGCTTTTATGAGATTCATAGTCCAAAATTTTGATTTCTTCCCATAAAGGCTCACATTTGCAAAACTGTGTATGATTGGCTAATATACTGTTTTGATTTTTATTATTAATAGCCATTTGATGTTCTTTAATTCTGATTTCCAATTTTCATGATGTTTGCCCAATATAATTACTGTTGCAATTAAGTGGAATCTGATATACAACATCTTTCCTTTCCATCTTGTCTATTGTATTTCTGTATGTTTCTAATTTTACCTATAAATTATAAATATTTTACCTTAAGTAAAAACATGAATATTTGCACATAACATAAACTGGCATTTCTATTAGCTAAAATTTACAATACAAATAAATCATGCACACCATTACATTCGATTAAAATATCAAACTAATTAATTAAAATACTTATAAATAAAATTACATTATGTACAAATTAATGGCTGAATGCTGCCTCAAAACACTAATTTATAGCATCTGAAGCTTTTCACATGCTCATTTGCATTACCACAGATCTAGCTTTGCCATGTCACCATTGACAGCAACACCCCAGCAACTGCAGCATTGAGATGGATACGGGGTTCTCCTCACATTGTGGAGGTTACATTGATGATGACACAACCATTTACATAAAACAGCAATGTGCTGCACTCTATGAACATGCAGATAACATGTAAGTTATGCTGCATTTTTCTATTAATACTTTCCACGTCTCAGGAATGTCTGTAGCCTCCACAATGTGAGGAGAACTCAGTATCTATCTCAATGCTTCAGTTGCTAATGTGTTGCTGCTGATCAGGACACTGCAAAGCTAGATATCTGATGATGCATGTGAAAAGCTCCAGATGTGATGAATTAGTGTTTTGAGGGTGTTCAGCTGTTCACATTTGTATAAAGTATAATTACTGTTAAGTTTTTAATTTGCATGTATTTTAATTAATTAGTTAGACATTTTAATGTAATGTAATGGTGTGCATAATTTGTATTGTAAATTTAAGCTAATGGAAATGCCGGTTTATGTTATGTGCAAATATTCGTGCTTTTACTTAAGGTTAAATAATCATAATTTATAGTAAAATTAGTTTAATATAATACAGTACCTAGTTTGATAAAATAGCTGTCTTACAAGTTGCTTGAATGCCCCTTGGAAGTTTGTCACACCTCTGAAATAATGTAAATGAAGTCGGTAGTGCACATCAGGTATGTACATTATAGTTTTTAATTTACTATATCTATGTCATGACTTGACAGTATTGAGTTATATGATTTTAGGTTTCAAGTATAGGAAAATAATTCAGTAATGTGGATCACTTCCTGAAAAGCAACAGAAAAAATAAAAGTAATGTGTTCAGGGAGCTAAAACTTCAGTTTAGTAATTTTTTCTGAGAGGAATTGAAAAAAACTTAGAACATATGAAGAATGTTTGAAAGCTTTTCAAGTTAAAATAGAGTTTTTTTTTTTTTTTCTGAAAATCTCTCTCCCTTTCTTTCTTGCACAGATCTTAAATTGGCACTTAATGAAGTACTATGGAAAAAATGCTTAAGGCTGTCTTTGAATGATTGTTAGGGTTCCTCTTCTGCAATAGATGGCACAAAAAATCATTCCTTGGGCGTGGCTTTTAATCTTGAGGGACTGTCTTAGAAATTGGCATCACCGAATCACTGCAGACCTCGTCATATTCAGAATGGAAGCGGTCTCTCGTTGGCTCCACAATAAAAAGACAAAATATGCGCTGTTACGTTTTAACCAATGACATTGTTTGGGGTGGAGCTTAGTAGGTACGTGGAGGGTCTATAGCTCAAATTCAGGGGTTCTCTGCTAATGTACACATGTTCTTTTCAAAAAATGAACTTGCAGTAGGATTTAAGATGATTTATGTGAGATAAGATTCCAGTCTCACTTTTGACCCCATTCAATTATTTCTATTTGGCCTGGATAATTAAAAAAAATCAGACAGAAATGAGAGATTTCGTTTCTTCCAGACAAAAACACCGCTAAGCTAACTTATTGTGCCATCCAGCGATGAAATTGGAATACTTTCGAGTCAGATATATGGAATTAAAAAAAAAATTCTAACAATTTTTTCGGAATAATAACTGTGGCACATATTAACAATAAGTTGTTTTTATTTGTGCTCAAAACTGGAAACACTACAAAGTAATAGTCTTCAAGAAAATGTGTACAAAATAATTTACATTGCAGATATAGGATAGAATTTCTCTTACACTTATTCAAAGACAGCCTTAACACAGTCTTCAATACTTAGTAGAATTAAATCAATAATTACAAAAAAAAAAAAAAAAAAAAAAACATAACGCAACAATGTCCACAAATTTTTTTCAGTATATTTTAGTAGATTTGGAAACAAAATGTAATGAAGCATTCAAACTCACAAGGAATATTTCCACAGCTCCAACGAGGTACATTGCCCCTGCTAAAGTTGTTGCTAAGTAAAATAGTATTCCGACAGCTCCACCAAATTCTGGACCAAGAGATCTTGATATCATAAAATATGATCCTCCCGCTGAAAGAACAGGATAGTAAAATCATGCAATGCATTGATTATGATACGCTTTCCAACATACCAGAAATCATTACTCAGTAGTTATGAGGATAATGGCTGTAAAATAAATCTCGCTCCTATGACCTGACCTTTGACCCTATTTTGATGATATTCAACAGAACCAGTAAAATATACTTCTGGAACAACATGATAAAGTTTTGTCTCAATTGAAGCATTTTTATGTAAGTTATAATGCATAAGGGCAATGGAATGGAGCCCAAACCTATGTCCTGACCTTTGACCCCATTTTGCCCATTTTCAATAGGGTTTGTCCCAGGTGGTCCCTTACCACATACTAAAATTTCATCGAAATCGAACCATTTTTACGCAAGTTATGACGCATAAGGGCAATGTAATGGGTCCTGATCTTTGACTCCATTTTGCCCATTTTCAATAGGCTTCCTCCCCAGGTGGTCCCTTACCACATACTGAAATTTCATCAAAATCAAACCATTTTTACGCAAGTTATGACGCATAAGGGTGGTGGAATGGATCCCACTCCTACGTCCTGACCTATGACCCCATTTCGCCCATTTTCAATAGGGTTTGTCCCGAGTGGTCCCCTACCACATACTAAAAATTCATTGAAATCGAACCATTTTTATGCAAGTTATGACGAATAAGGGTCGTGGAAAGGATCTCACTTCTATGTCCTGACTTTTGACCCCCATTTAACCCATTTTTAATAGGGTTCCGTCCCCAGGTGGTCCCCTACCACATACCAAAATTTCATCGAAATCGAACCAGCTTTATGCGAGTTATGGTGCAGACGGACGGACAAAGCTGGAGCATATACGCTTCTTCAACCTACGGTTGGAAAGCGTAAAAAATTGTACAATTACACTTTAAAACACATCATTGTAACTATAGTGCTTTGCATAAATATAGAGTAACAGATTTAGGGTAACTTACCATTCTCTGGTTTTTGCTCCATATTTCACATTTCCAGCATGTGAGACATGTGAGTCTCACGTGCTGGAAATGTGAAATATGGAGCAAAAACCAGAGAATGGCAAGTTGCCCTAAATCTGTTATTACATATATCGTTGTTCAATTTTTGCTAAGTTGCGATGAACATACTTTTTACGTGGCTACGATATTTTAATTCGGTTGACATTAAATGTCTGTAAATACTGTTTCACACGTTATGCAAGTTCAGCTATCGGGAGATTGCAAAAGGACGTTAACATAGTATTGGCAATTGAATTCAAGTATAATAATAATAAGTATCTGTACTTACAATATTCATAGTGGCTGTCGGGGCTTCATATGTACGTCATCTAAGAATGTGAATTCTTTCAATTGTGAGGTTAAAATTCATGATATTGTAAAATCTGCACCAGATAAAATTAAACAAGATGAATTTTTACAATGCAAAAAAATCCTTTAACATCGATGAAATAAGAAACTGAATTAAAACCTTGTTGAATTTTTTAAAAAACGAACTACAATCCTGAAGAGGAGACAATCTTGACCGTGAAGCACCCTGATACATAATGAAAACTGAAGATGAATTATACTTTTGCCAAAACCTCAAAAATAAACAATCTTGAAAAATAAAATAAAAAAATACAAATCTCCCGAATGCGAAGCACCAAACTAGTTTCTGCTAACATTTGTAGCCATCATCAGTGGTAGGTGCACGGACATTAGGATTACCGCACTCACTCGCTCAGGTATGCAGCTTAACCCCAATGTATGTTCAGCCCTGTCGTGTAGATATTTGTGCATCATGATTTGGGTTCCACTGCAACATATCAATGGTGTCGCCATCTGTAGTCAACAAAAATGTTTGACTAAACATGTTTAGTCAAACATGTTTGACTACAGATGGCGACACCATTGATATGTTGCAGTGGAACCCAAATCATGATGCGCAAATATCTACACGACAGGGCTGAACATACATTGGGGTTAAGCTGCATACCTGAGCGAGTGAGTGCGGTAATCCTAATGTCCGTGCACCTACCACTGATGATGGCTACAAATGTTAGCAGAAACTAGTTTGGTGCTTCGCATTCGGGAGATTTGTATTTTTTTATTTTATTTTTCAAGATTGTTTATTTTTGAGGTTTTGGCAAAAGTATAATTCATCTTCAGTTTTCATTATGTATCAGGGTGCTTCGCGGTCAAGATTGTCTCCTCTTCAGGATTGCAGTTCGTTTTTTAAAAAATTCAACAAGGTTTTAATTCAGTTTCTTATTTCATCGATGTTAAAGGATTTTTTTGCATTGTAAAAATTCATCTTGTTTAATTTTATCTGGTGCAGATTTTACAATATCATGAATTTTAACCTCACAATTGAAAGAATTCACATTCTTAGATGACGCACATATGAAGCCCCGACAGCCACTATGAATATTGTAAGTACAGATACTTATTATTATTATACTTGACTTCAATTGCCAATACTATGTTAACGTCCTTTTGCAATCTCCCGATAGCTGAACTTGCATAACGTGTGAAACAGTATTTACAGACATTTAATGTCAACCGAATTAAAAAATCTGTTATTACAGTTTTGCACGTTAACTTAAACCTTGGGTATTAGACAGGTGTCTAATATATAAGGTAATCTGAATAAATATAGAGACAGAATAAATTCTCGAATAAAAAAGAAACAGCAACAAGCTGAAATGTACACCTCATATTTATAGCAAAAATAGCATAGGACATGCAGCTGCACAATAGTTTGACGGAAACATAACAATTCCAATGCCAAGTACAAGAAAAAACAGAAATATGCTGTCTCAAAAATATAAAGACTTACTGTTATGAACACCTCCGGTACAAATAGTGGAGCTGCTGTTCCGAATAACACTGAAAACCCGAATGAGCATGCTGTCCACCAAGTGATGTAAGTGTTCTGGACGGAGTGCACACCAGCTTCATTCAATCTGCTCTTTCAATGCCACCACACTTGAGAACTGCCGTCCATTCGCATACACATCACGAGCTAGGATACCCCAGAGGTTCTCGATATTGTTCAGATCGGGACTGAGTGCTGGCCAATCCATTAAGGTCACATGATGAGTGTTAAACCAGCTTTTTGTTGATGCAGACCGATGGATAGAGGCATTGTCTTGCTGGAACAGATAATCGATACCCGCCGCTAGAGTTTCGGCAAACGGTAGAAGGTGGCTGCTGAGTATGTCCTAATATGTTTCAGAGTTTTGCCTGCCTTGCAGAAAAGTGATATCTGTTGTCCCATTGGATGCAAAAGCTCCCCAGACCATCACAGATCCCCCTCCTTTCTGTCTGCCGAAGAAGGTGAGTGGCTCGCATCGTAAATCATGCCAATAGCAGTTCCAACCATCAGGGCCGTCCAGGTTGAACTTTTTCTTATCGGAGAAAATAGTTGTGATCCACTCTTCCGTGCAGTGCATGTGGCTGCTTGCCCATAACAATCTAACTTCCTTGTGGCGCCGCGTGAGGTGTGGCAGACGCGCATTTTATGGAGCACAATGTTGCGACTTTCCTTGATTCTTTGATGGACTGTGTCCTTTGAGAGGGTGACACCAACAGTCCGAGAAACTTGACGTAGTGATAAACTTTTGAAGGAAACTAAACGCATGATGGCACGATCATCTCGTTTGGTTGTTATTCGAGGCCTACCAAGCTATTTTCTGGCAGTTAACGTACTGTGCTTTGATAAAGTTTTATAAATGACTGCCCTACTCCTTCTCATGGCTTTACAAATTTTTGCTACAGGCAATCCATTTGCTCTTAGTCTCCAAATCTTCTGCACCTCCTCACCAGAAAGTTGACTGCTGCGTGGCATTTCGGCAAATGAATGTTTGACGGCAGGTCCACTGTCTTTTGTAGGCTGGACCGAATTATGGCCCATGCACGTGTGTACAACATGCTGATTTGTACATCTCATTTGCATGTGGCTACTTTACATAGTTGTCTTTATATTTATGAGACACCTAAAATTACACTATTTCACTTTGTGGTGTTCTTTTCACACAATCCGGTCATCTCGATGAATTGAAACATTTGTTGTAGGGTTATGTCTAATTAGGTACCACTTCAGCTTCCTACCTATATTTGCATTGCGTTCACAGTGCAAAGTAGACTGTCTCTATACTTATGTGATGCACCTTAACAAACACATAACAATGCAATGTAGCAGAGAACGAAAAAAGTTTTTGAAGTACTGAATGCTGTGAAATACTAAAATCTATTTTCTCCTGAATTAATACTAAAACAGAAAAAGAAATGCTAATTGCAAATATAAATATTTTATTTCACATATAGAGTTTGGCGACAGGTGAATTCTCTTACTGAGTAACGTATAAAACGAAACGTTTCACAACTCACTAGAATCACATCAGTCTGGAAAAATTCAATTATGAATTCAATGATTTCATTCCATTCTAAATGTCTGAAGCCAGTCAAGAGAAGCCCTCAATCGGAATTACTTCTGTGACGAGACAAAATCTACAAGTTTAAGACAACTCAGTACTGGCAAGCGACTAAGTCAACACTGGAAGGGTTAGAAACAAACTACGATGACTAAAAACCTGATTCTGTAACATAGAAACTCAAGTCATAAATGCTAATTAATCTCTGAAAAATTAACCAGCATTTGTATACTATCAAAGAGAGGGATAGACAGGAAAAACAGCTTAGTTAACAAATGCTAAATTGATGGTAGCATATATTGAGTCATAACTAATTCCCACATTAAATGATGGCAGGATTCTGAGCAATTTTTTCAATAGATTTAGAAGTCATCAGAGGTATAGCAAAAGTGAAACCAGCATCCAGGGACAAGATATACTGGGTATTTTATAAGCACTGTAATCAGGTTTATTTCCTTAGTGGTTGGTCATAGACCTACACTTCCAGTTAGAAAAGTATTAGAATGAAGAGTAGAATTCTTTTGTGGCAGTTTCAATACAATGAGTGGTATATGCATAACAATAGGAAATCTGAATGGCCTCTGCAAAGTGAACAGTGTCAATTTTTTAAAAGTTGCATGGCATGCTAATTAGTCTAAAGAAATCAATTCCTTCTTTCCAGCAGCAGAAGTCACTGAGACAGTGGCAAACACATGGGGAGGGCTCTCCAGTCCCCCCCCCCACCCTCAAGAACATCATTTGTTTCCTTCATCTGATGAATTAATCTTTTAATTTCCAATTTCTGTTCCAATGAATGGAAAAAGAATGGATGCTTCAGAAAATAATCAACAGTGTTCATAATTAAAAAGGCAGTGGCATATTGGAAAAACTTCAGGTCCCTCTGCACAGTAGGAAAGATACATTTTAGTCATAAAGAAGTAAAGGAACTTAAGGAAGGATGAAGTGTGTTACCCTTTGGAGAGAGAGGCATGAATGAAAGGAATTTCTGTGCAATTCACTTAAATGAGAAGTGTTACAAAACAAAAAATTGAAAACAATCAGCATAAAAAGGGCATTAAAAATTTCCAGAAAAAAAAAGTTCTGATTGAAACGAAGGATTAATTGTGCAAGTTTTTCTTTCCGAAGAAAATTTAACTAGGTATCATGTTTTATGTAAAAAATTATATCCTGGAGATGGACAGTGAGATAATTTACTACAAACATGCTAAGAATTTACCAACAGAATAAGATAGCCTCAAAAATTTAAAGATAAATCTTTCCACAGAAGGGATAATAAACAACAACAGTAATTCCCCTCTTTCTTGTTAAATGAATTTAAAATTTCAAGCACAGCATTCATGCAGAAATATTAGCATAATAGTGAAATACAGGTAAGTTAGAGGCATGGTTTACAAGGAAAACAATGTTATGTATAATCCAGAATCCATCATCTTATATAAAATATCTCATTATGTAGCATTTCAAATGTCTCACACAGGAAGTGTGGTGAAGTGATCTTACAAAGTGTTTTAATTAAAAAAAGGAGATTTAAGAAATGCTTAATGAAATACACACAGAGGACACATGTAGTTACTCTTTTTTTTAGCAGAATGATTAAAGTTCTGAAAATAAGAGAATGTTTTTCCTTCTGTTGAAACTGCTGTGGTTAAGGTTTTAATTTTTATGCTAGGTAATGAAGATGTTTCAGAGTAAGCTGGTAATCTGTTTAAGTCAGCATCTGATATCTGTATGATATATTAACATGTAACTCATTTCACTTAAGATAATGTTACTCTTAAGAAAAGGTACAGAAAGAGAGAAAACTTAATGACTTACCCGGTACTATACCATTTGTAGCAATGGCACTGAGAGATATTACAGTAGTAAATGTCTGCAAATGAAACAGGTTCAAATGTATCTTTGATTAAAAATAAATGCATGGTTTTAAAGCATTCAACGCAGTAACTTAAATGGAGACATTGCAATAGTGATTAAAAAATATCATTTTAAGAAACTCTTTTTACACAGAAAATTCACCAAAAAAAAAAAAAAACCAAAAAAAAAACCAACTAATTTCTCTAATAATTATCTCAATGAGTTCCCAAAATAAACAAAAAACACATACATAATAAAAATCTTATTTATTTTGAGATCTTTTAACATTTCCATGTATTAGCAAACTTCTCTCTGAATTCAAATATTTTCCCATGTTTATTAAACACTGTCCATGCTACATGAAGATTTAATTAATTTTCTTCAAGCCTTTTATATGTTTATTAGATCTTAATCTGATATAGAAACTGAAGGAGGTACAATAAATTCATCCACATCATCAAAGCTGACACTAAAGTTCATTTCAGACAAAAGTTGAGTAACTTCTTTGAAGAAATGTACAAATATTCTCAGATGTTTTTAAGTACTCTTGAAGCATACACCAAATTGCATTTATAGCTGATGATTTTTAAATAAATTCTACATCTTAAAAAAAGTTTTGATGCACATTTTTACTTTTCTCCTCAAGCAACAGCTCAAAATGTTTCCACACCTGATGTATATAAAGCAATTTTACGGAGTGTAAAAGTATTACGCACAAAAGTGTGAATTAAATGTAAGAAAGCAGAACAGCACATGCATGTCATCATTATAATTAACAGCACTATACAAGTGTATAAGGACTTCATATAGCTAATAAAAAATTCATAGTCATTTCTGCAGTGACAAGCCATTTCTTCCTAGCTGGAAGGAAATTTATCTTGCTTATATTGACTATTAGAAATGGTTGAATAATGACCTCTTTGAACATCTTTTGATATTTCCGCTAATCATGTCATAAATGACTTTGAATACTGTCACCATATAAATAATGCTTATTGGTGATGTAATCTGCAAGTGGTGTAATACAAACACCTGGCATTTGTAAGGTTCAGTTTTATTTACAATCTTTTTTAATTAGTTTAATAAGTCAGTTTTAAGCTACATTAATCCAAACGCTGAGCTGAATTTTTAGCCATCTGTTTCAGCACAGCAGCTAAATGTTAATAATATTACAAGAAGCAGACTATATGCATTTAAGAAATTTGCTGCTTGTCTTTTTGTTACTGTAGTGCTGGTATTTAGTATTGTCAGCAGATTATAATTGGCAACAGTACTGGTTTTGTTTTGTCTTTCTGTGTATCCATCTATTCTGAGCTACTGCATAGCTGCAAAGTAGCAGAAAGAACAATTTGTTTTTTCTTTTCTTTTATGTGTGTGAAGTGGTTAGCAAAGAAGTATAAAAAAGCTTCTCTATCTCTCTTCAAGTAGTAACTAGTTTCCCTAGGTCAGAGTTTAAAAACCAAAAGCATATGAAGATCTGGACTCAACACACAGGAAGTTAGATTTTCTTCACCCAGGAATTGTTACACAAATGAGTAAACCTCATCTTCAAAACGAATGCCGGCCGAAGGTTTTGAGTAGATGGGTGCTTTCTGACTCTTACGACTGTTTTTCTCGGCAAAGCAGAGGATAGTGGCTAAAACAATGTTTAATTCTGAGTTTGTGATACTTATCCTTAAAATGGATAGCTGTGTATAAATTCCAGAATTCATTTCAGTTACAGGATTTATATATATATTTTTAATATTGTTTTGGACCCAACAGAAGACTGTACTGAATAATTTATTTTTCTAAATGCTCATATTGGATATTACATGTAAAGTGCATCTAAAAGTTCACGAACAACCAAATTTTTGGAATAACAGCTAAAGTTAAAGTGTAACAACTACAAACTAATTTATGCATGAAAAAAATTAAAGGAGAATAAATATGTAATACACTGGCAGAAAGTGAAAAAAGAACACCAAGAAGGAGACGTCTGATACCAACAAAATTTATGCAGCATAATAACGGAATACAGAGGATAATGTGATCAAAACATTATGCAAAATATAGCTGTATTTACTGGTAAACGGAAAAATAACATTTCCATGTAACATGGTTAGTACGAGGTTGAACCGCCACGAACTGCATCACACTGTGCAATTCTGGCATGGAGTCTGTCGTACAGATGTTGGATGTAAGTTTGGGGTATTGAGTTCCAAGCATCCTCAACCTGGACGCGTAAATTGGGGATGGTCGTGGCTGGCCATGGAGACTGAATAAGTCGTTGTCCCATAAAATCCCACACGTGCTTTTGCTTCACAGTGGATGTTCTGCTTGACAATGCGGCTCTTCTTATGCGTCGATCGGTCCGCTCATCAGCCCGTCTGTGACTCCCGGTTTTACGTCTTCTCATGTGGGAATGTTCCTCGGACCATCTACGCCACCATCGTACCACCACCGATACTTCCCATCCAATTCGCTCCGCAATACGATGATACAACCACCCAGCCTCGTGGAGTCCGACTAGACAACCTCGCTCAAAGTCCGATAACTTCTGAAATCGTACACGTTTTCCATGTCCAGGCATTGCAGCTTCTTTAGGGTCTTTGCATGTGTTCGTACGCCGGCGACTGATTACATTCACTTCGACATACTCCTTAAATACCACCGACGATAATTTGCATATTATGCCGTGCTGTGGTGTAAGTGCTCACCAGTTGGTCCCGAAATTAACATCACACCTACGTAAACTCAACCCCATTAACATATATAAATTTCTTGACCGTCCGCCAATTCCTTCTTGGTGTTCTTTTTTCACTTTCCGCCAGTGTATTAAAAAACCACACGAAATATTCACACAGTTTAATTTTAAAAATACCGTATTTATTGGCATATAACATGCACCCTAATTTTAAGAAGAAAGTTTGAGTAAAAAATCTTAAATTTAAAATAAATTACTTGGGAGCTCTGAACTTTTTTAGATAACTCAACACACATGTTTATTAAAATTTATACCACTTATAAGTCAAATAATAGGAAAGAAAAAGCATGTGTTTGACAAAAACATAGAAATTGAGCGAAAAACACACAGAGTCATATGCGGTAAAAGGTTCGTTCGTTTAGCGGTAGCTTTTGGTCATCCTACAACCTCAATTGTGGCAAAACTCCTTTGCCAAGTATCGTTTCTGTTGAACTGCAAGTCTTCAATGGTCTTCTCTCAAGTTTTTCAAGTATGTAAACCTATTTTTTCTGGACGCTGTTCTAAAATCCTCCAAGAAACTAAAGGGAAATTGCTCTGAGCCACAATCCACGACCTCTGCGGAAACATTGCTAAAAACGAATTCCTTTTGCTATTCCGAATACCAAGCACTAAGTTTCCAAACCATTCATCTTTGTTAGATATCTTTATGAACTGCATCTCTGAAAGCAAGTCCGTCGTCACCCACCCGCTTCGTGAATATATCGGATACTTCACTTCCTCCAAAACTGGAAGCCTTTCTTTCATTCGGACCAAAATTCATTCCTAAAACTGATCCAAATCTAAAAGCCATAATCTCCATGCTAGAAGCAGCAATTCACAGTACTAAACCAGAAGCTTAACCAATCCTCTGTGCCAAGGCAGCACTCTATCTTGTAGATGTGGAAAAGAAACCCCTGAAGTATTCTTCCTCATTTCTCAAAGAAATCAGCAATCTAATGAATGAAAAGAATCTTGCAATCTGTAAAGCTGATAAAAATAGCTGCCTTGTAATTATCTCCCAAAACTGTTCTCAAAGAAAAAACTGAATCATTCCTCTCAACTTCAAATTGCAAGGTTCTAAAATCTGATACCACTCCCTAACTTAAAACTGCAGTTGAAAGACTGAACAAGAAACCCACTCTAAAAACCTTTCTTGGAGATTTTACACCATCACCATATTTCCGAACTCCGCGCTTATTCTTCCAAATCAAACTTCATAAAGCTGGTTTCCCTCTTCTACCACTGGTGGAATATACTTTATCTCCCTCCCATAAATTAGAAAGGAGGATTGTGGAAAAATGTAAACATCTCACCTCCAGCCATCCTTTGTCAATTTCCTCCACTAAAGAGTTCATTAGAAAACTCCCTTCTATCATCAAATCCTCTGACAAAATGTTCACTCTGTAAGTAGTCTCTCTCTTCCCTTCAGTCCCTCTTTTTCCACTCTCATATGCTGTTAGTACAATTGCTCAAAGAAAACTAATCAATCTCAGGTCCACTAACAAAATACCTGTGTGACTGCCTTCAAACTCTGATATATCTTAATTATTTCAGGTTCAACAACAAATACTACTGTCAGCAAGAAAGACTTCTGATAGGTCCACCTCTCTCTCCACTTCTGGCTGAAGTTTTCATGCAACATATAAAAAAAAACAACATAGTCATGGAACACAATCTACAACCTTCCATTTGGTTTCAATACATTGGTGATATTTTTGTAATTTGTCCACACAATAGAACTCACTTTGAATCTCTTCTTGAAAAGATTTCCCTGAAGTTCTCATCAATAAAATTCACCATCAATGAAGAATCACTGCAAGCCATTGACTTCTTGGATGTCCATCTGTCATCTCAACAGATCTGTCTACAGAAAACCCTCTGCAATAACAAACATAATCCCATTTTCTTCCCACTCCCCACTGCTCACAATTTTGCTGCTTTAAAAACCTACGTTAATCGTGACAGAATGATACCATAAAGAAAATTGCCGAAGCCCATCAGTTCCCACCTTCTACAATTGAGAAAATCTCCCAAAATTCCCATTTGAAAAATCTGTCTGCTCTCACATCAATACTAATGGAAAAACCACCATTCATTGGTTCCATCCCTTTCCATCGTTCCTTCTCTTATAAGATGTGTAAATTCTCCCAAACTATGGGCTACACTCTCACAATGAAACCTAACCATCCTGCAATAAAGAGCCTGCTTAAAGACAGGGACCCTGTCTCACCCTCGGAATACTCCTTAGTTTACACTATTCCCCTTTTTACTTCCTCTGGTCTCTCAGTGTATATTGGAAGCACATACAGAAGAATCAATATAAGACTTAGTGAACACAAAAAAGAAAGATGTTTTCAATGGCCTTCCAAAGACAGCATTATTTGCACTAACCCTTGAAGATACCTCAGCAGTTCCCCTTTGGAAAGAAACGAAAAAAGTTGCCCCATCCATCAACAAAGTATCTCTGCATTTCCAAGAAAGCATTGAAATTTTGTTCACCAAAAACTGCAATTCAGAGACCCCTCACTAAATCCCATTTATTATTTGGATCTCTCTACTAATATCTGGCAACAGTTCCACACCCCAATTTCAAATTGTAGTTCTGGCAACCAGCACATCCAGCTGATCGCGGGTGATCAAGGTCGTAGGATGACCGAAAGCTACCGCTAAATGAACCTTTTACCATATGTGACTCTGTGTGTTTTTCACTCAGTTTCTATGATTTTTGTGTTATTGTCGCGTGAAACCTGAGTTTAAAACCAGCATCTGTTTGAACGAAAAAACTTGGATATTAGACCTGTTACAAAATTTTTAATCAGAATCACTGCTTTCTTGGAAAGTGATGAGACAGACTAAAAAATTAAAAACAGCTAGAAGTCTGGGTTCCTTAAACCAACACTGTTTGCCGATAATGCATGGTCATCGTCACAAAAAATGATACCCTTGAACCAGCCCAACAAGACCATGCACACACTAATGATTTTTATCACCAACCGTCAGCCATGGAGTTTGGATGTCACCGGAAGCTTCGTCCTATTTTTCCGTGAGCAGCTGCTGCTTAAGCAGGTTGTGCCATGAAAGCAACTTAACGAGAGCAGATACTTAGGCTTAAATTGACAGCTCGTGTTCGCTGCTGAAGCGAGTGAGGTTACCTTCGGGAGCTTAAAAAAAGTAAATTAGGAGTCGATTTCAATTTTTTTCGAATATTCTTTCTAAAGAACTGAAGATTGTATTGATACCACTTTTAACAAGATCTGTCAGAAAACAGAAGTGATATGCATTAGAGAAGTGTCTGCAGTTAGAGTAAAGTGATACCTAACCGTTAACATTTGGCAATGTTGGGATGCCTTGCACTCTGCAGCAGTATTAATTTTACCCAAGTTTAAATAAAAAAGTAGTATACGCGTAAAACATGCAGGTAGAATTTCAGCCCTAAATTTTAGGAAAAAAAGTGCGTGTTATACGCCGATAAGTACGGTATATGTGAAAATGAAGCTGTCCCTTAAGTATATGGACAACTAATTAAATTGCCTTTTAAAAGCATTAACTTAAAAATTTAGCATATTCTAGCTTCATGCATATGATGTAATCATTGTTGAACTTTATAATGTTGGGGAAATTTTTCATTTCCTATTGATAGTAAAATGCTATGCAATGTGCAATTTTCTCAAGCTGCTGCCATTAAAATATGGCATTTAAAGGCTCAAGATATAAAAGTATTGTAAGACGTATGAATCGCAGTAGGTTTGGTATTTATCAAATGATACTGAAAGGTGATAATGCTGCTCCAAAAAAAATGCTTTGGACATCCAAAGGCTACGACTAACTGAGGTGGTAAAGAGATTTTGCGATTAGCCTCTAGCCAAAATAAATCTCTGTCAAATTGCCAATGGTTTAGCTGTCTGAGTATCAAGGACTACAGTTCATCGCTGTTTGCCATCAGGTAAGTTTCATATCTAAAACAGCATGTGCTGTACACCATTGCTAAAGTGACACCACAAAGAATTGTGTCTTTTGTGGTCCAAATCACACATACAGAACACTGGAAAGACTAATGGTTAACAGTGCTATTCAGCAATAAGAAGAAGTTTAATCTGGTTGGTTCAGCAGGGCTTACTACTGGCATGACTCTTAAGATGGGAATGTTGCTCTTTCTTCTGCTGGCAGCTAGAAGGGGGACTTTATCATGGTGTGGGGGGCAATCGGCTATAATGGTATGACTGATATTGCTTTCTTGCAAGGTCAGCAAGCATCAGGTTACTATCAAGAAGTACTAAAAGGCCATTTACTCCCAATTGTAGAGACATTAGGAGGTTAACTTTGGACATTTCAACAGGACAGTGCTTCGATCCACACCTGTTTCTCGACTGTAGCATGGTTTAAGCAAAAGCAAGTGACTGTTATGGAATGGCCAGCCAAGAGTACTGACCTAACTCCTCTGGGGGAGCACTAGAACATCATGTACAGTGATGAGCCATTACGTTATGACCACCTACCTAATAAGCTGTAGGACCCCCTTTAGCCCACAAAACAGCGCCCACTTGGTGAGGCATCGATTCAATGAGGTGGCAATAGGTATCTTGGGATATATGGTACCATAATGTCAACAGTAGGTCCTCCAGTTCCCATGCATTTTGGGGTGGTGGTGATTTAGCGTGAACCCGCTTTTCCAAGTTGAACCACAAATGTTTGACTGGGCTCATGTCAGGTGAATTTGAAGGCTAGGGCATTAACAGAAAGTATCCAGCATGTTCCTTGACCCACTCCTTAACGATTCTGGCAGTGTGGCATGGTGCATTATCCTGTTGGTAATGGCCATCACCAGCAGAGAACACAGTTGCCATGAATGGATGAACTTGGTCCACAAAGATGTTCAGATACCTGACAGCTGTCAGGGACTGTGCTATTGGGATAATGGGGCCTAAAGTGTCCCAAGAAAACATTGTCCACAGCATAACACTGCCGCTGCCAGCCTGTTTCCGCTCAACACTGCATCCTGGTGCCATAGCCTCCATTGGTAATCGGCATATCCGCGCTCGGCCATCTACGTGATGCACCAGGAATCTTGATTCATCAGACCAGTCCACTTTCTTCCAATCATCCATGGTCTAATCTCGATGATCTTGGGCTCATTTGATGCGTTGTTGGCGATGACGTGCAGTGAGCATGGGGACACGGCTGGGTCTTCGGCTATGCAAGCCCATGTGCAGAAGGCTACGATGAACTGTTTGCTATGACACATTGCCCTGATCACCACTGTTGTAGGTGTGGGTGATTTGTCACACTGTGGCCCTATGGTCGCTGTGAACAATACGCAACAGTCTCCACTCCCCTCTGGCATCAATGAGCTGCTGACGACACATGGCTGAATGACGGTTCGTCATTTGGCCATCTGTTCACCACTTTCGATATGTACTCACTACAGTGGCATGTGAACAACTCACAAGCCACGCCATTTCCGAGATCGTAGTTCTGAGGCACTGTGACATCAAAATTTGTCATTTATCAAACTCCGATGAATCAGTAGCTTTTCCCATTCTGACTCCGAACACTCTACCAACCAACAGCCGGTCCTCAGGTTGTATTTATATGTATACTGCTTTGTGAACTTCACCTGCACCACTGTTCGGTCTCCAGGTGCACTCATTTCTCTATGCTGAGGAGGGGGGATCATAATGGAATTCCTCATTGGTGTATATGCTAATGGTCATCAGTTTCCAACAGTGAATGAGTTAAAGTAGCAGATTCAACTTTGCTGGTTCCCCCTGAAGCTGGAACTTTTACGAAGCCTGGTTCAAAGCATGATTGATTGAGCCTTCAGAACGATTTGTAACAATGAATCAAAAATTTGAATTTAAACAGGAAACTATCAATTGTCCATGTACTTTTGAGACAGCCTGATATACACTGGTGGAAAGTGAAAAAAGAACACCAAGAAGGAGACGCCTGATATCAACGAAATTTATACAGCATAATAACGGAATACAGAGGATAACGTGATCAAAACATTATGGCAAAATACTGCTGTATTTGCTGGTAAACTGAAAAATAACATTTCCATGTAACATGGTTAGCACGAGGTTGAACCGCCATGAACTGCGTCACATTGTGCAATTCTGGCCTGGAGTCTGTCGTACAGATGTTGGATGTAAGTTTCGGGTATTGAGTTCCAAGCATCCTCAACCTGGACGCGTAAATCGGTGATGGTCATGGCTGGCCGTGGAGACTGGATAAGTCGTCGTCCCATAAAATCCCACACGTGCTCAATGGGGGAGAAATCCGGTGAACTTGCAGGCCATGGAAGTTGTCTCACACCCTGTTGCGTTGAACGTGCTGTGTGTGGGCGAGCGTTATCTTGATGGAAAACACCACGATGGACCGACCTTACAAATGGCACAACAACAGGCTGAATGATGTTCTTGATGTAGGAGGTGCTGTTTAACGTACCCGGTACAAACACTAGTTGTGTACGGGAGTGATAGTTGATCACTCCCCATACCAGGAGACCAGGTGTAGGCTCTGTGTGTCACTGGCAGATGCAAGAAGGGTGGGCATTGGAGGCTCCCAAGCAGAATCTGCTTTCATCGCTGAACACGACAGATCGCCATTGCGTTCTCCAGTGCAGACGTTGGTGACACCACTGCAGCCGTTCCTGACGGTGGGCTGGAGTCAGAGGTACACATGCCAGAGTCTGTGCACGTGCACGTATTCTTGCATCCAGTAGATGGTTGCGGATTGTTCGCACAGTCACCTCAGGTGCAACGGCAGCTTGGATTTGCGTCGCAGTGGATGTTCTGCTTGACAACGCCGCTCTTCTTATGCATCGATCAGTCCGCTCATCAGTCCTTCTGTGACTCCCGGTTCCACGTCTTCTCGTGTGGGACTGTTCCTGGGACCATCTACGCCACCATCGTACCACCACCGATACTTCCCATCCAATTTGCTGCGCAATACGACGATACGACCACCCGGCCTCGCGGAGTCCGACTAGACGACCTCGCTCAAAGTCAGATAACTGCTGCAATCGTACACGTCTTCCATGTCCAGGCAATGCAGATTCTTCAGGGTCTTCGCATGTGTCCGTACGCCGACGACTGATTACATTCACTTCGCCGTACTCCTTAAATACCACCGACGATAATTAGCATATTATGCCGTGCTGTGGTGTAAGCACTCACCGGTTGGTCCCGAAATTAACATCAAACCTACGTAAACTTGACCCCATTAACATATGTAAATTTCATGATCGTCCGCCAAATCCTTCTTGGTGTTCTTTTTCACTTTCCGCCAGTGTATATATAATTTTTTTTCATGTTTACTTTTTTACATAAATTCTGTTAGTATTATATGATATTTTATATGTATAGCTATATTCTTTTAATTTCATTCATACGTAAAAATTTGTATGGTTGTCACGCTTTTCATTTAGCCGTTATTCCAAAAATTTGGTTGTCCATAAACTTTTGAGATGCACTTTACTCATATCCTCATATCAAGGTACTGTTTTCCTCTTTTATTCACCTTTTAAATACTTCTATAGTCTAGACAAAATCAGTAGATGTAACATTGCCAAGGAAGATTTTAGACTAACAAATTATTTTAAGAATACTGTAGAATTAATTGATTACTGCTTTTAAATGATGCAGGTACGCTGAACTTAATTTAACTTGTAAGATGATTAATTTTCATTCACAATACATAGCATTTGAAGGGGGAGGGAATTGTTGTAGTGATAGTGACATTTTGGTTACATTCATGATTTCTGGCACATTTATGAGTGATTTCAATTTGGCATCACAAGCAAGAATTGAAGAATAATGGGGGACTGCTTATGACATGAGCTCTAAAATGAAAATTTTTATGCTTGGAGTAAAGTTAAGTACTGAAGTTTCAAAGCCATTTTCTAGTCTAGTCTTAAGAGTTATCAGACTAGATCATATGTAAAGGATTTTAGGAAGAGAGTGTCTGACCCCAGGTCTTAAACAACTCTTAGAAATAGGAAGCTAGGAGATTTGGGCTACAATGCCCAATAGGAAAGTGACATGGAAGCAAGGTAGAAAGAGGGAGGATGACGCTCTTATTTATTACCAGGGGGCCAGGAACCGGAGCCCAACGGCTTAATGTGCCCATCCAATGCATGGCAGATATTTAGTGGTTCGAGTGTTTGTACTTTCCTGGGATAAAAACCTGAGGTCATCTCTATGGCAGGCACGAATGTTGACCACTAGGCCACCCGTGGCCCAGGTCTTAGGAGTGTCTAGCAAAAGTAATTTCTTATCCTGCTTTATTTTAACTATATACTGGATAGTGGGCTGGATTAAAGTGGGACTAATAAGACTATATATAGCCTAGGGGCTCATTATTACCAAGGACCCAGGTGGCATGCCATTAAAAAATAAAATTCACAGCATTTATATTATTCTCCTTCTAAGTTCTCTGACTTTATTTGATATTTTTGCAGACTATACTGTCCTGTAGTCAGGGCCCATGACTTTCATCTTGTATGCATTCCAATTGATCACAAACAGAGGCTATAAATATAAAATGAACAATTTTCAAGACAGTGTCGCAGTGGTCTAAGCGATGGCCTCTGATCAATCGTCCGAACAGGGTCCGGGTTCGAATCCCAGTGAGGCATGGATGTTGTGTTTGTCTTTTGGCACTGGCTCTCTCCCTTCCTTGGAACCAGTGACCCTAAATTAGGGACGGGCGACTGCTTGTAGCCCATTGAGTTGCTCACGGTGGTCGTTAAACCTCCAATCAAAAAAAAAAAAAAAAAAAAAAAAAAAAAGACAGTGCCTCATTTAGGGTGAACATTTCATGTAGCTATAAGGAGAGTGGCATCAGTGAGATAGTCTCAGATTTCTCACTATGAAGAACTTTAGAGGTGCTGATCAGCATGCGCTTGAATTTGTCTGGTACAGCCCCAGCTTCTTGTTAAATTACTTGCTGTCGATTGTCAGTAGTTTTTACCGTGACTGATTACATTTAAATAATGTGTAACTGACATTTTAGGATTGCCTTGCTTGTCTGACACAAATCTAGTATGTCTTCAGGTACCAAACACAGAGGTATATTTCTTTGAATAAAGCTCATGTTGAGAAATGGCTTCCTAGTTTCTCAATTCAATTACTAATCTAAAACAACTATTATGGGAATTTTACTAGGAAATTTTTTCATTTAATGGCAAATTTTTGGAGAAAACTCTTCTCCTTCTTCAGGCTGTCATTTTGTTGTCACTTATTTCTGTCACTATCGCGGTTATGGTTAACCTTGATGGTTTAGGCTATTTTTCAACAAATCCTGCCAGATGTTAGGCAGGGAAAATCCTTTGCAGTCACTGATGATGGAATTTTGATTTTCTCAATTTCTATTCCTTCTTTCAGCTTTCTTTTTGAAAATTGCTTTGGAAACTGATGACTTTAAGGGAATTCCAATCCATGCTGTGACTAGTTTCTATAACATGCCTATCTAGTCCAGTCTTGTTGGAGCAATTTTTATTAGCTGCTTTATGCTCTGCTATACAAGTTTCTAGTCTGCAACCTGTTTCACCTATGTAAGATGGTCCACAATTACATTTTACTTCATAGACTACTCCTTGCATTTTTAAAATATCTTCTTCTCTTTGAACTATTTTAGGGAAATTTTTTTTTAACTTTGTTCTTGGAGCTAGTCTAATATTGTACTAGTAAGCAGTACAATATTAGACTAGCTCCAAGTTTAGAGAACAAAGTTAAAAAATTTTTCCCTAAAATAGTTCAAAGAGAAGAAGATATTTTAGAAATGCAAGGAGTAGTCTATGAAGTAAAATGTAATTGTGGACCATCTTACATAGGTGAAACAGGTCACAGACTAGAAACTTGTATAGCAGAGCATAAAGCAGCTAATAAAAATTGCTCCAACAAGACTGGACTAGATAGGCATGTTATAGAAACTAGTCACAGCATGGATTGGAATTCCCTTAAAGTCATCAGTTTCCAAAGCAATTTTCAAAAAGAAAGCTGAAAGAAGGAATAGAAATTGAGAAAAATCAAAATTCCATCATCAATGACTGCAAAGGATTTTCCCTGCCTAACATCTGGCAGGATTTGTTGAAAAATAGCCTAAACCATCAAGGTTAACTGTAACCGCGATAGTGACAGGAATAAGTGACAATAAAAAGACAGCCTGAAGAAGGAGAAAAGTTTTCTCCAAAAATTTGCAATTAAATGAAAAAATTTCCTAGTAAAATTCCCATAATAGTTGTTTCAGAGGTATATGTTAAGAAAAGGACGAGCATGCAATGTAAGGGTCAGTGAAAGTGATCTGGTGAGAGCAACTGATTTCATTGACTTAATATTTACAAGAGTTTGTAGAAATGCAACAAAGGAAACTTTTTTTTTTTTGATATTGATAGAATATGGATGTCCTTATTATTACATAAATGAGTCCTGCTTCCTACCTCGTACTCAAATAATTATGATTTTATACAAGAAAATTATGCTTCAGTGACCTTGATACTTCCTATTATGTTTTGCTCTGTGCTTATGTCCTGTAAATCAGCATAAAGCTAAGCTCTAGAATTGATTACACTGGTCCACAAAAACAAAATTTATTTCTCTTTTTGTTGGCATTTCACTCCAGGCCATGTAAGTTCCATCTGGCCCTGACATCACCCATACTTCATCTGGGACTACTTGGGCAAATGGTCCAAAGCCAGTGCTTAGACCACTATGCCACCTGAGGTTCCCATTTGATTTGAAAGAAATAAATGTTCAATTTCATGATCTGAAGATGCCAGAATCAATGTTTTTTTTTTTTATCTAGCTAACCTTTCAGACAATAAAAAAAAATACAGGGGTTGAACTTATTTGTCTGAACATGTTACCATTACACTTCTCAGAATAGTACAAATTCAATTCCTTCTCTAGAAAGATGTAATTTTGAAGTTTTCTGAACAGCTGCCCTACATAGATAACATTTAATTCCAGCATTTCTGCAGCATGAAATAATGTGTTTCTTTGATGACACCTCCTTTCTCTGAGATTTGCTGATAACAACTTTTCCCATTCTCAGCAAGATGACTACTAAGAATGATATCAATAAAGGTGAACTCAATGGAGCACCAAAGATTTGTCTGAATACATATCCAGAGGTATTATTCTAGCCATCCCATTCATTTATTTTTTATTTTCTAGAAAAATCTCCCAATGTATTAAAGAAAAACCAAACATAGACGTTAAAAAAATTGCCATTTGTGTAATTTGTGAGATAAGAATTTTGAACCAATATGTTTACTTGAACAATTCATTTTGTCCACAAGGAAACACTTTCCATCCAAAAGAATGGTTTCAAGTTCAATGTTTTAATGTTATTTTGGATTTAACTAAAACTTCCATTGAAGAAAGATTTTACCAATTGTATGTTCATTGTGAAAATTTTCTATTTTTATACAACAGAAATATTAAAAATCAGTTTTCCAAAGAAGAGCTTACTAAGCAGTGCCAAGGCCTACATTTCCCCCACAACATTGATAATGCTACTAATACTAATTGTAGAACTGTATGATAAAATAAGTGTTTTTTGTGCTAATAAGTCCTAAAGCTTTTAGTGTAAAAGTATCAGTATTTACAGCAAGAAATATTTTTTTCTTAACTTCAAACACTATATGCCATAATTTAACTTTACCAGAATCAGCGGCTTCTGGTGAGTGCAGACTTGCCAAAATAAAATTAATAAACCATTATTTGAGGTCCACCATGTCTCAAAATCATTTGTCAGGACTTGCATTTATTTCAGTTGAAAGCACTAGTGCAAAAATTCTAGATTTCACTAAATCATTAAAAGACTATGCAAGTATAGAAACACAAAAAAATTCAGTTCATATAAATTCTTTTACATTATGACAAACTGCACTGGAAAGACCCTAAAGTATTTCATTTAAAGTGCATATTTGAATCAAATAATTGTGATTATATAAAATCATGAGTGATACAGTAGTAGGAAATCGTTTTATTTCACTAATGACAGATTCTCTGTTTTGAATTTTTAAAATTTCAAGTTGTCAAAAGAGTGAACAAAGAGCAAAATTTGTAGCCATTAATAAAAGAAAAAATACTGAAAAGTACAAAAATATGTAAAAGCTAACAACAAACGGCAGATGGAAGAGCAAAAAAAAAAAAAAAAAAAAATGTTTTGCTTGGCGTTAAAAATGCCTAGAGACAACCCTATTGAACATTTTGTTGTATCAGAAGTCATTACTGTTAGGATATATTTTAAAAAACTAATGACGTCATTAATTTTAGAAACTGTGAGTTGCTCGAATTTGCCAATTTACTGAGATATAAACCTTTTCAAACTAAAATTCTGACATTATAATATTCTTGCTTTGTGGATATTATTTTCAGGATGTTTTTGAATTAGTGTTAGGGTTCATCTTCTGCAATAGATGGTGCAAAAAATCACTCCTTGGGTGTGGCTTTTATGTCTTAAGTGACTGTCCCAGAAGTTGGCATCAGCGAATTGCCACAAACCTCACCATATTCAGAATGGAAGCAGTTGTTCGTTGGCTTCACAATGAATAGACAAAATATGCGCTGTTACATTTTAACCAATGACGTTATTTGGGGATGGAGCTCAGTTAGTAGGCAGAGTTTCTATAGCTCAAATTCAGGGGTTCTCTGCTAATGTACACATTTTCTCTTCAACAAATGAACATACAGTATGATTTAAGATGATCTATAGAAGACAAGATTCCAATCTCACTTTTGCCTCAATTCATTGATTTCTATTTGGCTCAATTAAAATAATCAGGCAGAAAGAGATTTCACTGCCTTCAGACAGAAACACTGCTATGCTAACTTATCACGCCACCTAGCACCAAATTGGAATGCTTTTGAGTAAGATAAATTGAATTTAAAAAAAAAATTCTAACAAATATTTTGGAATAATAACTGTTGCATATATTAGCTATGGGTCATTTTTATTTGTGCTCAAAATTTCAAACACTGCAAAGTAATAGTCTTTGAGAACTGCAAAGTAATAGTCTTTGAGAAAATGTGTACAAAAGAATTTACATTGCAGATATTGGGTAGAAGATGAACCCTAACACTCATTCAAAGATAGCCTTAAAGAATTATACTGTACATATTAAACACATATAACTTTTAGCAAATGAATTACTTGAAAGAAAAAAATTATTACCACACAACAACATAGGAGGACAGTAATGAATCCAACAACAGTTCCAGCTGTTCCAACAATCCATACCAGACGAATAAAGAAAATGACACCAAAAATGTTTTGAATACATGGCAGGTAAACTCCAGCTATTGTTCCAAGTTCTGCTTTCTAGGAAGAAAAGTTTAAAAAAAAATTAGGAACTATTTAGATTATGTATCAAATTTGCAACATGTTTTTCAAAGTCTGATAAACAAATAAATCAAAAGGAATTTAATTTCTAGTAGAAAGCACATGGTAACAGTTTCTGTTTTTAATCATTCTCTTAAATAAAAAGAAAGAAAGTAAATTTTCAGTTGTAATAAGCATGTCATTTGAATCCTTTTTAATCCGAATAAAATTTATATCAATATGTCTTGGTATCTGCTCAAAAAAGTGATTTTTCAAGCATACACATTATATGTTTCTGTTCAACACGTTAATAATTATTTATGTCTAATGCCCATACATCACTGACTTATATTCGCCGATAACATGACCATTACAGTATCTCAGTTGTAGTTTATGTGAAAAGTACTAGAAATAACTTTAAAAACGTACCTTATTGCGCTCAAGTCATCCTGTTTAAAATCCAACTCCTATGCTGGAGGTTATATGTTAAAATTGGTCCAGTAGGCTGTCACATGAGATGTAATGAAGCAAAATGATAGTGGCCTCATACAAAAGGTGAGGGCAGTCAACGGGTAAAACAAAGAACAACAAGATTTGAAGCAAGAATTTTCAATTAAAAAGGAAATAAAACCAAGATGTATGATAAAAATCTCATCCTGAATCGGTTGTGAAAGCCAACAAATCCTTGTCGCATTATTTGAGCCATGTCGGGCCACTACGCTACGCGTTTTACCAGCACTCACTGGCATCCTCAGGCATGGAACGAACTGCAAACCGCTCAGGGTCGTACTGACATTGGCACAAAGATTTTCTTTTACCATCGAGTCTCATTTCCCAGTCATCATGTCTCGTTTCTCCGTCATCATGTCTCGTTTTTTCGTCATCATGTCTCGTTTCTCCGTCATCATGTCTCGTTTCCCCGTCACCATGTCTCGTTTCCCCGTCATCATGTCTCGTTTCTCCATCATAATGTCTCGTTTTTCGTCATCATGTCTCGTTTCTCCGTCATCATGTCTCGTTTTTTCGTCATCATGTCTCGTTTCTCCGTCATCATGTCTCGTTTCTCCGTCATCATGTCTCATTTCCCCGTCATCACGTCTCGTTTCTCCATCATCATGTCTCGTTTTTTCGTCATCATGTCTCGTTTTTTCGTCATCATGTCTCGTTTCTCCGTCATCATGTCTCGTTTCTCCGTCATCATGTCTCATTTCCCCATCATCACGTCTCGTTTCTCCATCATCATGTCTCGTTTCTCCATCATCATGTCTCGTTTTTTCGTCATCATGTCTCGTTTCTCCGTCATCATGTCTCATTTCCTTGTCATCATGTCTCGTTTCCCTGTCATCATGTCTCATGAGCATCTGCCATGCCATCTGTTGGCAGTCTTAGCATTATATTTTGGCGTGCGTCTCGCATTTTCTTCAAGATCTTTTTAAGTACAGCATTCTCAGTATCTATTAAATTCCGCCATGCATACGAAAGATTTATGGGGGTGTTATTGTTACATACATTTTCTCTACGTTTATATATCTATACGGCTTCAGATGTTATTATTTCTCCCCAAATTTTATAACATCTGAAGCCATATAGATATATAAACATAGAGAAAATGTATGTAACAATAATAACCTCATAAATTTCTCATATGCATGGCGGAATTTAATAGGTACTGAGAATGCTGTAAATAAAAAGATTTTGAAGAAAATGCGAGACCCACGCGAAGATATGATGCGAAGACTGCCAACAGATGGCGCGGCAGATGCCCACGAGACATGATGACGGGGACCCGAGACTTGGTTGTAAAAGAAAATCTTTGTGCCAATGTCAGTACGACCCTGAGCAGTTTGCAGTTCGTTCCACTCCTGAGGATGCCAGTGAGTGCTGGTGAAATTCGTAGCACGGTGGCCCGACAGTTGCTCAAATAATACGACAAGGATTTGTTGGCTTTCACGACCGATACAGGATGAGATTTTTATCATACATCTTGGTTTCATTTCCTTTTTAATTGAAAATTCTTGCTTCAAATCTTGTTGTTCGTTGTTTTACCCGTTGACTACCCTCACCTTTTGTATGAGGCCACTTTCATTTCGTTTCATTACATCTCATGTGACATCCTACTGGACCAATTTTAACATATGACAACCTCCAGCATAGGAGTTGGATTTTAAACAGGATGACTTGAGCATAATAAGGTATGTTTTTAAAGTTATTTCTAGTACTTTTCAGATATTCTACAACTGAGATACTGTAATGATTGTGTTATCGGCAAATATAAGTCAGCAATGTCCGGGCTATGGGCATTAGACCTAAATAATTATTAATGTGTTGAACAGAAACATGTTTGAAAAATCACTTTTTTGAGCAGACACCAAGACATATAGCATATAAACCACATAAAACGTAATATATATATATATATATATATATATATTGATTATTACTCTAAAAATTTATCAAAGTTGATAGCCATTAAAACTGGTTAGAAAAAAAAATCAACTGGATTTCTATAATCCATAAAACATCCAGGAATAGAAAGAGATACTTGCTTCCACCAGCAGCTAAAAAGTATGTTGTGAAAGTTAACAAATGGTGTACAAAAAGTTTCTCATAGCAGAAGAAAGGTATCAGAGACAAAGGGATTTTCAAATTGAATGGTTAAAAGAAGAAAACATGATACAACTCTAGGCCTCCCAGTTGAAGAGTTTTGCATAATGGAAAAGTTGAAAATAGGCGAAAAGTATTCTTCATGGCAAAAGCTATGCTAAAAAAAAACTTTTCAAATACATCACACAGAAGCAGATATAGCAAGAAAAAGGTTTTGACTTTTATGCCCACTAGTGGGAAAACTGTGTATTATTTAAAGAGAATAATGTTCCCCATCTTTATTGTAGCAAATAGCATACAGTAGAAAAAGAAATTTCTCAATAGGGTTTTTAGAAGTGAGGATATACTGCAAACTGCAATGCACAAACACCACTTACTGACATGTCTGTGAACTACAAACTCCTCAAGTATAAACCTAAAGTGTTCCACAAGGTAAATGATATACAGTGTTAAAAGAATTTCTTAAATTGGACATTTAGGAGCACAGATATCGAGAAAAGCAAATTAAACATTTGCACCCCTAGAGGCGAAATTGTGCATTATTTTGGGAAGGAAATGCACAAAAAATACTTTCATAGATAGTATCTGACCGAAAATGATTTTTTTCAATCAGGGTTTTAATTTAACAGTTATTGGTGCAAACATGCTATAAATGAAAATGTGTACTTATGCCCTCTGGTGGCATAGTTGTACATTAAAAATATTTGAATTTATACACAAAACATTACACACTGGAAACTCTCTCTGATAAAGAAATAATTTTTTCAAATTGGACTCTTAGAAGCAGAGATATCGACAAAAATAGGATATAGAGGTCTACGCCCTGGAGGAAAAACTATGCACTATTTTAAACAGAAAGTATTCTCAAAAGGTTTTCTGAGTTGAGCGGTATAGGGTATTAATACAAAATACCTAGCATTGCAAGTGCCAACCCAAATGGAAACTAACCAAAATTTTGTGCTTTGAACTGCAGCAAAACAAAAGACATTAAAGAAAGCTTTTTCATTAAAAGCTTAGAAACACCATTAATGAACTTTCTGAACTACTTAGCAAAATTTTCAATATCCTAAATATCAGTGAAATATTTTCATTACTAAAGTTAAATTTTTAGCTAAATTTAATCAACTGGTATCTGATAACACTTTTCCAATATATTCTAGAGCAACTGTCAGTCTTTGGATACGAAAAATGGAAGTTTCTGAAATCCACCAGAACAAAATTAAAGTTAATGAAAAATAGAAGAAAAAATCAAAGCATTTTTTCTAATATAAACTGATGTATAAATAAATTAAATTAAGGCAATTTTTTTCCTAAACTAAGTTGCATTTTAACCAAAAACTTAAAAAATGAAACACTTTCTGGGGAGACAAAGGCTCCTTGGCCTTCCTCTAAATACTCCCTGCATAAAACATAAAAGGGTACACTTAAATGATCCAGGCATATAATTCATATATTTATAAATAACTTGTCATAATAATCAACAAATATTGAAGACTCCTGCGACATTAATAACTGAAACGATGACAGTTTTCTGTCTTTAGCACGATTTAATGATTAAAAGATGAGAAATATACACAATTAAAACCATGAGCACTTTCAAGGCAGCGGCTGCCTCGAAAGTGCTCATGGTTTTAATTGTATATATTTCTCATCTTTTAATCATTAAATCGTGCTAAAGACGGAAAACTTTCATCGTTTCAGTTGTCATAATAATTTTTATAATATAATATCATCTTTATCAACCATTATCAATCCACTGCTGGACGAAGGTCTCCACACGTTTTTTCCACAATGGTCTGTCTTGTGCCACTCTCCTCCCTGTTACTCCAGCATGCTTTCAAATTTTAACCATCCATCTCCCTGGAGGCCTTCTTCTGGGTCTTTTTCTGTCCCTTGGAATCCAGTCTAAAATTTTGGTTGTCCATCTGTAGTCCGTTCTTCTGGCAACATGTCCCGCCCATTGCGGTTTCAGGGATTTTACTCTGATCATGATGCCTTCCACTCTTGTCATTTTTCTAATCCACGAGTTTCTCATCTTATCTCTCCTGGTTACACCAATCATGCATCTCTCCATGCCTCTTTGAGTTGCCTGTAGTCTTTGTATGTCTCTTTTAGTTAAGGTCCACATCTCTGCACCATACGTAAGCACTGGAAGGATGCATTGATCAAACACTTTTCTTTTAAGACATAATGGCATATTGCTCTTGGAAATTATACTGTTTCTCCCAAAAGCTCTCCAGGCAAGTTTTAAATGCCGATTAATTTCTTCATCAATGTGACCATCACTTGATATCTGCTGTGTAAGATAAATGTAGGTAATGGTTATCTCCAGCTTTTCCCCATCAATCAATAAATCTTCATTTTTTGTAAAAGCATTGTACATCACTTTTTGTCTTCTGAAAGTTCATTTTTATTTAATTAAGGGATATTTATAATAATTTTTTAAGGGATATTGATAAGAATCATCACATGTTAACACATAACATACATACATTCTCTATTTTCAACTTAAACATGACTGAAATATATAATTAATACATTTTTAAACAGCTTGTTAAAGAAATCCTTATTTTAATTATTCTTGAACTTGTCATTTCTTTTTGCACAATTGTCAGCAAGTCTCTATTAAGTTAAAATAGTATTGATAATATTCCCCAAAAGTTAGTTCTGCTAAACTGCACTGGATTATTACTAACTTGTGATGATTTTCATTAATTTTTGGTAAGCTTATATCTTGCACTATACTGTACACTGACACACCATGAGGATAAACACTTTCTATATTTGTATTTTTAGCCACAATGGTGAAGAAATAGTTAGATTTAAAAAAATTCAGATGTTTTACTTCGATTATGTTAAACTATTTTAGCAATTTTGCATCTAATAATAATTCTTTAAGCTCACTACCTTAGTCCATTTCAACTTAGAAAGTATTTAAATTTATGCTTTGGTCAAATAACAATGAATCATCAATTTTCCCCATCCTTCTCTTTTAAATATTAATAATATAAATATAATCACTGCAAGTTGATTTCTTGTCCAAGCTCCTCTACTAAAATACTTTGAAATTCACAAAATGCTTTTTTCATTTATTCGATTAAGAAATGCCATATATAACCACAAACAGCTTCAAGTTAGATTTCATGACAAACTGTTATGTAATCCCCACAAAGAATAAGCTCTGCTCTGCAGTAGTATCATTATTACAGTGCAATAAATGCTTGATTTGTCATGGTGACTGAGATCGCCACTGCACAAAGTTAATAGTGTTGCCAACTATTCCTACGAGAGTATTTTTTTTTTTTTACACAAAAGGAAAAAGAGTGCAAATAGTATAATCATCAAAAAGTTAAGAGGTCAAAAGAGGCATACCTCAAAATGAGTACATGTACTCTAAAAAGAGTATGCATGGTAATCTTACTTCTGATGTACATGAGTCATTTGTTGCCTTTGATAACAGGCCTTGATTGTGACCAAGAGGCCAAAAACATCAGGATAGTTGTAAAAAGTCTACTGAGTGATACTCTCACATAAAAGTTTTTCCTATCTCACAATTGGTAGGATTTACTTTATTTGCATACCAAGTAAAGTAAGTGAATTGATTCTGTTAAGGAAAAATTTAAAAGATAATTTCAAAAATTAAAAAGATATAATGGAAAAAGAAATACTTTTAAAATTCACTTTGCATGTAAAAAGATTTCACACTGGACAGATTGGAAATTGAAATCAAGAATTAAGAGAAGTACACTGTAGCAGTTGAAAAGAGGGATCAAAGCACTTGTGCATTACATGAATACATATTTGTGTAGTCCTATTTTGAATCAAAAACAGATATTAGATGGTGAACATTGTTTGAATAGCAGAATTACAATAGAATCTATTTCAGAAAAGCAAGTTGATTAAAAATCCTTCAAAAATTATTAGTTCTATTTTCAATGAGCTATTTAAATGACAGGTATCTGAGAACACATTTTCATGATTTACTGACCAAGTAAAAAATCTTTGCATTTTTGAGTTTGAGAATCTGGCAATGATTTAGGAACTTTTTTTTGGATAGCCTTCCATTCTCCAACCAGTTTTGGAAAGCACTTAACACAGGCCCTGAAAGATAATAAGAGGACAAAAATGTCTGCAGTTTAATAATCATAATAATAGTACTAAACTTATAATTAATGAGAGTGGAGTAATTTTTTTCTTCTCCTTTTGAGCATATGTTGTGAACAGGATGTAAAACAGCCAGCTTAAACCTATTTTCAGAAACCGAAAAACTTCCAGTTGGATCTCAGTTCCTCACTTCTTTGCTTATTTAACAAAACTGCCTCTAACAAAAAGCTGTCCAAGAATGTTTACATATCTATTACTATACACTGCTCTATGGTGACTTAAAAATTGCTAACAAAAACCACAGCAAAACAATAGCACATCAAAAGCTCACAACTACAATATTATGCCACCAAATAAATTAAGCAAATGAATGTACCTTAGGGGCAGCCTTTCCTTCTTGCTCCTCTACATTAGGTATAGCAACATTATAATTGGCAAGAGTACCCAGAAGAGTTGCAACTTGAGGTCTTTCAGCTATGTCTTCCTGTGTAAAATAAAAAAAAAGGCACTTATAAGGACTTTTAGAGTTATAAGCTACACAATGAAATTTTTGACTAAAAAATTCATGTTTAATGATGCAATTTAAGCTAGATAGCAAATCTGTTTGACTAAATCAAAATTTTATCAAACAAGTGAAACAAAAACACATTTCTTAACATGTCAAGAAATGATAATTCTTTGCTGTTATAATTTCCTTATTTACAGAGTTTTTCCAAACATATACAAATTAGAAACAACAATAATACTTACTGCACTGGATCTAAAATCCTTGTTGGACACATTATCAATTGAAAAGCTTCTCAGATTTAATGAAAAAATATTATTAGTGAAAAGAACTCCACATTTATTCATTTGTGTTTGGTTCTGACAGACACATTTCTTTGGTTTTATTAAACGGCAGTAAGTTGCTTTTTTGTAGGAACTTTTATTTCTTTCTGGATCGTTGTTCCAGTTTGTTGAAATGGAGTGAGAAAAGCCCTGGCGCGATTGTTGCCTGAATGAATTAACTCAATGTTATAATGCAAATGCATGATGTTTGAGAAGATAATTCATTCTCAAGAGCCAAAAATGATCTTTGTAATTCAAACACCTATTCTGAAATTTGATTTTCAAAGACAGCATCATACATAATGAATTATATGATTTTCTTCATGTTCATCTTGACAATAAAAATCTATGCTCATTAATTTGCTGAATTCTGCATGGTTTGATAAATGGGTATCCTCACTTCTTTATGAGCATACATAACAACAAAAAGCTTTTCAATATACATAAGTGCAAAGCTTGTTGAATACACAGTAAGTTTCAAATTTGATATAAAGACTAATGAGCAGAGAAGCTACAGTTCCCATCCTGTCGCTTCATCAGAAGAATACCCTTATGATGAATGGCTATTAGATAATCTTATCCATAAATGTTATTTTTATTTGGGCTTTTTTATGAAGTGTCACCCAGCAAGCTTGCAAAGCCCATTGTTTAAAAATTTTCTGAGGACAGTGAACTTAAAGCTGGAAGATTATTGTACACAAACAGTCATGGACAGGGGCGGTTTGGCCCACCAGGATAATTCCCGGAGGATCACTCAAGAAATGGCCCATTTTTTTGTATCCCCCTTTATTTGGATTGTTCGGAAAGAACGAATAAATATTTTGGTACTTATGAATAAGAATCTTTAACTTCATTTTTTGAGCTTTATATTATCTGTCTAAAACATTATTGTCTTATTGGTGTTTCATTCTACCTATCTATCTCTATATATGTATATATGTTGGGCATTTTCTCTAAAATGACAAAACAAAATTCTATCTACTTCAGTGAAAATTTTGCTGCCAAACCAAGCATGCTGTTATAAATAAAATAAGCTAACTATGGTTAATCGTAGGTCGTTGGACTTGGAGCTAAAAGGTCATTGGTAGACTCTACCCCTCTTTTCGTAATCTTGAAGGAGGTACTAGTAACAAATTCAATGGTGAATCATCCCCACTCTCTTATCCATGCTCAGACATAGAGCACAAAGCGATTATCTGGCAGAGATGTTTCGAAATCCGTGTTCCATCCACATTTATCGTAATAGAAGGAATGATTTACTGGTACTGGTTTATGGATCAAAACAGTAGTTCACGAGTCAAAATAGAGGGTAGACTTTAAAAAAGGTGTTTATTCAAGGAGGTGGTATGAATACCACTGTGCAGTAGATGATTACTGACCAAATAAATGTAATTATCTGGTACAACACCCTGTTTTGAGCATGGTTTGATATGCTACATTCAGTCATGAGTAGATTTTTAAAATCCTTTCATCCGTAAATTGTTGACAATATTTGTTCACAACTTAAATAATTTCACAATGCATATTTATTTCAACAGCTCTCTTTTATCCAGGAGTTAACAGAATGTTTTCCATGAGAAAATTTATGAGGTGCTCCCCTAAAGGTACATGTATATTTTTGTGGTGAACAACAAGACTAAGATTCCCGGCCTGGTTTCGTCGATCCAATCCGCCCCTGGACATGGAGTTTGGTTTTGCCAAGGAATGCCATACAAACTGGGACAGTCTCAGTTGTCACACACACACACACACACACACACACACATACACACACATGCCACAAATGTACAGAAATGATGCATGACAAGGACAATATTTTGATGTTGTTTTAGCTCACAAATATCATCCATCTGTTTTCTTATGTTTGCCATCAGAAAAAAGTAAGTTTTCTGGGTTGTTAGCAATTAAGGATTAATTTTTGTAAAGCAAAATGTCTAAGCGGAAATATGTTTTCAGTGACAGTGACTTTAAAAGTGAAATTCTCATTTTTAAAAGTATCTGGTGTGATGATCAGTGATGCACTCAGGATTTCTTTATGGGAGTGGCCCAAAATATTGAAGTTACAAATAAAAATACCCAGGAAAAAACATCTCTCCCAAAATATTGGGAAGCTATAAAAATCTCGGCTATATTAAAGTGCATTTCCAATGATTCATAAAACGTATATTTAAAAACATATATAAATATATTTAAAAATAAGCAGGCAATAACAAAGTACTAAGTGATGTCTCATGGGTACAACCTGGGCCATCCCCACTGAGTATACCACTGGTGGTGACGTTAAAAAGTGGGGTGTTCTTTCTGTTAAGTGCAGTGTTTAGCATTAGTCATGGAGTGAAGGTAGATATAGTTGACCACATCATCAATGTGGTCAACTATATCTGTCTTATAAAAATAAGAAAAATTCTGTGTCTGTAATGTGTGCAAGTCAATCATTGACATAGAGGTATGGCTATTGACCAAGGTAAGAAAAGAATACCACTGAGCACCAGCAAAGGAGAATACATGATTAAAGATGGAGAAAAAGTGGAGCCACAGAGGAAGATTAGAAAAAGTTGAGGCATGACATCAGTAAATCCCCGATGCCATTGTGTGGATCCACGGAAAAGAGACCAGAGCAGTAAACTAACAAAGAAAAATCATGCTAGTTGGGAGTATTTTGAGCCCAGTGATAAGGAACACACATCTCAACCATCATCAAGCAAATTCAAAGAATGTGATCTACAGTATTTTTTACACTTTCCAACCAAGGTTGAAGATGCGTACATGTTCCAGCTTTGTCTGTCTGTCTGTCCGTCAGCACGATAACTCGCGTACAAAATGGTTTGATTTTGATGAAATTTTAGTATGTGGTAAGGGACAACCTGAAGAGCAACCCTATTGAAAATGGGCGAAATGGGGTCAAAGATCAGGACATAGGAGCGGGATCCATTCCATCGCCTTTATCGTCATAACTTACGTAAAAATTCTTTGATTGCAACAAAACTTTATCATGCTGTTCTGGAGGCATACTGAACCAATTCTGTTTAATATCATCAAAATGGGGTCAAAGGTCAGGGCACAGGAGTAAGATTTATTCCACAGCTATTATTCTCATAGCTTGACTAAAAATGCTTCGATTGTGACAAAACTTTAGTATGTTGTTCGGAAGGTATACTGAACCAGTTCTGTTTAATATAATCAAAATGGGGTCAAAGGTCAGGGCACAGGAGCGAGATTTATTCCACAGCCATTATCCTTATAACTTGAGTAACAAGTTGAGTAATGATTCCTGGTATGTTGGAAAGCATATCCTAATCAATTCCTTGCATGATTTTACTAACTTGTTTATATTTCAAGAGAGTTGTGTTTCCTTTCTCACTCTTTTTATTTCATATTTTGTATTTTTTCCTAATTGTTTTTGCTTTTTAGCATAATTATTTGCTAATGAAGTAAATAAACAAAAGGAGATTACAAACAAAGCAAAACTTGGGTCTGTATTCATGAAAAAATGCAGTTTGTAGTTGAACACAGAAGACCACTCTTCAGATGACTCTTCAGACTTCCCTGGTTCTGGCAACTAGCTACAGCCCTGCACATAGCCCTTCCTGACAATGCTTACTATCTGGTGCATTAGTATTGTTATCACAAAAAATTCAACTCGAGATCTCAACAGAAATACACAGTTTAGATTCTCCCCCAAGCATTATTTGACTTTTTCAAGGTGGTGTGTATGTACAAGGTTTGTTAAAACTATTATAGCTATCAAGACGAATTTAATATTTAAACATTTTGTGATACCTGATGGGCTTTAAAAAGATTTTGTTAAAAATTGGGGAACCGGAAAGAGACCACTTCTCACATGGCATTTATTAATTTTTTTGTTTTACAAAACTCAGAATCTATGATACCTATTGGCATGACATTTAATACCAACCTCGGCTCGAAATGGAAATTTTGAAGTGCCTGTATGCTCATATTTAGCTTAAAATTCTTCCAGAAAAATACCTTTGCCGGAAAATTTCCATAACTGAAAAAGTAAAAAAAAAATTGCTAGAAGAAAAATTCCTTTATTTGAAAATGTAATTTACAATTCCATGGAATACTACTGCACCACAAGTCAGAAACGATGGCGGTTGACTAGAGTTGGTTGGTTTGTGGACCTCAGCGGGTAATACTTATGTTACAGTGAGGACTGGGGTTAGACTTTTTATAACCAGGAATCTCAAGCCTGGGACCAACGGATTAACTAGACACTAATCACTAATGATTAGCAGAACCTTGGCTAATCGTTAGTGATTCAGCTGGATTTGAACCCAGAACTTTAAGGTCCCGAGCCAAGTTAGCAAGTAAGGAATTTCCTGAAGCAGAAAGTCTCACAATTAGAACCTCTACAATCGGAATGAATATTCAGTCTAAAATTAATAGCAATCGCACCGCCCTCCAAATGCATATACAACTCCCTTACTCTTCACGGTTTCCACATAGCTATTTCTCAAGGGCACAAGGCACATAAGGTTTCTATGTTTAAAAAGTGCGCTTGTAAGTCAAGGGACAAAGAAAAAAAAATCATTTCTACAGTTCCCACTACTCAAATTAGTGCCGGTATGTAAATTCTAGTTAAAAAAAGTGCTGGTATGAAAAACTATGAAAAAAGAAGTGCCGGTATGCCATATTGGTCCATTTCAAGCACTAATACCAACAAGATTTATCAATAACTCACGGGTTGATTAGATATTGCTTGAAATCGGGAAACAAGAAGTGGGCTTTCTCCACAAGATTTTTTTCCCATCATTTTCATTTTTTTAATATCATTCAAAATCTGTGACACCTGTTTCCATGAAATTCAATAGTTTGGAGTTTTATCAAGAGAAGACAGGCTGATTACACTTCAGCTGAAACTTCAGAACCGAAAGTAGACGTTTCCCTAAGCATTCTTATTAATTTTTCTGTTTTTTAGATGTGCAGTGGTGCCACCAATTTAATGAGCTGACAATTATCCTAAGGACTCCAAACACAGATGAAATAAATCAGTGTATCTTGTAAACCACCTCTTCTAATGCCATTTTACTTCCATGATAACAGTCTTGTGATGGTCTCTTGAACTGGACTGAATGAGGAAATCAGTTTTCAAGGGAAAGATGGGGTAAACCCTTTATGTTAAATACCAAATTAAAGAGCAAAATATTCATTGCATTGTAAGATAATCTGACAGAAATAACACCCCTCTGAGTTCAGTTGTAGCACAGTATTAAGTAATATTACTCTCAAGATGATTTTCGGTTAGCCTGCATTCAGGGTATTAAATTGATCTTTGTAGATGCCATACTTACATTCGGATGGTGGATTTATACTCCCAAACCCATGAAAGCGAATTTATACCTCACTCTATGCCTTTCTGTTTTAAGAAGAAGAAATAAGTTATTTTATAAATCGTTCACTTTGGGGCTGTCCAGCGAGGCAGGGCCCTTCGCCTGGGCTTCCCTGCAAATACTCCCTGGTTGTAATGTTCATAAAGAAGTGAAATAATCAAATGACCTTTCTTTTAGTGCAGAATGGAGTCTCTCTGGCTTTTTTCTCATTTCATCAAACACTTCATAACACACTCCTAAAACCTTACTGACATTATTTTAAGGGAGGGGGCTGTTGAAACCCTCCCCCACGTCTGTGCTCCATTGTTGGTAGCTGTCTTCCCCCATATATAGCTGAGGACACTGGCGCATCCAGGGGAAGGGGGGCTTTGGGGCTTAAGCCCTCCCCCCAAAGTCCTGTACGTCAACTCTTTTATCTATCTATCTAATGTATATCTGTCTATCTTATGCCCTATATATATACATATTGTATTATCGTCATCATCATTATCAACCGTTATCAATCCACTGCTGGATGAAGGTCTCTCCAAACCTCTTCCACAATCGTCTGTCTTGTGCCAGTCTCCTCCATGTTACTCCCGCATACTTTTGAATTTCGTCCATCCATCTCCCATGTGGTCTTCTTCCGGGTCTTTTCATGTTCCTTGGAATCCAATCTAAAATTTTGGCTATCTATCGATGGCCTGTCTTTCTGGCAGTATGTCCAGCCCATTGCCATTCAGGGATTTTACTCTGATCATGATGTCTTCCACTTTTGTCATTTTTCTGATCCACGAGTTCCTCTTTTTTATCTCTGTTGGTTACACTAAGCATGCACCTCTCCATGCCACTTTGAGTTGCCTGCAGCCTTTGTATGTCTCTTTTAGTTAAGGTCCAAGTCTCTGCACCATACGTAAGCACTGGAAGGATGCATTGATTAAACACTTTTCTTTTAAGACATAATGGCATATTGCTCTTGAAAATTATGCTGTTTCTTCCAAAAGCTCTCCAGGCAAGTTTTATACGCCGATTAATTTCTTCATCAATGTGACCCTCACTTAATATCTACTGTCCAAGATAAACGTACGTATCTGTTATCTCCAGCTTTTCTCCACCAATCGATAAATCATCACTTTTGTCTTCTGAAAGTTCAGTTTTAATTCCACTTCTTTACTATTGTCAGCAAGTTCCTGGATCACAATTTGCAGTTCTGATGGGGTAGTTGCAAAAATGACTACGTCATCAGCAAAACGAAGGTGAGTTAGATAATCTCCATTAATCTTTATCCCTTTGTTTTCCCAGTTCAGTGACGGAAAGACATTTTCCAATGTGGCATTAAAGAGCTTGGGATATATGGTGTCACCTTGTCACACTCCCTTTCCAATTTTTATGTGTGCTGTATTCTCAAACAGCCGAATCTTTGCACTGGCATTTTCATAGATGTTATTAATAATATTAATGTATGGTAATAATATTAATGTATATACGTGTATGTATAACATATTGTATACATATCTATATATTGTATGCATACATACATATATATACTATGTGCACATACACACATACCAAAATATACATCTAACCTCCCCCCCCCCAACGGAAATTCCTGGGTGCGCCACTGGATGAGGATATAACTGCCAGAATGTCACAAAAATGTACCATGTAGAGCTCTTTTTTTTTCGTTCGGAATATATTTAAATCATATAATCCATGATTAGAGAACAAACCGATATATGAGATGGAAATTAGTATCTTACCAAAAGATGGACAGAATAAATTCATTGCCGCAATACTTTAACGAAAGACGAACGGAATAAATTTATTGCACAGATGCTAAATACTATCTTTGTAAATGAATAATTATTACATTTCTTCCATCCTATCGTTACTAACGAACACGCAGACATTCGCAAGCACACTCATGATCAATTGAAAACAACTAAAAACTCAAGAAAAGTACAAATAAAGTTTCGCATTAAAAACGTAATAATAAAATAAAGCCCATTCTATTGTTGTTCCCTATATATTCTTTAAAAAAGATTCCACATTTTTTAGTGTCGAAAAATTGGTGCTATTAGGGCGTGTAAGTTATTAATATTTTGGCAAATACTCTTCATAAAATATATGCGGAGCTGGTTTCCTTGTCGCGCAATGGCGCGGACGTGCACAGAACTTCCGCCGACAAGGTGGAATGTCACACGCGAAGTTGAGAACTACTTGAAGGCATAGAGACGGCTAAACCGCATGGGCAGGGGCATTGTCAATACTTTTGAACCTCGTTTTTTAGGAGAATTCGTATGTCACTGATATCTATAACAATTTTTTTAAATTTTTACATGGGTGCATGGTTTTATCACGAGCTTTTTCCATACTGTCATTTTTTGTACGTGTCTGCTAAGGAACTTGTGTGGCTTAGAAGGTGACATACATTTGGGGGAGGACCACCGTGAGCAACTCAATGGTCTATGAGCAGTCACCTGTTCCTAATTTAGGACCACTCGTTCCAGGGAAGGGAGAGAGCCAGTGCTGTAAGATAGACACAACAACCATACCTCATGGGATTCGAACCCGGCCCCATCTCGGAAGAACGGTCACAAGCCAGCGCTTAGACCACTGTGCTACCGGGGCGACAGGCATACATTTCTGAGATATTTGGCTCATCCTGCATTTAGCGACCCCCTCCCCTTCTTAAAAAACCCCTTTAAAAATGAACAATTCTGAAATTTGTTTTGCAAAAATATGCAGATAAAATGTTTGATTTTCCTGATAAAATGCAACTGAAATTTTTTTTATTAAGATTAGAAAAATTATAACACTGAAAAAAGCGAACAACGCTATTATGTTCTGTAAATACAAAACTAATTGAAATGGTCGTCAGCATTCCGGTAGTACACACATACATCTTAAATTTAGCTTCTTAGATCCCATTCCGGAATTAAAGTAATTCAGTAAATAGAATGGAAGAAATGGTTCAGGAACATTACAATCAATCATTCAGAAAAATAACAACAACAACAACAAAAGCGATCTGTACAATAAATGCCTTCAATTTGTCTTTCGTTAATATGCAAATTTCTATTTTGCATCTCATAAATCGACCGGTTCTCCATTTCATGTCTTTATATCCTGTTCGAAAAAAAAACCAAAAAAAAAAAAAAAATCCTGCTCCAGTCGTATTTTTTATTCATCCTATGTTTTTATTATCTCTTAAGCGGTGAAGATTCCTTCGTCTCGTAATGGTGAGTGTGCGTAGGCCTAATCTAAACAAACAGCACTGACAGGTGGAATTGCCTCTTTTACTTGATAGGGATACAAAAGTTCATATCTTTTGCGTATTGCAATATTTTTCCCCGATTCTTTAGCTCCCTAATGATGGCTACTTTGTTGTTTACAGATAAAACTTTTTCTCTTAGACATTTTGTCCCGTACTGTATAACTTATTTTGGAGGCCTTATGTTGTGAGCAGTGGCGACGCCAGCAGCTCAGAACGAGATGGACTATTAGGGAGGGTGGGGGGAATACGTCATTGTGTAGAAGGGCCTGAGTCAGCGCCCCCAGATATATCGCGGGTTAAGCAGCACCAAGACACTATTTTTCTAGGCTTAGCGGTGCTAAGGTGCTTTCCCTAGGGGGGGGGCAAATGGAACCTTAGAGGGGGCATGTTTTCCATTTGCTATACCTAGGGTCCGTTACGGTAGGGCATGCGCATTTATGCAGCATGACGGGAGGAGGGGGGTCGGAAGGGTATAAAGCACACGGGCGGTGTACGCTCAGGAATTTAGGGCCGCGGATGGCCTAGTGGGCAACGATCGTTACTGCCACGGAAAGGGCCTCAGGTTCGATCCCAGGCAGGTACGAACGCTCGATCCACTAAATATCCGTCGTGCGTCGGATGGGCGCGTTAAGCCGTCGGACCCCGGGCACTGGCCCCCGGTAATAAATAAGGGCGTCTTCCTCCTACTTTCTACTTCGCTTCCGTGTCGTTTTCATATCGGGCGCTCTAGCCCAAATCTCCTAGTTTCCTGTTTCTAAGGGCTGTTTAAGACCTGGGGTCTGACACTCCCTTCCTAAAATCCTCTACATATGATCATAGATCGTAGCTCAGGAATTCGGTGAAAGTTATTGCACGGTGTACATCGGTTTGAACGACGTCGAGTTGCTGCCACCGTGTGATATGGCCAACAGGCAATCCAGTAGACGGCATCTAGATGACTTTACCCAAGGTGGCGTGATTGGGAAATTGGAAGAAGGTCGAAGTATGACTAGTGTGGCCGAGGAGTTCGGGATCGCTCACAGCATCGTTTCACGAGCTTGGAGAGCATTTCATACGACAGGAACAGCTGTCCGAGAGTTTAGCAGTGGTCGTCCACGAGCAACCACGGTGGCGGACGACCGGTATATTGTCCTACAGAAGAGACAGACGGCAGACAGCGGGAGCAATCAAAAGGCACATGCAACAGACAACTGGACGTCCGTTATCGCATTTTACCATGGCCAGGATGCTGCACAAGCACAAAGGTAGTCTATTTGCACAACAACCAGTACGGTGTGTGCCATTAACGCCTGCTCATCGGAGACGGTGGTTTCTGTGGTGCCAGAAACACAAGAACTGGACACATCAGCAATGGGGTCGAGTTCTCTTTACGGATGAGAGCCGATTTAGTCTGACGAGCGATTCTGGAAGTATACACATCTGGAGAGAGCAGGGAACACGCAATCATACTTCCAACATCATCGAAAGGGACAGTTTTGGAGGTGGCGGAGTTCTCGTTTGGAGCGGTATCATGCTTGGTAGCCGTACTGACCTTCACATCTTCCAAGGAGGTTCAGTCACTGGTGTCCGCTATTATACCGAGGTTCTCCTGCCTCACGTGCGTCTGTTTAGAGGTGCTGTGGGTCCTGAGTTCCTCTTTATGGACGACAACGCTACACCTCATCGTACAGTGGCTGTCGCAAAGCTGTTGGAGAGTGAAGGTATTCAACGCATGGATTGGCCCGCAAGGTCCCCCGACTTTAATCCAATCGAACACGTGTTGGACCTTCTCGGGAGACGCTTGGCAGCACGTCACCAGCAGCCAGCATTGATGTTGCAGCTGCGATTGGCGCTACAAGAGGAATGGGCCGCGATGCTTCAACAGATCCTTGACAACCTCGTCCTCAGCATGGACAGACGTTGTAAATCCTGCAACGCAGTCAGGGGTGATCATATCCCCTACTAAAGACTGGATTTTTCTTGGCAGCCGCCTGTCACATGGACGTTTCTGTCTTCTGTCCAGTTGTGCTCGAAGCTACCTTTTCAATAAAGTGCCTTTGTATCCTTTGGATTCCTTGTTTGGACGGTTTTGCTCACTTGTCCCATATTCTTACATCTTGGGGATCTTATGGTATGATTTGAGTCGATGCAGAGCACTTTTGCACGACGTTACATTCGAAAAACCATCTCGTCTTTAATTTTTGCACACCAGTGTATATATGAACTACTATATCTAATGGGGATGTAAGGTCAGGTGATGCTTAACATCACAGCCTCTCCTTGACAAATGTCAACCCCGCCTTCTCGTGGTGCATCCTGTTCCCACTAAAGGGCCTCTGACGACCGACAATAGCGGTATAACTATACCATCGGGATTAGAGGAATGCTATCCCACACTCGACAACCCGCTTGGCCAGCGTGGTGAGTTATGGCCAAACCCCTCCAAAATGATTCCGCAACTTAAATCTTGGCCCTCAGTCTCCGGCAGCTGGAATGTACCTGGCCAAGGCAGCGGCCAGTGCGACATGAAGGCAGAGGATGCTAAGAATCCCCGGAGGACCGGACTAGGCTGCCATCTGATGCTGACCTTGGCTACGTATAATGGACGCTCCTGTCTTCTGATTCAAGGCTTCTTGAATTGGAAGAGGAACTACAAAGGATCAAGTGGGACATCGTCGGGCTAAGTGAGGTAAGGAGAATAGGAGAAGATCTCATTGAACTGAAAAGTGGACATCTCTTCTACTATCGTGGGACAGATACTGGCAGAACTAGTGGTGTTGGATTTATAATAAACAAGAAACTGAAGGATAAAGTTGTAGAAGTTGAAAGTTTCTCTGACAGAGCTGCACGACTCGCTATCCAACTCTCGAAAAGATACCAGGCTCAGATTATTCAAACTTATGCACCAACCACAAGTCATCCTGAAGAAGAAATTGAAGAATTTTGTGAAGAAATTCGTCATCTAAATAATAAAGGTAAGCAGCGCTTGAAGATAATTATGGGAGATTTCAATGCAAAAATAGGGCAACGGCAACAGAATGAAACTTCAGTAGGTAAATTCGGTCACGGAAACAGAAACCAGCGTGGAAATACTCTCGTTGAGTTTGCAGAGGCAGAAGGGTTTTTCATCTTGAACTCCTTTTTCAAGAAAATGCCACACAGGAAATGGACATGGAAACATCCAAATGGGATGACAAGTGAAATTGATTTTATTATCTGTACCAAAAAAATTGTCATAGAAGACTGCAGTGTGCTAAACAAGTTCAACACAGGTAGTGACCATAGATTGGTGAGATGTAAGATGCACCTCAACACTAAACTCGAACGTGGCAAACTCATAAGACAAACAAAATGTATTGACATAACCAACCTTAAAAAACACCATAATACCTTCAAGTTGGAACTGAAGAACAGATTCTCAGCTTTAGAAGGCCTAACTTCGGAAGAAGTCGATATTTCTGAAATTAACAGAAAAGTAACCAAAGCTCTTATGGAAACAGCAACAAAATTAGCTGGGTCTAAGAACAAGTTGCATATGAACAAATTATCAGGAAAAACCAAAATGTTGATGCAAAAAAGAAGAGAGATGAGGACAACTAAAGTAGACGTGACTTCCAATGTGGAATATATAGAGCTATGCAAGACAGTAAGAAAAAGTATCACTGAAGACGTATAGAAATTCAACTGTGAACTAGTGAGGAAAGCAATTGAAAACAACCAAAGCCTAAAGATAGCAAAGGGACATCTCAGTAAGGGAAGAAAACAGATTATGGCACTGAGAAAAGAAGATGGTTCTATAACAAGAAATAGAGGCGAAATTTTGACAAGAGTGAAAGATTTCTACTCCAAATTATATGAAAGGGATGATACATGTACTCCAGACATCATGAAAGGTACCAGTACCAGAGTTCTTCCAGTCTTCCCAGCAGAAGTTGCACATGCAATCAAGAACATGAAGCGGGGAAAAGCTCCAGGAGAAGTTGGAATTACTGTAGACATCATACAAGAAGCAAGTGGAGAAATCGAAACAGTACTCGCCCAAATTTCCACTCGATGCCTTAATGAAGGGAAGATTCCTGAGGATTGGAACAATGCTATAATGATCCTGCTACATAAAAAAAAATGACACTGAGGATCTCAGGAACTACAGACTTATTAGCCTCCTATCAGTGGTTTATAAAATCTTCTCTAAAGTTCTTTCACACCGCTTGAAGGTAACACTGGACATGGCTCAACCGAGAGAACAAGCTGGATTCAGGAGTGGCTACAGCACAATAGATCATATCCACGTACTGAGAGAATTAATTGAAAGAGCGAGGGAATATGAACTTCCATTGTGCATGGCTTTTATCGATTATGAAAAAGCCTTTGATTCGGTGAAACCATCAGCAGTTACAATGGCTCTGAAATCCTACGGTATTGAAGATGCATACATTAATATTATTAATAACATCTATGAAAATGCAAGTGCAAAGATTCGGCTGTTTGAAAATACAACACACATAACAATTGGAAAGGGAGTTAGACAAGGTGACACCATATCTCCGAAGCTCTTTAATGCCATATTGGAGGGTGTCTTTCAGTCGCTGAGCTGGGAAAACAAGGGGATAAAGATTAATGGAGATTATTTAACCCACCTTCGTTTTGCTGATGACGTAGTCAATTTTGCAACTACCCCATCAGAGCTGCAGAGTATGATCCCGGAACTTGCTGACAAGAGTAGAGAAGTGGGATTAAAAATAAACTTTCAGAAGACAAAAGTGATGTTCAATGCCTTTACAAGAAATGAAGATTTATCGATTGATGGAGAAAAGCTGGAGATAACAGGCACGTACGTTTATCTTGGACAGCAGATATCAAGTGAGGGTCACATTGATGAAGAAATTAATCGGCGTACAAAACTTGCCTGGAGAACTTTTGGAAAAAAACAGCATAATTTTCAAGAGCAATATGCCATTATGTCTTAAAAGAAAAGTGTTTGATGAATGCATCCTTCCAGTGCTTACATATGGTGCAGAGACGTGGACCTTAACTAAAAGAGACACACAAAGGCTGCAGACAACTCAAAGCAGCATGGAGAGGTGCATGCTTGGTGTAACCAGGAGAGATAAGAAGAGGAACTCGTGGATCAGAAAAATGACAAGAGTGGAAGACATCATGATCAGAGTTAAATCCCTGAAATGGCTATGGGCTGGACATACTGCCAGAAGGACAGATCATCGATGGACAGCCGAAATTTTAGATTGGATTCCAAGGGACAAGAAAAGACCCAGAAGAAGACCATATGGGAGATGGGTGGATGAAATTCGAAAACATGCGGGAGTGACATGGAGGAGACTGGCACAAGTCAGACCGTTGTGGAGGAAACTTGGGGAGACCTTCGTCCAGCAGTGGATTGATAATGGTTGACAATGATGATGATATCTACATATATAGAAGTAATTACTAAAAATACACAGTCGAGTCACACTATTGTGACCACCTCCTACTTTTGACGTCAACAGCGCGTAAACAATGAAAGAAGGCACGTGTCGTGATAGAGCTGGCTTTGAGGGTATATAAGGTATGCTGTAGGCATTCTGAAAACCACTTGGGCAGCGAGTGACCTAGTGGGCAACGTTCGTGACTGTCACGGAAAGGACCTCAGGTTCAATCCCAGGCAGGTACGAACGCTTGATCCACTAAATATCCGCCGTGCGTCGGATGGGCACGTTAAGCCGTCGGACCCCAGGTACTGACCCCCCGGTAATAAATAAGGGCGTCCTCCTCCCCCTTTCTACTTCGCTTCCGTGTCACTTTCCTATCGGGCACTCTAGCCCAAATCTCCTAGCTTCCTATTTCTAAGGGTTGTTTAAGACCTGGGGTCGGACACTCCCTTCCTAAAATCCTCTACATATGATGATCTGATCTGAAAACCACTAGCGTCTGGCGAGAGAGGTATCTATACGCATTCCGTTATCTCATTGGCAGCAGCAAAACCGGCACACACCAACTGGCGACCGGCAGCGAAACGGCACTTGGCTTTGGGTATTTGGCGGGGACAATGGCTACAGCGGAGAGGTAAAGATCGTGGGGAACAACAGCTATCGCAAAGCTTGAGAGAGGTAAGTTGTTGAGAGAGGTAAGTTGTGTATTTTTTTCTCTGGTTAAATTTTATATTTGGATGGATACTGCGAACAGGTTAAGTTTTTCGATTTGTGCTGTTTCATTCGGACAGAAAAAGAATTTGAACCAGCATGTTAAAACATTTCATCCGGATGTTTCCGTGATACATGAACCTCGTATTGCAAAGAGATTGACATGCAACCACTGTGAAGTAACATTTGGAGTAAAAAAAGTCTGTACAGACATTTGAGAAACTTTCATCCTGATAAATTTGCTGTCTCAGGTGAAAATTCCCATGCAGAGCAGCTGGTTCTCCCTGGAGGTAGCTCAATATCTATGCCTTGCCGGGATTCGAACCCGGTCTCACTGGTACAGAAAGAGATTCCTACCGATGAAAGTTCACCTGATGCTGAACATGTTATCTGCAAAACCACTGGATCTGATGCGTCCCTTTAAAGTGCCAATAACACTGCAAACAGTGAGGAATTAAATGTGAATGATAATTCCAACAGATCTGATGCGTCCCCTTCAAGTGCCATTAATACTTTAAACAGTGAGGAATTAAATGTGAATGCTAATTCCAACAGTTTTGAATGTGAAATGCCTTCTGTTCACACCAACGTTTCCTGTAACAAAAATCGTGATTGTACTAAATTAAAAAAAAACAAAACACGATACACATGAAACAAGTTACTTCTTCGCAGTAGCCATTGTCCCCGCAAAAAATGAAAACACTTCCAAATCCCACACTAAATTGTTTTCCGATCAAAATAAACACGAGACACACATGAAACAACTTACCTCTTCGCTGTAGCCATTGTCCCCGCCAAATACATAAAGCAAAGTGCCGTTTCGCTGCCGGTCGCCAATTGGTGTGTGCCGGTTTTGCTGCTGCCAATGAGATAACAGAATGCGTGTAGATACCTCTCTCGCCAGACGCTAGTATGAAAACCTGGACCGCGGGTGGCCTAGTGGGCAACGTTCGTGACTGCCATGCAAGGGGCCTCAGGTTCGATCCCAGCCAGACACGAACGCTCGATCCACTAAATATCCGCCGTGCGTCGGATCGGCACGTTAAGCCGTCGGACCCCGGGTACTGGACCCCCGGTAATAAATAAGGGCGTCTCCCTCCCCCTTTCTACTTCGCTTGCGTGTCACTTTCCTATCGGGTGCTCTAGCCCAAATCTCCTAGTTTCCTGTTTCTAAAAGCTGTTTAAGACCTGGGTTCAGACACTCCCTTCCTAAAATCCTCTACATATGATCACATGATCTGAAAACCTAACACTCGTTGCTATCAAGGACAAAAGGAGCGATTTATCAGATTTGCAAAAAGGGATGATTATCGGCTTTCGGGCCAAGGGTGGCAGTATTTTTGGAAACAGCGCAGTTTGTGAACTGTTCGCGTGCTACTGTGGTTAAAGTGTATCGTGATTGGAGAGATGGCATGCACCATTGAGAATAAGCGATGTGGAAACTGCGGAGCACCACGTGCCATTAATGTGAGAGGTGAACGTCGGCTGCGAAGGTGCGTGAGGGCCAATCGACACGCTACAGTGGAACAACTTACTGTCCGAATGAACCAGGGGGCTACCGGAAGTGTCTCTAAAACGACAGTTCAGGGAACCCTGCTGCGTATGGGGCTCCGATGCAGACAAATGATCACTGCATCCATGCTAACGAAGCTACATCGGCAGAAAAGGCTTACATTTGCACGGCAGTATCGGAATTGGACCTCCGCTGATTGGCAAAGGATTGCTTCTTTCGATGAGTCACGTTTTCTGCTTCATCGAACGGATGGACGTTGGCGTATAAGGCGAGAAACATCGGAGAACAAACACTCTTCAACCACTGCTGGAAGAACACAAGCTGGTGGGGGCAGCGTTATGGTCTGGGGAATGTTTTCGTGGCATTCCCTGGATCCACTCATACCTGTAGAACGCACTATGGACCGAATTCGTTATGAATCCATCCTTGCAGACCGCGTACATCCATACATACTGATTGTCTTCCCTGCGGCGGATGGGATATTCCAGCACGGCAGTGCTTCGTGTCACACAGCTAGAAATGCCCGAGAGTAGTTGGAAGAGCACGATGAAGACTTCAAAGTACTTCCCTGGCCCCATAATTCTCCAGACTTAAATGCAATTGAGCATCTGTGGGACCACCTCGATCGTGTTGTTCACTCTATGGATCCTCCACCACGCACCCTCCAGCAGCTGTCAGATGCACTGCAGTCAGCATGGCGCCACATACCCGTGAACACCTTTCAGCAGCTCATGGAGTCACTCGCAGCCCGTTCAGCTGCTGTCCGCGCTGCACACGGAGGTTACTCTGGATATTAGCAGGTGGTCACAATAATGTGACTCGACCATGTATATATACGTATATAGTATAGGGGCGTATTTAGAGGAGGCCAGGGGAGGGCCTTTGCCCCCGAAAGTGTTTCATTTTTTTTTTTTTTTTTTTTGGTTAAAATACAACTTACATTAGAAAAAAATGTGTCAACTTACATTAGAAGAAAATGCTTTAATTTTTCTTGTATTTTTCATTAACTTTAATTTTGTTCTGGTGAATTTCAAGAACTTCCATTTTTCTTCCCCCCCGTCCTTGAAAAAAAAATCTATATGCGCCCTTGATATAGTAATTACTTTTTCAAACATTTCAAGAACAAACTTTCTTCAGCTAAACGGGGGCGGGGGGTTAGGGTGTGGGTGCTGTTTTCGGCAAGCTTGAAATTTTTGTCTATTACAATGCATTCAACACAGTCCTGATCCTGAATCGCTATTCTCTGACTATGAGGTATGATTGGTTTACTTTTTATATTTTGAAGAATGGCATGCGTCTTAATAGACTGTTTAGCAAAATAAACTAATATACTTGAACAAATATTACAAAAAAATATAATTAGAGAAATATTTGTAGCATCAAAAGAAACGAAACTTTCTTTTTCATCATAACCTGATTTTATAAGCATTTGGCTCGGAAACACAAAATGTCTCGGGGGAGGGGCGGAATAGTCGTTTCCGGGAGGGCTTCGCCCCCTCCCCCCGGATGTATACCTGAAAGAAACACTGTTCGTAGGTAGGCTGTTGCAGAAGATGCGTAAAGAAATCTTTTAGATGATCATATATTCGAAAATAGCGAATACTGTGTTTATATGCAATCATAACCGAAATATTCGTATCGCAAGGATGAGATTAAACCGTTGGATCACACAATAGGACATCTCATGGATCAAAAGGGTAAAGAGAATGTTTGTTTGTTTTTGGGTTTAACTTTCACCGTGAGCTGCTATAAGGGCTGTATGCAATAGGCCGTCCCTAATTTAGGGCGCGGGATGCGCAGCACCCATGCTTCACGCGGAGCTCAGACCACTAGCCAGAAACCTACACCTCTGACCACTCTGCCACCGGGACGGCGTAAAGAGAATATAAAGCCCATTGTCTAGACGGTTGTCCTTAAAATTATTTGATTGCTCAGAGAAAAAACTGCAGAGAGAAATTAAACAGCCATTTAGACTAAGTGACTGGAGTTTTATGCGTACGAAGAATATTTTTACTAAGTTACCCTTTCTCTTATTCCTTAAGAATAAAACAACAGATATCTCCTAGAATCTTAGGAAAAAGGCGTATTAGTCACATTGTAGAACAGATGTGATTATATTAGTTACATTTATTCAATGTGATTACATTAGTTACATTTAATGTGAAATGACAGAGAGTTACTTAAAGAAACCTCCATATTTTTCGGATATGACTAACAACCATTTTTTCCATTATTAAAAATGGCGATTTAAATTAAAATTTATAATTATGAAATATACTGAAAAATGAAAATAGCAAATGAGAATTCACAATGCTTTTAAAAACTTTGAGTCTTCTTTCCAAGGCGTTTCTACCTATCAGTTCACCGCTAAGGGGTACTTTTTTAATTAGAACTACATCACTGGGCTACGTACGTATAGCGGGGGGGGGGGGGTACAAATTTTGAAGTACTTGGCGAAATTTTGCCAAAAAATTCCTTTCATGTTGATTTTACCCGACGCTGTTGAATGTTAACCCCAGTAAAAAAAAAAAAATATACAGAAAGAAAATTCAGGTACATAGTGCAAGTGGTATTTATTCAAAGTGTGTGGTACTGGCAATCAGGACTGTAGCTACCGGGAGGGCGGTTGCCCTCCCAGAATGATCTTTCCAGGGGAGTAAATTCATGCTCTGGGGGTTGTAAAAAAAATAGAAATTGTAACTAATACAGAAAGTTACACCCTTCAGTATTTTCTTTTTAAAGACTAGTTAGTTTCATAAAGTATTCGCTGCAGCTGACCAGGATACAGAGACAGACTGTGAAGTGTGAACATCTTATATCCATGAAGGGAATTTTCTAAAACAGTAAATGGAGGCATGGAAAACAATACTCGTATGCTGATATGCCTAACTTCCATGGCCTTTCCGAACATGTTGTTGGGATGAAGAGCTAATTAATCATTTGTTCTCTGTTGCAGAAAGTTCTCTAAGCGTTTTTAACTTTAAACGGAATTTTTCCAAGCCCTAACCTTCTTCCTGTTGTCACGTTCACAATAACCGATACTCCAGTGATGTAATTCTAAATGAAAAAGTGCCTTAGCGGTGAAGGGATTGGTAAAACACAACCCGAAAAGAATTTCTTAAATTTTTTTCAAAAGCCCTATACTTGCTGTTTTTATTTAGCATTTTTTATTAAATTTATATTATTTACTAATTTTATCAATTTATATTAAAATTGCTGAATTTGATCAATTTTAAATGAGCGGAAGAATGTTACGTGAAAGTTATACGCTGAAATATAAATTTTTTATTTTAATACTGCTCTCTCGTTCTACACGATTCCTCTACCAAGAATAATACAGTAGTTACATTGAACAGATGCAACTAACATATAGTCACTTCAATATAGTGACTAGTACGCAGTTTTTA